>BSBM01000598.1:7742500-9145000 GCA_027924585.1 Larix kaempferi | reverse complement strand
CTTCTATTTTCCTCCAACAATCAAGGCCATAAACACTAGTGGTTCTAATCATTAGTTTCTAACTCATCAACATGGTCCTAATACCTCCTTAGGAACTCAATCCTAATTTCGTGAAATGCAAATCCATTGATACATTTAATAATTGTCAGTTCTAACTTAGTTTTTTTTTTTTTTTTTTTTTTTTATACCTTCTAGTCACCTACGAAGGTTTACAATGTCCAATTTATCTACAAGTTGCATTGCGTCAATAGTCACTCAAAAGTTTATCAAAGCCTAACAAATTCAAGCAAGGTTTCAAAACTATTTGGTTATCCACTCTTAAAGACAAGAAGGTAAACATCATAAAATAATCGGTCAAATATAGATAGGTAAGACATAATCACGAGTTTTAACAAATCAGGAGCGACTACCAAATGTTCCAAAATCCAATCCCCAAAATACTATTTCCAATTCCATGATTGCTAATACAATGATTCTCCACTTGATACAAAAGTGTTGTAAATTAACGACTAAGTCGAACGTATTAAAGTTTCTCTCTTAGCCCTTTCATCTATACCTTCATGTCCAAATCAAGGATCTCATCATGTTCATACATCATTTCATTGTTTATGTTGTTGTAGGAATCCTTCTGCCGACCATCCAAGTCATATCATGTGTGTCGATAAAGTTTCGTCGGGTCTTGTCTTAGGTACTAGTAATCTTTTCATATATGTTTAATCTTGTCATGAGGTTACCAAATGTAAGCACTTGTCATGTAAGACTCGTCGTCGTCGCTAATTTTTTTTTTTATTATCAATTTCCCAACATTTAGTAAATCCACCATATATATCCATCCACTTATCTTCTTATCAAGGTTTAGAAATTTTTTAAATATCCTAAACTAGATTCATGCTTTCCTTTACCTCTCACAAGGTCCTCCATCTAAACATCTAATTCAAACTAACATTCTCGATGGAGTATGTTAATGTATTCCATATCTAAAGGACTTGAACATATTAAAATTGATCTAAAACATATGCATATTCTTCAAGTACTTAGAATTTACTATGTAAGTACTCCATGTTCCTAGAAGTATTAAATATACTATTCAACACCTTCTAAGTTGTAATTTATAACATTCCACAACTATATGCCCCAATTCCTTTCAACATAAGAAGGTAAGAAATTATTATTCAAGAACCCAATCTACTAACCCTTCGAACCATGCACTTAACCATTTCATCATGATACAATTGAGTAAGGAAGTTTTACATTTCCATATTCATATATTAAATTCCTTTCTAATGCAATTAAAGCATGTGATGTACCATACTCCTCAAGTGTAATAAATCATTTTTAGAATTCATAGAATTTACTATCTGAAGATTAACTTCTAATCTTTTCACAAGATGTCTAACCTCCTTATTTGATATAAAGCATAAATAAGTTTAACAAATTCAAGTATACTTATAAATAATATCCTTATTCCGTGTACTCTATATAATTAAGTTGTATTCAAATTTTCAACCAAACACTTATGTAATTCTCAAGTGTAATTATATCAACATATGAACCGTACAAATTCAAGTGTACTATGCATTACTACCCATTTTATTTTATTTTCAAGTATGCTTATATCCATTTATGCATTCTACTTTTAAGACATGCTAATTTCTAAAGATATTATTAATGTATCCTAGAAGTGAAGACATGCCAATTACTTATACCACCACACACACACATATATTCCTTTTACAAGAGATTTGATTTACAAGACTTTCCAAGTTCATAATTGACTTACACTATCAAGTTGCCACAATTATATCCTATTCAAAACTTAAGCTTAAGTATAAATCTTTTTGGAGCAACAAATATCAATCTTCTTTCTTTTCCCATATACTTTTTAGTGTTCTTCCATAATTTAATTTCTTCTTCTATCCCTTTCCTTACACCAATATAAACACAATGTTACTAATATTATTAAAATAATATTCTATCTCCATGAATATATATAGAAAGAGAAAATACCAAAAAAAATACATTAATTTAAAAAGGTTGTTGCTCTATGCTTATCAGCATTGGTTAGTTAATTATGCCATAACAGACTTTTTCTTAAGTTTTCAAAGATACTAATCTTATTCACTATCCATCATAATCATAAACAAGTCTTACAAATTTAAGCATTCATCCTAACTTTTATCTACCAATCGTCTATTCTTTACCACTTTTATTATGGTTATGATTATTATTATTATTATTTTATTAAAGGAATAACACTTCTTTTGTTTCAATTTATAAACAATGTATTATATGCATTCCTTAACTATTAAATAAACCGTCAGAACAGATTTCTTGTTGAGATATCCTCAAATTGGAATTCGGCTTGGCAAAAGGCCTCTTGATCCGTCATAATATTAAATAGGTATCACCAACACATAATTCGAAGTATATATATAAGGATTTATCTCTTACATTCATTGTTATCTATACTTCATTATGGATAAATAGTAGTTATAATACGCCTGGTCCATATTAGCTTGTACATTCATTAGTACGATCCATATTGGTTCATAGAGATTTAGCAAAGAAATCCATCAGCCATCGGACTCTGTCGACTTGGAGATAGGTTATCACACTAACTTCATCATCTAATAATCAAATTCTTATGTAATTTAATTATCACATAACTTCCTAAGCCTATCAATTTTATCTCCTTCGCTGTAAACTAATTAAATGATAATTATATTCAGAACAGAGATGCTTTTTCCTAGCAATCATAAGTGGTTTTTGATGCATTAAATACAAACTACACTTATCGCAATCCTTTGTTGGATATGGACCTAATCTCATCCTAAAACTTGTACCGGCGCACTGAAGTTAAGGTCGCACATCTAATTTAAGTTTTAGCGATCATAGTGAATTTGTTCTAGATAAAAAAAAATTATAAATACAGAGCTTCACCCTATCGAAGATATGGTCACCATCTATATCAAAAGCTGTAGTTTAAGTGGATCTATTTCAATCCAAGGGATTGTATCGGTTGACAAGAGGTAAGTTGCCTAGATCCACTTCGTAATTTTTTTTTTTTGCAATATGGAAGATAAGGGCGCAGATCAGATCTGTTTGCTGGACCGAATCTTATATTCAATAATCAAATAAGGCTGAGTTCAACGGTCTGCTCAGTTTATTAAATTATAAAGATAAACACGGTAATTGCGTGAATTCTAACAGTTTAGGCAGAGTTACTTCGCTAAAACCGGTGGTTGGTGCGGCCAACTATCAGTTCATTAAAATGGATCGTGATGATATCTACGGAGTGGGAAACTGACAGGATGTGTATAGTTATATTAGCTCACACTAACAGCGATTGTGCTATGCATTATATAAATATAATTTCACATAGAAATAAATGATCTTCGAGTGGAGCCAAATGGAATAATGTAATGGTCCACAAATAATGTTATGTTATGACAAAAATAAATGTTCAATGTATTAAAAAAAAATTTGAAACAAGAAAGCTACACAAGTACCGTAAATCCAGCATAAGAACAGTTCCACCTCCTGTCAATCTTGGTTAGGAGGGGAGTAGCCGGTTTACCACCACTTTCTGTGGACAGGGTTTCAATGCATAAGGTATCCAACCCAGAAAAAGGGCACGGTGCATTAAAGCTGAGATCTGAGCGATCGAAGCAGTGACAATAGGTTGCTGCGTTAGGATAGGGGTCGGTACTGAGGTTACAAGTTCAGTTTATCAAACTGATGGAAACATGAAATAATCAAACAGGGATCGGCATGGTATTTTCTGGAACAGGTTTCGGCAGGTATAAGTGAGACCACTAACAGTGATCAAAACGAGAATGCACAGATAAATACAAAGCAATGGCTTTTCCCTATACGCTACCACACACAGCCAGAAAATAAAACATGATTTCATCCACAATACAAATCCTAAAGAAACAGAGATCTTTCGACAGAATTTAGCGTTTCCAGGCTTTCACAAATACACATAGAGGTCATGACAGAGGTCTTCCTGAAACCATACGACAGAGCTTAAGATCAAGGTTACAACACTGAATTTTCTGGGGACGTCATTATCATTTTAGCATAGAATTTGCAGAGACTCAAAAAGAATCGATCTATAATTTACAGAACTTATGATTGGTGGATGGATCCAGAGGTTCATCGCTCACGCACAGATCGGTTTCGCAAAAATATTACCAACAATCGATCACTAAGAGTCGAGCAGTAACATCTTCAGGAATTTCATTTACTTACTTCTACAGCAACAACGAAAGCTCAATCCTCTAATTCTCAGAAAGATTTCTATATATAAAGGATGTAATTAAATTTTTATCTATATAATTATAACAAGGAAAGACTCCATTAAATGAATAGTACCTGTCGGGTAGTTATCTGAACCATTGATGAAGTCCTTGATAGAGCTATCGTCGATCCACGTTTTCCTTTTACGAGTTTTACCAAAATCCCCTCGATAGAAATATGAGTCTAGTCTGTCATCTCACGCTTTTCAAATTGGAACTTAAACATAGAGGAATGCAATCAACAATAGGTCTGGGAATCAACCTTTCAAATCGAAGATTGAACATAGGGAAACCAATTAATGCATTCGATTTGAGATTAGAAATCACAGAGAATTTCAAAACAAGTAAAACGCTGGAATCTGGAATGGCAAACGATTTCAAGAACTTTCAAATGAGTAAAACTCATCATTAATACGGATCTGGGTACGCTAAACGATTACAGAGAACTATAAAATAAGTAAAACGCAGTCATGAATTTGAATCTGGAAATACCAGCGATTACAGACAATCCTTTTTAAATAAGCAAAATGTCATCATGATCTCCCCAGATCTGGAAATTCGATAATACCGACAGAGATCTCAATTAAGGTCAAACTACAATCACATTACAAATTCTGGAAGACGCCTTCAATTTCTGAAACAGATGCACATAATTGTTTAAGGATCAATCACACTTTCCGGATTGGATTTGCAAATTGGCAGAGTCGAAAACTTAGTGATGAAATTCAATGGAGTCACACAGTCGTTTGGCAGATTGAAACTTAAATGATCAATTCCAATGGAGTCATACAATCGTTTGGCAGATTGAAAGTTAAATTTAGAATCCATCCTGAATGAAATCGCACCGGGTGTTTTCTCTTAGATTTGCACGGTTCTAGTAATCGGATTTGAAATGCTCGAATTCAAATATGGAGTCTTAATATAATACTCACAGTTTAGCAAGGATTAGGTTCACGAATAAACAAGGAATTCGATCTCAGAATTTAAACCACAGGGCGCAGGTTCAGAAAACTAAGGGCACATCAATTCGCAATCGTGGATCCTGAATAATTCATTTCAAATCTCGAGGCAGAGATCATTAATGTCAATTTTCAAACTGGATTAAGGATACAGAGAACTCGCCGATCAGGGTTTGAGTTAAACACAGAGGTATTAAAATAATCAATTACGATTCGAGCCTGAATTTTGAAGAACACAGATCTCCTTTTTTTTTTTGAAATTTAAATACAGAGATCTATTAAAGTTTAAATTAAACCCAATATAATACTGGAAGTTGCCCTTCGTGAAACACAGTGACTTTCTAAAAGCTTAACTAAAATTCATGATACGATTCTGGAGACGCTGATCAAAATTGGAATAATACACAGAGATTTTCAATGGATCGGATACACTTCTACAATCGCCGATCAAGGATGAATAAAACACAGAGATTGAAATAACACACAGATCGACCTCATGAAAACAACAACCAGTGCTGGGAACACATAAAGGTTGCAACCCGAGTTCTTATTTTCTTGGATCCAAATCGTCCTAACGAAAAATTTAATTCTGGAAACGCATGAGCAGTATACACGGGGTTTTAAATAATTTTGAACCAAAATGATCTTGAAGAAATAAATCTGGAAATGTTGGTCAAATCAACAGAGTTTAAACTTTATAGAACTAACCCAATATCTCTGCGCTTTCCATATGAAATCGGCATATATAAATGTTGAGAACAGAGTTTAAAACTTTTTCAAAAATCTCAAATACTGAAAGAAAATAATCTATAAAAGAGTTTTGAACCTGATTCGAAGGTCGAATTCAAAGTGGAGTAGATCATTGTAGTAGCAATCGATTTGATTGTCCGATCAACACAGATTTGACAAAGATACCGAAAACCCCTGTAGAATATGAGTCCGGTGCCCTCAAGGCTCGACCGGCTCTGATACCAAATGTAGGACCCCTCCTTTAGGGTCCCCTTGAACTGAACCTGAAACTTTAAAAACTTCATACAAACAAATTAGCCATTATAGTTATTAAAAAAATAAAATAAAAGAGTGAATAACTTAACAAAAATAAGCAAACCTTAACCTGTCAACCCGATCCAGCTGGTCCATTGTTGTCTGCGTCTTCCGTAGGATCCCTCCAGCAAAGCTCGTATAACCATAGGCGAAGCAACCGTTAGCTCCGCCACCCAACCATAGGCTCATGCTTTCAGTCGCATGGCCTCCCCCGAGCTTCGGGTCGTAGAGCTCACACAAGTAGTTCAGAAATTCAGCTTGGGCTTCCCTTCCCACCAGGATTTCTAAGCCAAACCCTTAGATAGCAGCAAGTCTTTGAGGCATTTGAAAATTACGACAATCGTCCAAATTATGGGCCCCTTACCCATTCCCTGAGCCTTCCTTATAAAGTAAAATCTCGTGCGACACGTGTCGCTTCATGCATAATTAAATATTTTTAATTAACTATTTAATCAAAACACTCACCCATCCAAGTGTCAGTTTCTCTGGGAAGTGCACCTACACCCCTAAGTTTGCTCTAGTTTGTCCCCCAGATATTTTAATCAACTCCTAGCTTTTAGTTGACTAGGTGTCTAATCTATTTTGCTCCTAAATAATAATTTCTATTATTTTAAATGCTCAACAAAATAACTATTCATGTGCAAATGTCTAAGCTATTGTTATGCATTTGCTAAGTAATAATCTAGAGTTATTCTCCTAAGTTTTTATGCAGTTTAATTTAACAATCAAACTCACTAGGATCACGGTGCCGCGCCGTTGGGCTCCTGGTTCCTTAACTTTAATTCTCTGACATGGCACCACTCCGTCGGGTCCAGTCATCCATGGTTTCCATTTCTCGACAGGGTACCGCATCGTCGGGCCCTTCTGCCACCATCTTTCCGTTTTGACTTGCGGGAACTCTTGTAGGGATTTTAGGAATCGTTACCATCCATCCTCCGTCTACATGCTATCTAGGGACTAATGGCGCTGAGGAGTGAGTCCGTTCTCACTGCGCGCCCCTCAACTCGTACGTGACCAGCTCCGTCGTGGCCCACCTCGTACGCCCTCACGCATTCCTCTTGAGCAAGCGGATCAATGCTTATCTGCTCATGCGTGGTATTCTTGTTGGAAGTCGACATCGTCGTCGCTTCCCTTATGTGTGATTTACCCGTACTCTACGACCCTCCATGTTTCTTTGTGTGTCCATTGGTGAACCGTCTCACTTGTTTCTACGCACACTTCTCACAACAAATTATTAGTAGCACTGTTCTCAACAATCATCATCTGGTTTCTAACTCTAGCATTGTTAAACATTTATGATTTATTGAAACTGCTCATTCATCTTATTAAGTATACATTTAGTCGCCAATTTCATAATCACCATACAGCTAGTCGTTAAGCATTATCCATCAACATAATTTTCCATAGTCATAGCTAATCGTTTAACATATGCAATTATTCATTTACCTCAACAGTTCAAATACACATACTCAAAAATAAGGTCAAAAGGTTATTTAATTAATGTTTCAATCAGCCTGGTCACTCAGCAGGCGCCCTCAATGTCTACACAAGTCTAGGGGCACTACATACACCCCTACTTATTTAGAACTTCGTCCCGAAGTTCATAATAAAATGGAAAGCTACGACGCATCTCAGTTGCGTCCTCCCAAGTCGCATAGCTAGGACTGTAACTGTCCTACTGCACTTTGACTTGATCAATCAAGGCTAAGCATTTAAGCAAGAACTGATTAATCAATTAACCCAGTCCACACATATAATTCAATTCATTAATTTATTTATCAACTATAGTCATGCACATCGTCAGGTGATTCTCCCTTATTAAGACACATCCTAACTCGAAGGGCCACTTTATTGAAGTCTGTTACGCCGGGTCACTCGACAGGTGCTCTTAAAGTCCATAGTCATTTTAGGGGCATTACAGTTATATATTTATAATTACACAATGACCTGTAATGAACTAAAGGTTTGATATTTATGAAATATAAATTCAGTGTTGGAATTTGTATTAGTTTTGGTTTGTTGTTTACGATTTTGATAATAGGTTTTAATTGGGCGCAATCGTTATGAGGGTTGAACCCTAATCCTATCCGAGTCATTCTTTGATATTTATCTACTCATGCAACGTTTTTCTATACTGTTCTTTTAAAGTTTGACTAACCCTAAATGGGTGAATTCAGTAACGTTATTAGTTTATTTTGTTGATTTGGAAGTATTTATAAGGGTGTCGAGACACTCTGTACCTGCGTAAAATTATACATTTGCATGGTTTGGACAGTGCAAAAAGTTTTATACCTGTAATAGTTGATATCGATGGTGTTAACCTTAGATATGCATGCTACTATTGTATGGTGCGTCAAATGATTCTTGTTTGCATTATCATACTTAGTTTATAAAGATCGATTTCTATTTAATTTATATTTTGTTTACAGAAATGAAAAATATAGGAAGGCATTTTTTTCAATCATTCTAAACCTTTCAATCATCATCATTCATTTATATAACAAAAAACTATAACAATTCAGAAATTTATCATTAGAAAACAGTTAACTGATATCTATCTAGTGTATAGTATTCATCCTAATTTAACAGTACAGAAAATAAATGAAATATAACAAATAGAACCTGATAACTTGTTAGGGTGGACAATCACCCAAAGAGGCTTGTTCCTCCCAACCTTCTCCAGAAGAAGCAGCCAAATCACTTGCTCCCTTGGACCCCTGAGCTTGTTTACTAAACCACTAGGAAGAAGTCTCTGTGTATAAGCAAGGCACTCAGGTTGTACTTCAGCAATCAATGGAGGCTTGCATACACAGCTCACATATGTACTTCAACAAACAATGGGGACTTGCATACATATCAAAACCTCTGCACTCAGTAGAAATAAGACAGTCTTACTCTGCAACGCAAAACATAGCTTCCCCTCATCAAATCTCTTGTGTGCATACAGCAGAACCACAAGGTAAATTTTCTCATCAAAAAAAGTGTGTGCCTCTGCTCAAATTCGATGGCTTATAAAATATGCCTAGATATTTTGGTGGTCAGCTTTCAATAAATGAGCCATAAGCTCCAGTTCCACATTCCATGGAACTTGACCACAATTTAAGGGAGCTGTCCCATAACAACAGCTAGTTACTGAGTTCATGATGTTGCCACTTGTCCATTGCCTTCTACCCCGGATTCCATTCCTCCTAGTGGGTCAGTAAACACTCTTTCAACAGTCTCTTTGGGTGAGGGTCTCCTATTTTATTTTTATAAATAATAATATTATTCATTTACAGTCATCCTTGACCACTTGGTCAAATATAAAACTTTACAATAAAAGTTAAGACAATGTTTTTCCACACACATAAAATGTCTCAAGTATTGGGTATGTTACATATGGTTGTATGAAATTCATGGATTGAATTGTCTCATTTCTTCAAGTCTCTACATCTAAAATAATTAAATATCAAAGCTCAACCAAATTTCAACATGGTATTAGAGCTCAGGGCGTGAAGGAGCTCATTTTTTCATGTCATCTACAACCTACATAGATCCTGAGAAGTTGAGCACAATATTTGGAGACTATGGCATCTGTCTCTATACGACTGGAAGACCTTCTTGAGGGAACCTCAAACTTCAACACTTGGAAGGATAGGATTCTCAACATCCTATAACAACATCACTTGGATGGCTATGTATCCACTGTGGTGTAGGAGCCTACATCTAATTCAGGTTGCATAAACTTCAAGAAGAATCAAGCTAAGGCTAAATGGATCTTCTATGATTCGGTAAAAGATAACTTGATGCCTTTGATCACACCATTGAAAACCGTGAAAGAATGTTATGATACATATGAGAAGAAGGCTTTGAGTCAAAAGAGGGCATTGAAGAAAAAGCTCTGAAACTTAAAGATGGATACGGATGAGATAGTGGCCTCCTTCTTCTCCAAGATCTCTCAGGTAAGAGATCAACTTGCTAGTATTGGAGTAGTGGTGGATGAAGATGATCTTCTCCAAACCTCTATTGATGGTCTCCCATCCTCACGAGAGACATTCTTAGCTATGGTAAATGGATGATAGGTACAACCTAACTTTGAAAGGTTGTGGCATGACTTCCTCCAAGAGGAGGGATGAATCCAGATAAAGTCAGTTTGCATCAGAGAAGAAAATCTTGCCCTCAAGGAAAGAATCAAGAAAGGAAAGAAACCCTTATACCAAAAGAAGTTCTCTTATTCAAATAAGAAGGAGTTCAACAAAGGATTTGACAAGTCAAAGGCTAGATGCTTCAATTGCAACAAGAAAGGACATTTCTCAAGATATTGTAGATCTAAGTAGAAAGGAAAGTTTCATGTTTCTACCGCCATAGAAGATGAAATCACTCAAAAAAATGCATCCAAAGAAAAGGAAACAAGAAAGGAGTATTATCTTGTCTCATCCCTTTCTGGATCCATCATCACAAATGCAGACACATGGTTGATTGAAAGTGGTGCATCCAAATATATGATTGGTTACACGAATACCATCATCAATCTAAAAGAGAAAGAATTCACATGCATGGTAGAGTTGGGGGACAACTCAAGTTATTCGATCCAAGGAGTTGGATCCACCTCATTCCAACTGTGCACCGTTGATATTCTACATGTGGAGGACATTCTATATGTTCCAAGATTGAATAAGAACCTCCTCTCAATTTCATCTCTTGAAGACAAAAGCTTCCGAGTTATATTCATGGATAACAAAGCACTTTTATGGTCGAAGAAAAAAAGCATAGAATTTGTTGTTGTGATTCAAGAGGGAGGACTCTACAAGGTACCCAAGAAGTACATTCAAGCTATGATTCACCACACTATCATTCCATGCGAGCTATGGCACCGAATACTTGGACACCTACACTACAAAGCCCTACCAGGACTTGAAAAGATGGTAAAAGGTATGCACGTATTTGATTTTGAGCATGATAGTGTATGTCGGGGTTGTGCGCTTGGAAAGAATGCTAAGAAAAAAAATTCTAGCAGTTCTACTAGATCTAAAGGGATTTTAGATTTAATACATTCTGATGAATGTGGTCCCATATCATCCCCCTCCCAGAGTGGATTCTTATATTATGTACTGTTCATAGATGATTTTTCAAGGAAGTCCTGGATTAATTTCATGAAGGATAAAAGTGAAACTCTTAGCAAATTTAAAGAGTTTAATGCCCTAATTGAAAATCAAAAAGAAAATCACATCCATGCATTAAGGTCTGATAATGGAGCTAAATTTGATTCAGATGCATTTAATGAGCTATGTAGTGATGCAAGAATATGTAGACAGTTAACAGTACCATACAACCCTCAGCAAAATGGGGTTGCTGAAAGAAATAATAGAACCATATGTGACTTTGAAAAATCCATGATGCATGATCAAGATATGTCTACCTCATTATGGGCAGAAGTCACCTGTACAGCTATGTACATCCAAAATAGAATCCTGCATGCCATTCTAGATGAGAAGACACCAAAAGAAGTGTTTACCTGTGAGAAGCCATACATCTCACACTTGAGGATATTTGGGAGCCTAGTATACATTCATGTACCAAAAGAAAAGAGCACAAACATGGAGCCTTCTGGAAAGAAAGGCACCTTTGTGGGTTATAGCGAGTCATCCGAAGCATACCGAATATATGTACCTGGTGAGAGACACATTGAAGTCATCCGAGATGTTACCTTCCATGAGGAAGCTTCTTTCAAAAGATCGAAAGAGATTCAATGTGATTTAGATATGGAGGATTCCAAGTCTGATTCTCCCCCTTACGAGTTAGAGAGGGAGAAACCAGAAGATGCCTCAGATTCGCTAGCTCCTGAAGAACTAGTAGAATTGGTTGAGAGGTTACCTGATGAACCTCCCACTAAAATAAGATCTTCTTGGTTCTAATACATCTTACAAAATGTAGATAAACATAGCACCAATAGGCTCATCTAGAGAATGCAAGCAACCTAATAGATATTCAGGGTATGTTGCACTGCTGAGTCACATTAGTGATTCAGAACCATCCTCATATGAAGAAGCTGCAAAGAAGAAAGTTTGGAAATATGAAATGACAGAAGAGTAAAACTCTATAATGAAGAATGATGTTTGGGAGGTTGTTCCCAAACCTGATGGGAAGTCCATTGTGACTTCCAGATGGATTTACAAGATAAAGCATGCTACGGATGGTAGAATTTCGAAGTATAAAGCTAGATTTGTTTCCAGAGGTTTCTCTTAGAAATAATGCATCGATTATGATGAGACCTTTTCCCCTGCGGAAAGGTACACCAAAATCCGAGTAACGATTGCACTTGCATCTATTCTAGGATGGAAACTTCACCAGATGGATGTGTAGACAACCTTCCTCAATGGTGAGGTTGAGGAAGAGGTTTATATTCAGTGACCTAAAGGATTTGTGGTGCATGGGAAGGAGTCTCATGTTTGAAATCTAAATAAATCTCTATATGGGCTTAAGCAAGCCCCCAGTGCTTGGTACTCCAAAATTGATAGCTACCTTTAGAAATTGGGTTTCTGTAAGAGTGAAGTTGATCCAAATTTGTACTTCAAAGTAGTGAAGAACCAACTTCTGATATTGGTTCTGTATGTTTATGATTTGTTTCTAACTGGAGAGGAACATCTGATTGCTTGGTGCAAGAGGGATCTCACATCAGAGTTCGAGATTAAATACTTAAGTCTAATGCACTACTTCTTGGCCTTGAGATCTGGAAAAGAAAAGATGAAATTTTTCTATCTCAAGGGAAGTACAATGTGGATATATTGCATAGGTTTTTCATGATAGATTGAAAATCTATGACTACACTGATGGTTTCCAATTTGAAGAAACTTCATGAGTCAGGCTATGGATCAGATCCAGTAGATCCCACTTTTTAAAGATAACTTATAGGCTCGCTAATGTACTTGATACATTCAAGGCCTAATATATGTTATGCTGTGAGAATTCTGAGTCAATTTATGTATGATCCGATACACAGACACTGGACAGTTGCTAAGCATGTGCTTAGGTACCTTCGAGGTACAATTTCATATGGACTCAGATATGCCTCCAGTGGAGGAGTCATGTTACTTGGTTATATAGACTCAGAATGGGGAGGAATCATTGTGGATCATAAGAGCACATACGGATATTGTTATAGCCTAGGATCAACTATGATATCTTGGTCCAACAAGAAGTAGGGCTCTGTAGCCCATAGCACTACCAAAGAAGAATACATAGATGCTATTGTTTCCTACTGAGAAGCAGTGTGGCTCAAAAAGTTACTTGCAGGGTTGTTCAGTGAAAAGCTTGAGCCTACATATAATAGGTGTGACAATCAGAGTTGCATCAAGATTTCCGAAAATCTATTGTTTCATGACAAGTTGAATCACATTGAAATGAAGTATCACTTCATCCGAGACATGGTCCAGAAAGGTACAATGAAACTTCAGTACATTGCTACTGATGAGCAGATTGCAGATGTGATAACAAAGCATCTGTCGGTGATGAATTTCAGGTACTTCTGAGACAAGCTTGGTATGGCAAAGAATGCCTCCCTTGTTGAGAGGGAGTGTTAAATATACAGCACAAGGAGACATTGTCCAAACCAATCTTTTTTAGTCAAGATTGATCCTCTCGTATAGAGGTGAGCACTTTGATTTCCTTCCGTGTAAAGTTTATTCCTCCCGTATGGAGGTAATTGATCAAAGTAATGATGTTGTAAAGTCTTGTTAGACAAGGCTCCGGACTTATGTGTGCCAAGCCATGATTATCATGTGAACCTTCCGTATAAATGTATCCATGAGAGGGACCTCCTATATAGAGGTGGACCTTCCGCATAAAGGTCATGCTTTACTTGTTAAAAGTGTTTAATGTTGTGTGATATATTATTAACCATGATTACCAGATTGTTATTAAGTATCCTTTAAAGATCGATCACCTCTAAAGTGAATTACTTTAGCATATGATCATTTGGTCCAGAATATTATAATATCATCATAGTATCTGATAATTATTCTTAGTATAATGTAATGTGATGGATAATTAAAGTTATCACATATTGACCATGCAGTAAGATATAAAGAAATAAAAGATAAAGCATAGAGATCAAGAGAATTTGAAATTGCCCATGCAAACACTTCATCTAATTAAAGAGAACTCGAATTGTTAAATCTTCAGTTATAAAGATTCTGTTAAGTATCAATGTTTCACTTAAAGCATCAGTTAAAGATATGCCTCAGTTAACTAAAGAACTCACAGTGGTCACTTTAAGTAAATCAATCAGCATGATTTCAGTTAACTAAGTGTTAAATAAAAAGGACTAGTTAACTAAAGTGTTTTCACTTTAGTTAAACTAAAAGACGACACTTCAGTTTAAGAGAGTTAACTAAGTGACAACAAAGAAGATCTAGTTAACTAAGTGTTATTGCATGACAACACTTATGTTAAACTAAAAGATGACACGTGATTTGTGACACTTGTATGTTGACACTTAAGTTAGCCACCTAACTAAGTGGGCAATATTTCAGTTAATATGCGAGTTCATACTAACTGACAGCTCACTGAGATAAAGCACTACATGAGAAGTGGGGCGCACCTTTGCATGCAAGATTAATACATTCAGTTTGAGCGTGAGTTCATCCTGAAGTTAGAAGTTAAAAATAAAAGAGAAAAATGTACAAATATGTTATATGGGACTGTTCAATCTAGTGTGAAGCGAATTCTCTTCTCCATTGAAGGCAAGGTGCTTCTCTGTATTGTTCGTGCTTGTTATTGTTTTGTTGGGAACACATCCAATTGATATCTATTCTCTATTGCTTTCATATCTTCACCAAGAATTTTGGTGATCTCTTATCTTCCTAAAGAAATCTGTTATGTTGTAAAAGAAAGCATTCTCTACTATCCATTATATTATACTAAGAAAAATTGTTGGCATTTTTGTTCTCATAATTTTGAGGATTTTTCGTAGAGTATATCTTGTGTTATGGTTGTATGAATTTCATGGATTGAATTGTCTCATTGCTTCAAGTCTCTGCATCTAAAAGAATTAAGGATCAAATCTCAACCAAATTTCAACAAATAGTTCTCAATCATTTATATTTCAATATAAGTATATAAAATCCATATTACATATTTATTTATTACTTGTCATATTCCATAATTATTAGTTTTCATATCCTTTCTCGAGGGATGCAACTTATCATCTATGTGTATTATACACACACACACACACACCAAATGTATATTAGGAAAACATGTTATGAATATATGAATAAGAAATGTTTGTCCTTTATATGGATTGTATATCTTATTACGGATGCTAAGGTGAAGTGACCCATTGGGTTTCTTCTAGTTGATATCAGATTTGTTAGTTCAGTTGTCATGTGGTATGCTAGTGTAAAGAAAATTTGGGCTCATGGCTCACTCTTCAAGAAATCAGTTTTGTTGGCTAGTGGCTAGTATTTTTACAGAGAAAATAAAATTGGGCTGGTGTCCCTCTATTCGCTTCTTCTCTCCATTTCAATCCTCCCTCTTTATTCTACCTCTTCATGCCCTCCATCACTCACACTCCATTCGTTGTCACACTCCATTTCTCACATGCTCCATTCTCACGTTATCCATTTTCTCACACTCTCCATTTCCCACACTTCGCATTCACTGTCACACTCCCCAACTTGTTCTATTCATACTCCAATCTTGTTCTACACTCATAAAAAATCAGCGTTTCACTCACATTACACCACACCAGTCCACAATGACTAACCCCCATTGCTACTCCACCCCACATGATGCGCTCCTTGTAGAAGTTGCACTATGTTCTCTCCACAAGCTACCCACCAGTCATCCACATGTGCCACCTCTAGTCCACACTCCCTCCCGCATATATGTACTCCCTTCTACAGTCCCCATCGCCTGCACGCACTGTGCATACGCCCATGTAGTCATCCCAACTATTCCCACTCCTTACTCTATTACGAATATAATATATATATAATAATAAACAAAACATAAATAATAAATGAAAATAATAATAAATTAGGTTGCAACTCCTATGAAGAATCACTATGTGCCCTTTTAACAATTATATATATGGGCCTTGTATATTTGTAAATCACCATTCACATTTTACACATTCGCATTTACTCCATTATGGATTTTACTTATTTGACCTATTCTTTGGATAGTTGGTGTGTGAACTAATTTAGCTCACAACATTGGTATCAGAGCAGGGTTCCTGATCCAGGCCTTGGGCCATATCTTAGCTTTTAGTCGTAAGCTCGTATTTTCTGAATCATTGGTTCTTTGACCTAAAAAAAATAAAAAGAGAAAGAAAAGAAAAGAAAGAGAGTGGGAAAAAGAAATAAAAGAAAAAAAAAAAATTTTAAAAATAAAAGGAAAAGTAAAAAAAGAAACCAACACATGGTTTTCATAAGACCACACATATTTTAACCCAACATATTGCACCAAAGTAACATAAATAAGGAGAAGTAAATAAACAAAAGATTTACAAAAAAATATATACAAGTGAGTTTGTAATAAAAGAGAAAGGGATTATTCATATATTATAAGATAAGAGTAATTTTAATAAGTAGTTTACTACTTTATTAGTGAAGGTGTTATTTAGTTAAAAGTGGGAAACTAAATACTCTTTTATATTGGAAATTATTATTAAGTGAGATAAAAAGGGGCTCGTTATATAAAAGTGCAGGGTATAAATCTAGATTTGAACACGGGTGGGAAGAGTAATAATCATTCCTCCCAACCACCCAATCTACATACAATCCACAAAGAAGTTAATCTAAAGCAAAAGGTTAACCAACGTGGAGATCCAAGTGCCTTTTGAGCGCACTTTCTATATGTGAGCCTACATTGTGTGCAGAGAGAGGAAAGGACTCTCGTGGTTTGTTGTGAGACGAAGGTGGTAGTGTGTATAGTCATTATTCACCATTTTCATGAGTTGCAGTCACTGGTGCAGTCATAACTTGGATCCTAGCAGTGTATTTTCTCCATCATCAATATTGAGCCATCGAATAAAAGATCCTATATTTAGAAATTTTTAAGTATTAAAGTATTAAAGAAGTTTTAAGAAGAAGATATTTTTTTTACAGAAGAAAAATAAAATGGAGTCTCATGGTAAAAAACAAGGAAGATTCCCTCAAACTTTTAGAATATTTGTGGATGTCGTATTAAAATTTTATGGGATTATTCAAGGGAAAAAGGTCTACATCAATATTTGCTCAACCTCCCATAAAAATCACATAAGAGTTGACTTAGAAAACCAATTAATGCTTTCAAAATCACATGTAATTGAAAATAACATGATTCTTTCTAATGAGAAATATGAAATTAAGAACCTACAACTATCTATTGATGATTGCAAGGTCGTAGCTCAATTTTGTGTCGTATAAATGTATCAAGACACATTTGATATAATTTTAGGGTCACCTTGGATGGATACTTTAGGCACCTTCATGTTCAACATAAGGAAAAGGTTTTTGACATTTCCTTATAAAAAGAATAAAATTACATTTCAGGATGTTACAAGGAATTTAAATTCAGAAGTTGTGTCATCTGAAGACTTCAAAGATATCTTCAAGGTGATTTTGCAAGAAGATCAGAAATCAATACAGAAGATACAGAAAGATTTCAACAAATTTATCATAGATAAAGAAGAAGAGATCTCTCGTCTAAGAGATCATAATTATAAATTACTTCTTCAAATAAAGAAGGAAAAGGATAAAGCAAAACATAATCAAAATTTAGAAGAGGATAATCGATATCTTCAAAAAGAATTATCAAACAAGGACGAATAAAGCTCTTCTTTTAAAAAGGTTAATCAGGAATTTCTAGAGCAAATAAAAACTTAAAAGAAAGATAGCGCAAAAATCAAGACAATCAAAATGAATTCAACTAAATCAAACTATAAGGAATAACTCTTATGTTTAAGGAGACATAATCATGACTTACTTACACAAATTAGAAAGCTAAAACATTATAAGAAATCTGTACAAGAAGAATTAAGTCGCAAGAGATCAGTAGCTAACAAGGAAACAATGATAGACCCAACAGACAAGTCATCAAACACTCAAATTCAAACACCAAAAAGGGGAACCAATACAGAGTTAAATGGCGCTCAAAATCAGAATAATGTTTATACTAACAAATCACTACAAACATCAAGACAATATGGTTTTGAAGAACAATTAAAAAGATTGCGATGCCTTATCATCATCCAAATCATAAGAATCATTACAACTAACGACAAGGTCAATAGGAGGATAACCAATATTCTTCTTACAGACAAACCAGCTACAACATTGAAAAGATCAAAGAAAAAATCAAAAACTTTTATGGAATCCTAGAATGAGAATTTCTATCCCGATAGTCGATCATCAAACGATTCCAATAAAAGTAGATTTGGGGTAGATCAGTCCCCGGAAAATGCAACACATCATTCCATGTATTCGAAGATTATATCGCCTTCTTTCATTGAGCATCACACTTACAAGATCATGAGACAATGTCTTTCAAACCAATTATGCTTTGACGACAAATCATTTTTGAAGAGGAAGGCAATGTTACAAATATAATATATATATAATAAATATATATAAAATCATATAAACAATAAATAATAAATGAAAATAATAATAAATTAGGTCACAACTCTTATGAAGAGTCACTATGTGCACTTTTGACAATTATATATATGGGCCTTGTATATTTGTAAATCATCATTCACATTTTAATCATTTACATTTACTCCATTATGGATTTTACTTATTTGAACTATTCTTTGGATAGTTGGCATGTGAACTAATTTAGCTCACAACATACTCCACCACCATGTTGAACCCTCCACCCTGCATTACCCCCATTCCATCCGGCCATCCTGTGTTACCGCAACCCTCCCATAACCCACCTCTCCTCTACATCGCCCCCCATCGGCTCTCCATCCCCACGTGCGCCAATCAATCCATTATGTTTCCCTTCAACACCACCCTCCCATGCTTCACTCCACCCTCAATCATACACGATGTGCCAGCAAATCACACCAGCATGTGCACCTTCCACTATGCCCCTTCACTCTCATTCACCATGCCTCATCCAAGCATACTCCATCTCCAACTCCATCCACTCCCTTCATGTTGAAATCCACCAATTCCACCAGCCCGCCCTATGTAACTCCTCATGCCAAGCCTTCCTCAAAGCTACCCCATCTCTCAACACTTCACATGTGCCATTCATTTCCATTCAAATGTCATTTTACCATTAAGGTTAAAATCCCTTGTTCTTCCATTTCACACCCTTTACGACGATCATCATCATCATCATCCTCATCCTCCTCCTCATCATCCTCATCCCTTTAAAACCATTAAAAATATAAATGATATATAATAGAACTATTATTTTTATAATAATAGTTTTTTTAATACTTATTTTTTTTCCCTTTTTATAATTTAAAGAAAAGAAGATTCCACTAAAGTTAAATAGAAATTTAACTTACTTTATATATATATATATATATATATATATAAGTGTCAATAGGTAAATTAAGTGGAACATATCGTTTTTGGTGGGATTGGGTATAAGTGCATCAACTTGTTATCAATTGGAAAATGTGAAATATGGTGTCCCTGTATAAGTCATTTTTTGTGACAAAATGTCTCTTTTGTGAAAAAAAGGCTAAATGGAGGATGACTTTTAAAAAACCATCAAATCGTTTTTGCTCATATTGTGTTAACATCTATACTCTAATCGAATATCTATATGTCATGCAAATGCAGTCGCGGATTAAGGAACTAGAAGATGACTTAGCTAAACAACAAGAAAAATATAGAGATCTCAAGAAAATTTCTAGTGGTGAATTGTTAGAAAAAGAAGAAAAAATTTCACGCCTAAAAGATGATGGTCATAAACTATTATTAGAAGTCAATAAATTAAAAGATACAAAGAAGAAAATTCCTAGGCTCGAACAAGAGAACCAATATCTTCAAGGGAAATTGTATAAAAAGCACGAATAAAATTCCATCTTAAAGGACCTTAATAAGAAATTGTTAATAGAAATCAAAAGTTTAAGAGAAGGAAAGTCAAAGAATTGTGGCTTACAAGTAAAAGATCAAGCTTCGAGTGAGTCAATATGTCACAATTCAGTGAAGCATGATCACAAGAAAGAAATTGACAAAATCTAGCAAAGACAAAGAGATTAACTGTTTAAAGAAACATAGTCAAAATTTGCTCACAAACAAAAAACGTAAAGATATACCAATCTTGAAGGTAAATAAGGAAACCTTAACTGATCCAGCGGAATAAAAGAAGTTTTCATAAATTTATTTGAAAAAAAAAGGACCTCAAAAAAAGTGCTCAAAACTCAAAATCAAAGTGACATTACAAAGGAAGTTTTGTGAGTGAATGAACATCTAGAAATTGAGTTGAAGCCACAATTCAGTGACATCTCAACATCAACAAATTTAGTTATGTCACTCACTACTAATGAAGGCATCGTCTCGCTAGTCAATACAAAAATGTCACATATCAACATGTTGACTGTAGTACATCATGAAGAGTTTGAGCCGGAGTTTTTAAGCAATCAATGTATCATGATATTGAATCAGCTTCCTAATTACATAAAATGGAGTACACAAGAATCAATATATCGTTCTTACAAGCCACCACATCCAAATGATTTTACATATCAAAAGAAACACCAAAAAAATATTACATCCAAGTTCCTATCATAAGCCAGTTCTATAAAAAATACATTTAGATGGATTGATCCTTTTTTTTTTGCGTTGGTACTATTCCTGGTTTCGAGCATCTTAACAACTCAGATCTTCAAACATATTACATAAGAAAGAGTTATAGAATTTGCTCTAATTTTATCATAAGATATCTTTCCCATGCTTTGAGGACACAACATCTTGAAGGGGGGGAGACTTGCAATATACCTAAGTATATTACTATTAGTAATAGTTCTCAACCATTTATATTTCAATATAAGTATAGAAATCCATAATATATATTTATGTATTAATTGTCACATTCCATAATTATTGGTTTTCATATCCCTTTCGGGGGAACATCACACACACGCACACCAAATGTATATCGAGAAAACATGTTATGAATATATGAATAAGAAATTTTTATCCTTTATATGGATTGTATATGTTATTATGGATGTTTAGGTGAAGTGACCCATTGGGTTCCTACCAGGACTCTCAGCAGCAATTGTCTCTGTTGCAACAGTTGAACAACTTCGTCCCTTTATGGGCATCTTCAATGGAAATTGCCCCCTTCGTGTGGCGGATTTCTAGAATCATATCTCCTCCTCCAATAGCTCGCGGTTATGGAAAACAACCCATGAAGAGTTGATTTTGTAGAATGGTGTTGATCTAGGCCCATGAAAGGAAGAGGCTTCACTTCATAGGCTCAGAATTAGGCATGGAACTGACATCTTGCATTGGGGCTATTCAACAATAGGGATTTCCCCATCAAGGAGGAATAATCGATAAACGCAAGCCATCTTATCATGCCAAAAATGGAGGTCTAGAAAGAATTATGGAAAGTATACTTTATGGCCCAAGGTTAGCTCTTTCATCTGGCTCATGACGCATCGAAGCATATTAACATGGTAAAATTTAAAGAAAAGAGGCTTCACAGGTCTCTCTCTATGTCCTCTATGCATGCAAAATGAGGAAACTATGGAGCATCTCTTAAATCAATGTCCATATAGCGCTTAGCTCTAGGATCATGCAACTCAACTAACCCACCATTCAAACCATCATCAAGATTTCCTCGTCAATACAATAAACCAATTATGATTAGCTATGTTTAAAAACATAGTGCTCAACATAATATGGCAACTTCTTCTAGGAACCTTGGTTTGGAAAATATGGAAAGATAGGAACATGAGAATTATTTAAAGCACTCAACTTCCCTAGCGGACTATATGGCTCAAAGTTTATGACAACATCAAGGAAACAGTTCGATCAGGAAATTGGGTTGCAAGTGATCTAGAGTGCAATGAAGGGGAGATACTAATATTGCACAGCTAGGATATGCGCCTAGATGTTGTTTTGAACACATGCTCTCCTAGGAGAAACTCCCCCTCTAAAAGTCCCACAATTTGGACTTGTCCACCAACGAGTTTTCTATTATTGAACTTTGATGGTGCCTCCAAGGGAAAACCTAGGCCAACAAGCTTCGGTGTATTTATAAAAAATGACCAAGTGCAAATCCAACACATTCTAATAGGTAGTCAAGGGATTAAATCCAACAATGCAGCAAAACTATGGGCTCTCATTCGTGGAATACAAACAACCAGTAAGCTTGACCTTCATAAGCTAATTGTGGAAGGTGATTCACAAATAGTCATAAATTTTCTCACTAGAATTTTGAATGGTTTAGCTCCATCCAATATCTCTCCTAGTTGGAGACTTCTTGGCAATATAGAACTTCTTAATTCTATGTTAAACAATGATTTGGTCCTAATCCCCTCACACATCAGGAGAGATACCAATCGCATAGCTAACAAATTAGACAATGCAGGAGTGGCCATGAAATATCAAGATCTATAAATTTTTGTTTCTTCAAGTCTTGATCATCCTATTATATAAGAATGCATTCAAATTGTGAATCAGGAAGGACCCTCCCCAAGTGGGGTGCTATCATATTGATCGCTTGAGTATGACAATACATAACCAATGCAACCGCCCATCCACTTGGTGATGCATGGCAAGCGACAATCGCAAGGACATAAAGAAGGTTGGTTTGGTTTCCAAGTTCAACATTAAGAGCAAGAGTACCTCTATTGTGGGAAGGATAGGGAAACATATTTAGAGATCTACACAACCAAATTATCTTCTTAAATCTATAATAATGGAAGTAATATTCCTAATTAATATTCCATTAATGGATGGGATAAATATTGAGATGTACATTTTAACCCTCTTGATAATTCAATGTTGAGTCTCCCATTCGAATCAATTGGAAAACTAGGATTTCCTCTAATCCCCCCCTACATCCTCCTTGGCGAAGAAGTATTCTCAGAATGCCAAAATCTTGGGAGAGGGGAGGATCTTGTTATGGTTTGCATGTTTCAAATCAAGGTGGATCAAATCGAGAAGTAGTGGAAAACTTGAATGAAGCTTCGAATCTAAATGATGACTATTTCGACAGAATTGAGGAAGCAAAATTCACCTTGGAAGCGTTGGCTAACTATAAGCCTCATAAAAGAGATAAGAATTTAGATACAAAAAATGGGATGCATAATCCTAGAAGCAAGGAGGGGATAGGGATGCAATATTTGGGTTTGGAAGAGTAGAAAGAGTGTCGTCCTCCTAATTCTAGTCAAATGGAGACTCCAAATCCTTGGAGTTGCAGAATTGTTTGGGAAGAGGAAGGTACACTCCTTCCCTATGGCCAAAAGAAATTAGAATCATTCCCTAAGGGGAAATTTGGTCACCAATACGCTCCTTCCTACATAATTGACCTTGAGACACCAAGAATCCATCCCCGGGATCCTCCTCCCCCTAAGGCATGGTTCCTTTCTCAATGTGAAGAAATGGGTAGTCTACGACTTGCGAAGGAGGATATACGATTGATCTTTGAAATGAGAAGCGAGATCACTGACATGAAATTCAGTGTGGAAAAATTGACACGTATGCAACATACTCTCTTGGATCTCTACTCATAGCACCCAAGTATGGAGATCCAACCCCTTGGATCGCCCATCATCACTCTCTCATCACCACAGCCTGTAGGTATCCCAACTGTTGAATACAATAATGACTCTATGGCTAGTTAGAGTTTCAAATGACATGTATGATTTTTTTCAATTGTCCACTCTATTTTCAGTATGTCTTAGTACGTTTTATAATCCTATGGTTCTCAAATATGACCTTTTGTCAAAACTATCAAGCAATTTTTAGTCTATTTTTGTAAAACTCCATGCCAATGTGGGAAAATAAGTTTTTGTTCAAGGCTTGGACCTGTGCCACTTCTTTTTTATTTCTCAAGTCCAAAATGAATGTAATTTCCATTTTACATATTTTTATCCAGTAATATGATTGCTTACTTACAAAAAAAATGTTGGTTTGAATCATGAATACTCAAAATCATTTCATTTAATAAATAAATGTGAGAATATTTGCACTATCTCATTTGACTTATAAAGTTAACAAATAATAAACTTCGAGTAGTGCGAGTCCAATGTTTTGTTTTAACTAATTTTTGAATTATATAAATAATGCATATTATAAATAATAATTAAATAATATTATATAAAATTTGATAAAGTTGTATTTAATAAATAAAAAAAAAATTATTTCATAGTCAAAATTTGAAAAAAATAAATAATAATAATAATAATTAGACAATATTATTAATGATTTTTTTTAATTGTGGTTCACCCATGACATGGGCTACATCCACGAAAAGAACAACACCTATTATTCACAAAGAATCAAGGTATTCCTAGTGTACATCATAGCATGTCATGAGCTAGATTTGAACTCCGGTGGGGAGTATCATAACCAATGCTCCCAACCACCCAATCTAAGCTTTGTTGACTATTAATGATTTTTTTATTAACAACATTTATATATAATTGAATTAAGAATATATTCAAATATTTATGATGATGATGATGGTTAATGTCCACTGAGACCAATTTTGATCTACTGGACCTTAAGAGAATTATTTGGTTTGCTTTAAAGTGGCAGTTGTCAGATTTGAACCTAGGCCTATCCCATGTGATCCCAACATAGTTACGGATTCCCCATGGTTTAAAAACAAGTTTCATTCCTATGCTCAAAAATCCTAAAGAGAAGCGTTATGAGCTCACCATAATTTTGACATGTTAGAAGGCGAGGAAGATCTGTATTGTAGAAAAGATTGTGAAACTAAGATCTAATGTGGGTGTATGCATAGAACTCTAAGAGAAAGTGCTTTTCATCTTCAACGTTCATGGTCTCATAGAGATGGAAAATCCTTTCCACGCATGGTGTTTTAGGAACTGTCCAATGCCCCGTTTCACTATGGAGCTCATGAGAGTTCATTTTTATCTTGGCTATATTAATTTTCTTCTTCAAATTAGCCAAAACATAGAGATACTTTTGATCTTCTAGATTAGGGCTAATGACCTCCTTATAGTGTCTTAATTTTTTTTTAACCTCTAAATCTATCTCACACCACATTTTCTCTTTAAACTTATAAGTAATAATATTTTTAATGTTAAATTAATATTTTGCAAAGAGACATTTTCGTCAATCTCTCAATGGTTTAACCAAGTGTTGGCATCTTTATACCAACCTTGCTTGAATCGAAGGTGGTATTGACTAGATTTTTAAAGCAATTTTAGGAAATATATGGTCTCTCATGTTACTTATCTTGTGCTTGTACATTAAGAACCTAGTCATAGCCATGCTCTCGACGGGGGAATCGCCCACTTCTATTCGTAGAATATGATAGCGTGAATTGCTTTTAATTTTGAGGTTATAAGTTATAAAGTGATTCTGGATTCGCTCAATGTTTCTCCCAAGTTCTCTAGATATTTTGCAACCCCAAACTTCACGATCATACAAGATGATGGAAATCACGAGAGTTTCAAATAGGAACTTATTTTTATCCTACGTCACAAGGTTTATTCATTTACAATTGTTTTCAAGACCAAAATAAGCTTTCCACCCTCCATTAATCATTTTCCCAATGTTATAGTTTGAGTTGAGCTTGTGATAAATATCAATTCCTATATATTTATCAAAAGAAACTTCCTTGAGGTTGCTATTGTTGTACACAAAATTAGCATAAGTGTCCTTCTTGGACTTGATAATCATAACTTTTGTTTTGTTGGTGTTGATAGTCATTACCCATAGTAAAGTAGAAATCCTTAAGAATTCTTATTTACTTATCAAAATTAGAAGGGCACCTTGCCATAAAAACAATATCATCAACATAGAGAAGAATGATAATTATCTATAAACAAAAACCTTATACAATTCAATAATTACTTAAGACTAAATAATTTAATTTAATTTAAACTAAAAAATATTCCATTCATATATAGAATCATTAATAAAAAAATCATTAATAAAAAAATCATATATATAAATAAAATTTTAAATAAATTAATAATTATATTTGAGTCTATGGTGAGTTAAGAATCAAATTTGACTCCTCAAAACAATAAAAACTTAAGTATCTCAAAAGTGTTTAATTGAAATTATTATTAATAATAAATAAATAAAATTTGAATACTTATTTATTTATCATTATAAATTATAAAGAAATTTATAGATTTTTTTTGAAAAAATATTCTTTAAAAATTTAAATAAATAAAATATCAAATGTTAAAACTTTTAAGAGAAGTTATCTAAAACTTGAAAGATTTTGTTAGGACTTGGGTTTCTCATTGAAATATGGTTTATTTTATTTTGCAAAATCTGAATTTAACAATGTTTTAATGACAATTTTGATAGTAAAAAAGGATTTAACACTATCAAAAACTTCTTTGGCATAACCAAGACCCCTTTGACATAACCAAAATAAATCTTATAAAACAAATCAACTTTTCCATTCGAAATGATAGAACTTTTAACTGCACACTCTTAAAATATAAGTGAAAGATAATATTTGATTTATACAAATAACGAACATTCATGAGAGAATGTTTAACAACTAGTCAAAACAATTAATAAACAAAGTTGTGTCATATAATAAATTAATAAATTTAAAAAAAATAATGTTTATTCTTTTTTACATTTAATTTATATAGATTGATGAAATTTGTCAAGTTTAATTTTGATATCATTCACTGAGACCAACTTTGGTCTATTGGACCTTAAGAAACTACTTTATTTGTTATAACAAAATATTCCTATGCACAAACAAAGGTGTGTACCAAGATCTTAAATAATATAAAAAATATTTTATAAATACATTATATTATGTAATAAAAAAATATTTAAGTTAAAAATAAATAAAGTTAATTATCAT
Source organism: Larix kaempferi (assembly GCA_027924585.1). Lineage (NCBI taxonomy): Eukaryota > Viridiplantae > Streptophyta > Pinopsida > Pinales > Pinaceae > Larix > Larix kaempferi. The sequence goes on along the minus strand of BSBM01000598.1, from coordinate 9,117,717 downwards.
AAAGAAGAAGATTTATATAGCTAAAATATTCATCCACCAGGCATAGAATAGACCTGAATGGGTGTATTGTTATTGTTCATGCACTCCTTGTGATATTCAATTTATTAGAATTGGTCTCATTGTACGTTAACCATTTCCTCTTGAATTGCCCTAAATAAAAGAGAATATTTAAATAATATAAAAAATATTTTATAGATACATTATATTATATGTAATAAATAAATATTTAAGTTAAAAATGAATAAATTTAATTAGCATAAAGAAGAAGATTTATATAGCTAAAATATTGGCTCACTGGACATAGAATAGATAGTGAATGGGTGTATTGTTAAGGCATTCTTGATATTCAATTTATTAGAATTGGTCGCATTGGAAGTTAACCATTTCCTCTTAAACTGACCTAAAATAAAACTCTAAGCAAACCAAGTAGTTTCTTATTTTTCTTTCTTAAGGTCTATTAACCAAAATTTAACTATCATCATCATCATTAATAAGAATTTTGACTTCAGAATTTTAAGTGAGGTTAATTATCATCATCATCATTAATAAGAATTTTGACATTAAAATTTTAAGTGGAATTTTAAGAGGACCTATCATCGTCATCATTAAGAAGAATTTTGACTATATAATTTTAAGTGCACGTCAACTATCATCGTCATCCTCATTAATAAGAATTTTTACTATGGAATTTTAAGTGCACATTAAGTATCATCATCATTAATAAGAATTTTGCCAATAAAATTTTAATTTTATTGATTTTATTTCATTTTAAGATGATCCATTTTTAGAAATTTTCAAATAGATAGTGAACCAAGTGGAACTTTGACCCTAAAAAATAATCGTGATAATGAAAATTAAGTTTGTCCACTCTTTAACTCACTTCATAAATAAAAAAATTAAATATTTATAATCAAATAAAATAATCATATTTGACTTTTCTGGGACACAAATAAAAGTCAACAATAATTAAAAAATAATAATTGTCATATAATATGTGTATAATTTTAAATAGTAAAGATGCTTTTGGCATCTAAAATTGGGCATCTTCACATTTACATGTGCCATGAGTGAAAATCCATTAACTCCAAAGTCAACAATAATTAAAAAATAATAATTGTCATATAATATATGTATACTTTTAAATAGTAAAGATGCTTTTGGCATCTAAAATTGGGCATCTTCACATTTACATGTGCCATGAGTGAAAATCCATTAACTCCAAATTGATGATGTATATGTAACTTCGGAATGTATTTCATCTATGTATTTCATATATATTTATTGTACCCTTATAAGAGATGTGTTATTCCTCTATAAGGAAGTGTCGTCATGTGGATTGACAAGTGTCACAAGTGTGTGTACTTGCCGATGGGTTATTAGACCACCATGTGTGGGGTTGGCCCTGAATATATATTTCATTGTGGATGTATCTAGATAGACAAGTCAGCCCAATAGTGTAACTGGGCAAACAGGCTAGAATAAATAGAGATCAAGAGATCTCTATTTTGATCCTTCGGAAAGTCACACTTCTCTCATTCAGAAAGTGGTGCACTAGTGAGGAGGAGGATCATCTGCTACTAGGAGACTATCTCAAGTGTATTTTGGTTGTACTTTGGTTGAGCCATTTCTCTCTCTATCTCTGAGGAAGTTGTGGGGTTTTTCACGTTAGGGTTTTCCCCATGGAAACTCTGTGTCTCTTATCTCTCATGCTTTTGATTCTTGTGATGATTGAAATGATTGTTATGATTGATATGCATTGATATACTGTACATGTTATTCTCTCTATGAAGATCCTAGAGTATTGTGAATTAATGCTCAAAATTTAAACATGGTATCAGAGCTAACCTGAGAAGAAGACATTTTGTAGTGATGGAAACTTGAGTTTCTTATTTATTGGGTTTCTCTCCACAAGCTTTGGAAAAGCAGTATAGTAGATTGACTCTACTTATCAAGGAGAATCTATCTGTCCAATCAGAATTCAATTCTGAGCATTTTCAGATTTGGCCCTAAAAATTAGGGTTTCCACAAAAATAGGAATTTCTGCAATCTGAAGACATAGCTGGAAGCGCCTTGCAAAAATCAAAGTTTAGAGCTTTGGATCGAGATTTTTGGCTAGGTAGATCTCCGGGAAAATCAAACCCTAATTCAGGGCTCTCCCCGGTGAACCTGGGAGGACAAAAAGGAAAACCTGAAGGGTAAATATTTGCTGATCTCAAATTCTGAATACACCTGGCTGATCAGCTCATCAAGGCGCATCTTTCTATCCTTTCAGAAAGTTGAAATTCACATTTTGAATTTTTAGGGTTTTTTCGACAAACCCTAATCCGGGACCAGATCCAGTTTTCAGCATTTCAAGTGGTAAGACCTAAATCTTTTATATTTACATTTGAAGTACTCTTTAAGATGTCTCACCACACCAAGCTTGAGGATAAGCTTGAAGGGGCTGATAACTTCCGAGCTTGGAAGTATAGGAATGGGTTAATCCTGGAAGAGAATGAGTTGGACTCATATATAAAAGAAGACATCCCTATCCCAGAGGATGAAGAGGCTAAAGTATTGCATAAGAAGAACTTGGTCAAGGCCAAGAGAATCATTTTTTATTCTATCAAAGACCATCTCATACCCCATGTGTCTTCTCTAAAGACACCCAAAGAGATGTTTGACTCTTTGACCAAGCTATTTGAAGGGAAGAACATAAATGAGAAGATGACCCTGCGGAACTAATTGAAAGGAGTAAAGTTTCAGAATGGAGAAACCATTCAATCTTATTTTTCAAGGGTCTCCTAGATCAAGGAACAACTAGAAGCAAGTGGATGAAATGGTGGAGAATGGTGAAGTTGTCATGACCACTCTGAATGGCTTACCTAGGTCATGGGACTCCTTCATTCAAGGAATCTGTGCAAGAAAGAAGTTGGTTTCCTTCAGTAGACTACGGGAAGAATGCTCACAAGAAGAAGCAAGGCTTGTGGCACAAGAAGAAAAGATGGGGAATGAAGATCAAGCTCTCACAGCTCACACGAAGAAAGGGAAGTCCAAGAGAGAGCCATCTCACTCCAAGAAATATTCACATCACTTCAAAGAAAGAAGAATATGCTTCACCTGTAATGAGAAAGGACATATTGCCATAAATTGTCCCAAGAACAAGAAGGACAACAACAACTTCAATAAGAAGAAGAAGGGGAGCAAAAGAAGGTTTCATGCTCATGCTGCCGAGGATGATGAACCACCTAAGAAGAAGGCTAGGGCCAAAAGTGATGATAGTAATGATGACTCATCAAGTGAAGAAGAGTATGTTCTGATCTCTGCTCTCACGGGTACCATATCCCATGGTTGTAATGATTGGTTAATTGACAGTGGGGCATCCAAACACATGACTGGGTTTAAGGAATCTTTTGTGAACCTATCTGAACATGAATCACCCCATAAGGTGAAACTTGGGGATGATTATCAATACCCAATCAAAGGAAGTGGTGAAGCCTCCTACAACTTAGATTCTAGAAAATCTTTGAAGATGAAAGAAGTCCTTTATGTCCCTGGGCTTAAGAAGAACTTACTCTCCATCTCTACATTGGATGCAAAAGGTATGAGGGTTGCATTTGTGGATGGCCAAGTCCTAATGTGGCCAAAAGGAAAGACCATAGATGATGCAGTAGTGATTGGAGAGCAAGAGGGAGGTTTGTATAAATTGAAGGGACAACCTGAACATGCCATGGTGCATGAATCCATGGAGCTAAGTGAACTTTGGCATAGAAGACTTGCTCATATGCACTATAGGGCACTTCCAATTGCAAGCAAGGCTGTAGAGGGTCTTCCTGAAATCAAGACCAAACATGAAGGTGTTTCCAAATGATGTGCAAAAGGTAAAAATATTAAGAAGGCTTTCCCAAGCAGTGAAAGCAAGGCAAAGGATATCCTAGAAATCATCCACTCAGATGTATGTGGTCCTATGTCATCCAGTTCTCTAAGTGGGTTTGTTTACTATGTCTCATTTATTGATGACTTCTCCAGGAAGACTTGGGTATACTTCTTGAAGAACAAAGATGAGGTGTTTGATAAGTTTAAGGAATTCAAAACCTTGATGGAGAATCAAACTGACAAGAAGATCAAAACATTTAGATCCGACAATGGTGGAGAATTCACCTCAAGTGACTTCAAGAAGCTTTGCAATGATTCAGGGATTAAGAGGGAGTTGACTGCTCCTTACAATCCACAACAGAATGGAGTTGTAGAAAGGAAGAACAGAACAATCATGGAAGCAGCAAGAGCAATGCTACATGACCAGGATCTACATATGCATCTATGGGCAGAAGCAGCTAGAACATCTATATATGTGCAGAACAGAACACCCCACAAGATATTGGAAAACAAGACACCAGAAGAGGTCTTTTCTGGTAAGAAACCTGAAGTCATCCATCTCAGAATAGTTGGTTGTCCAGTATTCACTCATGTCCCAAAGGAAAAGAGGACCAAACTAGATCCTTCAGGAAAGAAGGGTATCTTTGTGGGTTACAGTGAAAGCTCGAAGGCTTACAGAATATACTTTCCAGGGTTCAAGAAGATTGATGTCAACAGGGATGTGACAGTTGATGAAAACTCAACATTCATCAAATCAAGGAAGGCACCTATCGAAGTTTATGAAGAACCTAAGGAAACTAGATTTCAAGACACTACCATGATTGAAGCAATTCCAGAAGTTGTTCGTGAGTTTGAAGATCCGCAAGAACCTATAGATCCACCCTGTGAGGATAAATCTCACAAGAGGAAACATGCATGGGCTAGAGAGATCATTCAAGATGCAGAAAGATTTGGCATTCCAGAAGAAGAACACAGAGCAAAGAAGAGAACCAGATCACATACTAGCTATGTTGCTTTACTCTGTGATATTATGAACAAAGAACCTTCCAGTTATGAAGAAGCAGCGGAAAAGAAAGAATGGAAGGATGCCATGGTTGAGGAATACCAATCAATAATGAAGAATGATGTTTGGGATGTTGTCCCAAGACCTAAAGAAAAGTTTGTTGTGACTTCCAAATGGATCTACAAAATCAAGCATGCTGCAGATGGTAGTGTAGAGAAACACAAAGCAAGATTCGTAGCTCGTGGCCTCTCTCAGAAAGAGGGAATAGATTATGAAGAAACCTTTGCACCTGTAGCCAGGTATATTTCCATCAAAATAGTACTTGCCTTGGCTGCAACAATGAAATGGAAAATACACCAGATGGATGTCAAGACTGCCTTCTTGAATGGTGTAGTTGAAGAAGAAGTATATGTGGAGAAGCCACTCGGTTTCGAAATACATGACAGGGAGTCATATGTGTGCAGATTGAAGAAATCCTTGTATGGCTTGAAACAAGCTCCCAGAACTTGGTATGGTAGGATGGACAGTTTCCTATCTAGTTTGGGCTTTACCAAGAGTAAAGCGGATTCCAACCTTTACTACAAGGTTGAAGAAGGGAATCCTGTGATTCTACTCCTATATGTGGATGACTTATTTGTAACAGGAGATGACAAATTGATTGCAGATACTAAGAGGAAGCTTGCTGTTGAGTTCGATATGAAAGATTTAGGAATGATGCATTATTTACTAGGTATGGAGGTGTGTCAGAGTGCAGGTGAGATCTTCCTTGGTCAAGGGAAGTACACAGTAGATATCCTGAAGAGATTCAGGATGATGGATTGCAAGGCCATGGCCACACCTATGGCATCGAATCTGAAGCTTCTATGTGATGCTTCATCTGAGCCAATTGATGTCTCTATGTATCGTCAGATGATTGGGTCCTTGATGTACCTGACGAACACGAGACCAGATATTTGCTTTGCTGTGAACACATTGAGCTAGTTCCCGACGGATCCGAGGAGTGTTCACGTGATTGCAGTAAAGCATGTTCTGAGGTACCTGAAGGGTACAATGGATTATGGGCTCAAGTATGAAGCGAATCAAAAGTTTAACCTGCAGGGTTATGTTGATTCAGATTGGGCTGGCAGTGCTGCAGATAGGAAGAGCACATCTGGATGCTGCTTCAGTATGGGATTAGGTGTGATCTCTTGGTTTAGCAGGAAGCAGTCCTATGTGGCACTGAGTACAGCTGAGGCAGAGTATGTTGCAGTCTGTTCAACTAGTTGTGAGGCAGTATGGCTACGGAAGCTACTATCTAAGTTATTTGATCTCCCATTGGATGCTACTGGTATCTTCTATGATAACCAAAGTTGTGTGAAGCTGTCTGAGAGCCGAGTGTTTCATGACAGGTCGAAACACATAGAGATCAAATATCACTATATCAAGGATATGGTGCAGAGAGGAGCTGTGAATCTCCTGTATGTTGTGACGAATGAGCATATTGCAAATGTGCTGACGAAGCCACTAGCCAGGGTGAAGTTCGAGTACTTCAGGGAGAGGCTTGGTGTTCTTCAGATCGAGGACACTTCGAGGAAGAAGTGATGGACCAATTTGCTGAAGCCATTCCAAGCATGTTGGAAGGAGGATCCTTCACATGGCTGTGGATGTAAGCGCTGGATGATGAGCATTAGGATGATGTTCTAGTTTCTGCTTTGTATGATCAGTTGGATAATTTATATGTATGTACGCATCATGTTGGATGCTGGATATGATCAGTTGGATCATTTATATGTATGTATGCATCATGTTGGATGCTGGATATGATCGGTTGGATCATTTGTATGTATTTTGTATATGCATCATGTTGGATGCTTGGACCATGTATCTGTATATGTATCAGGTGGATACATTTTATGATCAGGTAGATCATGTATATTGATATGTATCAGGTATGATCAGGTAGATCATGTATGTTGATGGATACATTATGTGGATCATGTATCTATGTATCAGGTGGATACACTATGTATGATGATATGTATCAGGTAGATACTTGGTGTGCATCAAATGGATGCATTGTATGATCAAGGTGATCATGGATGACGAGCTTCTCCAGATGACATGCAGCAGGATGTTGCAGTGATGATCATCAGGATGATCATGTGTACATCAGGATGATGTAAGGTGAGTATCAGATGATACTTTGTGGCCGTGGATCAAGTTGTGCAGATGAGCATGTCTGGGAGATCCTATAGGTCGGAGTTGCGTACCCATAACAGCCTAGGATGCTCTTTCGAGACATTGCTCTGGGAGGACATGTAATTTGTGCCCTGGGATATCTTCAGGTCAGAGTTGTGTACCCATAACATCCTGAGATGCTCTTGTGAGGTTTTGTCCTATGGCATGTAATTTGCTCCTGGGAGATCTGGACAGGATGAAAAAGGCCTCAGATGCTTCAGCCAGGTTTTGCCATGACCACATGTAATTTGCTCCTGGGAGATCTGGACAGGATGAAAAAGGCCTCACATGCTTTAGCCAGGTTTTGTGGTGGACCACATGTAATTTGCTCCTGGGAAATCTAGGCAGGATGAAAAAGGCCTCAGATGCTTCTGCCAGGGTTTGTGGTGAGATCACATGTAATGTGCTCCTGGGAGATCCAACAGGTAGAGCTGTGTGCTCGTAATAGCCTGGGATGCTTCAGCCAGGTTTTGTGATGGGTCACAGGTAATGTGCTCCTGGGAGATCCGACAGGTAGAGCTATGTGCTCGTAATAGCCTGGGATGCTGCAGCCAGGTTTTGTGACGCACGTAATAAGTCTTGAGGATTCCACAGTATGGCCAGTGATGATGAAGACCTGCAGGTGGTGGGCCTACATCCAGTATGAAAAAGGATTGGCTCTGTAGAACTTCCTATGACGAGTAGAGTCAAAGATTGGTTGAGATAGCAGTAGCAATGACGATGATGATGACGATGCATTGATGACGATGATCCCGAGAAGAAGACTTGTCTAGTAGAACTGTGTCGAGAAATACCTTCCTAGTTAAGAGGGAGTGTTGATGTATATGTAACTTCGGAATGTATTTCATATATATTTATTGTACCCTTATAAGAGATGTGTTATTCCTCTATAAGGAAGTGTCGTCATGTGGATAGACAAGTGTCGCAAGTGTGTGTACTTGCCAATGGGTTATTAGACCACCATGTGTGGGGTCGGCCCTGAAATATATATTATATTGTGGATGTATCTGGATAGACAAGTCGGCCCCATAGTGTAACTGGGAAAACAGTCTAGTATAAATAGAGATCGGGAGATCTCTATTTTGATCATTCGAAAAGTCAGACTTCTCTCACTCAGAAAGTGGCGCACTAGTGAGGAGGAGGATCATCTGCTACTAGGAGACTATCTCAAGTGTATTTTGGTTGTACTTTGGTTGAGCCATTGCTCTCTCTATATCTGAGGAAGTTGTGGGGTTTTTCACCTTAGGGTTTTCCCCACGGAAACTCTATGTCTCTTGTCTCTCATGATTTTGATTCTTGTGATGATTGACATGCTTGTTATGATTGATATAAATTGATATACTGTACATGTTATTCTCTCAGTGAAGATCCTAGAGTATTGTGAATTAATGCTCAAAATTTAAACACAAATCTCTGTAGAGATTGATTCCCACTGATTTGGAGAGATATAAGTCCATGACTATATAATAAGAATTTCGACTATATAATTTTAAGTGGACTTTATCGTGTCATCATTAATAAAAAATTGACTTTAAAATTCTAAGTGGGCATTAACTATCATCATCATCATCATTAATAATAATAATAATTTTGACTATAGAATTTTAAGTAGACGTTAATTATCATCATCATCATCAATAAAAAGAATTTTGACTATAAAATTTTAAGGGGACCTATCATCATCATCATTAATAAGAATTTTGACTATATAATTTTAAGTGGACATTTAACTATCATCATCATCATCATTAATAAGAATTTTGACTATAGAATTTTAAGTGGACGTTAACTATCATAATGATTAATAAGAATTTTAACTATAGAATTTTAAGTTGGACATTAACTATCATCATCATTAAGAAGAATTTTGATTATACAATTTTAATTTTATTGATTTTATTTCATTTTAAGATGATCCATTTTTAGAAAATTTCAAATAAATAGTGAACCAAGTGGAACTTTGATAGTCAAACAAATATATTGTGATAATGAAAATTAAGTTTGTTCATTATTTAACCCATTCCATAAATAAAAAGTTGAATATTTATAATCAAAGAAGATAATCATATTTGACTTTTCAACCATGATTAAATAATAATAATTAATATACAATATATGTATAAGTTTAAATAGTCAGGGTGTTTTTGGTATCTACAACTGGCATTCAGATTGATTGACATGTCCCAAGAATGAAAATCCATTATCTCCGAATCTCTATAAATACTATATACTATATTCTGTTAGTGGGATAAGCAAATTTGAAATGATTTAAGTCTATGTCCTGCAAAAAAAAAAGTGTTGTAAATCAGTTCAGTGTAATAAAGATGCTTCATTGTAAGACAATGGCATGGAGAAGCTTCTTATTATAAGGTGAACCAGACAATGGTTTTTCATCCAATAGGACATAATGTTTTCACCATTTACATTTCAAGGTATGTATTAAAAAACAATTATTTTTCTTAATTTTATTTTACCACATACACAATTATAATCAGGAGTAACTGTTTCTGTAAATTATGTTATGATAAATATAGAGAAGACCCTCTTCTTGATTCTTGATCTCCGTTGTTGAAGAAGGATGTAGCCATTTCCAATTCTTTGAGTAGGCGGCCTTCTCCACAGCCTCTCGTTCTTGGCTCTCTGGCTCTGTGAAGAAGACCGCATACTCACAGAATTGGAAACACCTTTATCATTTTTTACCAATAGAGATGAAGAATATGAGGATCTTCAATTAATTCTGTGCGTCAAAAATTTACCAGATCTATGAATTCTGATGAAAAACCATAGATAGGTGATGAAAAAACCAGATCTATGAATTTTGTGCGTCAACAATTTACCTTTAGTCGACTGATCTTCTCTTTTGACTTGTAGCATGTTAGTAGGCGGATCTTCTCTTCTCTTTTAACCTGTAGCATGTTAGTTGGACGATCTTCTCTTTCAACCTGTAGCATGTTAGTTGGCTGATCTTCTCTTCTGTTGGGAGGCCAAGAATTAGCAGGAGGACTCTCTATTGGCTTCACCAATATTGCAGGTTAGTTCATTTTGTTTTCCATTGCATTAGGTATGGATCCCATGCATAGCCAAGCTTTCAAATCCAAGAACTAGAAACTCATCGATCTATCATTAGAGAGAACAATTTAGTCATATTGATAACAACCTGTGTTGCAATCAGTTATTTATGGATGAATCTCAAGAAAATCATGTTGTACATGGACCAATATGTCAGTATCACAGCAGTTTCTACTACATAATGTGTATATTCTCTTCTTTCTCTTTCTTACAAAGGGCATATTGCATCCCTTTGAGAGTTTCTACCACATAATGTGTATATTCTCTTCTTTCTTTTTCTTACAAAGGGCATAGTGCATCCCTTTGAGAGTGTATTAACATTACTCTCTTTGACTGTTGACTAACAGCAGGAATAAACAATAAAGTAAAAGTTAGGGCTAACATTATCTTAATAACCATTACAGAAGAGAAGCCAAGATAACTAATAACTATCTTGGTTATTAGTTTCTCTTATGCTATGGGCATTAAGATAGTGGTAGCCATGGCTTTTGCTTTGTTGTTTGTTCCTGCTCCTTTTCTATATTCAAAGAGAAACTTGTGAGTGTAGGAAATGCTAATACACTCTCCAGCATTGCAATTTGATATTCATAACAAGATCCATGAAAGACTATAAGTACAATGTAGCAGCAAGTGCTTCTATACTCGCATCTTGGCCCATCTACATCATGATTTTCTCAAGATTCACCCATATACAACTGATTAGAATGCAGGGCAACAACAAATTGATGAGATTACAGTTCTTAGATCCTAAAATCTGGCTACACACATGATGCATCCCTGATTCAAGGCTCAACAAAATGGAATAGCCTGTAATGATGGTGAAGGCAACGGAAAGCCCTTCGCCTACTAAATCTTGGCCTTCCAACCTTCCAGGCACAAGATGGACACCAGGGCTCTTACTTATACCACACCATTCATTGTTGTTGTGGGGATTACAGTGCTGGCCAGCTCTTTCAGTTCTTTCAGAATGTGGACAGATCATTAATTGAATATATCTGATGGGGATTCAAATGTATGTGGAGCAAGAGGGATCCTTAACATATCCTCCATTCAAAATTTTCTTTTCGATTGGAAATAGGAGTAGGGAGAAACAAAAAAATGTAAGTCAAGTTTTCCACCATCTAAACGACCATTGGAAGAGAGCAAAAATACTAAGATAAGCATATATGGAGATCATAAGTTGGTCATAGATTGGATGGAGGGTTCAACGGAAAATAGAAACTCTTTTCATGGTAGTTTTCAGCTAGCAGAAGAATAAAAAAAAAATGTTTTATAACAATTACATTTCCGGACAATTTAATCACAAAGTTGATCAACAATCCAAACAAGCTTGTTCGTGGAATCCAACGTCATTACTGATGAGTGCTAATAGTTGGACAAAAAGAATATGTCCCTCCTAGGTTCTTCTATTCGTCATTGCAGATATGTTGTTTTGCATCTTGAAAAATTCCTCCATGATTTGTACATGTTGCAACAACTGTTATTTTTGTCTAACTTGAACTAATTGATCACTAATTAATTACTCAGACTCATTCGTGGAATAAATGGATGGAAAATATGGTAGACACCAGCATCAATAGTGCCAAGCCTTGGGATAAACTGCAAGCTTTATTTTTCCGTTAATGCTATTACTATTAAATACATGGAAGAGTGACCTTTGGGTTTCATATCCCAGGAGGTCCTTTGGACTTCTACAATTGAGTTTCTCAAAAACTAAAAGTCTATATGAACTTTACTTCGATGAAGATGTCTGCAATTTGTTGATTTATGGAATAATGTCTCAAATGAATTGTTTTGAGATGTACATGATATCAAATCAAATAGTACTAGATGTTGATGTGTTTGGTTCGATCAATGGCCAAATTGATTGCAGAAATGTTGTCAATTAATTAGTAAAAAAGTAGAATTCATTTGCTCTGTATTGTAATCAGTTAGAATGATTGAGTTGATAAGGGAAGGTTACTATTTTTGTTATCAGTTGAGACGATTTTGCAGACATCCCTATTAATCACTACAATGGTTACTGGTTTTTCTGAATTTTTAAATTAAGAATAATCACTTTCCAAAATATTAATTTTAATTTTAGTGTTCAACAATATGCCAATAATGTATTCAGTCATATGCCAATAATGATTAGCATATTTTAAACGTTCCACGATGTTCAAGTTTTTATTGAAAATCTGCAAATTATTTTTTAGAAATAGGGAAGGCATCTATAATTTGCTTTATATTCTATTTAGGCTCTACTTGTACTCATGGTCATCCTTATTTTCAAGTTTTTATTGAAAATCTGCAAATTATTTTTTAGAAATAGGGAAGGCATCTATAATTTGCTTTATATTCTATTTAGGCTCTACTTGTACTCATGGTCATCCTTATTTACTTATTTAGCAGATGTGGATAGTGAAAAAGTATTTATATTGTCTTTCTCATCAAAGACAATTTTGGGATATATGCTTTTGCCATCCAAAATTATTGACATAACCATTTTTTAAGGGGAGTCACTCTTTTTAGGAAGGAAAATTCCTAGTTGCGCCAATGATTTATCTTCTTCTCATAATATTCTTAACATGTGTATGTGTAGTTATTTTCTTTGAGGTAAAATCCAAGGTATTATATGAAATCCATAATTTTATTTTTTATTTTTTATTATTATAACATCTATCTTATATTATATTATAAAAAAATTAAATATAATAAATCTTTTGTTTGAAAAACAAGGGATTCCTTAATTCTCTCTCATATATCAGTTCTCAAATGGAAGGTAATGGTAAATTTAGCCACACAAGTTTATGTATAGTGAAACTATTCATAATTATATATATATATATAATGCTTAGAGCATCATGCAGCATGGATTAAATTTCATCTTTGAAGATAATTGTGAAAGCTGGGCTTTAATCTGAACCTCTAGAGGTTATTGAGTGAAACCAAGGTATAAATGAATATCTACTTAGTGGCTTATATTTGACATATGACTACCTTGTTAAAACTCAAACAATGATGTTAGCATTTAAACAAACACAAATTAGAGTTGATAGATCCCAATTATATTAATTTAATTAATGATTTGTGAAAGTTGTGAAATAATTGAAAAACATGGGCATCATTGTATCTCCACAACATCAATGAATTGTGTGGTATGTGTACGAGACATGGTGTCAATCTTCCGTTGAGAGGTTGGGAGGCCAAGAATTAGCAGGAGGACTCTATATTGACTTCACCAACATTGCAGGTTAGTCCATTTTATTTGCCATTGCATTAGGTATGGATCCCATGTATATCCAATCTTTCAAATCCCAGAACTAGAAACTCATCAGTCTCTCATTAGAGAGAACACTTTATTCATATTGTTAGAAACATGTGTTGAAATCAGTTATTTATGGATGAATCTCGAGAAAATCATGTTGTGCATGGACAAATATCATTAGTATCGAAATAGTTTCCACCACATAATGCTTATATTCTCTTCTCGCTCTTTCTTACAAAGCGCATATTGCATCCCTTTGAGAGTGTATTTAACATCTACTCCACTCACAAGTTTCTCTTCGACTATGGAATAGCTGTAAGAATAAAAAACAAAGCAAAAGTCGGGGATAAAACTATATTAATAACCATTGCAAAAGAGAAACTAATAGCCAAGATAACTAATAACTATATTGGTTATTAGTTTATCTTATGCTATGGGCATTAAGATAGTGGTAGCCATGGCTTTTGCTTTGGTGTTTGTTCCTACTCATTTTCCACATTCAAAGAGAAAATTCTAAGTGTAGGAAATGATAATACACTCTCAAGCATTGTAGTTTGATATTCATAACAAGATCCATGAGAGACTATAAGTAAAATTTAGTGGCAAGTGCTTTTGTACTCGCATCTTGCCACATCCACATCATGATTTTCTCAAGATTCACCCATATACAATTGATTGGAATGCAGGTTGTAATATGAAAATTATTCTCTAGAACAACAAAGTGATAAGATTCTAGTTCTTAGATCTGAAAATTTGGCTACACACATGATGCATCCCTTATGCACGGCTCAACAAAATGGAATAGCCTATAATGATGGTGAAGCCAATGGAAATCCCTTTGCCTATTAATTCTTTTCCTTCCAACCTTCCCAAGCACAAGATGGACACCAGGGCTCTTACTTATAACACACCATTCATTGTTGTTGTGGGGATTACAATGTTGGCCATCTCTTTCAGTTCTTTCACAATGCAAATAAATCATTAATTGAATATATCTGATGGTGTTTCAAATGTATGTGGAGCAAGAGGAATCCTTAACATATCCTCCATTCAAAATTTTCTTTTTGATTGGAAATAGGAGCAAGGACAAACAACAAAATGTAAGTCAAGTTTTCCACCATCTTAACGACCATTGGAAAGAGAATAAATACTAAGATAATCATATATGGAGATCATAAGTTGGTAATAGATTAAATGGAGGGTCCATTGGAAAATAGAAACATCTCTTTTCATGGTAGTTTTCAGCTAGTAGAAGAATTAAAAAAAAGGTCTTACAACAATCACCTTTTCAGAAAATTTAATCAAGAAGTTGATCAACAATCCAAACAAGCTTGTTCATGGAATCCGTGGTCATTATTGATCAGTATTAATAGGGTTGGAGAAAAATAATATGTCCCTCCTAGATTCATTGACCTATAAAATCTTTTCTAGTATAGGAAATTCTTTGATGACTAATTATGGTATACATAGATCATGATTTGAAATTCTTAAGCTAGATAATAATAAAAAAATCCTTGGAAAAAAACATAATTTTATTAAAGAATTTTTAACAAAATTACATCTACATAATGCAACTGTGACGTGCATTTCAAAAATCTGAAGCCCCAAGGCTGCTGGCATGTTCTTTGGAGAAATATACAAAAACTAAAAAAAATACAGAATCTGAAAGTTCAGAGAAAATACTATCCAAAAACATTTGTCTATGAGACATATCAGGAACGATGTGCTTGAAAACCACTTGTAAGTGTTGTTCAAAGCAACTGCAAAAAAAATATTATTCATAGCCTTGAAGAGGTTGAGGAGGAAGGGCCAGTCCATCGATAAAGGGGTGGTGGAAATATTCAAAGAAGACTTCATTTTGATGTTCAGCCTTTTTCCAATGTCCCTGTGCCAAAATAAGACCATCCTTGGAAAGTTGATCTACTAGACCGTTCCTTTCCCTGTATACATGACAACATGTATAAAAAGAAAAAAATTCTAACAAATGATGTCCGTCATCAATCAAAGTGTTTAAAAGGAGAATTTGACAATTCTAATCTTTGTTTATCCAATTGATAACATTCAAGGAGTCTTCGAAGATTTGAATGCTAGTGCAACCTTTTTCAATGGAAAAACAGATAAGCAGCTTCAGAGCCAAGAGTACTGCATAATTATGTGTGCCTGGTCCTAGTCCCATACTAATTTTGAACAAAACAGTCTCATAAAGATATAGGACAACACCACCTCCACAGATTTCATTCTGTGAGGCACCATCAACAAAGGCCCAAGGGAGGGACTTGTTTATGGTTTCTTCTTGGACCAAACAGATAGTTGGGGAGTCCTTTTGTTGGGGAAAATGGGAAAGAATATCAAGGTTGCGGGAGGAGATAAGTTCAGGAATCGTTGGTTTCTCCATAAATATCAAATGATTGTGTGTTATCCAAATGCCCCAAATGATATCGAGAGGGAGGGATCTAATGCTTTTTGTATTCTATTGTGAAGTCCAATTTCTCCACGCAGTTTGAACATCATCACCACCCCAAATCAGCTCCATATTCAGTCTTCTTTTTGCATCTAACCAAGTTTGTTTTGAGAATGGACAAGTTAAGAATAGATGAGTAATAGATTCAGAACCATTTCTGCAAAGAGAGGACTAGCCCAGCCCTTCAAGATCCTGTGTACATCTTATCCCAAGTCGGGACTTTGTTTTCTAGAGTGCACCACATGAAAATTTTGGTCTTATGAGGACGTTCTGCTTTCCAAATGCTCTTCCACCACCAATCCGGAGCATCAAGGAGATATGGAGAAAGGAGTTCCTGGTACTCAAGTTTTGGAGTGTAGTATCCACCAGAAGCTTTACTCCAGATATGTTCGTCATCCCTATCTAAGAGACTGATATGAGATGTGCGCAGAGCATTTAGAAAGAAATTCCAAGCTTCCCAATGAGCAGCGGGGAGATTTAGGCTAACTGCATCTTTCCAACCACTCCAAAGAGTGGTAGTTGTAGGCTCTGCATTTTGATTTAGGTGAAAAATAACTTGGTGGTGAAGAATTTGAATTACTTGTGGAGGAAGGATGTGGTTATTTTGACACCAAGCCCAAGGGTCAACACCAATACGAACTTTTGTACCATGACCAATCTTCCAAGCAAGGCCTTCTTCAATTAGAGGGAAAGAGTTTAGAGTGGCTTTCCAGATGGTATAAATAGGGGATCGACTCTTTGCTTGGTTCCGAACCCAGTCGAGCAGAGCAACTGGAGCAATATATTTTTTATTTATAACCTCACTCCACAAGATGTTTGTTGATAGAAGCCTCCAACTGGATTTTGCAGCCAGGGATTTGGAGAAAAGCTGAATATTTTTTAGGCCCCAGCCTCCCATTCTTTTTGGTTTTTCTATGGTGTCCCATTTAACCCAAGGAAGGACCGTGGGTTCCTTTTTTCTGGACCAAAGAAATTTGGAGCATAATTTTTGGCCTTTTCCAAAATACACTTAGGAATCCAAGCAAGTGACTTCCAATAAACCGGAATTGCTTCTAAAATAGATTTGATCAACAGTAGGCGACCAGCTTTTGAAAGCCATCTGTGGCTCCATCCGTTTATCCTTTTTTCCATATTAGCTAGAAGCCAATGCCAATTAGCCTTTATGTAGCAGTTTGGTTTCATTGAAAAACCTAAGTAGATTAATCCTTCATCCAACAATTTGACTTCAAAGGGAAAGAGGAGGGCATACCTTTGGTGAGTCGTTCCTTCCATATTTGAGCAAGTGAGAGAAGATTTATGAGATTTAATCATCATACCAGTGGATTTCTCAAATAGAAGTAGGATTTCCTTTAATTTAACTGCATTCGATTCCATCCCATTGCAGAATACAAGCATATCATCCACGAAGAGAAGATGAGTTAATCGAATAAAATTTGAAATGGAAATTCCATGGAAAGACCCCTTATTTCTTGCATCAAGAAGAGCATGACTGAGGCCCTCAGCAACAAGCAAGAAAAGAAGCAGGGATAAGGGGCAACCTTGGCGAAGACCCCTTTCAGAAGGGAAGAAAGGAGAGGCCGATCTGTTGATAAGGACGGAGAAAGAGACGGTTGTGATGCATCTCGTGACCCATTTGATAAAAGAGTATTCAAAACCTAGATGAGTCATGAGAAGTGTCTAAAACATCCAGCTAACCCGGTCAAAGGCCTTTGAGAGATCAATTTTAATAATAGCTCCACTTAGCTTCCCAACTTTTAAACTGTGGAGACCCTCTTGTGAAACCCCAATGGCTTCATGGATTTTCCTTCCTTCTAGAAACCCGAACTGTTCCTTTGAGATAACCTTGGACAAAACCTTTTTCAGTCTTCTAGAAATAATATTAGCCACAACTTTGTAAGTGATATTGCAAAGGGAAATAGGTCTGAAATCATCAAGGGAGCTGAGATGATTCGTTTTAGGGATCAGAGCAATGAAAGTCGCATTTAGGGGGGTGCAAAAAACCTTTTGAGTGAGATTCTCCAACCAGACACAAGAGGTCTATCCCAATGAGGTCGAATAAAGCCAGGAAAAACTCAATTGTCCAACCATCTGGGCCCGGACTTTTTCATTTTTGAAAACTTTGAAGAGTCTCTTTGACTTAATCCTCTGAAATTTCCTCCATAAGGTCAAGATTGTCCTCCTGATTAATTAAGCTTGGATAGTATTGATAATTGAATGGCTTAGACAATCATCACACTTTCATCAGCTTTGAATAATTTTTTGATGTGAGCACTTCTAATGGTTGCCATTCCATCAAAAGAAGAGATATAATTGCCATTGTGATCCCTGATCCCCCAGATAGTTTTCTGCAATTTTTTGTTTTTAGCAAAGGCCTGAAAGAATTTGGTGTTTTCATCAACACTTTCCAGCCAGATAGCCTTGCTTTTTAGCCTCCATATCTCTTCATGCTCCCTTAAGATGGACCTACGCTTTGATTCTACTTAACCCAGCTAATCTTTTGTTTTCAAAGATAAGAATCCTACACCCTCAGTCTCAAGAAGAGTCTGAATGTTCAGCTCAACCTCGTTTAGGTCATTTTCATCTCTGGATCTCTTGTTGGAAAACCATTCCATAGTTTTTTTCTTTGCAGCCGATAAATTTTGGGCAAAATGAGCAGCAACAAAACCCACTTCTTCTGGGATGTAAGGTCGCCAAGTGTTAAGGACCAATTTTTTTAAGTCTTCATTTCCTAACCACACAGCACAAAATTTGAAAGGGATGGCTGGGGTTTTTAATGCCCCAGAGATTTACAGAAAGATTGGGGGGTGATTAGATTCCCATCTAGATCCAACTCATTGACAAATCAAAATATCCTCCACCAAAATATGTTCAGTAATAAAAAATCGGTCCGATCTTTTTTCAATTCTGGGATCCCCATTTCTTTTATGTGTCCAAGTTGGAAGCAATTTAACGAGAGAAATGTCAACCAGCTTTCTCTCCCTGAAATTTTGTTCAAAAAAAGCCGGAAGAGGATCCACCCTTTCTCGAGGACCTCAAATTTCATGCGACCCCAAAGTAAAATTGAGATCTCCCCCGATTAAAAATCTGTTATGTTTTAGGAATGATTTCTGGAATAGAGGATTCCAGAACCTTTCCCTATATTCAGAAGGACCATAAAGATTCAAAATGGTGAAGGATGCATCTAAGTTTAAAATGAAGAATTACATACCAAGACAAGAGGAAAAGCCTTAGGTGTTTTCAGGATTAATTACCCTAGGATCCCACCCTAGAGCAAGACCCCCAAAGTACCCAGAAGCATCAAGGGGAATAAAATGAAAAAATTTCAGTAAACCTTTCAGCAGCCTAACCACCTCTTCTCCATTCCCAAAGGTTTCTTGAAGCAGAATAAATTCAAGTTTGTTGGAGTAGACCAACCTTTTTAGTGCAAGTTTTTTTACGGAACTTTCCAAACCCCTGCAATTAAATGAGAGTACCATCATTTTGTAATCCCCAAGGGGGAATTCACTGCTCTAAGTGCCCCAATAATGGATTTTTTCTTCCCATCTAATTGTTATTGACGTTCTTTTTGTTGGGAAGAGGAGAGAAAGGAGGGTTGACCAAGGATTTTTTTATTTTGAGTGGGGGACGAAGTGTGGATTTGGGAGGGGGTGTTGTGGCAAGGAGTCTCTAGGAGGAGAGGGAGGAGAGGGGTTATGAATAGAAAGAGGTTGTGGATCATCTGAGGTTTTTAGATTTTTTAAAGAATAACTAATGGAAGAAATGTGAGAAACAAGGAGAGGTGAATTTCCTTTGTCGAAGGTATAAGTCCCTTCCTCCAAAGTCTGGTCAACTACATGCTCCAACTGGTTCTACTGACTTTTTGTTTCCTTACTAGGATCCTCCTTGCCGACTACTAGCTCTGGTTCTTGTGATTGTAAAAACCCTTCTTTAGATACATCCTTTGTTCAAAGGTCCTCTCCGGGTCTTTCATCCTTTTAGGAAGCTTCCCCTGAGCCCCTAATTTCATCCCGGGCAACTTGTTTACGAAGCCAGAGCTGACCTTTGGTAAATGGAAGATAACAATTTTTGGCTAGATTTCCATAGAGGTGACAACGTCTGCAATGAAAGGGAATGCCCTCATAATCTAGAACTTGTTTGCGCCTTGTCGTTCCCAAAAAAGAATTCCATTTCTTCACGAAGGCCCGTCCTGATGCTTAGAGAGACCAGGATACGAGCAACAGTCATTATGTTGGGTTGGAGAAAATACATGGCTACATCAATAAAAGCACCCAATGCATTACCAATATCTCGAAAGGAGTCCAGATTCTAGAATTCCCAGGGAAGACTTGGCATTCTCACCCAAACAGGGATGATATTAATGTTTTCCTTATCCGCATCAAAGAGAGGTGTCCATTTTTTCAGAAGAACCGGGGTAGCACCCAGACTCCAATTATGTCTCAGAATACATTCAGCGTATTCTTTTGTTTCAAATTTAAACATGAACCAAGTTTCAGCCATTTTCATCGATTGAGCTATCGAAATGTCTATCCCACGAACTAGTCTTAAAACCTCATCCTATTTGTTCGCACATTTGTTCTTTCGCTTCTTCGAACTTGAGCCGATACTATTATCCTTTCTACTGATTGAACAACCTTCCTTCCTCGACGTAGCCTTATGCCCAGGAGACGACGTCATAGAAGGCTCAACATTACGGTTCAGAATGGAATCAAGAAAACCCTCTGCATCCTAGAGGAAATCCTCTGCAGTGAGTTCCAGGGGTTGAAATAACTCCGAAGGAAAGGAATTCGTATTTGGCCACCTGAATTCCAAAAGATCAAAACCATACGACGCGAATGTGTTCTCAAGGTTCGGGATTTTTGTAATTTCTCCTCGAGAGGTTGAAGAAAGAAAAATGTCAGCAGACCTAGCCCCAGAGGAGTCTAGAAGGTGAAAATTCACTTCTGAGAAGTGG
The DNA here is from genome assembly GCA_027924585.1 of Larix kaempferi. Taxonomy (NCBI): domain Eukaryota; kingdom Viridiplantae; phylum Streptophyta; class Pinopsida; order Pinales; family Pinaceae; genus Larix; species Larix kaempferi. The sequence goes on along the minus strand of BSBM01000598.1, from coordinate 9,096,911 downwards.
GATAAAGGTAGGTTGCAATGCTCCGACAGTGAATCCCTAGCCACTAAGGGTTTCGTAGTGATAACAGAGAGAGAAGGCCTTCCTTCCAGAAAAGGTAGGGTCTGATCGCCACAAAACCCAGGTGTCAAAACCCCAGGTCTTCCTCCCACACTATATGCCATCATAGAGTGCAATGATGTCATTGTCGGCGTGGAAAATGAAGTAAAAATGCATTGGCCTTCAAACGCATCTCGTGAATAATCCACCTCATCCAAGTAATCCATGAGAAACCGACAGCTATTAGAAGAGTAAAAGGTAAATCTGGAGGATAGGATGAGTAGGGAGAGATCCCTAGGGGCTACAACTGCAGCCCCTCAAAAATTCTGTAGACATAAGAGCCCTGGAAACCCTAGACCCCTAAGTAAATCTAATTAAATAATTCATTATCACTAACCTTATAATTTGATAATTCTCCTTCTTAAGATAGATAATTGTAATCCTTTTGTTAATTTTAATGTAGAGGTTATGATTTTTTTATTCATAAAATAAATGCAAATACAAGTAAAGTTAATAAAGAAATGTATAATTCTAGCCACTGACCTAAAATACGAGTAAAGGTAATAAAAGAAATGTCTAATTCTAGTCACTAACCTAAGGAATAGAGGGAATTTTCCTAAGATTCCCTTGCTTATATTTGTCATTGCGGATAACTTGTTTTGCATCTTGGAAAATTCCTCCATGATTTGTACATGTTGCAAAAACTGTTATTTTTTTCTAACTTGAACTAATTGATCACTAATTAATTACTCAGACTCACTCGTAGAATCAATGGATGAAAAAGATAGTATACATCAGCATCAAGAGTGTCATGCCTTGGGATAAACTGCAAGCTTAATTTTTCCATTAATGTGATTACTATTAAATACATGGAGGAGTGACCTTTGGGTTTCATCTCCCAGGAGGTCCTTTGGACCTCTAAAATTTAGTTTCTCAAAAACTAAAAATTATTTACATTATTTACACATTTATCCTAATAACATATGATTAGGTATCCAACATTCCCTGCCTTAACCTAGGGGGGTGTTCACGATTCCAAGCATCTCTATGAACTTTACTTCGATGAAGATGTTTACAATTTGTTGATTTACGGAACAATGTCTCAAATGAATTGTCTTGGAATCTACATGATATCAAATCAAATGGTACTTGATGTTGATGTATTTGGTTCGATCATCGAATATGAGATTCTTGGCCAAATTGATTGCATAAATGTTGTCAATCAGTAAAGAAGTAGAATTCATTTGTTTCTCCTGCAAATCTTCAAGTATTTTGTTGTGAACCAACCCAGTTCGTACACGAGCTACTATCCATAAGAATAGGAACAATAATCTAAAATGGATAAAATATATAAATAATGAATAATATGAAATACGATGTTTACAAATAATAAAAAGGCCCGATTATATACTCATTTGAAGGGCATCTTAGTGACTATTCATAAGGAGTTGCGGCCTTTTATTAATTATTATTATTTATTATTGATATTATATTATATTTATTTATTTTTATTTATGTTCATAGCATTGCCTTCCTCTTTAGAAATGATTTGTCCTCAAAGCATATTGATGAAAAATATTTATGTCTTTATTTTTTTTTAATATTGTTGCATCATTCTTTGTTTTGTCGTAGTTGACGATACTAGACGATATGAACCTTTGAGTGTTGAACAAAATTTTTGAAACGTAAAAAGATCAATCCATCCTAATTCAATTCTTTGTGGAATGTTGCACTTCCATGATGAAATGTTATCATGAGGTTTATTTGCACTAGTATCCATATTTTTCGTTAGTTGTTCCCGACTTATGGAATATTGATATTCTAATTGTTTAAGGTATCTACTTTTATCATTTGGATGTCGAGAAGGAGTTCTTATAACATTTTTTTCCCTTATCATGTTTGTAGTGTCTTCTTGGTTTAATTTCGATATATGAATTCCTTCATGCCTTGATGTTGTTGGTTTACTTGATGAACTTGTATTAGTGCATACACTTGAAGTTTCCAACATTTGTACTCCAACATATCTATATGTTTGTTATTCAACTGGATTGGCATGATTTTGAGTTGTGATGTGGATGGGATCTGTATTTGTTCCTTTTTCCACAAATCGGAATTTTACTCTTGAGTTTTTTTATGCCTCTTTCCGGACTTGCTCTAACTTGTTTTCCAACAAATTGTTATCATTCTTAAGCTTCTTGCAAATTCTCGTCATCATTTAATTTATTAAACTGATCCATTGGATATTGATTATGATTTCTAAGGTGGAAAATCTATTCTTCCTTTTCTAATAATTTATCATCGATATATCTTGTTCCAGCTTCCAAATATTTTTTAACTTCTTAATTTTTGTAACTATAATTTTATTATGATTTCTCAACCAAAAGATCTCATCATTGTTGGCCAATGTCGTTTTATTGATATTTATAGTCTCTAATTTGTGAGCATTTTTATTGTCGTCATTTTGTTGTTGTAGCTCTTTAATTTGTTGTTGAAGCTAGTAGAACTCTAACTCTTGGCATTGTAAATTATTTTGGATTTGCACAATTTACTTATCTTTGTCCATGAGGAGTTTGTTTAAGCGCTTCAATTCTTCTTATAAATATTCATAGCTTTCATATGATGATTCATTGTCTGTATTTTGTGATGAGGGGGCTCTCATTGATGAGTCATATAATGTTATTTTCTTCTTCTCATGGAAAAAGGTCATGACTTTCTTTTTTGTATTGAAGGTAAATGTACCCAATATTTCCAACAATTTAGAACCTAGCATTATGTCCATAATATTGTTGTTTATAGATACAACAGTGAATTCATATGTAAGATTATAATTACCAATCTGTAAGTCTAATTCATTTATTTGCTCTTCATTCCACTCGTTCTTCTCTATAACTGATTCTGAAACTTGTAGTTGATTAGCAACATCAACATTAATAAAATTTTCTTTATTAGTTGGAAAAATAGCGACGGTAATAGGACTTTCATAAAATGTGTCATTTACTTTTAGCATCGTAAGAGGTAATTTTGATGGAACATCAAAAAATCTTTTTTTCTTCTCATTAGTAGAATTTGTCTCTTCCATTCTGTCCTCTCTTTTATATATATATACTTCGAAATCAAATTATCTTTCTCTTTTGATCACCGTGTCTTTTGAATACCGTGTCTTTGGAGTGGGACAGGTTTAGAGAGTGTTTTTAAAAAAAATTAACTATTAAAAATAATAATTATATAATAATAACTTATTAATAGTTTTTTTGTTTTTTTAATAGTTCAGGAAAAGGATTAAAATATTAAAACAATAATTATTGTTAGTAATATTATTATTATTATTATTATTAAGTTTGAGGGGGATTCATGGTTTAAAACCCTAGAATGGTACAACAATGGCAATGGCGGCAAGGGGCGCACTATGTAGTCAGAGCAAGGGAGTGAGTTGGAAGGTTGGAGGATGAAGATGGAGTAAGGGCATGTGGAGTAAACGACGTAGAGTTGGATGATTTGGGACGTGAGGAAGTTGGTGCACGAGTGTGAGAAGACAAGGATATCAACGAGGAGGGCGTGGGGATGAATAGAAGGAGGGTGAACTATTTCCACTATATGCACACCTGGGGGTTAGCACAGAATAAATATTCAAGCTGCTAGATGTGTGGTTGGGGGAAAGTCTCGAGCCAGGTGTTGTTACCTGATCCTGACTCCTCACAACTCTACATTTTCAATACCTGAGACTCTCCATGGTTATTTCAAGCTGAGGTCTTATTTTTATATGGATATTAAGAGAAGATAAACTACTGCTTCGATCTCCCTTGCATATGCACCCATTGATTACTTCAGAATTCCATGTTTTCCTAATCAATTTGATGGTGAAAAGACATCTTATTCCCTTCCTATTTTTCATGGTTGTGATGGGGATCATTCCTCCATATTCCATGTTGTGACATCCCTTTCACATATGAGCAAATTTAACATACGCCATGAATATCATATGATTCGTATGTTTGCTTGTTCTTTGCATGGGGATGCCTCATGTTGGCTTCATGAGGGCCTTTTTGATAAATTTATCACTTCCCTCATTTGCTTCTTTAAAATATTTTTGAGGCAATGAAATGATTATCACATTGGGTTACTTGATATTGAATTATTCATTAGAAATACTCTTGCTTACTTCTTTCCCTCAAAATAATTTCATAAGGAAGAGCCTAAGTTACCCAATATCAACATGATGTATGACACTCCATTTTAAGAGAGTCATGTTGATCCCATTCAATATGAGCATGAGGAACCATTCATTGAAGATATTATTGAAGACCCTCCTCATGTTACCTCAACAGAAAATGTTGAAGAGTGGGAATTCAAGAAGTGTTAGATGCAGAAATATTATATGAAGAGAAAAGGGATGCAACCGAACTCCCATTTCTTCTTCACCTAAGATGATATGCAAGCTACAAAAACCTTTAAACAAGTGAGATCAATCTAGTGTGGTCAATTAAACGAGATAAAAATAACATAAGTATTACTGACTACGGATTGTTACTCTTTAATCTCAAAAAATCAAACACAAGTAAACAAATTAAGCCTTTAAATGTTTACTCCAAGAGCCAAGAATGGCCTTCTAAGCTAGATAGAAAATATTCAAACTTATAAAGAAGAAAGCAACTAGCTAAATATCACCTTGATTAGAGCCCAACATTCACATTCAAGAGAATTCTTGCACAATTTGGACCTCCAAAGTCACAACTTTATTCATCAAATAACAACAACAATACATCACAAGAGCAGAGGTTCCTTCCTTTTCTTAAAAATTAAACTATATTTATGGTTACATTTATAACAAGCTTACATCTCCTTAAAACATTTATCGCACATTTCTTAGCTTGGTCATATTTCTAGATCTAAAAGTGTGTTTACTTGCAATCATAAGCTTAGATATAGTTCCATTTACTTAGTACTTAAAGTAGTATAGTTTCTCTACTTTTTGCAAGTATTTGGTTGTATATTTGTTTATGTATTTTAGACACTAATCCACTAATCGGTTTGCTTTTAGTTTGCTGTTTTTTAGCAAGTTGAAAGAAAAAGAGGAATTTTTGGACTAAAATGTCCATAAAGTGAACTATTTGAAGCACCAAGGCCCATATCTTATTCCTATTCTTCTTCTCTCATTCTTCTAGCTGTATTGTAAGCCTTTTTTATCCATTTTTCAAGGATCAAAGGCATTATATTTTAAGAAACATTGTACAAAAACATTAATATAAAGCAAGTGGGATTTAAGGCTCCCACAACCCCCTTCCCCCATTTCGGGAAGCCTATATCCTTTTTTGGGTTTCTTTGCTTTAAAGTAGTTTTGTTTTCTTTATTTATTGCACTAAGTTAGATCAATCATTTTCTTTATTTCTGTATTTTTGTATTTCTTTTGCAAGTAAGTAAGCAAACCTGACTCATTGCCACAAATTATGATATCTCCACCACCTAAAGGTTTTGTTGATTAATGGTGGATGACTAGAAAATTGACACATAGTCTATGGTTTTAGTATAATATATTTCTACTTTAAGTTCATTTTCTTACTTTGCACTTACAATTATTTTTAGTTGTTATAAACCATAATAAACATTTGTTGCAAATTTCGCATATCCTCTTTCCCTCTACGAGCTTTTGCTTAGTCATTGGGAAACTAGAAACGGTTTGCAACACTTCTTTAATCTTCCACTTTTTAATTTAAACAAATCACCGTAATAAAATAAACCACCCTCAACATAGTAGAAATCCAGTGCTACCAATTGAATTTGTGTGGGGAAATTCTTCAGAAGAAGCGGGAACCATTGGAAAGTGACCTCAGGGACCCGTTAGGCTACATCCTTGTTGGTTTAGTGTTGAACATCCCCTCGAGGCTCCAAATAGCCCATGCATATTCGTGAGGAGCCACTCTTATTTAATCTCCGTACATATTCCTTGTACCTCACGGTATATCTAGAGTTCCCCACTCCCGTAAATCAATTCCATCATTAATAATTTAAAACTGACCAAGAACATATTGTAAAACATTTACAATTTTGTCTCGGTAGCACAATATTTTATTTGACTCCATTGACACAAATTTCCATTGACAACAATACTTTACATTTTCTTAATATTAGTTCATTGTTGTTGCTTAATTGTTATATGTTGATGTTATATTTTATATGTTGTTGAAATATTTCTTATTTTTGAAATAATCTTGATTCAGTAATTCACTTTGAAAAACTCCTAAAAACTCACTTCCATCCTTAGCAACTAAAACATTTAGAAGAGCCTTAGAAACTCTTTTTTAGGGACCACCCCCCATGGCTTCATTAGGATTTTTCCTAAACAGAGGAGTCAGGATCAGGTAACACCACCTGGCTCGAGACTTGCCCCCAAGGACACACCTACCAGCTTGAATATTTATGTTGTGCTAACCCCCAGGTGTGCATTTGGAGGCAACAAGAACGATGGAGTAGGGAGGTGCAATGAATGAGGGAAATTTGATCCAGTGTGGGAGTGTGGAGCGACAGTGGGATTGGTGCTGGCAGGAGGAGAGTGGCGTTGGATGGTGGTGTAAGTGGTAGTGGGACATAATGAGGGTGTGGCGAGGAATACAGCATGGGGAGATAAGGGAAGATGGGGGTGCTTCATGTAGTGAGGAGCGCAAGAAGGTGATTACATGAAGGGTTCATGAGGAGGGATATTGGGGGTTGTTTTGTTGGTGAAGAGAGAAATGGTGTGGGAGTGGAGTAGTACTCATATGGATATGGGTTATGCAATGCATATGGGTTGTGGGTTGTGGGGTTGTATGGTATGGGATGTGTATAGGCGATTAGAGTGTGGATTCGAGGAGGGCATGGGTACTAGTGAATAATGTAGCATGGAGGGAGGAATGCAATGTGGGTTAGATGATGATATGCATGGAGAGGAGAGGGGGTGATTGGAGGATAAGAGGATTTTTGTTAGGTAGAGAGTGGAGGAGAATGAGATGTGAGTTGGGTATGAGAGAGGTAAGTAGGGAGGCAATGGATTTCTCTTTGAATTTTTTAGTAGAGTGACTTTTTATTTCTCACAAATTTTTGAATTAAAATGGACAATGGAAAGGTTATGGTCAAAGACCAAGTTGACCAAAGAATCTCTAAATAATAGATGGCTAAAATCCATTGTGACATCAAAGATTTGACAATTTTGGCCACAAGCCAAAATCAGCAGAAGTGCTCAAGAAAAGGGCTCTAATACCAATGTTGTGAACCAACCCGGTTCACACACAAACTACTATCCATAAGAATATGAACAATAATCCATAATGGATAAAATATATAAATAATGTGTAATATGAAATATTATGAATTACAAATAATAATGAGGTTGGAGTATATACTCATTTGAAGAGCATCTTAGTGACTCTCCATAAAGAGTTGCAACCTTTTAATAATTATTTATTATTAATATTATATTGTATTTATTTATTGTTATTTATGTTCATAACATATTTTTGAGAACCACACAATTTATTGTGTTTCTTTTGATGTAACTACATATTCTGCCTCTATTGTGGAATTTAATGGAACAAACTGTTTGCATGTTCTCCATGAGATCAATGTTGATCCAAGACTGATGGGGTAGCCTAAAGTAGATGCTCCATTCTATTTTTCACATCAAAGTATGAATCGAAATAGACAATCAGATTGAATTCATTCACCTTAGAATACTTGACTGTGAAATCTTGAGTCCCCTTCAAGTATTTTAAAACTATTTTGGTAGCAAACCAATTTCCTTCACAAGATTTTTGCATAAACCTGGAAAGGATACTAATAACAAATGAAATATCTGCGATGGCCGTAAGGTAGATAAGGTATCCCACAATTTTTTTGTACTCAATTGCATCCTCAAATTAATTTTCGTCTTTTGATGTGAGCTTCAAATTTTGTTTCATTGGAGTAGATAAAGGGTTGTGCTCTATCATTCCAAAACTGTTCAACAACTCTCCAACATACTTCTTCTGGGATATGAATATGTACTTGGGATTCTGATCTACTTTAATTCCCAAGTGGTAGTAAAGATGTCCCAAATATATCATTTCAAATTTCTTCTTCAATTCTTTCTTTGTGTATGCAATGTAACTTTCATTGTTCCTTGTCATCAAAACATCATCTACTTTCACCACAAGATATAAAACAGATCTTCCAATTTTCTCTACAAACAATGTTGCATCATCAAGATTAAAGTGTTTGAAATTTAATTTCAAAAGAGCTCAATTAACTTTTCATACCATGCACAAGGTGCTTGTTTCAAACCATAGAATGACATGATGAGTTTGCATATATTTTGTTCATGTCCCTTCACAACAAAGCTTTTTGGTTGACACATGAATGCATTCTCTTTCAAGTCTCCATTCAAGAAAGCAAAAAAGGAAAACAAGGTGTTATATAAATAAAAATCAAGAGAACTTTTTGTACCTCTCTAAGGTAGATCCTAATAAATTTTGGATACAAACTCCGAGTCATAAAACTAATTAAAACAATATGATTCTCTTAAGGTATTGGAATTTCTATGATAAAAAGTTTTACGGATCTCCAAATGTCGTGGACAAAACTCAAACCCTTTATACAAAGGAATAAGTTTTCTTTTTAGAAGACATAGATTTTGAGGTTAAGTGATTCGCAAAATGGAAGCTAAGGACATTGAAAGATACCAAGCTGAAATCTTAAAAATTGTTGGGCCTTTCCTCATCCCTGAAATCCACAAGCTCCTCAATTTACTAGTCCATAAGGGTTTACATAAACCCTATACATAAAGCCTCAATGTTCCTATTTTTAAAAGTGGAGACAAAAACAATCCATCTAATTACTGCACCATTATGATTATCCATGCTTTACCCAAATTATATGGAAATATTTTGGAAAATAAGATCACCATATGGCTAGAAATATATGGAAAAAAAGAGCTAAAGGCCAGGCGGATTCCACGGCCTCTCATTCAAATGTGGGCCACTTTGTTACTCTTAGGACCATTGTTGCGGAGTGTCACAATAATAAAACTAATATTATTTTTTGCTTTGTTGACTTTAGAAAAGAATATGAGAAGGTTATTTCCAAGTTTAGTAACTCTAAGGGATGGTTAGAAGAAATTAATTGTGATATAGGAGTCAAACAAGGTTGTCACCTATCCTTCCCCAAGTGAGGTGTCATTGCATTGATATCATGAATCTGATAGCACACATCCAATGCAGCTGCCCATCCACTTGGTGTTGTATGGAACTCAGTATAAGCACGATAATAAATTAGGAGTTCTTGTTATATGGCTCAATATTACCAGCAAGGGTACCTTTAGCATGGGATGACCTTCAGCATGGGATGGATGGGGCAAAGGATCTAGAGTTGTGATCGAATGGATCACTCTCTTAATTCCGCGGTAATGATTGTACAAATATTCATTAATCAAAAAATAATGGATGGGACTAAGGGCTTCATCCACATTATAATGCTCTCAACAAAGCATTGTTGTGACACTCTGCTCAATTGAAAGTTCTACAACGTCAAGAAATTGGCACATTCGCAGCACACTCTCTTAGATATCTTCTCACACCGCCCAAGTATGGAGATCCATTATCTCGGCTCGCCTATCATCATTTCCACGGCACCAAAGCACTTAGGTAGTCCAACTAAGGGAAAAAATAATCAATATGTTGCTAGTTAGAAGCTCAAACAAGATGTATTTTTTTGTTCTAATATCTATTTTGCTACCAGTTCAATTTATAGGCCAACAGTGTCCAGATAGTCATTTTGGTCAAAACTATCAAGCAATTTCTCATATATTTAGTGAAACTCTATGCTTATGTGGGAAAGAAAGCTTTTGTTCAAGATTTAATCTTGGGTTATTTTGTTTGGCTACGAGGTCCCAAAATGACTATAATTGCTATTGTACATATTTATCTACCACACAATAAAAGTCAATCATAATTAAAAAATGATAATTGTTATACAATATATGTATAGGATTTTAGGTTTCCGTGGTTTGCAGTGTTTGAAAAGGTATTCGGATGATCCACGGTGGTCATTTTCGTAGTCGACCGAAACGTCGACTACGAAAATGACCACCGTGGATCATCCGAATACCTTTTCAAATATATGTATAAGTTTAAATAGTGAGGGTGTTTTTGGTATCTAAAACTGTCATCTTCACATTGCCACTAATTCCAAATATCTATAAATACTATATTCTGGTAGTGGGATAAGCATATTTGAAAAGATTTAAGTCTATGTCTTGCAAAAAAAGAAGTGTTGTAAATCAATTCAATGTAATAAAGATGCTTCATTGTAAGGAAATGACATGGAGAAGCTTCTTATTATAAGGTGTGTTAGATACAATGGCTCACTGAGAGGGGGAGGGTGAACAGTGAGCCAGCAATTCAATATAATTTCAACTTCTTATTCTTACTACTTCACATTTACATCAAAATCATATTCAATAGTAATAAGCACATTTCATTCACATCACACAAAGTACAAGAGACACAAGATATAGTTGTAATCTTTTTATTTATTTTCAAACGACTGCAATCGTAAGGCAATTCAGCACCAACTGAAACAAAAGAGCACCAACTCTTCATCTAGGACCCAACCTAGGTTTTCTTAGATCCTACTAAGAAAATGATACAAGACCCTGCTTGTATTCACAAGTACATTTCATAGCAAGACCCAGCTTGAATTAAATGTACATCATACATTATATCAATTGCACATTATCATTGTCCAGCACATTACACTTCTGACCATCATCAAGCTTTTCATCAAATTGTCCAGTATCACTTTGTCTTAGCATCACATCATTACCCCCAGATCATCCTCATCAATCTTTCTGCAAGCACATATATCGTTTAAAAAATATCCTGGTACAAATATCTTCAGTCAATTTACTAGCATCATTCCACTGTCCACATGCACACAATATAATCATTACAATCAGCTTGTCAACTGTCCTGGTGGCATTCAGTCACATCTCAACATTTGCATTTCTGACTGTTCAGGCATCAACCCTATTAAGCTGTGTCCATCACCTTCAGCATTACTGTGTTTATCATCAATTCTGCAAATCAGTAATCATGTCTTTAGCAACTGTCTCTCTGACCTTTCTATCCTCATATGAAATCTAACACAACCTATCCAGCATCAATTCTGTCCAAGCTTCATATCTTTAGCAATCAGCTGCCCCAGAATTTATATGTCAAGTTTGTCCATTAATACCAACATTAGTTTTGTCCACAAATTATGTCATTAATATTATCCACATCAAACAACTTATGTTGCTGCTCAAAAATGAGAAATCATTGTCATATTGTGGCTAAGACTTCAACCATGCTTCAAGTCTTCATCAATCACCAACAATTCTATCTCAGCATTATAACCATGTCTGCTTAAGCATCTCTTTCAGCATTACATCAGCATCACAAAAATTATGTCTTCAGCAATCATTAGCAAAAACTAAAATTTAAAATTTAAAAACAAGTTATCATGCTGTTGCTGCTGTTCCTACTCACATCTCACATAGAATTTACAAGTTACAACACTATGCACACTTGCAAAACTCACGTATGTCACAAACCTCTCTCAACCTCAGAAATGTGGGCTCCTCAAGACTCAGATAAGAAGCTTCAAAAACACATATGCTGCTACTAAAACAGACCTAAAAGAAATGAGTTTGTTGCTGCCTCAGATCAAATCGAAATCAGAGATAAAAAGAAGAAGAAAAAATTGTTCACTGTAGCTGCTACAGTACCCACAAAATTCGCCTCAGACAGTCCAAAATCAGAGCTAAGTCTCCACTCTTTCCACACCACAAAATGAGGGCGTTGGGCTGCTGTTTATACATGTTTTCCATAGTATTTTTTACTGACCTGACATTCCCTTTAATGAATTTTTAATTTTCTTTTTGAATTATTTTGTTCAGCCGACCTCCATAAAAAAAATTAATCATTAAGAGTTTAAATTACTGCTGGGACGACTTAAGAGTGACTTCATCTAATTTTATTTATATTTGGTTTTCCATCCACAAGTCTTCAAATGTGAGGGTACCAAGGGATTCTTCAATGGTCACATCAACATTTAATGTCTCCATCATGCTTATGTGCTTCTATATAACCATTAAGTCTTGTGGGTCAAGGGATAAGATTCCCACACCCTCAAAGGTATTAAAGACCACAATATGTAACATGTAAAGGTTACAAGACCACAAACACCACCACATGTCCAAGGGACCAATTTCGCCAAGACAAAGACTTCATTAAAGTCATGATCATGTTTGAAATCTTCTTCACAATTTGTGTGGGCTTCATGACCCCATCAAGCCACAAATGACCACAGAATGGGTCATTTGGACCATCTATCCAAACTATCATGTCCTTCGTGCCATGTCATCAACCTTAATTACTCCTTTGTCCCCTTATCACTCCTTTGTCATTAATGGATGTCATCAATGACAACCAGTGCTCAACAAACTCCCCCTTTGTCATTAATGGCAACACCTCCTCAATTTCTCTCCCCCTTTGACATTAATGACAAAGGGCCATACATTTATCCAACAAAGACTTCACAGTGCTCCCCCTTTCATGTATGTTACTGTTGGTTAAGCATTATATACTCCCCCTGAGATATTGCTCATTGTTGTTACCAAGGCTTCCTCAATCTCAGTCTTATCTTTATCCTGAGAGACAACAGACTTCAAGCTTCCTAGTTTTCAAGGGTCTGCTTAATCACTTTTCAATCTTGTCCATATTACTACTCATACAAATATCACACTATTTCATTACTGCTCTCTATGTGAAGATGCTTTTGGATGTCCTCAGAGATCTTGCCTTGCTTCAAGAATTTTAAATAGCATGTTCTTCTTAGTCATTCTTGCTTCAACAGATGTCTTACTAGAAAGACAATGTCAATGAGATGAAGCTTTTCTCCACGATATAGATCAGTCCTCTCAATATGTTCTTCAAATCTACCAGCACAACATGTAGATATGCAACTGTACATTAGGTAATGCTGCACCCATAATCACTAAGAACTCAGTAAAGGAAAAATGAGCATTTGTCTTCAGTTTTGGGGAATTTTGCTCCAAATGTTTCACACAAAAACTGCTCTTGAAGATGTTGCCACAATGTGTTCAAAACATTTCCAAAAGAGGTGTTACTTTCCACAACTATACTCAACAGAATGTGCTCAACATGAGTGCTTTTAAAACTGCCTTTAAATAGTTCTCAAATGCATTCACAAATTCTTGAAACTTGTGCCAAAAACAATGCTTCAGATAGTTCTTCAAATCTGCTCTTAAGTTTGTAGAGTTCCTATAGAGATCCTCCTTTCTGCTGATAGAGTTCTCATTGCTATAGCTCATTATGTATTCTCAATTCTCCCTTAAGTTATTATTCTACCTCTCATATACTCAAGAAGTTGAGTGATCTTAAACTTGGCATGCCATGTGGCAGTCTTCCTTTGAATCATATCCACAATCATTAACTTCAGTTGACTATGCATTGTTACCTTGTTCATCCTCCTATTCACATAATCAGCTGTAGGTTGTTCTTTCCTTTTCCAATAGTAGGTGTTTCTTGAAGACATTTTCATCAAACATATCCAAGGCTAGAGAAAGTCATCATTCATAAAAGGTAAGCATAAATACACAACATATTGCTTCACTTCTGTTGCTTCAATTAGAGAGGGTTCATTAGATCACATGAGATTATTTTTGCTCCCCCTATCACCATGTCAGCTGTGACCACAATCCTTTTTCTATTTCACTGCCTCAATTGTCCACTGTAATCATCCTTCAAAGATCAACAATCAAGTTTGGAACCAGATTAAGTCTGTAATAAAATCTCTTCACACTCAGCTAACGAATCTGCAATTAGCTCCTTAGCTCAGAAATACATTCCAATCCTTTGGGAGAATTACTCTTTGTCGCATCATATTACTTGGTCAAGATGACTCATTCTGCCTAGTGAACTCAAGGTTTATTTTTCTAGATCTTTAGCAAGTGCAAGATGAATGGCAGCCTTCTGCTACCTTTTGACAATTGTGAGGAACTTCACTTGTGCTTGATTTTGAAATACTCATTACCTATTTTTGTGAGTGTCTTTTCCTTTTTATATTCATTATAGACATGCTCAGAAAATGTGTAGCTCCCCCATGTTGCTTAATCATATGCTGCTTATTTCAATTACCAAACGATTGTTGAAGACATCAAGAAACTAATCCAGTCATTACATATCATGTTCAATGTCCAAACAATCTTTCAAAAGGAAATTCAGATATGTGGATCGAATGATGCTTCATAAGTCAGCTTTTAAGGTTTGTTCTTGACTGTCACACCAAGCCTTAGAAGGTGTGCCAAGATTGTTCTCAACCTACAAACTCATGATTTGGAGTATGTGCCACAGTTTACAATGCCCCAGGATTGTAATATTGTAATTAGCTCCACGGTTTGTCCAATATCTTCATCCTGTGGGTATTTTTGTTAGCCTTAGTATGTCATACTGCCTCAACATACTGCCATGGTGCATGCTTCTTGCATTACCAAAGTTCATTGGATACTATACTATATGGGTCAACCAAACATTTAGTAAATTCATAAAAGGTAAGCATGCATCACTATTTCATATTCCTCTTATCATCACCAATTGTCAATGTCAACAATTTGATCCTAGGACCTGTTTGTTCTTGGAGAACCCACCATTTTCCTTTGAGTTCCACCTCCAACATCATGAACTCAAGGTCTGTCCAAGATCTTTAGAACATCTCAAATTTGGCTTTCCCTATGGCAACCATTTTCATTTTTCTTCACCCACACTTTCTTCTTGATCTCAGTCTTTTCATAACTTGTTCCATCTTCTTCATTTGCTTTGCTTGGTGATTTGTATGTTAATCTCCTCATGAATGGTCTTCTTGGACTTGCACAAACTTGGGCTTTGTGCCCAACACCTCCACACGTGAAGAATTTTAATGTGTGACAGTTGGCTGCTATGTGTCCAATTTGATCGCATGTCCAACATCTTATCTTGACATTTTGACTTTCAACATTCCTTCTTCCATATGCACAATCCATTGCTTTGTGACCAAAGTTTGAACAAGAAAAGCAATAACCATTAAAATCGTTTTCATACCTTGATGTTTGGCTCCATCTTGGAGTTGTCCTTCTTCTTCCAAATGAAAATCTTTGATGATTGGGAGCAGCTTCATGAGTCATTTGAGATCTTCCAACTTCTTCTTTGTCATGTGCAGGTACATGGGATGTATCCTTGGTCAATGACGGACCAGCTTCCGGAGTCTTTGGAGACCACTTGTCTTTTTCTAGATTGTCTTCTACCTTTTTATACCCAAGGACAGTTTTTTCATGGGGAGACCTTTGGCAATCCAATAATTTATCCAACATGATGGAGCTTCTATTGAACTTCTCATGATAGTTTGATTTTTCAATTTTCTTCTTGAGTCCAACAACTTCCATCTCAAGCTCTTCATTTTTCTTCTCCTTTTCATCTAACTAATTTTTCAAGACTTCTTCAATTCTCTTGTACTCATCCAACTGAACCTTCAAGTCAAGATTAGCCCATCTTGTCTCTTCAAGTTCTCTAGGATCCACATTAGTATTTTCTTGTTCATTTCCTAGTTCATCCTTCAACCTTTTGACCTCAAGTTCTTTGTCTTCTAACTCACTTTGCAAGTCTTTTTTCTTGACCTTCAAGCTCATGAATAGAGCTTTTGTCTCCTCTTGGTATTTTTCAAATGCTCCCATAATTTTCTTCTTAAGCCTTATATTGGATTTGAAATCCTTATCCAATAGAGTTTTTGCAAATGCCTCCTTGAGTTTGGACAACTCATCTTCTTCAACCTTCACTAGAGCAACTTCAATGATTTCAGAATTGTTGCAAATAGAAGAGTTCTTACCTTTACTAGTGCTTGATGCTTTAGCCTTCTTCTCTTCTTGATTTTCATCTTTAGATGTATTGACTCCCTTTTCTAGGTCAAGGTTTTGAACCTTCCTCTTGTGCTCTCTTTCAAGTGTGATCCAAAGTTCATTGGCTGAGGTGTACTTTCCAACATCTAGTCTTTCCTTCTCTGATTAAGACAAGGCCATCAAGATTATGCTTAGTCCATTTTCATTACTTTCAAGTGGATTCTTAATTGCTCCCCCTTCAATTGATTTCCAGATGTCATAGCCTTTTTCCACTGCGTGATGCTTCATTCTGATGATCTAAGACTCATAATTTGAGTCATTGAGTAATGGAACTCCATCTTCTGAATAATCGTTCATTTCTTCTTGCTTTGCTGATCCTTCCATATTGTGCCTACTAATTTCCTTCAAGCTTGTTAGGCTTATGCTGAAGGCCTACTCTGATACCAATTGTTAGACACAATGTCTCACTGAGAGGGGGGGGGGGTGAATAGTGAGCCAACAATTCAATATAATTTCAACTTCTTCTTCTTACTACTTCACATTTACATCAAAATCATATTCAACAATAAACTAAGCACATTTCATTCACATCACACAAAGTACAAGAGACAAAATATATAGTTGTAATATTTTTATTTATTTTCAAACGGTTGCAACTGTAAGGCAATTCAGCACCAACTGAAACAAAAGAGAACCAACTCTTCATCTAGGACCCATCCTAGGTTTTCTTAGATCCTACTAAGAAAAGGATACAAGACCCTGCTTGTATTCACAAGTACATTTCATAGCAAGACCCAGCTTGAATTAAATGTACATCATACATTATATCAATTGCACATTATCATTGTCCAGCACATTACACTTCTGACCATCATCAAGCTTTTCATCAAATTGTCTAGTATCACTTTGTCTTAGCATCACATCATTACCCCCAGATCATCCTCATCAATCTTTCTGCAAGCACATATATCGTTTAACAAATAACCTGCTGCAAATATCTTCAGACAATTTACCAGCAACATTCCACTGTCCACATGCACACAATATAATAATTACAATCAGCTTGTCAACTGTCCTAGTGGCATTCAGTCACATCTCAACATTTGCATTTTTTACTGTTCAGGCATCAACCCTATTAAACTTTGTCCATCACCTTCAGCATTACTGTGTTTATCATCAATTCTGCAAATCAGTAATCATGTCTTCAGCAACTGTCTCTTTGACCTTTCCATCCTCATATGAAATCTAACACAACCTATCAAGCATCAATTCTATCCAAGCTTCATATCTTTAGCAATCAGCTGCCCAAGAATTTATATGTCAAGTTTGTCCATCAATACCAGCATTAGTTTTGTCCACAAATTATGTCATTAATACTATCCACATCAAACAACTTATGCTGCTGCTCAGAAATGAGAAATCATTATCATATTGCGGCTAAGACTTCAACCATGCTTCAAGTCTTCATCAATCACCAATAATTCTATCTCAGCATTATAACCATGTCTTCTTAAGCATCTCTTTCAGCATTACATCAACATCATAAAAATGATGTTTTCAGCAATCATCAGCAAAAACTAAAATATAAGATTTAAAAACAAGTTATCATGCTGCTACTGCTGTTCCTACTCACATCTCACATAGGATTTACAAGTTACAACACTATGCACACTTGCAAAACTCATGTCTGTCACAAACCTCTCTCAACCTCAGAAACGTGGGCTCCTCAAGACTCAGATAAGAAGCTTCAAAAACACATCTGCTGCTACTAAAACAGACCTAAAAGAAATTAATTTGTTGCTGCCTCAGATCAGATCGAAATCAGAGATAAAAAGAAGAAGAAAAAATTGTTCACTGTAGCTGCTATAGTACCCGCGAAATTCGCCTCATACAGTTCGAAATCAGAGCTAAGTCTCCACTCTTTCCACACCACAAAATGAGGGCATTGGGATGCTATTTATACATGTTTTCCATAGTAATTTTTACTGAGCCAACATTCCTTTTAATGAATTTTTAATTTTCTTTTTGAATTATTTTGTTGAGCCGACCTCCATAAAAAAATTAATCATTAAGAGTTTAAATTACAGTTGGGCCGACTTAAGAGTGACTTCATCTAATTTTATTTATATTTGGTTTTCCATCCACAAGTCTTCAAATATGAGGGTACCAAGGGATTCTTCAATGGTCACATCAACATTTAATGTCTCCATCATGCTTATGTGCTTCTATATAACCATCAAGTCTTGTGGGTCAAGGGATAAGATTCCCACACCCTCAAAGGTATTAAAGACCACAATATGTAACATGTAAAGGTTACAAGACCACAAACACCACCACATGTCCAAGGGACCAATTTCACCAAGACAAAGACTTCATTAAATTCATGATCATGTTTGAAAGCTTCTTCACAATTTGTGTGGGCTTCATGACCCCATCAAGCCACAAATGACCACAAAATGGGTCATTTGGACCATCTGGCCAAACTATCATGTCCTTCGTGCCATGTCATCAACCTTAATTACTCCTTTGTTCCCTTATCACTCCTTTGTCATTAATGGATGTCATCAATGAAAACCAATGCTCAACAAGGTGAACTAGACAATGGTTTTTCATTAAGTGCATCACCCAATAGGACATGATGTTTTCACCATTTACATTTCAAGGTATGTATTAAAAAAAAATAGAAGACCCTCTTCTTAAGGTATGTATTAAAATTATGTTATGATAATTATATAGAAGACCCTCTTCTTAAGTCTTGATCTTTGTTGTTGGAAATTTAAATCGTCACAATATTCTGAATATAAAAAAGAACCTCTTCTTGATTCTTGATCTCCGT
Organism: Larix kaempferi; assembly: GCA_027924585.1. Taxonomy (NCBI): domain Eukaryota; kingdom Viridiplantae; phylum Streptophyta; class Pinopsida; order Pinales; family Pinaceae; genus Larix; species Larix kaempferi. The sequence continues at coordinate 9,078,105 of BSBM01000598.1, read as the reverse complement.
TGTTGAAGAAGGGTGTAGCCATTTTGAATTCTTTGAGTAGGTGGCCTTCTCCACACAACTTCTCATTTGTGGCTCTGTGAAGAACACCACATACTCTCAGAATTGGAAACGCCTTTTAACCTTTTTTACCAATAGAGATGAAAAAGATAATGATATTCAATTAATTATGTGCGTCAACCATTTACCATATCTATGAATTCTGATGAAAAATCCATAGATAAGTGATGAAAAGTTATGTCCCAACAGTCGATCATCAAACGATTCTAATGAAAGTAGATTTGGGGTGGATCAGTCCCTAGAAAATGCAACACATCATTTTAGGTATTTGAAGATGATATCGACTTCTTTCATCGAGCATCACACTTATAAGATCATGAGACAATGTCTTTCAAAACAATTATGCTTTGAGGACAAATCATTTTTGAAGAGGAAGGCAATGTTACGAATATAATATATATATATATATATAAAGAATAAAGAATAAATGAAAATAATAAAAAAATTAGGTCACAACTCTGATGAAGAGTCATTATGTGCACTTTTAACAATTATATATATGGGCCTTGTATATTTGTAAATCATCATTTACATTTTACTCATTTACATTTACTCCATTATGGATTTTACTTATTTGAACTATTCTTTGGATAGTTGGCATGTGAACTAATTTATCTCGAAACATACTTTGCCACCATGTTGAACCCTCCAAACTGCATTACCCTCATGCCATCCGAGCATCCTGTGTTACTGCAACCCTCCCATAACCCACCTCTCATCTACATTTCCTGCCCTCGGATTTCCATCCCCGTGCACACCACTCAATCCATTATGCTACCATTCAACACCACCCTCTCATGTTTCACGCCACCTTCAATCATCCACATTGTGCCTAAAACTCACACCCCGTCTTCCCTTCCAAGCTCACCACGCATGTGCACCTTACATTATGCCCCTTCACTCTCATTCACCATGATTCATCCAAGAATACTCCATCCACTCCCTTCATGTTGAAATCCACCAGCCTACCCTATAAAACTCCTCATACCAAGCCTTCCTCAAAGCTACCCCATCTCTCAACACTTCACTTGTGCCATTCATTTCCATTCAAATGCCATTTTACCATTAAGGTTAAAATCCCTTGTTCTTCCATTTCACACCCTTTACGACCATTTTAGTATTATTCTTATTATTCTTATTATTATTCTTATTATAAGTGTCAATAGGTAAATTAAGTGGAACATATCGTTTTTGGTGGGATTGGGTATAAGTGCATCAACTTATTATCAATTGGGAAGTGTGAAATGCGGTGTCCCCGTATAAGTCATTTTTTGTGAGAAAATGTCTCTTTTGTGAAAAAGAGGCTAAATGGAGGATGACTGTTAAAAACCATCAAATCACTTTTTCTCATATTGTGCTAGCATCTATACTCTAATCAAATATCTAGATTTCATGCAAATGCAGTCGCGGATTAAGGAACTAGAAGATGACTTAGCTAAACAATGAGAAAAATATAGAGATCTCAAGAAAATCTCTAGTGGTGAATTGTTAGAAAAAAGAAGAAAAAAATTCATGCCTAAAATCTCATGGTCATAAACTATTATCAGAAGTCAAGAAATTAAAAGATACAAGGAAGGACATTCCTAGGCTCGAACAAGAGAACCAATATCTTCAAGAGAAATTATAAAAAAAAGAACGAATAAAATTCCATCTTAAAGGACCTTAATCAGAAATTGTTAATAGAAATCAAAAGTTTAAGAGAAGGAAAGTCAAATAATTGTGACTTACAAGTAAAAGATCAAGCTTCGAGTCATTAAGATGTCACAATTCAGTGAAGCATTATCATAATAAATCAATTGATAAAATCTTGGCAGACAAAGACAAAGAGATTAATCGTTTAAAGAATCATAGTCAAAATTTGCTCACAAAAAACAAACCGTAAAGATATACCAATCTTGAAGGTCAATAAGGCTACCTTAACTGATCCAACGGAATAAAGGAAGTTTTCATAAATTGAATTTGTAGAAAAAGGGACCTCAACAAAAGTACTCAAAACTAAAAATCAAAGTGACATTACAAAGGAAGTTTCGTGAGTGAATGAACATCCAGAAATGGAGCTGAAGCCACAATTCAATGACATGTCAACATAACAGATTTAGTTATGTCACTCAATACTAATGAATACATCGTCTCACTAGTCAATACAAAAATGTCACATATCAACATGTTGATTATAGTACATCATGAAGAGTTTAAGCCAGAGATTTTTAGCAATCTATGTATCATGATATTGAATTAGCTTCCTAATTACAAAAAATGGAGTACACAAGAATCAATATATCATTCTTATAGGCCACCACATCCAAATTATGGATGGGACAAATATTGGGATGGACATTTTAATCCTCTTGATAAGGAAATGTTGTGAAGAACCTGCAACAATTAATTAATCAAAATACACGATATAGCAGCAATAACAGAACTCAGAATTACTTTTATATTGATCGCAGGCCACTTCGAGGGGGCAACCTCCTTGGAGCAAGCTCAATGCAAATAAATTCACGGTACCTTCATTGGCCTCAACACACACTTATATACTAATTCTATGCCCAATACTTTGGGTCAAAACCATGGGATATATAATACTACGAGACGACTTACAACGCATATGGGTCCAATACTATGGGTCAATACTATGGGCTAATATTAACTATGGATCAACAAATACTACGGGACGACTTACAAAGCATATGCGTCCAACAAAAATATACTAACAACGTAAAGAGAAGGGTTGAGACGGGTTCCTAACATCCCCTCTCCCTTAGAAAAAGCTTTGTCCTCAAAGCTTTAGTTGTGGAAATTGATGCAAAATCTGAAGGAGTGGTTCCCTTGTAGCATCCTCAGGCTGCATTCCAGGCCACTGAAGCTTTTGGAGTTTCAAGGAGGATTGCTTGGACAGCTGTAGACGAAGAAGAACCATATCAGCAGCGTGAAAAGTGCACTCAGAATGGTGCTGAGCGGCTAGTTGTTTCAATCGAATTCTAGCCATGTGAAGATTGTCCTGCAGAATGAGAAGAATCTGATCGCGGTTTCGAAGAAACGAGTCAATTTCCTGAACTGTGGAGCTGTTGAGGGTGTATGGAAGAAGAAATGGCGGTGTCTTTCCATAGACTACTTTATATGGTGTCCTTGTAGATGTAGTATTGTACCACCAGAGTGCTTCTAGGAAATCCATAGAAATAGTTGGCCAAATCTATGTAGGGATGGGCAAGGGTTTGAGCAGTCCCAAAAGGAGTGTCGTTTCACCCTTGTTGACCTGGCAAGTATCACAGTCAGCCACCATCCGTTGAATTTTCATTTTCTGTCCCTACCAAAAGAAGTTACATTGTTCCCTATCATACATTTTGAGGAACCCAGAGTGCCCTGTTGATGAAGAAGCATGGAGTTCATAGAAGAGAGAGCCCTGTTGAATAGATTGCAACCAATTTGGAACAAGCAGAGAAATAGCTGTAAGAGAAATTGGATCATCAAATGTGCAAGAAGGATCATCTGCCACCATATTGTCCTTACCCTTGTTGTAAGTGATCATATAGGCAGAACCCATGAGTTGGATAACCGATTTCAGGTGTGTTGGGGAAGAGACCCATTGTTCCAGGAAATTTTCTAGGTTCTTGATATCAGTCTTGAGGCAGAAATAATTCCCTAATAGGTATGGCTGCCACTTCTGTATTGCATGCAAAATAGCCATCATTTCCTGCTGAGATGTAGATGTGGCTAAATTCTTACTGGAAAAGTCTCTTGAAGGCAGAAAGCTCACGAGTTTAGAAAATACACCTACATATCTATCCAAGGAAGTAGTGGAGACTGTTGATGGGTGCATTTGAATGAAATGGAGTTGAGCGATGACACCATGTGAATTCTTCTTAAGGATCTTTTCCAGACGATGTGAACTGATGATGCGGAGAGACCCTTATTGTAAGCCCTTAAATATTTGATGTTTCCCATTGACTGAAAACTTCATCCAAAGTTCAGCAAAATCCCATAAGATGGGGCCAAGTGTGCGTAACCATTGAATGCCCAAAACCACATCACATCCTCCTAGGGACAAGGCAAACATGTTAGAGCACGGGTTATAATCTTATAGAAAGATATGCACATTGTGACACTTCCCCTTGCAAGATAAGGTGCCCCCATTGGCAACCATGACTTCAAAGTTGGAGCAAGGATGGACAAAACAATCAGCCTCTTTGGCGATCCGAGGGTCATTAAAGTTATGAGTGCTACCAGAATCAATGAGTATTGTAAGAGGAAGCTTCTTGAAGTAACCCCTGACCCGCATTGTTTGGGGGGTGGTGACGCCGCATAAAGCATGGAGAGATATCTCTGGTTTTTCATCCTGGGATGGGGGGTCAATAGGCAGCTCCTGAATGTTGACCTGATCATCCATTGTATCTGGAGCTTCTTCACCAATTTTAGAGGCAGGCGGAGAATCCATATCCAAGAGATAGTGTTTTTGTTCAACACAGCTATGTCCCCAAGTGAATTTCTCATCACAATTATAACAAAGCCCTTTTTCTCTACATGCCTACATCTTTGTTTCAGACAAATGCTTGATAGGAGTTGGTCGAGGAGCTGGCGGGATGGGAGGTCGTTGAGAACCCATATTTCGGAAGGGAACAAAAGTGGGTTTGGAGCACTGTTGGGCTGCAATCTTGTCTTCTGCCAACTTAGCCAACCCTAGGACTTCCATCATTGTGTTGGGACATAACATTTTAACCTCTAACCGGATTTCATCCTTAGGACCACTGATAAAATAACTCCTATAGAATTCATCAGACAATCCTTCTGTGTGATTGGCTAGTTTCTCAAATTTTGTCTAATATTCTCTCATAGTTCCAATTTGACAAAGTTTAGTGAGTGCTCCAGTGAAGTCATCAAAAGCACTAGGACCAAATCATTGCAAAAGGAGTTAGCAAAAATATTCCCATTTTGGCTCGTCATGAGCCTTTATGTACCAACGGTACCATTGAAGGGCTTCCTGTTCCAAATGAAAGGATGCAAGTGGAACTTTTTGGACATCGAAAGTATTATGTAGACTGAAATACTGTTCTGCATGATAGATCCATGCAGTTGGATCAATACCATTGAAGCGAGGAAATTCAAGCTTCGGACCACGAAAATTGCTAGAAGAAGAGAACCCATTGGCTATAGAATATTCTTGCTGTCGGGTATTGTTCATGGCTGAATGCTGCAGATGGAGGCTGAGAAATTTTTCATTCAGATCTTGAAGTTTGGTTTGGATGGCTGCAAGTGCTTCCTCCATGGTTTTTGCTAATGCATGGGTGACAACCATAACTAGGAGTTTTTTGGGGGGGGAGAGAGGGGGGGAATGGATAGAAAAAACACAAACAAAAGCTTATTTAGTAAAGAGAAATTTGGATTTGGGAAAAACTCGGATGGATAATTGGGGTTTGACTAGGTTTTGGACACTTTCTAATGGACAGGGAAGCAAAAAATGGGGATTTCAGAAGCAAGGTGAAAGAATGAGAAAAATTTTCAAAGAGGGACAAAGAAGCAGAAATAGGGAATGAACACGGTGACAAAATTTGGAGGCAAGTGGGTGAAAATTGAAGAGGTTATGGCAAACCCTAAAAATAGACAAATGTGAGATTTCTAGCTTTGGGAAGTAGAATTTGGGATAGGGTCCTCAGAAATGAAATATGCAGAATGGGATTGCAGGGGTGTCCGGAAAGTTTCAAGGGAAACGGAGTTAAAACAAGGGAGATATGGCGAAAAAATAGAATTTTTTTTTTTTTTTTTCAAAAATGGATTGGCAAAAGATGGATCGAAAACGGATGGATTCTGAAACGACTTTCAGAATAGACCTGAAACGGCTAAATCTGGAATGGCTTGGAATGGATCTAAAACGGCGCGGAAGTGATCGGCAACAATTCAGCTGAAAATAGATATGGACCCCAGGTATGTTTGGCTTCCTATCAGTTCAGGGGATTCACTCGGCCACCAATGCTGTCTAATGGCTTGCGTATTGGGGCAGTACCCCTCACTCCACGGCTCATGTAAAACTGATAACCATTTTTCCACAAACAACAGCTCTTGGTTTACCTCATGGGTGGGAACTAGTCAATCAGGTAGAGGTCGTTGCCCTTTTTGCTGGCAGGTCCTCTCAATGGGCCAGTTACTTCGGGGTTCCTGTGGTACTCCTCATAATGAGTTTTAGGGATTATGCTCAAGTACTTCCCACAATTAAGTCGATAGGGATTATTCCCAGATCCGAAGCTGCAATAAATGTGAAAAAAAAATTGGCAGAAATTTCACCCAGCGAGCCCAAGAAAGCGCTCTAATACCAGATGTGAAGAACCTGCAACAATTAATTAATCAAAATACATGATATAGCAGAAATAGCAGAACTCATAATCACTTTTATATTGATCGCAGGCCACTTCGAGGGGACAACCTCCTTGGAGCAAGCTCAATACAAATAGCTTCACGGTACCTTCATTGGCCTCAACACACACTTATATACTAAGTCTATGTCCAATACTATGGGTCAAAACCATGGGACATATAATACTACGGGACGACTTACAAAGCATATGCGTCCAATACTATGGATCAATACTATGGGCTAATATTAACTATGGATCAACAAATACTACGGGACGACTTACAAAGCATATGCGTCCAACAACAATATACTAACAAAGTAAAGAGAAGGGTTGACACGGGTTCCTAACAAATGTTGAGTCTCCCATTCGGCTCAATTGGAAAACTAGGATTTCCTCTAAGCCCCCTCTACATCCTCCTTGGCGAAGAAGTATTCTCAAAATTCCAAAATTTTGGGAGAGGGGAGGATCTTGTTGTGGTTTGCATGTTTCAAATCAAGGTGGATCCAATCGATAAGTAGTGTAAAACTTGAATGAAGCTTTGAATTCGAATGATGACTATTTCGATAGAATTGAGGAAGCAAAATTCACCTTGGAAGCATTGGTTGACTCTGAGCCTCAGGTAAGAGATAAGAATTTAGATACAAAAAATGGGATACATACTCTTGGAAGCAAGGAGGGGATAGGGATGCAATATTTGGGTTTGGCATAGTAGAAAGAGTGGCATCCTCCGAATCCCATTCAAATGGAGACTCAAAATCCTTAGTGCTGCAGAATTGTTTGGGAAGAGGAAGGTACACTCCTTCACTATGGCCCAAAGAAATTAGTATTGTTCCCTAATGGGAAAGTTGGTCACCAATACGCTCCTTCCTACACAATTGACCTTGAGACACCAAGAATCCCTCCCCGAGATCCTCCTCCCCCTTAGGCATGGGTCTATTCTCAATTTGAAGAAATGGGTGGTCTACGACTTGCAAAGGAGGATATACGATTGATCTTTGAAATGAGAAGTGAGATCACTGACATGAAGTTCAATGTGGACAAATTGACATGTATGCAACATACTCTCTTGAACATCTCCTCGTAGCACCCAAGTATGGAGAGCCACCCCCTTGGATCGCCTATCATCACTCTTACATCACCACAGCCTGTAGGTAGCCCAATTGTTGAATACAATAAAGAATCTACGGCTAGTTAGAGTTTCAAATGAAATGTATGGTTTTTTTCAAATGTCCACTCTATTTTCAGTATGTCTTAGTACGTTTTATAATCCTATGGTTCTCAAACAGGACCTTTTGTCAAAACCATCAAGCAATTTATGGTCTATTTTTGTAAAACTCCGTGCCAATGTGGGAAAGTAAGTTTTTGTTCAAGATTTGGGCCTGGGCCAGCTTGTTTTTGTTTCCCAAGTCCAAAATGACTGTAATTGCCATTGTACATATTTTTATCCAGTAATATGATCGCTTACTTACAAAAAAAATGTTGGTTTGAATCATGAATACTCAAAATTGTTTCATTTAATAAATGTTAGGATATTCCTATACTCCATCCTAATCCTACCAACAATTTCATTATTTGCAGTTTCAGTCTTGCATGCATTTCTGCATGCATCCCAGTCATCAGTCCCAGCACCTAGCCCCAGTTGGCCAGCCCCTGGGAACTTCTCTCATATCAGTTTTAGCCCTCCTAGAGCTTAGTGCGCCCTTCCTCCTTGATTTAAGGAAGCAAAGGCGCCCTCTCTTAGTTACCATTTAGTTGTACTTCAGTTACTTTAGTTATCTTCAATTCAACTGACTGTATCACCTCGATAGACCTCCAATGAGACTAGATTTCCCATTCTGACTCCACTTAGCTCCTCATGCGCACTCCACTGAGCCTCCTTCATTCATTTAGTGCCAGTTACACCTACCACACTCAGTTAGACTCAGTTTGACTGATGGTTGACAGTTACTTGAGCATTGATGGCTTCACTGATGATGAGATAGACTACTAGTTGTGCTCCGATGACACTCCAGTGATATTTTGATCACTCCATGAAGGCTAATTCGAATTTCCACCTTGGCATTCGAATCCTCATGCATTGTATTTTTTATTTGTCCATTTGTGATTAGTGAATTAGTGTGTGTGAAGTTATTTTGCTTATATCTGAGTTCTACTGTATTATTATTCTGTTGCTCATTTTACTGCATTGACCACTCTTAATCTTATTCCTAAATTCTTTCATTGTGAGGTATACATCATCTCTTAGATATGCCGTGAGGATTTTCACATGGTATCAGACCAAGTTGAGAGCATTGTTTATCTCCATTCCTGAGAGTTTTTTGCAGGTTATTATCAAGATTTCGAGTGCAGCAGTTTATGCACTTTTGCAGCAATAGCAGTTGCAGACATTTCTATTGTTTTTGCAAGTCTTCAACAGCTTCCATGTTTTTAGAAGATCCTCCTCTTTATCTATTCAACTATGTTGAATGGAAACCAAAAATGATAGCATATTTGAAGAGACATGATCTCTTTGATTATTGTTTTGAAAGAGAGTTCGAATCCTCTGAAGAAGAGAATGACTGGTTAGATGAAGGTGGAAGAGATATTGCAGCCATGATGTATGCTATGTCTCGAAGCATGGTATTCTACTCCCTTGATGTTGAATATGTTAAATCTCCAAAAGAGCTATGGGCCCATCTGGATGAAAGATTCGGAAAACAGGATGAAGGGATTGGTCCAAACCCTTTCGAGAGCAAGCAAAGTGATGCATTCTCCCTCCATGATGATCTCATTGTTCATGAATCAGTACCAAACATATCTCATATTGAAGTTGTCCACAAAGAAGAAGAACTTGCAGATTCTACACTCATGCTCCAAATTTCTTCTATTTCAAATTCTGTGCCAACTCACACTCTAGGAATTGCAGAAGGTCCTAAATCCTCTCTTGCACCAGAGTCTATTGGTTTGCATCATGATCACATGAATGTTTCGGAGGTAAAATCAGCCATTGGAGGTAATGCATTCGCTCTCCATGATCAATCACCTCTTATTTACTATTATATGATCATTATTTCATGCTTTCAGAAGGTTATTGAAGATCATGGCCATTTCCATTCACTTGGGATAGTTTCTCGTGCATTTATTGGTTTTGATCTCACCTCTAATGGTTTAAAGGAGATCTCAAGAAACCATGATTCAAGTCTTGGATCTAATTTGGATTCTAAGCAATCACTACTTGGGATAATTTCTCATGCATATGATGGTTTTGATCTCACCCCTGTTGGTTCAAAGGAGATCTCTGTGAAAATCCTCACAGCAGATCTAAGAGATGATGTATACCTCACAAGAGTAATTATGCTTAAGAAAGAAAATAGAAGAAGAGTGAACAATACAGTATAATGAGCAACAGAATAATATGGTACAGTAGAACTCAGATAGAAGTAATAATACTTCACACACACTAATTAATTAATCACAGTATGGACAAATAAATAGTACAATGGTAGAGAGGATTCGAATGCCTAAGGTGGCAATTCGAATTAGCCTCTCAGAGTGATCATAAGATCAATAGAGTGTCATCGGAGCACAACTAGGTGTCCTCATGATCATCAGAGCACAACTGGAAGTCTTTATCATCATCAGTGGAGTCATCAATGCTCAAGTAACTGTCAACCATCAGTCAAACTAACTCTGGTAGGTGTAACTGAGTGTAACTCAATGTAACTAAGTGTAACTGAGTGTAACTCAATGTAACTAAGTGTAACTGAGTGTAACTCAATGTAACTAAGTGTAACTGAGTGTAACTGACTGTAACTGACTGTAACTGACTGTAACTGACTATAACTAAGTGTAACTGAGTGTAACTAACTGTAACTGAGTGTAACTGAGTGACAACTGGATAGGTAGGTGAAGAAGGGCGAGTTTCTCCCTAAAATCAAGGAAGAAGGGCGCATTAAGCAACTGGAGGGCTAAAACTGAATAGTGAGAAGCTCCTGGGGGCTGGCTAACTGAGGGCTAGGTGCTGGACTGATGACTGGGATGCATGCAAACCCTAGAATGCATGAAAACCCTAAAGATGCATGCATGAATGAAAATGTAAATGATCAAAATACTGGTGGGACTAGGATGGAGTATAGGAATATCCTAACACCCCCCCTTAATCCATCCTAGGCCCTGGTAACTAAGACCAAAGGTCACCCAATACAATGAATAATAACAATCAATAAACCAAGGAAGTGGGAAAATTTCATGGGAAACATACCCCTCCTCAAAAAACAGACTGTAAGACACACACAAAAATTAAATGCTCCAAACTCAAGCATGTGTGATGCTTGGTCATATGTCTGGAGGTATCTTCTTCTTGGGAAGAAGTGGATCATGCTCGAAAAGAATGTGATTGTACTTGCTCTTCAGATCGAATGTGATGAGAACAAATCCAACAGTATGAGAATGATCCTTGAACCTGTGATTCGAATCAGCTGAGGTAGGATCAAATCTGTGAAAGTGCATATAGTCTTTTGTCTTCTCCTTCGAACCACCATGGGTGAGATTATGCCAAAAATAACTATTACATGTTTTCTTGAAATCAAAATCAGATTTAAGACTTAAAAAACAGTTTCTTGAGATCTCCTTTGAACTAGCAGGGGTGAGATCAAAACTATCATATGCATGAGAAATTATCCCAAGCAGTAATTGCTTAGAATCCAAATTAGATCCAAGTCTTGAATCATGGTTTCTTGAGATCTCCTTTGAACCATGAGAGGTGAGATCAAAACCAGTAATTGCATGAGAATTTATCCCAAGCGAATGGCAATGCCCATAATCTTCAATAACCTTCTGAAAGCATGAATTTATGATCATATAGTAGTATAAAAGAGGAGATAGCTAGAGAGGAGCGAATGCATTACCTTCAGTAGCTGTTTTAACCTCTAAAATAATCATGTGATCATGATGCAAACCAACAAACTCTACTGCGAGAGAGGATTTAGGACCTTCTGCAATATCTAGAGTGTGAGCTGGCACAGAAAGAGAAGAAAGTTTGAGCATGAGTGGAGAATCTGCAAGTTCTTTGTCAACAATTTCAATATGATATGATACTGGTTCATGATCTGAGAGACCATCAAGAGGAGCGAATGCATCACTTTGCTTGCTTTCGAATGGGTTAGGACCAAGTCCATTCTTTCTGCCAAATTTTTCATCCAGGTGAGCCCATATCTCTTTTGGAGTCCATGACTCTCTTGGAGTTTCAACACCATCACAGTATTTGAATTTGAATCTTTGGTATGCACACAAGGAAAGCATCATTGTTCCAAAGGCCATGTCACCTTTATTCAACCAGTCAATATTCTCTTTAGAGGATTCGAACTCTCTTTCAAAATAACAATCAAAGAGATCATGGCTCTTCAAATATGCTATCAGTTTTGGTTTCAATTCATCATAGTTGAATGGAGAAAGAAGAGGGATTCCTTCTAAATATGAATACATTGAAGCTGTAGAAGACCTGCAAAAACAATAGAGAATATCTACAACTGCTACTACTGCAAAAATGCAGAAACTGCTACAATTGCTGCACTCGAAATCTTGGTAATAACCTGCAAAAAACTCTCAAGAATGGAGATAAACAATACTCTCAACATGCTCTGATACCATGTGAAAATCCTCACAGCATATCTAAGAGATGATGTATACCTCACAAAAGTAATTATGATTAAGCAGGAAAATAGAAGAAGAGTGAACAATACAGTATAATGAGCAACAGAATAATATGGTACAGTAGAACTCGGATAGAAGCAATAATACTTCACACACACTAATTAATTAATCAAAGTACGGACAAATCAATAGTACAATGGTAGAGAGGATTCGAATGCCTAAGGTGGCAATTCGAATTAGCCTCTCAGAGTGATCATAAGATCAATAGAGTGTCATTGGAGCACAACTAGGTGTCCTCATGATCATCGGAGCGCAACTGGAAGTCTTCATCATCATCAGTGGAGTCATCAATGCTCAAGTAACTGTCAACCATCAGTCAAACTAACTCTGGTAGGTGTAACTGAGTGTAACTCAATGTAACTAAGTGTAATTGAGTGTAACTGAGTGTAACCAACTATAACTGACTGTAACTGACTGTAACTAAGTGTAACTGAGCGTAACTGAGTGACAACTGGACTGGTAGGTGAATAAGGGCGAGTTTCTCCCTAAAATCAAGGAAGAAGGGCGCATTAAGCAACTGCAGGGCTAAAATTGAATAGTGAGAAGCTCCTGGGGGCTAGCTAACTAAGGGCTAGGTGCTGGACTGATGATTGGGATGCATGCAAAATGCATGCAAACCCTAGAATGCATGCAAACCCTAAAGGTGCATGCATGACTGAAAATGTAAATGATCAAAATACTGGTGGGACTAGGATGGAGTATAGGAATATCCTAACAATCTCAAGAAACTATTCTTCAAGTCTTAAATCTGATTTGGATTTCAAGCAATCATGTGATGGTTCTTTTTGGCATAATCTCACCCATGATGGTTCGAAGGAGAAGACAAAAGACTATATGCACATTCATAGATTTGATCCTACCTCAGCTGATTCGAATCACAGGTTCAAGGATCATCCTCATACTTTTGGATTTTTTCTCATTACATTCGATCTGAAGAGCAAGCACAAGCACATGCTTTCTAAGCATGATCCACTTCTTCCCAAGAAGAATATACCTCCAGACATATGACTAAGCATCACACCTGCTTGAGTTTGGAGCATTTATTTTTGTGTGTGCCTTACAGTCTATTTTGAGGGGGGTATTTTTCCCATGAGGTTTTCCCCATTTCCTCGATTTATTGACTGTTATTATTCATTGTATTGGGCCCAGGATGGATTAAGGGGGGGTGTTAGGATATTCCTATACTCCATCCTAGTCCTACCAGCATTTTCATTATTTGCAGTTTCAGTCTGGCATGCATTTCTGCATGCATTCTGCATGCATGCATGCATCCCAGTTATCAGTCCCAGCACCTAGCCCCAGTTGGCCAGCCCCGGGGAGCTTCTCTCAGATTAAGTTTAGCCCTCCTAGAGCTTAGTGCGCCCTTCCTCCTTGATTTAAGGAAGCAAAGGCACCCTCTCTTAGTTACCATTCAATTGTACTTCAGTTACTTCAGTTATCTTCAATTCAAATGACTGTATCACCTTGATAGACCTTCAGTGAGACTAGATTGCCCATTCTGACTCCAGTTAGCTCCTCATGCGCCCTCCACTGAGCCTCCTTCATTCAGTTAGTGCCAGTTACACCTACCACACTCAGTTAGACTCAGTTTGACTGATGGTTGACAGTTACTTGAGCATTGATGACTTCACTGATGATGAGATAGACTACTAGTTGTGCTCCGATGACACTCCAGTGATCTTTTGATCACTCCATGAAGGCTAATTCGAATTGCCACCTTGGCATTCGAATCCTCATGCATTGTATTATTTATTTATCCATTTGTGATTAATGAATTAGTGTGTGTGAAGTTATTTTGCATCTATCCGAGTTCTACTGTATTATTATTTTGTTGCTCATTTTACTACATTGACCACTCTTAATCTTATTCCTAAATTCTTTCATTGTGAGGTATACATCATATCTTAGATCTGTTGTGAGGATTTTCACAATAAATACATGTGAGAATATTTGCACTCTCTTATTTGACTTATAGAGTGAACAAATAATAAACTTCGAGTAGTGTGAGTCCAATGTTTTATTTTAACTAATGTTTTAATTATATAAATAATGCATATTATAAATAATAATTAAATAATTATATATAAAATTTGGTAAAGTTCTATTTAATACAATAAAATAAAATAAAATTATATCAACATTTATAGTCAAAATTTGAAAAAAAATAAATAAATAAATAATAATAATAATTAGACAAGATTATAATTAATGATTTTTTTTACTGTGGTTCACGTGACATGGGCTACATCCACGAAAAGAATAGACACCTACTATTCACAAAGAATCAAGGTATTCCTAGTGTACATCATAGCTTGTCACGAGCTAGATTTGAACTCCGGTGGGGAGGATCATAGCCAATGCTCCCAACCACCCAATCTAGGATCTGTTGACTATTAATGATTTTTTTTATTAACAACATTTATATATAATTGAATTAAGAATATATTCAAATATTTATGATGGTGACGATGGTTAATGTCCACTAAGACCAATTTTGATCTACTGGACCTTAAGATAAATTATTTGGTTTGCTTTAAAGTGACAGTTGTCGGATTTGAACCTAGGCCTATCCCATGTGATCCCGACGCAGTTACTGATTCCCCATGGTTTAAAAAAAAATGCATTCCTATGCTCAAAAATCCTAAAGAAAAGCGTTCCGAACTCACCATAATTTTGACATGTTAGAAGGCGAGGAAGATTTGTATTGTAGCAAATATTGTGAAACTAAGATCTAATATGGGTGTACGCATGGAACTCTAAGAGAAAGTGCTTTTCATCTTCAACGTCCATGGTCTCATAGAGATGGAAAATCATTTCCATGCATGGTGTTTTAGGAACTATCCAATGCTCTGTTTCACTATGGAGCTCATGAGAGTTCATTTTTATCTTGGCTATATTAATTTTATTCGAACTAGCCAAAACATAGAGATAGTTTTGATTTTATAGATTAGGGTTAATGACCTCCTTATAGTGTCTTAATTTTTTTTTAACCTCTAAATCTATCTCACACCACATTTTTTCTTTAAACTTATAAGTAATAATATTTTTAATGTTAAATTAATATTTTTCAAAGAGACATTTTTCGTCAATCTCTCAATGGTTTAACCAAGCGTTGGCATATTTATACCAACCTCACTTGAGTCGAAGGTGGTATTGTCTAGATTTTAAAGCAATTTTCAGAAGTCTATGGTCTCTCATGTTACTTATCTTGTGCTTGCACATCAATAACCTAGTCATAGCCATGCTCTCGATGGGGGAATCACCCACTTCTATTCAGAGAATATGATAGGGTGAATTGATTTTAATTTTGAGGTTATAAGTTATAAAATGATTCTGGATTTGCTCAATGTTTCTCCCATATTCTCTAGATATGTTGCAACCCCAAACTTCACAACCATACAAGATGATGGGAATCACGAGAGTTTCAAATAGGAACTTCTTTTTATCCCACGTCAAAAGGTTTTATTGATTTACAATTGTTTTCAAGACCAAAATAAGCTTTCCACCATCCATTAATCATTTTCTCAAATGTTATAGTTTGAGTTGAGCTTGTGATGAATATCAATTCCTAGATATTTATCAAAAGAAACTTCCTTGAGGTTGTTATTGTTGTACACACAATTAGCATAAGTGTCCTTCTTGGACTTGGTAATCATAACTTTTGTTTTGTTAAGGTTGATAGTCATACCCATACTAGAGGAGAAATCCTTAAGAATTCTTAAATGCTTATCAAAATTAGAGAGACACCTTACCATAAAAACAATATCATCAACATAGAGAAGAATGATAGTTATCTATAAACAAAAACCTTATACAATTCAATAAATACTCAAGACTAAATAATTAAATTTAATTTAGACTAAAAAATATTCCATTCATATTTAGAATCATTAATAATAAAAAAATCATATAATAAATAAAATTTTAAATAAATTACTAATTATATTTGAGTCCGTGATGAGTTAAGAATCAAATTTGACTCCTCAATACAATAAAAACTCAAGTATCACAAAAGTGTGTCACAATTCAAATTAATAATAATAATAAATAAATGAAATATGGATACTTATTTATTTATCATTGTAGATTATAAAGAAATTTTTAGAATTTTTTTGTAAAATTATTCTTTAAAAATTTTAATAAATAAAATATTGAATGTTAAAGCACTTAAGAGAAGTTGTCTAAAAATTGAAAATTTTGGTTCAGAGTGGGCTTTTTCATTGGAATATGGCTTATTTTATTTTGCAAAATCTGAATTTAGCAATGTTTTAATGGCAGTTTTGATGGTAGAAAAGGATTTAACACCATCATCAGGGTTGGCAGGTGCGGGGGGGTTTTCTTGTGTCAAATACCATGTTGGAAGTACGACTACTGTTACACCAAAACCCACAGGTGATTGGTAAACTCACCACCGCCAGATTTCAAGGATCCATGAGAGGCGATTAGTCCCTTGTCACGATACACTGGAGAGCGCTGACTACTTGCAAATTCATGCAACAATCTCCCCCTCAGCGTGAGCCGAGTGTGAATCGAACTCGTGACCTCTAGCTCTGATACCAATTGTTGGAAGTACGGCTGTCGTTACACCAAAACCCGTAGGTGATTGGTAAACTCGCCACCACCAGATTTCAAGGATCCACAAGAGGTGATTCGTCCCTTGTCACGATACACCGGGGAGCGCTGACTACTTGCAAATTCGTGCAACATACCATCCCATTGCTCCAATTCCAGGAAGGGAACATGATGACAAATTCTGGGCTTTCATATATTCTCAGCCCAATTCATTAGATTCACATCATTAAAATAAAGAGTGTGCAGATGTAATTTAAGCCATTATGCACAGCGGAATTAAAACTCATCCATACACATATCATATGCCTACAACATATCAAAAACAGTCCACAATTTAAACATTTCAGAAGTAAATGCATAGACAAAAAAAAAAACACTTAGCTTCATTGTGTAATTGTCCCCAAACAACTAGCTATGTTGTTGCAACGTTCCACCCAACCATAGGCCAATTGTGTTAAGAGATCTCTCAACACAACTGCCACCCCCGAGATGGGCATGGTTCTTACAAGGGAAAGAGGACATTCAAGCTCATGCACAGCCAAAGCAATAGAAACCCATCTCACCCCATCATTCTTTCACACACAGCAACTCAAACTAAGCATGGATACACATTTTGAACAATGGGATTTACAGACACAATAGCCATGGATTTTCCCAAATCGTGGGCACACCAAAAATGGACTGTGAGAAAGGGCAATTCGACCACATGGATAAAAATGATTTATCCCACAGATTGTGGGCATTCCAATGGCCAAATCAACCTCCAGGAAACCCCCAAATCAATCTGTTCTCTTCCCCACTGGTAACCAAAGCAAAAACACCCTTCTCCCAGCTAAGAAACAAGGAAAAACCAAAAAAACATGGTTGGAAAACGCCCAGGAAACCCCAAACTCGTGGGAGAGAAAAAACTAGTTCCTGGGTCATGGCTTGGGGAGCAATTCATGATTGTTTTCTTGCCCAAGAAGCAAAACACGTTTTTCCATGAAGGGTGGCTTGCCCATACTCGAATTTGGACAGCCATACCTCTCCATTCCCAAGGCATTAACTACCTCAACCAACTCTTTGGAGAAATGAAAGATTGGGTACCAAAGTCAACATGGGTAGTTGAGGGTTTGATGGGTTCTCTCATTGACACTTGGATTGACTTGATTGGCTCAAGGGTTTGAATGTTTTCCCTCCCAATTCCTTGTAAAATCATGCCCCATATCTTGTTGCATTGCATAGCTAGTTGTGGGTATTTTATTAAAATGCATATTTATAGGATATTTACAATATCAATGTGCCTAGCTAGCACGCAAACCAAATGCATCAATTAAATCGATGGCGGGGCCTTGGCCTTGAGCTCCTCACCATGATTTTATACAATATTACATCATTTACATTTTAATATAATGGGGTCAAAATAGGGATATTATGTTTCCCTCCCCCTTGGAATAACACCATCCTCGGTGTTCCAATACTTAGGAATAAATACCCACTTTACACATGTCCAAAATTCACACAATGTGGCAGGTCTGTCCTGCGTTTCATCCCTTTACTTTGAACTTTCAGGATCAAGTCCTTTGGCTTCCACAAGCTACTCTTGTTGGCTTTGATCTTCCAGCTCTGTAGGTGGGAATTGCTACACAACAATCCCTTCCTTTTATTTATCTTCCAGCTGATCTACAAGTCTGGAATTTCATGGACGCCATCTTTCTTGATGTCCTGGAAACTATTTGAGGAATATTTTCAGCCAAATCAATAACTGTTGGTCTTCTACCATGATCAATGTGCATAACTGGCCCACACTTTGCTCACTAGCAACACCCGGCTAGTATCAGCTGCAAACAATGGCTTTCAATTTCTCACTTGTGAGATTCATCATGGCAATTCCTATTAGGACAAGCATAACACAATATTAGAATTAGTCAATTATTTTCCAATTGACATGGAAAGTCCATTTTTCACTCATGAGACTTCCACCCTTTCATGCTTTCCCAACATACACATGAACTCATTCATTTTCATCCTTTCATAGGAAATTTACTATTTCAGCATCCACAATTCATTTCAAGCAATTAAACACAGTCTATTTTCAGTCATGACATGCATTCAACAATTCTTTGTTTTATAAATGCATCAATCAAAAGGAAAGACAAGAGTAAGAGTTTCCCCCTCTTAGTCTTGTTCCAATCTGGAGCCACACCATCACTTGTGGTTCTATGCTTCTTAGCCTCTTTCACTTCAATGTGAATGCTTGACTTTTCCTTTCTTGGCTACGCCACATAGTGTCTAAGGTCTGCCTAAGGATTTTCAACTAGGAAACCTTTTCCCATTGTGCTTACAGAACCTTTGGCTGCGAGGACCTACACATGTCCACCAGCATCATCTTTCATTACTGCTCATACTGAGCTCCTTAGGACGATCACATGTCCTCATGCATCCTTATGATGCCTTCATAGTCCTTGCATCCAGCAATACCTATATTCAAACATTGAATCAATTCACATGTTTAGTTTATTTTCATAGGGTTTATCTCTAACAAGAGTTTGAGAAAATCATAACCAAATCATATACACATGTATATTCATAAGCAAGAAGCTGCAAGGTAACCAAATACTTATCTGCATTGGATGTCTTCATTTTATTTCACAGGCTCCTTCTTTGCTTTATAAGCCTTGGATTTCCCGTGGATACAATAATGAATGTTGGGCCAACACACAGGCCACTCCACTACATCACGTAGTTAATGCCCAAACCGTTACTCTCAGGATTTACCAAGAATTTTAGCACCCAAATAATTACTCTCTGGATTTACCAGGCATTTTAGCACCCAACCAGTTACTCTCTAGATTTACCAATCATTTTAGTGCCCAACCAATTACTCTCTAGATTTACCAAGCATTTTATTGCTCTTTCAGGGTCCTTGCTTCCCTGCAATGACCAAGGTTTCCAACAAAGAAACAATAGTGTATCAGCTTAGTTGTTAGAAAACTTATACCTGAAATATCCATTATTCCAAGCGAGACATAAATGAAATTGAATACTTATCTGTATTGTGCATTTTCCTTGCTACTCCACAGGTTTCATTCTATGCTTTACAAGCCTTGGATAACCTTTGGGTGGATTCTTCTCCAGCAAACATGCTACTCCACAACATCCTCCGAATAATAAATGCCAAGCCAGTACGCCGACTGGGTTTATCAGGCATCCCAAAAATCAGTATTCTAAGCCAGTACTCCGACTGGGTTTATCAAGCATTTCAAAAGTCAGTATGCTAAGCTAGTACGCCGACTGGGTTTATCAAGCATACAATGACCATCTCCAAGCTAGTTCTTCGACTGGGTTTGTTAGGAAATAACACCCTTCACCAATACCTCCACAACATGCAAATAGCCAATGCCAAGCCAGTACACCGACTGGGTTTGTCAGGCATCCAACAACCATTCACCACAATATCCACACAACCAATTCCAAGCCAGTACACCGAGTGGGTTTATCAGGCATACAACCACCATTTCCAAGCCAGTACACTGACTGAGTTTATCAGGCAATAAGAACAACATAATATGATTACGTGGCTCCTTCTCTTATGCAAACCAGTGGTTCCCTCCAGGAACTCCATAGGTAACTCACTTGACTGCAGGCTAGCATGGCCCCACAATACCCACTCACACTACACAATGATGAAGCCCCTTTTCTGTTACACAACTCCTCGGGCCTATCCATCTCTTCTAGTGTCCTTTAGTGTGAGCATAGATAGGTTACCACTGCCCATACAGTACTCTTGAGTACTTTTTCTTCACATTGCCCCTTAACGTGAAAAACCAAATTGCATTCATATAAGCTGACAACACAAGAAGGATAAGCAGGCTCATCAATATTGCTGCTCTAAAATTGTAATCATATTTCATAACATTCACTATCAAGTATTGAAACACCAGGAATGCGTCCATTCCCTTAGTGTGTATTTAATATTGACAACCCTAACATAAACCATCACCCGAAAGGTATGCATCCCTTTCTGATGTGAGTCATGTAGGCCCTAATCATACTCAAGCAGTCTGGGATAATAATAAAACATGCTCTTCATTTTAAATCTAATAACCAGACATGTATATTCTTAGTTAGGGTTACTGAATACTCATTCATTTCACGGATGTATCTTTTCTTTGTTTGCAAAAAATGGGGGCTCCCTTCTCTGAGTCAATAGTCCTTCAATTTGCCACCCCAATCTTTTCACGTTTCATAACCCACACATTCCTTCTTGGCATAGTTTTACCATCTCGCTCACATGCAGTGCAGCTAAGGTATTATCAAAATTCACAATGGTGTCTCACCCGAAACCCATTTCCAAAGCATGGGATCCTTCCCATCTAGTTTGGCTTCTACAGGCCATCATACATGGTCTTCCTGCAATGTGCCATCCTGGCACACTTATCAAATAGCCAAACAGTCAGCAACATTTAACAATAAAATTCAAATATGATTGTTCCATAACCAATCAATGTCATTAATAATTAAATTCAATATGAATTTTCAATTCTGTCTACTACAGAAATTAGACTTGCAACCATGAGATGGTTAAATCAGACAATTTTCAGATTTGTTTCATGCATAAGTTACAACCATGAGAACCTTCTCACAACCTTTGGCTTCTGCACATGGTAGACCCCGATCTTTACTATGGACTTATCCTCATTGCCATATGTAAGACTTTTCCACCTGAAAACTGAAACTTCAATCAGCCAAACACGTTGTGAGTATCTATGCATATGATCCTTTCATTGCCACAACAGTCACTGAAGTGATATCAAAATTATAACACTCAATAATTCAAACACCTTCAGCTGTTAACATTTGAAATGTAATGAAATATATACATTTCTATATATGCATCATTATCACAATAAAATTGCAAGACACAGTTGCACTATCCATGCAATTTAAATAAACAGTAAGTACTCATTACTTCACATTCTATGCAACTCTGTCCTTCCAACAAAGTGCTTTGGTAGCCCATCACATGTCTACCTTCTTCATGCAGTCTTTCTCCTGCATTCATAGAAGTTCATGAAATGGTATCAATATTAACAATAGTCCACCATTTCATCTATTATATAACTGCATTGAAACATATATATGTCACGCCCATGCATTCACACAATTCATCTCATCATGTGCACCCACACATATGCATGCACATTCACAACATTTACATAATCTTTTAATGTGCATTCACTCAATGCATAACCCCTCCATACAACCTTGTATTAATCCATGAATACTATGCATTCCAACATATTATGGCCTAACCATGCTTGTCTCATGTGGCATACACGACAACATGACCATAAGTCATCACTTGCTTTGGTTGTTAAACTCACAACCGACATACACAAATGGCATGATATAATTTCATATGAATGCATTGAGATTTCTAAGAACTATAGGGTGCAGGGATCCTTGCCATCACTTACCCACACCTCACCATACTTGGTAGGTTGACATTCCCATTCGGCACTCAATACCACATGCAAACCAAATCAACATAGTTTAACATAGTTGAAGAGATCTTACCAAATCCTTTTTCAGCATTCATGCAATTAAGTACCAATAATCGTTACCTGCATGGTTGTCATTAACATCGCTTGATGTTACCTGATCAGTTGGCCTCTTACCAAAGCTACTCAATCTTTTTGCCAAAATCATGATCATGGATTTGTTGCACCATCCTCTCTTCATAAGGTTTTTGGTCTCGTGCAACAACGTCATCAACTTCTTTAGCCATGCTTTGATTGTATTTTGTCCTACAACCAATGCGGACACAACTAATTATTAGCAACCACCATAATTATCTCAAGTGGCTCATTGCATATGTAAAACCTCACTAGTTTACCAATATGCAATATCCTATTCATGCACAAACATTTTCACATGCAGTGTGCAATGTTTAACTAATGTGCTATCTGGCGCATATTCATTTCATCTATGTAACCTCTTGCATTTTCAACCTTCTTATCCCATAGTTTATATGCATGACAATTTCATAATTATGAATACAATAGCAAAACATGGGTTAAGGAGTTCTCCCTTTCCAATCCCTCATCGTATCATGGAATCCCTCTTCCATATCATATTTGGTCCGGTTTCCTTCTAGTCATGCAATTATAGAAATTGCCCATATTGACAACAATTGTTTTTTTGTCAAAACAGCCGCTAGCACTTTCCTGCACCAAATATCTATGATATATGCGGACCTCATTCAAATTATGGTCATGCATCCCTGTTCTCCTCTAGATAATCTTTCCAACGCCTATCCCCGTGCTCCATTCCGATTCAGAACATGGAATTTACATTCTTTCAAAATGCAAACTTTGCCCAAATTTTCTGCACTTTTACATAGCTGCAATTTGCTCTGAAATGCCAACTTCATCTGCTTGTAGAAGCCAATATAGGAAGATTCATGAAAAATTATCTACCAAGTGAAGGTATTCCATATAATAAGGAACACTCATCAACCTTTGGATCCTTGTTCTGATGCACCAGTCAACTTCTATAAAATTCGGGGTTTGGCTACTTTTCACTTTTCCCCCAAAATCTCAAAATTTGGCCAAAAATGGCTATCTCTCAATCTACGCATTTCTGGAAAATCTTCATCTAACAAAAACTGTCTGTCTTAATGAGAAGATGAAATGTCTAGTTCAGTAAAAATTTTGATTCCAACATCTAGGGTCACTTTTACTATCCACAAGCTTTTCAAAAATCTTGAAAAAGTGGCCCAGAACAGTGCTTTTTGGCCTTCTGGTTCACCCTGAGTCCACATCCTTTGGATTTCGGCTCCAAGATTCCAAACTTAACACTGTGCCTGCTCCCTGGCCGCGCCATATCAATTTCAGCTCAATCCGACCTTCCATCAAGCCTCGGGACACCGTCTTACAAAAGTCACTATTCTCCATTTTATGTCAAATTGGAGCATAATGGGTTCGGGACCCTCTCTACTTCTTTCATGACCTTCATTAATGGCCTCCGAGCCTCACAATAAACATCCCATTCTGCGCCCGACTGCTCCTTCTACCCAAAAATCAAGTTTTGGGCTCTATACTTTTTTTTTCTTTTTTTTTTTTAATCCGCTCCTCCCACCGCTGGTCGCGGCTCAACCTCTGCGACCATCGTTGGATTTAACCTTAACTCCCCCCTCGCAGCGCAAGTTTTATCCTTAACATTGCCGCCCTTGACGTTGTATCTAACCCAAAAATCGTCGTTGTAGCGCAGGTTTAACCTTAACTTCTGTGCCCGTTTCGCCAGTCCTAGCCTTATCTTCATCGCCCGCAAGCCTCCATTGCACAAATTTTATGGCTAAAATCACCGCCCATCGACGCATATTTTATGGCTAAAATCGCCGCCCGTTGGCATAGATTTTAACCTTGATTCCGCCACGCGCGTCACAGAAATTAACCTTAATTTCGCCATCACGTCGGAAAATTAACCTTAATTTTGTGCACACGTCGCAGAAATTATCCTTAATTTTGCCATGGCGTCGTAGAAAGTTAGCCTAATTTTCGTTGCCGAGTCGCAAAATTAACATTATTTTCGTTGCACACATCGCAGAAATTAACACTAAAATCGCCGCACGCGCGCAGGATTTAACACTAAAATCGGCGACAAAGTCTTCGGCAAAATTTCAAAACACTTAGAAAATTTTCAAATTCTCAAAAACAGTTAGAAATTTTTCTGAAATATTTTCCTTCTTTTCTGATGTTTAGTGTTGGACAGGAGGCATACATACCTCTACAACTGTGATAGGTAGCCCATGAAGGCCCAATGCTACAACCAGCAGCTCTGATACCATTATGTCAAATATCCTCCCATCGCTCCAATTCCAGGAAGGGAACATGATGACAAATTCTGGGCTTTCATATATTCTCAGCCCAATTCATTAGATTCACATCATTAAAATAAAGACTGTGCAGATGCATTTTAAGCCATTATGCATAGCGGAATTAAAACTCATCCACACACATATCATATGCCTACAACATATAAAAAACAGTCCACAATTTAAACATTTCAGAAGTAAATGCATAGACAAAAAAAAAACACTTATCTTCATTGTGTAATTGTCCCCAAACAACTAGCCATGTTGTTGCAACGTTCCACCTAACCATAGGCCAGTTGTGTTCAAAAATTTCTCAACACAACCGCCACCCTCGAGCTGGGCATGGTTCTTACAAGGAAAAGGGGACATTCAAGCTCATGCATAGCCAGAGCAATAGAAACCCATCTCACCCCATCATTCTTTCACACACAGCAACTCAAACTGGGTACGGATACACATTTTCAGTAATGGGATTTACAAACACAATGGCCATGGATTTTCCCAAATCGTGGGCACACCAAAAACAGACTATGAGAAAGGGCAATTCGACCACATGGAGAAAAACAATTTATCCCACAGATTGTTGGCATTCCAATGGACAAATCGACCTCCAGGAAACCCCCAAATCAATCCGCTCTCTTCCCCACTGGTAACCAAAGCAAAAATGCCCTTCTCTCAGCTGAGAAACAAGGAAAAACCAGAAAAACATGGCTGAAAAACGCCCAGGAAACCCCAAACTCATGGGAGAGCAAAAAATAGTTCCTGGGTCATGGCTTAGGGAGCAATTCCTGGTTGTTTTCTTTCCCAAGAAGAAAAACACATTTTTCCATGAAGGGTGGCTTGCCCATACTCGATTTGGATAGCCATACCCCTCCATTCCCAAGGCATTAACTACCTCAACCAACTCTTGGGAGAAATGAAAGATTGGGTACCAAAGTCAACATGGGTAGTTGAGGGTTTGATGGGTTCTCTCATTGACACTTGGCTTGACTTGATTGGCTCAAGGGTTTGAATGTTTTCCCTCCCAATTCCTTGTAAAATCATGCCCCATCTCTTGTTGCATTGCATAGGTATTTGTGGGTATTTTATTAAAATGCATATTTATAGGATATTTACAATTTCAATGTGCCTAGCTAGCACGCAAACCGAATGCATCAATTAAATCGATGGCGGGGCCTTGGCCTTGAGATCCTCACCATGATTTTATACAATATTACATCATTTACATTTTAATATAATGGGGTCAAAATAGGGATATTACATCCTAGACCCCGAAGGAAACAAAAAGACTAATTATGCCTGGGGTCTCGGCAAGCATACGAATAACGAGGCGGAGTGGCCTGCTTTGATTAAAGACATGAATATCGTTAAGGAAAACAATATCCAGAGTGTGTTGGTGATCGGAGACTCCTTGATGGTAATCCAAGAAGCTCGGGCTCTCATCAAGAAGTATCACCCCCCTTCTTCTAAATTTCATTTTCATTTCCTCAACTTGGCGAAGGACATTGCCTCCATCTCCCTCTACCACATTTTGAGACACAATAAAAATGTGGCGGACACCTTGGCTAACATTGGATCCAAGTTAAATTGTGGGAACCTCATTTGCAATGGAAACCAATTCTCTAACGTTTGGGTGCCCTAGATCTTATCGAATCCCCGGGCATTTAATGGGCTCTGTAATCCGCTAGGCCAACTCAATTTCAATTAGCAGTGAAATCTCCTCTGGATCCTCTTTCCAGCTCCCTAGGCTCTTTCAACGCTACTTGCTGACCATTCACACCTGGCTCGCATGCGTGGCTTTAATGTGAGCAGGAAGTAGGGGAGTTTGCGACTATATGAATCAACAGGGTGGCGGTCGAAACATTATATCCCTCCTTCGTTTCTTCTAGCATTTGGAAACATTCTGGTTTAGGTATAACAGTCTTTGGCTCAGCATGGAATGCGGCAGCAATGGCATCAACTCGGGGTTTTTCCCTCTGGGGTTGAAGTGCAAGCGTTGGAGCTGCCATTGATGAAATGCATGGTATAGGGAACAGTGAGAAGGAAGCTCTTCATCCCTCTAGATTCCTGATGAAGCACGTTCACCATAGCTTCAACGATGGAAACGACCAAATTTGGAATCAACAGGACGTGGGTCTACGAGGACACCCTGCAACTCCGGTTCAAACTGGTTTTTTGTTTGATGGTGGTTGATATTGGCCTCCCATTGAGGTTGGTAAGACTCAGAACCCTAGAGGTATGCAGTGCCATGGCTCATTGCAAGATGGTTTGATGCAGAACGACACTTTGCGAAAGCCCCTCACCAGGGGTGCTCTCGCATCTCCAGGACATCGAAGCCTAAGTCAATTGGTTAAGGGGGGGAAACAAGGAGCATAAGAAGGCACTCTCCCACATGACCAACCATGCTCAAATAACGAACTCGGAAGCTAGAAGCAGCAACAACAAAATGAAGGAGTACTTCGAAAAAATCGTGGGAAAGATGGACTCTATGCACAATTTCCTGAGAATTGTGGAAGCAAAGGTAGACTATATTCGCACCAACAAATAAAACAGTCCATCTGTGATCACGGGAATGAAGGATAAGGAGGACACAGAAGTTGGCAGCATGAAGAAGTCTCGCCACCCTGAAATCAACTCAGCTCGGGTCACTTTGCAAGTCTTTGTTTATCTTTGTAGCGGCTATTATAGCAATATGTAGTATGTATCTGTTTAGTCCTGTCATCCTTGAATTTCTGATAGTTTTGAACTCTTGAAGACTACTTTGAGGTGCCTATGTCTCTCCTTTTTTAATATTATGCTTATAACCGTTACTATAAAAAAAAACGATTTAACACCATCAAAAACCCCTTTGACATAACCAAGATAAATCTTTAAAAAATCATTTTTTTCCATTCTAAATGATAAAACTTTTATACTACACACTCTTAAAATATAAGTGAAAGACAATATTTGATTTATAAAAATAACAAATATTCATGAGAGAATGTTTAACAACTAGTCAAAATAATTAATAAACAAACCAATTAATTATTAATAATTAATAATTAGCTGATATTAGAAAGCCTTAACAGCTCTTTTAATGCAAGCCAAAATCACAATATTGAATTCAATAAGAAGAAATACCTATAATAATTTTAATCACAAACTATTTTTAATAAAAATAATATAATAATTGTATTAATTAAATATTAGTGAGCATCCACTACAAGAATTTATTTTTTAGTGGTGGTTTAGGATTGCGGTGGGCATGGACAAACTATCTCTAAAGGTTTTTTAAGTGCTTTTGACTTTAGGAATGTTTAATGTTTTGACTTTATCTAATGCTATAATTTTGAAACACGTTTCTATGATATACTTGAAATACTCAATACAAGGCTGCATCTATTTACTAAGATTAATTATTTGGAATATAAAGGGTTAGTTGTACAATTTTAAAGGATTTACGGTTAGTGAGTTGGGTTAGTGGTTAAGTAATAGTTAAGGAGTCAATAAATTAGTACACGCCCATTAACATAAACAACAAAACTAGTATCATAAATATTAAATATTTTTATAAACACACAAACTATATCTCAACTATTAATATACGTTTATGGTGGGGACTAGCTGCCTTGCACCGATTTGACTTGTTTTCTTTGAAGTGAAATCCAAGATATTACATGAAATCCATAATTTTATTTTTAAATTTTTATTATTACAACATATATCCCATATCACATTATAAAAATTTTAAATACAATAAATCTTTTGTTTGAAAAAGGAGACAGTCCTTAATTCTATGTCATAGATCAATTATCAAATGGAAAGTAATGGTAAATTTAGCCACACGAGTTTATGTACAATGCGAAGCTAATGCTTATAGCATCATGCAACTTGGATTAAATTTCATCTTTTAAGTGAGTTGTGAAAGCTTGGATTTAATATGAACCTCTAGAGGTTATTGAGGTTATTGAGTGAAACCAAGGTATAAATGAATATCTACTAAATGGTTTATATTTTACATATGATTACATTGTTAAAACCCAGACAATGATGTTAGAATTAAACAAACATAGATTAGAGTTGATAGATCCCATTTATATTGATTTAGTTAATGAACTGTGCAAGTTGTTAAATAATTGAAAAACATGAGCATCATTGTATCCCCAAAACATCAATGAATTGTGTGGTATGAGTATGATTCATGGTGTCAATCTTATGCTGAGAGGTTGGGAGGCCAATAATTAGCAAGAGGACTCTCTATTGGCTTCACCAACATTGCAGGTTTGTCCTTCTTCTTTTTTTGCATTAGGTATGGATCCCATGCATAGCCAAGCTTTCGAATCCGAGAACTAGAAACTCATTGATCTATCATTGGAGAGAACAATTTAGTCATACTTTTAACAACCTGTGTTGCAATCAGTTATTTATGGATGAATCTTGAGAAAATAATGTTGTACATGGACCAAGATGTCACTATCGCAGCAGTTGCCACCACATAATGCTTATATTCTCTTCTCGCTCTTTCTTACAAATAGCAAATTGTATCCTTTCGAGAGTGTATTAACATCTACTCCACTCACCAAGATTCCAATTCTTAGATCTGAAAATTTGGCTACACACATGATGCATCCACAATGCAAGGCTCAACAAAATGGAATAACCTATAATGATGGTGAAACAAATGGAAATCCCTTAGCTTGCTATTTCTTGGCCTTCCAACCTTCCCAGGCATAAGATGGACACTATGGATCTTACTTATACCAGACCATTCATTGTTGTTGTGGGGATTACAGTGTTGGCCGGCTCTTTCAGTTCTTTCACAATGTGGATAGATCACTGATTGAACCAATCGGATGGGGTTTCCAATGTATGTGGAGCAATAGGGATCCTTAACATATCCTCCATTCAAAAGTTTCTTTTCGATTGGAAATAGGAGAAGGGACAAACATCAAAATGTAAGTCAGGGTTTCCACTATCTTAATGACCATTGGAAAAGAGAAAAAATACTAAGATAAGCATATATGGAGATCATAAGTTGGCAATAGATTGGATGCAAGGTTCAAGGGAAAATAGAAACATAACTTTTCATGGTATTTTTAAGCTAGCAAAATAATTTTAAAAAAAAAATTACAACAATCACATTTCCGGAAAATTTAATTAGGAAGTTGATCAGCGAACCAAGCAAGCTTGTTCCAAGAATCCAAGGTCATTACTGACCAGTGTTAATAGGGATGGACAAAAGGAATATGTCCCTCCTAGATTCATTGACCTATAAAAGCTTTTCTAGCATAGGAAATTCTTTGATGACTAATTATGGTATATAGATATAATGATTTGAAATTATGTTTTTGAGGGCAAGGCTAGCTTCTTAGGCTAGATAATTGTAATCCTTTTGTTATTTTTAATGTAGAGGTTATGATATTTTACTTCGTAAAATAAATGCAAATACAAGTAAAGGTAATAAAGAAATGTCTAATTCTAGCCATTGACCTGAAATACAAGTAAAGGTAATAAAAGAAATGTCTAATTCTAGTCACTAACCTAAGGTCTAGAGGGAATTTTCCTAAGATTACCTTGCTTCTATTTGTCATTGCAAATATGTTGTTTTGAAGCTTGGAAAATTCCTCCATGATTTGTACATGTTGCAGTAGTTGTTATTTTTGTCTAAATTGAACTAATTGATCACAATTAATTAATCAAACTCACTCGTAGAATCATTGGATGAAAAATATGGTAGACATAAGCATCAATAGTGTCAGGCCTTGAGATAAACTGCAAGGTTGATTTTTCCATTAACGTGATTACTATTAAATACATGGAGGAGTGACCTTTGGGTTTCATCTCCAAGGAGGTCCTTTCGAATTCTACAATTCAATTTCTCAAAAACTAAAAGTTATTTACACGTTTATCCTAATAATGTAGGATTAGGTATCCAACATTCCTCGCCTTAATCCAAAGGGGTGTTTATGATTCCAAGCATCTCTATGAACTTTACTTCGATGAAGAAGTCTGCAATTTGTTGATTTATGGAACAATGTCTCAAATGAATTGTCTTTGGATCTAAATGATATCGGATAAAATGGTACTTGATGTTCAACTGCTTGGTTCGATCATGGAATATGGGACTCTTGGCCAAATTGATTGCAGAAGTGTTGCCAATCAGTAAAGAAGTAGATTTCATTTGTTTCTCCTCCAAATCTTCAATTATTTGTTGTGAACCAACCCAATTCACACACGAGCTACTATCTGTAAGAATAGGAACAATAATCTATAATGGATAAAATATATAAATAATGAGTAATATGAAAGATGATGATCTACAAATAATAAAAAGGCCCAAATATATACTCATTTGAAGGGCATCTTAGTGACTCTTCGTAAAGAGTTGCAACCTTTTAATAATTATTATTACTTTTTATTATTAATATTATATTATATATATTTATTGTTAGTTATGTTCATAACATTGCCTTCCTCTTTAGAAACACTTTGTCCTCTAAGCATATTGATGAAAAAGCTTTATGTCTTTATTTTTTTGTAATATCATCTTATCATTCTTTGTTTTGTCGTAGTTGATGATAAGATACGATATGAACCTTTGAGTGTTGAACAAAATTTTTGAAACATAAAAGGATTGGTCTACCCTAATTTAATTCTTCGCAGAATGTTGCACTTCCATGATGAATTGTTATCATGAGGCTTATTTGCACTGTTATCCATATTTTTCGTTAGTTGTTCCCGAATTAAGGAATATCAATACTCTGATTGTTTAAGATATTTGCTTTTATGATTTGGATGTCGATAAGGATTTATTATCACATTATTTTCGATATATGACTTTCTTCATGCCTTGATGTTGTTGGTTTACTTAATGAACTTGTATTAGTGCATACACTTGAAGTTTCCATCATTTGTACTCCAACATCTCTATATGTTTGTTATTCAACTAGATTGCCATCTTTTTTAGTTGTGATGTGGATGGGATATGTATTTGTTCCTTTTTCCACAACTTCAAATTTTACTCTTGAGGGTTTTTATGCCTCTTTTAGGACTTGCTCTAACTTGTTTTCCAGCAACTTGTTATCATTCTTAAGCTTCTTGAACGTTTCTTCTTGCGAATTCTCGTCATCATTTAACTTCTTAATATGTTCCATCATATCTTGATTATGATTTCTAAGGTGGAAAATCTCTTCTTCATTTTCTAATAATTTATCCTCAATATTGTCATTAGCTTGTTCTGACATACAAATATTTTTTAGCTTCTTGATTTTTGTGATGATAATTTTATTATGATTTCTCAACCGAAAGATCTCATCATTATTGTTTGATGTCATTTTATTAATCATTATAGTCTATAATTTGTGAGCTTTTTTATTGTCATCATTTTGTTGTTGTAGCTCTTTAATTTGTTGTGGAAGCTAGTAGAACTCTGACTCTGGGCAATCTAATTTCTTTTGGATTTGCACAATTTCCTTATCTTTTTCCATGAGGAGTTTGTTTAAACTCTTTACTTCTTCTTATAAATCTTCATATCTTTCATATGGTAATTCTTTGTCTGTATTTTGTGATGAGGGGGCTCCCGTTGATGAGTCATGTATTGTTATTTTCTTCTTCTCATGGAAAAAGGTCATGAATTTTTTTTGTATTGAAGGTAAATGTACCCGATGTTTCTAAACAGTTAGAACCTAGCATTATGTCAGTAATATTGTCATTTATAGCTGCAACAGTGAATTCAGATGTAAGATTATGATTACTGATCTATAAGTCTAATTCGTTTATTTGCTCTTCATTCCACTCGTTCTTCTCTATAACTGATTCTAGAACTTGTAGTTGATTAGCAACATTAACATTAGTTGGAAAAATAACAACGATAATAGGACTTTCATAAAATGTTCCATTTACTTTTAGTATCGTAAGAGGTAATTTTGATGGAACATCGAAAAATATATTTTTTTCTATTTAGTAGAATATGTCTCTTCCATTTTGGCCTCTCTTTTTATATATACTTCGAAATCAAATTGTCTTTCTCTTTTGATCACCTTTTCCTTGGGGTATGACTTCAAAATCAAATAATAACTTTCATGTATCTTGGGACGGGTTGAGAGAGTGATTTTAAAAAAAAATAACTGTTAAAAGTAATAATTACATAATAATAACTTATTATTAAACTAATAATAATATTATTATATAGTTCTTTTTTAATACTTTGGGAAAATAATTAAAATATTAAAATAATAATAATTATTAGTAATAATTATATTATTATTATTAAGGTTGGGGGGGTTTATGGTTTAAAACCCTAGAGTGGTGCAGCAATGGCAATGGTAGCAAGGGGCGCATTATGTATCCAGAGCAAGGGAGTGAGTTGGAAAGTTGGAAGATGGAGATGGAGTAAGGGCATGTGGAGTAAATGGCACATGGTTGAATGGGATTTGGGACATCATGCAGTTGGTGTGTGTTAGAAGATGAGGAGAGCAATGAGGAGGGCAAGGGGATGAATACGAGGAGGGAGCAATGGAGTAGGGAGGTGAAACGGATGAGGGAAAGCGGATCTAGTGTGGGACTATTTGGCGGTAGTGGGATCGGTGCTTGCAAGAGGGACGCAATGCTAGATGGTGGTGTAAGCAGTAGTGGAACAGAATGAGTGAGTGGCAAGGAATACAATGTGGGGAGATAAGGGAAGAGGGGGGGTGACTGCATGTAGTGAGGAGCGCAAGCAGGTAATTATAAGTAGGGTGTGTGAGGAGGGAGATTGGTGGGTGTTTGGTTGGTGAAGAGAGATGGTGTGGCAGTGGAGGAGAAAGCATATGGTTGTGGGGCATGTGATGTGGAGGGGTTGTGGGTTTTGGGATTGTATGGTATGGGATGTGTATAGGTGATTGGAATGTGGACTCGAGAAGGGCATGGAGACTAGTTAAGAATGCAGCATGGAGAGAGGACTGCAACATGGGTTAGAGGAGGATATGCATGGAGAGGAGAGGGGGTGATTGGAGTAGAGAATGATTTGTGTTAAGGAGAGATTGGAGGAGAATGAGATGTGAGTAGGGGATGATAGAGGTAAGTAGGGAGGTGATGGATTTCTCATTGAATTTTTTAGAAGAGTGACTTTTTCTTTCTAACAAATTTCTGATTTAAAATGGAAAATGGCCAATTTATGGTCAAAGACCAAGTTGACCAAATAATCTCTAGATAATGGATGGCTAAAATCCAGTGTGAGGTCAAAGACCTTAATTCAAAGAAACTTTGACAATTTTGGCCACAAATCGGAATCAACATAAGTGCTTGAGAAAAGGGCTCTGATACCAATGTTGTGAACCATCCTGGTTCACACATGACCTACTATCCATAAGAATAGGAACAATAATCCACAATGGATAAAATATATAAATAATTAGTAATATGAAATATTATGATTTACAAATATTAAAAAGGCTTGAATATTTACTCATTTGAAGGGCATCTTAGTGACCCCTCATAAGAGTTGCAGCCTTTTAATAATTATTATTATTTATTGTTTATTATTTATTATTGATATTATATTATATTTATTTATTGTTATTTATGTTCATAACATATTTTCCTGAACCATACAATTTATTGTGTTGATTTTGATGTAACCACATATTTTTCAACTATTGTGGAATCTAATGGAACAAACTATTTGCATGATCTCCAGGATATAATTGTTGATCCAATACTCATGGAGTAGCCTAAAGTAGACACTCCATTCTATTTTTTTCCATCAAAGTCTAAATCAAAATAGCCAATCAGTTTGAATTCATCCAGTTTAGAATACTTGAGTCCAAAATCTTGAGTCCCCTTTAAGTGTTTTAGAACTCTTTTGGTAGCAAACCAATTTCCTTCACAAGGTTTGCATAAACCTAGAAAGTGACAGAGTTTATGGATCTAGCTAAACTAGATTACCTTTGTAAGCTAACAATAACATATCAACATAAATCAGAATAGAAAGAGAACAAGGAAAAAATACACCAAATATGCGTGGTTCACCCAGTTGGGCTATGTCCATGGGAAGGTTGTCTAGTTATTATCTCCAGAAATCTCCTTCAATCTTACAAGAGAGCAACTACAAATAACCCCAATACAATATAGCAGAGCTTGAGATCACAATACCATGTGTTAATACTATCTATGAGCGTATACCACTATATGATGTATTTGTCGAATGAATGTGTGTGATGTGACTCTCTTGACCCTATTATATACCAAGAGATGTGGAGGAATTACTCTCACATATTGCATGTGGGATAATATAATTCTCCATAATAACATCTCTTTATATAATGATGGGTATCAAGAGTATACTTTACCATAATGAATATGGATATAATGTATTACTCTTTTACATAAGCTTGTGGATAAATTCCGACATAATACAAAGACATTATTACCTTCCAAGGAATATAAAATATTCCAACACTCCCCCTTTATAATGGCTGGGAGAAAATCTCTGTCTAACACTAAGGAAGCAAGGATTCATTACTGCTCCCCCTTGATGACAACTTCTAGAATATCCATAAGCTGCAAATAAGAAGAACACTTCGGCTAATGGAATTTGATGAAGAATAGTCGCTTCTCATTGAATCATGAAATTGCACAAAAACCAAGTTGTACAATGAAATACCAACAAAAATATGCTCAGGTCTAAAAAGAATCCTTTATGGCTACTAGATCCAACAGTAAAATGTTGAGAAAATGTGACGCAATCCAACAGCAAGGTGCCCAAATCTAAAGAGAAGCCGTCATGGCTACTAGATCTGCAAGATGCCTAGATCACCAAAAGAATCATCACAACCATAACTGATAGATGACGAACTCTGATTTAACATCCACACCAGTGTAGAGATACCTTCAGATGGCTGATACAACAAAACATGTGGCTAAGACCACCACAACAGTGTACAAAATACCCAGATGGCCAATACACATGCGGACAATAGACATTCATCCAGTCAAGGTGCAATATAAATATATGTAGAAGACCTCAAACATCGAAGAAACAAGACCCCAATGGTCTATACATCAAAAATGATATTAAACAGATGAACATCATGAATTTAACAGTAGAAGATGGTGCTTCATTATTTCTGGAATAAGGTGATCTAACAAAGATCAAATATTAATATGCTCAGGAGAGAACTTATCTGCACACAAGAACTTCCAAGATTAAAGCATACAAGGATCAAAAAACAAAATAAACAAAATTTCTCATTCATAAATGAAAATTCTTATACACCAAAGGTTAGCAAACATCATATATAATATCATCCAATAAAAGATTAACTTGCTCATTAAGGAAAATGAAGTTACTTTTACACATTAAGTGTCAGCCACAACATATAAATAGTGAGCAATAAAATAGTTCACACAAGATTTACAAATATGAGATTGCTCTTATAAAATTGCTCAAAAAATTATAGATTGCTTTTATGTTATCGCTTCTATGCAAGACCATAAAACATTATTCATGAAAAGTGCTCTAATTACATGTTAAGTAGCAACACATATATCATGTTAAAAATAATATAGGAATGCTTCTATCCGATTGCTTCTATGCAAATCTTAAAAAAAAATATAAGCAACATATGAACAAAATAAACATGACATGATTAGAAATCAACATGATTAAACATGATCAACAAAGAACAAATTTAGTCATTAAGCATCTTGTTAAAATATTAAGCATTAGATGGTTTATAGCTATCATCATGACAAGATCCATGCCCTTAAAAAATGCCAATGCTTCCATATAGGAATGTGAGACAAATATATACCAAGAACAAGAAATAATATCTTAAAAAACATGATTAGAAGCAAAACCCAAATGAAAAAAAAAATTACGAGAAAAAAAAGGTGAATAACAGAAAACTGATACACTTTACCTTTCTGACTTAAAAAACAGTAAAAAACAGAAACTTTATTTGCAACCCTTTTTAAAAGTGCCAAGAAAATTCACTCGCGGGTCTGCCACAGTAAACTCGTGAATAAAGCTGATACTCATGGGTTCTGCACGGAAACTGTTGCGGTTACTCGCAGGTTTCTGTATAGTGAAGTCGTGGTTATCTGAAGCACTCACGGATCTCTACACAGCAGGGTAGCAAGTATACTGAAGTAAGGGCAAGTTTATCAATAGAGAAAGCGTGAGTATGTCGTAGCACACACAGGTATGTGCATTGAATAGTTGTGGGTCCGCAGTATACTCACGGGTTCCCAGTAGGGCAAGTCACGGTCCCTCGCGCTTTTCTCCGAAGAAAAGTCACGGATGTCCAGTTTTAGGCCGCAAACAGTGCCGATTAAGCCGCTGACGGAAACCTGCACAAATTCTACCAAACTTGGACGAAAAAATGCCGATATGATAACCGGAAGATAGATCTCCTTGAGGAGAATCCAAAAAACATATAGATCTACAAAAACAACATCAAGAAACCCTTGAAAATTTTCTGCAAAAATCTACACTAGGTTAGGGTTAGAAGTAAAAAACTGCAGAAACATTCTTAGATCTGAAGAGAATCCTAATGGCTACCAGATAGAAAGAAAATCTACAAAATAAACAATGCCTAGATGATAATAGTTATTGATAGAAAGCTATAGAAGGTGCTAGATCATAGCAACCAGCTCTGATACCATGTCAGAGATTATGGATCTAGCTAAACTAGCTTACCTATCTAAGGTAACAATAACATATCAACATAAATAAGAACAGAAAGAGAACAAGGAAAAGAATACACCAAATATACGTGGTTCACATAATTGGGCTACATCCACGGGAAGGTTGTCTTCTTATTATCTCCAAAAATCTCCTTCAATCTTACAAGAGAGCAACTACAAATAACCCCAACACAATATAGCAGATCTTGAGATCACAATAGCATGTGTTAATACTATCTATGAGCGTATACCACTATATGATTTATTTGTAGAATGAATGTGTGTGAGGTGACTCCCTTGACCCTATTATATACCAAAAGATGTGGAGGAATTACTCTCACATATTGCATGTGCGATAATATAATTCTCCATAATAACATCTCTTTATATAATGATGGATATCAATAGTATACTTTACCATAATGAATATGAGATATAATGTATTATACTTTTACATAATATTGTGGATAACTTCCGACATAATACAAAGGCATTATTACCTTCCAAGGAATATAAAATACTCCAACAGAAAGGATCCTGATAACAAATGAAATATTTGGTCTGGTGGTCATAAGGTGGATAAGGTATCCCACAAGTTGTCTATACTTGGTTGCATCCTCAAATTAATTTTCTTCTTTTGATGTGAGATTCAAATTTTGTTCCATTGCAGTAGATAAAGGGTTGCACTCTATCATGTCAAATCTATTCAACAATTCTACAATGTAATTCTTCTGGGAGATGAATATGTACTTGGGATTATGATCTACTTTAATTGCAAGTAGTAGTAAAGATGTCCCAAATATATCATTTCAAATCCCTTCTTCAATTCATTCTTTATGTATGCAATGTAACTTTTTGTAACACACTGAGTGTCACATTAGACTTAATACACAATTTGTTTTTAAATAGTAAAATATATTTATGTTCATTAGCCACATGCATATTTCATATTTGAAATCCTATAACAAATGCATTTGAATGCATAAAATATATACAAATAATTAGTGGAAGCTTCAACTTGATCCATAAAACCCATAATTTATTTTAACAATGCATAGCAAGACCTACGCAGTAAATACTACCTGCACAATAACACGTGCACGGTAAGAACCATGACATAGGAACTACACAGTATGGTTCTCCTAAATTATTTATGATAATAATTATTAATTTTTTTAGTGTAGGAAATTCGATATCCAATTCCTTACCCATACAACCCATGGTATTTAGCATAATACAGAGTATGGTTTTCAAGCACAAATATCATTCATGCAAAGAATATTAACAAAGCTAAATCTAAGCTTCAACATAAACATTATTTCTATTTTGCATAACTAATTCAGCATGTTGTTTTCAAAAACCACCAAACCATCCAATAGTAAGCTCATTATACGAGCTTTAGCATATGAAATTTGTTTATATTATGATATTTTTACAAATTTATCTTCGACATAAATATATCTCCGACAAGGTTGACATATGAATATGTTTATATTTATTAATTAAACAAAAATTAACTTTGACATAAATAAATATCTTCAACGAGGTTGGCATATGGATTAAGTCTATGTTTATTTATTAAGCAAAAATTAACTTCGACATAAATAAATATCTTTGACAAGGTTGGCATATGAAATATGTCTATATTTATTTATTAAACAAAAATTTACTTCAACATAAATAAACATCTTCAACAAGGTTGGCATATGGAATATGTTTATATTTATTTATTAAACAAAAATTAACTTCAACGTAAATAAAACATATAACTATGCACCCATATCAATACCAATAATATATTATTTATACTAAATGTGGATACTGGACCATGATAAGTTTTGGCTTTGATGAGTGAACTATGACTTAGTGAGCTTCGACGAGTGAGCTATGGTGGAGTGAGCTTCAACGAGTGAGTTGTGACAGAGTGAGCTTCGACGAGTGAGCTATGACAAAGTGAGCTTCGACAAGTGAGTTGTGACAAAGTGATCTTCGATGAGTGAGTTGTGACAGAGTGAGCTTCGATAGAAGCATATAAAATTATGCTTAATATTTCCTTAAGACAAGGAAAATCAATATTTCCTCAAGAAATTTAATTTCCTTATTATTAAAACAAGGAAAAGAACTATATTCTTTTGTATTATATATATATATATATATATATATATATATATATATAGCCCGATGGGTTAGCTCAAGTGGTTGAGTGTTGTAATCGAAAGCAGAAGTTCTCGGGGTCAAATCCTCGGGTGGCTATGCAGGGCCTCACTTGATGTCCCCATCGGGTTAGGCCCCGTAATCAGGGCCGGTGGTTTACCTTGGGTACCATCCTCAAAATGAGGGGAAGTACCTAAGGGTTTCCCATTATGTGTTCCATTGAAATATATATATATATACTTACTACACAGTAAAAGCATCATTGTGAGTACTTCCCAATAACTACTTCATAGTAAGTACTTTGTAGGAATTGTCCAATATGAATTTCGTAGTCATCAATTAGGAATTATAGATTTATACTTAAACATTTCTCAATATATGCATTTTTCCATTTTATTAAGTCAAAGGAGAATATTAATTCAACATATTCATTTTTGAACTTACTTAGCAGTAAGAACTTCATAGTAAGTGCGAAGTGGGGTTTCCATAAATTATTTGGAAAAACCTTTACCAACATTTCTCAACATAAAAGGTAATTGACACATTACATTACGTACTATATCACTATTTCAACCCATTGAACAAGTATATAATCCTACAATTCCAATACTTATAAATTAAAAACCAATTCCACTCATAATTGGCTCATGTTTTTTATAAAATAATCAAAGTTGTACTTAGACTTCGACATAAACATTCAAAGTCTCTAGAATTAGCAATTTTCAGCCTATGGTTTTCAAACAACAAGACCACTCAAGGCAAAGCACCTAAAAACATGACTTAAAACATGGTTTTGTTTACAAATTAATTAATAAACAAAATTAGGACTTAAACATTTATTCTACTTTGGAGCTTCGACATAAACATTTAATCTTTTTGAAATAAACCAAATCAACCTATGGCTTTAATAAACCAAATCAGCATGTGGTTTTAACAAACCAAACCAACCTGTGGTTTTAAAGTAAACTAAATTACCACTTAATGCAAACACTATTTAGCAAATCTAACACATAGTTTTGTTTTTAACTTACCTATTAAGATATAATAGGACATGTCAGAGCATTTACTGAGCAGTAAAACATATGTGGATACTCATTTCTAACATAACATTTGAACACTTAGAAATTATTTTCTTCCAACTATATGAAAAGTAAGAATATAATGCTTCATGAAATATATTGTATAAATAAACGTTGCATTTAACTTTTTTGAAGTACATAGTAAAACATGTCATTTAACTCAGGAATTGCACTGAGAACGGGACTACACGGTTAATTAGCAATTTAACATAGGCATTTGCAATAAAATTTAACTATTTGCAAATAATGATGCAACTTAAGGAAAATTAACAAAATGAATGGGATTCTTACTTATTATCCATTCATACTAGTTTTCCAGCATTATTGTCACACCTAAAATCTACCCATCATTAGATTCAGTGTATACATCCCTGAAGTCACCTGGACTAAGTATTTTCATCTGGGAGGATTTGCACTCAATTCTGCAATCTTTTGAGAGGTCATCACAGGTTGCACATTAGCAACATGCGACGTCGTAGCTTGCTCCACTGCAGGGTGCGACGAGGTTTGTTAATGGGAAAAAATATCCTATTCGAGATCCTTCTTGAAACTTGTCCATTTAGGGGCTTATCCCTGACCTCTAGGGGAGCTGGCACTCGACCCCTAACTCTTTGGGAGGATCCCCTATTTCTCTCCTACCATCTCTCAAACTATCCTATCCATAACCTATCCACTTAGTCCTATATAAGTGAGGCTCACTCCCATCCCAAGGGGAGGAAGGCTATGGTATCTACATGCTGGTGAAATCTCTCTTAAGGCATCCCCATTCACCTATTGGAGAGCTCATACTTCCTTGGAAGGACATGGCAATTGGCTTGGTCGGAGAAGGGCTACTGCGTTAAGTCTTTGGTTGTAGTTCTATATCTCTATCACGTACTCCTCTATTTGCAGTAATACAAATGCTTTCCACCAATATTGTCCTTGTGTGCACTGATATTGTGTAGTTTACCTGCTTAACTGTTTACTTAGATCACTTATTGTATAGATGTCTTTTACTGGTTTCTCTTGTTTCTTTGTCTTAACAGGTCTTGCAGCTTGGATCTGACGACCGTGGGACGTGGATCAACATTCGAGATAAAGGATTGCATAGTAAAAAGGTAAGACATCTAGTACTTGGTCCTTAAGTAGATCTAGGAGATGTGTTTGTAGTCTGTTCTATTTGTTCCAGACTCACATTAAGCTAGGGAGATCCGGCTTGCGTCCGCTCGAGTGGATTGTCCGATAACAATTATACTCTTCGACATATTTTCAATAAATATTTCAATTATAAACCCAGAAATATAAACAGAAAACCATGGCAAATGTTTATCACAATTGATTATTGAAAGTTAACAACACCATTCTCATGAAATAAACTTATATGTTGAACACTTGAATTGGCAACTGGCTGTGTGGCTTCCATGCTCCACCCAACCGTAGGTAATTCTGCTCATTAATCTCTCAGCAGAAAACCACCCCCAAGATGAGACTTGTGCATTCACCAAACAAACTTCTCACCAATTCCCAGACTTTTCAGAATTTGCACTTGGCCTTTCTATCGGCCAGGGTTCCAATCCCGTGAGGTAAGAAATTCACACGGTTTACTTTCATTGTTTACAGTGTAGTTCTTCCAGCTTATAGCAATAGCGCTTTATCATTATTTAACCACTAGATTGTTAGTTGTTTGACAAGGATAGAGTTCAAGCTCTATGGTAATACTTTGGCGATGGAAAAAGGGTTGTACAAGAGAATGTCAAACTTCGGTAAGCCTCGGTTATGTCCAGTCGTTCCTCTGTCAATGAGATGTGTTGTTAGAGCTTCATCTAGTGCATAATGCATTTGATAAATGGACTACAAGGTTGCCTAGAGCAGCATTACTATATTAGTCAAATATTTTGGGCATAGTCCCGAGTTAGGGTCTCGCCTGTCAGTGTTATAGAGAAGTTTAAATTACAAGGTATGTGATAGTGGAGGACCTTTAATCTCCCTTGGTAGTATGACTGCGATTGTAAATTTTCTTTAAGAGGAAATACAATGATTTACTCCGTTGTTTAAATTTTTGGTTCAACGAGGCTTTGCTCTCAGCTTCTTTTGGTTATTTAACATACATTTACTTCTATGTAATGCCGACTCAAATACTTTATGATTTAAACTCTCGTTTTATTTGGATGAATTACATTTATGGGTACAAGTTTTTTATTTCGATGTAACTTGTTTTCAGTGTTAATTTCTTTGAAATACTATGGTTCTAATGTCACAGGCTTTAAGCCTTAGCATTGTGATGCGTCTTTGTTTGATATATTTAAGTATTAAAGTGCACAGGGTTTGTACCCTAGCTCTGTCGTGAGATTTTTTTAATACGTATTTAGCATGACTGGTTGAGTTCTTCAAATGAAGACGTGAACCCTCGTTCTCTTATTGAACCTTTGAGTGAGCCCCTTTTATGGGTCTCGAACTCGAGCCTCCTATTACAGTTATAGATTTATAATTACACAATGAACCTGTAATGAACTGAAGGTTTGATATTTATGAAATATAAATTCAGTGTTGGAATTTGTATTAGTTTTGGTTTGTTGTTTATGATTTTGATAATAGGTTTTAATTGGGCACAATCGTTATGAGGGTTGAACCCTAATCCTATCCGAGTCATTCTTTGATATTTATCTACTCATGCAACGTTTTGCTATACTGTTCTTTTAAAGTTTGACTAACCCTAAATGGGTGAATTCAGTAACTTTATTAGTTTATTTTGTTGCTTTGGAAGTATTTATAACGGTGCCGAGACACTCTGTACCTGCGTAAAATTATACAATTGCATGGTTTGGATAGTGCAGAAATTTGTATACCTGTAATAGTTGATATTGATGGTGTTAACCTTAGACATGCATGCTACGGTTAACCTTAGACATGCATGCTACTATTGCATGGTGCGTCAAATGATTCTTGTTTGCATTATCATACTTAGTTTATAAAGATCGATTTCTATTTAATTTATCTTTTGTTTACAGACATGAGTATGAGAAAGGTATACTCGAACGATGAAGATTTTTCCATTCCTTTTTGCCTAAAAGTCGATTAGCTACACTAATGTTGATACTGCATAGTTTATAAAATATAGGTCAAACGATGTAAATCCATATTGAAAATTTTATAAGGCTAAGATAATATTTCAGTTCTGTATATTAATAAAATTGTATTAGCTGAGTATAATCTCTGTTTCAATTTATAAATGTTTATACTACA
Source organism: Larix kaempferi (assembly GCA_027924585.1). NCBI lineage: Eukaryota > Viridiplantae > Streptophyta > Pinopsida > Pinales > Pinaceae > Larix > Larix kaempferi. The sequence goes on along the minus strand of BSBM01000598.1, from coordinate 9,034,477 downwards.
TATATATATAAGTACTAAGATGACAGTATTATCAACCCTATTTTTGTTCTGAAATGTATAACTACTACTGCATCTTACTATTGAGTCTAGAAAACAGAGATAATTTTGTAGACTATTACTATTTCACATACTGCAGTAAGGATTTTACAAAGCATCTTTTCTTAGTATAAAAATAGAGGATATTTACTTCAGAGATCATATCTAATCTATGTTAATTAAATTCTTCCTGTACTAGAGTACATCGCTTATGGCGAAAGGAAAAATACAGGAAGGCATTTTTTTCAATCATTCTAAACCTTTCAATCATCATCATTCACTTATATAACAAAAAACTATAACAATTCAGAAATTTATCATTAGAAAATAGTTAACTGATATCTATCTAATGTATAGTATTCATCCTAATTCAACAGTACAGAAAATAAATGAAATAGAACCTGATAACTTGTTAGGGTGGACAATCACCCAAAGAGGCCTATTCCTCCCAACCTTCTCCAGAAGAAGCAGCCAAATCACGTGCTCCCTTGGACCCCCGAGCCTATTTACTGAACCACTAGGAAGAAGTCTCTGTGTAGAAGCAAGGCACTCAGGTTGTACTTCAGCAATCAATGGATACTTGCATACACAACTCACATATGTACTTCAGCAAACAATGGGGACTTGCATACATATCACAACCTCTACACTCAGTAGAAATAAGATAGTCTTACTCTGCAACTCAAAACATAGCTTCCCCTCATCAAATCTCTTGTGTGCATACAGCAGAACCACAAGGTAAATTTTCTCGTCATAAAAAGTGTGTGCCTCTGCTCAAATTCGATGGCTTAAAATATGCCTAGGTCTTTTGGTGGTCAGTTTTCAATAAATGAGCCATAAGCTCCAATTCCACATTCCATGAAACTTGACCACAATTTAAGGGAGTTGTCCCATAACAATAGCTAGTTACTGAGTTCATGATGTTGCCACTTGTCCATTGCCTTATACCCCAGATTCCATTCCTCATAGTGGGTCAGTAAACACTCTTTCAACAGTCTCTTTGGGTGAGTGTCTCCTATTTTATTTTATTAAATAATAATATTATTCATTTACAGTCATCCTTGACCACTTGGTCAAATATAAAACATTACAATAAAAGTTAAGACAATGTTTTTCCACAAATATAAAATGTCTCAAGTATTGGGTATGTTACATATGGTTGTATGAAATTCATGGATTGAATTGTCTCATTTCTTCATGTCTCTACATCTAAAATAATTAAATATCAAAGCTCAACCAAATTTCAACATGGTATCAGAGCTCAGTGCGTGAAGGAGCTCATTTTTTCATGTCAGCTACAGCCTACGTAGATCCTGAGAAGTTGAGCACAATATTTGGAGACTATGGAATCAGTCTCTATATGACTGGAAGACCTTCTTGAGGGAACCTCAAACTTCAACACTTGGAAGGATAGGATTCTCAACATCCTATAAGAACATCACTTGGATGGATATGTATCCACTGTGGTGTAGGAGCCTACATCTAATGCAGGTTGCATAAACTTCAAGAAGAATCAAGCTAAGGCTAAATGGATCTTCTATGATTCGGTAAAAGATAACTTGATGCCTCTGATCACACCATTGAAGACCGTGAAAGAATGTTATGATACATATGAGAAGAAGGCCCTGAGTCAAAAGAGGGAATTGAAGAATAAGCTCTGAAACTTAAAGATGGAGACGGATGATATAGTGGCCTCCTTCTTCTCCAAGATCTCTCAGGTAAGAGATCAGCTTGCTAGTATTGGAGTAGTGGTGGATGAAGATGATCTTCTCCAAACCGCTATTGATGGTCTCCCATCCTCACGGGAGACATTCTTAGCTACGGTAAATGGACGAGAGGTACAACCTAACTTAGAAAGGTTGTGGCATGACTTCCTCCAAGAGGAGGGGTGAATCCAGAGAAAGTCAGTTTGCATTAGAGAAGAAAATCTTGCCCTCAAGGAAAGAAACCCTTATACCAAAAGAAGTTCTCTCATTCAAAGAAGAAGGATTTCAACAAAGGATTTGACAAGTCAAAGGCTAGATGCTTCAATTGCAACAAGAAAGGACATTTCTCAAGAGATTGTAGATCAAAGTGGAAAGGAAAGTTTCATGTTTCTACTGCCATAGAAGATGAAATGAATCAAAAAAATGCATCCAAAGAAAAGGAAACAAGAAGGGAGTATTATCTTGTCTCATCCCTTTCGGGATCCATCATCACAAATGCAGACACATGGTTGATTGAAAGTGGTGCATCCAAACATATGACTGGTTACAAGAGTACCATCACCGATCTAAAGGAGAAATAATTCACATGCATGGTAGAGTTGGGGGACAACTCAACTTATTCGATCCAAGGAGTTGGATCCACCTCATTCCAACTATGCACCGATGATATTCTACATGTGGAGGACATTCTATATGTTCCAGGATTGAAGAAGAACCTCCTCTCAATTTCATCTCTTGAAGAAAAAGGCTTCCAAGTTACATTCATGGATAACAAAGCACTTTTATGGTCGAAGAAAAAAAGCATAGAATTTGTTGTTGTGATTCAAGAGGGAGGACTCTACAAGGTACTCGAGAAGTACGTTCAAGCTATGATTCACCACACTATTATTCCATGCGAGCTATGGCACCGAAGACTTGGACACCTACACTACAAAGCACTGCCAAGACTTCAAAAGATGGTAAAAGGTATGCGCATATTTGATTTTGAGCATCATAGTGTATGTCGGGGTTGTGCACTTGGGAAGAATGTTAAGAAAAAAAATTCTAGCAGTTCTACTAGATCTAAAGGGATTTTAGATTTAATACATTCTGATGAATGTGGTCCCATGTCATCCCCCTCCCTGATTGGATTCTTATATTACGTACTGTTCATAGATGATTTTTCAAGGAAGTTCTGGATTTATTTCATGAAGGCTAAAAGTGAAACTCTTAGCAAATTTAAAGAGTTTAATGCCCTAATTGAAAATCAAAAAGAAAATCACATCCGTGCATTAAGGTCTAATAATGGAGCTGAATTTGATTGAGATGCATTTAATGAGCTATGTAGTGATGTAGGAATATGTAGACAGTTAACAGTACCATACAACCCTCAGCAAAATGGGGTTGCCGAAAGAAATAATAGAACCATATGTGAGGTTGAAAAATCCATGATGCATGATCAAGATATGTCTACCTCATTATGGGTAGAAGTCACCTATACAGCTGTGTACATCCAAAATAGAGGCTCGCATTCATAAGGAGATTTTCCATGCGATGTGAACTGATGATGCTGAGAGACCCTGGTTGTAAGCCATTCAATGTGTGTTTTTGTCCATTGGGGGAAAACTGCATCAAAAGTTCAGCAAAATCCCATAAGATGGGACCATGTGTGCGTAGCCATTGAGCGCCCAAAACCACATCACATCCGCCTAAGATCAAGGCAAACATGTCAGAGAGTAGGGTATAATCTCCCATAGAGATACACACATTACGACACTTCCCTTTGCAAGGTAAGGTGCCCCCATTGGCAACCATGACTTCAATGTTGGAGCAAGGATGGATAAAACAATCAGCTTGTTTGGAGATCTGAGGCTCAATGAAATTATGAGTGCTACCAGAATCAATGAGTATTGTAAGAGGAAGCTTCTTGAAGTAACCCCTGAACCTCCTTGTTTGGGGGGTGGTGATTCCAGCTAAAGCATGGAGAGATATCTCTAGCTGGTCGTCCTAAGATGGAGGGTCAATAGGCGGTTCCTAAATGTCAACCTGAGCATCCATTGTATCTGGATCTTCATCACCAATTTCAGAGGCAGGCGAAGAATCCACATCCAAGAGATAGAGCTTTTGTTGAACACATATATGTCCCTGAGTGAATTTCTCATCACAATTATAACAAAGCCCCTTTTCTCTGCGTGCCTGCTTCTCTGTTTCAGACAAATACTTGATAGGATTTGGTCTAGGAGCTAGCAGTATGGGTGGGCATTAAGAACCCATATTTCGGAAGGGAACAAAAGTGGGTTTGGAGCGTTGTTGGGTTGCAATCTTGTCTTCTGCCAACTTAGCCAACCCCAGGGCTTCCATCACTGTGTTGGGACAGAACATTTTGATCTCAGAGCGGATGGCATCCTTTAGGCCACTGATAAAACAACTCCGGTAGAAGTCATCAGATAATCCTTCAGTGTGGTTGGCTAGTTTCTCAAATTTGGTTTGATACTCTCTCACAGTGCCGATTTGGTGAAGTTTAGTGAGGGCTCCTGTGAAGTCATCAAAAGCACTAGGACCAAATCGTTGCAAAAGGAGCTGACAAAATTTTGGCCATTTTGGCTCTTCATGAGCCTTAATGTACCAATGGTACCATTGAAGAGCTTCCTGTTCCAAATAAAATGATGCAAGTGGAACTTTGTTGACGTCAAAAGTATTATGCAGACTGAAATACTGTTCTACACGATAGATCCATCCAGTTGGATCAGTACCATTAAAGCAAGAAAAATCAAGCTTCGGACCACAGAAATTGCTGGAAGAAGAGAACCCATTGTCTGATGAAGACGTGGACTGTCGTTTGTTATTCATGGCTAAATTCTCAAGATGGAAGTCGAGAAATTTTTCATCCAATTCCTAGAGTTTGGCTTGGATGGCGGCAAGTGCTTCCTCCATAGTTTTTCCTCCTGCGCGTGTGACAACCATAACCAGGATTTTTTTTTTTTTTTTGAGTGGGTAGAAAAACAGAAACAGAGACTGTTTCAGTAAAGGAAAATCTGGATTTGGGAAAAAATCGGAAGGGTAATTTGGGTTTGACTAGGTTTTGCACACTGTCGAAAGGACAAGGAAGTAGAAAAGGGGGATTTCAGAAGCGAAGTGAATGAATGAGAAAATTTGGCAGAGAGGGACAAAGAAGCAGAATTAGGAAAGGAACTTTGTGGTCAAATTTGAAGGCGATTAGGTGAAAATCGAAGAAGTTATGGAAAACCCTAAAAATAGACAAATGTGAGATTTCGGGTGTTGGGAAGTGGAATTTGGGATAGGGTCCTCAGGAATGAAAGATGCAGAATGTGATTACAGGGGTGTCAAAGAAGTTTCAAGGGAAACAAAGTTAAAACAAGGGATATATGGTGGAAAAAAAAAAATTATACTTTTTTTTTTCCAAAAAAGGATCGGCAATGGCACGGAAAGGATCCGCAACAGATGGATCGGCAACGGCGTGGAAGGGATCTGCAATAGATGGATCTGCAACGACACGGAAGTGATCGGCAATAGATGGATCTACAACGGCGTGGAAGTGATCGGTAATAGTTCTAGACAGAGGAAATCTGCGATGTATCAGCTGAAAATACATATGGACCCCAGGTATGCTCGGCTTCCTAACGGTTCAGGGGATTCACTTGGCCACCAATGTTGTCTCACGGCTTGCGTATTGGGGCAATACCCCTCACTCCACGGCTCAGGTAAAACTAATAACCTCTTTGCCACAAACGAAAGCTCTTGGTTTACCTCATGGGTGGGAACTAGTCAATCAGGTAGGGGTCTGCCCTTTTTGCTGGCAGGTCCTCTCAATGGGCCAGCTACTTTGGGGTTCCTATGATACTCCTCACAATGCATTTTAGCGATTATGCCCAAGTACTTCCCACAGTTAAGCGGATAGGGATTATTCCCAGATCCGAACCTGCAACAAATGCGAAAAAAAAATTTGGCAGAAATTTCACCCAGCGAGCCCAAGAAAGTGCTCTGATACCAGATGTGAAGAACCTGCAACAATCAATTGACGAGAATACACGATATATCGGATCACATAATAATTTTATTGATAGCAGGCCACTTCGAGGGGGCAACTTCCTTTGAGCAAGCTCAATACAAAATAACTTCACGGTGCCTTCATAGGCCTCAACACACACTTATATACTAAGTCTAGGCGCCAATACTATGGGTCAAAACCATGGGCCAATACAAACTATGGATCAACAAAACTATGGGCAACTTACAAAGCATATGCACCAACAACAATAACACAAACTATGGATCAACAAATACTACAAGATGACTTACAAAGCATATGCGTCCAACAACAATATACTAACAAACTAAAGACATGGGTTCCTAACACTATTGCAGTACAACCGACTCTGAGTACACAGTCTCAAATGACTCAACATGGCTGTCGACCAATACAATGCAGATCCATGGTAGTAATGACCGATTGAACACAATCATGGCTACTAGACACAAACGTAGATACATGACGAGACGATAACACAACCACGACCAATACAAAAGTGGATCCATGTAATATGACTCAATACAAACTCCATCGCAACCCAGGTAAAACATGACTCCCCAGGGTCTTCAAGTTGAACCCGCAATGATACGAATCTATCCATGTGATTACAAAGGTCTTAATGTCGAACATGGTAGAAACCACTTGATTACCGGTCATTGATGTAAACCGTTAACAAGCGCGAGGGAGATCACCATTAATCCCAATGATTCCCAAGGTATCACAGTACATATCACCAAGCGTGAAATAAGTGAGTTGAAGTCAAACGCAAGATGAAATCTTTCAATCAAGAGTCAATGATGTAAACCCATGTCGAAAGCGAGGTGACCTGCCATTGAGGCATGCAGGGCCAAGGTACTTGGTTGGTTTCTAGATTCAATCCTCGAATGATGAGTTGATGTCGAAAAGGATGAATCCGTCGAAGGAGGGCCATGACGAATCCCCCATCAATCGACACGAAACACGACAAAAGATGTGTAGAGTAGATCGGACAGTTCGGTAACATGCAATACTAATTCAGAGTAAGCCGACATGACGGCAGTTGTACTGACTGCAAATGATAAATGGTGGATGTATTCTTGAACATGGGCATGGCATGACTTGGCAGTATTGGCATGCTGAGTACAACACTAACTCCCAATGAAACTGATGAGGGAAGCTTTCTTTGAATGATTCAAAGGAGTGACAAGACTCGGGAAGTAGGTAAAACTCAAGGACAAACGGATGACCCAAGTACAGTATGCAAATGCAGATGAGTGCCATGTTCAAGAATGACTACGTACTGCCACTAACAAAGTGTGTAACATAAAAAAATTCCTTTTTCCCCATCATGAATGATGAGTGCCTCATGTGTTTTTTACGAGCTTGATGAGGGTAACCAGATGCTCGGTATAGCTCATCTCATAGATGAGTCCAATCCCAAATATTTTCTGAACCTGGGATAGGAGGGGTTTGTCCCATGGCGGGCCCTTCAATGTAAGAGTTTAACGAGTCCATAGAAGGTAAACTCGGTCGTCATTTCATGTTTAGAGAGTCTGAAAAGAACTAAAGAAGACGCCAACGGTCCTTTTTCGTAAAGTTGGCCTCATCGCCCAAAAAAGGGTAAAACAATGCGGGAGAAGACTCTTCCACACATGATTGGCTGGAGTATACCTTTTTCATAAATAGTGCCTCCTGGTCTGAAAAAGGGGTAAACTATCACCTAGAAGACGACCATTCAAATACTTTAACAAGCGTGAATGCAACAAGTTCGCTTGGCAATCTTTTTCATATTTCAAGAGCCTGAAAAGAGCTTAAAAGATAGACTCCGAGGGGGGTCCTTTTCCGTGGGAGTTTAACGAGCCCAAAAAAGTTATAAATCGTAACTCGGTACTTATTCTCATAGTTTCAAGAGCACAAGAATAAATGAAAAGTAAGCTCGTCATCATAAAATAATTACAATCTAACCATTGTACAATAATGACAAAACATTCAAGGGAGTGTTAACGTGAGAAATGGCACAAAAACCACTTAACATCTCCTGTACACTTGGAAACTAGATCAAATAGTCAATCGATATTCCAAATGTGATAAGAAATGATTAAAACTATAGCAAATGGCCTAAAGGCATCAAATATTTGAAAAAGGAATATTCTATTTCATTTATAAATAGAAAAATGGGTCAAATATAGTCACCATTGTTTCATTTGCCAATTTGGAGCCAAAACTTCACTTGTCAATTCCAGGAGCTACGAGCCGCCATTTCACCCACTGTCTGGAGCAGGTAAGCCTAAACTTCATCTAGAAAAATTGTAGTGGATTACATTTTGATTTTAGGTCCATTTTTGAGTTTTTTTATGGATTCATGGAGGGCTATTGTGCCCTCGGCTCATCGCAATCTGCCATTTTGGGAACGGCGACGAGACCTACTCGACGCAAATCCTGAAAACATGGAGTGCAACATCATCGCACTGTGTGCAATAGCACAGTGCGACGACGGAAACACATACCCCAACCATCAAATTAAACAAAAAGGGTGGACTTCTTATGGTTGAAGTGAGGTCTAATATTGTTTAGATGCTCACTTTGGCAGGTTGAAAGCAAGCAAACATGGTATTAGAGTGGCGGGAAAGAGAACATGAGGCAGATGATGTCCAAGCTGCAAATGATCCACAATGCGTGAATGCCTTGAGAAACTGCGGTTTGCTCAAGTTCTTTGAGATTCAAGGCATGAGGGTCCAAATCCCGCTGCTATCACATATGCTCCGGTGCTGGGATCTAGCCCAACAACACTTTGTGATCGGTGAGCACATTCTTACTATAGATGTTGAGGACATCTATTTTCTTACTGGCTTGTCCCAGAGAGGGGACCAGGTAGTTCTTACTGGATCACGAGCTAGTGATCGCATTGTTGACGACATGGTTGCGTAGCATTGTACTGCTCATGCTCGATCCTCTAGTGGTAAAATTCCCATTAAGGATGTTGTAAACCGCCAATTGCGGGCCATATTTACTATCACTAGAGTGGTGGGGAGCCAAGCCCCACACATGGCCACTCGGACTCAGATGCTCTATGCGGAGGACTGCATGTCCCCCAAGATCTTCAACTGGTGCAAAGGTCTCCTTGCAAACATCCGAGCTCAGCTGACCAAGTGTCAACGGGGAGAGCTCAAGCAGTTTGGATACGCATCGATAGTGATCTTGTTTCTATTGGAGCGGATCCCCCTCTTGTGCCCATAGGTACGACTAGATGACAGGGAACCTAGGGATCCTCACATGCTCAAATGGGCAGAGGTGATGGCCCGTCATGGTGGGGATCCTATCATAAGCTTTGGTGTCGAGTTCTTTAGCTGGCTGGAAGGCCAATTACTCATGGTAGAGGACTACCCGTACAGCGGTATGGATTACAAAGAGGATCCCGACTTAGTGTTGCCCAAGGGTACAGCATGGGGAGACATCGGTGAGAAAAAAACCCTTGTATTTTAGTTTTGTATATTTATGATATTTTCTAATGTAGTGCTGACAAGTATATAACATGTGTGTGCAGATGTGGGTCCCATACAGCCTATAGGAGTCTCTCTTCTGGCAAGGAGAGATAGAGGTGGGGAAGCAGTTGTGCCCCCAGGTGCTCATGCTGCCATCGTGGAGATGGAGGACGTGTACAGGAACTTGTCCCAGCTGACATTGGATGTTCCTGAGCCAGCAGTAGATGACTTATCGAGACCTATGCAGAGGTTTGGAGTTGGAGCATTTGTATGCTTCAACACCTTCCTTTGCAAGGTAGTGACGATAGTGGAGTGCTTCCATTCTGAGCGACAGAGAGCTATCCGTCCTAGGAGGGTACGAGCCAGGCGTCAGGCCTGATGACGTTATTATACTTGTACTGAGAGCTTAAAGGCCTCAGATTTTGTACTACTAAAAGCTACGAGGCTTCAGATTTTGTAGAGACTTACGGAAAGCCATCGTGCTTCATATTTTTGTACCAGCACCACTTTTGATGATATATATATACAGACATTCCCGGCGATTTATACAGTATGTGTTTTAAAATGAGAATGATGTGATCTTGTTCATATCTTTGCTTTTATACCATGCTTTATTTACATGTCATGAATTCTTTTACATATTATGAGTATTATGTGTGTGTGATGTACCAATCTAAAATGAAGTTGGCTATCGAGTCAGCAACTGTGTTTAACTCTCATGGAATGTGCAGGTATTGAACAGATTCGAATAACCTTTCCAAGAGACGAACTTATCTAAAGAGATGGAGTAGGGTAGGATCACGGATAGCGTAGACTCGGTTAAGATGGGAAACCACTAATTGAGAATCCATGTGGATGACAATGTGGTTCATACCCAAGGAAGAAGCATCGGTTAGGGTTCCAATTACCGCCTGATACTCCGCGGCATTGTTGGTTGCAAATCCACGGCAACTCCCTCCTGAGCTGATGAGCTCGCCTGTTGGGGAATACAGTACCCAGGCTGTCGAAGCAAGACTATGGGTATGCCGGATGGTGTCGTCCACGAATCCGTAGCATGTTTCCTTCTGCACATGCAGACAGGACATGGTATAAGAAGCGGAAACAAGATCTAGAGACACTCAAAAAATAAATGCATCACACCACACAACAACACATAAACACGCCATGTACAGTATATACAATAAATTCTATGCATGAAAGATTCAGGCATAGTACCTCTTCAGGTAAATCCCATTGCGGGGTTCACCCAAATATATTCCGTCATAGTCTTCGAGCTCGTAAGCCCCCTTTTCCAAAACATGTTTGACGATATAAGGTCCGTGCCACATGGACTCGAACTTTCCTGCTCCTAGTTTGTCATGTTTCTAGTTGTAGGTGAGGACTAGGTCACCCTTGTTGAAGATATGAGGTTCAACTGACTTGTCGTATTGAGCTTTGATGCGCTTCTTGTGTGCTTCGTTAGCAAGAGCGGCATCTTGGTGGGACTCATCAAGTTTCGCTAAGTATAGGAAATGTTCTTCCTCGACAGCGAGTTGTAGAAACGGAATTTCACACTCTATAGGAAGGACAGCCTCCAATCCATACACCAATTGAAAAAGACTAAAACCTGTGGTGGTTTTAACGGAAGTTCTATAGGCCCATAATGCTGAAAAGAGCATGTTATGTCAGTTGGACTTTTGCGTACCTACCATCCTTTGGACCATAGTTTTCAAGACCTTGTTAATGGCCTCGACCTATCCATTGGACTGCGGGTAGTAGGGTGTTAAGTTTTCATGGAGAAATCCCACTCTATCGCTCAGTTCATCAACCATATGGTTATGGAAGTGAGAACCATGGTCGGTAACTATTGCCTGAGGAACTCCAAACTGTGCTATTACATGATTGAACATGAAGAGTGCGGTGGTTTTGCCCTCATTTTGGTATGTAGGCATTGCCTCGGCCCACTTTGTGAAGTAATCCACAACTACAATGATGTAACTATGCCCCCCAGCCGAGGTAGGCTTACAATGCATAAAATCCATGCCCCATTTTGCGAAGGGGCCCACGGCAGTAACCAGGTGTAATGGGGCAGGATGGGTGCGCTTCTTCGTATGGAAGTGTGGACATGGAGGACATCTTTTCATGGCCTCAATACAATCTTTGAAGATAGTAGGCCAATAGTATCCTGCGCGCAAAATATTATGGGCTATAGCCATCCCAGAGAGGTGACCACCACACGCCCCGACGTGACAGTCATTCAGAATGCGTTCAGCCTCATCATGAGTTAGACAACGTTGAAGAATGGAATCGACACCACGGCAGTACAAAGTATCAATGATGATCAGATAATACTTTGCATGGTGACGTATTCTACGATGGTCGTCGCAAGACAATTGAGGGTTGAAGCATTGGGTTTGAAGATATAACGTAACATCTCCATACCACGGATCGTCATACTGATGAGAAACAATGATTCATCTAGAAAAGAGTCATTGTCCTCAACTTCTGCATCAAGACGGGGAAGGTCACAGATAAGCTCAGCGAACACCAAAGACTTCTTAGACTTGGCTTTCTCAAAAAGAAGGTCAAATTCTTGCGGTATCATGATCCAGCATGAATATTTTCCCCCAAGCACCTGACATGTCAGTACGTGGTACATGGGGTTCGAGTCTGCGATGATGGTGGTGGTGGGGAGCAAGATATAGTGGTGGAAATTTTGGACGGCGATGACCGCCGTGAAAGCAAGTTTTTCGACATGTGAATATCTAGTTTCAATGTCGGTGAGACCCTTACTCGCATAGTATATTACATGTTCCTGGGCATTTTCATCTTCTTGTACCAAAACCATGGCGATAGTGGTAGTAGAAGCAGTGAGATATAAGATGTAATCTCGGAAGTAGTTGGGCGGTTGGATGACAGGGGCATGCGTGATGGCATGTTTGATGTTGTCGAAGGATTTTTGAGCTTGATCATCCCAAATGAACGGGATGTCCTTCTTAATCAATCGCATATACCCCTGAGTCTTCTCCACGAAGTTACAAACAAAATGCCTTAAATAAGTGGCCTTCTCTTGAAGACTTTGAAGTTCCGTCACATCGGTTGGAGGTGGTAGGTTGACAATGGACTCCAACTTTAAGGGATCGATGTGGATACCATCCTTCGAGACTATAAATCCTAAGAGGCATCCGGACTCAACGCAAAAGATACACTTATGAGGATTCAGACGGATATTGTACCATATGCATCTAAGGAAAATGGCCGTCAGATGATCCATGTGGAACTCACACTAATTTGAATGAGCAGGGAGATCGTCCAGGTAAGGTTCCACAAAGTCCTTAATATCATGGAAGGCATACGACATTTCCCGCTGGAACATGGCGCCAGCATTTTTAAGGCCAAACGGGAGTTTGCAGTATGCAAACGTCCCCCAAGGATAGATGAAAGCGGTCTTGCGTTGGTCAGTTGGGTTGATCTCAATCTGGTTGTAACCAAAAAATCCATCCATGAATGAAGCTTTGAATTCGAATGATGACTATTTCGATAGAATTGAGGAAGCAAAATTCACCTTGGAAGCGTTGGCTGACTCTGAGCCTCAGGAAAGAGATAAGAATTTAGATACAAAAAATGGGATGCATACTCCTGGAAGCAAGGAGGGGATAGGGATGCAATATTTGGGTTTGGCATAGCAGAAAGAGAGGCGTCCTCCTAATCCCATTCAAATGGAGACTCAAAATCCTTAGAGTTGCAGAATTGTTTGGGAAGAGGAAGGTACACTCCTTCACTATGGTCCAAAGAAATTAGTATCATTCCCTAATAGGAAATTTGGTCACCAATATGCTCCTTCCTACAAAATTGACCTTGAGACACCAAGAATCCCTCCCCGGGATCCTCCTCCCCCTTAGGCATGGGTCTATTCTCAATTTGAAGAAATGGGTAGTCTACGACTTGCGAAGGAGGATATATAATTGATCTTTGAAATGAGAAGTGAGATCACTGACATGAAGTTCAATGTGGACAAATTGACATGTATGCAACATACTCTCTTGGATCTCTCCTCATAGCACCCAAGTATGGAGAGCCACCCCCTTGGATCGCCCATTATCACTCTTGCATCACCACAACCTGTAGGTAGCCCAATTGTTGAATACAATAAAGAATCTACGGCTAGTTAGAGTTTCAAATGGAATGTATGGTTTTTTTCAAATGTCCACTCTATTTTCAGTATGTCTTAGTACGTTTTATAATCGTATGGTTCTCAAACAAGACCTTTTGTCAAAACCATCAAGCAATTTCTGGTCTATTTTTGTAAAACTCTATGCCAATGTGGGAAAGTAAGTTTTTGTTCAGGGTTTGGGCCTAGGCTAGCTTGTTTTGTTTCCCAAGTCCAAAATGACTGTAATTGCCATTGTACATATTTTTATCCAGTAATATGATTGCTTACTTACAAAAAAAATGTTGGTTTGAATCATGAATACTCAAAATCATTTCATTTAATAAATACATGTGAGAATATTTTCACTCTCTCATTTGACTTATAGAGTGAACAAATAATAAACTTCGAGTACTGTGAGTCCAATGTTTTGTTTTAACTAATATTTTAATTATATAAATAATGCATATTATAAATAATAATTAAATAATATTATATAAAATTTGATAAAGTTCTATTTAATAAAATAAAATAAAATTATATCAACATTTATAGCCAAAATTTGAAAAAAGAAAAATAAATAATAATAATAATAATTAGACAATATTATTAATGATTTTTTTAACTGTGGTTCACACGTGACATGGGCTACATCCATGAAAAGAACAGACACCTGCTATTCACAAAGAATCAAGGTATTCCTAGTGTACATCATAGCATGTCACGAGCTAGATTTGAACTCCGGTGGGGAGTATCATAACCAATGCTCCCAACCACCCAATCTAGGCTCTGATGACTATTAATGACTTTTTTTATTAACAACATTTATATATAATTGAATTAAGGATATATTCAAATATTTATGATGGTGACGATGGTTAATGTCCACTAAGACCAATTTTGATCTACTAGACCTTAAGATAAATTATTTGGTTTGCTTTAAAGTGACAATTGTCAGATTTGAACCTAGTCCTATCCCATGTGATCCCGACGTAGTTACTGATCCCCATGGTTTAAAAAAAATTACATTCCTATGCTCAAAAATCCTAAAGAGAAGCGTTCCAAACTCACCATAATTTTGACATGTTAGAAGGCGAGGAAGATTTGTATTGTAGCAAATATTGTGAAACTAAGATCTAATATGGGTGTACGCATGGAACTCTAAGAGAAAGTGCTTTTCATCTTCAACGTCCATGGTCTCATAGAGATGGAAAATCCTTTCCATGCATGGTGTTTTAGGAACTGTCCAATGCTCTATTTCACTATGGAGCTCATGAAAGTTCATTTTTATCTTGGATATATTAATTTTATTCTTCGAACTAGCCAAAACATAGAGATACTTTTGATCTTATAGATTAGGGTTAATGACCTCCTTATAGTGTCTTAATTTTTTTTTAACCTCTAAATCTATCTCACGCCACATTTTCTCTTTAAACTTATAAGTAATAATATTTTTAATCTTAAATTAATATTTTTCAAAGAGACATTTTCGTCAATCTCACAATGGTTTAACCAAGCATTGGCATCTTTATACCAACCTCACGTGAGTCGAAGGTGGTATTGTCTAGATTTTAAAGCAATTTTCGGAAGTCTATGGTCTCTCATGTTACTTATCTTGTGCTTGTACATCAAGAACCTAGTCATAGCCATGCTCTCGATGGGGGAATCACCCACTTCTATTCAGAGAATATGATAGGGTGAATTGCTTTTAATTTTGAGGTTATAAGTTATAAAATGATTCTGGATTCGCTCAATGTTTCTCCCAGACTCTCTAGATATGTTGCAACCCCAAACTTCACAACCATACAAGATGATGGGAATCACGAGAGTTTCAAATAGGAACTTCTTTTTATCCCACGTCAAAAGGTTTTATTGATTTACAATTGTTTTCAAGACCAAAATAAGCTTTCCACCCTCCATTAATCATTTTCTCAATGTTATAGTTTGAGTTGAGCTTGTGATGAATATCAATTCCTAGATATTTATCAAAAGAAACTTCCTTGAGGTTGTTATTGTTGTACACAAAATTAGCATAAGTGTCCTTCTTGGACTTGGTAATCATAACTTTTGTTTTGTTGGTGTTGATAGTCATACCCATAGTAGAGGAGAAATCCTTAAGAATTCTTAAATGCTTATCAAAATTAGAGGGACACCTTACCATAAAAACAATATCATCAACATAGAGAAGAATGATAATTATCTATAAACAAAAACCTTATACAATTCAATAAATACTCAAGACTAAATAATTAAATTTAATTTAGACTAAAAAATATTCCATTCATATTTAGAATCATTAATAATAACAAAATCATATAATAAATAAAAAATTTAAATAAATTAATAATTATATTTGAGTCCGTGATGAGTTAAGAATCAAATTTGACTCCTCAATACAATAAAAACTCAAGTATCACAAAAGTGTTTCACAATTGAAATTATTAATAATAATAAGTAAATAAAATATGGATACTCATTTATTTATCATTATAGATTATAAAGAGATTTTTAGAATTTTTTTGTAAAATTATTCTTTAAAAATTTTAATAAATAAAATATCAAATGTTAAAACACTTAAGAGAAGTTGTCTAAAAATTAAAAGATTTGGTTCAGAGTGGGGTTTTTCATTGGAATATGGTTTATTTTATTTTGCAAAATCTGAATTTAACAATATTTTAATGGCAATTTTGATGATAGAAAAATATTTAACACCATCAAAAACCCCTTTAACATAACCAAGATAAATCTTTAAAAAATTATTTTTTTCCATTCTAAATGATAAAACTTTTATACTACACACTCTTAAAATATAAGTGAAAGACAATATTTGATTTATAATAATAACAAATATTCATGAGAGAATGTTTAACAACTAGTCAAAATAATTAATAAACAAAGTTGTGTCATATAATAAATTAATAAATTTAAAAAAAAATAATGTGTATTCTCTATTACATTTAATTTATATAGATTGATGAGATTTGTCAAGTTTAATTTTGATATTAGAAATTTATAAATATGTTAAGGCATTATTATTGTGATGTTAATTAATAATTAAGAAATTACTTTAGTCTATTAGACCTTAAGAAATTACTTTGTTTGTTGTAACAAAATATTCTTATGCACAAGATTTATAAAGATTTATATAGTTAGAATATTCATTCATGGAGAATAGAATAGACTTGAATGGATGTATTGTTATTGTTCACGCATTCTTTACGGTATTCAATTTATTAGAATTGGTCTCATTGTATGTTAACCATTTCTTCTTAAATTGCCTTAAATAAAAGAGAAAAATTAAATATTTAAATAATATAAACCATATTTTATAAATACATTATAATATGTAATAAATAAATATTGAAGTTAAAAATAAATAAATTTAATTAGCATAAAGAAGAATATTTATATAGCTAAATTTCAAATAAACAGTGAACCAAGTAAAACTTTGATCGTCAACAAAAATATATTGTGATAATGAAAATTAAGTCTGTCTACTATTTAACTCATAAATATTTATAATCAAAGAAAATAATTATATTTGGCTTTTCTACCACAAATAAAAATCAACAATAATTAAAAAATAATAATTACTTTACAATATATGTATAAGTTTAAATAGTCAGGGTGTTTTTGGCATCTTCATATTGACATGTCCCAGGAGTGAAAATCCATTAATTCCTGATATCTGTAAATACTATATTCTGGTAGTGAGATAAGCCGATTTTGAAAGATTTAAGTCTGGCCAAAAAAAGGTGTTGTAAATCACTTCAGTGTAATAAAGATGCTTCATTGTAAGAAAATGACATGGAGAAGCTTCTTATCAGGTGAACCAGACAATGTTTTTTCATTCAAGAGCATCATCCAATAGGATATAATGCTTTCACCATTTACATTTCAAGGTATGTATTAAAAAACAATTATTTTAGTTATTTTATTTTACCATATATACCATTAATTTGGAGTAACTGTTTTGTAAATTATGTTATGATAGATATACAAAAGACCTTCTTCTTGATTCTCGATCTTCGTTGTTGTAAATATAAATCGTCACTATATTTTGAATATACAGAAGACCTTCTTGATCCTGGATCTCAGTTATTGAAGAAGGATGTAGCCATTTCCAGTTCTTTGAGTAGGCGTCCTTCTCCACAAAGCCTCTCGTTCTTAGCTCTGTGAAGAAGACCGCATACTCTCATAATTAGAAACGCTTTATTGAGGTTATTGAGTGAAACCAAGGTATAAATGAATATCTACTAAATGGTTTATATTTTACATATGACTACATTGTTATTCTCTGCAACAGCGAATTGATGAGATTCCAGTTCTTAGATCTGAAAATTTGGCTACACACAAGATGCATCCACAATGCAAGGCTCAACAAAATGGAATAACCTGTAATGATGGTGAAACAAATGGAAATCACTTAGCTTGCTAGTTCGTGGCCTTCCAACCTTCCCAGGCATAAGAGGGACACTATGGATCTTACTTATACCAGACCATTCATTGTTGTTGTGGGGATTACAGTGTTGGTCGACTCTTTCAGTTCTTTCACAATGTGGATAGATCATTGATTGAACCAATCTGATGGGGTTTCAAATGTATGTGGAGCAATAGGGATCCTTAACATATCCTCCATTCAAAAGTTTCTTTTCGATTGGAAATAGGAGCAGGGACAAACATCAAAATGTAAGTCAAGGTTTCCACTATCTTAATGACCATTGGAAAAGAGCAAAAATACTAAGATAAGCATATATGGAGATCATAAGTTGGCAATAGATTGGATGCAAGGTTCAAGGGAAAATAGAAACATAACTTTTCATGGTATTTTTATGATAGCAAAATACTTTTTAAAAAAAATTACAACAATCACATTTCCGGAAAATTTAATTAGGAAGTTGATCAGCGAACCAAGCAAGCTTGTTCTAAGAATCCAAGGTCATTATTGACCAGTGTTAATAGGGATGGACAAAAGGAATATATCCCTCCTAGATTCATTTACCTATAAAAGCTTTTCTAGCACAGGAAATTCTTTGATGACTAATTATGGTATATAGATATAATGATTTGAAATTATGTTTTTGGGGGCAAGGCTAGCTTTTTAGGCTAGATAATTGTAATCCTTTTGTTATTTTTAATGTAGAGGTTATGATATTTTTCTTCGTAAAATAAATGCAAATACAAGTAAAGGTAATAAAGAATTGTCTAATTCTAGCCATTGACCTAAAATACAAGTAAAGGTAATAAAAGAAATGTCTAATTCTAGTCACTAACCTAAGGTCTAGAGGGAATTTTCCTAAGATTACCTTGCTTCTATTCGTCATTGCAAATATGTTGTTTTGCAGCTTGGAAAATTCCTCCATGATTTGTACATGTTGCAGCAGTTGTTATTTTTGTCTAACTTGAACTAATTGATCACCAATTAATTAATCAAACTCACTCGTAGAATCATTGGATGAAAAATATGGTAGACATTAGCATCAATAGTGTCAGGCCTTGGGATAAACTGCAAGCTTGATTTTTCCATTAACGTGATTACTATTAAATACATGGAGGAGTGACCTTTGGGTTTCATCTCCAAGGAGGTCCTTTCAACTTCTACAATTCCATTTCTCAAAAACTAAAAGTTATTTACACATTTATCCTAATAATGTAGGATTTGGTATCCAACATTCCTCGCCTTAATCCAAAGGGGTGTTTATGATTCCAAGCATCTCTATGAACTTTACTTCGATGAAGAAGTCTGCAATTTTTTTATTTATGGAACAATGTCTCAAATGAATTGTCCTTGGATCTAAATGATATGAGATAAAATGGTACTTGATGTTCAACTGCTTGGTTCGATCATGGAATCTGGGATTCTTGGCCAAATTGATTGCAGAAGTGTTGTCAATCAGTAAAGAAGTAGATTTCATCTGTTTCTCCTCCAAATCTTCAATTATTTGTTGTGAACCAACCCAGTTCACACACGAGCTACTATATGTAAGAATAGGAACAATAATCTATAATAGATAAAATATATAAATAATGAGTAATATGAAAGATGATGATCTACAAATAATAAAAAGGCCCAAATATATACTCATTTGAAGGGCATCTTAGTGACTCTTCGTAAAGAGTTGCAACCTTTTAATAATTATTATTACTTTTTTACTATTGATATTATATTATATATATTTATTGTTAGTTATGTTCATAACATTGCCTTCCTCTTTAGAAACACTTTGTCCTCTAAGCATATTGATGAAAAAGCTTTACGTCTTTGGGGCGGCAGGTGCGGGTGGGATACTCTTTGATCCCGGAGGAAATAAAATTGCAACCTTCTCTTGGGGACTAGGTGGCAAAACAAATAATGAGGCAGAATGGTTAGCTCTCATTTACTCCTTAGATATGGCCTCCAAATTCAGCATTGACAATCTCAGAATCTATGGTGACTCCAGGCATGTGATCCAAATTATGCGAAGAGGGTATGCCTCGCCAGGCTCAAAAGCAGACAGATACATGCAAAGAATTAAAACCAACGCTATCCTCTCAAAGACATCCTTCTTCCACATTCGTCGAGAGAACAATAGGATTGCTGATATAGCGGCTAACAAAGGAATTTTGCTCGAAACTGGGTGCGTCAAGGACCTCAATGGAGTTTTGGGGTATCATTTCATTCCTTAAGTTTTAATGCCTAAGAATAACATTTTCATGGTTGGTTTTACGGTTAGGACCATGGTCATGAGGGACCACCCTTTGCCTTGCTCGAATTTTGATATTGTTTCTTCCCCCCCGTCCGAATCTTCAGTCACACGTCTCCCCGATCGCCCTTCCACCTGTCGCCTCGCTCCCTCCTGCGTTGTCAGCTCCCATGAGCCTCTATTTACTCCCCCACCTGCTTCCTATTTTCCTCCCTCCGCGATGGCTCGTCCTCCCCTCATTCCTGATGCTCTGAGTCGCCTCTCCCTTGGCGAGCTCGACTCCCCTCCCCCCCGTCTTTTGCTGTTGTCGGCGTGTAACTTGGAAATCATGCAGTCTGTGTTAGCGGCCATAGCCGCTATGAGCAGGACGTTGGTGGATATTAAATTTGTAGTTCGTAATACCTATGACGCAGTTTGCTCCAGTGTTAAGCAAAATGCAGAGATGGCGTCGGATATTTCACATGTATGCTCGCAGCTCTCCTGTCAGGATTCCAGGATAGACGACCTGGAGAGGAATTTGTTCGAGTTAATGGGGAAAGTTGACAAATTGCAGGAAGATATGGCTGTTTTTACAGGAGCAACTCAGGGGAGTTGGGTGCACGAAACCCCCACGATCAACTAGGAAATCAACCAGGTTATGGTGGACGCTACTTCTGCCAGGCTAAAGAATTATGGCTAGTTTACTGAATAGCTCAGGTTTCAAAAATTTTGTTTATTTTGGTCAATGCATTTTTGTATAATCCTTAGCAGACAGTTTGTCAAAGTTTACTCCAACTCTATGTTGGATAGTTACAAGAAAACAAAGCTCAGAGCTTGTAATGTATTGCTGATAGAATCGATAGTAATAGTATGCCCAGACATTTCCTGCACTGTTAAAAACCTTCTTGAAAGCATGTAATGAATAGCTGTGCACAGCTTTTATAAATACAATCTTTTACTCTGTTACTGTTAAAAAAAAAAAAAAAAAAGCTTTACGTCTTTATTTTTTTGTAATATCATCTTATCATTCTTTGTTTTGTCATAGTTGACAATAAGATATGATATGAACCTCTGAGTGTTGAACAAAATTTTTGAAACATAAAAGGATTGGTCTACCCTAATTTAGTTCTTTGCAAAATGTTGCACTTCCATGATGAATTGTTATCATGAGGTTTATTTGCACGGTTATCCATATTTTTCATTAGTTGTTCCCGACTTAAGGAATATTAATACTCTGATTGTTTAAGATATTTGATTTTATGATTTGGATGTCGATAAGGATTTATTATCACATTATTTTCGATATATGACTTTCTTCATGCCTTGATGTTGTTGGTTTACTTAATGAACCTGTATTAGTGCATACACTTGAAGTTTCCATCGTTTGTACTCCAACATCTCTATATGTTTGTTATTCAACTAGATTGCCATCTTTTTTAGTTGCGATGTGGATGGGATATGTATTTGTTCCTTTTTCCACAACTTCAAATTTTACTCTTGAGGTTTTTTATGCCTCTTTTAGGACTTGCTCTAACTTGTTTACCAGCAACTTGGTATCTTTCTTAAGCTTCTTGAACGTTTCTTCTTGCGAATTCTCGTCATCATTTAACTTCTTAATATGTTCCATCATATCTTGATTATGATTTCTAAGGTGGAAAATCTCTTCTTCATTTTCTAATAATTTATCCTCGATATTTTCATTAGCTTGTTCTGACTTCCAAATATTTTTTATCTTCTTGATTTTTGTGATGATAATTTTATTATGATTTCTCAACCGAAAGATCTCATCATTATTGTTCGATGTCGTTTTATTAATCATTATAGTCTATAATTTGTGAGCTTTTTAATTGTCGTCATTTTGTTGTTGTAGCTCTTTAATTTGTTGTGGAAGCTAGTAGAACTCTGACTCTTGGCATTCTAATTTCTTTTGTATTTGCACAATTTCCTTATCTTTTTCCGTGAGGATTTTGTTTAAACTCTTTACTTCTTCTTATAAATATTCATAGCTTTCATATGGTGATTCTTTGTCTGTATTTTGTGATGAGGGGGCTCCCGTTGATGAGTCATGTATTGTTATTTTCTTCTTCTCATGGAAAAAGGTCATGAATTTTTTTTGTATTGAAGGATAAATGTACCCAATGTTTCTAAACAGTTAGAACCTAGCATTATGTCAATAATATTTTCATTTATAGTTGCAATGGTGAATTCAAATGTAAGATTATAATTACCGATCTATAAATCTAATTCGTTTATTTGCTCTTCATTCCACTCGTTCTTCTCTATAACTGATTCTAGAACTTGTAGTTGATTAGCAACATTAACATTAGTTGGAAAAATAACGACGATAATAGGAATTTCATAAAATATTCCATTTACTTTTATTATCGTAAGAGATAATTTTGATGGAACATAGAAAAATATATTTTTTTCTATTTAGTAGAATATGTCTCTTCCATTTTGGCCTCTTTTTTTATATATACTTCGAAATCAAATTGTCTTTCTCTTTTGATCACCTTTTCCTTGGAGTATGACTTCAAAATCAAATAATAACTTTCACGTATCTTGGGACGGGTTTAGAGAGTGATTTTTAAAAAAAATAACTGTTAAAAATAATAATTACATAATAATAATCTTTTATTAAAATAATAATAATATTATTATATAGTTCTTTTTTAATATTTTGGGAAAAGAATTAAAATATGAAAATAATAATAATTATTAGTAATAATTATATTATTATTATTATTAAGGTTGAGGGGGGTTTATGGTTTAAAACCCTAGAGTGGTGCAGCAATGGCAATGGTAGCAAGGGGCGCACTATGTATCCAGAGCAAGGGAGTGAGTTGGAAGGTTGGAAGATGGAGATGGAGTAAGGGCACATGGAGTAAACGGAACATGGTTGAATGGGATTTGGGACATGAGGCAGTTGGTATGTGTGAGAAGATGAGGAGAGCAATGAGGAGGGCGTGGGGATGAATACGAGGAGGGGGAGCAATGGAGTAGGGAGGTGCAACGGATGAGGGAAAGCGGATCTAGTGTGGGAGTGTGCGGTGGTAGTGGGATCGGTGCTTGCAAGAGGGACGCAACACTAGATGGTGGTGTAAGCAATAGTGGGACAGAATGTGTGAGTGGCAAGGAATACAATGTGGGGAGATAAGGGAAGAGGGGGGGTGACTGCATGTAGTGAGGAGCGCAAGCAGGTAATTATAGGCAGGGTGTGTGAGGAGGGAGATTGGGGGGGAGTTTGGTTGGTGAAGAGAGATGGTGTGGCAGTGGAGGAGAAAGCATATGGTTGTGGGGTATGTGATGTGGAGGGATTGTGGGTTTTGGGATTGTATGGTATGGGATATGTATAGGCGATTGGAATGTGGACTCAAGGAGGGCGTGGGGACTAGTTAAGATTGCAGCATGGAGAGAGGACTGCAACATGGGTTAGAGGAGGATATACATGGAGAGGAGAGGGGGTGATTGGAGTAGAGAATGATTTGTGTTAAGGGGAGAGTGGAGGAGATTGAGATGTGAGTAGGGGATGATAGAGGTAAGTAGGGAGGCGATGGATTTCTCATTGAATGTTATTAGAAGAGTGACTTTTTCTCTTGTGAACCATCCTGGTCCACACATGAGCTACTATCCATAAGAATATGAACAATAATCTATAATGGATAAAATATATAAATAATTAGTAATATGAAATATTATGATTTACAAATAATAAAAAGGCTTGAATATATACTCATTTGAAGGGCATCTTAGTGACTCCTCATAAGAGTTGCAACCTTTTAATAATTATTATTATTTATTGTTTATTATTTATTATTGATATTATATTATATTTATTTATTGTTATTTATGTTCATAACATATTTTCCTGGACCATACAATTTATTGTGTTGCTTTTGATGTGACCAAATATTTTTCCTCTATTGTGGAATTTAATGGAACAAACTATTTGCATGATCTCCAGGATATAACTATTGATCCAATACTCATGGAGTAGCCTAAAGTAGACACTCCATTCTATTTTTTGCCATCAAATTCTAAATCAAAATAGCCTATCAGTTTGAATTCATCCACTTTAGAATACTTGAGTCCAAAATCTTGAGTCCCCTTTAAGTGTTTTAGAACTCTTTTGGTAGCAAACCAATTTCCTTCACAAAGTTTGCATCAACCTGGAAAGTGTCAGAGTTTATGGATCTAGATAAACTAGATTACCTTTCTAAGCTAACAATAACATATCAACATAAATAAGAACAGAAAGAGAACAAGGAAAAAATACACCAAATATGTGTGGTTCACCCAATTGGGCTACGTCCACGGGAAGGTTGTCTTCTTATTATCTCCAGAAATCTCCTTCAATCTTACAAGAGAGCAACTACAAATAACCCCAATACAATATAGCAGAGCTTGAGATCACAATACCATGTGTTAATACTATCTATGAGTGTATACCACTATATAATGTATTTGTCAAATGAATGTGTGTGTTGTGGCTCTCTTGACCCTATTATATACCAAGAGATGTGGAGGAATTACTCTCACATATTGCATGTTGGATAATATAATTCTCCATAATAACATCTCTTTATATAATGATGGATATCAAGAGTATACTTTACCATAATGAATATGGGATATAATGTATTACTCTTTTACATAAGATTGTGGATAAATTCCGACATAATACAAAGACATTATTACCTTCCAAGGAATATAAAATATTCCAACACTCCCCCTTAATAATGGCTGGGAGAAAATCTCTTTCTAACACTAAGGCAGGAAGGAGTCATTACTACTCCCCCTCGATGACAACTTCCAGAATATCCATAAGCTGCAAATAAGAAGAACACTTCGGCTAATGGAATTTGATGAAGAATAGTCGCTTCTCACTGAATCATGAAATTGCACAAAAACCAGGTTGTATGATGAAATACCAACAAAAATATGCCCAGGTCTAAAAAGAATCCTTTATGGCTACTAGATCCAACAGTAAAATGTTGAGAACATGTGACGCAATCCAACAGCAAGGTGCCCAGATCTAAAGAGAAGCCGTCATGGCTACTAGATCCGCAAGATGCCTAGATCACCACAAGAATCATCACAACCATAACTGATAGATGAAGAACTCTGATATAACATCCACACCAGTGTAGAGATACCTTCAGATGGCTGATACAACAGAACATGTGGTTAAGAACACCACAACAGTGTACAAAATACCCAGATGGCCAATACACATGTGGACAGCAGACATTCTTCCTGTCAAGGTGCAATATAAATATCTGTAAAAGACCTCAAACATCGAAGAAACAAGACCCCAATGGTCTATACATCAAAAATGATATCAAACAGATGAACATCATGAATTTAACAATAGAAGATGGTGCTTCATTATTTCTGGAATAAGGTGATCTAACAAAGATCAAATATTAATATGCTCAGGAGAGAACTTAGTCTGCACACAAGAAATCCCAAGATTAAAGCATACAAGGATCATAAAACAAAATTTCTCATTCATAAATGAAAATTCTTATACACCAAAGGTTAGCAAAAAGCATATATAATATGATCCAATAAAAGATTAACTTGCTCATTAAAGAAAATGAAGTTACTTTTATACATTAAGTGTCAGACACAACATATAAATAGTGAGCAATAAAATAGTTCACACAAGATTTACAAATATGAGATTGCTCTTATAAAATTGCTCAAAAAATTATAGATTGCTTTTATGTTATCGCTTCTATGCAAGACCATAAAACATTATTCATGAAGAGTGCTCTAATTACATGTTAAGTAGCAACACATATATCATGTTAAAAATAATATAGGAATACTTCTATGTGATTGCTTCTATGCAAATCTTAAAAAACAATATAAGCAACATATGAACAAAATAAACATGACATGATTAGAAATCAACATGATTAAACATGATCAACAAAGAACAAATTTAGTCATTAAGCATCTTGTTAAAATATTAAGCATTAGATGGTTTATAGCTATCATCATGACAAGATCCATGCCCTTAAAAAATGCCAATGCTTCCATATAGGAATGTGAGACAAATATATACCAAGAACAAGAAATAATATCTTTAAAAACATGATTAGAAGCAAAACCCAAATGCAAAAAAAAAAATGACAATAGAAAAAAAAGGTGAATAACAGAAAACTGATACACTTTACTATTCTGACTTAAAAAACAGTAAAAAACAGAAACTTTACTTACAACCCTTTATAAAAGTGCCAAGAAAAGTCACTCGCGGGTCTGCCACAGTAAACTCGTGAATAAAGCTGATACTCGTGGGTTCTGCACAGAAACTGTCGTGGTTACTCGCAGGCCTCTGTATAGTGAAGTCGCGGTTATCCGAAGCACTCGCGGATCTCTGCACAGTAGGGTAGCGAGTATACTGAAGTAAGGGCAAGTTTATCAGTAGAGAAGGTGTGAGTATGCCGTAGCATACACAGGTATGTACATTGAATAATTGTGGGTCCGCAGTATACTCACGGGTTCCCAATAGGGAAAGTCGCAGTCCCTCGTGCTTTTCTGCGAAGAAAAGTCACGAATGTCCAGTTTTAGGCCGCAAGCAATGCTGATTAAGCTGCTGACGGAAACATGCACAAAGTCTACCAAACTTGGACGAAAAACTAACGATATGATAACTGGAAGATAGATCTCCTTGAGGATAATCCAAAAAACATATAGATCTACAAAAACAACATCAAGAAACCCTTGAAAATTTTCTGCAAAAATCTACACAACAAGGTTAGGGTTAGAAGTAACAAACTGCAGAAACATTCTTAGATATGAAGAGAATCCTAATGGCTACCAGATAGAAAGAAAATCTACAAAATAAACAATGTCCAGATGATAATAGTTATTGATAAAAAGCTATAGAAGGTGTTATATCATAGCAACCAGCTCTAATACCATGTCAAAGATTATGGATCTAGCTAAACCAGCTTACCTATCTAAGCTAACAATAACATATCAACATAAATAAGAATAGAAAGGGAACAAGGAAAAGAATACACCAGATATACGTGGTTCACATAATTGGGCTACTTCCACGGGAAGGTTGTCTTCTTATTATCTCCAGAAATCTCCTTCAATCTTACAAGAGAGCAACTACAAATAACCCCAATATAATATAGCAGATCTTGAGATCACAATACCATGTGTTAATACTATCTATGAGCGTATACCACTATATGATTTATTTGTAGAATGAATGTGTGTGATGTGACTCCCTTGACCCTATCATATACCAAAAGATGTGGAGGAATTACTCTCACATATTGCATGTGGGATAATATAATTCTCCATAATAACATCTCTTTATATAATGATGGATATCAAAAGTATACTTTACCATAATGAATATGAGATATAATGTATTACTCTTTTACATAATATTGTGGATAACTTCCGACATAATACAAAGACATTATTACCTTCCAAGGAATATAAAATACTCCAACAGAAAGGATCCCGATAACAAATGAAATATTTGGTCTGGTGGTCATAAGGTGGATAAGGTATCCCACAAGTTGTCTATACTTGGTTGCATCCTCAAATTAATTTTCTTCTTTTGATGTGAGATTCAAATTATGTTCCATTGTAGTAGATAAAGGGTTGCACTCTATCATGTCAAATCTATTCAACAATTCTTCAATGTAATTCTTCTGGGATATGAATATGTACTTGGGATTATGATCTACTTTAATTGCAAGTAGTAGTAAAGATGTCCCAAATATATCATTTCAAATCCCTTCTTCAATTCATTCTTTATGTATGCAATGTAACTTTTTGTAACACACTAAGTGTCACATTAGACTTAATACACAATTTGTTTTTAAATAGTAAAATATATTTATGTTCATTAGCCACATGCATATTTCATATTTGAAATCCTATAACAAATGCATTTGAAAGCATAAAATATATACAAATAATTAGTGGAAGCTTCAACTTGATCCATAAAACCCATAATTTATGTTAACAATGCATAGCAAGACCTACGCAGTAAATACTACCTGCACAATAACACGTGCGCGGTAAGAACCATGACATAGGAACTACGCAGTATGGTTCTCCTAAATTATTTATGATAATAATTATTAATTTTTTTAGTGTAGGAAATTCGATATCCAATTTCTTACCCATACAACCCATGGTATTTAGCATAATACAACGTATGGTTTTCAAGCATAAATATCATTCATGCAAAGAATATTAACAAAGCTAAATCTAAGCTTCGACATAAACATTATTTCTATTTTGCATAACTAATTCAGCATGTGATTTTCAAAAACCACCAAACCATCCAATAGTAAGCTCATTATACGAGCTTTAGCATTTGAAATTTGTTTATATTATGATATTTTTACAAATTTATCTTCGACATAAATATATCTCTGACAAGGTTGACATATGAATATGTTTATATTTATTAATTGAACAAAAATTAACTTCGACATAAATAAATATCTTCGACGAGGTTGGCATATGGATTAAGTCTATGTTTATTTATTAAGAAAAAATTAACTTCGACATAAATAAATATCTTCGACAAGGTTGGCATATGAAATATGTCTATATTTATTTATTAAACAAAAATTTACTTCGACATAAATAAACATCTTCAACAAGGTTGGCATATGGAATATGTTTATATTTATTTATTAAACAAAAATTAACTTCAACATAAATCAAACATATAACTATGCACCCATATCAATACCAATAATATATTATTTATACTAAATATGAATACTAGACCATGATAAGTTTTGGCTTTGATGAGTGAACTATGACTTAGTGAACTTCGACGAGTGAGCTATGGTGAAGTGAGCTTCAACGAGTGAGTTGTGACAGAGTGAGCTTCGACGAGTGAGTTGTGGTGAAGTGAGCTTCAACGAGCGAACTATGACTTAGTAAGCTTCGATGAGTGAGCTATGGTGAAGTGAGCTTCGACAAGTGAGCTATGACAAAGTGAGCTTCGACGAGTGAGCTGTGACAGAGTGAGCTTCGATAGAAGCATATAAAATTATGCCAAATATTTCCTTAAGACAAGGAAAATCAATATTTCCTCAAGAAATTTAATTTCCTTATTATTAAAACAAGGAAAAGAACTATATTCTTTTGTATTATATATATATATATAGCCCGGTGGGTTAGCTCAAGTGGTTGATTGTTGTAATCGCAAGCAGAAGGTCTCGAGGTCAAATCCTCGGGTGGCTATGCAGGCCCTCACTTGATGTCCCCACCGGGTTAGGCCCCGTAATCAGAGCCAGTGGTTTACCTTGGGTACCATCCTCGAAATGAGGGGAAGTACCTAAGGGTTTCCCATTATGTGTTCCATCGAAATATATATATATACTTACTACACAGTAAAAGCATCACTATGAGTACTTCCCAATAACTACTTCACAGTAAGTACTTTGTAGGAATTGTCCAATATGAATTTCGTAGTCATCACTTAGGAATTATAGATTTATACTTAAACATTTCTCAATATATGCATTTTTCCATTTTATTAAGTCAAAGGAGAATATTAATTCAACATATTCATTTTTGAACTTACTTAGCAGTAAGAACTTCGTAGTAAGTGTGAAGTGGGGTTTCCATAAATTATTTGGAAAAACCTTTACCAACATTTCTCAACATAAAAGGTAATTGACACATTATATCACGTACTATATCACTATTTCAACCCATTGAACATGTATATAATCCTACAATTCCAATACTTATAAATTAAAAACCAATTCCACTCATAATTGGCTCATGTTTTTTATAAAATAATCAAAGTTGTACTTAGACTTCGATGTAAACATTCGAAGTCTCTAGAATTAGCAATTTTCAGCCTATGGTTTTCAAACAACAAGACCACTCAAGGCAAAGCACCTAAAAACATGACTTAAAACATGGTTTTGTTTACAAATTAATTAATAAACAAAATTAGGACTTAAACATTTATTCTACTTTGGAGCTTCGACATAAACATTTAATCTTTTTCAAATAAACCCAATCAACCTGTGGCTTTAATAAACCAAATCAGCATATGGTTTAAACAAGCCAAACCAACATGTGGTTTTAAAGTAAACTAAATTACCACTTAATGCAAACACTATTTAGCAAATCTAACACATAGTTTTGTTTTTAACTTACCTATTAAGATATAATAGGACATGTCAGAGCATTTACTGAGCAGTAAAACATATATGGATACTCGTTTCTAACATAACATTTGAACATTTAGAAATTGTTTTCTTCCAACTATATGAAAAGTAAGAATATAATGCTTTATGAAATATATTATATAAATAAACATTGCATTTAACTCTTTTGAACTGCATAGTAAAACATGTCGTTTAACTCAAGAACTGCACTGAGAACAGGACTACACAGTTAATTAGCAATTTAACACAAGAATTTGCAATAAAATTTAACTATTTGCAAATAATGATGCAACTTAAGGAAAATTAACAAAATGAATGGGATTCTTACTTCTTTTTTTTTCCTCGGAAGAAATCGTAATTTTATTTCAAATAGATGAACAAAATTACACTCTGCACATGTAGTAGAATCACTGAGATCCCTACATTGTCACATATTTTCTATCCCAGATTAACATCATATATATCCCATACATAAAACAATAACAAAATTTCTGCTGTCCATACAACCGCATATATCCGGTTTCATAAAAACAAATACTGTAACAAGAAACGTAACCATCATTGGTAAGCTGCGCTATTTCTCAAATCTGTGCCTCAATTTCTTCATGAAAAGGTCTGTGATAATAGCTGAAAGTGCCCCCAGGTGAATGAATAGTAATCCTCCAAGTGCCAAGAGCTAATTCCTGCTGCGTCGCTTCCTTGGATAGCTGATCGGCCATCCCATTCCTCTCCTGGTAAATATGTGTAAAAGTGATGTGATTAAAGGACAGCTTTAACCTGATCACCTCCTCCAGGATAGGTAATAGTACCATAACATGACATTGTGTTATCTCCTTTGCCCAGTCGATAACTAACATGGAATCCCCAAAAATCTGTAGAGATAGGCAGCCCTGTTCAAGTGCAAATAACATCAGCAGTTTAAGAGACATAAGTTCAGCATAGTTATTTGATCCTCTCCCCAAACCAGCCACTAGATGAAAATAATGGGACTCAGTTTTGTGAAGGACTGCCCCCCCTCCACACACCGTTTGATGATCTAATGAAGCGCCATCAAAGAAGGCCCACGGCATGGATTTATCAATCAGTTCCACTCGCACAGGTCGAGTTCTGATCGCTGGTACAGGAGCCAAGAAATGTTGTAACACCGCCACAGCGTGAGCCACCACAGACTCCAACGGGACCCTTCTATCATGAAATATGATCGTATTTCTGGTTATCCATATGCCCCAGGAAAAGATACACGGGAAGGCCCGGTATGGTGATGACTTATTTAATGTCCACCAACAGTGGAACGCCTCAAGGATGCACTCGCCCCTCCACCTCATCTGAAAATCCATATAACTGCTAATACCATCCCAAATAGCCTGTGAGAACCGACATTGAACAAAAAGATGAGCAATGGTCTCTTCCGCATCCCTACAAAGTGGACAGATTCCCGGACCCTGGAGAAATCATTTTTGCAGAATGTCCCAGGTAGGTGCCTTATTTTCCAGTATAGCCCAGAATAGTAATTTCGCTTTACCCGAACACCTTAACTTCCACAGGTATTTCCACCACCACACCAAATCCCTGTTATGAATTTCCACATTCAGCTGGATATATCCATCCTTTGGTGAGTATTTTCTCGAGGGATGGTGATCCCAGATAAGTTCATCAACCCTAATGGTCAATCGAATATTAGTTAGTCGTAAGATCCGCAGAAAATCCACCCAAGCCCCTTGCAGTTCTACAGAGATCTCAAGTCGCTATGCTGATATCCACCCCTGATGCCAATGTGTAGATGTTCCCGGATCCTCAATGTCAGCCAAAAAATTACATCCTCTTGCAGCCAAATAATTCCTCAATTCCACAGGAAGAATATGACCTCCCCTGCATCCAACCCAAGGGTCCATCCCAATACGTAGGAGACGCCCATTACCTATCCTCCACACTAATCCAGATCCGACCAAAGAGAAATGCTGCACCACCGCTTTCCAGACCACTGAGCAATTTGCCCTCGACTTATTTCCCAGCCTTATCCATTCGAGAAGAGTAAGTGGGGCAATATATTTATGATATACCACTCTTGTCCAGAGACTTTGTGTATGGATAAGACGCCACGACACTTTGGCCCCCAAGGCTTTAGCAAACAGAAAAATATTCTTTAACCCCCATCCTCCCAGTGCTTTAGGGACAGCAATTTGTTCCCATCTGACCCACACCATTGCACGATGCTCACCCTTACCCTTCCAAACAAAGGCAAAACACAACCTCCGAATCCGCTCCAGGACTCCAATGGGGATCCAAGCAAGAGACATCCAATACACCGGAATTGCTTCCAAAACTGATTTAACCAGGACCAGCCTCCCAGCCCGAGAGAGCCATTTATGACTCCATCCATGTAGGCGCTGTTCTAATTTTGCTATTAACCAGTACCAATCAGCCTTCAGATAAGCATTCGGTTTCAAGTGAAAGCCAAGGTACTTTAATCCATCATCAATATCCAAAGTCCTATAAGGTAGTATATTAGCCATTCTTTGAATCTCTTGCTCAGTTAATTGCGAGCATGTGATAGAAGATTTGTCAATATTTACTAACATACCCGCTGCAATTTGCACTAAATGGAGGCCTTCAACCACCTTATCAATATCCTGTCGCGTGCTATCACAAAATATCAGAATGTCATCAACAAAAAGGAGATGTGTAATAAACAATACCTGTGATATGGATATGCCCCGAAAGGAACCATCAGCTTTTGCAGTCAAAATAAAATGGCTGAGTCCTTCAGCAACAAGTAGAAACAGCATCGGAGAGAGGGGGCATCCCTGTCGTAGAGCCCTACCCGCTTGGAAGAATGGACTAGCAGAACCATTGATCAATACAGAAAATCTCACCGTAGTGATGCAGGCCATAATCCAACGAATAAATTCGTAGCAGAACCCATGGTGAGTTAAAAGCATCCGGATATACAACCAGCTAACCCTGTCAAATGCTTTTGAGAGATCAATCTTAATCACAGCACCCTTCTGTTTCCGTACTTTCAGAGTGTGTAATCCTTCCTAGGCCACTCCAATGGCCTCATGAATTTGGCGACCTTCCAAGAATCCAAATTGCTCACAAGAAATATGCTGAGACAAAAAAAATTTGAGTCTCCGCGTGTAATGTCCCTTATTAAGAATTTTATTAAAATTGCAATTTTCCACTTTTTTTCCCTAGTTCGACCTTTGACTAGTTTGGATCTCTAGGTCCCAAATTTACCCCAAATGATCCCAAATCTTCTGAGAAGGTATATGAATGATATTAGAACATAAATATTTGTTTCAGGGATGCCTTTGGACCTTTAAAATACTTCTTCAAATCCTCTTTCAATTCTGGTCAATGTAGGTAACTTTACTAGTGATTTCCCTTTGACTAGTATTGGTCTCTAGGTCTCAAATTGACTCGAAATGCCTTCAAATATTCAAGGAAGGTGTATTAATGATATTAGGACTTGAATATGATGTTCAGGGATGATATATGGCCACCAAAAGACCTTTGAAAACTCTCTTAAGATTCTGGACCAAGTATGCAATTTTACTAGTAATTTGGGGTTCAAATCCCCCTGAGGTAAGTACTGAAAATGGCTTCCCAAATGCCTCCAAACCCACTCAAATTTATGAACAGAGGTATGTAATGTGTTAAGTATGTTATTAAGGTCTCATATGCACCATTAATGGTTTATTACAACTGTTCTCACCCTCTCCCATTCAACTGCAAAAATCCCCAATTCGACCCTTGGGGAAATGGCACTATTTCACCTCCCAATACAACTAAACTGAGTAAAAACGCTTCAAATGCTCAAGTACAGTACATGAAACTTGTAGAAGACATCCATGGAATTATATTGACCACAAATATATCAGAGAATCATCCATTCATTCGAAATCATCATCAATACATTGGCTCACAACAAGGTAGTGGGGAAATGGCATTGTTCTTCCATTAAAAATGAGATTTATACATTTCTACTTGGAATTTCGACCTGAAACTTTTTGGAGATGAATAAAAGAGTATTTACTTCATATTAAAAAATAAATGGGGCATTAAAAGCTTCCCCAAAGAGTACAATAGCTCACCAAAAACGCCCTTCCTCAAGGATCAAGAATATGCCATCAAAACTGGAAATGGTTGAAGGATTGAGCTGCAATAGAAGAAACCATGAGCTGCCCTGTAGCTTACACCTGCAAATAAAGACTCCATTAAAGCTCCAAATGAAAGGTCTGAATGGCCTTTCCAATTACCAACTTGGATGGGAATCTTTCACCCTCGAAATTGGCTAAGGCAAGAAACTAGTCATCCACTAGCTCTCCCTCTTCACAAATGCAATTGCAAATTCTACAAATGATCAAAAGCCGGTTTCATTCTTTGTTATTGACATTTATAAGCTTCTAATTTCCTCCATGGGTCGAATTCCTTCCAAGAGACTCATGCCAACTCAAGTTGGGAAGAGATTCCAAAGAACGCCACTTGTACAACAATTCCTAGTCTCCCACTTCCACCAAATCACATGTGGAAGCATCTTAGCTGCCCTAACACCCTTGAGCGCCCTCTTGGAGTCTATTTTTAGCCCTAACATGTCATATATGTCATATGTCATCCTTCAGGTCTGATTTGTGTCATAGGTGTCATAGCATCTTCATCATTGTTGTCATAGAGCTAAGGAATCTAGCCCAAGTGTCTCACTAGCTCCAAATTGCCTCTTCCTCTTCCATGGGAGTTACTCTTCCTCTATATTTCGACCTTGGATGATTCATGCAATGAATAATACCTTTTGGACTCCCCCAAGTATGTTACCATTCACCTTGAATTCGAATTGGTGAGAGAATGATGCCAAATGTAGTGGGGAAATCTAGCCATATGTGGGTCCCACTTCCTCCATGTGCCTTCATCATGAAATGCCACTTTGATTTTCACTTGTATATATTTATTTATCTCCTTTATTAAATATTTATTCCATTCTAATGTTCAAACATCATTTATTATCCCCATTATTCCAAATCCCAAAGCTTCCACCCCAAACCTAGGAAACTAGTAATTTTCCTCCTTGGCAATTATTTGACCTTTAGCATCAATTTGACAAACTCTAATGAATAGAGCCAATGTGATTAGGCCATTGTGACCCAATACCAAATTTGGGACATGACACCGCGCCATAACCTTAGAGATGATCTTATAGATACAATTGCAGAGAGAGATAGGTCTGAATTCATCA
Organism: Larix kaempferi; assembly: GCA_027924585.1. NCBI lineage: Eukaryota > Viridiplantae > Streptophyta > Pinopsida > Pinales > Pinaceae > Larix > Larix kaempferi. The sequence goes on along the minus strand of BSBM01000598.1, from coordinate 8,999,039 downwards.
AAGCTGTCAGGCTTGTCCGTCTTCGGAATAAGAGCTATAAAGGTGGAGTTGAATGGGCCATGGACAAACCCAGCCTTACGCGATTCTTCCACCACATGCAATAACTCCTCCCTGAAGAAGTCATAGAATCCTAAGAAGAATTCTATAAGCCAACCATCTGGCCACGGGCTTTTATCTTTTTGAAAGGATTACATTACCATCGAGAGCTCAATCGGCAACACCTCCTCCATCAGCATCCTATTATCTTCCTCCCCCACATATCGAGGGAACAGCTAAGTCACCCGAATAACCTCAGCTATGGAGGCTCCAGGTTGTGCAGTGAATAAATCTCCAAAATGTCGAACACCCAACTCTGCTAATCCATCAAAGCTGGAGACCTGTTCCCCTTTTGCTGAAGATAATTCCCAAATAGAGTTTGTGAATTTTCTCCCCTTAGCATAAATTTGAAAAAAATTTGTATTCTCATCACCGTACTGAAGCCATATCGCCCTAGTTTTCATTCTCCACATCTCTTCTCTCTCACACAGAATCACATTCCTGCGTCGTTCCCACTCCATCAGTTCGCCTTTCTGCTGATCATCCAGAAATCCCATTCCCAGACAATTAAGAATCCTATCAATATTCAGCTCAGCAGCCCGCAAGGTCTGCTCATCAATTGCCCTTTTATCATGAGCCCAAGAAATAGTGGCCTCTTTAATTCGCATAAGATTGCGTTGAAAGTGTGCACCCGCATGCAACTGAGAGTCATGAGGACGATGAACCCACTGATCCTGAACCAGCTTAAGAAAATCCTCCTCCTTCAGCCAGCTAGGATTGAATTTGAAAGGGCTAGGAGGTTTTTTCCTTCTATCTCGTAACTCCAGGAATATGGGGCAGTGATCAGATATCCCACCTGATCCTACCCACTGTCTGACAACATCAACACCCAGTGCCAACACATCGGCCACCAGAAACCTATCCAGTCTTTTAGCCACCCTATGTTCCCCAGCTCTCTAATTCCTCCAAGTCGGAGTTAACTTGGATGGTAAGATGTCAAGCAGATCCTTCCTGGCAAAGGCTTGTATGAAATAATTTGCTAATGTATCCAGAGCAGCCCGAGGCCCCCACACTTCAGAAGACCCCAGAGTAATATTTAAGTCCCCACCCAAAATCACATCCCTTCCTTCAAAAAGATCCATATCCAACAAGGAGTCCCAGAAACCCACCCTATTTAAATAGGGCCCGTAGATATTGAGAACAGTGATCATCCGACCGATCTCTGCATCCCAAACTTCCAAACCAATAACAGAAGAGATTCCCCAAGAACTATCACATCTGCAGCACTTGACCTTCCACCCCGATGCCAGCCCTCCAGATCGCCCCCGAGCATCCACTCCAACAAACTTCCAACCAGGAAGCAATGATTCTAAAGTCTGTACCACATCTACACTGCCACCCAAAGTTTCTTGCAACAGTAAAACATCCGGTTGATTTAATTCTACCAACCTCCGAAGCGGCGATTTTTTAATGGGACTCGCCAACCCACGATAGTTGAAGGACATAAGTTTCATAATGTACCCCCAACCTGGGCTTTCACTGCTCTAAGTGCCCACTCAATAGAAGATTGTGTACCCATCACTAGATCCACTTTAGCCCGATCTTGAGCTTTAGACAAAAAGGATATTCAGCCCCGACCTTTCCCCCCAACACTATATGCCAATACAGGAAGTCCCTTTCCCCCCAATCCATCTACAGGTATCTCCCTACTGCGAAGAGCATATCGGATATTTCTACCCTCAGAGCTGGTAGAGTGTTTGGTGGATACAATGGACGGCGTGAAAACACTATCCTCATCAGTCAAACGACAAGTAGCAGCCGGACATGGTAAGACCATACGGGCGAGTGGGGTAGACCCAAGCCTACCCCCCCAAAAAACAATAGTGTCATCAGATAAGGAAATAGTAGGAGATAAGAAATGAGACTTACCCGAGGGTTTCGTGGATGAGCCCCGTCGATTAATGGACAACACCGATAGCATACTGGAAGTGACCCGAGTAGTAGGAGTCGCTGAAAACGCCCCCTCAGTATCAGGATCCGCACTCACAATATTCTCCTTTCCATTGTTCACCAATGGTGGCAACAATTCCTCTGATCCATGATGCCCACATTTATCTGATGTAACCACAGAATCAAAGATCACCCCCCTGTCAAAAGCAGACCCACTCCCATCATCCACCACCACCTGAGATCTCGCCTTCGACAATGGATCTGCACCTACTTCAGCATCTTCATCGGTCAGGGGCTTACTAGTCCAAAACGGTAAAGGGCAAAATGGGATTCTTACTTATTTATCCATTCATAATAGTTTTCCAACATTATACTCTTCGACATATTTTCAATAAATATTTCAATTAAAAACCCAGAAATATAAACAGAAAACCATGGCAAATGTTTATCACAATTGATTATTGAAAGTTAACAACACCATTCTCATGAAATAAACTTATATGTTGAACACTTGAATTGGCAACTGGCTGTGTGGCTTCCATGCTACACCCAACCGTAGGTAATTCTGCTCATTAATCTCTCAGCAGAACACCACCCCCGAGATGAGACTTGTGCATTCACCAAACAGATTTCTCACCAATTCCCAGACTTTTTAGAATTTACACTTGGCAATCAGGAAAATTAGATTAAATACCAATTCCATGCCAAAAAGTGCACTTAACCCCCTTGATTTCCTTCTGACTGCACAACAGTGAAACATATCACTATCATCTATGATAATAAATCCACCAAGTCAGCTGCATACACCATTTTCCACTTTACTGGAATGACAAGAGACAAAATGGACAGATTTGCAGCAGAAATTTATCAACAAATTGGTTCACAGGTCCAGGGATTCATTTCATATTTCGTTATGGGATAATAATTATCTCCCCCATTCTCTCTAACATACCCAGGCATGGAAAAATTCTCTCCCTCATCTTCTCCTTCCATACAGAATGGACCACCAGTACTTTTTCCATCAATGCATAATTCAGGCATGCAATTTGGAACCACGTGGATTCTCTCTCTCTCTCCCCACTTAATCATAATTTAATAATAATTATGATTTTATAAATATATTATAAAGTCATTTAAATGGGTTTTAAGACTTAGGACAACTTTAGGGGCTTAAATATTTAACAGGGTAAGAACATGGTCTCCCACCTAAGACATCTAACCCCCTTAATGTCTCTGGTGAATACACAAGTCCCTGATCTTTTCAGCATATTACCTCAGCACAACCAGTTGTGAATTTTTAGTATTAATATTTACAAAATACAATATGTTCATCCTTGCAGGCATTCAAAAACTATAGTTACATATTGACATCATCATGCTAGGGGTTTCAAACCAGGGTTGTTACATTCCCCTCCCCGTTAAATTTTACACCATCCTCAGTGTTCTAATGCTTACAGACATTTATACAATTCTTACATTCATCAAATTTTCATAACTCTGCAATGTTGTCCCAACATTTTAGCTTTGAAGTTGTTTCTACAAAGATAAATCAGGTTCACCAAACTCTGGCATACTTCATCACATTGTTTCTGCTGATGACAACATGAGCTTGTCCCACTCCTCTTTAGCTTTTAGAACAACCGCAACCAGCATCCAACAGAATTTTTTTCCTATGAAATCAATTACCAAACATTGATTAGGCTAGCATAATAAAAATTAGTCATTTCATTTACTTAAATGTCCAGCAATTTTCAAGCTTTAATCAAAATTCTTTCATGCATGTCATGCTTAACTCAACATGCGCATATAAATGAATCCAATCATATTTATTTATTTTTACACAAATTTAACAATTTCAACATTCATTGTTTATCTAAACAAAATAAATACAACAATTTCAGCTGTAATATGTGTTTCAACAACTTTCTCTTTCTAGAAAGTAAATAAACATAAGTAAAAAGAAAAGAGTAAGAGTTCCCCCTCTTAGTATTGTCCCAAAATGGAGCTCCACAACTGTGGCTTCGCTGCTCCTTGGTCTCTTTCTCTTTGAAATGTAGGTGCTCGATTTGCTTAGTCTTTATCAAGGTTTGGATCCACGTTATTTGTCCCACGCAACACTAGGAAGGTATTCCCCTCTAGTGCTATTCAATGTGTGCATAAAAGGATCACCCAACCTTGTTCATCTTCCAGATAAGACACTTCATATTTGAAATCTATCCATAGGACTTACAACCCGGGGCGCTCCCCGTGGTTTTCTCAAAGTATTCTTAGCTAACAGGATCATCAAAAATACCACATCACCAATCACTTTTATTGTATTATTATTATTATGAGGTTCGTTCATTAGATCGGGAGCCTCCCTCCCCCTCTAGCTTTTGTTAGTAGGTGAGGGTTTTTATTAATTTATTATATTGCGTCAACCTTTATTGTAACATCAGTTTGTAAAGTCTTATGCTCTTTGAGATAAGTCACATCCCCAATGCAATTGGTCGAAGGAAACCCATCATTGGCTTTCATAACTTTAATCAGAGGAATCCTATTCTCAATGGAATCGACCAAAGGAAACTCATCCTTGGCTTGCATAACTTTAATCGAAGGAATCATATCCTCGATGCAATCGGCCAAAGGAAACTCATCCTTGGCTTGCATAGTCTTCTTCTTCTTTAGCTTTGATCCTTTCTTCACTTCTCTTCTTCAATATGCAAACACCAACTTGCATATATACCTGACAAACACAAAATGGCTAGCCAAGCTCATCAGTATCATACATTTATCAAAATGTATCATCATAAAACTAAAAACATATCATTTTGCACGACTGACTTCTCGGCACTGAAACACAAAGAATGTCTCCATTCCTTTAAGGTGTAATCAACGTCGACAACCCAGTCACAACACAACACTAGGAATGTGTCCATTCCTTTCAAGTGTGTGCCATGTCAGTTCGACTTGTAGCTTAAGTATCTTTTCAAAATAAAAACATTTTCTGCATTTTATCTCCTATAAAAATTCTCTTCAATATTAAATCAAGGATAGGGTGAAGATATCTCCCTTATTCCTCAAGGCTTAAGAATTTTTTTTTCAACTTCTTTATTCGTGCCACATTCTTCAATCAAACATGATGATGAATTCTTGGATGACCCCAAAGAACTAACATTGCAATCTCTTTCTCTGCATCCAAAGTCTTAGTTTTGCAATTTCATTATTTGCATCACTTACAGGTAATAGCATTAGATACATACAAATAAATCATATAAGATAACTTCAGTTAACAGCCAGTAACAAGTTATAACCAACTAACAACTTTACCATATAACAACAGTTAACAGTTTATAATCAGCTAACAACTTATCTCAGTTAGCAACATATTCATAGTTTTAACTTTTCATAAGTTGGCATAAGAATACAAGTATTAGCAATTCATTTACAACTCACACAACTCAGTGAACAAGAATTCGAGCATTCAAACCTACACTAAAACATGTGAGTGCACCATTCTTATTAAGAAAACCTTCAACGGAATTCAAACACTTATTGTTGTTTCAGAATCTCTTACATATTTAATATTGCATTCAAATATATAATTCTGCAATCACACTAATTGCCATTGAATAACAATATTCCACTATTGTATCAACATAAACTATTCTTGCATAGATGGACTTAGGCATAGGCCCCTCCAAATAATTTAGCTAACTGTCCAATATGGCCATCTACCATCAGACTTAAACGCAACCAAGCATAAGCTTCAATTAGTCACCAAGGATTCTAGCATAAGCCAAACACAAGTCACATACTATCATCAAAGGCTATGACATAGGCCACACACAAGCCACAAACAGTCACCAAGACTCAACATGAAAAGAAACACCTTGTCAAATAGACATACACCATTCTACATTTAACATACTATTCGGAAATCCATACATAGAAAAATCGAAAAGTTTAGATAGAGATACCACTTTGAATGCATATACTAATATGCACTCATACTCAACAAGACGGACTATTCTAACTGAGCATAATACCATGAAAATAATTATTTAATAGGATAATTTAAGGTTCATACGGTGCATGCATATACAACTTATGCATTTTCCAACATCTGTTGGACCCACTACACAACTCTAACCTTACTCTAAAATAGATTACAAGAATAAACTAGTCATGAGTAACTATGATGTCCAATCATTCAATTTAGGCAATAAATTTCCAAATTCATTAACATATGCAACCAATCAATCACCAGGTCTACATATTCATACACCTCGACCACAATTGATTAGGATAAATACCCATGATCATCCAACTTAGGTTTTATCTCACTACAACATGACATAATCGAAATAAGCATCAACATGCTTAACATACTCGTGCATCAACATGCTCTAAGAATACCAAATACACACACCAACTGGATATCAAGCATTCAACTAGTCATTCAAAATCATTTGACATGTCCCCATCCCTACTACCAGTTGGAGACTTGAGGGAACATAGGGGTACAAGAAATACAAACAATGCTCATAAAAATTAAGACTAGGCCAGCTTGCCCCAAACAGGAAAATCAATAAGCCTTTTTATAAATTTAAATGTAATTGCCAAGCAATTAATATTGCCCCACGGGTTATGCAACCTATGCATACCACTCCGGTCTAATCTATCCAACTATGAAGACAAATAAAAATAAGAGACATGTGTTAATCAATGTGTCAAGGGATTGGATACAATCAAATTCATTCCAAATAGCGCAATTCCTTTCACTGGTTTCCTTCTAGCAACACAACAGTGATACACACCACTGTTTCCAGTACTCGGGAATTCCATCTAGGTCGGTGCATACACCATTCTCCATTAGCTCTGGTTTTGACAACAACTACCAACATCCACCAGAAAACAATTAATTGTTTCGAGAATATGGTTACAAAGACAACCAGAGAGATCTTACAAAATAGTGACCATACACAATAATCAATGAGATTTAACCAAGGGACAATAAGGTAAATTTTCCTCACCATGAACAACCCAGGACAAAGGTCCACCTAGAGACTCCATGCAACAACCAAGTCTCATACAATTTATGCTTTAAGGATAAATCCCTTATACAGCCATTGCCATACAGTTAAACAAAAATATACAACATCAAGCAACAATTTCTCGCTTGAGAAAATCATCTTGTCAGTAATAGATAGCTCCAGAGCTTCACACTCTTAAGGAGATAAACAATCGTATAGTTGCAATTAAATTTCTTTCATACAGTTACATGCACAAACATGAACCATTATAATATATATATATATAATTTGAATAAGTTGAGAATGTACATAACATTCTTGCAAGGTGACAAACTCCTGTTTCGTCTCTACCTTCAAAAGCTTATTTCATAATTTCAATATTCAAAAATTATATTTATATATAGAAACATAATACATAAATGTTCTTGAACATCAAGTTTTTTTTTCTTGAAATTCTGAGATTATTCAAACATCTTGACTTTTCATGATTAACGAGATGGAAACTAAGTTAATCCATCCTTTACCATGCAAGATAACCATACATGGTTTGCCTTTACTTTGCAACCCAATAGACTAGGAGTTGTAACCTCCGTTACCCATGGCCAAAATGAACTATGAATTAGCTCAGTCAATAATACAATAGATACATTTATGCACACACTTTCTTTTAGAAAGTAAACAAATCACTATAAGATTCTAGAGTTGTAGCCTCAGCTCTGATACCAATTTGTAACACACCTAGTGTCATATTAGACTTAATAGACAATTTTTTTTAAATAATGAAATATATTTATGCTCATTAGCTACATGCATATTTCATATATGCAAATCTATAACAAATGCATAACAATTGCATTTGCATGCATAAAAGATATACAAGTAATTAGCAGAAGCTTCAACTTAATCCATAAGACCCATAATTTATTTTAACAATGCATAGTATGACCTACTCAGTAAAACTATATGCACAGTAAAACTTGAGCAGTAAGAACCATGACATAGGAACTACTCACTATGGTTATCCTAAATTATTTATGATAATAATTACTAATGTTCTTAGTGTAAGAAATTAAATAACAAATTCCTCACCAATACAAGCCATGGTATTTAGCTTGATTCAACTTATGGTTTTCAAACATTAATACCATTCATGCAGGGAATATTAACAAAGCTAAATCTAAGCTTCCACATAAACATTATTTCTACTTAGCATAACTAATTCAGCTCGTGGTTTTCAAAAACCACTAAACCATCCAATACTAAGCTCACGAGCTTTACAATATGAAATTTATTTATATTATGATATTTTTACAAATTTATCTTCGACATAAATAAAGAGCTTCAACATAAATATATCTCCAACGAGGTTGGCATATGGAATATGTTTTTATTTATTAATTAAACAAAAATTAACTTGACATAAATAAATAACTTCAACAAGATTGGGATATGGAATATGTCTATATTTATTTAGTAAACAAAAATGAACTTCGACATAAATAAATATCTTCAACAAGGTTGGCATATGAATTATGTCTATCTTTATTTATTAAGAAAAAATTAACTTCAACATAAATAAATATCTTGGACAAGGTTGGCATTATGGAATGTGTCTATATTTATTTATTAAACAAAAATTTACTTTTGACATAAATAAACATCTTCCACAAGGTTGGCATATGAAATATGTTTATATTTATTTATTAAACAAAAATTAACTTCAATGTAAATAAAACATATAACTTGTGAAGGATACGGTGGCCCGTTGGTGGGGTTAGATGGATTTCATTCCATCCACCTGGGTTCAATTCCGTTGAGACATCTTCTGGCTTGGATCGGTTTGCTTGACCTACCATCCACGATATGTGAGGAAGTTTGTTGAGATTTACCATGCATTGTTAGCTTTCCTTGATTCCTTCAGAATAGTAGTACTACGCGGTCGGTAAGTACTTCGTGGTAAGTAAAGTACTTCCTAGTAAGTACTTTGTAGGAATTGTCCAATATGAATTTCATAGTCATAACTTAGGAATTATAGTTTTATACTTAAACATTTCTCAATATATGCATTTTTCCATTTTATTGAGTCTTACTTAATAAGAACTGCTCAGTAAGAACTTCGAGTAAGTGCGAAGTGAGGTTTCCATAAATTATTTTGAAAAACCTTTACCAACATTTCTCAACATAAAAGGTAGTTGATACATTATATTACGTACTATATTACTATTTCAACCCATTGAACATGTATATAATCCTACAATTCCAATACTTATAAATTAAAAACCAATTCCACACATAATTGGCTCATGGTTTTTATAAAATAATCAAAGACTTTAGCATATGAAATTTGTTTATATTATGATATTTTTACAAATTTATCTTCGACATATATATCTCCCACAAGGTTGACATATGAATATGTCTATATTTATGTATTAAACAAAAATTAACTTCAACTTAAATAAAACATATAACTATGCACCTATATCAATACCAATAATATATTATTTATACTAAATATGAATATTGGACCATAATAAGTTTTAGCTTCAACGAGTGAACTATTACTTAGTGAGCTTCAACCACTGAACTATGACAGAGTACACAAGCATATAAAACTATGCCAAATATTTCCTTAAGACGAGGAAAATCAATATTTCCTCAAGAAATTTAATTTCCTTATTATTAAAACAAGGAAAAGAACTATATTCTTTTGTAATATATATATATATATAGTAAGTAGTAAGTACTTAGTAGTACTTAAGTACTTTGTAGGAATTGTCCAATATGAATTTCGTAGTCATAACTTAGGAATTATAGTTTTATACTTAAACATTTCTCAATATATGCATTTTTCCAATTTATTAAGTCAAAGGAGAATATTAATTCAACATATTCATTTTTGAACTTACTTCCTAGTAAGTGTGAAGTGGGGTCTGTAACCATGGCGTTTTAGGGTTACCTTCTTGACTAGTTGGTATATGGCATGGGTGATGGGGGTTTGAATGTTACGTTAAATGGTGGATGGGCATCTACCCTGTAATGGGTTACAAACAATTTGTGTTATGGACTGTTATTATTGCCAGTTTTAGTTTATTCCTGGTGGTCGAGTGGCCTATCAAAGGAGGTGGTTATCAGGGTTATGGATCAGGTTTGTTGGAACCCTACCATGGGTTTTATATTGTAAATCTTCTCGGTTTGGTCCATTGGGGTAGAAGTGGGGTACTTAAGGTCAATGGATACTATGGAACCTGGGGATTGTGGCTTTGTTATGATTACTTAAGCCTGACCAGGAATGTTCACATGGCACTAGGGTACTGTCAGTTGTCGTTGTAGTTGTCACTACTATCTTTGCAGTGGTTTTTATATCAATATTTGGGGATGGAATCTAACATAAACCCACAAGGGACTGAGACTTTGAGGGGAAGCAAACAAAATTCCGATAAGTGGTGGGCAGATGCTGGGGTTTCGAAGCCTGATGAAGAATACTAGCACATGTGGAAGGCACGTGCCTCACATGGTGGTCCGTCCGATGGGAAAGGGACAGATTCACCTGCAATCCTAGCGGATGGTCAAAACACCATTCCTATCATGTCTAATGACTCAGCAGGTCTTAGGGCTTCTGGGGAAGACTCTACCATTCCTGTCTCTGAGCTTGCGGTGGAACCTATTATTCATCCTTCATCTCAAACTGGGAGACGAAACAGGGGGGGTGCATCTTACTGTAAGGGTAGGAAGTATAGACTTCGTGGTCAGGGGTCATATTTATATATGGACCATCTCTCAAGTTTGGAGGGTTATGATGCCCTATCGATTAAAGCATTGGTGGGTAAATTTTCTTGTGGAGCCATGCATCCAAAAGACATTGATCGTTGGGTGTCTACAAATTGGGCTAAAGTCATTGGCTACAGACCAGAGATCTACATTTTAAGTAAGGGGTGGTATATGTTTTACTTTAGGCTGGAAGAACATACAAACAAGATTCTGGGGGGAACATGGATCAAGGGAAATGGCAGTTTGATGCTCAAGAGATGGCATATGGGATTTGACTCTACTACAGAGAAGGTCCGTTTGAAGCACTTATGGGTTTTGTTACCTGGTCTTCCTATGGAGTTGTGGCACAGAGAGGCCTTTATCGCTGTTGTGGACCATTTGGGTCTGTTTTTACACCTAAATGATAATACCCTACAGGGTATGGACCACTGGGTAGGTCGATTTCTTGTGGAGATTGACATATCCCTCGGACTGTTTGAATCCTTGGTCAGTGTGTGGCGTGGTCATCGTTACAAGCAGATATTGGACTATTGGGGTATTCCCTTTAGATGTTCTAAATGTAATCCATGGGTCATCTTTAGCGGGATTGCTCTGAGTCGATTTTGGGCTCAGACGTGGATTCGACTGAGGACATACAATCTTGGACATCGGATAGAAATTCGGCGTCGGAAAGTGAAGGCGTGAGTCCTATCCAGTCTCTGAACCAGCCACTGGGGATCATTCATTCTGATGTGAATCCTGATTCCATAATTGGTAAGCTTACCAGTCTCAACCCTGCTTTTTCTGCTACATTTTCATTGGAAGATAAACATTTCCTGTATGGTCTGGATGTCAAGGGTGCTCGTATTGGGGAGGGCATTATCGGGGGACCCCCAACCTTTTATTTGGGTATACAATCCTTGGATGGATCTCCATCCATTATACCTGAACCTCCTGCGCCCTCTATTCCGATCTTGGTTCTGAGCCACTGTGTCGAGATTGAGCGTGATCTCCCTCTTTTTGTTCCCTTATCAAGGTCATTGGGTTGTGCTACGAATGTCATTTCTTCCCCTTCTGTTATCCTACCTGCCTCTGATTTTCCACCTCTCGGTGATCCTAGGGTGGTTATAAATTCTGCTGAGAACATTTCTTCACAGTTGTCCTCTTCGCAGGCTGGGGAGGTGGCGGTGGCCCCTCATTAGGGGTTGGAGAATCCATCCTACGTTGAGGTTGTCAAAGAGAAGTCCCCACTTAATTGTTGTCTTGAAAATTCTCCCATTGATGGAGGATTACTTGACCTGGATATTAAACAGTCGATCCCTGGGGGGTCTTTGTCAATCAAAGGTGTTTGGAAGGGGGGAATTTCTCAATTCTCGTCGATTAAAACCCGCAGTGCTAGAAAAGGGCAACCTCTGACTCCTGATCTACAACAATCTGCTGGCAATTTGACTACTACTTCCTCCAATGTTTCATTGGACTCTAAAAGGGCTCTTAGAGGCATGAAAGCCCTAGCCAGGGTTCAAAGATGATTTTTCTCTCTCTCAACATTAGAAGGATTGGGGGCCCTTAGAAAAAATTGGCCCTCAAAGGTATCTTGGACTCTATGTATCCGGATATGGTGTTCTTACAAGAAACCATGTTCTCTTTAGTTAAGGCTAGGGCATTCTTTCAAAGCATTCATCATGACTGGATCATCTGCTCGATGGATGCTGCTGGCTTATCGGGTGGTTTACTGTCGGCTTGGAACCCTAAAATATTTCAACTTAGGGCCTTTTGCAACAAGTTGGGTATAATTTTGGAAGGGCATGTGCGGGGTTTCAATGGTATGGTCAATCTTATTAATATTTATGGATCATATTTGGAGCGGAAGATGTTCTGGGACTCTGCTAAAGACGAGGGGTTACTATCCCATGAAAACCTTATGCTGGTTGGTGATTTCAATTTAACATTATCTTCTTCGGAGTCTTGGGGGAAATCTACAATGGGGGATAATTTATGTTCCTATTTCTTTGATTATTTTGTAGAACTTGGTCTAAATGATATTTTGCCTATACCTTTGGGTCCAGCGTGGTGTAATGGTAGGAAGGATGATGCGCGGATTTCTAAGAGACTGGACAGATTTCTGTTGGATGACAATTTAATGCATGGTGTCCACAAATACATATCATGGACCATTCACTCCACCATATCGGACCACCAGCCTATCCTATTGGAGTTGGAATTTGACAGGGTCAAGATTCCTTACCCATTTAAATTTAACCATACACTACTTCAGATTGATGAATTCAAGGCCTTTGTTCGGACTGAATGGGTTGGTTATATTGTGCAGGGTATTCCTTCTCCATCTGAGCGACTGTCCTATAAACTCAGACTTTTAAAAAAGGGTGTTAAAAATTGGGTAAAGCAACGTAAGCTGGTCGAGCAACGGGATATCACCGATATTAATTCTCAAATCTTTTCTCTTAATAATGCTCATCAGGGTGGTCCATTATCGGTGAATGCTCGAAATTCCCTGGTAATTTTGGGAGGCCGGAGACAAAAAATACTCAATAGGGTGGAAGCTGAATGGTGCTTAAAGAGTCGGGCTTTGTGGGTCTCCTTGGGAGATAATAACACAAATTTTTTTCATAAATATGCAAATACTCGACGTAATGTCAATTCAATCTGGTCACTGCAGGACAACTCAGGGGTTTATATATCATCACTACTAGATTTACAAGCAATTGCTACACTTCACTTTCAGGATTATTATCGTGACCCTGGTACATCAGTGATGGTGGATCATATCAGAGTCATAAAAAATTATCCACGTCTATTTACAGAGTATGAGGGTAATGACATCTTTATCTCGGTTACTTTGAAGGAGATCCATGTTGTTCTTAAAGGTTTTGCGAAAGATAAAAGTCCGGTTCCAGATGGCTAGACCTCGGAACTCTTCCTGGAATTCTTTGATATTATGGGGCAGGGGATTCTGGATATGGTGGAGGATTCTTGTATTCGGGGGGAGGTATCGGGTGCTCTCAATGCTACCTTTCTGGCATTGATACCAAAGGTTTCGAATCCCTCAACCTTCATGGATTTTCGTCCAATCTCACTTTGCAATCTGGCCTACAAAATAATTTCAAAGATCATAACCTGTAGGATCAAGCCGATTCTATCTAAGGGTTTATCTATGGAACAGTATGGGTTTTTGGATAACCGTGAGATACTTGATGTGGTTGGGGTGGCCCAGGAGGTGATGCACAGTATCAAATCCAAAAATCTTCAGGCTATTATTCTTGACCTCATGAGAGCATATGATAATGTGAATTGGAATTATTTGAGACTTGCTCTGGTTCAAATCGGCATTCCCTGGGGAGCCATTAAATGGATTATGGCATGTGTAAAGTCTGTTAATTATTCTATACTCATCAATGGTTGTCCTACCGATTTTGTGACATGTTCCCGAGGTCTCCGTCAAGGCTATCCCTTGTCACCACTTCTATTTTTTATCGTGATTGAGGACCTCAACAAACAGCTTTTAATAGCTAAGGAGAAATCATTGATTTCTGGTATCCAGGTATCGCCACAATACTCTATCACCCATCAATTTTTTGTTAACGATGTGATGTTATTTGGGCTTGCATATCTCCGGTCTTGGGGTCATATTTGGTCTATACTGCAACTATTTTGTATTACATCGGGTATGCACATTAATGATGGCAAATCCAAATTACTACAAAATAATTTGGACAATGAGGATCTATTGGAGTTCACCAATCTCATTCCCTTCACTACTACAGAACTTACTGTTGGTACTCATTATCTGGGTTATTTTCTTAAACCATCTGGTTATAGGGTTGTTGATTAGCAGTGGCTTGTTACTAAATTCGAAAGGCGTATTCTCCATTGGCAATGGCACTGGTTTTCAAGTGGGGGTAGACTTACACTGGTCAAGTCGGTGCTTCAAAATCTGGGGGTCTATTGGTTCTCTCTCTGTAAGATCCCCCATACTATTTTATCATGCATCTGACAGTTGATCCATTGGTTCAACTGGGCTGGGAATGGACCCCATAAGATTCATATAGTGGAATGGTCTACTCTGGCCAGGCCATTTGCACAGGGTGGTTGGGCCATAAAGAATATCTATACTTTCTCTACGACACTTTTGGCAAAGAGTCTTTGGAGGGCCTTATCGGAGTACTGTATATGGGGCGGCATTTTAAAAGACAAATATTTTGGGTGTATGTCTACTATTCAGTGGATTAGATCCAACAAGAAATCCTCCAAACGCATCTCTAACATCTAGGTTGGGTTACTTCTTGCCTTTCCTGTATTGGCCAAATGGCTGGCCTGGTCTCCAGGTAATGGCAGATACATTATTATTGGTGTTGACCCTATTGTGGGGGGTTTGGAGCCCTTTAAACTGTTAACTGAACTACTCTGGCACCTCAAGGGTCAGGGCTATTATTTTCTCCATCATATCCTGATAAAGAATGATCCGAACAAGTTATTAAATGTCTGGCTCAATGCTGCACAATTAGGCTTATCAAGTGGGTTGGCAATGGAATGGGATGCTTATACTTTAGACCTGTACCGGGAAAATGTCAGAATAGATGCAGAAGATGATCGACTTCTGTGGTCATGGAACACTAAAGATGGATCCATTACAACCCGTCTGGAATATGACGTTATCAGCTCATTTTCTACTTGGTCAAATGTATGGTGGCATCGATTTGTTTGACGTTGGCCTTTACCATTAAAGGTTAAAAATTTTATCAAGCTACTTCTCGCTGGGAAGATCCTCATATGGGGGAATCTCCAGAAGCGCGGCTTCACTGTCCCTTCAATTTGTTCACTTTGCGATCAGGCTGCTGAAACCTTTCATCATCTTTTTGTCACCTGCCCATTCACAGTCAAGGTATGGTCCTTCATTGGCGATCCTCTTATCTTTTTACCAGTTGATTCTGTTTTCACATTGCAAGACTGGTTTAAAAACTTGTTTTTACAAAATCACCACCTGGGGGTTTTAGCATGCTTAACGTCTTGGGAAATCTCGGGATTTCCCGAAATCGTCGAATCTATGAGAATTCATGCTCGGAGCCTAGCAGGGTGGCGGCAGTGATACTTTCACTTTCTACTGATTATGCTGATCTGATTCAGGTGGATGTCTCATTGGTTGATCGTTCTCTTTGGCCAACTACACTTCTTCGTTCTGGTAATCGAATGCATTTTGACGGTGCTGCTATATCTTCTACGGGATGTTGTGGTGCATGTGCATATCTAGAATGTGCTAATGGTGATTTGATCAGTCTCTGGATGTGTGGCAGTCGGGGTACCAATACTAAAGGCAAATTGTTGGGGCTATGGTTGGTCTTTTAGTTTGTTTCTCAGGTTGATATTTTTTTGGAGCAGGTTGTTGGAGACTCCATGATTGTTGTGCAATGGGCCAATGAACAGGCTAATATCAACACCCTTGCACTTACTTCATGGCTGGATCTAACTCAACATTTTTTGAATCTCAATCCACATACATCTATTATCCATATTTACCGTGAGCACAATGTCACTGCTGATGGACTCTCTCATCAAGGCCTTGAGGCTGTGGAGGGTCGTATCTATTATGACATTGTGCAAGGCTCTGCACAACCGACCTCCGGCTTTTGGAACCTATTCTCGCATTGGTTCTCGGGGGTTTCTATTTTGTTCCTTTCGGCTCTATTTTTTTCTACTGTTTATCTCTATATTATATATATAACGGCTGTATTTAGTAACATTTTAGTTTTGTCAGTTGTTTATTCTATTATTTTGTATCTGGGTTGGATATGGTCCATCATCTCACGATGTTTATCTATCCTTGGCATCCGGTCTGTCTCGGATTGGGCTTGCTAATTCTTGGTTTTGACCAGTGATTGGTCAGATTGTTTCATTTTCTTGGCTGCTGGGCCTTCTTTCATGTGTCTCCTTTGACTGGTATGTCATGCTGGTTTGGATCTCCCTGTAACCATCTGTATACATTTTATAAAGTATATTGTTTTTTCTATTGAAAAAAAAAGTAGGAAGTGGGGTTTCCATAAATTATTTGGAAAAACCTTTACCAACATTTCTCAACATAAAAGGTAATTGACACATTATATTACGTACTATATCACTATTTCAACCAATTGAACATGTATATAATCCTACAATTCCAATACTTATAAATTAAAAACCAATTCCACTCATGATTGGCTCATGGTTTTTATAAAATAATCAAAGTTGTACTTAGAATTCGACAGAAACATTCAAAGTCTTTAGAATTAGCAATTTTCATCCTATGGTTTTCAAATAACAATACCACTCAAGGAAAAGCACCTAAAAACATGCCTTAAGACATGGTTTTGTTTACAATTTAATTAATAAACAAAATTAGGACTTAAACATTTATTCTACTTTGGAGCTTTGACATAAACATTTAATCTTTTTCAAATAAACCAAATCAGCCTCTGGTTTTAATAAACCAAATTAGCTGGTTTTAACAAACCAAACCAACCTGTGGTTTTAAAGTAAACTAAATTACCACTTAATGCAAACACTACTTAGCAAATCTAACACATAGTTTTGTTTTTTACTTACCTATTAAGATATAATAGGACATGAGCATTTACTGCGCAGTAAAACATATGTGGATACTCGTTTCAAACAAGAACTGCGCAGTAAGAACATGACTACACAATTAATTAGCAATTTAACACAGGCCTTTGCAATAAAATTTAACTATTTGCAAATAATGATGCAACTTAAGGAAAATTAACAAAATGAATGGGATTCCTACTTATTTATCCATTCATAATAGTTTTCCAACATTATACTCTTTGACATATTTTCAATAAATATTTCAATTATAAACCCATAAATTTAAACAGAAAACCATGGCAATTTTTTATCACAATTGATTATTGAAAGTTAACAACACCATTCTCATGAAATAAACCTATATGTTGAACACTTGAATTGGCAACTGGCTCTGTGGCTTCTACGCTCCACCCAACCATAGGTAATTCTGCTCATTAATCTCTCAGCAAAACACCACCCCCGAGCTGATACTTGTGCATTCACCAAACAGACTTCTCACCAATTCCCAGACTTTTCAGAATTTACACTTGGAAATCAGGAAAATTGGATTAAATACCAATTCCATGCCAAACAGTGCACTTAACCTCCTTGGTTTCCTTCTGATTGCACAACATTGAAACACATCACTGCCATTTGTGCTAAAAAATCCACCAAGTCAACTACATACACCATTTGCCACTTCACTGGAATGACCAGAGACAAAATGGGCAGATTTGCAGCAACAATTTATCAACAAATTGGCTCACAGGTTTAGGGATTCATTTCATTTTTCGTTATGGGATAATAATTATCTCCCCTATTCTCTCCGACGTACCCAGGCATGGAAAATTTATCTCCCTCTTCTTCTCCTTCCGTACAGAATGGACCACCATTACTTTTCCCATCCATGCATAATTCAGGCATGCAATTTGGAACCACATGGGTTCTCTCTCTCTCCCCACTTAATCATAATTAAATCATATATATATATAGATATAGAGATAGAGATAGATATAAAGTCACTTAAATGGGTTTTAAGACTTAGGACAACTTTAGGGGCTTAAATATTTAACAGGGTCATAACATGGTCTCCCACCTAAGACATCTAACCCCCTTACTGTCTCTAGTGAATACACAAGTCCCCGATCTTTTCAGCACAACCAATTGTGGATTTTTAGTATTAATATTTACAAAATACAATATGTCCATCCTTGCAGGCATTCATAAACTATAGTTACATTTTGACATCATCATGCTAGGGGTTTCAAACCATGGGTGTTACACTTTCATTGTTCCCTGTCATCAAAAGATCATCTACTTTCACCACAAGATATAAAAAAGATCTTCCAATTTTCTCTACAAACAATGTTGCATCATTAAGATTAAAGTGTTTGAAATTTAATTTCAGAAGATGCTCAGTTAACTTTTCATACAATGCACAAGGTGCTTGTTTCAAGCCATACAATGACTTGATGAGTTTTCATATATTTTGTTCATGTCCCTTCACAACAAAGCATTTTGGTTGGTACATGAAGACATTCTCTTTCAAGTCTCCATTCAAGAAAGCAAAAAAGGAAAACAAGGTGTTATATAAATAAAAATCAAGAGAACCTTTTGTACCTCTCTAAGGTAGATCCTAAGAAATTTTTGAGACAAATTTTCAGTCATAGAACTAATAAAAACAATATGATTCCCTTAATGTATTGGAATTTCTATGATAAAAATCTTTATGAATCCCCAGATGTCATGGACAAAATTCAAACCCTTTCTACAAAGGAATAAGTTTTCTTTTTAAAAGACATAGATTTTGAGGTTAAGCGACTCACAAAATGGAAAGCTAAGGACATTGAAGGATACCAAGATGAAATATTAAAAATTGGTGGGACTATCCCCATCCATGAAATCCACAAGCTCCTCAATTTACTAGTTAAGAAGGGAAACCCTAGACAAAGACTCAATATTCCTATTTTTAAAAGTGGAGACAAAAACAATCCATCTAATTACAAGACCATTATGATTATCCCTCCTTTACCCAAATTATATGGAATTATTTTGGAAAAGAAGATCATCATATGGCTAGAAATGCACAAAAAAAAGAGCTAAAGGCCAAGCAGGTGTGGTTTAAAATTGACTTGGTGAAAGAGTCATTTAATTAAACCCAGTTTAGGTCAACAGTGGTGGTTTTCAGGCCGATGGTTTTGGTGGCCTGTGGTATTCCTACCTATGGTATTTGCATGTAATGAAGCCTATAAAAGGCTTGAGATACTCCATTGTTATTTGGCCTGGAGGTGAGCGGTGAAGGCTCACTTGGCCCGCTTGGCCTGGTTTGGAAAAGGGATAGACCTATTATTGTGGTTTTTCCCAGTTTGGGTTTTCCTTGTAAAAACATTGTGTTGTGGCTATAATTTGTGTATTTGTTTATCTTGCATATCTAATTGCTCATAATTTTAATACGGTATCATAGCAAGGCAGACCAAGACTCTTCAGAGAGTGGTATGATGCTGGGAAGTATGGCATTCGTGCTATGTATTGTTTGGCCCAAAGTGCATTGGAAATGCATGAATGGGATTGGACCTGTAGATTGATTCCTTTGCTTTATAAGTAGATCCTTGGATCTATATGAAGAAAGTGATGGAGATGATATTTTGCATTGGAAAAAGGTGGGTTTGTTCGTAGTTGGGTTTCTATGCTACTTGACCACCTGGATCTACTAGTAAAGGGATAGAAATGAGATTCTAAGATCATGTATTTTGTGGAGGTGTACAGTGAACACATGGGTATTGTGATTATATAAAAACCAAGATAATGGGAATAACACCATGTAAATATTGTTGATGGTTATTCCTTTGAACTCTAGAGCAATAAAGGGTCATCATGGGTACTGAGAGGAATAACATTGTCAACGATCCGATAGGAATTGTTGTGGTTTGAGTCAGTCTGCATGGAGTCACGTGAGCCCTATCCATCATAAGAAAAATAATGTTGTGTACAGTGGACCTATGAAGAGAAGAGCTCGCACTAAGAAGAACTCATCCAACAAATTCGTGAAGGAGGATGTTAAATTTTGAGCATTAATTCACAATACTCTAGGATCTTTACTGAGAGAATAACATGTACAGTATATCAATGCATATCAATCATAACAAGCATGTCAATCATCACAAGAAGCAAAAGCATGAGAGACAATAGACACACAGAGTTTCCGTGGGGAAAACCCTAAGGTGAAAAACCCCACAACTTCCTCAGAGATAGATAGAGCAATAGCTCAACCAAAGTACAAGAGATAGACTTCTCTTAGCAGTTGATCCTCCTCCTCACAAGCGCCACTTTTCGAGTGAAGGAAGAATGAGTTTCTGAGTGATCCAAATAGAGATCTCCTGATCTCTATTTATACTTGTCATGTTTGCCCAATAACCTTATGGGGCCGACTTGTCTATCTAGGTACAATAACTGCATATTACATTATATCGGGCCGACCCCTTACAAGGTGGTCTAATAACCCATCGGCAAGTTAACACACTTGCGATGCTTGTCAATACAAATGATGACACTTCCGTATAGAGAAATAATACATCTCTATGGGAGTACAATAAATATATAAATGAAATACATTCCGAAGTTACATATACATCAACACTCCCTCTTAACTAGGAAGGTATTTCTCGACACAGATCTACTAGCACAAGTCTTCTTCTCTGGATCATCGTCATCGATGCATGTATCATCGTCATGGTTGTTGCTATCTCAACCAATCTCTGAATCTACTCATCATAGGAAGTTCTACAAAGCCAGTCCTTTTTCATACTGGATGTAGGCCCACCACCTGCAGGTCTTCATCATCAATGGCCATACTGTGGATCCCAGGACTAATTACGTGCGTCAACAAAACCTAGCGCAGACTATACATTCTTTTACATGTTGACCTTCACAAAACCTACTCAGAGCATCCCAGGATGTTACGAGCAAACCGCTCTACCTGTCTAGATCTCAATAGAGCATCCCAGGCTGTTACGAGCACACCGCTCTACCTGTCCAGATTTTAAAGGATCTTTTCTATGTGAACTTTCACAAAACCTACTCAGAGCATCCTAGTGCAGACTATAGGATCTCGATAGAGCAACCCAGGATGTTACGAGCACACTGCTCTACCTATCCGATTTTTAAAGGATCTTTTCTATGCGAAATTGTAGCAAAACCTACTCAGAGCATCCTAGCGTAGACTATAGGATCTTGATAGAGCAACCCAGGATGTTACGAGCACACTGCTCTACCTGTCCGATTTTTAAAGGTCTTTTCTATGCTACCTGTAGCAAAACCTCGAAAGAGCATCCTAGCACAGACTATAGGATCTCCCAGGATCTTTTCTATGCCTCCTGCACAACCTGTCCACGGCCACAGAGTATCAAACCGATACTCACCATACATCATCCTAATGTACATCATCACATGATCAACCGAATCATCATCATAGCATCAACCTGATACGTATCATTTGGAGCGACATCCTGAAGCTCGTCATCTGTGATCATCTCGATCATCATATCATCAACCTGATGCATATCATCTGGAGAAACATCCTGAAGCTCGTCATCTGTGATCATCCCGATCATCATAGCATCAACCTGATGCATATCATCTGGAGCAACATCCTGAAGCTCGTCATCTATGATCACCCTTATCAAACAATATATCCATCTGATGCATACATAGTATCTACCTGATACATATCATACATGATCCACCTGATCATACAATGCATCCATCTGATATACATAAGTACATGATCACACTGATCATACAAGTATCCACCTGATACATACATAAGTACATGATCACATTGATCATACAAGTATCCACCTGATACATATACAAATACATGATCTACCTGATCATATCCAGCATCAACATGATGCGTACATACATACATATAAATGATCCAACTGATCATATCCAGCATCCAACATGGTGCATACAGAGCAGTAACTGGAGCATCATCCTGATGCTCATCATCCAGTGCTTACATCCACAGCCATGTGAAGGATCCTCCTTCCAACATGCTTGGAATGGCTTCAACAAATGTCTCCATCACTTCTTCCTCGAAGTGTCATCAATCTGAAGAACACCAAGCCTCTCTCTGAAGTACTCGAACTTCACTCTGGCTAGTGGCTTCGTCAGTACATCTGCAATCTGCTCATCCGTCGCAACATACAAGAGCTTCACTTCTCCTTTCTACACCATATCCCTGATATAGTGATATTTGATCTCTATGTGTTTTGACATGTCGTGGAACACCAGGTTCTCAGACAGCTTCACACAACTCTGGTTGTCACAAAAGATACCAATAGCCTCCAGCGGGAGATCAAATAACTCAGTCAGTAGCTTTCGAAGCCATACTGCCTCACAACTAGCCGAACAGGCTGCAACATACTCTGTCTTGGCTGTACTCAGTGCTACGCAGGACTGCTTCCTGCTAAACCAAGAGATCACACCTGATCCCATACTAAAGCAGCACCCAGATGTGCTCTTCCTATCTGCAGCACTGCCTGCCCAATTTGAATCAACATAACCCTGCAGGTTAAACTTTTGATTCACTTCATACTTGAGCCCATAATCAACTGTACCCTTCAGGTACCTTAGAATATGCTTTACAGCAATCAGGTGAACACTCCTCGGATCTGTCAGGAACTGGCTCAATGTGTTCACCGCAAAGCAAATATCTGGTCTCGTGTTCGTCAGGTACATCAAGGACCCAATCATCTGACGATACATAGAGACATCAACCGGCTCAGATGAAGCATCACACAGAAGCTTCAGATTCGATGCCATAGGTGTGGCCATGGCCTTGCAATCCATCATCCCGAACCTCTTCATGATATCTATTGTGTACTTCCCTTGTCCAAGGAAGATCCCATCTGCACTCTGCCACACCTCCGTACCTAGAAAATAGTGCATCATCCCCAAGTCCTTCATATCAAACTCGGCAACAATCTTCCTCTTTGTATCGGCAATCCATCTGTCATATCCTGTTACAAATAGGTCATCCACATACAGGAGTAGAATCACAGGATTCCCTTCCTCAACCTTGTAGTAAATGTTGGAATCCACTTTACTCGTGGTAAAGCCCAAACTGGATAGGAAACTATCCATCCTACCATACCAAGTCCTCAAAGCTTGTTTTAAACCATACAAGGCTTTCTTCAATCTACATACATATGACTCCCTATCATGTGTTTCAAAACCAAGTGGCTGCTCCACATATACTTCCTCTTCAACTACACCATTCAAGAAAGCAGTCTTGACATCCATCTGGTGTATCTTCCATTTCATCACTATATCCAGAGCAAGTACTGATCTGATGGAAGTGTACCTGGCTACAGGAGCAAAATTTTCTTCATAATCTATTCCCTCTTTCTGAGAGAAGCCACGAGCTACAAATCTTGCCTTGTATTTCTCTATGCTGCCATCTGCAGCATGCTTGATCTTATAGATCCATTTGGAAGTCACGACAGACTTCCCTTCAAGTCTTGGGACAACATCCCAAACATCATTCTTCATTATTGATTAGTATTCTTCGACCATGGCATCCTTCCATTCTTTCTTTTCTACTGCTTCTTCACAACTAGAAGGTTCTTTGTTTATGATGTCATGGAGTAAAGCAACATAGTTGGTATGAGATCTAGTTCTCTTCTTTGCTCTGTGTTCTTCTTCTGGAATGCCATATCTTTCTGCATCTTGAATGAGCTCTCTAGCCCATACAGGTTTCCTCTTGTGAGAGTTATTCTCATGGGGTGGATCTACAGGTTCTTTCGGATCTTCAATTTCATGAACTGTATCTGGAATTGCTTCAGTCATGGTAGTGTCTTGAAATCTAGTTTCCTTAGGTTCTCCATAAACTTCAACAGGTGTCTTCCTTGATTTGATGAATGTTGAGTTTTCATCAAATGTCACATCCCTGCTGACATCAATATTCTTGAACCCTAGAAAGTATATTCTGTAAGCCTTTGAGCTTTCACTGTAACCCACAAAGATACCCTTCTTTCCTGAAGGATCTAGCTTCATCCTTCCTTTGGGACATGAGTGTATACTGGGTAACCAAATATTCTGAGATGGTTGACTTCAGGTTTCTTACCAGAGAAGACTTCTTCTGGTGTCTTGTTGTCCAATATCTTGTGGGTGTTCTGTTCTACACATATACAGCTGTCCTAGCTGCTTCTGCCCATAGATGCATAGGTAGATCATGATCATGTAGCATTGCCCTTGCTGCTTCCATGATTGTTCTATTCTTTCTTTTTGCAACTCCTTTTTGTTGTGGATTGTAAGGAGCAGTCAACTCCCTCTTAATGCCTGAATCACTGCATAGCTTCTTGAAGTCACCTGAAGTGAATTCTCCACCATTGTCGGATCTAAATATTTTGATCTTCTTATCAGTTTGGTTCTCCATCAAGGTTTGGAATTCCTTGAACTTATCCAACACTTCATCTTTGTTATTCAAGAAGTAAACCCAGTCTTCCTGGAGAAGTCATCAATGAAAGAGACATAGTAAACATATACACTCAGAGAACTGGATGACATCAGACCACATACATCGGAGTGGATAATTTCCAAGATATCTTTTGCCTTGCTTTCACTGCTTGGAAATGCCTTCTTTATGTTCTTTCCTTTTGCACATCCTTTGCAAACACCTTCATGCTTGGTCTTAATTTCAGGAAGACCTTCTACAACTTTACTTGCAATTGGTAATGCTCTGTAGTACATATGTGCAAGTCTTCTATGCCAAAGTTCACTTGGCTCTATGGAATCATGCACCATGGCATGTTCAGGTTGTCCTTTCAATTTATACAATCCTCCTTCTTGTTCTCCAATCACCACTGCATCATCAATAGTTTTACCCTTTGGCCACATTAGGACTTGGCCATCTACAAATGCAACCCTCATGGCTTTTGCATCCAATGCAGAGATGGAGAGTAGATTCTTCTTGAGCCCAGGTACATAGAGAACTTCTTTCATCTTCAAATATTTTCCAGAATCTAGATTGTAGGAGGCTTCACCACTTCCTTTGATAGGGTATTGATAGTCATCCCCAAGTTTCATTTTATGGGGTGATTCATGTTCAGATAGATTTATAAAAGATTCTTTAAACCCAGTCATGTTTTTGGAAGCCCCAATGTCAATTAACCAAACATTACAACCATGAGAGATAGTACCTATGAGAGCAGAGATTAGAACATACTCTTCTTCACTTGATGAGTCATCATCATCACTTTCTGCTCTAGCTTTCTTCCTGGGAGGTTCATCATCCTCAGCAGCATGAGCATGATATCTTCTTTTGTTGTTCTTCTTCTTCTTATTGAAGTTGTTGTTGTTGTCTTTCTTCTTCTTGGGACAGTCTGAAGCAAAGTGTCCTTTCTCATTGCATTCAAAACATCGAACATGAGATATATCTTTCTTCTTGTGCTGAGGGTGAGAATGTTTCTTGTTATGAGATCTCTCCCTCTTAAACTTGCTTCCCTTGGTGTGAGCTGTGAGAGCTGATCTTCATTCCCCATCTTTTCTTCTCGGGCCACAAGCCTTGCTTCTTCTTGAGAGCATTCCTCCCACAGTCTATTGAAGGAGACCAACTTCTTTCTTGCACAGATTCCTTGGATAAAGGAATCCCATGACCTGGGTAGGCCATTTAGTGTGGTCATAACAACTTCACCATTGTCCACTACTTCATCCACAGCTTCAATTTGTTCCTTGATCTGAGAGACCTTGGAGAAGTAAGATTGAATGGTCTCTCCATTCAACATCTTGACCCCTTTCAATTGATTCCGCAGAGTCTCTTCCGATTTATGTTTTTCCCTTCAAATAACTTGGTCAGGGAGTCAAACATCTCCTTGGGTGTCTTTCGAGATGACACATGTGGTATGAGATGGTCTTTGATAGAATCAGCAATGATTCTCTTTGCCTTGACCAAGTTCTTCTTATGCAATACCTTAGCCTCTTCATCCTCTAGGATAGGGACCTCGGAGCTGATGTAGGAGTCCAATTCATTTTCTTCCAAGATTAACCCAATCCTATACTTCCAGGCTCGGAATTTATTAGCCCCTTCAAGCTTATCCTCAAGCTTGGTGTGGTGAGACATCTTAAAGAGCACTTCAAATGGAAATAGAAGAGATTTAGGTCTTACCACTTGTTTTGCTGAAAACTGGATCTGGTCCCAGATTAGGGTTTGTCGGAAAAAACCCTAAAAATTCAAAAAGTGAATTTCAACTTTTTGAAAGGATAGAAAGATGCGCCTTGATGATCTGATCAACTTGGTGTATTCAGAATTTGATATCTGCAAAGCTTCACCCTTCAGAAATGCCTTTTAGTCTTTCCGGGTTCGCTAAGGGGGACCCTGAATTAGGGTTTGAGATTCCTGGAGATTTACCTAGCCAAAAATCTCGATCCAAAGCTCTAAACTTTGATTTTTCCAAGGAGCTTCCAGCTATGTCTTCAGATTTCAAAAATTCCTATTTTTGTGGAAACCCTAATTTTTAGGGCCAAATCTAAAAATGCTCAGAATTGAATTTTGATTGGACAGATAGATTCTCCTTGATGAGTAGAGTCAATCTACTATATTGCTTTTCCAAAATCTGTGGAGAGAAACCCAATAAGCAAGAAACCCTAATTTCCGTCACTACACAATGTCTTCTTCTCAGGTTAGCTCTGATACCATGTTAAATTTTGAGCATTAATTCACAATACTCTAGCATCTTTACTGAGAGAATAACATGTAAAGTATATAAATGCATATCAATCATAATAAGCATGTCAATCATCACAAGAAGCAAAAGCATGAGAGATAATAGACACACAGAGTTTCCGTGGGGAAAACCCTAAGGTGAAAAACCCCACAACTTCTTCAGAGATAGATAAAGCAATAGCTCAACCAAAGTACAAGAGATAGACTCCTCTTAGCAGCTGATCCTCCTCCTCACAAGTGCGCCACTTTCCGAGTGAAGGAAGAATGAGTTTCTCAGTGATCCAAATAGAGATCTCCCAATCTCTATTTATACTTGTCCTGTTTGCCCAATAACCTTATGGGGCCGACTTGTCTAGCTGGGTACAATAACTGCATATTACATTATATCGGGTCGACCCCTTACAAGGTGGTCTAATAACCCATCGGCAAGTTAACACACTTGCGACACTTGTCAATACAAATGACGACACTTCCGTATAGAGGAATAATACATCCCTATAGGAGTACAATAAATATATAAATGAAATACATTTCGAAGTTACATATACATCAATAGAGGAAAGCCACAAAATACCTACCAGATCTAGTTGATGCCATGATGTGTTGTCAAGTTAGATGTTTTTTTATTGGGATGCGATCTGGTGGAAGTGGAGACTGATAATGGTGGTGAAATGAGGGTGCAAAGTTATGTTGATGTATGCAGATCAATTATCACGTATAGAGATTGATAAGAGTTCATGAGAGCTTAGCAACTTTTTTTTGAAACCCCTTTGTTGAAAATGCTTATGTCTTCACTTGAACATGACCTAAGGTGTGTTGTTGTATTCAAATGAATTATTGTGTATAGAGATTCATATGAGTTCATGAGAGCCAAGTAGATTTTTTTTAAAGTTTGCATTGAAAAAAAAACCTTTGTTGAAAATGCTTATGTATTCACTTGAACATGACCTAAGGAACTTGAAGTATTTAGTGGTGTGGGAATTTTAGGGTTTTGGAAACAGTCAAGGCATGGACACAACTCTTTTGGTGTGTCCGAGATGCGACATTTTTAAAAAGAAGAGATGAGAACCCCTATATGTCTAAAACGAGCCACCAGAGATTCTAATTTGGAAACCCACAAAGAATTTGAGAAGAAGGAAACCTACCTAAGGACATTGTTGAGTTTGAATCCACCAAAACCCGTTGATTCTCCATAAAGTAGGGTTTGGAATGGCCACTTGGGGTTTGTTCTTGCACTAAATTGTTGGTGAATAATTGAAAAGGGATGAGCATGTATAATAGAAAGAATCAAGCATGGACATGTGAGGAAGGGCCACAGATGGCTCCGGCTATGGAGTTGTTGACAGAAAAGTCACACATAGTGCACATGTGAGTGATGTGAAGTTTTCAAGAGGATTTGATTAAGTCAACATTGGGGTCAAGCAATGGAAAAGTGAGAGGATGGGAAAAAAAGTGAGAGGAATAGCAATGGTGGTGATGGTGTCACCATAAAAATAAAAATTAAAAAAAAAACTTTGGAGTAGAAAATTTTTATTGTATGTAAATTGGCATATGGCTGTAAGACCTTGTTAGGCATGCATAACGCCGGTAACTCATTGGTAAAAGTCTAGACGTAGACCTATGTGATAGGGAGAGGCATGCTAGATTCTGGGTTACCTGGTTATAAAATTTGAGGGGAGTAGGACCTGCATAATTACCCCAAGTCAAATTTGAATGAGGGAATGTTGGGTTAAAATGTGAAATATTCATTTAATTAAACCCGATTTAGGTCAAAAGTGGTGGTTTTCATGCCCATGATTTTTCTGGCCCGTGGTATTCCTACCCATGGTATTTGCATGTAATGAAGCCTATAAAAGGCTTGAGAGACTCCATTGTAATTTGGCATGGAGGTGAGCAGTAAAGGCTCACTTGGACCACTTGGCCTAGTTTGGAAAAGGGATAATAATAGATCTATTATGGTGGTTTTTCTCGATTTGGATTTTCCATGTAAAAACATTATGTTGTTGCTATAATTTGTGTATTTGTTTCTCTTGCATATCTATTTGCTCAGAATTTTAATAGTAGGATTCCAGGGCTCTCATTCAACTATGGAACACCTTGTTATTCTTACGACCATTGTTGTGGAGTGTCACAGTAATAAAAATAATATTATTTTTTGTTTTATTGACTTTAGAAAAGAATTTGACATAGTTCCCAAACCTAGCCTTTGGAATAGATTAGAAGAGCTAAAAGTCCCTTTTGAGTTGAGAGCTACTGTGATAAGGTTGTAGGAAAAGGTTATTACCAAGTTTAATAACTCTAAGGGATGGTTATAAGAAATTAATTGTGATATAGGAGCAAAGCAAGGTTGTCCCCTATCCTTCCCCAAGTGGGGTGCCATTACATTGCTATCATGGATATGATAGCGCACATCCAAAGCAGCCACTTGGTGCCACATGGCACTTAGTAGAAGCACAATAATAAATGAGGAGGTTCTTTTTATATGGCTAAACATCAGCAGCAAGGGTACCTTCGACATGGGATATATGCAGCAAAGGATATGGAGTTATGATTGACCAAAACACTCTCTTAACTCTGCAATAATCGTTGTACAAATATTCATTAATCTACCAAGAATGGATGGGACAGAGGGCTTCATCCACATGATAATGCTCTTGATAAAGCATTGTTGTCACACTTGACTCAATTGGAAGACTGAAGCAAAGGAGAATTCTCAAAATTACAAGATTGGGGGAGAGGGGGGGACCTCACCGTGGTTCATGGGATTTAAATAGAGGGAGAGCCAATCAAGAAGTAGAGGAAAACTCTTATGATACTTTGGATTCAAGAAAGGATTATCAAGAGGGAATTTATGAAGAAGAGGTCACCTTAGAAGCGAGGTATAACTGAATGAATCAGTTAATAGATGAGAATATTGGTACAAAAAATGAGATGCAAATTCCTTGTTGCGAGGAAGAGGTTGGGGTGCAATATTCATACTCAAGTTTGCAGAAATATCAGTGCCTCATGTGCATAGCCAACCCGAAAATTTGAATTTTTGGAGCTGCAGAATAGTTTAGGACGAGGAAGGTTCGCCTCTCCACTACGACCCAACGAAAATTGTCACGTTCCTCAATTGGAAAGTTGGTCACCAGTTAGATCATTCTCGTACAATTGATCTTGAGACTCTAAGAAGACCTCCCCGGGCTCCTCCTTCCCCTCGAGCTTGGGTCTGCTCTCGATGCGGAGGAATGGGTAGCATGCGTCTTGTGGAGGAGGACATCCGATTGATTTTTGAAATGTGAAGCGATATTTACGACTTGAAGTTCTACATGGACCAATTGGCATGTTCGCAACAAACTCTCTTGGACATCTGCTCGCTGTGCCTTGGTATGGAGATCCATTCTTCCGGCTCTCCCATCATCATTTCCATGGCACCAAAGCACTTAGGCAGTCTAGCTGATGGAAAACATAATCAATCTATTGCTAGTTAGAAGCTCAAACAACATGTCTTTTTTTTTTGTTATGTCTATTCTACTACTAGTTCGGTTTATAGGCCAATAGTGTCCAGATAGTCATTTTGGTCAAATCTATCAAGCAATTTCTTATATATTTTGTGAAACTATATGCCTATGTGGGAAATAAATCTTTTGTTCAATATTTGGGCTTGGGTTAGTTTGTTTTGGCTACCTGGGCCCAAAATGACTATAACTGCTATTGTATATATTTTTCTCAAGTAATATAAACGCTTATTGGAGAAAAAAAAAGGTTGTGCCCTATCCCCTACCCTTTTTGGAATTTACATTGACATGCTAGAAGGTTTTTTGGAAGAGGCAGGTTGTGCTTGCACGAATTTGGTTGGCATAGTCATCATTCTTATTCTCTATGTTGATGATATTGTTCGTATGGTGAGGAGTCCCCGTGATCACAACAAGCAACTAAAAATTCTCAAGGATTTTTTCTCTGGTATGGGTATGACTATTAACACTAACAAAACAAAGGTTATTATAATAAAATCCCAAAAGATCACTTATGATGATTTCATGTATGATAACATCAACTTGGAGGAACTGACTTCATATAAATACCTTGGAATCGATTTTCATCATAAGCTTAATTGGAACTGTAACATTGAAAAAAGGATTAATGGAGGATGGAAATCTTATTATGGACTTGAAAATAGTTGTAAATTAGCATATCTTTGGATTTGGGATAGGAAGAAACTCTTCTTCGAGACTCTTGTTGCTCATGTTATCTTATATGGTTGCGAAGTTTGGGGCTAAATCATCTCTATATAATCTTGGAGAAGGATAGAGCAAATACAAAAGAACTTTATAACATATAATCTCAAAATTAAAGGCAATACATCCTATCCTATCCCCCTCATAGAAGTGAGTCTCTCCCTGGTTGAGAGCATGGTTTTGACTAGGTAGAAAAAGAAGATAAACAACATGGGAGACAAGAGACTCCCTAATATTGCTTTATACTCTAGTCAAAACCACTTGAAACTTAAGTGAGTTTGGCATAAAGATGTCAATTCTTGGCTAAACCATTGGGGAGTCAAGGAAGAGGTTAATCTACAAAATAGTGATAATATTAAAAGTATTATTATAGCTAAATTTAAGGAAAAGATGTGGCACAACAAAGAGTTGGAGGATAAGAGAAAATTAAGATATTATAAGGAGATGATCAAGCCTAATCTTGAAGATCAAAAGCATCTATATATTTTAACTAGCCTAAAGAATAAAATCAACATTGTTCAAATAATAACAAACTCTCATGAGTTACATAGTGAAACGTGGCACTGGACAATTCCTAAAACATTGTGGGATGAAAGAATTTGTCATCTTTGTGACACAAAGAGGGTTGAAGATGAAAATCACTTTCTCGTAGAATATCCTTCGTACACCCACATTAGAGCACAATTTCAAAACGTTTTCTACAATACTAGCCTCCCTAGCCTTTTAACTCATCAGAACTATGGTGATTTATGAATGCTTCTCTTAAAACTTTTTAAGCATAGAAATAAAATGCTAAAGAAAACCAGACTCCTTTCATTTTTAAGGTCCAACAGACTAAATTTGGTCTCAATGGACATGAATAACTATCATTATCGTCATCATCATCATCATCAATAAAAAGTTCTGAAAATCTCAAAGATCTCAAAAATATAAGAGGAAAATAATATTTAATTTATACAAATAACAAAGATTCATCAATTACAAACAATGACTCACAACTAATTAAAATAATTAATAATCAAAGTCTTTTTTATATGATCGTACCCACAGAGTTTCAAACCAATGACATTATGCAAGGAGTGCCTTATAGTACACCCAATCACCATATATTCTATGCCACGTGGGCTTAATTGATAATCAAAGTTGTGCCATACAATCAATTTTAAAGATTTTAAAAAATGAATGTTTATCCTCTATTGCATTTGACTTATATAGATCATCGTTGGTCTCAATGGAGGTTAACCACCACCATCATCATAAATAATAAATATTTAGCTACAGATGAAATTTACCTTGAATAATAAATAAAAGGTTGAATTTTGGTATTAGAAATTTGTAAATATATTGGGTCAAGGTCGTCATCATGTTAATTGATAATTATATTGAATTAATAGAAAAGTTGAGTATTTTAATAATATAAAAATATATTATAAACACTTTAAATTATTAATCATCAAAGTCATATTATGTAATAAATAAATAAGTTTTTTCCCAGAGAAAAATATTATATTTTCAAAGGAAAATATGCATTATGCATGGTTCTGTTTTTTTTGTAAACCATCATTTTTCGCCCATGATTACTGTTGGGCTCTGAAATTGTCTTTTATAATGATTTTATTTACTTTAATTTCTCAGCCTATTTACTGTAATTTGATACAACTATCATTAAAAAGGGCTATCTTTTATTGTATTTCATCAATTAAAACACTTAAACGTAAATGAAGCTTAATATGTTATTTTTAGTGTATTAAACGCAATATTGTACAATTGATAAACATTTCGGTACTTCATTTGACCTTTCATTCAGCCCTTCTTCCGATTCTAAGTTCTGCATTGGGTTTTGATGACATGTTTCTTATTAGTTCACTAAGTTTGGCTTACCTTTATCTTCTGGTTCTTATTGATCCTGCAAGTGAAAACGAAAGCATGAGTTAATGATAAAATCTTTGTTTTAAAATTTAAACAATTAAACAAATGATTATAATACTAAAGGATTATTAAAGAATTTGTTTGACTTATACAAATGAAACATTAAGTAAATCCATTTGAATTAAAGTATTAAAATATTTTTGAAAACCCATTTAAATGGAGTGGCGTTGATATGTCACTTTTAAATACTTTGATTTGATAATATACACGGTTTTATATTTATGTTATTTAATGCCTTATTTTGTTTTTAATGCAGGTTGTAATGAGTAGAAGAATCCAACATAATTTGAACCTAACACCGAGCAATTAAAGCATGCAACAACCCAGCCGAAATTCTACTCAGAAATCGGATTTGTGAGTTAAATTTCCATTACAGGTCATTCGGATAGTCATTCGGATCGTCATTCGAATAGTCATCCGGATCGTCATTCGGACCTCAATACTTTCTACATTGTTTTTATGCTTAATTAGAATCCAATTTCTTAGGTTTTCGAACTGTAATATTTCTTGCTTTTAATTAGCATTCTTAGGTGTCATTACGATCTTGTTTTACATTGCATAGAGTTTTAATTAAGTTTTGTCATCATTCTTAGTTTCCATCTCATCTTCATTAACTTTGCTTTAACTATTTTTCGAGTTATGTCTTTCATATTTGATTTGCCAATATGTTACTGTTCTAGAATCTATCAATTTTATTCTTAGTGTAGTTTATTACATGTTCTTAAGATTTATTTCAGATTAGAGTTAATAATTTCATTCTCCAAGTTATCTTAGTTTTGATAGTTTCTTCATTAAGCATAGGATCAATTTCCCATTCACACGGATAATGAAGATGTTCATGAAATAGAATTTGGTTCAGAAATAAATATCTGTATCAAGTTTTCTACTTGCTTTCAAATCAAATTCAGAAGTAAATATCTTTATTAAGTTTTCTACCTGCTTCTAGATTTCATTAGTTTCATATCATTTTGCTTATGAATAAAAAATAGATCATAATGTTTAAAGTTAATTGTAGTTGAACAATCTTTAGTTTGCATTTAAGTGTAGAAGTTATACTAGATTTGCTTCCATTTTGTTTCCTTGTCACATTTGAAAATCACTTTGATACATTCACTCCTATTCCCATCACATTCGATACACTTCCTTAGAATCCCTGAGGAGAATGGAATTAGGTAGTTTAGTGTAGTTTTGAAGTATTAATTGAATGTATGAATAGTTGTTGAATTCACTCAGTAGTCTGTAGTTTTGTGTAACATAGTTTCTTGTTTTCATAAGTAGTTGTCAGTTGAGTCATTCCATAGATAGGTCTCTAAATTCATTTACAGTTGTTTCTAATTTCTAGATTAGAGTCTGAAGAATTGATCAAGTAGTTTCCATTTTCATAAGAAGTAGTTTGTTTTTTTATCAATATTTGTTATTTTCTCATTATTTAATCATAGAGTAGAGTAGTATAGCTTAATACTAATTTGATCTGTTGATTTAGCTAGGTTTAGTTAGTTCATTTGTTGTCTTTTTTGCAGTTTGACTCGGTTTTTCATTTTGAAAGATCTTTCGATCTTTTCTTTATTAAACATTTATAAGGTCTAACCATCCGAAACTTAGGTCTCATTCTACCTCAGCATATACTGTGCCACAACTCTAAGATTACCAACCCTGGTCGATAATTAAATATTTTGGTGATTCCTTAAGACAGTAATTACACCCCAACATTTTAACAGACAACAAAATTTTGGGCTAGATCTGCGGGCAAACGGAGGCGAAATTGAAAATTTCAGCACATGGATTTTGTGCAGAATAGGCCCAGTTAGGTCACTGTGAGGAATTTTGTCAAAATTCAAAGCCGTTTGGGAGCGGTCTGTGATTCTCTGAAACCAACTAACCCAGATTTTTAGTAGAGAATAATTCTGGACGACCATATTGCGCCTTGGTTTAAGTGCATGTGGAAGTAGATCTTGCCAAACGGCCTTGGGGGTTTGAAGAAAATCGAGCCAACTACCAAACCCAGAAATCGTTTCGCCATAATCGCAACCACCAAAAAGTTATTGAAGCCACATTTTGCCAATTTATGTCAAATGCGCGTTTTCTGGGTTGTTCGTTTTCTAAAATTAGAAATTAGTTTTAACAGCTCATGAAGTTGGGGATTCGGTTCTATCCACTCCCAAATGATTTTTCATGTATAAATAGAGCCCATAGAGCTGAGAAGAGATGGTTACTGCTGTTGTAAGACTCTTCATTTTTAATATCAGATCTGTTCAGCTGCTCATGAGTGTTTTTCGTTTTTTGTTAATGGTGGATGACTGAGTAGCGGGAGACACACCTCTGTTGCAGAGAAGGGCCCCTCAACAACCAAAGGATTTGTATATATTCTATATTTCTTTCTTGCAAATAGATAGTTTATTTTTCAGTACATGTGTTTAATTTGGTTTCCTGTAGACACTGTTTTATTTACTGTAACTTATATTATGTTGTTAAATTTACACTCTTAGAAGTTAAAATGACCAGTCATGCATAGTTCTTTAAGTTTGCTTTCAGTTTTGTCATTTGCAAATAGATAGAGTCAACTAGTTAATGTTTTAGTAGGTCAAGTTAAACTCGTAGTTAAAATTAGTTTTGCTAATATTTTCCTGTAGCTGTAGGTTAGTTTAATTCACATCTCAGTTTTGTTTGATTATATCATAGAAGTAGTTCATTTTCTTAGTAATGATTAGTATAGGTTACTTCTTGTTATCTTAACTTCTAAACAGTCCATTCACTGCTTTCCTTGCACTGTAGGTTCTTATGCACCAACCAGCTAGTGTTAAGATAATCAAATTTGCTTCTTTCCTTAGTTTAAATCGTTTTTCCCATCTGGACTGTCATTCGGACGTTCTTTCAGACCGCCATCCGAATCGTCATACGGACCTTCATATTTCCTGCATTGCTTTTATGCTTATTTAGAATCCAATTTTCCTAGGCCTTCAAACTGTAATATTTCTTGCATTTTATCAGCATTTATATATATAATTAGTACCTTGTTCTACACCACAAAGAGTTTAATTAAAGCTTCATATTCATTCTTAGTTTTCATTCCATTTCTTTAACTTTGCTTTAGTTGTTTTTCGAATTATGTCTCTTATTTTTTAGCTTGTACTTGGATTTGCAGTCAATATCTTAACTCTGTCTTCATAGTTTGTTACTGTTCTAAAACTTGTTAATTCCATCTTTAATCTAGTATAGACTTGCTTTTTGAAGAATAGTTTAATTATATCACTTTCTCGTAATTGCCTAGAATGATTTTGTTCATAGTTTGATTTCCTTTCGAGGTAGATTAACAAATATTATGTTTCTGTTTTGTTTATAAACCAAGTTCATTTCTAGTCATTCAAATATGCTTAGGTTTACTTAGATCTGTTTGAACCCCAAGTTTGGTTTGCTTTGATTAGTTATCGTTTTGCAACGCATTTATTTACTCTTGGTCTTTAGAATAATATTTGTTTTGCTTTCTACGAATCCGCAGTTAATTGCTTTACTTTCTACGAATTTGCAATTAAATAGTTCATTGTTGTTCATAAATCAGTTGCACTTGCATTCTTAGATAGGCATTTACTTCTTCATACATGGAATAGTCTCCAATTTCTAACATAGATCAGATAATTTGTTGCAAGTAGTTAGTGTTGCTTTCATTAGTTAAATCGCTTTCGGACCAAGCAACTGCTTTCTAGATTAGTATCTGCAATTCCCTTCCATAGAATAGATTAGAATAGCGTTAGACTAGTTTGAATTTCAGTTATTAATTAGTTTCCATGCCTTTATAGAATAGATTAGTATAACATTAGATTATATTTGAATTTATAGTTGCTTTTCAAGTTCTTAGTTAGTTTCATGTTTTCATAGATAGATTAAATTCTTGCATTTTGAAAGTCATGCATGTAGTTTAAAATCATATAGTTGCATGTTAGCGCATTTGCATCTTTAGTTAGCTTAGATTAGTTCAAGCCTTCAATCCTGCACATATAGTGTTTGCATCTCGTAAGCTCCCTTCCTGGGTTGACAATTAAATGTTGAATTAGATAGCATATATTTTACCCAACAATTACTTACAACAACAAAAATTCCTAACTATGCTAGCAATCAAAATAAAGATATTTCGATCATTCTAATACAAAACCATCATGATTACTTCAACAAAAAATATTTCCTAACTGTACCAGCCACCAAGATGGGGACATTTATGCCCTTTTGATACAAATCGCACTTCTTTCTACACACACGACAAAAGTTGAAACACAAATAAGTTCTATATTTACCCTAAATGTCAATTTGAAACCTATCCACTAAAAAACAAAAAATTATTCTCTCTCTTGAAAATAGGAGGAAACAAAAGAATCTCCATGTCGCCAGAGACCATAAGTGAAAACATACATTGTAAACTCAACTAGGCAAAAGTATGTCCAACCTTCATCACAACTTGGAGATTACCATTAAGGAATTTTTCTTCTACCAACAAGTCGGTTCTTAAGGTGGGAGCCTTTTTTGAAAGAGCCTCGGCCTCCATATTTAATTCCTTGTAAATGTGGATAAAGCTTATCCATTCAAACTCCTCAATCAGATCTTTGATCAAGCCTTACAGATCTGAGAATTTGATGTTGACTTCTATAGAGTCCAATCTATAACTATCATGGAATATTCCATGTCCTGAAGGTGAGTTATTCCATTTTATCTGGCTACATATGGGAGCAACCAAACAACAACAAAACTCTACCTTATTATTCGTCTCTCTCCCAACAACATACTTAAGATTTGTATGAGAGTGAGAGTTTTGGTACAAGATAGATCCTGCACCTCCCATCATTCATTGATCTTGGCTCGCCCTATCAAAAAATACCCATGAAATATCATAATCCAGTTTTGTTATTATTACTTCCTACTTTTTTCTCCTTTTTTGGATCCTTGTACTTCACAATCTACTTATAGATTAAATGGGTTATAACTTCCGGTGGCACCATAGAGTCCTCAAAAATTGCAGTGTTGTACGCCCACCAAATATCATAAGCAAGTAGAAATGGAAAAACATTATATTATGATACTTGTGAATCCATCCACCACAATTTTAAGCATGAATCCAGAGAGCCTCCATCCCAATGACATTTGGTTTCAAATCCTTTATAATATGTGCCCATAACACTTTTACATAATCCCACTTTACTGCCAGATGAAATTGGATTTTTCATTCTATTTGCATAAGACATGACAATTTGATCTATACACCCTCTCTTCCATCCATTATCCCAAGTCAAGAGTTTATTCAATAAATCCAACCAAAGCACAATTTTAGCTTTAAGTGCCATTGGATTTCTAGAAGGGTACCCACCACCATAAACAATCTTCTTTCTAAAACTCTTTGGAAGCTACTTCATAACCGAGCTTTGCAATGAAATCCCTAATCCCTTTGTTAATAGCAATTATTGTAGGGATGTGTCTACTCTAGTTAGCTATCTTACTATGAATTAGCGAGATTGAATTGATAGAAATGAAGCAATTATCTAAACTTTCCTAAGATCCTTAACCATTTTAAATTTGAAATAAACTTGGAGGGAAAAACTTAAACTCATAAGTGGGAGGGAAAATTGAATTACTTCATATAATATCAAAGAAGAAATTATACTTATTTACAACCTTGCTTGAGGTGAATCCATTCTCCTTTGCTTTGGGCCATCCTTCTCCATCCTTGCCTTTGATCCTTCAAGAGCTTTGTTGAAGATGAGCTTTCCAAACTTTCCAATCTTCGAGTATGCCTTTACTCTCACTTTTTGTATTTTACTATGCCCCAAATGCCTTTATTTTATAGCATTGGGAAATGGGAATTTAGGATTCAACTTTCAATGTGGGATAATACATTTTCTTGATTTTTTATTCTTTTCACTCAAAAACCCACTTTCCCATTATTTTCAGGCTTTTGACATTAATTTCCAGAATATTTAGGACAATTAATACACCTCTGATGTATTCTTTCCACCTTAGGAGTTGTGGAAACTAGGTTTTGGCCCTTTAAGTGGTCCTATACTTGGCATCTTTAGAGCAAACTTTGTCTTCACATGCTTCTTCATTTGTGGAAGCAGTGTTCAGATGAGAGATTGAAGCTCTCAATTGTTCCATATTTTTGGTCTTCATGTTGCGGCGAATGGTAAAATGTGCTTCTACCTTCACTTGTTGAGGGTGTTAATTTGATTGTTAACAGGTGCCCCCTAATGTGTGAGGTTTGAAGTTGAGCTAAGGGTTGAAATACATTATTTATTCAAACTGATACTCTTTATTGATCAAATGAAGGATGGAAAAGGATTAGCTCATGGGCGTAGGATTCATGAGAACGCCTGCAAGTCAAACATAGCAATTTCTCTAATATATAACATCTTCTTGAGGCGGGCATACCCATGCTCAGGAGTAAACAAGCATGGCCATGAACAATACACAGTGGATCCATGTCAAAAGTAAAATTTTCAGAAGTGTAAATATGCACTTTGATGAGTGTGAGAACAAGGTCTTCATCGAACTTCTGACATGGTGGTTTAATCTTGCACAACTCGAGCAGTGCATCGATGAGTGATAGAACTATTTTTCCCAAGGTCTTCAATACAAACCAATGATAGTACAAGTTTATATCATGCTAATATATGAGTTGATGTCGAGCATAATAAAACACCATATGATGATCGGTCATTGATGTATATCGTTAACAGATGCTAAGAGACCCATCGATAATGATGACTCTAAGGTACTGAGTACAAACTAGCAAGTGTGAATAGATGTTTTGGAGTTGAACACTTGTAGAATCAAACAATCATGAGTCATTGATGTATACCCATTGTCATTTGCGAGGAAACCTACCACTAATGACTGCAAGATCCAAGGTACTCCTGGGTTTCTAGATCCATTTCCTAGATGATGATTTGGTGTCGATAGGAATAGATCCATCTGAAGGAGGGCATTGATGCATCCCACATCAACCAATACAAAACACAGATCGATAATTTTATATAATTTGGTAGAACTGTGAGATACAACACTATATACTGACACAAGGAAGGCCGACATGATTGGTCAGGAATATTTGAGGAATGGTCGACACTGCTTTGAACTTCCCTTGAACACATAACACGACGCAAAATGGACACTTGGAAAAATAGGACTTGAGTAACTAACCTTAATGAAATCCTCCAATGCCAGATGCATTAACGAAAACTCCATTGGTGATGGGAAGGATAACCCATTGGTGGAGATATGTTCAAAATACCGGTACAGTTTCCTAAGGCAAATGTATATGGTGTACTGACAGCGGATACCAAATTATGTGTCGTGTTCAAGGGTGACAAGGACTGACTGTTGCCATTTTCTTCAAGGATATAATATGAAATGATTCAATTCTCCCCCTTTTTGGATTTTGATGTTTTTTTATTTGTATGCCTTTTTCATTTATCAGCTCAAAAAAAAGAATAAAGAATGCTATAGTACATGGGAGGGAACGAGTGTTGCATGGGCGTACTCCTATATTGCAAGGGCACAGGTCAGGCTAAGGCAAAGATCCATATTGCAAACAAGGGCTGAGCTTGTTGTGCACACTCTTACATATGTTCCCTCCATAGGTTGGCTATCTGAAGCAGGATTACGAGCCGACAAACGGTGAAATAGTACCATGTAACTTATTTTATCCAATTTGGTATAATGGCCAAGTAGGAATGGGTCAATGAGGTATACTTCATGTTGAATCATGTGAAAAATGCCAAAATCATAAATCACCATGAATCGTAGTCTGTCTCCAACTACCTGAATCAAATAGTTTGAATGGTCAATGTCTCCAATTCTTGTGATCAAAACCATTTCACTACCCAACTATTTAGTCAGAAACTGGTTCAAATGTGCATTTAATATCTAAAAAAGATAGCCAAAATTGAGGAATTATGCATCATCTTATCATTCAAAAGGATACGGTTGCCCCAGCATGGCAATCGTTCAAAACTTGTTCAACTTCCTCGTGCACTAAACAACGTCTTAAGATCATATATACTCTTCGGCGGTACAAAGTATCTCCGATGATGATGTATATTCGTGCTTGATGTCGAATGTGGCGTCGTTCAATGCTAGAAAACTTAGGATCAATCCTTTGGGTTTGGAGATATGTGATAAATGTTCCATACCAAGGACTCAATGTTGCAATGATGAATACATGTTCATCCGCCCAAGATTCAACACATAGAATATCCTCTTTATCATAGGGTAACTCAGACATTAGTTCTGTAAATGCCAATGACTTCTTGGCTTTAGTGTTTATGAACTCAGGATCGGATTCTTGCAAAATTAGTATCCATTTTGAATATTTGCCATCAATGATGTGGCAAGACAAAATGTGTTTCATGGGGTTCATTTCAGCCACTATGGTCGTTTTTCTTGGAAGTATATAATGTTTACGTCTTTGGACAACATGAATTACTGCCAAGTCCAACTTTTCAACCTGGGAATACCTCAATTCAGGACTTGCAATGCCCTTACTAGGATAGTAAATAACACGTTCTTGTGATGATTTGTCTTCCTGTACCAATACCATTCCTATGGTGGAACTGGATGCTGCCAAATATAGCAAAACATCTCTACTATAGTTCAGAGGACTAAGTATCGGGGCTGATACCAAAGCTTTTTTTACTGCACCAAATGAGTGTTGAGCTTGGTCATCCCATATGAATAGTGCATCTTTTTTTAGGAGACACATGAAACCTTTAGCTAGTTCGGCAAAATTTGCGACAAATCTTCCCAAGTAGTTAGCTTTCCCTTGAAGGCTTTGAAATTGTCTGATTGTTTTTGGGGAACGCAACTGAAGTATTGCCTCAACCTTGAGGGGATCCACCATAATCCCTCTTTTTGATACAATGAACCCAAGTAATCTCCCAGAGTCCACACAAAACATGCATTTATGTGGGTTCAACCTAATGTTATATTTACGACATCGAACGAAGACGACACGTAAATGTGCACTATGTTCGACTCTCCGTTTAGATTTGGCTTCCAAGTCATCAAGATAAACCTCAATGATTTTATTAATATCATGGAATGCATATGACATGGCTCTTTGAAAAGTAGCCCCGATGTTTTTAAGGACAAATGACATTTTCTGATTTGCAAAAGTCCCCCAAGGGCATATGAAAGTTGTTTTATGTTGGTATTCCTTTCTTATTTGGATCTGGTTGTAACTGGAGAATCCATCCATAAATGAAAATATGTCGTTCCCGGCACACTCGTCTATAATATACTCAATGAAGGGTGTGGGATAGTTATCTTTGGGATAAGCCAAATTTAGATCCCTAAAGTCAGTACAGACCCGGATAGTTCCTTGCTTCTCATCAATGGGAACATGATTGGATACCCATTCGGTTAAAGGAACGAGATATATGAAGCCAACTTTTAATAGTTTTTCAACTTCTGCTTTGATGGCAGCCGATTTCTTATGATTGA
The DNA here is from genome assembly GCA_027924585.1 of Larix kaempferi. Taxonomy (NCBI): domain Eukaryota; kingdom Viridiplantae; phylum Streptophyta; class Pinopsida; order Pinales; family Pinaceae; genus Larix; species Larix kaempferi. The sequence continues at coordinate 8,956,359 of BSBM01000598.1, read as the reverse complement.
CCGGACGTAGCTTTTGTCGCACCAGTTTAACATTATTATAGGTTTTTATCTCGCGTTCAACTATGTTGGGATTGGTGTCGTCATTTCTTCATAAGACCAAGCGAACACATTGCAAAACTCTTTAAATAGAGCAGTATAATGCATGATTTCATTCGGAGAGCAATCCACACCTATATTGATGTTTTCAACGATGCTAAGCTTAATGGATATATCAATAGGGATGGTTTTCGAGATATTTTCCAAGTTCCCTTCCGAACTCACATTGTGGGTTTGGACAGGACATTGATATTTATCCATATCATCATCAAAGTAAAAAAAAATTGGTTTAACCTCTAATGAATATGTCTTTGGAAGAAATGATGATCGATGATGCATATCTTCCCAGGGTCGTTCAAAGATGTTCATAACTTCAAGGATAACTTTATCTGATGAAAAAGTTTGACCCAAGAGGTCATGAGTACTAGGAGTGTTGATGGTCCATATAGGTGAAGTGTATGGATCATATTCCTCCATCTGGGAAGGATTTTGATCCAAGTCTGCCAAAGCCATTTGGATAGCTTGGTATGAAATCTCTACGACATATAGGGGTACACTACTCTCTGTTTCATTATGTTGCATAGAAATTAGTATATTTCCATCACTCTTTTCGACTAATATGTCCTCCGACGAGGTTCCATCCGATGAGGTGGAGCCAACTACTCGTACGAGCTTAGAAAAAACTTTTAATGGAAAGTATACTTCTAATGTAATAGTGAAAATTGGAGCAGTGTGAGGGGTTGATACTGGTGGTGGAATCACGAAAGTTCCCATGAGGGATGAATCTTTGAACATTCCTAGCCCAATATCTTGAATCACCATTTTCAAATTCCCTACAAAAGGTACATTCAAGTGGAGACCAGTTTCAGGTGTGTAGTAGTCTAGTTGATCGATCGTGACAATCTTCCCTTGGTGGGGGAACTGAATAACTCAGAATATTGAAGACACTACAGCTGTCATCTTATGTATCCAATAGAAAATTGTAATCTATGGGAACGTCCACTACCTCAACATCTACTTGAACAGTTTTGCCTCCTAGTTCAACTAGGCAAGCCATGATAAGTCCATGAGGAGGGAACAAATGTCCATCAAACACTTTGAGTATTGTACGGGATGGTACTAGTGTAGGTGATCCCAAATATTTCCAACATTCCAATGACATTACACAAGTTGAGGATCCTTCATCCACAACGGTTCGAAAAATGTTATTGCCATGTGAAGTCACTTTAATATGAAATGTGATCTGTGACGAAACCCTACATGTGGAATGTTCTAAAGTGAAAGTTATCAAATTGTTCTTAGATGGATCAATAGCACCGATAATAGACAATAGTTCCTTTAATTGAGTAGGACAACTTTGCAAAAATTCCACGTCGGACATTGCACAAGGAGCTTGAGCTAAGTCTTCAACTACATTGTAGTTTTGGGTAGCTCACGCATTAGGATTGTGTGTTGTTCTACGGAAAACCCCTTTTGGAGGTCGAGGTACTATGTCTATGGTTGGTTTCTCAGTCAAGCACAAAATGCTCTTAACCTCAATGAAAACCTTACCCCAATGATCTTGAGAGCAACATGGTCCATGTTACACTAATCAAAACTATCACAATGAGCAAACAATGGATACAAGGGTGACGAGTCAAGCCTACAAGCTCCAAGCTCGTTGTCTACATGAATGGACATTAAGGAACTTAGTGCCATTGGAAGAGTGTGAATGAGGCTGGTGGTTTGAATAAGGATGGCAATAATGGCCACAACTACTTGTGGGTTGGGGAGATTTCCTCCTAACAATGTAATAATTTCATACCACCACCATTAAACAAAATAACGATGATTATGATAATGATGATTGTGATGATTATGGTCCATGAGATCAACTTTGATTTATTGGACCTTATTAAAATGTAATATATATCATTAACATTACATTCAATAATAGAAAATATCTTAATATACTCTGTTGAAACTTGGGGCTATCTACCCAACTACTCTTCACTCTCGTAATTATCATTAAGGAACCATTATTTAAAACATTAAAACATGTCCTTGGTCATGGTCCACGCTTCTCACATGCACTCCCAATTATTGGAAGAACATCATATCCTCACAAGATCTTAATCTTGCGCATAGAACATATACATAATATTACTAGGACTATGGGGCACACATACATCTCACTATAAAGGGCAATTTTCATAAACCTACATACTCATATTAATATATGATCATTACAAGACAATATGGAAGAAGTATACCAAATTTATTAAACAACTACAAAGTACAATGCACCATCATACTCATATTTTATCTTATATTTAGTGGGTATTTTTAGTTTATTTTTACAAGACATAAATATATATATATATATTCCCAAAGAAAAAGTGTAATATTTGTATTTTAAGATGATGACATCGTAACATTACATTCTACACACCCATATGGGGTGTCAAGGAGGCATGATGGACATGAGGGGGGCGTATGTCTAAGCGGCCATTGGAGATGGGTGACGCAAGATATGAGTGTGGAGAGGATAGGGGATATGAGGTTGGCAAGGTAACTATCCCTCAAAGCATTGCCTCCTTTCATAAGCAATGATTTGCACACTCTTACCTGGTTCATAATGGCAAAGGCTTAGTTCATCATTGTAGAGCAAGGCTTTATCATGGCAATCTTAATAGAAGGTTATGAATAGGAATGGAATATTCTTGATTATTGGAAGCTAGGCCACATATCTTTTGGTTCATTCTACTCATTGGAAGCCATGGGGAAAGTTGGAGTTTGGGGTGTTGGTATTGGTCAGACAACTCTCGCTCATGGGATTACATGTCTAGGATGGAGGATGGCTAGTAGTTAAGGGGAGGAGTAGGAAAAACCTAGTCACAACCTATGTAGAGGTAGGCCTAAAAGATGCAGAGCCCTCTGTAGGTTTGGGTCGAAACAACTGACGAACAAGTTTCAACTCTTGGTTATGGCAACAATTGAGCTTATAATAGTAGATTCTCAATTGAGGTTAAGAAGAGGTTGCGGAAATTGGAGCCAATGTAAGAGAGTATAGGGGCATGACCTTCTGAAATAAGGTGGATGAAGTAATGTTTTAGTGGGTACCTAACATGGGGTTTTTCAAGAGTATAGAGAACAAGCCTTTGAAGATTGTTGACTTATACTAGCACATGAATATTTATATTACCATGATTATAGAAGCTAGAGGGACTCAATATTTTGAAATTCTCAACAAATTAGAAGTTGGAGGCACTCGATAGTCTAAAATTCTTAACGAACTGGATGAATTGGAGAAGAATTTTGAGAACCTAATAAATGCAATATGGGGTTCCAAAGTAGGAAGCAAAAGACAAGCAAAATAAGGGGGAACTACTATGAGAAAGGAAGATGACATGAGGGGGACAATGGTAGTAGTGAAGCAAATAGAGGAAGTTGAAAACAAAGGAGTGGAAACACCTCCCATCTTCATTATTGTTGACTCTACCCCATGCTCCAAGGAGTAGCCTCTATATTTCCAAGTTTTGTTGCTTGTGTCTAACTTGATAATTCTACTAGTATATATGCCAAGCCAACTTGGTTTAGAAATAGGCAGATAAAGTTTTTTTTAAGCTCTAGTTCTTTATTGTGGACCTAAAAAGGAAAAACTAATCTCAAAACCACTATGAGTTTGTGTGAAATGTGCAACTACTCTTAGACTACAGGTCATGGTGTGCTTTGAGGTAATTCTAGGCCTACCATCAATGGAATGATTACCCATGTGTCATTATATGTGGAGAATGCAACATACTCAAATAATTGGGAATGACTTCATCTGTCTTTGAAAATGGAGATGAAGAAAAACAATGCCTTATGTTAATTCAAAGTATAAGTGAATAGATAAACTCTTCATTAAATTATGGTTTCTCTCTTAATTGTTAACCCCTAAACTATGGTGATTCTTAATGCCATATTTTCGTTTTAAATTGTAGCATATTTTTGCATGTTCCATGTTTGTTGTAAGAAAGACATAGAGACATTGTATCAATTGTGATAATTTGAGATAAGCTTCTTCTAGTTATGTAATTTGGTCAAGAGCGATTGAGTTTTAAAAGTAAATTAGGAAAACTTGAATTGAAGATTTGTAAAAGTATAAATCAAGTAGTTGTTTTCAAGATTTGAGATAAGCTTCTTCTAGTTATGTAATTTGGTTGATAGGATTGAGATTTAAGGGCAGATCAGGAAACATAAATTGAAGATTTGTAGAAGTACAAATCAAGTAGTTTTTTTAAGCTTTGAGACTTAATGTTGCAAGGCTTCTAGGTAAAGCCCTGCAAAATATGCAAAAGATTTAAACACTCCCCCCTCTACCACTAAAACACATTTAAGCCCCCTCTACCACTAAAACACATTAAAAATCACAATATTAGAGATGTTAAATAACTAAACATTCTGTCCATTAAAGTCTTGACCGAGCCAGGAGCCATAGGTTTGGTCAACGAAGCAGAGGCTTGGTCTTCACCGAGCCGGAGCCATAGGTTTGGTTAACGAAGCAGAGGCTCGGTCCAGGTCTTGCGAAGCTTCATACAGATCCATCCATTATAGTGTAGTATAGGGCAGCCGAAAGAGATTCTTTTAGAGTGGAAGGGCGGTTGCGGTCGTTACCAGGAGAAGGAGATCCTCGGCCATCACTTTTATCTGCGAAAATGGTAGGCCTTACCTTCATGGCCTCCAATGGCTACGTCTAGTTTTACAGATTTATGAAGAGTTTTTATACTTTTTTCATATTTATTTAGAATATTAAAACCCTAGAGTTAGGGTTCAGGATTGATGAGATGAAAACCCTAGAATTTGTTACGGTAATGGCTCCCCAGAAATCGTATTGTTTAACATCCTTTTATGATTTTATCGTTCTTGTGACTGCAGACGAAACGCACGAAGAAGGCCGGCATTGTGGGGAAATATGGTAATGTTTCTTGCTTGTCCCAGAGTTAGGGCTCTTTATAAGATTTGACGCATGTTTTGCGACCATGAGGTCACTTGACGCTGGTGCTTGCTGTTTCAGGTACTAGATATGGTGCCAGTTTGAGAAAACAGATTAAGAAAATGGAAGTCAGTCAACATTCCAAATTCTTCTGTGAATTCTGTGGCAAGGTATGTAACATTCAAAAACATATCATTATCATTTTCAATTTTATCAAATTTAGGCACTGCGGTTTCCAGGTCCCTGAAAGCGGGGTGTTATTGTCCCACCCAGCGTTCAGGTCCCCAAGAAGGGACATCTTTGCCCTCGTGGGCCGGTTCGGCTCTACAAAGTGGCCGCCGTTGTTAACGGAAGGCGTCATAGCTGTTATTTTGGGCCTGGTTTTTACACGTCATATCTGTAACACAACGCTCTTGATAGGCCGTGTATGCTAGGAAGTGAAAGCATTTATAGAAACATTTAAATGTTTCCGATTTGATGTAAATGGACTTTTAATCATTTAACTCCATATCTCGAAGTCGAAGCGTGATCCCAATAGCTACAATTAGATTTTAGGCTTCAGTAGATACAATTAGATTTCAGTAGTGGGATAGGGGTTCAGTAGTGGGATGGTGGGTTTGTGGGTCCATTATGTTGAAAATTATTTGTATAAACAAATCGACAATTTATTACTGATTAGTTAATTCTCTATAAGATTTAGAAAATAAGAAAGTTTATCAAGACATATTCATCTTTTTAATAAATTTAGAAGCTCATCATTACGAGGATATCTCATAATTTGTATGGTATAGAAGTTAGTTTAAAGTTTGTTGGGAACAGAGGTTTCTTGTGATTAAGTAAAAGTTGTAATGTAGTGCACCTGTCTTTGTGCCCATAGTTTGCTGTGAAGAGAAAAGCAGTTGGAATTTGGGGATGCAAAGACTGCGGAAAGATCAAGGCAGGTGGTGCCTACACTCTCAAGTAAGTTCAATTCCCTTCCTTTTTTTTACCTTTTTCTTTTCTTTTGAAATCACATCTAGAAACACTTCGTGAGAGGCCAGTAGCTGCACCATATTACATATGTTTCCTTTGGCTTAGGTGTTGGGTCCGAGGGGTATCTAATTTGCCCAAATTGCAAGGGACTTGCACCTGTTCTCATTCGTAGTCGCTTTTTTTCTTTTTCTTTTCGTTAGTTCTTTTCTCCCACACGTGCTCTGTGGTGTGACAATCAGATTACTTTCCCATTTTAATCTTGGTTTGTGGGGGTAAAATCTTGTGTTCGGTGTAGGTCTGGATCATTTATTTTCAATATCTTTCATTAAAATGCCGTTTTTAATTGGTATTTTTAAATGACTTGCAGTACTCCGAGTGCTGTGACTGTACGAAGTACCATTCGGCGTTTGAGGGAGCAGACAGAAGGATAAACTATTTTCAATTTTGTACCTTTGAGCCTTTTGGATGAATATCCATTCAAGACCAGTTTTAGGCTCTAGATCTTTTAGTGATTAGTAGAATTAAACGGCTTTTCAGGAAAAACATTTTATTTGTTCACAGTTAGTGTAATCTTGTTAACTCTAATGGTGGCGAGATATACCTGTATCAGGCTTTGGCAATTTTGTTTGAACTTGATATACCTGTATCAGGCTTTGGCGATTTCCTGTCAATGAACTAGTCAGTGGGTTTACTAAATATTTAACTGAATTTAATTTGAGATATGAGTCTGTGAAATGGCTTTTTTCAGTTTTGTTGTATTTCCCATACGCTTGTTTATGGAGTGATATTTTTAGAGGGTGTTTTTTTTCAATGACAATATTACAAGTTCTTTAATGTTTTTAGTTTTTTTCCCACAAAAAAAAATGGCATTAAATACAAAATTTTCCGGCTAAAGAAAATGATGTTTCCTTTGCTTGAAAAGCTGTGTTGCACTGAGTTTCTGTTACACACGGAAGGTGTAATCTGCTGAAAGGTGCTCGCCGATTTCCAGGGCACAGAGGAAATCATATTTTAATTTAACGTGATTACAAATCTGGAAATCATTTTCTAACATTTGCACACATGTAGCTACTGGAGAAGGTGTTGATTGATAGTTTTATCCATTCAGTTTCGTGTTTCATATGTTTATGCTGAGGCATTTCATTTCGCGAGGGTTAGTCCTCCTGATGGGACTTCTTGTACTTGGAAGACCATTTGTTTGCAGCTGTCTGCCCAACCCATATTCTTGCCAAATGCCCCTTGCCTTCATATTGAGGGTTTGATGTACTGTGCCCACCGTGGTTAATCGCTGTTTGTACCCACATGGTTGCTAGCAAGTGGAGAATTTCTGCTTGGAATGTTGGAGGCTTTTCTTGAGAGTTTGATGTACTGTCGCCATAGCAGTTAATTGATGTTTGTTTCCATGGTTTTGCCAGCAGATGGAGGATTTCTCCTTGGAATGTTGGAAGGGGATCTTGCCACTGTTTATTACCTTGTATTGCCAATATTTGGAGTCTTCTCCCCGTAATGTTGGAATCTGGTCCAGTTTTGCTGGGAGTTTCAGACTGCCATTAGGCTTGCTTTTCCATTGTGGTTTGCCAAATAGGTCCATGGTTTGCCAGCTGGTGGAGGATTTCTTCTTGGAATGTTAGAAAGGGATCTTGCTATTGCTTATTACCTTGTCTTCGTACCAATAATTGGAAGTTTTCTCCCCAGAATGTTGGGATCTGGTCCATTGGTTTGCCAAACAGGTCGTCTTGGAGGGTTCACCAGTCAGTGCTTGGCTTTAGTTTTTTCTCTGATTGAAATTCGATGGTTTCTTTTGCCGCCACCTCACTTCTGCTATGGAAGGCTTCACATACTCTTTAAACCAATCAAGCAACAGGAGATGAATGCATGGAGCTGGCTGAAAGTTCTGCAAGTGTAAACATAACTTTGACAGAACAATGAGGTGCTTGTATTCTGTACTGTTTGGCTGCTTCAGTGATCTGGAATTAATTCATCCTCTATTGCAGCCGTGTTTTTAAGATATCAATGAATATTTGAAGAAGAAATATTACAATGTTCATAGAAAAATCCCTCTTGAGTTTCTCAACATGAGATCCGTATATCAAAAAAATATATTTATCAAAATGTATGGCAGTCCTATTCAAGTACTTTGGTTTTCAAAATGTATATGTGAACTGCACTGAAGACATGGAACTAAGGTGAGCTTGGTACACATTCCAAACATAATAATTCATCTTCCTGTTTGATTTACTTAAAAGACTGAAAGCACTCTAATATCTGAGGCGTTTCAAGGGAAAATTTTATTAAACATGGATAGGAATTATCAGGTGAGTTGTTTCCAGAAGGAATGTCGCCTGTTTGTGACTTGCTGCAATAATAACTCCTTTCAAGGAGACTCGGTAGATGAGTAATTATTATGGGCAACAAAATTCTCACTTTACAGTAGCAATATCGACCAACTTCCTTGGGATGCTCATTTCTTTGTACTGGATTATTGGGTGTGAGCGCAAGATTGCCACTTCCTCCAGCAGTTTTGACAAAAACGCCCCAGCTTTTAGTTATGCCCTTAGATCCCACCAACTGTTTGGTATGAGCTTTATATCTTCTCACTTAAAATTTCGTATGAGCTTTTTATCTTTTCACTTAGAATTTGAGGTTTCTCAGTAACTCTGTACATCTTTGACACATCTTCCAAAAGCTAAAGGCATGCTAACTAAAATGGAGATTTTCAGTTCGGTGGGTTTACTAATGTCAAAACTCCGCCATCTACAATAGGGCAATTGTCTCTTCTCACAACACTTGATTTGAAAGGTTGCTTTTCTTCACGTTTATTGCCTCCATCTGTGGGGCTTGCTTAGAGAACTTTGTATTTTAGACTTGAGCAAATGAAGCGATCTCTTTTGCACTCTTTCATACCATGCACAGTATTGCTACTTGTCATAGGAAAAACTGTAACAGTAAGTATTTTAGACTTGAGCAAATGAAGCGCTCTCTTTTGCACTCTTTCATACAATGCACAGTATTGCTGCTAGTCATAGGAAGCTGCAGTTTCATCTGGTCTGTGGATTAATATTGATCAGGTTGAGGTTCTTAAGCTAGCATACCCCAAGAGCATGATTTTTTTGCCTCACACAGCAGAATGCAGCATATACGAAAGCTTAATATTTCCAACCGAAGGATAAGTAATAAAATTACTTAATGCATTTATATTTTGAACTGGGGAATCTTGGTTGATCTAAAGGATTTACATACGTTATGAAACTATATGCACATGTTTCCCCAGTAGTTGAATTCGCATATACGAAAGCTTAATATTTTCATCTGCAGGATAAAATTACTTCATTCCTGTATATTTTGAACAGGGAAGTCTGTTTTGGTCTGAAGGCTATTTCCCCAGTAGTTGAATTCTACTTTATGTGATTGATGATTCCACCCTTAACTAACTAAATATGCTAAGTAAGGTTTACCCTGTATTTTCTGCTTGTCACATAGGCATATTACTATTTCCCAACCATACCTGGAACTGGTGGAATTGACTAATGTTCTATTAAATTTCTGTTTTCATTGGGTGGATTTAATGATTCCACCCTTGACTAATACGCCTAGTAAGGTTTGCCCTGTTTTTGTTCTCGTCACATAGGCCTATTATCATTTACCAAGCATATCTGGAACTGGTGGAATTGACTCGTGTTCTGAAGGTATTAGATTTCATCTAGTATAGGAGTGAGTTTATTTTTTGAAGGTATCTATGTTTTCTTTTTGAAAACCACATAAATATCTTCCCGAAAATTATACGATTAGACAATTGTACATAGACCATTTCTGCTCGCAACCATTCATTGATGACCACGTGCCTCTTTTTAGCTTCGCCCTTGTGAAAATTATAATCAAGGCCATAAGATGTACATGTACATTTATTTAGGGTTTTACTTCTTTGATGACCACGTGCCTCTTTTTAGCTTCGCCCTTGTGAAAATTATAATCAAGGCCATAACATGTACATGTACATTTATTTAGGGTTTTACTTCTGGAATACAGTTTTTTCTGTTTCTGGATCAAAGGCTTTATTTCTTTTTATTTTTTTGTATTTTTGAGTGGGGTTTATAAATTAATATAGATCCATCTTAACTTTGGATCTACCTTGTGTCAAGAAGGATCAAATCCCTTGAAGGATCTACCATGTTTCAAGAAAGATCAAATTCTTTGAAGTGCAATCTTTTGCACAAATTTTACACTTAAGTTTTTACTTCAAAGAATTTGATCCCTCTCGATGCTTGATAGATCTGGAGTCAAGTTGATTCTATACTAGTTTAATATGTAAATCTGTCGTATGTAAATCATGGTTTAATAATGTTTAAACTCATTCTTACATATCAAGAAGTATCTAAGTTTTATTAATTATATTAGTTTTAACTAAGTGGAATATATATCTTTTTATCCAAATTTTTGCAGTCAAGATGGTTCTATACTAGTTTAATATGCAAATCCGTCGTAAGTAAATCATGGTTTAATAATGGTTAAACTCAATTTTACATTTCAAGAAGTATAGAAGTATCCAAGTTTTATTAATTATTCCAGTTTTAACTACGTGGAATATATATCTTTTTATCCAAGTTATTAATTTTATTAATATTTTCCAGTTTTAATTAATTAGAATTATATTTTTTTTGGTTTTGAATTTTAAATTAGGTACATATGGTAAAATATTTGTATACTTAATATTTATTATATTAAGTTGAAATTTATCCAATTCATTTTTATATTTTAGGTTAAAGTTGTCATTGTAAAATTTTTATTTACTTAATATTTTTTATTTTACTAAATTACTATATGTCAATTCCAGTGTAAGTATAGAATTACACTTTTCTTATATTGAGTTATAAAAGGCTGTCTCTGAAAATAATAAAATCTTCCTTATATTGAGTTATAAAAGGCTGTCTCTGAAAACAATAAAATCTTCCTTATATTTTGAGTAGTGTTTGTAAATGGAATATAGAATGCAAATTTGGTGTTCATCTATGAAAAGGCAGATCTTAGATTTTTCATAGCGTTTGACAGAATATAGCCCATTTCTGCTGAAAATTTCATGGAAATTAAATCCATCAGTTGGCAACGGGTATGAATCACACATAGTTTGTTATGCTAGTTTTATTATATCTTTAAATAGGTGCTAAACTACCTTTTTGGTTTTGATGGCGTTTAGCAAATTGGTTCATTTATGAATTGGTTGGTTCCAATTTCTGTAATCTACTCTGATAATTGTATTGTATACATCTTTGCTTTGCTTCATTTTAAAGAAAGTTATTTTGCAGTGGGACTTTAGCCTCATGTTAGGATGCATTGGTTTTGTGTTTCATTTCTAAAAGCAATTATTATATCGAGAGGAGTGAAGCATCCAGTATAGGGGAGATGTTGTCACGTAAGTAGAGTTATATTTTCTTTAACAAGAACCATTAAACTGTATTGATAACAGCTGAAAAAATCAGTAAAGGAATACAACAATTCCTCATAACAAATATTAGAGGACCCGGTTCAGTATGAATTTATGAAAATTAGTCATTTAAAGAAAAAGTAATTTGAAGCAAAAAACAAAGTTCCCCAAACTACTATAGATTCTTACGTAACGATAGAGGGGCAATATACAAAAACACTTAATAAAAAACAAAACTAGGAGCTGATATCATTGTTTGAGGGATGGAATTCATGAGCATTTCCTTATCTTCTTTTGAATTATTCTCAAAATCACCACCTTGAGTATCAGCCTCAACATCTTGAATATCTTCCATAGTGTCTCACCTTACACATCATGAGTATCTCTAGTTCCTTCAAGTTTGTCTTCATTGCCTGTAATTTGAATATCTTGACTTTGACTATCATCTTTATCATCATCATCATCATCGGATTTGGTAATATGAACCATTGGCTGCATAACAGAGCCTTCCACATTCTTCTTCTAATTTCTTGCCCAAATGAGAGTTTTTACAAGCAATGACATCTCCATGCTTCATCGATGTTTTAGACATTGCGGTCACTTGTGCATCACAAGAGTGGAAAGACCCTTCAACCTCATCCAGACAAACATCCAGTCCAATAGTAACATTAGAAATATGATGGGTGGTTTGCTCAATATCATCACGCTGAGTATCTAAAACAAGAACAATAATATGTTGGACTGCTGCAACTAAACCTTCCATCTGAGATTGCATCCATCTCAGTTGAGAACGAATATCATGAATTTCTACCCGAGAAACACTAATTCTTTCTGAAAGGTCTTCCAATATTTTTTCAAAGTCCATTTCAGAGGAGCTCTTCCAAATTCCCTCACGAAAGACAATTCAAATATCAACCCAATTCATAACCAAAGCAGGACCAGTGGCAACCAAAAGAAGCAAGTGACAATTACCACAATAAGACTTGAAAAAAGATTACATAGCATATATAATCCACCTAGTGGAAATATCTTTCCAAACCAATTGATACTCTATACACATTGCACCAACGCCCTAGTATTCCAAACCTCCTAGATAAAGGATAATGTAGAGTCCAGATGTAGACAAAGTTCTTGTGAACAATTCTGCACATGAATGGCATTGAATACCGTAGAGAGCCAATCTCCAGGGGCACATGAGAGAACATTAGAATTTCATCGACAATTTGCCACCATTCCAAAATTTTCCCACATGTAAAATTGCCAATGACGGAACGAGCTAAACAAAATGATTTGAGAAACTTCTTGGTGAAGCTTCCGGACAATATCATGAGCCTCGAGTAAGTGCTTGATTGTGCGGATCAAGATAATGCAACGGTGTACAGTCTTTCATACACAATGAATGCTCTACCTGTCCTAGAAAATAAATGAACCTTTCCGACATATGTAATGGCTAGAGCATGAAAAGACTAAGTAAAAATTCTACATGAACTTAATCTTAAACCAAACTTTAAGGGAGCCAGTGATATGTTTGTTGTTCCCCATGTTTTCTAATGCCCCCTCTAGGCAAGCTAGAGGCTTGTTTAACAAGTTCCTCTGCTAATAAAGCAAGAATAAAGCATAGCGCTCTGCTTGATTATTGGTGTTGATCCTTAGTCCACAAGCATACGTAGTGACTATATTTCCACTGGGGTCGAAAATTACTCCCTGCCTCCCCAGCAGTGTAGCGTTATGTTACCAAAACAATTGCTAATAAAATTTTGATAAGTGTTTGCTGTTGAATCTTTTTTCAAACCTATGAGTAGCTACCCATTTGTAGTGTTCCATGTCATGGAGCTCATATTTTCAACGGTGGTAGGGATCGATAGAAATAGACCGAGGATTTTATGCATCAGGTTTCATTGCCCATAACTCTTTGGGCACATTAAACACAGTCATACACAACTCCTTCACTTTATCCTGGAAAACCCAGTAGGGAAAAACCAGCCATCAATACTAGCAACACAAGATTTATCCTGGAAAACCCAGTAGGGAAAAACCAGCCATCAATAATAGATCTATTACTTGTCTTTGACCAAACTAGGCCAAGGCTGCCAAGAGCATCTCTCTTCCTCACATTGGCCCATTACAATGGAGGATTACAACCCTATAAATAGGGTTCTTTACATGCAAATACAACTAGCAAGAAACCACAAGCTACCAAAACTATGTGCTCGAAGCTACTTACATTCTTGCTCATCCTCAAGTTAAGGTTAACCCTAACAATCCCCCCTTTAAACTTGAGTTGGGGAATTGTTCTGGATCTAACCCCCCGCCAAAAAAACAACTAGGGTATTCAGAAATCCCATTTACATGTAAATTACGCATTGCAACCTCCATTCCATTTTTTTTCCCTTTTAATTGTTGCTATTACATCCATAATTCTTCCTTGTGCTGCACTTCCACAAACATTTTGTACTTGCAAACGATTCATCATTAATGTCCATATAAAGGAATTCATCTATCAGAATACATGGGGTGCTCAGCGACTGTAATTTCCAGTTTTCTAGGAATCCTTTTCTCCTACGTGGTTCATCAATACATTAAACTCTTCGTTGAGCATAACTTGGTCTCAACATTCTAAGATAAATCCATGTCACATTCCCCCCTTTAATTGAAGACATCCTCTTCGATTCCGCATCAAGCTAGGCTATGAGTACACCTATCACCCTTGTACCTACCAAAGTGATTCATTTTACAACTTGATGTCACATCCTCTTTTGCACATAAGAGAGATACACCTACTTCAATACATGTAGGCCTAAACATGAGAAATCAACTTTAACTCAGAATCAAAAACTTTGAGGTATCGAGTACAACCAATCATGCACCCCTACAATACATGCTCAATAATTTCAAAATAGGGACAACAACATTCGATGCTTTACAACACAAACCATGACTTTCTTAAACACCCTTATTAAGAATATCCTTGCTATAATGCTTGAAGCAAACCTGCAGTCCCTTCGCATCCTTGTGAATATCCTTGCTATAATGCTTGAAGCAAACCTGCAGTGCCTTCGCATCCTATTAGGGTCTCTTCATTTCAGCGCTGCAACAATGCTGCCACAGCCTCGATCTTGACCCCTACCACAACAATGCTGATCATCTGATTTCTTACGTGATCGCTTAGATCTCGTGGAGAGTATATTTGATTGGCTTCTTCACCGCCAACATATAGAGAGTTCAAAGAATGATGTTGAACTTAGGGATCCGTACTGAGGTGACTCAGATCTTAGGCAACAATCAGACTTTTTTCCTCACAGCTACAGTGGGTAGCTCCTTTACAATAAACTTCAACCAGCAGTGACTCCGGGTAGCGACTCCTCCGTCTCTTCCTTTGCAGAGACCTCCAACTTGTTCTCACAGTCAAAAACGCTTTATGAACAAGACCTTTCTTTAACACTTAGATAACACAACCCTGAAATATCTCGTTGTCCACTTATTGATGAAAACGTTTCATTTAAAAGTTATTGTAAAATGAGGTGGACATTATAAAACAATTCTTTTATGAAATATCCCTTTAAAAACTATTTCTTATTGTTGTGTTTTACCTTTGCTAACGACATTATCCTCATGGCTTATTCATTGCGAGGCATACAAATATTCACTGTCTTCGGCTCACGTGAAAAAAGTTTCAGCAGACTTCTTCACGCGGATTCTGCGACAGTTCTCTGAATGGCCGCTGTCTCGACCTCCAACACGCAGCCACAAACTCTGGCAGTATTTCAATTCTGATACGCTTACTTTTTGGAACGTTGGCAATATCTTCAAGAAGTCTCCTTAGGTCTTCTTCTCGGTAGCTAGGCTCTTATCAAGCTTGTTCTTCCAACCATAGTGGGCCGCAGATTAATCATCACCACTCTCTCGCAACTCTTTTCGCAACTCTTCACAAACAAATTCAATAGATTTTCATTCCATGTAGTAGCTCTACACTTACCAGCTGATTTGCATTTTCTCCTTGCAGATCAAGTGTCCAAGCAATAAAGCAATAGATCTCTTATCTCTTATCATCCATCCGCAAGCAGTCTCATCTACACACACCAGGTTCTGATACTACTGTTAGCATTACAAATATGAGAGAGAAAATAAATACAAATACAAGCAATTAATAACATCAATAATAAATCTATTATTGGTTCTTGGTCAAACTAGATCAAGGTAGCGAAAAGCATCTCTCTTGCTCACATTGGCCCATCACAATAGAAGATTACAATCCTATAAATATAGTTCTTTACATGCAAATAGAACTAACAAAAAACCAAAAACTGTCAAAACCATATACTTAAAACCATTTACATCCTCACAAGTCAAAATTAAATTAACCCTAACAAAAAAAATGTAAGACACTTAAGTAACTACCCAACTTAATATAAAATTCTTCTTGTTAATGCTAGACTTGAATACACATGCTAGACTGGAGCTATTGGGTACTTCAAATTTCCAATCCTTAACCTTTCTTATTCAACACTTATTAAGCACCCTAAGCGGTCCTACACTGTTTAATTCGGCCATGTCTTTCACATGGTTTTGGCAATGTCTTTTACATGGTTAACATGATTTCTATATTCTATAATTTCTATTGGTTTCACATGCTTATAAACAAGTTATTTCTATTATTTCTTCTCGCTACATTTATTGTGCTTGCACCCTTAGTGCGCATGAGTGCATGAGTCAGTGTGTGGAGTACTCAAATAGCCCAGGTGGGGATTCAAATACAGATGGCAACTATGATGGCGACATATCTATGACTAATTTAACTTTTCAAAATTATCATAAATATAATTAAGTTCTTTAATATAAGCTTGTGAGGTGAGAATAGGAAATTAATTTATGGTCTCTTATAATAATAATTATTTTATCATACTTCTCTTTATGGTTTAAAGAGGGTACTGTTGAGAAGAATATCTTTTATACAATACCTTATGGATGTGAACATTTGTCTTCATTCATTGGCGTACTATAAGCGTTAACCAAAATGTCTCTAACTTGTTGGAATTTGGTAGAATAATTATTGTCGGTAATCTGGGTAGTTTTAAAATCGGGTATTTAATCTAGGATAGGCAAATACAATTGCTGAAATTGCAAAATTGTGGAAATAGCAATTTCCAGGAAAAATTTTGACCGGTTTTTATCAAAAAATTATCCTACTCGTAGTTCAACCATGTAATGTTAAAACGTAGTGTTTGTAATCATGGTTTCCAATAACCCAATACATGATGGCAGTTTTAAAAATATAGAAAAACCTTAAAATCGACATTGAAAGCTGTATAAATATATTCTAGTGGCCGAAATGTCCATAAAATTATGTCGTGTTTTGTATAAATAAGATTGTGCTATGTTTTGTAAAATTGATCTTGTTATCTTTTGTATAATTGCTATATGATATTATATAAATTATTTTGTATAATTGATGATGATATTATATTTAAAAATTTAAGTTTTAGACTTTTAATCTTTTTTTATCCTACTCGTTGTTTAAAATGTAGTGTTTGTAATCATGGTTTCCAATAACCCAATACATGATGGCAGTTTTAAAAATATAGAAAAGTCTCCATGTAATGTTAAAACGTAGTGTTTGTAATCATGGTTTCCAATAACCCAATACACGATGACAATTTTAAAAATATAGAAAAGCCTTAAAATTGACATTGGAAGCTGTATAAATATATTCTAGTGGCCAAAACGTATAAATATATTGGAGAGCATAGTGGGTTTTGTATAAATAAGATTATGTTATGTTTTGTAAAATTGATCTTGTTATTTGTTATCTTTTGCATAATTGATATATGATATTATATAAATTATTTTGTATAATTGGTGATGATATTATATTTAAAAATTTAAGTTTTACTTTTTTAATTTTTTTTATCTATAGTGTTTGTAATCATGGTTTCCAATAACCCAATACATGACAGTTTTAAAAATATAGACAAGTCTACATGTATAGTGTTTGTAATCATGGTTTTCAATAACCCAATACATAATGACAGTTTTAAAAATATAGAAAAGCCTTATAACCCAATACATAATGGCAGTTTTAAAAATATAGAAAAGCCTTAAGATCGACATTGAAAGATATTCTAGTGGCCAAAATGTATAAATATATTGGAGAGCATAATCGGTACTGAATCAAAACAAGAGTAATTAACTAGTCCCTTAGCTAGTCCATGCCATAAAATTATGTCGTCTTTTGTATAAATAAGATTTTGTTATGTTTTGTAAAATTGTTCTTGTTATCTTTTGTATAATTGATATATGATATTATATAAATTATTTTGTATAGTTGATGATGATATTATATTTAAAAATTTAAATTTAAGTTTTTAATATTTTTCATAGTTTTTAAAGTTTTTATTTTTATTTTTAATAATTAATAATTATTTTTTTATTAATAATTAATATTTAAGTTTCTTATGAATTAATTCATAATTGCATACTAGTTTTTTATTTTTTATTTATTTTTTAAGTTTTAAAAATAAGTTTTTAGTTTTTTTTAATATTTTTAATAATTAATAATTGTTTGCTAATTTTTTTTAGTTTTAGTTGTTTTAAATTTTAAAATTAGTTTTTCATTTTTTAATAACGACTTGTTGTAATCATACATGATAATTTTTTAGATATTAGTATAAATATAAAGAATTGGTTTTAGTTTTAAATATAAAGAATTCGTTTTAGTTTTTAAATTTTAAAAATTATTAATTAGTAAATGCATTTAAGGCATATAGACTTCAAAGTGCATTGCATTTAAAAAATGAGAGGACATGCAATAATAACGAGGGGCACTTGTGTACTTATTATCACTAACACAATGTATAAAAATGATATTATTCATTATCACTAACGAAACTTTTAGTACAAAGACCACATGTAAAAAAAATTAAAATTTTTAAAATTAAATTAATATTTTGTTTAAACAATTTAACATCACAGTAGGGGTAATTTGTTACTTCATAGCTTTTAGCCAATCATAAAATAGAAATAAAAAATTTGAAAAATTCTACAAAATAATTTATATTTTCAAAATCTAAAGTTTAACATATAAATATTACAAAACTTTGAAAAACATTATAATTTTTTGGTGTAGTCAAAATATTCTATGTTTTCAACCTTTTCCAAGCATATTTTCGGATTTAGTTTGTTTGCATTCCGGTTGGAAATCTTTTAAAATTCTTAGAATCACATATATTAGCTATGGAAATTGCATAATTTGGGTGCCATGGGGTATTAGACGGTGCTAATCTAAAAACACAATTTAAACACTTCCAAATATGGATTTTACCAAATTTTTTTTTACCGTAAAGTCCAAAACTTAGAATAAATAGACTATTTAGGACTCCTAATTTTTTTGGTATTAATATAAAAGTCAGTCTTGATAGTCCTGCAAGAACTAATAAACGTTTAATGGGTTGGATATATTTATATCATAAAATGCTTGTTGGGACATTAATAATTGATCTATTATTAAATCAATCATATCAAAACACAATTTAAACATTTCCAAATTTTGAGTTTACCAAAAAAGAATTACATCCTCCCTTTTCCAATGAAATGCAAGATAATTAGATTTTTTTAAATTAACAAAAATAAAATAATTCCTTAACTTGGTAATGACAAAAATTTGAACTTGGTATGGAAGAGTTTTTTTTTTAATTTATGTTTTTTAAAATAAAAACTATATATTACTTCATAAAATTAGATACATATCACTCTTTCAGAGTTTCAGAGTCCCCAGATCAACATCCATATCTGTCATAACAACATAAATAAAAAAGATTAGTTTGTTCTGAACAGGCTTCCAGAAAAAAGATAAGAGACAACCTATTCCTAGTCCCACTATGGACTATCGCTAGAACTACTATATAACTAAACATAACTTATGAAAGGAGAACTGAAAACTAGACTCAAACACATCTAAACCCTGAAGATCAAATCGGATTCTTGGAGCGATCATCCACACTAGTGCCATCCACATTTGTCGAGATAATTTTATCAGCCCGCTTCTTCTTGTTGCCTTCTCCCTTCCGCGGGTCGACTCTCTGGCTCCTGCTGCTGCTGGTACCGACGGTTTCCTCATTCTCCATACCAGGATAGTAGAAAGTAATGCCTAGCTTGTTAGCAATCAGGTCAATTTTGCTGTGCATCAGATGACTATCAGCATTATGGTCCTTCCATGCCCGCACAGGTTCCTCATCCCCCTGACTCTTAATAGTGTCGCACATGGTAACGTGCGCCATTAGGTTCTTCATCACCCAATAGACCATGATCATCCGGTCATAAGCAGAGACTCTTCTAGCCATGGTGCCAGGGTCCACAACCCATTCTTCAACCTCCATCCGAATGTCCTCAATTGGGATAGATTGCACCTCTTCCCAAAGATGCTTCTCAATGGCTTTGATATCATCACAAACCACAGGAGGAATACGGTCTCGAAATAAGGTGGCCGTAGTCTGGGCTTGAGTTTGGGCTCTCATAACACGACCACCACTGCCACCCTTATCCTCCACCATCTTTCCTTTTCCCCTCTTCCTGCAAGGAGCAAGGCTCGTATCATAATCCAAATTGAGACGAAATTTGGGATCCATCCAGGGAAAAACCAGGGGAAACCACTCCCAGTCTGGCGGTCTAACAAGAATAAAACACACTCTAAACAACACCCATGGAAAAGTGTCAACCAAAGGCAAGAAGAAAATACCAGCGAGACAAGGAGCACGGTAGGAAGAACACAGAAAATCACTTGGATATATGGCCATGGATGCCATGATTACTATGATAGATTGATTCCCCCCCCCAGCGGAAGGTACCATCCAACTCCCATAAGCGTACTCTTCCTAGTAACTAACATTAAAAGGAACTTAATTGCCAGATATGGAAAGTGGTGCGGATCCAACCTCCTTTTCCCCACATGCTTGACCCTGTACTCTTTAGTATCCAACTCCATGGAAGAAATGGGGCCAGCTGTCTTTCTCCACATGATTAACTTAGGTGGTCTGACACCACTGAAACGATCTCCATCTGCCTCCTGTCCCCATTCTGAGAAGCCTGCCCTCTGCCGTCCACCTATCTACTTTTTTCAAAATCTGAGTTGGCGAGGTGGATGTAGTTGGGTTCCCAATTCTCATTCGCAAAATCAACAATTTGACCTATGGTGAGGGCCCCACCCCTTTCTGCGTCGAGGTTGGCTAAGAGATCCACGAATTTGTTCACCTCCCTCCTTATGTGGTTGAAGGAGATGGAATTATGAGTAGTCACGAGGTGATGCAGATTTTCGAACCTGCTCGACAACTGTCAGCTAGTAGTTATATGATTCGCAGATTGGCCACTGGATAATTTCTTTGCCATCTGGATGATAATTTTGGAATCACCCTCCACAGTCACCAGAAACCAACCTTCCCTGACAACAATTTGAAGACCCTGGATGGAGCCTTCTAATTCACCAGAGTTGTTAGTGTCATTGACAAGATATCCAAAGTAGAATTTTGAGATAGTCCCATTAGCATTTATGCAAACTCCTCCAAACCCCACCGCTCCCGGATTTCCTCTGGATGCCCCATCGAAGTTCACCTTAAACTCATTCATCATAGGAGGATACCACAAATTCGGGCTAGATGGATTACAAATTTTGTCTTTCCTGCGAAGCCCATCCAAGTCTCTCCTTCCCAAACCCCATCCTGCAACAATGCGTGCTTCATCCTCCGAAAGGTCCTTGTTAGTTTCTCCCCATTGCATGCTTCTTATCGTCTCTTGAAGGTTGTTGACCACCTTCTGTCAAACCTCCTCTTCACTGTGCCTCTTATCCCAGAATATGCGTGCATTTCTTTCCTTCCAAATATTCCAGAGAATCATTCCTGGGAACATCTTCCATAACGTTCCAAGGATCAAGTTTTTGAAGGCCTGAACATTCCATTCTCGAAGAGATTGATCCAGTTGGCCTCTCATTCGGTCACTCCTCTTGAAAATCATGGCCCCTCTATCCCATAACGAAGCGGAAAAGGGGCATCCATCAAGAAGGCACACCAAGTTTTCATCATTGTTGAGGCATAGGGGACATCGAGAAGGGCCATGAATCCCCCTCTTCCTAAGGTTTTATCCCGTTAAAACCCTTCGCCAAACTAGCAGCCAACATAAGACATCCGTCTTAGGCCAAGGGTTCATATCCCAGATCTTTTGCCAGGTTGCTTCATCCCCTTCCTCCTGACTATTTCGTATGTCATAGGCTTCCTTCATACTAAAAGTGCCTTTTTGCCTATAACCCCACCTCAACTTATCAGAACCAAATTTGATGTGGATGAACCTTCCCTGGAGGGAGATCTAGAAGGAGCGAAGATATTCTTCGTTAGTTAATCCTTCCCACCATTGCTGACCCAACCATTTCCTATGACCATTCGATGGCGGGTTTTCCCAGTAGTGGCTAACCTTGAATTTTCCTTCTTACAACCCTCTCACTCTGATATTTTGCCACCTCGGGTTTGCACCTAATTTTGGAAGTTGATTCCAGGAGTCATCCCAAAAATTTGCTAGATCACCATAAAAAATTTCCCAAAAAATGTGATCCTGAACGATCTTGCGACTCGAGAGAGCTTTCATCCAAATATGAGATCTTAGCGTTTCCTCATTATACCTGATCAATTGACCAATAGGTCTATCCCTAGCATATTTCACATGCCACAGTTTCTCCCAAAGCTGCATCTTATAGTTGCACCATGTCCACCAAATTTTGGAACCATGAATGTCACTTACAACCTTAGGGTCTTTGAGGCCCAATCCACCTTTTTCCTTTGGGCGACAAATTTCGTCCCAACCAACCAGGGAAAATTTGTTTTTTTTTCCCTACCACCCCAAAGAAAATTTCTTTGGATTCCTCATATTTCCTTGATAATTTCCTTTGGCGCAGATATCAAAGAGAATAGGTAGATTGGCATTGCTTGAAGAATTGTTTTGACCAAAATCAGCCGACTGGGGAAGTTTAGGGGATGAAGAGTCCAACTTGAGAGCTTGCTTCAGAGTCTGTCAAGGAGATCCTACCAAGATATCCTTCTGATAGTACCTTCCGTGAGTGGAGCTCCCAGGTACTTAAAAGGAAGAGATCCTTTGGAGAATCCCAAGATTCAAAGAATATTTCGTTGCGCAATACCGAAAGTGTTGAAGAAGAACACCTGCAATTTATCAGAATTAACTTCAAGCCCTGAAGCATTTGCAAAAAGATTTAAACTTTTCTTAAAGGCTTGAGCTTCTTCAACTGAAGGGTGCCCCATTAACATCGTGTCATCTATGAATTGTTGATGCGTTTGTTTATCCATTCCCTCATGGAGTTTCAGACCCCGAATCTCTCCTTCTGCTGATTGATTTTGAAGGAGCCTACAAAGCCCTTCAGCCATAAGGATGAATAGAAAGGGTGACATAGGGTCCCCTTGTCTGATTCCCCTGGATGACTATAAAAGCCGAGTTGACGAACCATTCAACAAAATGGAAAAGAAGGGAGTGGATACCAGGTTCATTATCCACTCAACCCATTCCCTTCCAAAACCAAAGGCAACCAAAATACTTCGCATATATTGCCAACTGAGTTTATCATAGGCTTTAGCCATATCCAATTTTACCAACATAACAGGTTTCTTAGTAATCTTCAAAGAGTGAATAGTTTCTTGAACCAAGATGATCCCATCCAAGATTTTCCTTCCTTCTACAAACCCCGATTGCTCTGGGCTAATCAAACTAGGGAGGAGTGGTTTTAGCCCATTTGCTATCACTTTGGTGATGATATTGTAAATGAAATTTTACAGAGTGATAGGCCTGAACTTACTAGGGGAATCAACTCCTTCCTCTTTCGGGATCATGGAAAAGAAGGTAGCATTAAAAGCCTTTAAGACCCCTCGACTACATCGAGATTCCTCCACTATTTCCAAGGCCTCCTGCTTAATCATGTCCCAAAAGAAGTAAAAAAAATTTGTAGTAAAACCGTTAGGTCCTAGAGCTTTCTCCAAGGCCATCTGGTTCATAGCCTCCTCAACCTCCTGCATAGAGATTGCCTTATTCAACATCTCATTGTGTTCGCTAGTAACCAACCTGGGGATGAGTCTGGTGATCCTATCTATTTCATGGCTTCTATCACGATGGTCCTCCATCAAGATATCCTCAAAGTGGTGAACCAACTCTTCCTCGATTTCTCTTCTAGATTCCACCTGACTTCCATCCGATTTCCAAAGTTTAAAAATCTTTGACTTATGTCGATTTTGGATAACAGTGCTATGAAAGAATTTGGTATTCTTCTTTCCTTCTTGATGCCATTGGTTCCTCGATTTTTGCTTCCAATAAATCTCCTCCTGTCTTTCCCTAGTCTCAAGATCATTCAGTAGGTTGATCTCCTGCTCTCTTAGATCATCATCCCATCGTTAATCCATTCCTTTCCTATGGATATGCTCAATATCCTCCATCCATTTTTTCTTGTCTTGAAATATATTCCCAAAGTCTTCTCTATTCCAAGTACGGATCTTGGATTTAAGAGCCTTTAACTTTTGCTGAAATTGATACATTCCAGTTCCTAGGGGGGACCAATTCCTACCACCATTGTCCAACAAGATCTTTAAAGTCCTTATGCTCCAACCAAAATTATTCAAACCTGAACGGTTTGAATAAAAAGGCATTTGACCAATCCCATTGGAGGCATATGGGTCAATGGTCAGATCCAACAGCCTGAAGGACATTGGAACTAATCTCCCCTCTGCCCCTGCCAATGTCCCCAGTGACCAGAAATCTGTCAATTCTAGAAGCTACTAGATGGGTACCTCCACGTCTATTGTTCCACGTGTACCACCCATTCCCTACCTTGATATCTATAAAAGGACTATGAACAATAAGATCCCTGAAATCTTCTTGAAATCTATCCATAACCCTCCCCCCCCTTTTGTCACTGAGAGAGGTTATCAGGTTGAAATCCCCACCAATTATCCATGATCCATTGCCAGCTTGATCCCTCAACTAGGTCAAGAAAATCAAGAAAGCAGGTTTCCGAGGGAAGGCACTAGGACCGTAGACATTCAACAAGGTTCTCTTTGTCCCTATTTCTAGATCAGTGAAGTTAGTAATCAGATAAAAATGATTAGCCCTCCACTCCGAAAGGCATATGGAGTTAGGTTGCCATAGCACGGCCAAACCTCCCGCCATACCAAAAGCGTCAGTCACCATAACCTTACTTTCCCTCCAAATCTTCTGTCCCAACGTCTCCATTACCTCTGAACTGCATTTTGTCTCCTGCAGAAAGAGAACATCTGGCTTTTCCTGTTTGACCTTTCTTGCTAACGACATTATCTTCCTGGGATGGTTACATCCCTAAATGTTCCATGACACAATCTTCATTGACTAACCTTATTTACTTCAAAAAAAGCAGCCATTATCGTCAGATACTAGCCTGATTTTATAAGTTTGACTCCTACCTCAGCTATCCTTGGCTTGTTCATTTTTCTTCCTCTCTTCAAATCTTCCTCTGGTGACTTCCTTTTATTCCCTTTCTAAGGATCTATTGCTATCCCCAGTTGTTGGTGGGCTTTAGTTTTGATAATTGCCTCTTGGAGTAGTTCCAATTGTCGCCTAGAGACATATCCCTTCCCCTTCTTATCACATTCTTTCTCAATCTCGTCCAGATCCAACTCTCCCAATTCCATTTCTTCCTCTCCATCCTCCTCCATTGCCTCGGTTTGGTCCTCGTTTTCCTTCCCATGATCAGATTCTTCTTCAATACCCTCCATTTGTTTTTTCAGATATTTTTCCTTATTCCTGTCTTCCTCGGCCTCCTCTCCAATTTCCTCCAAGATCTGGAAAGGGTTGTTGCTAGTGGTCCCTTTGCCTTGATTCTCCTTCACCGTCTTCTGCTGCCCTCCCGTTCTTTTTTTTTTTTTCCGGACTTGCATAAACCCTTCCCTATCCTTCTCTCCTTCCCGGGGTTACTTGGATAAGGGAGGCGACCTGAGCACCTATGGGCAATTCCTGCCCAAGTGCCCATATTCGTGACATTGATGGCACCTAAACGAAAGCTGCTCACAGTGAATCAGTTGTACCCATTCCTCATCATCCCAGTTCAAGATGATGGCTTCCGGTAACTCTTTTGAAAGATCCGTGTAAACACAAATACAGGAAAAAGCGGTATACCTTTGCTATTTGGTCTTCTTGGCGACCTTAACAAATTCCCCAATCGTGTTCCCAATATCTTGCAGAATTTCTAGATCCCATTATTCAGAGGGGAGGGAAAACAACCGGATCCAGACAGGGGCAACCTTCATATCCTTCGTTTTCTGGGTTGAACCGTTCTTTCCAGGGTCTGAGATAGAGACCAGCCGAAAAGAAGAAATAGGGCCCTCCCTCCAGAACCCTATCATGATCTTCTTGGTTAAAGAAGATAATTGTAAAGAAACCCTTGGATCCCAGGTGGAGATCATAGTGCCCTTTAGGGTTCCAGTTACTCTTAATCCATCGGACTAAGTCTCTCTCTCAAGGCCAGATCCCCATGAATTTTCCAATAAGGGCTTTCTCCTTCCAAAGTTCTACCTTTTCTCTGATATTTTCAGATCTGATATGAATAGCTGGAATAGTTTGGGTTTTCGGGAGGCAGCCGCCCGGACCCGTCCTTCTGTGTGCTCCTTTCTCTGTCCCACTTGTCTCCCCCAACTCATCTCCACCAGTCCTTCCCTCAGACATCAGAGGCCTGGGCTGCGATGTCTTCATGTGTCCTAGCGGGGGAATACAGTGCCACCCGGAACGCTCAGACTGGAGGCCCCAACCAGCCTGCAGCTGCGCGACCCTCCTTCGTTCACCAGACTCGATTAGCCCTAATTTCTTTCTAATCCTCAAAAAATCGCTCTGCCGAGGACAAAGACCTAGTTGATGTAGAGCCCATTTCTTTAATTCCTCAACTTGGTATGGAAGAGTTAATAGTTTACGACTATTATTATATATTCTTGTATATGCAAGATATACAAGGACATAAAAATTAAAACCAAATGAAAAGTAATTTAAAAGATCCATATTGACTTGTAAAATAAAAAAAATTAAAAACCAACACAACAAGACGGATCAAAATCAAATTTTTAGAAGTGTAATTTTTTTGAATGTGTAAATTTTTTATCTTTCTCAATACTAAATCTATATTGGTAACCTTTAAAGATGTTTCAACCTATGATAGCACCTTTTAACATATCATACTAGTGTTCAGTGAAGACTATGGCAAGTCTAGAGATCAACGAAATGAAAATGTCTTTGGTTATTTCTTTGTTCAATTTGCTCGGATGGCTGTTGCTTTCTGCCTAAGGAATAGACTCTTTTCAAGTCAACATGGTTTGAAAACATTTCTAGTTGAATATTGGATATCATTTCCATTAAAAAAATACGAGGGTAGAAAGCGAAACAGCCCGAAGGTTGTAAACGTTGAATGTCTGTTGTTCAAAAACTAAGCTAACAATGGGAGTAAAGAAAATCTTCACCAGATGAGTGCACAGAAAAAAAACATTTCTGCACCATCATATCTACAAATGTCTTAAGAGGGTTTGTCAAACCAACCTAAGAGGGCACTAATGACCACTGCTAGCCACTTAAGTCTCAAAGAATGAAAACGAAATAATCATAGACCGATGTATCTTGATGGATTAAAATGGCAAAATCATAGACCAATGTATATTGATGGGAGGCTCTCCCAAACTCCATTACGAAGATTTTATGGACAAAGAGATTGGATCTCTGCTACTAGATTGTTTAGATAATCTGTGCGCCTCTTTGTTGTTCTCCAGATAGATATGATGAAAGTGTATCACTGTATATGATTAGTGTATCACTGTGTAGAGTTAAAATTGTGTTTTTATATCATGTGCTAGTTGAAAACTTCCATGTTCCAATCTTCTGTCTTTTTACATCACTCAACTATACCATCACTCATTTGGAAGCCCCGTGTTCATTTGGAATCCCTGTATTGATATCATTGTGCCAAAAGTGTTACTTCTACAACCCAATATGATAGTGGTATATTATTATTTGGGTAACACTTCAGTCATGTCTACTTTAAAAAAATATATACTTTCAAAAAAAATAATCTACATGTAACAAATAAGAAGTAACAAATAAGAATAGTAAGAACTAACTTGGTATGTCAGAAATGTTAATTCTTCTCTGGTGTGAGATTTGGTTTTGAATCCTTTTTCTTTGATGTATTATCCATGGTTCATCTCTCCCAAAGTCAAATGTGTCATTGATAGATTTCTTATGCCATAAGTATGATTTGCCAATGCAAGATGATGTGATAACTAATTGCTTCTCAAAGATGCTTTGATTAAGAAATCACAAATCCCTTTGTATCAATGCCTCTTTCCTTTTGATTTACTGATTGATGCATTATTTTCGTATGCATTCAAACGATTTACTGATTGATGCATTATTTTCGTATGCATTGTTTGAATGCTTCTGGATGCACATTGAAACATCCAAGTGTGATTGACAAAAAAAAGTTTAAATGACAAATGGTTCATGTGTTAGCTTATGGGAAATGGATTTACACTCGTGAAACATTTCCAAGGCATTCTTACCGGATCTTATACGCTCATCATCGAACAATTCGATGATCTGAGGTCAGGTGAATGGATTATAGGTTTAATAAGCCAAAAAAACTCGGGGTTCCATCAGTGCTCAATCTCGTTAATTTTTTAATTCTTCGATGGACTTTCTCTTGGTTTGATTTTGATCTCTAGCTAGCTCAAGAATGAGGTATCAAATCCACAAGAATGTGGTCTATGGACAAACAACGAGGCAAGTTTTGATTAAAGTAGAGAGGGTTCAAATCTAGGCCAGTTTTGATTAAAGTAGAGAGAGGGTTCAAATCTTTAAGTGAGTATGATTATAAATATAGCTTTGTAAATATAAGAAGTGTCTCTTAAAAAATGAAGTAGCATGTTGAGTATAGAGCATTACATAGTTAAAAAATGAAGTAGCGTGTTGAGTATAGAGCATTACATAGTTTTAAGTTTTATGCAACAAACCCAATTTCCTCATTACCATTTAGAGAAAAGGGGTATAATTTTTTTTTCCTTTAACTTCATTCAAACAACCAAATATGTTAGTCCCAATGATTACTTGTTATAATACTTGGAGTACATTGCATTTTGACCTAGAAGAGACATGAACATTGACCCTAACATTCTTATGGCATAAAAATGCTTAACGTCAAAATCAATGATACAATCAACCTTTTATAAGTGTAATACTTCCACTACATTAAATCAACTAACATAAAGTGTTAAGTTTTAAACCAAATAGACTAGCAAGATCACTGAAAGAAACATAATCACAAGATAGACACAGAAATTACCCTGGGAAACCCTCATGGGGTAGAAAACCCAGCAAAGCTTTCCTCAATAAGATGATCAACCAAAATACAAGATGTGCTCCAAGACTTGTCCTCCTTCTCTATCTTCCAGACAGACCTCCCAGACACAAGTGCGCTACTTTTCTGAGTTTGTGAGTGTGTGTTAAATGAGGAGCTCCTCTCCTCTATTTATACTAGATCCCAACTGACCAAAAACCCTAATGGGGCCGACCTCTACTTGAGAAGTCTAATAAACCCTAAAATATAAACCTAGGGCCGACCCCCACATGGTGGGTCTAATAACCCTAGTTCCCACACACCATCGGAGGAATAAACATCTCCAGATACATAATAGAATTGCCCCAGAGGGATGAAACATCTCCGGAGTAATAATGTACAAATATAATATTCTTAGAAGTTACAATATTCAACACTCCCCCTTAACGAGAAGGATATTATAATAGTATATGCAGGAGTAAGGAGTCATCATCTACATCATACATGATACATCTCTATATCATCGGAAGCTTTCTTCAATACATATACGATCATTAGCATCGTCATCATACAATCATCAGCATCATCATCTCACGATCATTAGCATCGTCATCACACGATCATCAGCATCGTCATCACATGATCATCAGCATCGTCATCATACGATCATATTACAGGATGATCAATCCTGCTCTCTTTAGGACATAGGTCCATGGATGATGCAATCCTGTCATGTACCTTTTGAACCGAGGTCCAAGGACGATCCAGTCCTACCATGTACTTTTTTTTTAACCGAGGTCCAGGGACAATACAGTCCTATAATTCAATTTTCGGAGACCTCATGCCTACGGCTCAATTCAAGGGACCAAAGTCCGAGGACGATCCAATCCCCTTACCTGTTCATTCCGGATTTTATTTTCGGAGACATCTTGTCTACGGCTCAATTCAAAGGACCAAAGTTCGGGGACGATCCAATCCCCACCGTACATTTAGGACCATGTCCAAGGATGACTTAATCCTCAACCGTACATTTAGGACCATGTCCAAGGATGACTTAATCCTCAACCGTACATTTAGGACCATGTCCAAGGATGACTTAATCCTCACCGTACACTTAGGACTATGTCCAAGGATGACTTAATCCTCACTTGTCCACTAAGGACTTCATTCTCGGAGACATATGTCTACGGCTCACTTTAGGACCGAAGTCCAAGTACGATCCAATCCCCACATCAATATAGATACTAGTATCCTCATTCATACAAGTACATCACTAAAATATGTATTCTCATCAATGCATCAAAGCACATATACATATATCGTGCATCCTTATCAATACATATATCATCAAAGAATGTACATAAATCATCAAAACATGTATCCTCATCAATACATATATCATCAAAGCATGTATTTTCATCAATACATAAATCATCAAAACATGTATCCTCATCATCAAAGTAAAAGAAAAAAAATAGTATAAGTGTTGTAAGAACTCTAAATATAAATAAGCATAAATAACTAAGAGTGGTAAACATGTATCCTCATCATTAGTGACGATACTACTCCCCCTTTCGAGGAGGGTCTTTTATATCATGTGCTAGTTGAAGATTTCCATGTTCCAATCTTCTGTCTTCTTACATCACTCAACTATACCATCACTCATTTATACCATCACTCATTTGGAAGCCCCGCGTTCATTTGGAATCCCTGTATTGATATCATTGTGCCAAAAGTGTTACTTCTACAACCCAATATGATAGAGGTATATTATTATTTGGGTAACACTTCAGTCATGTCTACTTTAAAAAAAAATATACTTTCAAAAAAAATAATCTACTTGTAACAAATAAGAATAGTAAGAACTAACTGTGCACGTCAGAAATGTTAATTCTTCTCTGGTGTGAGATTTGCTTTTGAATCCTTTTTCTTTGATGTATTATCCATTGTCCATCTCTCCCAAAGTCAAATGTGTCATTGATAGATTTCTTATGCCATAAGTATGATTTGCCGATGCAAGATGATGTGATAACTAATTGCTTCTCAAAGATGCTTTGATTAAGAAATCACAAATCCCTTTGTATCAATGCCTCTTTCCTTTTGATTTACTGATTGATGCATTATTTTCGTATGCATTCAAACGATTTACTGATTGATGCATTATTTTCGTATGCATTGTTTGAATGCTTCTGGATGCACATTGAAACATCCAAGTGTGATTGACAAAAAAAGTTTAAATGACAAATGGTTCATGTGTTAGCTTATGGGAAATGGATTTACACTCGTGAAACATTTCCAAGGCATTCTTACCGGATCTTATACGCCCATCATCGAACAATTCGATGATCTGAGGTCAGGTGAATGGATTATAGGTTTAATAAGCCAAAAAAACTCGGGGTTCCATCAGTGCTCAATCTCGTTAATTTTTTAATTCTTCGATGGACTTTCTCTTGGTTTGATTTTGATCTCTAGCTAGCTCAAGAATGAGTCAAATCCACAAGAATGTGGTCTATGGACAAACAACGAGGCAAGTTTTGATTAAAGTAGAGAGGGTTCAAATCTAGGCCAGTTTTGATTAAAGTAGAGAGAGGGTTCAAATCTTTAAGTGAGTATGATTATAAATATAGCCATGTAAATATAAGAAGTGTATCTTAAAAAATAAAGTAGCATGTTGAGTATAGAGCATTACATAGTTAAAAAATGAAGTAGCATGTTGAGTATAGAGCATTACATAGTTTTAAGCTTTATGTAACAAACCCAATTTCCTCGTTACCATTTAGAGAAAAGAAAAGGGGTATAATTTTTTTTTCCTTTAACTTCACTCAAACAACCAAATATGTTAGTCCCAATGGTTACTTGTTATAATACTCGGAGTACATTGCATTTCGACATAGAAGAGACATGAACATTGACCCGAACATTCTTATGGCATAAGAATGCTTAACGTCAAAATCAATGATACAATCAACCTTTTATAAGTGTAATACTTCCACTACATTAAATCAACTAACATAAAGTTTATACGTTAGTTAATATCTAACTATTCAAGCACAAGGGGAGTGGTTTAATAAACACTTGTAGTCTTTCACAATGAACACTAGTTCATGCAATATATTTATGATATGATAAATCCTACTAACTTTCCTTTAACACCATCAACCCAACCAAATACGTTAGCCTAAGTATCTCATAAAGACTTATAATGTTTTCTTTATTACAAAACTCTTTTAGTAATAGTATAGTAACCTTTGAATTATCATGCAACATAACTCTAACCTTAATTGGCATCATAATTCAAATATCTAAACCTAACTAACTCTTCATTGGAAAATCACACACATATATATGACAAGCTAAGTTATTTATCGTATATTCCATGATAGTTTCTAACATAAAAGGATCTAATTTTCAGTTGGAAACTTAATCCCATAAAGGTAAAAAGTACTTAAGTCTTCTATCCCTTATCAAAGTCACTTAATTAAGACTATTCAACACCATAATGAAGGTTAATAGTAACTACTAATTCCATATCCTTACCAATCACTACTCTTAATCAATTGAACCATAATAATCAGGTAATGCGGCTAATTCATATAAATGAAAAAATATTTATACAATTCTCAACATGACAAGAATATATGTATCTCTTTATAGGACTTGATATCTCTTTACTTGACGCACTTATTCTAGCATTCTCCTCTTTTCCATTCATCTAACCATACTTAATGAAATCCTAATCAACTAATGAAGAACTTATTACCAATAATCCTTTCCATTTACTTATAATAGAGTTTTCTCTTTCATAGTTTAATACATCAACATAAAAGTTGGAATCTACCTTTTATAATTATTCCAAGAACTAACTTAAAACAATAACATAAAATATAATCTTAAACTCAATACATTCAAAGATGGATCTTCTAAACTTGACATCATTCATTAACAATATTACAACAATAATGATCACTTATCTGAATAGTAGACGGGTGCGACTAAAGACAATTGAGGGCGACTGAAGACTTGATTGCAATGTTCCACCCAACCTACTGGCTCTTTGTTCGGCGTATATTCCTTCTCCCGAGAGGCCAGCCTCGATATGGGCAAGAATCCACCAGGGAAGAAGGTTTAATATGACGCTTTCACAAGTTTTCTTGACATAGTCTAAGATTTAGAAAAATGTAATGGACTTTATGCTTAATTATAATAGTTGTTCAACCAACTTAACTCTTAATCAAAACTTAAGCTTAACATCGTAAGTTAAGGATTTAACTTCTTAAAGAGTAAGCTTGGCTTCTCAAACATTAGAGTTCATTCTTTAAAGTATTCTTAATTCGAAATATAAAGGGAATGAACTAAAGATTTCTCCCTATCTTGGATTGTTCTAAGAAATTTCATATCTATAATATTATTTCAATTGTTATCAACAATGAAGGATCTTAGGGCTGCACTCATCTTGGCTTTCAATATATATGAATATATTTACTACCAAATCTATGTTAAAAATTACATTATTCCTGTATAGCTTGCATATATATCTTTCTCTATGGTTGTGCCTTTATGACTCAACGTCATGTATTAAATAAAATTTCCATTTCCATTTCTACTGTGTGGGGCTGTGCCCATCCTAGCTGCACTCTCCATGGCTTGCGCCCTTGCTCTAACTGTTCACTCACAAGTAATAAAATATTAATTTGAACTCTGAAACAGAGATGTGGCGCTGCACCCCTTGGCCCACTTTAATAAAAAAATCGATCACACAGTTATAAAGCAATCAACATCCTTATGACCTGTGCCCTTCCCACAGAGCTCACTCATTGAGGTGAGGTAAATAACAAGATATGTTTAATATAGTTTGCAGATAGTTATGGGCCCGCGCCATCCCCAAAACTTCACTCTTTGAGCTAAGATAACAACAATACATAGTTAATATAGTTTGTAGACAGTTATGGGACTGCACCCTCCCCATAGAGCTCACACTTTGAGATAGGATAACATCAATACATAATTAATATAGTTTGTAGACAGTTATGGGACTACACCCTCCCCACAGAGCTCACGCTTTGAGCTAAGATAACAAAAATACATAATTAATATAGTTTGCAGACAGTTATGGGATTGCACCCTCCCACAGAGATGATGCTGTGAGCTAGGATAACAAGAATACATAATTAATATAGTTTGAAAACAATTATGGGACCACACTCCCCTCACAGAGCTGGCGTTTTGAGCTGCGATAATATAGTTTGCAAACAGTTATGGGACTGCGCCCTCCCACAGAACTCATGCTTTGAGCTAGGATAACAAAAATACATACATACATATTGCAAATCCCAAAAACCAAGCTAAGTGTTGGGCCTTCTCCAACTCCCTCCAACAATAACAAGAATTAAAAATATATGTAATATATATCTATAGTTTTAGCAGGGCTGCGCTCTCCCAAGAGATGCGCCCTACACGACCAGGCAATCTAAGAAAATTAAAATAAAAGAAGATCAGTAGCCCCAAGGGATACGCCCTCTTCCTTGGAAAAAATTCAGTGCATTGCACAATTGAAAAACAATAACAAAATTTCTGTTTTAATGTTGCTCCCTTTCATGGGAGGATGACCGTTCATAAAGAGAGCCTAGCTACGCGTCTTCTCCCCTTCTCCGGATTGGATATCCACGATCTTAATCAAAGAGCACCCTCCTTTTTTGGAGTCAAGCTCTCCTCCTTTTTTAGTCCAAGCATGCTCACTTCTTGATTGGGTCGAGCTCCCTTGATCCAAGAAATTCTATAAAAATGCTTTTTTACTCTTTTCTCTTTTTTCAGTGCTAAGGAATTATTCTTTTATAAAAAAGTTGCTTAAGAATATTTAGCCGACGATTGCTTTCTAGGCTTTTAAAAGCTTTTAGAGCTTTTATGCTTTTAATAATAAAGTTTTTAAAGCTTTTATGCTTTTAATAATAAAGTTTTTAAAGCTTTTATGCTTTTAGGATTCTAAAGCACATAATATTTTTAGAAAATCGCTCGTGTCTTTTTTTCTAATTATCTTTAAAAGACTATCCTTTGCAAAATGTTTGCAATGTGAATCTTTCCATTTAGTTTAAGGTTTTCCTTTCAAGTCTCTTTATACTTTCATGAGACCATCAAATAATTATTTATAAATACTTCCTATACCAAACACCTCTATTGGTATAATATATTAAAAGATTTTATATTTCTTCCTCCTTAATAATTAAGAAAACCTTAACTCTTTTCTATTCAAGAGCTTAACAAGATTTCT
Source organism: Larix kaempferi (assembly GCA_027924585.1). NCBI lineage: Eukaryota > Viridiplantae > Streptophyta > Pinopsida > Pinales > Pinaceae > Larix > Larix kaempferi. The sequence goes on along the minus strand of BSBM01000598.1, from coordinate 8,921,336 downwards.
TGGAATATTTTGTCGCGGCTAAGATATCAATGATATCTAGAATGATTGCTTAATTTTTTTCTTAATAGCGCTTAATAATAATTAGAATTATCTAATAGATAGGTCATAGAAACTTGTTATTTCCTTGCGGCGACAGGTAGTTTCTTCGACATTCTATCTGAGACTAATTGTTAACAACACTCATAAACTTAAGTGTCCATCTACTGAACATCATAGTTCACTTTTATTTAAGTGCCTATACACCCATCATCAAACTCATGGATTCCCATCCATTCAACCTCTCCCCCTAGTGGATTCCATGCCCCTTTCATTTAGTTGCACCAAGATTTCAGTCTCCTAAGTCCACAAATTCACATTACAACTTAGGAAACTATAACCATACTTACAAAGTTTTACCTACGAAACCTCTGCCTTGAGCTCCTTGCCATGGACTTATACACTGTTACATTTTCAGTTACACAAGTATATGGGTAAAAAGAGGGATAATACACCTTAGCTTGGTGTGTGGAAGATGATGAACGCATCGGAGTCTTGGTGCCTTGTCGTGATTGCTAATGAGCTGGAGAATCCTCGCATTTTCCCAACAACTATTTGAATTTAGATATTCAGTTCTTGAAATATGTATTCCAATGCGAGTAGTTGAGGGATCAATGTACAAGTGTTTGCAAGGTTTTCTTCATGTTTCCGCAACATTTTGGAAAGGGAAGGTCAAATCACTGAGTTGGGGAGCTTGCTCGTTGTCCAACCCAACAATTTGCATCAAGGAGGCGAAATCATTGATTTGTGGAGCTTGCTCGTTGTCCAACCCAGTGATTCGCATCAAGGAGGAAAAATCACTGGGATGCTAGCAGGCCTCTAAACTCAGCAAGTGATCCCTTAGATGCTGAACTAGGAGAAATTTCCTGAATTAGCCCAAGAAAGGATAAGAAAGTGTTATTTTTTGGCCAAAGAAGATCAAATCACTGAGTTCAAAGGCCAACAAGCCTCTTATCTCGGTGATTTTTACCTTCAAAATTTGATCATCTGATGGGACTAATGGGTGTTGATTCCAACTCACTAGTAGTGCATTTCCATCTTCAAATTGTCTCGCACTTTTTAACAATACCGAGAGACCATAGATGCATTTTCATGGCAGCTATTAAATGGCACGGGTTTGTAGATTAAATCAACATCTAGGTGAAGTGATCTCTCTCTAGAAGTAAGGGCACAATGACTGGTTTTCATGAGAGCCACATCAGCTTGCATATTGTTTTCTCACCTCTAGGAAACTAGCAAACCATCAACAAAGATGAACTTATCTCACAAATGTTGCCACAAAGGAAGCACACCCTTTTCTCTTCTTATCATTGTTCATCGGTGTGAGATCTTCTATGGGTTCCTCAGTCTTTTATTTTATAAGCAAAGTCATTCCATTGTTCATCTCTAGCCAAGTCACATGTTTCATTGATAGACCTCTTATGCTAGAAGTTCAATTGCCACATGCAAGAGGATGAGATAACTAATTGCTTTGCATGTGTGCAGTAGATGTATTGTTGTTATTTTGAGTCAACTTAAAGATGATTTGGCTAAGAAATCGCAAATTCCTTTGTATTAATGCATATTTCCTTTTGATTTACTAATGGATGCAATATTTTCATATGCACAGTTGAATTCCTCTGGATGCACAATGAAGCTTCAAGTGTGATTTGGAAAAGAGATATTTAAATGCCAAATGGTTAATGTGTTAGATTATGTTCAGTTATAGAGTGAAGACAATTTTTAATTTCGTAAATCATTTCTCTAGTCTTGTTACCTTTGAATGAGGCACCAAGCCTTTGTCAAAACATAATGCAATTTGAATCTTATTTGGTGAGAAGAGACAAGGCACACGGTTATAATGATTCATAGGCTTCCTTGCATAGGTTTTAAAATCCTTCATTTCTTTTCCAAGCTTTAATGGTTTTAGATGGCAAGGATCCTTAACTATGAGATCAAGCTTGAGGGAAAAAGAACTGAAGGCAAATCCAAGGAAAGTGGCATGGTTTACATGATGCTAGAGGATCACTCATCTATAAGAAGTTTTTATACCAAAGCTCAATGAGGAATAACATGGAGTTAATATCATTGACCATTTTGTTAACCACAATACATGGTATTAAATAGTTTGACAAAGAGCTGAGTGAAGAAGGATGAGAATTACAATTTCTTTCAACAAGTCATTGCCAACAATACATACCCATGCATTTATATTTATAGTGTAATATTTTTTTTTAAGGTAAATCTATTTGCAACAGATTGATTGACTTAGTGTTGCAGGATGGATTGAGGATTCCTTGATTGATAGTGATTTGAAGATTCAAATACTTCTTCATGTTTCATTGTTGGATGAAACACTTTGATGCTTTGTAGATGATGGGTTGAAAGCCTTCAGATGGAAGTGTCATTTGAGTTAATTAACAAAGAAAGACTTGGAAGCTATGTGCTAGTTTAGTTCAGGTTTGCTTAAAAGGATCAAACAAAGAAAATATATGCATTTATGAAATTATTAACCTGCCTCTCATTCCTTGTTTTGATGATTTGATCTTAATAAAGGTTGGATGTTCATGGATTGACTAGTTCTCAGGAATATGTTTGGCTCTTATCCATTTATATGTTCACTCTCAAGCTTTGGTTTGAGTGTTGATCCATATGCTTGTGCATTTGTCAAATATAAGTGTTCACACTCCCATGAAACAAAGCTTGAAAGGAAGTTACAATTAAAGTATAAGGCTTAGCTAATGAAATTATACTGTTTGACAATTAGTTAATAAAATGTAATTAATGGTAGAAGAACTATCTCATCAATGACATAAAATGGGATCAACCGCATTGTTAACGAAAACATATAATTTATGAGTATGTTGTCTATTTTTTTCATGTTTGCAAGTCTTAGTGCAAATCAAGAAACCTAATTCGTATCAGAGCTATGGTGAAGGAGAGAGTCTTTCCAGTGTTGTGCAAAGTAAAGGGGGCACAATAATGTGAGGACAGATACTTGTTGATCAATGGACAATGGTGTTGTGTAGGTGTAGATGACTATTGATAAGTGGATGAGCTTCCATTGAGAATGCGTGAAGGGGGTGTTGTCATGTGAAGGGAAACCACCTATTAATGAGTGGATGAGCATCCATCAAGACTGTGTGAAGGGGGAACTCTTGTGTGAGGAAAACCACATGTTGATGAGTAGACAAGGACACTGTCTTTTGTAGAGCATACCATTGTATTAGAGCCATTGGTTGGAAATAGAGAGCAATTTCCATTATGTAGAGAAGTGCTAAGAGAATCATTTTCATATTTAGAGAAGAATGGGCAGATGGGAACAATAGCAATAGTAGTAGAGCACTTTTTCCCAACACCAAAATTCTTCAATATAAATTCCTCTAAAAGAGTTTAATGGTCTTAATTTCCACACATGGAAGGTGAAAATTCAAATATAGTTAATGAATAAAAAATTATGGAGTATAGTGAATGGCACGGAAGCAAAACCTATAAATGCTAAAAACTTGATTCAGTGGAAAAGAATAAATGAAAAAACCAAGGCCATTATTAGTCTTGCTGTTTCAAATTTGGAATTACATCATCTTTCAAATTTGAAATTACATCATATTGATCTGGAAAAAAAAACATCTAAAGAAATCTGGGACGAGTTGAGTAAGTTGTTTGGTGAAAAAGCACTAAATGCAAAATTCTCATTTTAAAGTTACAATTCTTTCGATTTAAAATGCTTGTTGAAAGTACAATGTCCAGCCATATAAATAATTTTAAATTGAGTGTAAGGCAGTTGATAGAGGTTGGTGCATAGGTAGAAGACAAAGATGCAAAAGCCATTTTATTAAATAGTTTTCCTTTAACTTTTAACAATGTTATTTTTACTTTAAGTCAAATATTGTCACGAACTTTGGATGATGTGATATCAATACTTATAGTTGAAGAAAAAGGTTAAATATAGGAGACTCAAAAGGATATTTTCAAACAAAAGTTGCACTAAACTCAAAAAAAGGGATGGGAAAGAGAATTATAGATAGGAGTGAGCTTGAGTGTTTCTACTCTAGAAAAAGTGTCATACAACTATTTATTGAAAAATTCATGCGAGTGATCTTCTCAAAGGGAAGTTTAAAGAATCAACAAATATAGTCACTATTGAATAGTGACAGTAATAATGATCTCTTTGAAGAAGATGCACTTGTCCTATTTTGAGAGGTCCATTCTTTGAAGCATATGAATAACATTATTTTTTAATTGAGTTTTTTTTAAAATTTTATTGTAAGTCTTAAAAGGGGAGTTAAAGTATAAGGCCTAACTAATAAAGTTTTGTTGTTTGACAATTAGTTAATAAAGTGTAATGGTAGAGGAACAAATTCATTGATGAAATAAAGGAGGATCAACACCATCGTTTCGATTAACTTCATAGTAATAAAATCAAATAATTTATATGAGTCCATTGAGTCTATTTCTTTCATATTTGCAAGTCTTCATACAAATGAAGAAACCTAATTGTTACTTGTGTGTAGATTTGTTTACATTTAATGGAGATCTCAAATGATAATTAGTTCCCTTGATTCCCATAATGGAGAGGTACCTACACCACATCATTAGGAAATTATGGATAAAATGATTTTGTGCATTAATGATGCGATGGAAGAATAATCACCAATGGAGATATGTGCACACTAAGATGATGTGGTTTGAAAAGGGGATGTAAGTAAAATAATGCAAACATGTCATGTTGATGTAAAGTGGCATTTGATAATGTAACAAGACATATAAATCATCTGCAGGATTGCAAGAAAAGGTTCATGGATTTTAGTATTGTAGGTAAAGGCATGTAAAGTAGATTGCTCGCTGCCCAACCCATTTATTTTCTCAAGAAGGCTAAATCGATGAGAATCAATGATTGATATTTGGATGCTAAAGTAGGATTTTTTTTCTTAATTATCCAAAGAAAAAAACTACAAAATGTTATTTTTCCCCAAAGAAAGGTCAAATCACAACAAGCCCCCAACTCAACAATTTGCTTCACAAGGATAAATCGTTGGGTTTAGAGGCCATGATACCTCTTGAATTCAATTATTTGCATCTTGGCCCCCAACTTGAAAATTAGAATTTTCGTAAGCCATTGATGCCTTTTTTCCTTATGTAATACCCAATTCCAACCCTATAAAAGAATTGGGCAACACCATTTCTCATTATTTTCCACCATTTCACTTCGAAAGAACTTCATCTTTAGTGTTGGGATGCATATGACATTTTTACTTATTTTTGCAAACACATGAACGCATAGATATTTTTCAACCAATTAGCAACTCCAAAAATCATTTGAGACCAATGCACATTGATTCCAGCTCATCAATAGTGCATTTTCACCAATATTGCATTTTCAAATTCATGTTGCACTTCTCTTACATGTTTTCAACAATATTGATAAAACATAAATGTGTTTTCAAGGAATCTATCAAACGACATGTGTTTGTATATCAAATTGTTAAATGTACAACATCACGAGTCATTCCCCAAGCCAATCTTGTGCATCTAGGATTGGGCCTCATGTGTTGAGGTAGGGAGCCTAAGTTGGACTCAGGAACTTGGAGTAGATTCTTGAGTTGGAATCAAGGATGACTAAGTCTTCAGTTGTAAAAGGTTATTCCTCATGTGTTGAGGTGAATGCTTTGATGTATCAAAGTGATGATGTTGTAAATCTTGTTGGAAAAGGCTCAGGACTTGTGTGTCAAGTCAGATTCTCATGTGGACCTCCAGTTATAGTAGGTACCCATGGGGTGGACCTCCAGTTATAGAGATAGATGCTTTGCATGTTGAAGCATTAATGTTGTGTGATGTATTACTAACCATGGTCACCGTTTTCTATTAAGTCTCCTTTAGAGACTGGCCACCTCTAGAGTGAATTACTTTAGCATATGATCATTTGGTTTGAGAGTAACATAATATGATCACAACATCAGACAAATGTTTTGAGTATAATCTAATATTATAGATAATTAAATTTAACACATATTAACCATGCATTAAAGGTAAGAGATAAAGATAAATGCATAGAGGAAAAGAGAATTCGAATTGCTCATGAGATGACTAAGTGAACTTGAATTGTTAAGCTTTAATTAAAGCCACAATGTATGCCTCAGTTAATTAAAGAACTCACAATGGTCACTAGAAGTAAATCAATAAGCATGATTTCAGTTAATAATAGTTAACTAAGTGTTAATAATGAAGATCTAGTTAACTAAGTGTTATTGCATGACGACACTTATGTTAAAATAAAATATGACACTTATGTTAAACTAAAAGACGGCACTTGAGTTGCGACACTTGCATGGCAACACTTAAGTTATCCACCTAACTAAGTGGGAAAGCTTTCAATTAAGGGGAGAGTTCATCCTAAGACTCAGTTCAGTGAGTTAATGCACTGCATGAGAAGTGGGGCGCACTTCTTCATGCAATATTGATACATTCAGATGGAGGGCGAGTTCATCATGAAGTTAGGAGATAAAAATAGAAGTTGATGCATGTGAAGAATATATAAATATGTTCTACAGGTTTGTTGAATCCAATGTGAAGTGAATTCTCTTCTCCCTTGAAGGCAAAGCGCTTCTCTTTGTGTAGGATATTATTCTTGCTTGTTATTAATGTGTTGGGCACATGGCAAGTTGATACAGTTGATCTCTATTCTCTATTGCTCATTATTCTCTCTTATCTAGCACCAGGGGTGTCGAAAGCAATCTGCTATTTTGTAAAAGACATTCTCTGATATCTATCATAATTATACTCTGAATATTTGCTGGGGTTTTTCATCCTCATTGTTTTGAGGATTTCCCCATGGTACATCTTATGTTATGGTTGAATGTTTCATGTGATTGAAAAGTTCATTAATTCAAGTATTCAGTATTTTTGCACTTAAAGTTTTAAAGTTCAAAGCTCATCATATTCGCTCAAAATATTTGTCAAGAAAACTTGAGCCTATGTAGATCCTGAGGAGTTGAGCACAATACTTGAGTGTAATATCCATAGTTGGATATTCTCAATAAACTCGGAATGAATCCATAATTTCTGAAATAACCCACATATCTGTAGTTATAAAAATGATATATAAATTTATAGATTGAGGAGATGATAAATATACAATTGTTGGCCTGCTTTTATAGTAGCTTGGGTATGGCCTATTTGAGGGGATGCATCCTCTCATTAACTATTACTCCTACTTATTATTAATATTAATGTATTATTAATTATTTGTTACATTGCCTTCCCCTTAAGGGAAGCTTTGTCCTCAAAGCTTATTGAAGACAAGGGTTCCTACTTATTATTAATATTAATGTATTATTAATTATTTGTTACATTGCCTTCCCCTTAAGGGAAGCTTTGTCCTCAAAGCTTATTGAAGACAAGGGTTATGTCTTCTTTTATCTTGAACCATCATCTCTGGATCTTTTTTTTTGTATGTGTGATACTTGATGAAATGAGGTGATACGAGTTACGAATTCCAAAGAAGAACTGTCGCATCGTCTCTAATGTGGTCCATCCGAGATCTATTTTTATTGGAGCTATTTGAGATGGGTCTTTTCATTTGTTTAGTATTTTTATTTGATGTTCTTACTTGTCTTGCAACATGACTCTTCTGTGTATGTGCATTTTGACCCCGTCGTTGGTCAAAACGACGTTTATAATTGGGGTGTCGATAAGGAGTCCTAGCTGTTTGTTTTTCTGATGGAGTGACTTCTTTTTGAATTATGTCGAGGACTTATTTTACTTCTGCAACTTCAATTTGTTTTCCCGGGGATATGGATGCTTCCTCCTGGATTTTAGCTAATTTTCTCTCTAATAGATTGTTTTTAATCTGAATTTTCTCGAACCTTTTGTCCTGTGACTTTTTGTCCTCTTTAAACATCTCAATTTGTTTCTCTAGTTCTTGATTACATTTTTTCAGATGATGGTTTTCTTCTTGTTGTTCTAGTATTTTTCCTTCTAGGTCTTCATTAGAGTGTTCCATCTTCTTACTATTTTTCAACTTTTTGATTTTCGTAAGTAATGTTTTGTTATGAATTCTTAGTCGAAATAGTTCTTTTGTATTGCTTGCTAATATGTCATTGATTTTCTTAATTTCCACTTTGTGCGTCTTTTTAGTAGTGTCGTATGTCTGCTGGAGTTCTTTATTCTTTTGTTGTTGTTGACCTATGTCCAATTCTTGACTTTGTAGCTTCCTCTGAACTTTCATCAATTCGTCATCTTTATCCCTAACAAGCTAGTTTAAACGCTTTATTTCTTCTTCTAAATCATTATTGCTTCCATCGGGTGACTTATCGTCACTTTTTGACTTTCTAATCTGGTCTTCTAGGTTTTGATTGTGGATTTTTAAACATGATATTTCTTTATCATGATCATATAACATTTTCTTGTTATCTCTTACGGTTCGTTCTAGCTGTCGATTTTGATTCCATAAGCGACGATTCTCATCGTCTCTCCACTCCTTTAAGAACTCCTGTGTCTCAATCTCAGCTTGTAGACGTTTACTGATCGCTTTATATTGCTCTAATTCGTCCAATGCTGCTTGTAGCTTTGACTTCATTACTGAATATGTGTTTTCCATTGCTCCTGACTTCTTCGATGATAGCTAGTTTCCTTTGACTTGATTTCTTGACGATAAGTGTCTTCTTTTGACTTGATATTGCTCTTCGTTGATAATTGATCTTCAACTTCTTTGACAATAATTTATTGTCTTCAATATCTTCTTTGACATGGTCTTCTTTGATGACAAATGGTCTTTGGCTTCCTTCGACGATAATTGATTGTCCTCAATTTTGATTTCTTCGGATACCAATGTAATATTTGTATCCGGATATTCTCATGTTGTGATCGTGTTCGAATCACAATAAGACTATTCAAGTGAATAGTCAACCAATAGAAAATAACTCCATTTGGAAAGAATAAATAATATTGAATAAATTGATGAGAGATGGTTACATTACAATTTGATGGACCATTTAAATATGGTCTTTTGTGCGCATTAGTGATGAAGATCACATCTTACTTTGTATATACCTTATAAAATTCATTGATAATTTTAATATACTAAGTAAAACCATGTGCAGTTTCATAAAACCATGTGTGGTTTCATAAAACCATGTGCGGATTCATGAATGCTATTCTTTAACTTTTTTTTTACTCTTTTTTTCTCTTGCGGATAATTCCTTTTTCCACTTCTTCTTTGTAATATTTTTTTCTTACTGCTTGTTCTCTTCTTTTTATTTGCAACAGAAATAATTACTTATTTTCTCTTCTTCTTCTTTCTTCCCTTCTTGATTTACGGTTGTCTTTGAATTTTGCATCAGAATAATATATATATTTTATTAACTTGATTTGCTTCAAAGTTGCGACTGAATCTCCTTTGGGATAAAAGCCTACTTTTGGACAAGGTCCTAGATTTTTGGGAAACCCAAAAAGTGATGGCCAAAACCCAATGTGGATCAAAGATCCTTAATCAGAGAATCTATGAGAATGGTTTGTGGCCAAAGGTCGGAATCAATCCCAAGAAGGGGTTTTGATACCAATGTAATATCCATAGTTGGATATTCTCAATAAACTCGAAATGAATCCATAATTTCTAAAATAACCCACATATCCGTAGATATAAAAATGATATATAAATTTATAGATTGAGGAGATGATAAATATACAATTGTTGGCCCGATTTTATAGTAGCTTGGGCATGGCCTATTTGAGGGGACGCATCCTCTCATTAACTATTACTCCTACTTATTATTAATATTAATGTATTATTAATTATTTGTTACATTGCCTTCCCCTAAAGGGAAGATTTGTCCTCAAAGCTTATTGAAGACAAGGGTTCCCACTTATTATTAATATTAATGTATTATTAATTATTTGTTACATTGAGAGCCATGGCATCGATCTCTGTTCAACCGAAAGACCATCTTGAGGGCACTTCGAATTTCAACACTTGGAAGGTGAGGGTGTTGAACATCTTGGAGGAACATGACTTGGATGGCTACATATCCACTGTGGTGGAGGAGCCTACATCTAATGAAGGGTGCATGAACTTCAATAAGAACCAAGCTAAATCCAAACGGATCATCTATGATTCGGTAAAGGACAATTTGATGTATGTGATCACTCCGTTGAAGACCGCAAAAGAGTGTTTTGATACATTGAAAAACCTATATGAGAATAAGGTCCCGAGTCAAAAGAGGGCACTAAATTATAAGCTTCAAAACCTAAATCTGGAGAAGGATGAGACAGTGGCCTCCTTATTCACTAAGATCTCTTAGGTAAGATATCAACTTGCTAGTATTGGAGTAGTGGTGGATGAATATTGTATTCTCCAAATCGTTATTGATGGTCTCACATCCTCATGGGAGACATTCTTGGCTATGGTAAATGGATGAGAGGTACAACCTAAATTCGAAAGGTTGTGGCACGACTTACTCCGAGAGGAGGGGCGAATCCAGAGCAAGTTAGTGTGCATCAAAGAAGAAAACCTTTCCCTCACAACAAGGATGAAGAAAGGTGAGAAGAACTTCTCTCAAAAGAAGTTTTCCCATTCAAAGAAGAAGGTATACAACAAGGAATTTGACAAGTCGAAGGTTATATGTTACAACTGTTACAAGAAGGGTCATTATTCAAGGGAGTGCAAAGCAAAGAAAAAGAGAAAATGAATGTTTCATGCTTCTACCGCTATAGAAGATGAAACTACTAAGAAGAATGCACCCGAAGAAAAGTAGACAAGGAGGGAGTATTACCTAGTCTCAACACTTTCTAGATCCGTCATCACAAGTGAGGACACCATGGTTGGTTGAAAGTGGTGCATCCAAACATATGAATGGTTATAAGAGCGCCATCACCAATCTCAAGAAGAAAAGGTTTTCATGCAAGGTAGAGTTGGGAGACAACACAACCTATTTGATCCAAGGAGTTGGATCCACCTTCTTCCAACAGAGTTCAAGAGATATTTTACACGTGGAGAAAATTCTTTATGTTCCAAGCTTGAAGAAGAACCTCCTATCAATTTCGGTTCTTGAAGATAAGGGCTTCCGAGTTATCTTCATGGATAATCAAGCACTATTATGCCCGAAGAAAAAAGACTTGAAATATGCAGCAGTGATTGGAGTTAGAGAGGGAGGTCTCTACAAGGTACCTATTTTCCCTAAAGTCTGCCACCTAGACTACAGGAGCAGTAGTGTTTAGGCACCTCAAATAAAAGTTTGTTTTTATAGGTTTTTGTTTGGATAACAATGTAAATCAAATGAATAAGGATAGCAGGGCAGAGACACAATGTCTGAACACTTCAGCAATACAAATGTAAAAAGACAAAATTCTTGCAGTAATGGATGACAGAGCATTAAGGTACAGGAGATAAGCATTCAATACATATATAACTGCAAACCATAAACAAATAGTTTATATCTGTAGCAATATATATATATATATATATATATATATATATATATATATATATATATATATATATATATATATAAGGTATGAGTCTTTGAAAACACTTTTCAAATATCAATAAGCATTCAATATCCACATTCATACATGACATGAAACATAGAAAACATCTACATATCATTCAATGCATAAAAGAGTTCAAACTGAACCAGAGAACATTAAAAACAATAATAGATTAAAGGCCTAGCTCCATATAGTATATTAACTGTTATTCAAAAATGCAAGAGAAGTTCTTACACAAGTAACCATCGACAATCTCCATAGTCTCTCAGCAATTCGACTCCCATGTGTCTCTCTCTTTACAATGATTTTACAATGAAATATATAGAAGATAGCAAAGCTAACCTCTTCAACAATTTTTTGTATCTAGTCTAATGTGTTTCTGCCAAGTTTGGCTAATCAAAACAAGAAAATGACCCATGTCCCTATTTGATAGAGTTACATTTCTACTATGACTAAAACACTTGAATGAAATGCCACTTACACTCATGGACAAGTGTTGATGAGCTCTTTGAGGAAGAGTCATCATCTATCCCTAAAAATACTCTAGCCAAATCGAATTTGGACTTTTAGACCAAAATTTATGAAATAATTGGGCGAAATTCTGAGAACAATGGTCTTAAAGAACCATCTATATTTCCTAAAATGTGATAGATGTGTAAAAAATGAGAGAGGATTTTGTATATAAGTCCATTATTGACAAAAACCTCTCGTGGTTTTTACAAATTCTTCTCTAGCTGTTCGGAAAGGGCGCTCAAAGATAATGACCAAAACAAGAAATAATTTATTATTTAAACCTGTAAAAATAGGCTGTAAAGGTCTCTTCGAATATTCCAAACCATTATACTTGTTGAAAAAATGAAGGAGGTTTTTGTGAATTAGCCCGTGCTTGACAAAAACCTCTTTTGGTTTTCAAATATTCGCTTCCATATCCTCGTAATACGTTCCCAAATACAGTGACTAAAACAGGAAAATATAGGAAAATATGCATGAAAAATACTCTGTTTTGATAAATACTTTTCCTCTGTTCTCCATCAGCTGCGAATATAATTGCTTCCAGTCCTTCAGGTACATAAGCTACCTTTTCGGCTTCAACTCTAGTCATATTCTCCATTCTTTTCTCAAATGCACAAGCATACAAGTGAGGATCTCCGGCAAATTCTTAGGTTCCCCTCTAACTCACATAGCTTTGCTTCTCGCCTATTACATTCCAAAATGTTGCTGACTCTGTCCCTTCCTTAACAAATTTTAAACTAATGCCAGGTTTTAAGAACTCTTCTAATCTTACAACTGATTTTTGCTGCCCGATTGTTGTAGAATTACCATGCCAAATGAAAAGTGATGTGCCAGTTTGCAACTCGAAGCAACAGGTAGAATCCAAAGATGCTGCCACTGGATCAACTTGAATTGATTTACAGTTTTATTTTTTAAAGAAACAGAGTATTTTATATATATATATAAAGGCTGTGCACAGCCATTCAGTACAAAATTTGAGCCATAAATCTGCTTCAAAAGAAGGAAAATTGCAGATTTTACAAGGAGTTTGTCTCTGAAAATCTTTGCTCCTAATTATCCTGAAGTTCCTATTCATTCTACTGGGATATACCCTTACAAACTGGCTACATAACAAGATACAAAAATACATTCAGAAGGAGATAATTTTTAGAGAAACCTGCAAGAGCATTCCAAAATTTCTGAGAGGATAATCTATCTATAATTCTGCTGCAAGAAGGAGGCAGCTTCCATTCTTCCCTGGTTAACCGACGGCGCTTCCTGCATCTGGCTGTACTGAGTTTTGCTAATGAAGACTGAGAGGTCCTCCTTTATGCTATCAACCTTTCCCAATAGCTCTATAGTGTTCCTTTCAACATCGTCCAGACGGGACTCCACGCAGGAGAGACGAGAGTGAATATATTTGAACTCCGTGTTTTGTTCCTTATTCTGATCAACAATGTTGCAGACCGCTGAGTAAGTCCTGCAGAGATAGACTTTAACCTCTGACGTAACCTGACTGAGAGTGGCAATTGCTTGCCTGATCCCCTCCATTGAGATGCGGAAATGGGCTTCTTCAGGCTGCCGAAACGTGAACTCTGTTGCGGAAATGCTAAGCTGCTGAAGGCTAGGGCCGAGCGGAAGACTGATATGTTGATCCATCGCGAGAGAGGGCCTTCTATGACCGCCCTGCAGCAATAAATGCTGGGGTGTGAGAGATCTGGAGTTAGGTGAGGTGCCACCTGCCTTGGTACTCGCCATTTGTTGGGAAACGTGAGCCCACATTACCCTATGCCTTCCACGGGACGCTATCCTCCATCCCGAGTAATTCGAATTTGAACTCCATGTTAGGTCGATGGGAGTTATGGCATGAGAATTATGGAATGAACTTATTCTTTGAGACATTGTTTTGAAGAATCTGACCCTTTCCCAAAGTGGTTCCAATATTGGCAAGCTTGTCGGCAGTTGAATTGAGGCTTCTTAGAACGTGAAAAAAGAGAATGTCGATTGGGAGGGGAAGATTTTCAATCCTTTTTCGGAGATTTTGCCGATTGGCGCCTTTCAAATTGTTATCTTTTTTCATGCTCTGGATTACATGCCTGGAATCGCCAATCACTTGTAGCTTTACTATGTTTAAAGATATGGCTAGCTCAAGAGAATAATATAGCGCCAACCACTCTGCTTCATTGTTTGTTTGTGCACCTAATCCCCAGCTAAAGTCTGCAACTTTTTTTCCTCCGGGATCAAAAATAATCCCTCCCGCACCTGCCTCCCCGGTTGAATTGCTTTACAGTTGTGATGAACTGTATTTGTATTTGTATCATCCATCTACCGTATTTGTATCATCCATTGAATCGTTCTCAACATTGTCTTTTATCTTGCCAATTCCACAATCCCGCATTTCTTGAATTGGAACATCTCCAACATCTGACAATACTCTAGGGTCTTTGAATTCTTTCCCTTTCTCAGTAGCAGAGTTGTATTACTACACCAAATAGCTTCTCGGATGTGAGGAGGAACAAATGCATGGACTTTAACAACTACATTATTTTTTAAATAACCCTGCACACAACTTAACTTCGGCAAGCTGGCAGCATACCCATTCTTTTGAATAATCATCACATGCTGTCAGTTCATATGAAATGTATGCAAAGAAAAAACATTTTGAATGAAATAAAAAATGTCCTATAGGAGCATAGGTTAAAATCTAAATATTGTAAATACTCAAAATATTTAAAACATGAAACCAAAAAAAAAACCAAAAACTTTAGAAAAATGAGATGGAAATAAAAGGCTAAAAGGACTTTTGAGGTGTAAACTATCCTAAGAACTAAGGCAACAGACCTAGGTCAAACAGTACCCTAGAAGTACACTATGGTTAACTACACTACCATTCCATGCGAGATATGGCATATGAGACTTGGTCACCTCCACTACAAAGCGCTACCAGGATTACAACAAATGGTGAAAGGTATGCCCGTATTTTATTTTGAGCATGATAGTGTATGTAGGGGTTGTACACTTGGGAAGAATGTTAAAAATAGTTTCTCTAGCAGTACTTTTAGATCTAAATGGATTTTAGATTTAATACATTCTGATGTATGTGGTCCCATGTAATCCCCTTCCCTGAGTGCTATTTATATTATGTACTGTTTATAGATGACTTCTCTAGAAATTCATGGATTTATTTCCTAAAGGCTAAGAGTGAAACCTTTAGCAAGTTTCATGAATTCAAATCCCTAGTTGAGAATCAGAAAGGAAATCACATCCGTGCTTTGAGATATGACAATTGTTGGCAGGCAGTTTGGATGGGTCAGCTGCACAGCATTGCGGATGCTGCGCAAGGTCAAAGACACCGCGCAAGGAGGAAAACTGCGCACAAGTCGGAAATAATAGTATTTTATGTATTTTTGGGTTATGTTGAACCACATTGTGCGGGTTAGGGTTGTCCTTTTTGTAGAGTTTGTAAAGAAGTAGTTAGGCGGTTGCCTAAGTGGACCACGAATGTAAAGGCGCAAGCCTATAAATAGATGTAACATTACAAGTACTAGATCATATTTATCCGAAGAATTGTTATTGAGGTATGTTTTGGATATTGATCTGAGTCTGTTTGAATCTGGGTATGCGACAAAAGAACTATATTGCTGTATCTGTGGTTTAATGCGAAGGTTAATATTACATGATGGAGGTTTGAGTAGAATCACTGTGTCTCTTTCTATTTTCCTACTATGAATGTGATATACGATATGAATGTGTGAATGATGTGATGTTTCCTTGCTCTAAATGATGTTATACTGTTAGATCTGTTTGTGCATTGATGGTTTTATTGATAATGAGATCTGTTGAATGATGATGTGGTTTTGTTTAAATGCATAATTTGAAATGAATGATCTGTTAATTAATGCAGCGCTCAGTCAATAAGTAGCCACACATGGTCCTCCTTCATTCGACAGAAACGTGGTTCTGTTAGCTCTCCCTCGAACATCTTGGGTGAGACTTCATCTGCTTCGTAGGTGTTGCTGGACAGGGTAAAATCTGTCTGGGCCGATGCTCAGGGAGATCACGGTGGGTTGGATGTCGACAGAGTGAGGAACCCCTGTCAACTGGGTTTGTGTCAAAAAATGGTTCCGTTCCTGGGACCCTAGCATAAAGTGGAGGAAGGACATGTTGTGGCATCCGACAAGACCAAAAATTCAATATTGGTTCGATCAAAAGTTGCGAGAGTTCGCTGAGAAAGATAATCAAAACCTTGGACTGACGACAGATTGGTGGCTGGAAAGGTACATACACGATGGTCCACACGAATATTTTTTCTGCGAATTCCCGATTATCTTGTATGAATGGTTGGAGCAATTGAACTTTTGCAAGGTAAACTTCCAAGGTGGTGATCCAACGTCTTGGACCCTAGAATTGATTCAGGAGTTGCAAGAAGTTGACAACAAAGCATTGCGGGCTATTGAAGTCTGGTTCGACAGTATATTGGAGGGCTATATCACTGAGTTTGTGGTTGACACGACGAAATCCTATAGCGAAGCTGAAAGGGATTTTTTCAACGGACCAAGAGGTAGGTTCCTAATGTCGCTACAGTTGTCCATTAAGATGCTCATCTATGAAAAGGGCATACTGAAGATGAACCTCGAGTAAACAAACCTTGGTGGGCGGAGGTTGTGGATACTGCGAAGTTAGGGGGGAGGCAAATGGAATGATACGGGGTAGATGGGTGCAAGTTACGATGAGACTGTGAAGGAAGCCGAGGAAGAGAGTGGTCTTATGAGGGGAGGAGCAAGGTTTCGACAAGAGAAGAGGCAAAGGACATGAGAAGGTCCTGCTGCGATCGAAACACAACACCACGAAGGAAGACCACACGAGACGAAGCGAACTCACAATGACGACAAGGACAACCAGGCTATGCCCAGGATAGAGGCAGGACCAACCCCCAGTAGTAACGTACCCACACCTCTGCTCACTATCTCATAACCAGGAAGAAATAAGACTTTGACACCACCGTTTTCAGTGTGTCAAGAACACTTAATTACTAGCAGATTAACGACTGTAGGAAGGAAGCCTAGGATGGTGAGCGAAGATGCGAAGCTACCGATGTTCCATGGAAATGGAACTGACAATACAAAGCAATACTGGTTCTTATGTGAAGCTGTGTGGACTGTTAAACAGATTACGAATGATGAGGCCAAGAAAGGTCAATTGGAGACGACTCTTCGGGGTTGCACACTGGATTGGTTCATGAAATTTGTACAAGTTCCTGTAGGAGGTCCAAAAAAGACATTGGATAAAGTTAAGAAAATGATTAATTGAAGAGTTCAGAAAACCGAAGTCCGGAGTGCAATACATTACGGAACTGAAGGAGATCAAGCAATATCTGAATGAAACTATTTGGGACTTTGACTAAAGGTTTAAAACGCTAATGGAAAGAGTCAGCTTTGATGAGCAACGTTTAGCATAAGAGATGGTTCATCGCGACGTTACTACCTCATATTAGACTCTCATTGATGCAACAAACAATTGCGACACCGAGCAAGGCTCTAGATATTGCGATGCGGTTAGAAGCTTCACCGGTTGGTGAGAATGCCGCCAACATGTCTCAGATCCAGACGCAACTGGACAACCTAACAATTCAATTGCAAGATCTCAAGAAGGGTAAAGAACACTATGAAGAGGTTTGGTGTACTTGATGTCGTGCAGAGGGACACACTAGGGATAACTTCCCAGATTTCCGCAATTACCTAGTATCAGGAGTGCCGAACCCATTGAATGGAGGAGGTATGCCATGGTGCCGCATTTTTCAAGTCTATGGGCATCGACATGAGGAGTGTCAATACATGTAGAAGATCGTCATGAAGCCGATGAATTTGTATTGTACATTCTGCAAGTCTGTCGGGAATGAAGATAAGGATTGCTGCGCATATGGCCTACTTAAGGAAAGAACGTACGACTCATACTATGTAAAGGATGACCATCGTGCAGTACAAAAAACGCAGTTGCAACCACAGGCGGCCCAACCGCCACCTCAACCGCAGATCCAATTTGTACTGCAGCCGCAACCGCAACAATAGTTTGTACCACAACCACATTATAATAAGATGCAGATGGCTCCGCAACAGCCTCAGTACATTCAACTGACGCAGTATGTTCAGTGAGGGAAGTGTGTTCAGCTGCAACCGAATCCCTTGGAGCAATAATTTAATCAACCACAATATCAGCCGCAAGGAGGATTCCACGGAGGACGAGGTGGAGGCTTTGGTCGAGGAGGAGGACGAGGTCGCAGACCTATGCAATGTTATAATTGCAGAGTACTGGGACACTATCAGAGAGATTCCCCGCGGTTGCAAACACAATGTACATATTGTTTTGGTATTGATCACACGGTTGAGAATTGTCCACAGTTGATTGCGCGATGGTAGGCAGGAAACGTACTGAAGTTACAAAACCAAAACCAGGTTCCAAACCAGTTTCATAACCAGAACCAGTTTCTGAACCAATTTCAGAATCAAAACCAGTTGTTGAATAAAAATTAGCCACGGAACCAAAATTAGTGTCAGAATCAGAATGTGAATCAACCTGCTAACCCACCACCGAACCAGAATCAAGGATCATCAGTCGCTACGATTTCAGCAGAACCAAGGACACAAGATGCTGTTGTTGCTATTATCCCTCACGGAGGTGCGGAGATAGGAGAAGATGGTCCGCATCCGCTAATCTCGCTGGATGGGAAGAAGAAGGTTCAGTTTGATATTGATGCTGAGCGAGACACATTCTTTGAAGCACTAAATGCGATGGGAAGAAATCTTGGTAAGACAATTATTTATGACATGCCCACTGCTTTTGACTCAACTTCGGAAGTAGGCCCCTCACGATAGTTAGGTACTTTATAGAACTTATTTGAAAGTTGCTTATCACTGGCACGCAATCCTGATGCTCTTGCTGATATTGAGACTTTGTTGCATCGATTGACCAAGGGACAAAAAGAGTCCGCGGTGAACTCTTTACAGCGGAAGAAGACAGGAAAAGATATGCACATGAATGTCTAGATTGGGGACTACGATGTAGATTCAGTCATTCTAGATCTAGGATTATATGTCAATATTCTAACCAAGCAGGCATGGCAGAAAATGGGGAGCCCAATGCTAAGCTGGTCTCCTGTGCAACTGTGATTGGCTAATCAGGCCAAGGTAACACCAATTGGGAGAGTTCCGCGCCTTGTTGTGGATATTGAGGGGATGAAAACATATTTTGATTTTGATGTTATTGAAGTTGTCGATGGGGAAGCTCCCATCCCGTGTTGCTAGGGATCAAATGGGCCAATGATAGTATGGCAGTAATTAATTTCAAGAAGCGGGTGATGACTTTTGAAAATCAAGACCTCAGAGTTATAGCTCCATTAGATCCGACTGAAGGGCGCAGGTATGTTGAACCCGCAAAGGATAAAATTGTAAGAGGACGGGATCACACATATAACATTTCAAAAGATTACATCCATCCGACTATTGACAGTGAACTCGGATGGCGCAGCTTTAGCTCTGCTTCTTCTGATTCTGATGATGCATTAGAGAACTGGAAGAATCACATGCATGAGGTGTCATTCAGAAAGTGTGGTTTGATCACGCAGTTGCTGTGCCGCGTCGCGATTGAAAGTGTTAAGTTACCAGTATACGAAGGACTTCCTGGGTTGTTTGAATTTTTAGTAACATTTGAGGATAAGGTGTCAGAACCACAACGGTTGCTGGCCCTGGAGGAGGCGCTGAAGGCTGCAGCAGCACGTTTGTGGGGGACCCATAAGAAATTGATTAATGGATGGTCATAGTGTTGAAGATTGATGACAATTCGCTTTGGAAACACATAAGTATACCACAATGGTATGTATGATGGGCGGAATGATCTTGGCGATCATCTGATCGAATGTCAGACTCTGTGGGCCTCGCGACCAAAGGATGAATGGGTCCATGCCTTTGTCCACACTTTGGATGAAATGCCGCGATTGTGGTATGCCATAGCTGAATTGCGCAAGGAGATTATCACTTGGTTGGAATTGACGGTTTGCTTCACTAATACCTTCAGTTTCGCGGATGCCAATCTCGATGTTCACAGTGCCCTGTAGCTCATCCGTGATGTTGTTCTGAAGGCGGTTTCAATCGCCTACCCTGTGGATCCGCATACGCATTGTCCGATGTAGTTGATGATGGAATGCTATAATATTACTGGAGGGCCAGAGGATGGTGATGACACATGGAATATCAATATTTTGGAATCAGAAGGGAGTCGGGATGTCTTATCACCTGACACACCGACAGATCCGATAACTCAGCTGTTGAAGCTTAGGAAGGTCAACATTGGGATGGAGGAGAACCCAAAGTTTGCACATGTCGGGGACTATTGGGATGAAGAAATGATGGCGAAGGTCACAGACCTGTTGCATGAGTTCCAAGATTTGTTCCCTACGAAGTTTTTCGAATGAAGGGAGTACTGGGAGATCTAGGGGAGATGAAGATTCCATTGAATCCAGATGCAAAACTAATAAGGCAGCGACCATATCGACTGAATCCACGACACAAGGAAAGGGTCAAAATTGAACTTGACTGAATGCTGGATGTTGGAATAATTGAGCCAGTCGAAGAATCAGAATGGATTAGTCCCATGGTGGTGTAGGATAAGAAGACAGGTGAGGTTTGGATTTGTGTCGACCTGAGGAAGTTGAATGACGCATGTATGCATGATCCATTTTCGACTCCATTCATTGATGAGGTACTGGAAGGAGTGGGAAGTCAAGAGATGTATTCCTTCACAGATGGATTTTTTGGTTATCACTAGATTAGGATCGCGAAAGAGGATCGTCATAAGACAATGTTTGTGACTGAATGGGGTTGTTTCCAGTACACTGTAATGCTGTTTGGGCTTAAGAACGCACCTGCGGTATTCTCCCGGGTTGTTGTCGCTGCGTTCCAAGATTTTATTCAGAATTTTTTGCAAGTCTATATGGATGACTGGACAGTTTATGGATTGATCAGCGACCATCTGGAAAATCTGCGGCTGATGCTAGAGAGCTGTAGGTAGCATCAAATCTCGCTGAACTTGAAAAAATGTATTTTCCACGCACCTTTTGGGACGTTGTTGGGTCACATTGTTTACAAACAAGGGTTGTTGGTTGACCCAACAAAGATCGCGATGATTTTGAGCTTGACACTGCCTACCAATGTAAAGCAGTTGTGAGCAACGCTGGGACACATAGGGTATTATCGCAAGTTTATCCGTGGTTATACAGTGATCACGGCTCCTATGGAAAAGTTGTTAAAGAAGGACGCGGTATTCTTATGGAGTCCAAAATGTCAAGTAAGTTTCAAGACATTGAAGGCTAAGATTGCTTCGGCATCGATACTAGTATTCCTTGATTGGAGCAAGGAATTCCATGTCGACGTGGATGCATCATCAATGGCGCTAGGAGTAGTGCTCGCGCAACCAAGGGAAGGAGATATGGATCACCCAATTGCTTTTGCGAGTCGCAAGTTGTCATCTGCAGAGAAAAATTATACAACTACCGAGAGGGAAGGTCTGGCGATGGTATATGTGCTGCAAAAGTTTAGGCATTACCTGTTGGGGGGTCATTTCAAGATGTTCACAGACCATTCTACTTTGAAATACCTAGTCAACAAGCCTGTGTTGGGGGGGAAGATATGCCGATGGATGCTTCTCTTTCAAGAATTTTATTTTGAGGTAATTGTGAAGCCAGGTCGCTTGAATGCGGGGCCAAATCATTTATCGCGAATTGAGAGAGGGGAGGAACCAACCAACATTGAAGATGGGTTGCCAAATGCAAAGCTGTTCAAAGTCGAGGTGGCTGACGAATACTATGAAGAAATAATTCAGTTTTTGGTGACGGGAACCGCACCAGAGGAGTTCACCACAAGTCAGAAAAAGCAATTGGTGGTTAAGGCTGCAGATTTCTAGTTGATTGTCGGACAACTATATAAACTAGGACCGGACGAGATCTTGAGGCGTTGTGTCTTGCCTCATGAGTGTCATGTCCCAAATTTGGTATTGGGTCACAATGGCCTAATCACATTGGCCCTATTCATTAGAGTTTGTCAAATTGATGCTAAAGGTCAAATAATTGCCAAGGAGAAAAATTACTAGTTTCCTAGGTTTGGGGTGGAAGCTTTGGGATTTGGAATAATGGGGATAATAAATGATGTTTGAACATTAAAATGGCATAAATATTTAATAAAGGAGCTAAATAAATATATACAAGTGAAAATCAAAGTGGCATTTCATCATGAAGACACATGGAGAAAGTGGGACCCACATATGGCTAGATTTCCCCACTACACTTGGCATCATTCTCTCACCAATTCGAATTCAAGGTGAATGGTAACATACTTGGGGGAGTCCAAAAGGTATTATTCATTGCATGACTCATCCAAGGTCGAAATATAGAGGAAGAGTAACTCCCATGGAAGCGGAAGAGGCAATTTGGAGCTAGTGAGACACTTGGGCTAGATTCCCTAGCTCTATGACAACAATGATGAAGATGCTATGACACCTATGACACAAATCAGACCTAAAGGCTGAAATATGACATATATGACATGTCAGGGCTAAAAATAGACTCCAAGAGGGTGCTCAAGGGTGTTAGGGCAGCTAAGATGCTTCCACATGTGATTTGGTGGAAGTGGGAGATTAGGAATTGTTGTACAAGTGGCGTTCTTTGGAATCTCTTCCCAACATGAGTTGTGCTATGAATAAAATAATAATAAAATAAACATAAACATATATATATATATATATATATATAAATAAAAATAATAATAATAATAACAACAAACAAGAATAATATAATAATATAATTAATTAGTGAAATTGTGTAACTCTTTATGAATAGTTGCATTAGACACCCTTTAAACAATTATAAATACCGGAAGTCTATCTTGTAAAAGATATCATCTTTTATCCTATCATCTGATATATTATTCTTACTTATTATCCAATATGAGAGTCGGATTCGACTATTAACTTAGTGAACGGATACGTTCACAGTATTTGGTATCAGAGTCAGGCTTGTAGCCACCAATCTAGGACCTTGTCCAAAACCAGGCCCGTGGCCCAAAGAAGTAAAAAAAGAAAAAAAGAGAAAGAAAGAAAAAGGAAAAAGTAAAAGAAAATAAAAAGAAGAAAAGAAAGACAAGTAAAAAAGAAGAAAATAGAATATAGAAATAAATAAAAAATAAGTGAGAAGAAGTGAAAAGGAAAAAAAAAGAAAAAGTAAAAGTAAAGTTTAGAAGTGAGTAGAAGTAAAAAGTAAAAATAAGAAGTGAAACCGCACATGGTTTTAAGGTGCACGTGGTTTTGGTTTTATTCCCTAAGAACAAACCAAAAGTGAGATTTGAACTTGGGTGGGGAAGGTAACAATCATTCTTCCCAACCACCTAATCTATACACAATCCACAAAGAAATTAATCTAAAGCAAAAGGTTAACCAACGTGGAGATTAATTAATATTAGTCCATAATTGTAAAATATTACAATTGTTTGGGAAATATATAATATTAAAATAATATTATTATTACATTTAAATAATAATAATAATTATAAGGGAAAGAAAAGCATCCCTCGTCAGAGAAGACAAAATTGAAGAAGTCAAAGTCAAGTCAAAGGGAGACTCCTTCGTTAAAAGAATTGAGGCTATCTATCACCAGAGAAGTCAAAATCAAAGACATTCTATCATCGAAAAAGTTGAATACTATCTATCTCCGAAGAAGTCGAAACCATGGAAGCTGGTTTGCGATTACAAATAGAGGAATTAGAAGCCACGTTAAAACGTTATCGAAAAGACAATGAAAGATTGCGTGACATAAATAACAGTTCAGAAATAAGAATTGAATTACAAGAAAGGTGCAATGAAATAAAAATATTTGACCAAGCAAGGCGTATAGAAAAATTGTATGCGCAAATTGATGAATTAAAAGCCGAAAATGAATTCAATCAGAGGTTAGGAAATCAAGATATAAAGAAGGAAATAAATAATTATGAAGCAGAAATAATACGCTTGAACAAAATCGTTAGCGACAAAGATGAAGAACTAACTCAGATACGACATAAATTAGAAAGTCAAGAATCAGAGGTTGGCCAATGTCGACAACAGATAAAAGTTCTTCAACAACAAAATGACGACTCTAAAAAGGCACACAAACTGGAGATCGCAAAGAGTAGTAAAACACTATCCAACAATTCCGAAGAAATTTTCAGATTAAGAAATCATAACAAGACACTAGTCACAAAAATTAAGAAGTTGAAAAATAGTAGGAAGACAGAACAATCTATGGAAGACATTGAAGGAAAACTTCTAGACAAGCAGGAAGAAAATAGCTGCATCAGAAGTCATAATGAAGATCTTAAGGAACAACTTAAGAAGTCTGAAGATGACAGGAAATCGCAAGTCGAATTGATCAAGAAGCTTCAAAATGATAACAGGCAATTAGGAAACAAGTTGGAAAAGATACAGAATAAAACATTAAAACCTCAAGAGACGAAAATAAAAGTCCCAGCTCAAATCAATGCTCAAAAGACAACACTCGTAAAAGAAAATGACATTGTCAAAATTCCCTATCGACACCCCAACCATAAAAACCGATATTCTGAAAAGAGGGAAATGTCGAAAGACGATGGTACTAATGTGATCAAAGCTCTTAACGGAATATCAGTGGGGAATCCCAACAGTCAACAACAAATCAATTTGGGATGGATTGACCCATCCACATATCGGAAGTTATGCTCTACA
This sequence comes from Larix kaempferi, assembly GCA_027924585.1. Lineage (NCBI taxonomy): Eukaryota > Viridiplantae > Streptophyta > Pinopsida > Pinales > Pinaceae > Larix > Larix kaempferi. The sequence continues at coordinate 8,896,565 of BSBM01000598.1, read as the reverse complement.
CTTAGAAGTTCGTACCGACATGTTTCGTCAGCTACGACGTCATAAGGAACGGTGCGACAACATTATAAGGCTTTGAGGACAAAGCCTTTCTAAGAGAGAGGCAATGCTATGAATAAAATAATAATAAAATAAAATAAACATATATATATATATATATATATATATATATATATATATATATATATATATATAAATAAAAATAATAATAATAATAACAACAAACAAGAATAATATAATAATATAATTAATTAGTGAAATGGTGTAACTCTTTATGAATAGTTGCATTAGACACCCTTTAAACAATTATAAATACCGGAAGTCTATCTTGTAAAAGATATTATCTTTTATCCTATCATCTAATATATTATTCTTACTTATTATCCAATATGAGAGTCGGATTCGACTATTAACTTAGTGAACGGATACGTTCACAGCAAGTTGGCATGAGTCTCTTGGAAGGAATTCGACCCATGGAGGACATTAGAAGTTTATAAATGTAAAAAAAAAACAATGAAACTAGCTTTTTATCATTTTTAGAATTTGCAATTGCATTTGTGAAGAGGGAGAGCTAGTGGATGACTAGTTTCTTGCCTTGGCCAATTTCGAGGGTCAAAGATTCCCATCCAAGTTGGTAATTAGAAAGGGAATTAATAAATTTCACTTGGAGATTTAGTGGAGTCTTTAATTTCATGTGTAAGCTACAAGGAAGCTCATGGTTTCTTCTATTGCAGCTCATTCCTTCAACCATTTCCAGTTTTGATGGCATATTCTTGATCCTTGAGGGAGGGCGTTTTTGGTGAGCTATTGTACTCTTTGGGGGAGATTTTAATGCACCATTTATTTTTTAATATGAAGTAAATACTCTATTATTCATCTCCAGAAAGTTTCAGGTCGAAATTCCAAGTAGAAATGTATAAATCTCAATTTTAATGAAAGAACAGTGCCATTTCCCCATTACCTTGTTGTGAATCAATGTAATGCTGATGATTTCGAATGAATGGATTATTCTATGATATATTTGTGATAAATATAATTCCATGGATGTATTCTACAAGTTTCATGTACTGTACTTGAGCATTTGAAGCATTTTTACTCAGTTTAGTTGTATTGGGAGGTGAAATAGTGTCATTTCCCCAAGGGTCGAATTGGGGATTTTTGCAGTTGAATGGGAGAGGGTGAGAACAGTTGTAATAATCCCTTAATGGTGCATATGAGACTTTAATAACATAATTAACACCTTACATACCTCTGTTCATAAATTTGAGTGGGTTTGGAGGCATTTGGGAAGCCATTTTCAGTACTTTACCCATGGGGATTTGAACCCCAAATTACTAGTAAAATTGCATAATTGGTCCAGAATCTTAAGAGAGTTTGAAGAGGTATTTTGGTGGCCATATGTCATCCATAAACATCATATTCAAGTTCTAATATCATTCATACACCTTCCTTGAATATTTGAAGGCATTTGGAGTCAATTTGAGACCTAGAGACCAATACTAGTCAGGGAAATCACTAGTAAAGTTACCTACATTGATCAGAATTGAAAGAGGATTTGCAGAAGTATTTTAAAGTTCAAAAGGAATCCCTGAAACACATATTTATGTTCTAATATCATTCATATACCTTCTCAGAATATTTGGGATCATTTGGGGCAAATTTATGACCTAGAGATCCAAACTAGTCAAAGGTCAAACTAGGAAAAAAAGTGAAAAATTGTCATTTTAATAAAATTCCTAAGAAGGGACATTACAGTGGTATCAGAACATGGTCCTTGCACCTGTGGATTAGGTACATACATTCAATAATAATAGGCATCAATGTCTTACTATTATGATGAATCCTATGAGTACAATTCTTATGAGGAATATGTAGATGCTTATGAGCAATATGAAGCAGAATGTGAATGGTACGAGGAAGAGATGCCATCATGCAACACTTCTTACAATTTCAAGAGAAATGAAGATTATTCTTATGAATTTAAATCCGATGAATATGAGTGTGTCACACCAACCAAGGATAATTCCATGAGTGAGTTGCAAATATGGAGAGCAAAATATAAAACCTTGCCCCAACAATATCAAAAATATCAAGAATATCTTGCTTTTAGCAAAAATACACAAAATGCCATGTCTTTTGAGTACTTTGCTGAACATGTTTATGAAAATAGGCCCAAACATGAAGATGTGGAGTTAGTAAAGAAATGTTTATGCCCTTCTTGTAAAGAGCCTTGGAGTGAGTATCATACATGTGTGCATGAAATTATGTCCCACTTGAGGAGAGCTTTTGGGAATTCTTCAAAAAGAGATTCCAAAGATATTGATCATAAGGAAAACAAGGGGAAAAATGCATCATCTTGCTTGAAGGATAAAAATGAAGAGACATCACAAGAGAATGAAGAAGATTCTATTGAAAATATGGAAGATCATTTCAAGACACCTTCTAGCTTAGACATGAACCAAAGAGCATCTACTGATGGATGCTTAAACTATGAAGGTGTACCTACTTATGGGTGCTCACACCTCTATGTTGGTGACATAGAGATCACTTTTGAAAGTGTTGCTGCAAGCCCAAGTTCCATTAAGCATGATAATGAAGACCTTGTAGCAGTTGAAGAAGAACCAAGATCAACTTCTCCATCACCACTTGAGCTTCATGAAGTTGGTCCAAGCAAAATTGAAGAAGATGAGGAGGTTCATTTGCAAGAGCCTCATTTTCTTGAAGGGTCCTTAAAGATGAATGAAAATAAGATTCAAGAGTCCCTCATCATTCTCCATGACACTCAAGCATTGGTGTCAAATTCTTGTTGGAGAGCTACTTCATTGGAGGAAACATCTTTCCTTGAAGACATGGAGAAGATTCAAAGAGCAATGTGCCACATCAAAGGTAATTTCATGTCTTTTATTTTTTATAGAAATCATTTGTTTGAGCTTAATGAATTGTTACATGATGCATACTTGAAGAATAATGAGGATATTCATAATCTCACAATTCAAAATGAGCAACTTCTTGAAAAGTTGCAAGATACTTGTTTTCCTCCTATGTTTCATATTTTCAAATGGTAGATTATTTGGAGGATTCTCATGACATGGTGGATCATGAGAAATGTGGGAATTTGAATGTGCTTAATGTGTTTGAAGATGAACTTGAAGAGATCCAAACACTTGATGTGGTGGAAGAGGAACTTGAATTGTCTCTTGATGAAGGTTATGCAATTTTTAAAGAAGAGCATGATTCCTCTACATTGAAACCAATCTATGACAAAGGTTTCCCACTTTTGAAGGAGCTGCATGATACTACCCACATGGATCCTTCCCATGATGAAACTTCTACACTTTTTGATCATTTGGGTGAGTTAGTTCGTTCTCCTACATCCTACAATTCCATGTTTTGTAGTATTAGTCTCAATGAAGTATGGGTGAAAAGGTTCTTTTTGATGGTGCCACATGAGGACTATGGAACTCCTAGATTTATCTTTTATGATGAGATGGTTGAAGCACATTCTTATTCACATTTGTAGCAACATTATTTGTCACTTTATGATGATGCAAATCCACATGGATGCACCTATGATATGCATTTGAGTCACTTGAAGACTCATGGTTTTTCTTGATCAACACTTGATTCATTTGATGTTGGAGGAACTTCATCCATCACTTGGGAGAATAGATTTTTGATTGGAGAACATTTTTGTTGTCAATCACATACTTAGTTATATTTTTATGATTCTCACGTTGAGGGATGTATGAGTGAGACTTCTTTGATTCATTTGAAGTCTCCTTGTTTTTTCTGCTCATTACTTGGTTCAAATTTTAGTGCAGATTATTCATTCACTTCTTGGATGAAAGAATACATGCTTGAATATTTTGATGCATATCACATCCTTTTGGAGCAGCATTATAGGACATGGGATCCTCACCTATGTCATTGGAGCAGATTTGATTAGTCACTTGAAGCTCGTATGCACTTGGAAAATGGTGGTCTAGTTGCTTAGAGGATGCATACAAGAAAATGTGATCCAGGAATCCTCTTAACTAATGGTGTGGGTTGGAGAGCACTCTTAATTATTGGGGTGCAATAACAAGCAATGGGACCCTCGAAATTTTTTTATCTCATTGGTTTCAATTTTTTTGGGGAAACAAACAGTATGGGAGATGGATTTCCCCACTTAATAAAGTGATTTTTATCAGAGTAGTGCAGCAGCAAGCATGGTGGTTCCTCTCTAAAATCTTCATGGAAACTCAAAGACTCAAGGTTGGGAAATTCAATGGCAACTTCAAAGAATTATATAGAAAGCAGGTTCTTCAACACCCACGTTTAAAATTGCTTGAGTACAAGCAATATTGGGAAGGGAGGATTTTTCATGTCCCAAATTTGGTATTGGGTCACAATGGCCTAAACACATTGGTCCTATTCATTAGAGTTTGTCAAATTGATGCTAAAGGTAAAATAATTGCCAAGGAGGAAAATTACTAGTTTCCTAGGTTTGGGGTGGAAGCTTTGGGATTTGGAATAATGGGGATAATAAATGATGTTTGAACATTAGAATGGCATAAATATTTAATAAAGGAGATAAATAAATATATACAAGTGAAAATCAAAGTGGCATTTCATCATGAAGACACATGGAGGAAGTGGGACCCACATATGGCTAGATTTCCCCACTACACTTGGCACCATTCTCTCACCAAATCGAATTCAAGGTGAATGGTAACATACTTGGGGGAGTACAAAAGGTATTATTCATTGCATGACTCATCCAAGGTATAAATATAGAGGAAGAGTAACTCCCATGGAAGAGGAAGAGGAAATTTGGAGCTAGTGAGACACTTGGGCTAGATTCCCTAGCTCTATGACAACAATGATGAAGATGCTATGACACCTATGACACAAATCAGACCTAAAGGCTGAAATATGACATATATGACATGTTAGGGCTAAAAATAGACTCCAAGAGGGCGCTCAAGGGTGTTAGGGAAGCTAAGATGCTTCTACATGTGATTTGGTGGAAGTGGGAGACTAGGAATTGTTGTACAAGTGGCGTTCTTTGGAATCTCTTCCCAACATGAATTGGCATGAGTCTCTTGGAAGGAATTCGACCCATGGAGGAAATTAGAAGTTTATAAATGTCAAAAACAAAAAATGAAACCAGCTTTTGATCATTTGTAGAATTTGCAATTGCATTTGTGAAGAGGGAGAGCTAGTGGATGACTAGTTTCTTGCCTTGGCCAATTTCGAGGGTGAAAGATTCCCATCGAAGTTGGTAATTGGAAAGGCCATTCAGACCTTTCATTTGGAGATTTAATGGAGTCTTTATTTGCAGGTGTAAGCTATAGGGAAGCTCATGGTTTCTTCTATTGCATCTCACTCCTTCAACCATTTCCAGTTTTGATGGCATATTCTTGATCCTTGAGGGAGGGCGTTTTTGGTGAGCTATTGTACTCTTTCGGGGAGATTTTAATGCCCCATTTATTTTTTAATATGAATTAAATACTCTGTTCTTCATCTCCAGAAAATTTCAGGTCAAAATTCCAAGTAGAAATGTATAAATCTCAATTTTAATGAAAGAACAGTGCCATTTCCCCCTACCTTGTTGTGAATCAATGTAATGCTGATGATTTCGAATGAATGGATTATTCTATGATATATTTGTGATCAATATACTGCCATGGATGTATTCTACAAGTTTCATGTACTTTACTTGAGCATTTGAAGCATTTTTACTCAGTTTAGTTGTATTAGGAGGTGAAATAGTGTCATTTCCCCAAGGGTCGAATTGGGGATTTTTGCAGTTGAATGGGAGAGGGTGAGAACAGTTGTAATAATACATTAACGATGAATATGAGACTTTAATAACATACTTAACACCTTACATACCTCTGTTCATAAATTTGAGTGGGTTTGGAGGCATTTGGGAAGCCATTTTCAGTACTTATCCCATGGGGATTTGAACCCCACATTACTAGTAAAATTGCATAATTGGTCCAGAATCTTAAGAGAGTTTGAAGAGGTATTTTGGTGGCCATATGTCATACATAAACATCATATTCAAGGTCTAATATCATTCATACACCTTCCCTGAAGATTTGAAGGCATTTGGAGTCAATTTGAGACCTAGAGACCAATACTAGTCAAAGGGAAATCACTAGTAAAGTTACCTACATTGATCAGAATTGAAAGAGGATTTGCAGAAGTATTTTAAAGGTCCAAAGGCATCCCTGAAACACATATTTATGTTCTAATATAATTCATATACCTTCTCAGAATATTTGGGATCATTTGGGGCATTTTTGGGACCTAGAGATCCAAACTAGTCAAAGGTCAAACTAGGGAAAAAAGTGAAAAATTGTCATTTTAATAAAATTCCTAAGAAGGGACATTACAGTGGTATCAGAGCATGGTCCTTGCACCTGTGTATTAGGTACATACATTCAAGAATAACAGGCAGCCATGTATTACTATTATGATGAATCCTATGAGTACAATTCTTATGAGGAATATGCAGATGCTTATGAGCAATATGAAGCAGAATGTGAATGGTACGAGGAAGAGATGCCTTCATGCAACACTTCTTACAATTTCAAGAGAAATGAAGATTATTCTTATGAATTTAAATCTGATGAATATGAGTGTGTCACACCAACCAAGGATATTTCTATGAGTGAGTTCCAAAGATGGAGAGCAAAATATAAAACCTTGCCCCAACAATATCAAAAATATCAAGAATATCTTGCTTTTAGCAAAAATACACAAAATGCCATATCTTTTGAGTACTTTGCTGAACATGTTTTTGAAAATAGGCCCAAACATGAAGATGTGGAGTTAGTAAAGAAAGGTTTATGCCCTTCTTGTAAAGAGCCTTGGAGTGAGTATCATACATGTGTGCATGAAATTATGTCCCACTTGAGGAGAGCTTTTGAGAATTCTTCAAAAAGAGATTCCAAAGATATTGATCATAAGGAAAACAAGGGGAAAAATGCATCATCTTGCTTGAAGGATAAAAATGAAGAGACATCACAAGAGAATGAAGAATATTCTATTGAAAATATGGAAGATCATTTCGTGACACCTTCTAGCTTAGACATGAATCAAAGAGCATCTACTGATGGATGCTTAAACTATGAAGGAGTACCTACTTATGGGTGCTCACACCTCTATGTTGGTGACATAGAGATCACTTTTGAAAGTGTTGCTGCAATCCCAAGTTCCATTAAGCATGATAATGAAGACCTTGTAGCAGTTGAAGAAGAACCAAGATCAACTTCTCCATCACCACTTGAGCTTCATGAAGTTGGTCCAAGCAAAATTGAAGAAGATGAGGAGGTTCATTTGCAAGAGCCTCATTTTCTTGAAGGGTCCTTAAATATGAATGAAAATAAGATCCAAGAGTCCCTCATCATTCTCCATGACACTCAAGCATTGGTGTCAAATTCTTGTTGGAGAGCTACTTCATTGGAGGAAACATCTTTCCTTGAAGACATGGAGAAGATTCGAAGAGCAATGTGCCACATCAAAGGTATTTCATGTCTTTGCTTTTTGATAGAAATCATTTGTTTGAGCTTAATGAATTGTTACATGATGCATACTTGAAGAATAATGAGAATATTCATAAGCTCACAATTCAAAATGAACAACTTCTTGAAAAGTTGCAAGATACTTGTTTTTCCTCCTATGTTTCAGATTGTCAAATGGTAGATTATTTGGAGGATTCTCATGACATGGTGGATTATGAGAAATGTGGGAATTTGAATGTGCTTAATGTGTTTGAAGATGAACTTGAATAGATCGAAACACTTGATGTGGTGGAAGAGAAACTTGAATTGTCTCTTGATGAAGGTTATGCAATTTTTAAAGAAGAGCATGATTCCTCTACATTGGAACCAATCTATGACAAAGGTTTCCCACTTTTGAAGGAGCTGCATGATACTACCCACATGGATCCTTCCCATGATGAAACTTCTGCACTTTTTGATCATTTGGGTGAGTTAGTTCGTTCTCCTACATCCTACAATTCCATGTTTTGTAGTATTAGTCTCAATGAAGTATGGGTGAAAGGGTTCTTTTTGATGGTGCCACATGAGGAGTATGGAACTCCTAGATTTATCTTTTATGATGAGATGGTTGGAGCACATTCTTATTCACATTTGCAGCAACATCATTTGTCACTTTATGATGATGCAAATCCACATGGATGCACCTATGATATGCATTTGAGTCACTTGAAGACTCATGGTTTTTCTTGCTCAACACTTGATTCATTTGATGTTGGAGGAACTTCATCCAACACTTGGGAGAATAGATTTATGATTAGAGAACATTTTTGTTGGCAGCCACATACTTTGTTATATTTTTATGATTCTCACGTTCAGGGATGTATGGGTGAGACTTCTTTGAGTCATTTGAAGTCTCCTTGTTTTTTCTGCTCATTACTTGGTTCAGATTTTAGTGGAGATTCTTCATTCACTTCTTGGATGAAAGAATACATCGTTGAATATTTTGATGCATATCACATCCTTTTGGAGCAGCATTATAGGACATGGGATCCTCACCTATGTCATTGGAGAAGATTTGATTGGTCACTTGAAGCTTGTATGCACTTGGAAAATGGTGGTCTACTTGCTTGGAGGATGCATACAAGAAAATGGGATCCAGGAATCCTCTTAACTAATGGTGTGGGTTGGAGAGGACTCTTAATTATTGGGGTGCAATACAAGCAATGGGACCCTGGAATAATTTTTATCTCATTGGTTTCAAATTTTTTGGGGAAACAAGCAGTATGGGAGATGGATTTCCCCACTTAATAAAGTGATTTTTATCAGAGTAGTGCAGCAGCAAGCATGGTGGTTCCTCTCTAAAATCTTCATGGAAACTCAAAGACTCAAGGTTGGGCAATTCAATGGCAACTTCAAAGAATTATACAGAAAGCAGGTTCTTCAACACCCACGTTTAAAATTGCTTGAGGACAAGCAATATTGGGAAGGGAGGATTTGTCATGTCCCAAATTTGGTATTGGGTCACAATGGCCTAATCACATTGGCCATATTCATTAGAGTTTGTCAAATTGATGCTAAAGGTCAAATAATTGCCAAGGAGGAAAATTACTAGTTTCCTAGGTTTGGGGTGGAAGCTTTGGGATTTGGAATAATGGGGATAATAAATGATGTTTGAACATTAGAATGGCATAAATATTTAATAAAGGAGATAAATAAATATATACAAGTGAAAATCAAAGTGGCATTTCATCATGAAGACACACGGAGGAAGTGGGACCCACATATGGCTAGATTTCCCCACTACACTTGGCATCATTCTCTCACTAATTCGAATTCAAGGTGAATGGTAACATACTTGGGGGAGTCCAAAAGGTATTATTCATTGCATGAATCATCCAAGGTCGAAATATAGAGGAAGAGTAACTCCCATGGAAGCGGAAGAGGCAATTTGGAGCTAGTGAGACACTTGGGCTAGATTCCCTAGCTCCATGACAACAATGATGAAGATGCTATGACACCTATGACACAAATCAGACCTAAAGGCTGACATATGACATAAATGACATGTCAGGGCTAAAAATAGACTCCAAGAGGGCGCTCAAGGGTGTTAGGGCATCTAAGATGCTTCCACATGTGATTTGGTGGAAGTGGGAGACTAGGAATTGTTGTACAAGTGGCGTTCTTTGGAATCTCTTCTCAACATGAGTTGGCATGAGTCTCTTGGAAGGAATTAGACCCATGGAGGACATTAGAAGTTTATAAATGTCAATAAAAAAGAATGAAACCAACTTTTGATCATTTGTAGATTTTGCAATTGCATTTGTGAAGAGGGAGAGCTAGTGGATGACTAGTTTCTTGCCTTGGCCAATTTCGAGGGTGAAAGATTCTCATCCAAGTTGGTAATTGGAAAGGCCATTCAGACCTTTCATTTGGAGATTTAATGGAGTCTTTATTTTCAGGTGTAAGCTATAGGTTAGCTCATGGTTTCTTCTATTGCAGCTCACTCCTTCAACCATTTCCAGTTTTGATGGCATATTCTTGATCCTTGAGGGAGGGCGTTTTTGGTGAGCTATTGTACTCTTTGGGGGAGATTTTAATGCCCCATTTCTTTTGTAATATGAATTAAATAATCTGCTCTTCATATCCAGAAAGTTTCAGGTCGAAATTCCAAGTAGAAATGTATAAATCTCAATTTTAATGAAAGAACAATGCCATTTCCCCACTACCTTGTTGTGAATCAATGTAATGCTGATGATTTCGAATGAATGGATTATTATATGATATATTTGTGATAAATATACTGCCATGGATGTCTTCTACAAGTTTCATGTACTTTAATTTAGCATTTGAAGCATTTTGACTCAGTTTAGTTGTATTGGGAGGTGAAATAGTGTCATTTCCCCAAGGGTCGAATTGGGGATTTTTGCAGTTGAATGGGAGAGGGTGAGAACAGTTGTAATAATCCATTAATGGTTCATATGAGAATTTAATAACATACTTAACACCTTACATACCTTTGTTCATAAATTTGAGTGGGTTTGGAGGCATTTGGGAATCCATTTTTAGTACTTACCCCATGGGGATTTGAACCCCAAATTACTAGTAAAATTGCATAATTGGTACAGAATATTAAGAGAGTTTGAAGAGGTCTTTTGGTGGCCATATATAATCCCTAAAAATCATATTCAAGTTATAATATCATTAATACACCTTCCTTGAAGATTTGAAGGCATTTGGAGTCAATTTGAGACCCAGAGACCAATACTAGTCAAAGGGAAATCACTAGTAAAGTTACCTACATTGATCAGAATTGAAAGAGGAGTTGCAGAAGTATTTTAAAGGTCCAAAGGCATCCCTAAAACACATATTTATGTTCTAATATAATTCATATACCTTCTCATAATATTTGGGATCATTTGGGTCAAATTTGGGACCTAGAGATCCAAACTAGTCAAAGGTCAAACTAGGAAAAAAAGTGAAAAATTGTCATTTTAATAAAATTCCTAAGAAGGGACATTACAATGAGCAAGGGAAGATATTGGCAGAGGCACATGTGGGCATGGATGGTGGACACTATGGAGGTTGTGCTACTTCCAGGAAGGTGCTTCACGCAGGGCTTTGGTGGCCCACTATTCACAATGATGCAACAGAGTATGCATAAACTTGCGATGCCTGTCAATGAACTGGAAAACCATCGCAGAGGGATGAGATGCCATTGGTACCTTAGGTGACATTGTAGCCATTTGACAAATGGGCGGTGGATTTTTTGGGGTCCATTAAGCCACCTGGGAATCGAACTGGTGCATGGTACATAATCACAGCGGCGACATATTATTTGATAAGGTGGGCAAAGGCTGCACGTTGTAGATTGCACAGCTGCGACAGTAGCACGATTCTTGTTTGACAATATTGTTACTCGTTTTGGATGCCCAAAGATATTGATGAGTGATCAGGGGAGTCACTTCATCAATCACACGGTCAACACATTGACAGAAGAGATTCAAATACAACATAAGAAGAGTACAAAGGTTTCAACAAAGTGGAACAGTGGAGGCTTTCAACAAAGTGTTGGAGCATGCGTTTACAAAGGTTTGTAACGCGAACCGTGATGACTGGGATTTGAATATTCTAGAATTCTTGTGGGCATATCACACCACTTGTAAAATATTGACGGGATAGACACCTTTCAAATTGGTGTATGCAAAAGAGGCAGCTATGCCTATGGAGTACATTGTTTCGAGTCTGTGCATAACGGCAGCGACAAGCATGAATGATGAAGTAGCATTGGAAGAACGACTGGAGCAACTGGTATAGCTTGAGGAAGACCGCTTTACTACAGGTTTTCATCAGCGTGTGGAGAAGGATCGACAAAAGTCTTGGCATGATCGCCATATAAAAAAAAACAGTTTCAGCAAGGCAGCTTGGTGCTGTTGTATGACAACAAGTTCATGAAGCATCTAGGGAAGTTACAGATGCATTGGCTCGATCCATATTGTGTTAGATTCATTACTTTAGGAGGAGCAGTACAACTGCAGCAGTTAGATGGAGCGATGCTACCGAATTTGGTGAAGGGTAGCAGGCTGAATCCCTATAGGATGGGCCTGGAGTCACACAATGCTTAACCGCATTACGGGGGGAAAAAAAAAATGCAGGATGTTAGGTTCCAGGATGGCGCACCAGCAGGAACAAAATACGCAAGTAGGAACGATTATAGCGTGGTTAGGGAGCCATGCCGCGACAACTACAGGGTCACGACACAGTCAAATCAACAATAAATGCAAACAGTTAAATGCAGTTAACTAACGACGCTTGGTGAAGTGACACATAGTTATGGTAGATCCGACCGTTAGATTGACAGGATCGACGACGGATTCGGGTACAATTGGCATGCATGATAAAAGGTGGACACATGGTTGATGTCTCGCACGATTAGCATGCATGAAAAAAGGTGAAAATGTGGTCGACATCTTGCATGATTGGCACGCATGGCAATAGGTGGGATCATGGTCAATGCTTCACACGGAAGAGGTCAAGTCCATGCATGACTGCTACGGATCCGCTTCACTGGGAGACGGCAAAACAGTATGATGATGGGATCATACATTTATGTGAACGGATTTACAAATGATCTTAGGGTCAGGCGTCCAGGACACACTGAAAAGGAATAAATACATGCACAGGAGGCTAGCTGAGCAAGGAGGTATCTATCAGATGAAAGAAACCCATGCTGCGAGTGCGTCAGGAAGCTAGATAAGTTCAGAATTCCAAGGAGGCTATGGAAATGATCCATTTCATTTCATGCGGTAGCACACCAGGTGCGCTGAGGGCCAGAATGATGAGTGTGCATGAGTAACCATAGAAGGAAGTGGTGCAGACACTCAGGAGAGACGAAGATGAGGTCTCACCTGAGATGTCTAAGTACATGGTGGTAGTTCAAAGACTTGTGGTCCTCGCGACCACCAGAATGGCAGGGGCGGAGGCCCCCTGGCCCCGATAGTTGGTGATCCCGGGTGCAAAACAGATGTGCTAGAGCAGTTGGCCTATATCACACCTTGGCGCTGTTAATGAGCTTTTCCTCAGTCTGGAACACATGCAAAGTGCGGTAGCAGATGCCGGAGAGATTGATGATCAAGGTTCCCAGAGACTGGAGGATGAGTTTGAGAAGTACATGACAGCGAGCCTGATATTGCTGTATCAGTTTGAGAAGTACACGACAGTGAGCCTGAGATTTCCATCTTAGTTTGAGAAGTACACAACAATGAGCTCCAGATAGTAAGAACAGTTTCAGAAGAATAATACCGCGACAGATGAGTATAGACACCATGTCTAGCTGACGTGGCTCGAGGGTGAGCCACAAGATTGTGTTGGGGGCCTGTTGACAGGTGATTTGGATGGGTCATCTGCACAGCATCATAGATGATGCGTAAGGTCAAAGACACCACGCAGGTAGGAAAACCACGCACAAGTTGGAAATAATAGTATTTTATGTATTTTTGGGTTATGTTGAACCGCTTTGTGCGGGTTAGGGTTGTCGTTTTTGTAGAGTTTGTTAAGAATTAGTTAGGAGGTTGCCTAAGTGGACCACAAATGTAAAGGCGCAAGCCTATAAGTAGATGTATCATTGCAAGTACTAGATCATCTTTATCCGGAGAATTGTTATTGTGGTATGTTTTGGATATTGATCTGAGTCTGTTTGAATCTGGGTATGTGACAAAAGAACTATATTGTTGTATCTGTGGTTTAATGCGAAATTTAATATGACATGATGGAGGTTTGAGAAGAATAACTGTGTCTCTTTCTATTTTCCTTCTATGAATGTGATATGCGATATGAATGTGTGAATGATGCGATGTTTCCTTGCTCTAAATGATGTTATACTATTAGATCTGTTTGCGCACTGATGGTTTTATTGATAATGAGATCTGTTGAATGATGATGCGGTTCTGTTTAAATGCATAAGTTGAAATGAATTATCTGTTAATTAATGTTGCGCTCAGTCGATAAGTAGCCACACATGGTCCTCCTTCATTCGGTAGAAACGTGGTTCCGTCAGCTCTCCCTCGAACATCTCGGGTGAGACTTCATCTGCTCCGTAGGTGTTGCTGGACATGGTAAAACCTGTCTGGGCCGGTGCTCAGGGAGATCGCAGTGGGTTGGATGTCGAAAGAGTGAGGAACCCTTGTCGATTGGGTTTGTGTCAACAAAAATGGAGGTGAATTTCATTCTCATGCGTTTAATGAGTTATGTAGTGATGTGGGAATTTGTAGATAGTTAATTGTACCCTACAACCCTCAACAAAATGGGGTTGCTGAAAAGAAGAGTAGAACCATATGTGAGGATGAAAAATCCATGATGCATGATCAAGACCTGTCTACCTCATTATGGGTAGAGGTCACCAGTACAAAAATATTTATCCAGAATAGAAGTCCTCATGCCATTTTGGATGAGAAGACACTTAAGAAGTGTTCACTGGTGAAAAAACAGATATTTCATACCTGAGTATCTTTGGGAGTCATGTATACATTCATGTGCTGAAATAAAAGAGGACGGAGATGGATCCATCAGGAAAGAAGGGAACCTTTGTTGGTTATAGTGAATCATGCAAAGGATACATAATATATGTGCAAGGTGAAAGACACATTGAGGTCAGCCATGATGTGACCTTCCATGAAGAGACAACATTCAAGTGATCGAAAGAGCTTCAATATGATATAGACATAGAGGATCATGAGACTCCTATGATGGAGGACCTAGATACTGATTCTTCCCATTCATATGTTCAGAGGGACAATCCAATAGAGTTCTCATATTCTCTAGCTCCTGTTGAACCGATAGAATTGGTTGATGAACCTCCTGCTAAGAGGAGGTCTACATGGTGCCGAGATATACTACAATATGAAAAGAGACATGGAGCACCATTAGGATCTTCCAGAGAGCGAGAGAAACCTAATAGATATTTAGGGTATGTTGCACAGATGAGTCACATTAGTGATTCAGAGCCTTCCACCTATGAAGAAGCTGCAAATCAGCAAGTATGGAAAGATGCAATGGTAGAGGAATACAAGTCTATTATGAAGAATGATTGTTTGGGAATTTGTTCCTAAACTTGAAGGGAAGGCCATAGTTACTTCGAGATGGATTTACAAGATCAAGCATGCTACTGATGGTAATATTGAAAATCGTAAAGCCATATTTGTTGCCTGAGGTTTCTCTCAGAAAGAAGGCATAGACTATGAGGAGAGATTTTATCCTGTGGCTAGGTACACCACTATTTGAGTTGTGATCTCTCTTGCATCTGTTCTAGGATGGAGGCTTCACCAAATGGATGTGAAGACAAACTTCCTCAATGGTGAGGTTGAGGAAGAGGTTTATATTTAGTATCCTGAGGGGTTTGTGGTTGATGGGAAGGAGTCCCATGTGTGGAAATTGAAGAAAAAATTGTATGGGCTTAAGCAAGCTCCCAGAACTTGGTATTCAAGAATTGACAACTATCTTCAGAGACTGGTCTTCTCCAAGAGTGAAGCTAATCCAAATTTGTACTTCAAAGTAGTGAATAACAAACCGTTGATATTGGCTCTATATGTTGATGATTTGTTACTTATTGGAGAGGAACAAATGATTGCTTTGTGCATGAGGGAGATCACTTCTAAGTTCGAGATGAAATACTTAGGTCTTATGCACTACTTTCTTGGCCTTGAGATTTGGAAAAGAAAATATGAGATATTTATTTCTCAAGGGAAGTACATTGTTGATATATTGTACAGGTTTGGCATGATGGATCACAAATCCATGAGTATTCCGATGGTTTCCAATTTGGGGAAATTAAGTCATATTCTGGATCATATCTAGTGGACCCCACTTTGTATAGACAACTTATTGGTTCATTGATGTACTTGATACACTTGAGACCATATATACGTTATGCTGTGAGTATTTTGATTCAGTTTATGTCTGATCCGAGACACAAACATTGGGTTGCTACTAAGCATGTGCTTAGATACCTTTGAGGTATGATTGCTTATGGACTCAGATATGCCTGTAGTGGAGGGGTGTTGTTACTTGGTTATACTGGCTCTGATTGGGGTGGTAGCATTATGGACCGAAAGAGTAAATACGGCTATTGTTTTACCTTGGGTTCTGCTATGATCTCTTGGTCTAACAGGAAGCAGAGATCTGTAGCCCAAAGTACTACAGAAGTATAGTATATTGTTGCTAGTACTACCTGTCGAGAAGCAGAGTGGCTTAGGAAGCTACTTGCTAGGTTGTTCAGTGAAAAAATTGAGTCTACAATCAATTGGTGTGACAATCAAATCTGCATCAAGCTTTCTGAAAACTCTGTGTTTCATGATACGTCGAAGCACATTGAAATGAAGTATCACTTCATCATAGACATGGTCCATAAAGGTATAGTGAAACTTCAGTACATTGCTACTGATGAGCAAATTGCATATGTGTTAACAAATCATATACCAATGACGAAGTTGAGGTACTTCCGAGACAAGCTTGGTATGGAAGAGAATGCCTACCTTGCTGAGAAGGAGTGTTAAATGTACAACATCATGAGTCATTCTTCAATTCAATCTTGTGCAACCAAGATTGGGCCTTGTTGGCCATATGTTCTGTCTATGGCCAACTAAGGAGAACTAACCCACACAAGGCGCTTAAAGCAACCCCCAGTATGTTTGGTATGGCTAATTCTCGCAGGTTATGGTCCTGCTACCATCTAAGTTCACCCTCTTCAGGAGAATCCTACTACTTAAACTTAGAAAAAGTATGTCCTAAACTAATTAAAAAAATTTGAAAGTTAAACTAAATTCTAATCAAAACTACTAAGTTAAAACTAACTATTTATCTACAAGCTATGTTAATCTACTTAAAATGAAATATCTATTTAACAACTACTAAATCAAAGCTTGTGGTCTATATCTAATCTATGTTTTGCTCTCTTAATGAGAGTCTCTGTTTAGATTTTCAAAAGTTTTATTAAAGATTGTTTAATAAATGAAAAATTAAATAACTGTAATGTAAAATCTATTTAACAACTGCTAAATGACAAACATACAAAACTAAACTATAATTTGAATTCTAACCTAATCTAATGGATCCTATCTTGGCCAAGAGAAAAATATTAGCTATGTTAATGTTCTATTAACAATAGAGATAATAGAAAGTTAAATAATATAATTAAGAGAGGAAATCATCAAAGTCAATATCATGAGTAACTTTCGGTTCTGTAATAATATTTATGATTAAAGATAAATAAATAAAAATTATTTATTATCCTGAAACATAAAATGTTAAAGAACAATTAACACTTAACATTTAAATATTTGAATTTAAGAATAATTAACCACTTGATTGAATATCTGTAAAAACACAGATGAATCAATTAGTAATCTAATATACAGAATATTACACAACCAAGTTAAATTAATAAAAATTAATTAACATGACACATCCAATATTAATATCAAATACAGAAATGAGTTTATGATTTGAGTGAAAAAAATGATATCAAAGTATAACTATAAGTGAATAAGGAGAAGAAAATTGATAATGAGAATATATATATGTATTCATAAAAACTGAATTCAAAATGATACCATTCCTTCAAACCAGTGCTTGACAATATCACAGGAATGAAATCCCAAAAGAAACTGGAAGCACAACTTATGTCTTTACTCCAATGTAAAATTCTTCTCATTCATCCTCTCCTTTACCCTATTCAAGTCATTCTCATGACTTATATACACAAACTAACCAACTACCCTCATAATTCTATGCATGTACTCTCTAAAAATAAACATTCAGTTTCTAACAGTTGTCACATAATAAAGATAAACGATTCCCATTATCGTTTTGTTGAACAAGAATTCCTCGAAGGAAGGCACCTGTCATCCATATCATCACAAGGGATAAGTTTTTTAACACCTGGCAGTAAGATTCGCTTGCCTCCAACAACATCAACATCAAAACGAATCCAAAATAGGCACCTGCAATAACCAATTAACAGTATATTAAATTTCATTTAAAACCATAATCAATAAATGAAACAACAATAAATGAATTTTAAGCATGCCCATAGAATCTTCGATTCTGTGGGTATGCTAATTAAATCACTTATTACCTATTTAAAGGTCGAAAGCATGTTAACTGTAACTGAAATAAAATAGGTGTTAAGTTGTAATTTGCAACTTGATAGCTCTTGGCACTTCAGATAGCTTGGCTAGGAGTTTTACAATTTTAACCTTTTGCTGTTTTCCCTGTTTGAGTAACCGTTTATTAGCTACAACCAAGGATCTTTTGACAACCTTATATTTATCCTTTTTCAACTTCAGCTCCTTCCACTTGTTTACCCCCACAATAACAATTCGCCCTTGAGGGTTTTGATTTCTTCTTCCTTACCCAATGCGTTGGCACAAGATTCCTTCACCTCTGTTTCTAACCGTGACACTTTG
This sequence comes from Larix kaempferi, assembly GCA_027924585.1. Lineage (NCBI taxonomy): Eukaryota > Viridiplantae > Streptophyta > Pinopsida > Pinales > Pinaceae > Larix > Larix kaempferi. The sequence goes on along the minus strand of BSBM01000598.1, from coordinate 8,878,117 downwards.
TATTTAAGAAACTATTTATGAGTTTGCCTAAGATTAATTTCACTTAGGGCAGGTGAAGAATTACTTGTGAATGAAGGCTTTGGCTCGGATATACATGGAGATAATCCATTAGTAAATTCATCAGGAGAAGTATTCACGGGGTTATTTTCCTCATAACTCAATTCATTACATTCATTATCATGAGCAACCTCACGATTTGGGAAATATCCTCATTGTCACTGGCGAATTCTACTACTGGAGGTTCTCTTTGTTGTTTTATCGTTGCAGGAGTTACTATCGTGGTCATGCTCCTGGTGAATCGATGAGCACAAATAGAGACTGACTCTCTTGGATTTGGTTTAAGTCCATAAAAAAATAGAATCTGCGTTTTGGGACACAACTAACTTCTCGAGATTTTGGATGGGTATTTTAATAATTTGAATAGGCTGCGAAACAACAGAACTTCCACCCATTGTCATGGGATTACCTTCTGTCACGTTGGTAACTAGATCCTTTGATAGGGTCGGTTGATTGTCACTCAATTCCTTAGGGTTTGCATCAGGTTTTAATACAAAAGCTTCATTGACAAAGAATTTCCTTCTCTTCTTCCGAGATTTGGAGATATAAGGAGGCCAAAATTGATACTGACCGAATCCATTTTCAACCAAGAACTGGTCCCAACTCTTACCAATTTCCGACAATTGGCACTGTATCAATATTTTTAATAAACCATGATGGAATAAGATTCAGTCTTGATTCCCTATAGTATTCTGAACAACATAAGCCATATTTTCTAGGCTATTGATAAAAAAGCAAGGAAAATTTAACCTAGATCCTTTGAATGCCATCAAAATCCTAAGGTGATAACAATGAATAGAGGAGAACCTATCATCACAATTTATGTACCTTATGATCAATTGTAGAAGCGACCGCCATTGGGGCTTGAGGTATTTTGCAGGATACCCAAATTTATCATCGAAAACTTTAGGTAAAGGTAGCAAAAATTGTTTCCATTTGGATTTATTGATCTCCCCCCACTTAAACCACCTCTCTCCTGTTTGTGGCAACTTCGTAGCTTTCGCTATGAAGTCCTTATAGATGACCAATCATAGATTTCCCACCTGGGAAACATTTTCTTTAAACGATATGGCAAATTGTCGTGTTACCTCTACATTATGCCCATTAAAGCTTCTGAAGAATTCACCCCAACCAATTTTATCAATTAACAACATAGACTTCGGTTCAATGTTGAGCAATTCACTACCGTCCGGATTAAACCTACACAGAGGAGCCATCATGGCTACACTAAGCTGGTAATCAAGGTAACGGTGATCATCAATGGAGACTACGAACCAGGTTAACTCATCCTCCTGTAAAAACCCTAAATTCGACAACCCGCTCAACCAAAATACTACCAAATTCATCTCAGGGTTTGATAAAATTGGACACATGCATCTAAATTATGGTTTTGTACAAGAATGATAAATGGAGGTGATATTTGAGATCTTAGCTGATATCATGAAACGACACGATAATCATGAATATATATTAATCAATAGATGTCAAATGATAAAATAATTCGTGTTTTTATCCAAGCTAGGATATATAACATTTGCCATATTGATAGTTTTTATTTGCATGAAATCCATAGTAATTAGGATAAAATTTGAATGAAGGTTCGAATAGTCACATAGGCATAGTATTTAGGATTTAATGTTTTAGATATTTAATGAATTAACATTATTAACCAAAACATTACAACAAATAAAATGAATTTAATCATTTATGCTTTTCCTATCATGATAAACAAACTATAAAACCTTGGTGTAATTCATGAGAATTGATCATGATAAAATCATGTAGAAGGCTGAAGTTAAAATCATATGAGCAAGATTAGGCTTGGTTGCAAAAATGAGATTAGCAAGTTGTTGATTTAATGAAATATTGAATGAAACTGTATAATTACTGAACACATATAATCAAAATTTAATATATATATATGAAGAAAAAAATGATTATATAGTAAGTTGATTTAACAGTTGTTGAATGAATTATTAATGATACCTCAACAGTCCAAGATAGATATGCTTGCAAATGATTTTCACTTGTTTAATAAGTGTTCTCAAATTGAGAGTACCTTCAGAATCATAGATTCTGAAGGCACTCTTTAAATAAATTTCTCAAGAATTTATTAAAGACAAAAGTTGATCTCCATTTTTTTTTACTAAAACAAGATAAAAAGGGAGAAGGTTGTTGCCTGCCAACATGCCTCATGTGTTGAGGTAGGGAGCCTGAGTTGGACTCAGGAACTTGGAGTAGATTCTTGAGTTTGGCTCAAGGATGACTAATAATCCTTCAGTTGTAAAAAGGTTATTCCTCATGTGTTGAGGTAAATGATTTGATGTATCAAAGTGATGATGTTGTAAAGTCTTGTTAGACAAGGCTCGGGACTTGTGTGTCAAGTCAGATTCTCATGTGGACCTCTAGTTATAGTAGGTACCCATGGGGTGGACCTCCATTTATAGAGGTAGATGCTTTGCATGTTGAAGCATTAATGTTGTGTGGTGTATTACTAACCATGGTCATCGATTTCCATTAAGTATCCTTTAGAGACTGGCCACCTCTAGAGTAAATTACTTTAGCATATGATCATTTGGTATGAGAGTAATATAATATGATCACAACATCCGACAAATCTTCTGAGTATAATATGATATGATAGATAATTAAATTTAACACATACTGACCATGCAATAAAGATAAGAGATAAAGATAAATGGATAGAGGAAAAGAGAATTCGAATTGATCATGAGATGCCTAACTAAACTCGAATGCTTAAGATTCAGTTAAAGCCAAAATGCATGCCTTAGTTAATTAAAGAACTCACAATGGTCACTACAAGTAAATCAATCAACATGATTTCAGTTAATAATAGTTAACTAAGTTTTAATGAAGAAGATATAGTTAACTGAGTGTTATTGCATGACAACACTTATGTTAAACTAAAAGATGACACTTGAGTTGTGACACTTGCATGACGACACTTAAGTTATCCACCTAACTAAGTGGGAAACATTTCAATTAAGGGGTGAGTTCATCCTAAGACTCAATTCAATGAGTTAATGCGCTGCATGAGAAGTGGGGCTCACTTCTTCATGCAAAATTGATACATTCAGATGGAGGGTGAGTTCATCATGAAGTTGAAAGATAAAAATAGAGGTTTATGCATGTGAAGAATATATAAATATGTTATACATGATTGTTGAATTCAATGTGAAGTGAATTCTCTTCTCCCTTGAAGGCAATGCGCTTCTCTTTGTGAAAGATATTATTCTTGCTTGCTGTTAATGTGTTGGGAACATGGAAAGTTGATACAGTTGATATCTATTCTCTATTGCTTAGTATTCTCTCTTATCTAGCACCTTGGGTGCCAAAAGCAATCTGCTGTAAAATACATTCTCTGCGATCTATCATAATTATACTCTGAAGATTTGTCGGGGTTTTTCATCCTCATTGTTTTGAGGATTTTCCCCAGGATACATCTTGTGTTATGGTTGAATGTTTCAAGTGATTGAATGGTTCGTTGATTCAAGTATTAAGTATTTTCTCACCTAAAGTTTTAAAGTTCAAAGCTCATCATATTTGCTAAAAAATTAACACAAACCAATACAAAGGGAAGCGTTCTCTCTCTTGGAGCAAGGGCATAGTGTTTCTTGTTGTCCAAGAGAGTCGTATTAGCTTGCATATTGTTTTCTCACCCCCAATCAATTTGAAAATTGTCAATGAAGTTGATCTTTACCCAATAAATGATGTCAGAAAGGAAGCACAACATTTACACTTCTTCTCATTCTTCAACGGTGTGAGATTTTCTATGGGTTCCTTTTACTTTGATTTTATGAGTGGGGTCATTCCATTGCTCATCTTTCCCAAATTCAAATGTGTCATTGCTAGATATCTTATTCATATGTTTGATTTGCATATGCAAGATGATAAGAGAACTAATTGCTTCTCATGTGCGTGTAATAGATGGATTGTTGTGATTGTGACTCATATTGAATATGATTTTGTTAAGAAATCACAAATTTCCTTGTATCGATTCCTATCCCTTTTGACTTACCGATGGATGCAATTATTTTCATATGCATTATTTGAATGCCTCTTGATGCATAATGAAACTTCAAGTGTGATTGACAAGAAAAGGTTTAAATGAAAAAAGGATAATGTGCTAGAGTATATAAAGGAATCTAGTGAAGATGAGTTTTGCATTCGTAAAGCATTGATCCCGCCTTCTTACCTTGTGAACGAGGCACCAAAGCCTTTTCTAAACAATAATTTTGTGTGAATTTTATTTGGCGACAATATGCAGTGAGTTTTCTTGACAATCAAGGCAACTTGCAAACATGATAAGCAACAAACTTAACAAACTCATGTAAAAGATATATAATTTATTGTAGTGAATCCAATTGATACGTGTGATGCACCTGCAACAATTAATTAATAAGAATATGCGAAATAGCAGAAATAATAGAACAGAATCACTTTTATATTGATCACGGGCCACTTCGAGGGGGCAACCTCCTTTGAGCAAGCTCAATACAATTAACTTCACCATGCCTTCAATGACCTCAACAAACACTTATATACTAAGTCTATGCCCAATACCATGAGTCAAAACCATGGGACATATAATACTACGGGACGACTTACAAAGCATATGCGTCCAATACTATGGGTCAATACTATGGGCTAATATAAATTACGGATCAACAAATACTATGGGATGACTTACAAAGCATATGCGTCCAACAACAATATACTAACATAGTAAAGAGAAGGGTTTACATAGGTTCCTAACATCCCCTCTCCCTTAGAAAAAGATTTGTCCTCAAAGCTTTGGTTGGAGAAATTGCTGCAGAAGCTGAAGGAGTGGTTCCCCGGTAGCATCCTCGGATTGCATTTCAGGCCACTGACGCCTTTGGAGTGTCAAGGAGGATTGCTTGGAAGGCTGGAGATGAAGAAGAACCCTGTCAGCTGCGTGGAAAATGCGCTCAGAACGGTGTTGATCGGCTTGTTGATTCAGGCGAATTCTGGCCATGTGAAGATTGTCCTGCAGAATGAGAAGAATCTGATCGCGGTTTCGAAGAACCGAGTCAATTGCCTGAACTGGGGAGCTGCTAAGGGTGTATGGAAGAAGAACTGGTGGTGTTTTTCCATAGACCGCTTCATATGGTGTCCTGTGAGATGTGGTATTGTACCACCAGAGCGCTGCTAGGAAATCCATAGAAATAGTTGTCCAAAGATGTTTAGGGATGGGCAAGGGTTTGAGCAATCCCGAAAGGAGTGTCATTTCACCCTTGTTGACTTGGAAAGTATCATCGTCAGCCACCATCTGTTGAATTGTCATTTTTAGTCCCTGCCAAAAGAAGTTACATTGTTCTTGGTCATACATGTTGCAGAACCCAGAGTGCCCTGTTGATGAAGAAGCATGGAGTTCATAGAAGAGAGAGCCCTGTTGAACATATTGCACCCAATTTGGAACAAGCAGAGAAAGAGTTGTAAGAGAAACTGGGTCATCAATTGTGCAAGAAGGAGCATCTTCCACCATATTGTCCTTACCCTTCTTGTAAGTGATCACATAGGGATAACCCATGAGTTGGATAACCCCTTTCAGGTGTGTTGGGGAGGAGACCCATTGTTCCAGAAAATTTTCCAGACTCGGGAGATCAGTCTTGATGCAGAAATAATTCCCTAATAGGTATGGCTGCCACTTCTGTACTGCATGAAAAATAGCCATCATTTCCTGCTGAGAGGTAGATGTGGCTAAAATCTTACCGGAAAGGTCTCGTGAAGGTAGCAAGCGCATTGGTTAAGAAAAGATACCTGCATATCTATCCAAGGAAGTAGTGGAGACTGTTGATGGGTGCATCTGAATGGAATTGAGCTGAGCGATGACACCATGTGAATTCTTCTTAAGGATTTTTTCCAGGCGATATGAACTGATGATGCAAAGAGACCCTGGTTGTAAGCCCATAAATTTGTGTTGTGCCCCATTGACTTTAAACTACATCCAAAGTTCAGCAAAATCCCATAAGATGGGGCCAAGTGTGCGTAACCATTGAACGCCCAAAACCACATCACATCTGCCTAAGGGCAAGGAAAACATGTCAGAGCGTAGGTTATAATCTTCCATAGAGATACGCACATTGTGACACTTCCCCTTGCAAGGTAAGGTGCCCCCATTGGCAACCATGACTTCAAAGTTGGAGCAAGGATGGACAAAACAATCAGCCTGTTTGGCAATCCGAGGGTCAATGAAGTTATGAGTGCTACCAGAATCAATGAGTATGGTAAGAGGGAGCTTCTTGAAGTATCCCCTGACCCGCATTGTTTGTGGGGTGGTGACGCCGGTTACAGCATGGAGAGAGATATCAGGTGGGTCGTCCTGAAATGGGGTGTCAACAGGCGGGTGTTGAATGTCGATCTGATCATCCACTGTATTTGTAGCTTCTTCACCAAGTTCTAAGGCAGGCGGAGAATCCACATCCAAGAGATAGAGCTTTTGTTGAACACATCTATGTCCCCGAGTGAATTTCTCATCACAATTATAGCAAAGCCCTTTTTCTCGGCGTGCCTGCATTTCTATTTCAGACAAATGCTTGATAAGAGTTGGTTGAGGAGAAGGCGTGATGGGAGGTCGTTGGGAACCCATATTTCTGAAGGGAACAAGGGTGGGTTTGAATCGTTGTTGAGCTGCAATCTTGTCCTCAGCCAGCTTAGCCAACCTTAGGACTTCCATCATTGTGTTGGGACAAAACATTTTGACCTCTGAGCGAATTTCATCCTTGAGACCACTTATAAAACAACTCCTGTAGAATTCATCAGACAATCCTTCTGTGTGATTGGACAATTTCTCAAATTCTGTCTGATACTCTCTCACTGTGCCAATTTGGTGAAGTTTAGTGAGTGCTCCTGTGAAATCATCAAAAGCACTAGGGCCAAATCGTGGCAAAATGAGTTGGCAAAAATCTGTCCAGTTTGGCTCGGGATGAGCTTTGATGTACCAACGGTACCATTGAAGGGCTTCCTGTTCCAAATGAAAGGATGCAAGTGGAACTTTCTGGACATCAAAAGTATTATGCAGACTGAAATATTGTTCTGGTCGGTATATCCATCCAGTCGGATCAGTACCATTGAAGCGAGGAAAATCAAGCTTCGGCCCATGAAAATTGTTGGAAGAAGAGAACCCAGTGGCTGCAAAAGATTTTGGCTGTCGGTTATTGTTCATGGCTGAATGCTGAAGATGGAGGCCGAGAAATTTTTCATCCAGATCTTGGAGTTTGGTTTGGATGGCTGCAAGTGCTTCCTCCATGGTGTTTGCTCCTGCACGGGTGATAACCATAACCAGGTGTTTTTTTTTTTTTTTTTTTGTGGAATGGGTAGAAAAACACAAACAGAAGCTGATTTAGTAAAGGGAAATTTGGATTTGGGAAACAATCTGATGGGTAATTGGGGTTTGACTAGATTTTGGAAAGGGAAATGTTTTTTTGTTTTTTTTTGTTTTTTGTTTTTTTTTTGTTTTTTTGTTTTTTTTGTTTTTTTTGTTTTTTTTTTTTTTTTTTTTTGTTTTTTGTTTTTGTTTTTTTGTTTTTTTTGTTTTTTTTGTTTTTTTTTTTTGTTATTTTTTTTGTTCAGACTGGAGCGGCTACGGCTCGGAAGGAATCTGGAACAACGCCGAATGTATTGAAAATGGCTGGATCTGGAACGGCTTGCAAAATGGAGCTCAAACAGCACAGTAGTGATCGACAATAGTTGAGCTGAAAGTAGATATGGACCCCAGGTATGTGCGGCTTCCTAACAGTTCAGGGGTTTCACTCGGCCACCAATGCTGTTTGACAGCTTGCATATTGGGGCAGTACCCCTCACTCCACGGCTCAGGTAAAACTGATAACCGCTTTGCCACAAACGACAACTCTTGGTTTACCTCACGGGTGGGAACTAGTCAATCAGGTAGGGGTCGTTGCCCTTTCCGCTGGCAGGTCCTCTCGATGGGCCAGCTACTTCGGGGTTCCTGTGGTACTCCTCACAATGAGTTTTAGGGCTTATGCCCAAGTACTTCCCACAGTTAAGCGGATAGGGATTATTCCCAAATCCGAACCTGCAACAGATGCGAAAAAAAATTGGCAGAAATTTCACCCAGCGAGCCCAAGAAAGTGCTATGATACCAGATGTGATGCACCTGCAACAATTAATTAATAAGAATATGCGAAATAGCAGAAATAATAGAACATAATCACTTTTATATTGATCACGGGCCACTTCGAGGGGGCAACCTCCTTTGAGCAAGCTCAATACAATAAACTTCACCGTGCCTTCAATGAACTCAACACACACTTATATACTAAGTCTATGCCCAATACCATGAGTCAAAACCATGGGACATATAATACTACGGGACAACTTACAAAGCATATGCGTCCAATACTATGGGTCAATACTATTGGCTAATATAAACTACGGATCAACAAATACGACGGGACGACTTACAAAGCATATGCGTCCAACAACAATATACTAACATAGTAAAGAGAAGGGTTTACATAGGTTCCTAACAATACGATGGGATTGATTCCTTTTTATGTCACCAATAAGGTAGTTCTTCTACCGTTATATTGTTACACCTTATACTTCAATTCCCCTCTCTTAAGGCTTACAATACAATTCAACAACATCAATTAAGGAATGTTCTTCATATGCTTTATAGAGCAGGCCTTTTAAAATAATACAAGTGCCCCTTCTTCAATGATATCATCATTATTGTCAATATATTCAGTATAGGTTATATTTTCTAATTATTAAAGCTTCCCTTTGAGAGTATCATTAGCATGGATTTTGCAATAAATAGTTGTATGACCTATTTTTCTACAATAGAAACACCCAATATCACTCTTATATGTCATTCTCTTTCCCATCCCTTTCTTGGAGTATGGTGCAACTTTTGACTAAGAGTCTCCCTTCTTCAATGATATCATCATTATTGTCAGTATCTTCAATATAGGTTATATTTTCTAATTCTTTAAGCTTCCCTTTGAGAATATCATTAACACAGATTTTGCAATAAATAGTTTTATGCCCTATTTTTCTACAGTAGAAACAACCAATCTCACTCTTATCTATCATTCTCTTTCCCATCCCTTTCTTGGAGTATGGTGCAACTTTTGACTAAGAGTCTCCCTTATTCAATGATATCATCATTATTGTCAGTATCTTCAATATAGGTTATATTTTCTAATTCTTTAAGCTTCCCTTTGAGAATATCATTAGCACAGATTTTGCAACAAATAGTTGTATGATACAAACGATGACTATTATGGAACCTCTTCTATATTGACATGGGTTTTGGGATTGTACTGTAAATGACAAATCATTCAAATTGACGTGGTAATAAGATTAGAGAATGACATCTCTCCTTTTGATTCATAATATTTATTGCTTCTTTTGTAAAATGGATGTAAATGTGTTGGTGACTCCTTTGTCAGGAGTATAATGGTTGTTGTATGCATTCTATGTACTCATTTGGTAATGGTTCACTTATCCAATTGTGTCTATATTCGTCCTTGATAGTGGTAGATATTTCTCTTCCCTTGTAGCTATTGCACTTGTAGGACACATTTCATCTCACAAATTCCTCGTTTGATCATTAGAGATAGTTAAGGCATGCATTCTTAGTCAAGTTTTGCACTTGACTTGAAAGTTAGATAGTGTATGGAAGGTTAATGCATTTAAAATATTATTTCCTCCTTGTATGTCTTCTCTCAAAACCTTAATAATTATTAATTCACTAAAAACAAGACTCAAGGACTTCCCTCTCTGATGCAAAATTATTTTTTATAGACAATAAAGACAACTTGCAAACATGATAAACAACGAAATTAACATACACATGTAAAAGATATATCATTGCATCGAGAGAAATGAGGTGCTCTACAACCCAGTATGGGGGAGATGTTGTAACGTTTGTTACTAACAAAATAATTAAAAAAAATCATGTCGGCTCATAAAATAAAAAATTATGGAAAGTATTTAAAGAAAATCCATGTTGGTTCATAAAATAAAATATTATGAAAAGTACTGGGTTGGCAGGTGTGGGAGGGGTCATTTTTGACCCCGGGGGAAGCATAATGAAAAACTATGCTTGGGGAATTGGAATTAAGACCAATAATGATGATGAATGGCTCGCCTTACTTAAAGGTTTGGAAATCACCATCAAGGCCGGGATAAAAGATTTGATAGCCGTTGGGGACTCTCTTCTTATAGTCCAAGAAGCTCGCAATCTCACCAGGAAATGCTCCACTCCCTCAAGTAAGTATCACCACATTCTCAAATTTATCAGCAGAGATTTCAACTCTCTCAATTTCCTCCATGTTCTCCGCTCCAATAATCACCACGCCGATGAAATGGCTAACAAAGGGGTGCTCCAAAGTTTTGGTTTTTTATCCCAAGATGATGATATCCCTACTCCTTGTTGGATCCCCTAACCTACCTCTCGCTTGGGGTGTCCCCTTCTCACCTTGGCCTCCTTCTTACTTATCCCTCACCACCCTTGATCGCGGACACCCTCGTTCCTGCATGCAAACACTTGTCACAAAACTCGAGGGATGATGGAGGCATTTAATTCCATCACACGGCCTCTCCTCACCTAACCCCACTCATTCGCACGCTCCGTTTTCCTCTTCCTTCAGACGCTTCCAGAACTCTTCATTGTTAGCTTCTACCCTGAGAATGGATGCTCACTCCACTGCTTGTATTGCTCCCACCCTGGGAGCCAGCTCTGCCTTTTCTCCTCCATTGCTCTCCTACTCGCTCTGCGATAAACCCCTGCACTCTTCCCCCAACATGTGATGAACCTGCAATAATTAATTAATGCAAATACACAAGATATCAGAAATAACAGAACAGAATCACTTTTATATTGATCACGGGCCACTTCGAGGGGGCAACCTCCTTTGAGCAAGCTCAATACAATTAACTTCACGGTGCCTTCAATGACCTCAACACACACTTATATACTAAGTCTATTCCCAATACCATGAGTCAAAACCATGGGACATATAATACTACGTGGACGACTTACAAAGCATATGCGTCCAATACTATGGGTCAATACTATGGGCTAATATAAACTACGGATCAACAAATACTACGGGACGACTTACAAAGCATATGCGTCCAATAACAATATACTAACATAGTAAAGAGAAGGGTTTACATAGGTTCCTAACATCCCCTCTCCCTTAGAAAAAGCTTTGTCCTCAAAGCTTTGGTTGGAGAAATTGCTGCAGAAGCTGAAGGAGTGGTTCCCCGGTAGCATCCTCGGGTTGCATTTCAGGCCACTGACGCCTTTGGAGTGTCAAGGAGGATTGCTTGGAAGGTTGTAGATGAAGAAGAACCCTGTCAGATGCGTGGAAAATGCGCTCAGAACGGTGCTGATCGGCTTGTTGATTCAGGCGAATTCTAGCCATGTGAAGATTGTCCTGCAAAATGAGAAGAATCTGATTGCGGTTTCGAAGAACCGAGTCAATTGCCTGAACTGGGGAGCTGCTAAGGGTGTATGGAAGAAGAACTGGCGGTGTTTGTCCATAGACTGCTTCATATGGTGTTCTGTGAGATGTGGTATTGTACCACCAGAGCGCTATTAGGAAATCCATAGAAATAGTTGGCCAAAGCTGTTTAGGGATGGGAAAGGGTTTGAGCAATCCCGAAAGGAGTGTCGTTTCACCCTTGTTGACTTGGAAAGTATCATCGTCAGCCACCATCTGTTGAATTGTCATTTTTAGTCCCTGCCAAAAGAAGTTACATTGTTCTTGGTCATACCTGTTGCAGAACCCAGAGTGCCCTGTTGATGAAGAAGCATGGAGTTCATAGAAGAGAGAGCCCTGTTGAACATATTGCACCCAATTTGGAACAAGCAGAGAAAGAGTTGTAAGAGAAATTGGGTCATCAATTGTGCAAGAAGGAGCATCTTCCACCATATTGTCCTTACCCTTCTTGTAAGTGATCACATAGGGATAACCCATGAGGTGGATAACCCATTTCAGGTGTGTTGGGGAGGAGACCCATTGTTCCAGAAAATTTTCCAGACTCGGGAGATCAGTCTTGATGCAGAAATAATTCCCTAATAGGTATGGCTGCCACTTCTGTATTGCATGCAAAATAGCCATAATTTCCTGCTGAGAGGTAGATGTGGCTAAATTCTTACTGGAAAGGTCTCGTGAAGGTAGCAAGCGCATTGGTTCAGCAAAGATACCTGCATATCTATCCAAAGAAGTAGTGGAGACTGTTGATGGCTGCATCTGAATGGAACTAAGCTGAGTGATGACACCATGTGAATTCTTCTTAAGGAGTTTTTCCAGGCGATGTGAACTGATGATGCAGAGAGACCCTGGTTGTAAACCCATAAATTTGTGTTGTGCCCCATTAACTTTTAACTGCATCCAAAGTTCAGCAAAAACCCATAAGATGGGGCCAAGTGTGCGTGACCATTGAACGCCCAAAACCACATCACATCTGCCTAAGGGCAAGGAAAACATGTCAGAGTGTAGGTTATAATCTTCCATAGAGATGCGCACATTGTGACACTTCCCCTTGCAAGGTAAGGTGCCCCAATTGGCAACCATGACTTCAAAGCTGGAGCAAGGATGGACAAAACAATCAGCCTGTTTGGCGATCCGAGGGTCAATGAAGTTATGAGTTCTACTAGAATCAATGAGTATGATAAGAGGGAGCTTCTTGAAGTATCCCCTGACCCGCATTGTTTGTGGGGTGGTGACGCCGGTTACAGCATGGATAGAGATCTCAGGTTGGTCGTCTTGAAATGGGGTGTCAACAGGCGGGTGTTGAATGTCGATCTGATCATCCACTGTATTTGTAGCTGCTTCACCAAGTTCTAAGGCAGGCGAAGAATCCACATCCAAGAGATAGAGCTTTTGTTGAACACATCTATGTCCCCGAGTGAATTTCTCATCACAATTATAGCAAAGCCCTTTTTCTCGGCATGCCTGCATTTCTATTTCAGACAAATGCTTGATAGGAGTTGGTTGAGGAGAATGCGTGATGGGAGGTCGTTGGGAACCCATATTTCTGAAGGGAACAAGGGTGGGTTTGGAGCGTTGTTGAGCTGCAGTCTTGTCCTCATCCAGCTTAGCCAACCCTAGGACTTCCATCATTGTGTTGGGACAAAACATTTTGACCTCTGAGCGAATTTCATCCTTGAGACCACTTATAAAACAACTCCTGTAGAATTCATCAGACAATCCTTCTGTGTGATTGGCCAATTTCTCAAATTCTGTCTGATACTCTCTCACTGTGCCAATTTGGTGAAGTTTAGTGAGTGCTCTTGTGAAATCATCAAAAGCACTAGGGCCAAATCGTGGCAAAATGAGTTGGCAAAAATCTGTCCAGTTTGGCTCAGGATGAGCTTTGATGTACCAACGTTACCATTGAAGGGCTTCCTGTTCCAAATGAAAGGATGCAAGTGGAACTTTCTGGACATCAAAAGTATTATGCAGACTAAAATATTATTCTGCTCGGTATATCCATCCAGTCGGATCAGTACCATTGAAGCGAGGAACATCAAGCTTCGGCCCACGAAAATTGTTGGAAGAAGAGAACCCGGTAGTTGCAAAAGATTCTTGCTGTCGGTCATTGTTCATGGCTGAATGCTGAAGATGGAGGCTGAGAAATTTTTCATCCATATCTTGGAGTTTGGTTTGGATGGTTGCAAGTGCTTCCTCCATGGTGTTTGCTCCTGCACGGGTGACAATCATAACCAGGTTTTTTTTTTTTTTTTTCCAGACTGGAGCGGCTACGGCTCGAAAGGGATCTGGAACAATGCCGAATGGATTGAAAATGACTGAATCTGGAACGGCTTGCAAATGGATCTGAAACGGCGCAGCAGTGATCAACAATAGTTCAGCTGAAAGTAGATATGGACCCCAGGTATGTGCGGCTTCCTAACAGTTCAGGGGTTTCACTCGGCCACCAATGCTGTCTGACGGCTTGCGTATTGGGGCAGTACCCCTCACTCCACGGCTAAGGTAAAACTGATAACCGCTTTGCCACAAATGACAGCTCTTGGTTTGCCTCACGGGTGGGAACTAGTCAATCAGGTAGGGGTTGTTGCCCTTTTCGCTGGCAGGTCCTCTCAATGGGCCAGCTACTTCAGGGTTCCTGTGATACTCCTCACAATGATTTTTAGGGCTTATGCCCAAGTACTTCCCACATTTAAGTGGATAGGGATGATTCCCAAATCCGAACCTGCAACAGAAAAAATTTGGGCAGAAATTCCACCCAATGTTCAAAAACCGGATCTATATTGCTCAGAATCGCTATTATAGCATGTTTCCGGAACTGGAACAACCACTTTGCTTCTATTCATGAAAGCAGAATAGAAATCTGGGCACTCAGTCAAAATATTTTCTCGCCGCAATTTCCGCGGCCGTCACCGAAATTCTAAAACATTGCTGATTTTAAATCCGCGATATCTCCACTTTTAGAACTCCAAATGAGATGATTTTTTTTTTAAACTGCGTATTTTTGAAAGAGGAATTCAGATATGCAATCAGTTTCTTCTGATTTTGTGTAGAAAGTTTCAGAAATTGATCTGAAAGTCGCCGCCCAAAAAAAGAAAAAAAAATTCCCACTTGTTCCAAGGAAAGTGCTCTGATACCAGATGTGATGAACCTGCAATAATTAATTAATGCAAATACACAAGATATCAGAAATAACAGAAAAGAATCACTTTTATATTGATTACGGGCCACTTTGAGGGGGCAACCTCCTTTGAGCAAGCTCAATACAATTAACTTCACGGTGCCTTCAATGACCTCAACACACACTTATATGCTAAGTCTATGCCCAATACCATGAGTCAAAACCATGGGACATATAATACTACGGAACGACTTACAAAGCATATGCGTCCAATACTATGGGTCAATACTATGGGCTAATATTGTAATGTCCCTTATTAGGAATTTTATTAAAATTGCAATGTTCCACTTTTTTTTCCTTGTTCGACCTTTGACTAGTTTTGATCTCTAGGTCCCAAATTTGCCCCAAATGATCCCAAATCTTCTGAGAAGGTGTATGAATGATATTAGAACATAAATATGTGTTTCAGGGATGCCTTTGGACCTTTAAAATACTTTTGCAAATCCCCTTTCGATTCTGATCAATGTAGGTAACTTTACTAGTGATTTTCCTTTGACTAGTATTGGTCTCTAGGTCTCAAATTGACTCCAAATGCCTTCAAATATTCAAGGAAGGTGTATGAATGATATTAGAACTTTAATATGATTTTTATGGATGACATATGTCCACCAAAAGACCTCTGCAAACTCTCTTAATATTCTGGACCAATTATGCAATTTTACTAGTAATTTGGGGTTCAAATCCCCCTGGGGTAAACAATGAAAATGGCTTCCCAAATGCCTCCAAACCCAATCAAATTTATGAACAGAGGTATGTAATGTGTTAATTATGTTATTAAAGTCTCATATGAACCATTAATGGATTATTATAACTGTTCTCACCCTCTCCCATTCAACTGCAAAAATCCCCAATTCGACCCTTGGGGAAATGACACTATTTCACCTCCCAATACAACTAAACTGAGTAAAAATGCTTCAAATTCTCAAGTACAGTACATGAAACTTGTAGAAGACATACATGGCAGTATATTGATCACAAATATATCATAGAATCATCCATTAATTCGAAATCATCATCAATACATTGGCTCACAACAAGGTAGTGGGGAAATGGCATTGTTCTTCCATTAAAAATGAGATTTATACATTTCTACTTGGAATTTCGACCTGAAACTTTTTTGAGATGAAGAAAATAGTATTTAATTCATATTAAAAAAGAAATGGGGAATTAAAAGCTTCCCCAAAGAGTACAATAGCTCACCAAAAACGCCCTCCCTCAAGGATCAAGAATATGCCATCAAAACTGGAAATGGTTGAAGGAGTGAGCTGCAATAGAAGAAACCATGAGCTGCCCTGTAGCTTACACCTACAAATAAAGACTCCATTAAATCTCCAAATGAAACGTCTGAATGGCCTTTCCAATTACCAACTTGGATGGGAATCTTTCACCCTCGAAATTGGCTAAGGCAAGAAACTAGTCATCCACTAGCTCTCCCTCTTCACAAATGCAATTGCAAATTCTACAAATGATCAAAAGCTGGTTTCATTCTTTGTTATTGACATTTATAAACTTCTAATGTCCTCCATGGGTCGAATTCCTTCCAAGAGACTCATGCCAACTCATGTTGGGAAGAGATTCCAAAGAACGCCACTTGTACAACAATTCCTAGTCTCCCACTTCCACCAAATCACATGTGGAAGCATCTTAGCTGCCCTAACACCCTTGAGAGCCCTCTTGGAGTCTATTTTTAGCCCTGACATGTCATATATGTCATATGTCATCCTTCAGGTCTGATTTGTGTCATAGGTGTCATAGCATCTTCATCATTGTTGTCATAGAGCTAGGGAATCTAGCCCAAGTGTCTCACTAGCTCCAAATTGCCTCTTCCTCTTCCATGGGAGTTACTCTTCCTCTATATTTCGACCTTGGATGAGTCATGCAATTAATAATACCTTTTGGACTCCCCCAGGTATGTTACCATTCACCTTGAATTCGAATTGGTGAGAGAATGATGCCAAATGTAGTGGGGAAATCTAGCCATATGTGGGTCCCACTTCCTCCATGTGTCTTCATGATGAAATGCCACTTTGATTTTCACTTGTATATATTTATTTAGCTCCTTTATTAAATATTTATGCCATTCTAATGTTCAAACATAATTTATTATCCCCATTATTCCAAATCCCAAAGCTTCCACCCCAAACCTAGGAAACTAGTAATTTTCCTCCTTGGCAATTATTTGACCTTTAGCATCAATTTGACAAACTCTAATGAATAGGGCCAATGTGATTAGGCCATTGTGACCCAATACCAAATTTGGGACATGACAAATATAAACTACGGATCAACAAATACTACAGGACGACTTACAAAGCATATGCGTCCAATAACAATATACTAACATAGTAAAGAGAAGGGTTTACATAGGTTCCTACCACAACATCTCTCCTCCTGAAGCAAAGCTCTTGGAGCCTTTACGCACCCTGCTCGTAGACCTTTCGTCCCTCAACCTGTGTGAAGAAGAGATAGCAACCCTTGAATCCTCACCTCCTTTGACCCTACAAGGTTCAATGGTTGAACTCATGGAAGCGTAGGTGTGCAAGATAAGAATTGAGGTGGCGGGCATTAAGAAGAACATGATGAGAATTTTCACCCTCCTGCATTCTCTCGGCACCAAGATTAGGCATAACAATGACCTTATGAATGGCCGAATTTCCTCCATGTCGAAAGCGGTGGACTACACAGCCAACAATATCTCAAATGTGGACTCTAAGGTGGACGATAACTACAGGAAAATCTCAGACGTTGAAGGAAAGGTGGACAGGCTCCAAGAAGATTTGGCCCGTTGCATTCCAGGGTTCCAGGATACTATAGGCTCCAGCTCCAACCCGGAGGACTCCATGGAGATCCTAGAATCTCCTCGACCACGTCAAAAATGACTCAGCTTGTTGGTTCTTCATTTTTGAGGGTTATATATTTTCTTTTTGTTATAGTTTAGAAGAAGCTTTGGTCTAGTTTTTATGGGTTTACTCAACTTTAATGGATTCTATATCCAAATTTTGTAATGTATTGCTTTTGTAAGTTTATTCTGGGACAATTTGTTAAGATTTATAGCTTTAGCTTCAGACCTACTAGAGTTAAGAGAATAATTACCAAAGCAGGTAAGGAAAACTTGAATGCTGGTCCCTCACAGAGGAAAACTAGAATCTCTATGTCTGTAGTTTTTTGAAGACCTCTTTTAATACAAACTCCATAACCGTTCTTGTTAAAAAAATAAATATTATGAAAAGTAATTAAAAAATAGATGTTCATTTATAAAATAAAAACTTAAAACTTAAACCCGGATCTATCAATCAAGAGAGATCAAATTTCTTGAGTTTACATTTAAAAAAAGAAATACACCTCAAGAAATTGGATCCCTCTCGGTGCTTGATAGATACGGGTTTAAGATGGATCTATGCTGGTTTATTACAATGAAGTCAATTGATACAATGGGATTGATCCCTGATTATGTCATCAATGAGGTAGTTCTTCTACCATTACACTTTTTAGCTAATAACTTTATTAGCTAAGCCTTATAATTAATTTATGCAAGGAACATGGTTATAATGATTTGTAGGCTTCCTTGCATGGGTTTTAAAATTCATCATCTTTTTTTTTTTAGCTTTAATGCTCCATTACAAACATCGCCGATATATTGGCAACATCGCAATGCTAATCCCCCGGCAATATATCGGCCGATATTTTCCCCTATTTTTTGGCGATTTTTTTCCCGATTTTATCACAATGTTTTGGTGATTTTTTCATATATATCGCATTTTTTTTTGCCTTTTTTGCTCAATTGCTACATTTTGAAAAACAAATGTCGTGCCCATAAAAAATGTCACCTTGTTCATTAATATTGGACATATTAAATGGTAATATTAAATTCTTAAAGTTTCTATCCTTTTACTTAAAGTTTCAACATTACCATTAATTGTTTTAGGATGTTTGAGAGTGGTTCCAACCTCATCGGATTTCATATGCAAAAAGTAGAATTTTAGATCCCATTCAGAATTCAACAGACTTGATATTTTTTCAAGCTTTAGGATTGCAAAGTTTCCATTGGATTTTATTATGTATGAGGGTATGGGATTGACATTTAATCAAGCACATCAACTCCTTTATGTACCTTGATGTTGGTCGTGTTGATTATTGAACTCCTATGTCACAAGCTTAATAAAAATGTACTATTCACTCAAGTGAAATCACTTATTAAGCATGGGAAGTTTTTTCTACCTTATTTAAATGATTGTATTAGGAAGTTTCATCAAAATTGTAAGGTGTTGAGTCACTGACTAATGTCCTTGGAGTATCAGCTTTGAGATTTGAGGTAGAAGCATGACTAGAGCCTAGAGGAAGGAGGCATAGGGTGCGATTAATGAATAGGATCCCAATATAGGCAATGATTCATCGACTGTTGATGTATATGTAACTTCGGAATGTATTTCATCTATGTATTTCATATATATTTATTGTACCCTTATAAGAGATGTGTTATTCCTCTATAAGGAAGTGTCGTCATGTGGATTGACAAGTGTCGCAAGTGTGTGTACTTGCCGATGGGTTATTATACCACCATGTGTGGGGTCGGCCCTGAAATGTATATTATATTATGGATGTATCTAGATAGAGAAGTCGGCCCCATAGTGTAACTGGGAAAACATGTTAAGTATAAATAGAGATCGAGAGATCTCTATTTGGATTATTCCGAAAGTCACACTTCTCTCACTCAGAAAGTGGCGCACTAGTGAGAAGGAGGATCATCTGCTCTAGGAGACTATCTCAAGTGTATTTTGGTTGTACTTTGGTTGAGCCATTGCTCTCTCTATCTCTGAGGAAGTTGTGGGGTTTTTCACCTTAGGGTTTTCCCCACGGAAACTCTGTGTCTCTTGTCTCTCATGCTTTTGATTCTTGTGATGCTTGTCATGCTTATTGTGATTGTTATGCATTGATATACTGTACATGTTATTCTCTCAGTGAATATCCTAGAGTATTGTGAATTAATGCTCAAAATTTAACATGGTATCAGAGCTAACCTGAGAAGAAGACATTTTGTAGTGATGGAAACTTGAGTTTCTTGTTTATTGGGTTTCTCTCCATAGTTTTTGGAAAAGCAGTATAGTAGATTGACTCTACTCATCAAGGAGAATCTATCCGTCCAATCAGAATTCAATTTTGATCATTTTCAGATTTGGCCCTAAACATTAGGGTTTCCACAAAAATAGGAATTTCTGAAATCTGAAGACATAGCTGGAAGCTCCTTGCAAAAATCGAATTTTAGAGCTTTGGATCGAGATTTTTGGCTGGGTATATCTCCGGGAAACTCAAACCCTAATTCAGGGCTCTCCCTAGTGAACCCGGGAGGAAAAAAAGGCAAATATGAAGGGTAAAGCTTTGTTGATCTCAAATTCTGAATACACCAGGCTGATCAGTTCATCAAGGCACATCTTTCTATCCTTTCAGAAAGTTGAAATTCACATTTTGAATTTTTAGGGTTTTTGCAACAAACCCTAATCCGGGACCAGATTCAGTTTTCAGCATTTCAAGTGGTAAGACCTAAATATTTTCTATTTCCATTTGAAGTACTCTTTAAGATGTCTCACCACACTAAGCTTGAGGATAATCTTGAAGGGGATGATAACTTCCGAGCTTGGAAGTATAGAATTGGGTTAATCCTGGAAGAGAATGAGTTGGACTCATATATAAAAGAAGACATCCCTATCCTAGAGGATGAAGAGGCTAAGGTATTGCATAAGAAGAACTTGGTCAAGGCAAAGAGAATCATTGTTGATTCTATCAAAGACCATCTCATACCCCATGTGTCTTCTCTAAAGACACCCAAGGCTATGTTTGACTCTTTGACCAAGCTATTTGAAGGAAAGAACATAAATCGGAAGATGACCCTGCGGAATCAATTGAAAGGGGTCAAGATGTCGAATGGAGAAACCATTCAATCCTATTTCTCCAAGGTCTCTTAGATCAAGGAACAACTTGAAGTTGTAGATGAAATGCTGGAGAATGGTGAAATTGTTATGACTACTTTGAATGGCCTACCTAGGTCATGGGACTCTTTTATCCATGGGATCTGTGCCAGAAAGAAGTTAATCTCCTTCAGCATATTATGGGAAGAATGTTCTCAAGAAGAAGCAAGGCTTGTGGCAAGAGAAGAGAAGATGGGAAATGAAGATCAAGCTCTCATAGCTCACATTAAGAAGGTCAAGTTCAAGAGGGAGCCATCCCATCACAAGAAGAAATCTTCTCATCATTTTCACAAAGACAAGAAAGAGCTAAGGTGTTTCACTTGTAATGAGAAGGGTCACTTTGCTTCAGAATGTCCCAATAACAAAAGGGACAACCACAACAACAACAACTCCAGCAAGAAGAAGAAGGGTAACAAAAGAAGGTACCATGCTCATGCTACCGAAGATGATGAACCTTCAAAGAAGAAGGCTAGGGTAGAAAGTGATGATAGTAATGATGACTCATCAAGTGAAGAAGAGTATGTTCTAATCTCTTCTCTCACAGGTACTATCTCCCATGGTTGTAATGATTGGTTAATTGACAGTGGGGCTTCCAAACACATGACTGGGTTTAAAGAATCCTCTGTAAATCTGTCTGAACATGAGTCACCCCATAAAGTGAAACTTGGGGATGATTATCAATATCCCATCAAAGGAAGTGGTGAAGCCTCCTACAACCTAGATTCTGGAAAATATTTAAAGATGAAAGAAGTCCTTTATGTACCTGGGCTCAAGAAGAACTTATTCTCCATCTTTGCATTGGATACAAAAGGTATGAGGGTTGCATTTATGGATGGCCAAGTCCTAATGTGGCCAAAGGGAAAGACCATAGATGATGCACTTGTGATTGTAGAGTAAGAGGGAGGTTTGTATAAATTAAAAGGACAACTTGAACATGCCATGGTGCATGAATCCATGGAGCCAAGTGAACTTTGGCATAGAAGACTTGCTCATATGCACTATAGGACACTTCCAATTGCAAGCAAGGCTATAGAGGGTCTTCCTGAAATCAAGACCAAACATGAAGGTGTTTGCAAAGGATGTGCAAAAGGTAAGAACATTAAGAAGGCATTTCCAAGTAGTGAAAGCAAGGCAAAAGGCATCTTGGAAATCATCCATTCAGATGTTTGTGGTTCCATGTCATCCAGTTCTCCATGGAGGTATGTATGATTTGTTTTTTTTTGAAAAGGTTAACTTATGAGTTATGCAGGTCATTGAAGAAAACATTGCTAGACATAACTAGCAAATATGGTGACCAGGTATGTGTTTCTTATATCATAGGATCTTTTATATAAGTATGCATGACATGATTGATGATGTTTATTCATGAAGTCATAGGTTTGAATAATCATGGGTATATGCATATTACAATGTTATGACTAACCAGAAGAGTCATAGGTTTAGACATGTTATGACTAACCATAAGAGTCCTATATATAAACCTTGAATGTTAATGCTTATTATTTCTGTTTGAAATGCTCATGACTATACATGCTTGAGATTATTGTGTTTTGATAATATTAAGATTATACTAATGAATGTATGATTATGTATGAGACCTCGAGGATAACACAATGATGATACTAACAAGCATGCATAGGGATCGAGAATGAATATAAGTTCAAGAACAAGTAATCCAGGAAGCAAAGATCAAGAGGGAGTACACTCCAGTGGCTTCTGCAAGGATGCAGATATTCAGAGGGAGTTGAACATCTCTCTACATTCCACAAAAGAAAGGTGTAGAAGAAGCTACTTCAGATTAGGACTCCAATAGCTCCTGCAAGGAAGCAAAGACTCAGAGGGAGTCCACCCAACAAACAAACAAAATAAGTATTTTAATTATCATTTCTTGCATATTTGTTTGTTTAAATAAAATTGTTTAATGATGTATATGTTCATGTTCCTAGACTTAGGATATGTATTGTGCATATTAGAATGATTGCATTAATGAACAATATAATATTAATATGCATGTGTTGGGTAAGTGGCCTATGGCACTGTACAACATTCCATTGCTACTTATCTAGAATGAAACCTCTTTGCTGACATGTTGAGAGTAGTGCAAACTCTTAACAATGTTCTGGTAGAGACTGGAAGGCATCTAGAAAGTTATGGAACATGGATAAATGTTGTATTGAAGCATTGGATTAAACAATTGCATGACTGTATGACATATTTCTTTATGTGACAGAATTTGTTCTGGAAATTATGAGATGTTTCTAATCATGCAATTTAACTTGTTTTGTAGGAAAGACCGTATACCTTCACCTACAAAAGAAGGATTACAACATTTGTTCAAGCAACAAAATTATCTATTAAAGATATTGAAGTTCCTAGGATACGGGAAGAATGCCATGATCCGTCGATCATGAAGAACGATGTTTGGGATGCGGTCCCAAGAGCTGAAGGGAATTTTGTTGTGACTTCCAAATGGAACTATTAGTTCAAGCATGCTGCAGATGGCAGCATAGAGAAATATAAAAGTGATGAAATAGAAAATACACTAGATGGATTTCAAGACAGCTGTCTTGAATGGTGTAGTCATATATGTGTGCATAACTTGGTAGGATAGACAGCTTTCTATCCAGTTTGGGCTTTACCAAGAGTAAAGCGGATTCCAATCTTTACTACAAGGTTGAGGAAGGGAATCCTGTGATTCTACTCCTGTATGTGGATGACTTATTTGTAACAAGAGATGACAAGATTGATTGCAGATACAAAGAGGAAGCTTGCTGTCGAGTTCGATTTGAAAGATTTGGGAATGATGCATTATTTCCTAGGTATGGAGGTGTGGCAGAGTTCAGATGGGATCTTCCTTGGACAAAGGAAGTATACTGTAGATATCCTGAAGAGGTTTGGGATGATGGATTGCAAATCCATGGTCACACCTATGGCATCGAACCTGAAGCTTCTATGTGATGCTTCATCTGAGCTAGTTGATATTTCTATGTATCGTCAGATGATTGGGTCCTTGATGTACCCGACGAACACGAGACCAGATATTTGCTTTGCTGTGAACACATTGAGTCAGTTCCTGACAGATCCGAGGAGTGTTCACCTGGCTGCTGTAAAGCATGTTCTGAGGTACCTGAAGGGTACAGTGGATTATGGGCTCAAGTATGAAGCAAATCAAAAGTTTGACCTGTAGGGTTATGTTGATTCGGATTGGGCAGGTAGTTCTGCAGATAGGAAGAGAACATCTGGGTGCTGCTTCAGTATGGGATCAGGTGTGATCTCTTGGTTTAGCAAGAAGCAGTCCTGCATAGCACTGAGTACAGCTGAGGCAGAGTATGTTGCAGCCTGTTCTGCTAGTTGTGAGGTAGTATGGCTACGAAAGCTATTGTCTGAGTTATTTGATCTCCCATTGGATGCTACTGGTATCTTCTGCGATAACCAGAGTTGTGTGAAGCTGTCCGAGAACCCAGTGTTTCATGATAGGTCGAAACAAATAGAGATCAAATATCACTATATCAGGGATATGGTGCAGAGAGGATCCATGAAGCTCCTGTATGTTGCGACGGACGAGCAGATTGCAGATGTGTTGACGAAGCCACTAGCTAGGGTGAAGTTCGAGTACTTCAAGGAGAGGCTTGGTGTTCTTCAGATCGACGACACTTCGAGGAAGAAGTGATGGACACATTTGCTGAAGCCATTCCAAGCATGTTGGAAGGAGGATCCTTCACATGGCTGTGGATGTAAGCGTTGGATGATGAGCATCAGGATGATGTTCTAGTTTCTGCTTTGTATGATCAGTTGGATCATTTATATGTATGTACGTATGCATCATGTTGAATGCTAGATATGGTCAGTTGGATCATTTATATGTATGTACGCATCATGTTGGATGCTGGATATGATCGGTTGGATCATTTGTATGTATTTTGTATATGCATCATGTTGGATGCTTGGACCATGTATCTGTATATGTATCAAGTGGATACATTGTATGATCAGGTAGATCATGTATGTTGATATGTATCGGGTATGATCAGGTAGATCATGTATGTTGATGGATACATTGTGTGGATCATGTATCTATGTATTAGGTGTATACACTGTGTATGATGATATGTATCAGGTAGATACTTGGTGTGCCTCAGGTGGATGCATTGTATGATCAGGTTGATCATGATGATGAGCTTCAGGATGTTGCTCCAGATGATATGTACCAGGATGGTACAAGTGATGATGATCAGTATGATCATGGGAATTAGGATGATGCCTCGTGCGATGATGATCCGTTGGATCATGAGTATCAGGTTGATACTTGGAGGTCAGAGATGATATGTGGTAGGTTGTGCAAATAGCATGTAATCAGTCCTGGGAGATCTTTCCGATCGTGCTGTAGCACATAAATGTTCCTGGGGTACTCTTTCCGGTATTGCTATGTAGTATGTAATCAATCCTCATATATCCGATAGGTTGAGCTGTGTGCTCGTAATCAGTCCTGGGATGAGGTATTACTACGGAGACATGTAATCAGTCCTGGAGATCCGAGAGTTTGAGCGGTGTGATCGTAATTAGTCCTAGGATGCTCTTTAGAGATCTTGTCGATCGTGTTGCGGCACATAAATGTTCTTGGGATGATCTTTAAAGTTTTTGTCTATCCACATGTAATCAGTCCTGGAGATCCGAGAGGTTGAGCTGTATGCTCGTAGTTAGTCCTGGGATTCTCTTTAGAGATCTTGCTGGTCGTGCTGCGGCACATAAATGTTCCTGGGATGCTCTTTAAAGGTTTTGTCTATCCACATGTAATTAGTCCTGGAGATCTGAGAGTTTGAGTTGTATGCTCGTAATAAGTCCTGGGATGCTCTTTAGAGATCTTGTCGGTCGTGCTGCGGCACATAAATGTTCCTGGGATGCTCTTTAAAGGTATTATGGAGGAGATGCATGTAATCAGTCTTGGGAGATCTTGCCGGTCGTGCTTAGGAACGTAAATGTTCCTGGGATACTCTTTTCGGTATTGCATCCGCACATAAAATTAGTCCTGAGAGGCCACCTCTATCAGACCATTCGCATAGATGATGAAGACCTGCAGGTGGTGGGCCTACATCCAATATGAAAAAGGTCTGGCTCTGTAGAACTTCCTATGACGAGTAGAGTCAGAGATTGGTTGAGATAGCAACAGCAGTGACGATGATGATGAAGATGATCCCGAGAAGAAGACTTGTCTAGCAGAACTGTGTCGAGAAATACCTTCCTAGTTAAGAGGGAGTGTTGATGTATATGTAACTTCAGAATGTATTTCATCTATGTATTTCATATATATTTATTGTACCCTTATAAGAGATGTGTTATTCCTCTATAAGGAAGTGTCGTCATGTGGATTGACAAGTGTCGCAAGTGTGTGTACTTGCTGATGGGTTATTAGACCACCATGTGTGGGGTCGGTCCTGAAATGTATATTATATTATGGATGTATCTAGATAGACAAGTCGGCCCCATAGTGTAACTGGGCAAATAGGTTATGTATAAATAGAGATCGGGAGATGTCTATTTGGATTATTTGGAAATTCACACTTCTCTCACTCAGAAAGTGGCGCACTAGTGAGGAGGAGGATCATCTGCTCTAGGAGACTATCTCAAGTGTATTTTGGTTGTACTTTGGTTGAGCCATTGCTCTCTCTATCTCTGAGGAAGTTGTGGGGTTTTTCACCTTAGGGTTTTCCCCACAGAAACTCTGTGTCTCTTGTCTCTCATGCTTTTGATTTTTGTGATGCTTGTCATTATTTTGATTGTTATGCATTGATATACTGTACATGTTATTCTATCAATGAAGATCCTAGAGTATTGTGAATTAATGCTCAAAATTTAACATCGACATGTATTATTTATGATTTGTGTTTCACATTCATTTTTAAAATGTCCTTTCTCATTTATTAATTTAAAATATACATATACATACATAGCGATTTAAAATATGCATAGAGTCCATTACAACCCCCATGATCGCTAGGGCATTATAGCTCTAGATGCAAATCCATTACTAGAGCGATTACCTTTGCATGTAAAAGGGGTGGACGGAATCAATAGTTTATTTACTTGATTTCATTGTATATGAGATACATTGATTGTATTTTTTGGTGATTCATGAGTTAGGGACACAGGATCCATGACACAATTCATTTTTTATGTGTGATCTATCACTAGACATCTTATACATCTTATATATTGGTTTTCTTTCCATATTCATGTGGCAATGTGTTTATTTGATTTTCTTGTTGCTTTAGATGTTTAGAAAATTGGAAAAAATGAATATTTTTGTATTTTTTTTAAGTTTGTCGATATATTGTCGATGTTAGCCGACAATTTCGTTTATAAATCCAATAATTTCTTTTTGGATCCTTGACGATATATTCGCCGACACGATATTTGTAACACTGCTTTAATGGTTTTAGATTGGTAAAGGATCCTTATGTGTATGCATTTTTTCAAACATGAATATCCCCATCGTTAAGAGATCAAGCTTCAGGGAAAAAGAATTGACATCAAGTGAGGATTTCATTCAAGGATCAAGGTCTTCTCATTCCATATTTAACCAAATAGCCGACATGATTTACTACCTTTAATAATCAATGGAAAGAGGCATGTTCTGCAACATGCCAAACGATCACTCAAATACAAATTTTTGACACCAAAGCTCGACGAGGAAGAACGTGAAGTAAATATCATTGACGAGTTTCTTAACCATGGGGCCTATATTGAATGGTTTGACAAAGAGATTAGTGAAGAAGGATGAGAATTGGACAATCCATTTGCAAAACGATGTGAATCCATTCATATTTCCAGTGTAATA
The DNA here is from genome assembly GCA_027924585.1 of Larix kaempferi. Classification (NCBI taxonomy): domain Eukaryota; kingdom Viridiplantae; phylum Streptophyta; class Pinopsida; order Pinales; family Pinaceae; genus Larix; species Larix kaempferi. The sequence goes on along the minus strand of BSBM01000598.1, from coordinate 8,850,571 downwards.
AAAAACACATGGAGAAAGTTATTCACAGTAGATTGATTGGTTTAGTGTTGCATGTTGGATCAAGGATTCCTTCATTGATAATGGTTTAAAGATTAGAATACTTTATTCTTCATGTTTCCATTGGCGGATTTAGTGTTTTAATGCTTTGCATATGATGGGTTGAAAGCCTCCAAATGCAAGTGGTATTTGAGTTTAAGTAACAAAGAAAGACTTGGAAGATAAGTGCTAGTTTAGTTTGAGATTGCTTAGAGGGATCGGACAAAGAAAATATATGGATTTGTGAAATTATTAGCATGCCTTTGATTCCTTTTTTGATCATGTTGAAGGTTGGATGGTCATGGATTAACAAGTTTTAGGCATAGACTTGGTTCTCCATTTATATGCTTTCTTTCAAGCTTTGGTTTGAGTGTCGATCCATATTCTTGTGCATTTGCCAAATATAAGTGTGCATACTCCTATGAAACGAAGCTTGAAAGAAAGTAACTTATGTGCAATTTTCTTTGCATTTGATGGAGATCTCAAATGAGTCAATTCTCTCTCATTGCACTCTCAACCATCCTATTGGCACGATTCTTGCTTACAAACAATCCAAAGGGAAACTAACATGTTTTTCAACTTGCCAAAGGATATTTGGCATGAAACATATTACGGTGAACACACTAAAACATTGGAATTGTGCATTGGATTGAATTGCTTACCTTGCAATTTTGAAATCTTTGATCAAAAGTAGGATTGAAAAATCTATTTGAATATTTGGGATAATCTAAGTCTTGCCTTTTTCTACATTAATCCTTTTCCATACATATATTTTCCTTCAAAAGTTGAAGAGTTTTGTGCAAAAGGTATGATTTCCAAAGGTTGAATCGTAAAAGGACTATTCTAAAATCTTGCAATGATTGCTCATAGGATTGACTAGTTTACCAAATGTTGATTGCCTTACAAGTTTAATTCAAAGGTATGCTCAACGAAGAAATAAATTTTAATATTTTTCCATTGATCATTATATTCCTCCACTTTTTTGTGTTGTTACATTGGTGAATTTAATGTCATTCAATTGAAGTTGTGGTTTTCTATTGAGGGGATGTACATAGGCCTTGATTTGTTATATTGAAATCCTCCACATGCATTAGTGGTGCTCAAGCTTGAGGTACACAAGTAAGGAGAATTTAAATGATAAGTGTTGTTTTATATGCTAGATTGCACGAACTTGAATCAAAACAATGTTTACATTCACAAATCTAGTAACTGATTTTGTGTCTCCTTTGAGGATTCATTGGATCTATTGTTTTAATCCATATTGTGTGTGAATAATTATGGAAATTTTGTATGCATGTTCTTTGCATCCAATTTGAAACCTTCATCCACTTGTATCCCAAGTTTAGATTTTAAGTAGTTTAAGTTTTAAATTGTTTGAGGATAGAATATGCTTGTGCTTTTTCCAAGTGTAAATGTGCACATTACTATGAAATAAAGCTTGAATGGAAGACAATTTGTGTGTTGGACACAATGGTCGCACTGAGAAGGGGGGGGGGTGAATCAGTGTGATAGCAATTTAACCTCCTTTTTGTGATAATCTGCAGGGATCTAGCAACTGTAAAAAACTCACAATCTAACTCTCAAGATTATTTGCAAAGAAGAAGAAGCATGCATTCAATAATCACTCATAAACATAGAATAATGGACAATGCCAATATCATATAATGAATAATGAATGTAGAGAATGTGTTACAATAATCAATGATGAGGCGTCATATAGGATTCGAATTAGCCAAGTAGGGCATTCGAATCTGAGCTCAGAGTCCATCATGAATAACTATGGAGACATCATCCAGTCGGTAGTATCAGTAATAAATGGTAAGAGTCAGTCAAGTGTGACCAACTGAGTCTAACAGAACTATCTAGCCATAAATCAAGGAATGGAGACTCCAAGTGAGGTGCATGAGGCTGTCTAACTCAAAGTCTAGCTTGGATAACAATGGAGACATCATCCAGTCAATAGTATCAGTCATAAATGGTAACAGTCAGTCAAGTGTGTCTAATTGAGTCTAATAGAACCATCTAGGCATAAATCAGGGAATGGAGACTCTAAGGGGGGCGCATGAGGCTGTCAAATAGTCAAGTGGAACTCCAGAACTAGCTAACTAGAAGCTACAAGTAGTCAGCATGAGCAATCAGTGGAAGACCTACTCAATCAATGCACTAACTGAATGATAACTTTTAGTAGGTGAGACAAGGCACCCTAACTGAGTGATAACTGGTGGTAGGTGAGCAAAGGCACCCAAACAGGCTGTGGTAGGTGGGAAAGGTGCACTTTCCATGCAGAGAAGTCAAATAGGGCGCATTAGGTAGGTAGGATTCCAATTGGGGGCTGCAGACACGCTTTGGAGAGCTAGAAGCAAGCTCTAGGTGCTGGGGAGACAACCATGATGATGACTAGATGCATGCAGTGGCATGCAAAGCATGCATATTTGTGTGCAGACATGCAAAATACAAAAATGATGGTGTGAATATTCCAACACTTTTAACCTATGGAAGACTAATCAATGTTTAGCATAGTTCACTCTGTTATAAAACCAAGTAGATCATCATGTCATAATGACATCAATGCATGAACATAATTAGAAGTACATTAAACATAACACCTCAATAGAAAAACAAAAGATATATGTAGTAATCCTTTTATATTGTTTGGTGGAAGACAACAATATTTGTGATTACATTAGCACCAAATGATACAAAGAGCACCAACTCTCAATCCGGGACCCAGTCTGGTCTTCTCAGTTCCAACTGAGAAAGGAATGAGGTGTCCAAACCTCAAGTGCAAGATTCAACTTGCAATAGGATGTCAATCTGTCACTGTCCCACACACAACTCAATCAAATGATGACCAACGTTATCTTGTTATCACTGTCAAGTACTTCTTTGTCACTGTCTTGTCAAGTACGTCTTTGTCACTGTCCTGTCAAGTACATCTTTGTCACTATCCAATTACAATCTGTCACAGCCAAGTCTGTTACTATCAAATGCTCAAAGATTGTTATGATAGAGTCAGATTAGCTGTCACTTTTAAGCCTGGCATAAGTCATGTCAAAGCTCAGACTTGCTTAATTAAAACAATTCAATGATAGGTCTGCTATAACATTTTGATTGTGCCTTAGTATTTGGATGATATTCTTTCCTTACTTTAGATGCCTTGAATGGAAGAGTACTGCAAATAAATTCATATCAAGTGTACTTTGGAGATACTACTATTGTCTCTTTACTGTCTTCTAATATGTATCAGACTTTGGATGAATGTCATAGGGTCTTTGGATACCATAGAGTCTTATTCTTCACAAATTTAGAACTCATGTACAAAACCTTTTTCAAGTGCCTATAAGAGATGCAGATTATTTGGACTGTTTACTTCATATGTTACATACTGTTGTAGCTTGAGGAAGACCCCGAGGTCTAAGCTACCCGATATTGTCTTCAATATGCACTTGCAACTTGATCTACAGTGTCCAAACTATTCATATGTCTTCTTACCCAATGCTGCTAAACTCAATTAAAGAGGATCAAATATTTTGACAAGGATTCATTAATCATTATCCCATTACACAGTGGACACTACCTTCCTGGCCAAACTTTCATAAACTCATACACAATTCATACTGCAGGCCAACATAGATCTACTTTTGATAGATGGTCATATCACATGCATAAGAGCACAAGAACCATGCATACCTCAATCATTATATTGTCACCATTGAGATGTTGCTTCAGACATAAGATAAAGTCATAATGTTTCTTCAGTTCTTTGGAAGAAGACTTCTTCCTTTATTTCTGGGGTTACTAGTGCATACTGCCGCAATTGTAGTAGTTCCATACCCGAGATCAGAGATAGAAAAATAAGAGAAGAACTTGCTTGTTTGGATTCAAACTGCAGCTACCTTAGTGTAGTACATCAAACCAAATTTCAGACCTTAAAACAACACAATTCAAAGCTCCTCTTTCCTGCGGTTGCCCCAGTCTCCTGTATATCCGAATTTCAGAACTTAATCTTCAATACTTGCTTACTTCATTTAGTGTGGAGAGGCTTGTAATTTATACAAGTCGTTGAGAGTTTCCTTGGGCTAGACAACCTCGTATATATTTATATTCTATAATTTTTAATTACTTTCACTGAGCCAACCTTCATCAAATAGTTTATTTTTAATTTCTTCTTCAAGAATCTATAAAAACGTAGGGTTTCTTTTTCCTTTTTGTTTGGGCTTCTTCAACACATTTAGGGGCACATTAATTCCTTTTAGGAGCTTCCTTATTTTAAGGGTTGTTCCATACTTGGAAAGGGAATCATCGACATGTATTAGCTTCAATAACTATTAAGCACAAGCAATGGGATTCAAACTATCATGTCTACAAGCCATTGAACCACCATGCAAGTTTTGTGTGCTTGCTGCCACATTAACCACCGTGGGATTTTGATCTCTTCAAGCAATTCTTAACATGTGGACTTCAACAACAACATGACCACCAAATTCTTCATCAAGATTGTGGGCATGAGTGCAAGAGTCCCATACACACTTCAAGGGCTCCATAATATGTCAAGGGATTCATTATGTCAACCAAGAATTCTTCAACAAACTTGTGGGCTTATGGCCAACTTGTGGATCCAAGGGCTTCAAATACTTTATAAGAAATCCATGCAAGATATATGTACATCAATATAGCCATCAAAACTTGTGGGTCAAGAGGCAATATTCCCACACCCGCAAAGGGTACTAAAGACCACTTCACCAATCACAAGGGTTCCCAATATTTCTTGAAGGCTTCATTAAGGTATCCAAAAGTATGAGGGAGTGAAACCTGGCCTGACCATTCCATAAAGGTGGATAGACATCGGTAAGACAAAGTCAAGTGGTATTTGGTAAGACCTGCTCCTACAATCTTCTACCTTATATAATTCTTCCCTTCCCTTCCATATAGATCGGTGATGAGATAGGTATGATGTTGCCCTCTTGTCTTGGGGATTTCGACTTAGTAGTGAGGTAGATTTGTTGGGAGGACCAGTCACCTTGTTGGATTCCATGATGACTAATGTTGTATCTGTAACACCCCATATTAAAACTCTTCCCAGGACCTAGAGTTAATAAACTTTCTTACTTTATTTACAATCTTTGGCTTGTTTCCCAATTCGCACTACTAGCATGAGGTATGGGATTTAACCTGCAATTTAAATTCTTTAAATATTACCGCCATACCACGCAATTAAAATTCAGACGTAGACATGCTAGCTAACATAGCCTCAAGGTTCATTCCAATTTACAATTTATTTGCTAATACCTATAGTCCCTATGCCACAACTTCATGAAAACGATTAGGCACGCAAGCAAGGTATGGTATTACTATCAACCCTTGGATGGAATGGCATGATGGCATTGTAGGCATGATACCACCTTCTTAACCTTCTCCCCCTTACTTATGGATGTGTCTCCTAACTAACTCACCTAGAAACCTAGAATAGAATACTTGGTGGATTCATCAAGCGTTTAGGCAAGTCAAGTACGGAACAACAGCTGGAGAACCAAGCAGATGAAATGGAATGGCAGAGCATGATACCACCTACCCCTTTATGGGATGTGTAGAACACCAGAAGACCTAGATACCTCACTCATCATAGGAATCAAGGCCAAGTGAAAGTGATTCATCTTCATACATTGTGCATACCTGAAAAAGTAAGATCTCCAAGATCCAAGCTTGTGGGATTAAGGACCAAGTTATGGGTCCAATCACTTCTTCAATGCTTCATAAGTTCTTAATGTTTCTTCAAGTGCTTCAAGAGCTTCTTCATCATACTGAGGGCATGTCCATGGATTCCACAACATGCCAATATCCATAATACCATAGAAGAATTCCACCAAGGGAATCAAGGTCATCATCATCATAATGATAGCAAGAACCATATACAAGGGCTCCATGACACCAACAAACCACAACATACATGGGTTCCAAGACCTAGGTTTTCATGTGAAACCAAGATCATCAAGCCATCAAGAAAGGAGCATCAAGGTCATCTCAACACTTCAAGGGCTCCATACCATCTTCAACAAATGACCATAGAATGGGTCACTTGTACCACCAATTGCTCCAAAACACATGCCATCTGTGAATGGGATCCAATTCCCATGCTACCATAAGTGAGGGTACCATCATCATGCAAACCTATGCAATCATAACAATTGTGTATGGGAGGAAGGCTCCAACCTATGCAAAGTAGCCCATATAAGATATCATGAGCATGTGCAAGTGTCTATGATCCTGTCCACATCTGTACACCTGGCATAGTCACTACAAGGGCCTTGGTGGCATCAATGATAACTCAGAGGCCATTGAAAGTCCCTTATTGGCATCAATGACAACTCAATCAACACTGTGTAGATTCACTATCAATGAATGGAGATTTAAATCTAGGATCAATTCCTTCTCATTGCACCTATAACAAAATTGTATGGCATGTTTCTTTGCTTAAATTTGACAACCCCATAGGAGAAGACATGTAGTTTGTAGTGTGATAGAGGATTAGTCATTACATAAAAGTTTGATGTTGAAGCTCAAAAAATTGAATTCAACACCATTAATGAACTTGATAAGCACACACATTGTATTGCAAAGGACTCGACAAGATGGTAATGCTAAATTTGTTTTTAATATCATCACTGAATATGCCTTGCATTTTCTATTCTAGTTTAATAAGAACACAATAAAAATAATATTGAGATGAATGCTTTGTGTTTGGGCACTTCCAGTTTGGAACAAAATTTGTCACACAAGTTTCATCACACAAATGAGGAAACTTCTCTATTGTTGTTTGCATATGTTTACTAGCATGATACAAGAATTAACAAAGATCCTTTATGTGTAGATAACATGGCAAGAATGTGATGCATATGTGGGATAGAAATTCATATAAGGATGATGTAATATTTTTGTCTACAATCAAGAATCCGAGGAAAAGAGTAGGCAAGGCCCATTGAAGCAAGAACTTGATAAAGAGGAGAAGACAAGAGTAGAGGTCCATTAAAGTGCAAGTCTCAAATTTGACAAAGGAAGAAGACAATCTACAAGTTCTAACTTGAATTGCAATATATAATGTGAGTAAGTTAAGTGCTATCTAAAGTGATGGGACCCTTGTTTAGTTTGTAGTTACAAACGATAAATGGTTAGTTGAGAGGTTCACGTGGTGTGGAAGGAATATGGTGTAATAATGAAGTGTTAATTTAAAGGTATCCTCATCATCGACATGAGGATAAAGCAAAAATTATGTAACGTGGGAAAGCCAAGTAGTCTAAAAAGGCCAAGATTCATTGAAAAATCGTATAAATAGAACCATCACAGTCGCGCAAAAGGTCTTTTTTGGAATTGTAAGCTTTCTTTATATCCCAATAGAGATCATTGTTAGCCAGTGTTTGATACTCTTGCAGATTTGGTCTTGGTTGTGAACTATTCCCTCCACTCCCAATGCTCTAGATAGTTGTGGATTTGAAAGTTGTATCATGTAGACTATTATCTTGTAGCTATATGTAGTGCTCATTTTATGCTTGCTAAAACCTAATATGAAACAAGGAGCTTCTTGACAGTTTATAGAATATTATCGATTGTTTAGAATCCCTAGTTATTGTTGTGCAGTTAGTAGTAGAATACTCTCTCTTATGTTTTATGACTAACTTGTTTCATTTCAAGTTGTTGGTTGTATGACAAAGAAATGTTCCCAACATTTATGTCTTCCCGCCTAGGTGGGATTCGAGAGGGTTTTTTTTATGGTAGCAATGGACTAGGATTTGTTAGATACATTTCATATTGTATTATTGCATTGTATAATAGTTGCATTTCATTTTTTCATACAACTGGAAAATTCCACCATTTGAATGGAGGAGGGTCTAATTGGACCCTTTCATAATGTGAACTTGTGAATTTGAAAAGGGACACTTTCCCATGTCAACAAATCCTCAATTAGTGTCTTTTTCCAAGAAAAATGATCTCTTATCTTCGATCCACATAGGCCAAGCCTCTTCTCCCATTGTCAATACCTTTCCTCATTTATGTCGTCATTAATATATTCTCTTATTTATCCACTCCTTGCTCCACAAACTATGGAAATTATCTTCCTCTTAGCCAACCAAAGGGCTTTTCCTCTAACAAACAACCATGTTTTTTCTCCCCTTACATTGTGCCACATAAGTACCTAGGATCTTGACTACTAATAGATAGCTGACAACCACCATATACCAAATGAAAGTGGATAAAAAAGTTTTCCCACTACTGAGTTTAGAGCCTTTTCTTATCTAGGCTATCCGATATCCTTGATTTTAATGGAACCTATAGCCCTCGGTGTTTTGAAGAGGCTCTACTCTTAGTGTCGTTGAGAAGGAATGATGCATAAGACACCAATCCTATGTCAATTGGATGGATCACGAGTTGTAGCGTAATTTTACCTTGATAGTGTTTCAAAGCTCTTGAGCATGCCCCTTGTCATCCTTATCAAATTACATGGGTCACAATATTTCAATGAGTCTTGCATGCCAAGTGTTGTTCCACCTATTCTCCCTTGTTAGAGTGCTTTCACACTACACTAGTGCTTTGAGGCTAGTTGACGACCTCACAGAACAAATGTATAAAAGGGCTTGTCAAGCCATGACATTGTGGGCTTATCCATTTCCTAGGTATTTGGTGAGACCAATCCTAACTTCACCTCTAGTAATTCCCAACTATAACCATTGTCATGGACTCCCGCAAACTCCTTGGTCTAGTTAAAACTTGCCAAATGTTTCTTGATGTTCCAATCATTTCATCTACCCATTGCTACTCATGCTTGCTTCTTTGGTTTACGGCCTATTGAAATTAACTAAGATGGAAGAGGATGAGCTCTTGTGCTACAATCTCTTTTTCTTATGGTGGTTACCTAGAAACTCACTTTATGGTTAATTTAATTAATCAAAGTCATAATCACCATCTATTTATCTCAAGCTCATTGTTTTACTTTCCTAACACCTTAATAATTAAGGTCAATTTGCAACCAATAATTAGTCTATGTATATCTAGACCAAAACTAACTCAACATACATAATTCAATGCAACCAACCATGCTAGGAAACAATTGAGTTTGACAATGAGACACACAAGTCCATTTGCATCAATGTCTAGTTCTTTTACCTCCCATCTGAATTAATGGATCCATGCATCAAATAAAATGATATCACCCACGACTTATGGGCTAGGAACTACTTGACTATTGACGACACATAATTCTTTTCCTCAAACCAATTAAGCCATCTAATCTTAAAAGGTAAAGATATATTACAAAACACTAACCTTGCAGTACACTTCAAGTAATACTAAACTGCAACCTTTTTATTCAATCTCCACTTCCTATAACAATGCCATTAATAAACATTGATTACTATTGTTCTAACATCCAAAAATGAGAATACATTAAATAACAATGACTAACCTTTTCAATCTCCACTCCCTATAACAATGCCATTAATAAACATTGATTACTATTGTTCTAACATCCAAAAATGAGAATACATTAAATAACAATGACTAACCTTTTCAATCTCCACTCCCTATAACAATGCCATTAACAAACATTGATTACTATTGTTCTAAAAGCCAAAAGGTGTGGAATACATTGTAGTCTACACCAACTGTACTTTGATATCACAAATGCCCACATCCACTTACAGTCAACTTCATTTTATTATCTCCTACGGTATCTTTTATTTGATACATTAGCTAATTCTAATAACTTGAAAGTGGGGAGGATATACACCCAACAAAATGCACCTTTCTGACTACTTTTAGAATTGCATTGGAAATTGTAAAAGCAAGAATCAACCATCTTCCTAACATTATTTGAACTAAACACATAAAAGTAATATACCATGCATTGGATGTACACATTTTGCATCATAATAAAATGGGAGCCTGTTGAAGCCTCAGATGAGTAGGTTGCTCGAATGGGTTCTAAGGCTAACAACAGAGGATGAAAACCCAGACTGAAAGGCTTCAAAAGGCTTTGCGCAAGAGCAGTTCTATGCCCATCCTGTTTGGTGTAGTTAACTCCCAAGGATACAAAGGCCTCCGTTGGCACTTATGGGGTATGATCCCAAAGGATCAATCTTCCTGTGAAAGAAGATCAAAGTGTTCTAACTCTAAAACGATCTAAACCTAGAACAAATCTACCTTAAAGGAAATCTAGACTAAGTCAGATCTAATCTAAAGGAAGTGTATTGTTTGTGTGCATGATAACTTGATTTGAGTTTTAATAAGTGATTTCACCATCTTAACATAAATGTAAAATTGGATCATTACTTATTGCTTCAAAATATAATCAAAAAATGAAAATTATTGATAATAGTTTAAAGATTGAGTGCATGTAAGATTATCCTATAGTTCTTATGCTAATTGAAAAATTAATATGAATTATTCATTTTTGTGAATCATTTGAAGAAATAGATAAAGATTTTAATTAAATAAATTCAATTAAAACATAAATACACAAAGACCATGAATTAAGACAAATCCAAATCATAGATCAATGCATTAATGATTGGCTGCAAAATCAACAGTATTCATAGATAATTAAGATGAAGAAATCAGACATCATCAAAGAAATTTGATAACATTAACAAAGAAGATGCCAAAAGAAACTAACTTCGATTCATTGGTCTGCAAACAATTACAAGATCACAAGTGAAACAACGCTTCTCCAGTCCTTCTATGGTGTTTATCTCCCCCCCTACCCCATGAGACTTCTACCCTTTAAATAATAATTACAAAGATAATTACAAAGGATAGACCTCCCACAAAATAGGGATTACAAAATCAACCAATCTAATAATAACCAAGGGCAGCTTGCCACTTGGCCCTAACTACTAACAATTCATCAATATCTAGAAAATTCACTGATTCGATCTCACAATATCACAAATGAAAGACTCGATCTCATTCTTGGCCAACTTATGCCAGGTGTGCAGGAATATGTGGATCTTGCTTATAGGTTGATAGGTTGCTTAATGAACTGGTCCACATCAACAATCTAGATGTGCTCGAGCTACAGGATAGTTTCCTTGACCTCATCACATCTGCGTTCAATCCACTCAATCATTAACTTGGGAGGACAGGACTTCTCAATGAGATCCATGACATGATATTGCAGGCTAAGCATAATATTATCTACTGCATACCACCTTCTAACACAGATGGATTTTTCTTTCTTTATAGTTTCCTCAACTATTTCAGTAGTATTTTGCCAAGCATTCAAGACTATTCTAATTCTCCTGCATTTGAAACTATCCAAAACTGGGATATCAGCTGGCTTATCTTTAATATACCTCTGCCATTCTACAATATCATCATAAGCTTTGGAAGCTTCTTGGCTTTTATCCATCTGTTGTTCAAGGGCAGCATACATCCGCTCAAAAGAGATATGAGTTTCTTGAATCTCATTCAGGAAACTATACAAGTCAGCTAAGAGTTTATGATGCTCTTTATTTACTTGCTCAACCAAATCCCTGAATTCTTGCTGAGAAACTTAGAGAAAGAGGAGGAGGTTGCACTTGCAGTTGCATCCTCAAGCTTCTTTCCAACACAACTATCTTTTTAGCATTGGCAGTATTCAAGACTTCAACATCCTACAATTGGACCTAAATGGAAGCATTCTGCTCCTGAAGGTCTTCAAGCTTATCTTTAAATGCCTTTCTCAATTCATGAATATAGGATTCATGTTCTTCATTGGTCTTATCCAGCTGCTCTTGAAGTTTCTGCAACTCTTCTTTCTTCAAATCAATTTCCTTATTTAGAGAGGTTATTGCATCAAAGTTAGCTCCAACAAATGCCCCCATAGCTGCTGCAGTCTCTATTGCCTCCTTTTGGATGTCATCAAACTGTCTAGCCCAAATTACCTGGTTGGGAATAGGTGCTTGCAATACAACTGATCCCCTGCTCCTCTTACTTCCCCTTTTAACCACTGCTTTTGTTGTCTTATTATAAAAATAATCCTCAAGGGGAACTACAATATCCTCCTCACAAGCAGCGTCCAACTCAGATAAAGATATAGCTACTTCTCCTGTTGTAATCAGTGGAGATGTCTGTGTAACAGTAGAGTTAGGTATTGACATAGTGATCTGAGAAGTGGTTGGGAATGAAGGAATGATTTCAGCAGCTAATGGTACAGAGGTTGGAGAAGGAATAGAAGTGAAAACTTCATGAAGTGAAATAGGGGTATCAGCAACTGATGGTGAGGAAGGAGCAGCTGGGATTTGGACATCGGTGGCAAGTGGTGATGAAGTTGATGGTGGTGATTGAAGAGAGACAGTTGAAGACTGGATCTCTGCAACAATTGATGGTGAAATGGGAAGTGGAATTGGCATGGTTGGAAATGTAGCAATAATGGAATCTAGTGCATCAAATAACTTGGATATGGTAGATGGTGGTGTAATTTCAGAAGATGCAGTGGAAAGGACTCCAACAGAAGGAAGTTGGAATACATAAGTCATTGTGTCAACTGCAAAAGTAAATTCAACGAAATGTTCATCTGGGTTAGAGTCATCCATTGTTATGCTGCTAAGTAAATATGTACATCTTGGGAGGTCTCTGTAACTTCCTGTACAACAGGCACATCAGATGGAAGTGTTTCATCCTCAACATCACTATCTTCAATATGAAGAGTAGGAATTTGAGAAGCAAAAGTTTGAAGTTTATGTCTCTTTGTTGGGTTACTTACAACTACCACCTCAACATCATTGGATGGGTCACTTACGACAACCACTTGAGTATTATTGGTTGGGTTGGCTGCAGTAACCACTTAGGTAACTAATACTTAAGTCATATGTGCTAATTTTTGTTTCAATTACTGAGATGTTTGCATTAACACTTTTAACTCTGCAGCAATTATCAACTTCGAAGGATCCTCCATAGGGCCTTTGCCTTTGTCTACATCCGGATAGGTCAACATCAGTGGAGCACTTTCTTTCTATGCTTCCTTTTCTTCCCTGTCTCTTCTTGTTTGCTCGTCAAGGCTGAGTTTCATTTTTCTATAGCTCAAAACCTTGGTTTTAAGCTCCTGTTGATACTGAAGAATATGGATTTGTTATTCTTTGCTTTTAGCCCTCACCAGGACTTCAGAGAAAAAATCAAATCCCTGATAAATGGAGTCATCAGGGACATCTTGATGGGTATAGCCAATCTTCATCTTCATATGTTCTTGTTTGAAGTGAGCATCTAGAAATTCTTTAGGTTCATGCATCCTTTTGGGATCATATCCCAATTTCGAAGCAGCAATCCTATCTCCCAGCACTGCAGCCCAATTTGAAGTTGGGTAACCAAAGGCCAAGGTTCAAAGGGAATTTAGGCCATCCCTTTCTATTAGGTCCAGTGAATTCAAGGTAAACCCCATCTACAATAGTCTAGAAAGATATCTCCTCCAGCAGCAGCCTCTCTCGGACCACTCTTGGTAGTAGATGCACTGTGTTGCTTCCCCAAACTCTGATGTAAGCAAAGGATTCCCCCACATAGCAATCACCAAGGGTAGGGATGAGATTCTTGGCATCGAGGGAAAAGGCAGGGGCATCTTCCCTGAAAATCTGTTGGCAAATTGCACCAAAGAAATGGTCACAGATGTTATAAATCAAAGGGACAAAGTTGCTTTCCCATAAGGCTGAGCAGTAAATATGAATTGGGGGTGCAACTAAGGTCCAATTACACCCCATGGAAGGGTATTGGAACTCTAAACAGAAGACATCAATCACATAGGCAGAGTAGAAGAAATGGGGCTTCTTTGGTGTTTTCTGATATCTTTCAATGGCAGACTTTAATTCTATTGATAAGATGAATGCCCAGGGGAATGACTCCCCAGTTGTCAAGATATGATGAGCTACAGGTGCCCATTTTGCTTTGAACACTGAACAATTTGGGAGAACATAAAGCCTACATAACATGGTTACCAGAAGGGAATAGGGTTCCTTGAACCACAAAACCAGGTATGAATTATGAGCCCTATGCATGAAAATTGCGGGTTTGTTCATCCAGTACTTCACCATTTCATCAAAGTTATACCTAGTCTTGGCAGAATCCAAGAATGCAACATTAAGGGTTTGAAAGGCCGGTTTCAGGGCATAAGCTCTGGTGAAAACCTCGGGACAGTAACTAGCCAATTGAGCCCTTGTGCTGTCATTAAAAGAGCGATCCGTAGGGTTGGCATGGGTGATAATCCACTTAACAACATCCGTATAAGGAAGAATAGCAGGTTTGGCAGCTATGGCATGGAGCTGTGAATTCCTAATTTGTTCATAGGCATGGATGGCGGTCATTCTGGATATCAGATAGGTCGTAATTATCAAATATAGAGTTAATTCTGGACCAATCAATCTGGTAAGGTTCAGAAACTTTGTCGCTAGTGTCGGTAAGAATGTCGAAGTTTAGATATTTGTTCAACAAGTCTTTTTGAAGCATTTTAGAGCTAGTGTTGCGAGACATGTTTGAAAAACTAGAGGCTTCTAATAAATAGATAAACACAAATAAAAAATAATTCAAAAATGACAAAAACCGTAAACAATAAAAAATGAAAATGAGTTAAAACCAACCTGTATCAACTGAGAAATGGCAGAAAATGACCCTTGGTAATAATTCACAGTAAAATCCACGGAGTGGGTAATTTTCGAAATTGAAAAACGATAAAGGAAAATAGAAAAACTCAAATATTTATTAATTCCGTCGATAAAATCTGGGCCGTAGGATCAAGTCAGATCGATGGCTAAGATCTAGTTTTGCGGGATGCGAAAGATGAGTTGCGGGAGTTTATTTTGAAGATATATACATCCTTCCCGCAATGCGCAATCCACAATTGTGGGTTGCGAGTTTCGGGATCACAACTCTAAAAATTAACAAACCAGAAGTTTCCGCAATAAACTCAAAATGTGAACTCATTATGTAAAGGCCTTCCGCAATCGGCAATCCGCAATTGCGGGTTACGGAAATGCAAAGCGCAAAACTAATTACAAGGTGTTCCTGCAATCCGTATTGCGGGTTGCGGGTGCAAACAACCAAAATTATTGAAAAACCATTCCGCATCCGCAATCCGCATTGTGGGTTGTGGGTTGCGGAACGAAAAAGTTTCAAAATGGAAAACCAAGCTTCTGCAATCCGCATTGCGGATTGTGGGTTGCGGAAGGAGTTAACTTTTGAAAAAATCAAATCCTTTCGCAACTCACAAAAACACACAAAATCAAGGGAATTTTCGAAAGGGAAAATTACTAACTTAATCAAATCAAAGCAAAGTAATGAAATCATGATGAAAAAAACCCAAAATAATCATGGAATTTAATCATTACCTTGTCATATAAAAATTTGGGGCTCCCATGTTTTCAAGGGATCTGTTGTACCTACAACAAATGGCGACTGGCTGGGACGAACCAATTATCTCTGTAAATAAAATCTGTAATTACAAGGAATACATGTCAGCAAACTTGATGTTTCAACCTGTAATAAACAAAATGTTCTCATAAAACACAATCAAAATAGAAAAGTTAGTCATATGATTGATATGTCCCCATCCAAAACCATTTAATGATGATGTTCATATGACAAAGCAGCCTCATAAGTAAATAGGAATCCTTTACCATTATGCAGTCATAGGAAGGCAATTTGTGATGAGCCTTAGAGCAAACTTAGAACCATTCTGGGTTACCAAATCTTGAATCACCTTAAGTTTATTAATTATTTATTTAATACAAATGCATTGCTTACAATATATACATTTTATTTTCCGCTTTTTCTTTTCTTTTCTTTTTAAAACAGAATGAAAATTTGCAAACACGACATCTATTGATACAAGGCCATTGCCTTGACTTGGTGATCAGATGTTGGAAATGCCATTCACAGACTTGATCTGGAAACTGAACAAGCTAGCTCAGTAAGGAGACTCCCTGTCTTTTAGCTTTTGGAAATAAAAGAAATTACCATGGCTTGGTGACCACAAGTGGTAATTTCAGTCCAAAATCAGACCCATGATCATGGTAGGGATGGCTTGTGATAAGACCCCCCTTATCCTCATATGCAACGAATTGTCTTACAAAGGAAAACGAAATTTATTAATGCATAGATTACAAGACACTACTATGGCTTGGTAACCACATGACAATAGTGTTACTCACCGATGTTTTGCAGATCATGAATGGACCGACCTATAATAGGATCTTCCACCTTCCAGTAGCAGATGAAAGTCATCTCCCAAGTTTGGTGGCTTGATGTGGAGATGTCATTCCACTTAAAAATCTATGAACATAAGGGGTTGGCTTGTAATAAGACCCCCATCTTGTAATCTACAGTTATTAAGGTAAATTATTTTAAAGGTGCTCAGAGTGGGAATCCAGAATAGGTAAGGATGACAAGGCTATAAATATATGTTGCCATTCACTGATGAAACATAAGGCAGGAAAAACCAATTGCTTCCTCAACTTCAATTAACCACACGAAACATCCATAAAGATATTGGCTAAGGTGGGAAGGTGTCAATCAAGGCTTTGCAAATATTGATTGTTCAATTTCTTGAAAAACATTTTCTGATACAGGATGAGTAAAATAAAAACTGACACTGCTTACCTCAAAACTTCAGATTTGTGCTGGCTTGAGACGTACTAATTAACAACCTTTGCCAAAATGTGTGAACTTAAAAAAAAACAAAAAACTAATGTACAAAAGAAAAATCAAATGAAAACAAAGCAGAAAAGCAAATAAACCACACTTTATGTACAGTAAGTGAATCTGCTCAATCAAACAAAATACTTTTTGAGCAATTACACATTCACTGGGTAGGTGTCTGTGCTACCTTCCAGTGTCTGCAACCAACCAGTACTAGGACCAATATTTTTCTGTAACAATGAATGGTCCTAGCCATAGGCATTGGAACTTGGTGTAATCATTTTTATCTTTATGTTGCTTATCCCACTTTAAAACCAAGTCCCCCACAGTAAAATCCATGTTAGATGAGGAATCCTCATCAAACAACCTCTTTACCAATTACTGATGTTGATACAGCTTGTTTTTGGACTTCTCCCTATCTTCTTCCAGCTTGAGCAACATATCAATTCTGTGTTGGAGTGGGGCAGAATCATCCTCTTGTATAGACTGTGTCAACTGTAGTGAAAGGATCATGAGGCTGGATGGCAAGATAGCCTCATTACCATAAACTAAACAATAAGGGCAATTTCCTATGGTTTCCTTTGGGGTGACCGGTCTTCCCAAAGAGCATTGTATAGCTGGGTGTGCCAATCTTTATGGTGAGTAGCAACTGTCTTCTTCAAGATGTTAATTAATTTTTTGTTGGAAGACTCTACTATTCCATTCCCTTGTGGATAGTAATTAGCAGAAAACTTCAGCTTTATCCCTTTTTCAAGGGCATATTGTGTAATATCAATGGAAGAGAAATAAGACGCATTGTCAAATACTAGAAATTCAGGGGCACCAAACCTAGTGATTATTTGGCTTTCAAGGAAGGGGATCACTTGGTTTGTATTGCATTGTCTAAGGGGGACTGCCTCTACCCATATGGTAAAGTAGTCCGTGGCTGTCAAGGTATACTTGTGTTGCAGGGAGGAAACAAGGTTAATAGGTCCAACAAAATCCAATCCCCATTGTTGAAATGGAAACTGACCTGTTACTGGATGCAAAGGAAAGACAGGTTTTTTCATTTTCCCAGCACACTTTTGACATCGTTCAGATTTTATGACATAAGCATAGGCATCCTTGAACAAAGTAGGCCAGTAGTATCCTGCCCTCAAGATCTTATGTGCAGTGGTTTATCCTGAGAAGTGCCCTCCCGCAGATCTTGCATGAAATTGCAAAAGAATATTATTAGTTTCTTCTTTCTCTAAACACCTGAGAAAAACATCATCATAATTCTTCCTAAACAAAACCCCATCTATAAATTGATATGGCGTAGCTTTTAATCTTAAAGCTCTACGCTTTTAAAAGTCAAGGGTTTCAGGAGCAAACCCATGGGTAAGGAAGAATTTAATGTCATCATACCATTCAGACGCTTGAGTAGTGATAACATTAACATAACTTGTTGTTGTACTCTCTTTTTGTTCCCACTCAATCTATTGTTGTGCAGGATCATTGGATTGAGCGGTCAACAGACACAAACCTTGGCCTTTCACAATCTTTGCCGGTCAGATCTCCAAGTCATACTCTTGCAAGGATCTCATCCAGTGAGCTCTCTTTTCTCCTAGTTCCTTCTAAACCAGAACATTCCTAATAGTTGCATAAGGAATAATGAATTTAGTCTGAGATTTTAATAAATATGGTCTATAATGTTTTACCGATTTGTAAACCGTGTAAGCTTGTTTATCAATCTAAGAGTAGTTGAGTTCTGCTCCTTTGAAAGTGGAACTGATGAATGAAATAGGAATTTCAGCATCATTATCATGTTTTTGTGTCAGGACAACTGCATAGGAGAAGTCAATAGCAAAAGTGTACAGAATAAAATCTTTGTTGAAGTATGGAGACTTCTGAGCGGGGGCTTCCGCAATGGCTCTCTGGATTTCAATAAAGGCATCTTTTTGTTCCTCAGACCACTTGAACTGTGCATATTTTTTAACTAATTGTTGCAATGGCTTAACAATTTGAGAAAAATTCGGAACAAATCTACGAACGAAATTAATCTTACCGAGAAACGATTGCATGGCTTTGCGTGAACCAGGTAGACCGATCTTCGAAATGGCCTCTGTGCGTTCTGGATCAATGATCATGGCTTCTTTCGAAACAATAAAACCTAACAACTTACCTTTAGTGACTGCAAATATAGATTTATTCAGGTTCAATGAGATTCTATATCTTCTGCTGCGTTCAAACACATGTTTCAGAGCAGACAAATGTTCATGTCGTTTTTTAGAATAAATAGTAATATCATCTAAATATAGAACAATAGAATTTTTCATCAATCCCCTGAAAGCTATATCCATAGCTCTCTAGAATGTAGCACCTACGTTTATCATCCCAAAAGGCATTCGCATGTAGGAAAAGGTTCCCCAAGGGGTCCTAAAAGTTGTTTTTAGTTGATCATCAGGGGCAACTAGGACTTGGTTATATCCTGAGAAGCCATCAAGGAGAGAAAACAACTCAGACCCTTCTACTTTATGTAGAATCTGCTCCATAGGAGGAACATGGTAGTTGTCCTTTTCCGAAGCTCTGTTTAAGTTTCTGAAATCAATATAGATTCTGATCTCACCATTCTTCTTCCGAACAGGCACCAGGTTAGCAATCCACTGTGTATGTCTGACAGGGAATATAATTCGTGCCACCAGTAATTTCTCAAGCTCCTTCTTTACAAAGGGTTCCAAACTGGGATGCATCTTCCTTAACTTCTGGTTTCATTGGTATATTATGGTGCATGATACTGGTGTCAAACATTTTGAGTTCATCATATGTCCATGCAAAAACATCTTTGAACTCTTTGCACAATTTGATAAAAGCTCTCTTTTCCTCAACGGAGCAATCAACCCCAAGGTTGATGAAACGAGGATTCTGTTCAGTTCCTAGGTTGACTGGCTCGTAGTTGAGAGATGAACTCTAGGTTTTACAGCTGGTCTTTTGATTAAACTTATCCTGCATATCGTAGTATTTCTCCACGTTGATGACTGATTTAGGGATGAGGTTAGAAGGACCAGGCAGATATTTCTCATGCTCAGTCTCATCTATTGCCACATCTTGAAAAGTGTCTTGGGATGTGAGAAATTAAAATATTTGTTGATCATCATCAAACACCTTCCAATTTGTCACATTATCAGGAATAGAAGGCATGTACATAAGTTCAATTGAAAAAGTGTTAGGGGACAAACCTTCTGGTGGAATCAACCTAGATGCAGTATTAGCCAGTAAATCTGCATCAAAATTCTCTGATATGGAGACCGACTTGATTTTAAATGTAGAAAAAGAGTTAGTGAGATCTCTTACCAATTTTTGATAGTTAATCAAACGAGGAGACAAACAATGTATTTTGTTTCTTACATGTTTTACTATGATCTCATAATCTCCATAGCATTCAATTACCTGGGCACCCATATTAATGGCCTTCTTGAGTCCCTGGACTAGGGCCTCATATTGAACTATATTGTTGGTGCATTCAAACTCAAGTCTGCAGGCAATCATAGTTTTGCTCTCTTTTGGACCAATTAGGACACAACCTGCACCAACTCCATCTTTAGATCTAGAGTCATCAAAAAATAAAGTCCATGCATTCAAGTCTATTCTAAAATTAGTATTTACATTGTATACATTATGTACAACAGTACCTAAGAATGGAACCGAAGTAAGGTTGACAATTTGGGACTGATTATGTATATTCTCAGTTGGTGACAAATCTGCAGGCAGATCCCCAAAGAAAGTATCAAAAGTGTAATGTTCCACATGTGAGCTGAAGTATGTAGCAGGCTCACTGGGATCATTTAAGTCTGTGACAATTTGTTTCATATAAGGTTCCCTGCCGATTTTAATTATGTTTGGTCTCCCATTGTAGGGAAGCCATAAGTGGGACCAGTCAGTAGCAAAGTAGCCTTTGAGCTTCTCTGACCAATCTCTGCTTAGCCACATGCAATACATTTCTGGAATGTCAGCCACAACAATATCCACTGTCTAGTGGATTCTGGGTCAGCAGATAGTGTTAACAAGACATTTTTAAGTTCTCCGACTACCCTAACTATGGATCTGTCAAGTTGGACAATTTGAGTAGGGTAGGGCTCCACAGAGGCATTCAATTTCTTGCAAACAGATAGAGGCATCACATTTGATGAAGCCCCTGAATCTATCATACAATTATGGACATTTCTATTGAAGACTTCAAAAGTAAGCAAGAAAAGAGGTGTCTTCTTACTACATGGCCTCTAATTTCCAGGTTTAGAGCATGTTTCCAAATTGTTGTTCTGAGCCTCCCTGGGTTTGTTGACAATCATACTCTTGGGCAGACTATCTCTCATTGCAGGGATTTTTAAAAGTTCAAAAAGAGAAATATTAGCTTTTACTCTTTTCAAGTCCTCAATCAGACTATATTCTATTTCATGAATTAAAGTGTCCTTAATTGTTGGTGCTTTACCTCTGTTTGGCGTGGATGTTGAAGTGGAAGCTTCATGTGTGGGTTGTCCTTTACTCCTTGTATTATAGGGATGTTGGACATTGAAGACAGCCTCAAGCTCATCTTCCTCCTCAGCCATGGGAGTTCTGAAAATAAGCTAATTGTGTTTATCTGCTGATCTTCTACTTCATCTGGTGGTCCAGGAACTTGATTCTCTTGTAGGTTCTCATCTGGATGATCAGGAGAATTATGTGATTCTGAAACCAAATCCTTAAAAATAGAAATAATTTCTTCAGAGTTCAATCCTTCATCAGGATTAGGGGGGACTTGGTTTTGGGGAGGTTGATAAGGTCTTCTAAAAGGTTGTCTATTGAATCCCCTGTTATTGTTCTGGTTTTCTGCGTTGCTTTTTCTTTAGGTCTACCATTTCATTTGAGATCTTTTGGAGAAACTTATTCATATCATTAATCTCAAATGGGTCTTTGTTTTGCACTGTGGGTTTCAGAGGATTTTCTTGCTTTCTTTTGGAGGTGGATGGTTGTTCAGCTGGGGCATCAGGGTTATCCTTCAAACAGAATATATCCTTTTCAACTTGGATAGCCTCAGCAAAGGCCTCCTGCAAGCTTTCTTTTCGAGCTCTTTTTACCCACATAGCAATGGGAACTGGTAAGCCTTTAACATAATAAGCAACCAGCAGTTATTCCATAGGAAGAACAGTGGCAGGAATTCTATTTTTCAAATAAGAAAACATCTGATTGTAATTTTTAACTCTTTCCTTGCCTCTGATTTTAATTGAGGACAAGTCTATAACCAAGTCTTTTGGAGTCTTGTCATCTCCAAACTTTTGGATGAACATTTTTTCAAATTCATCCCATGAAGAGATGGATCTGGCATCAAGGGAAAAGTACCAAGTGGAGGCTTTTCCCTGGAAAGTGTAAGGAAACAATCTACAAACTACTTCTTCATGAATGGCATTCCTAACTCTGATTGCCTGCATAAAGGTTTTGATATGATCGAAGGAAAGTGATTTCTCATCAGGATCAAACTTAGGTAGCCACTTTTCAGGATTTTTAGGGAGTTTGTGTTGATCTCTCACTATAAACACAACATCCTAGTCCAACCAGGGTCTGTTTGCACCTTCAGCCATGGGTATGTCTCCTGAAGAAGCACTGGAGTCTGACTCACTATGTGATGACTCGTCAGATGAGGACGATGAAGATGAAGGAGGTGTTGGTGGTGGTCCACATGTGGCAACGTTTGGTTGGTCTTGTTCTATTTCTTCAAATAATATATCAAGATTGAAATCGGGAAGCAGATTGTGGCGAGGTGAATTATGTTGTTCAGGGTTTGGGCGATCTGAATTTTGGTTATCTAAGTTATTAGCTTGCGGATCGGTGTTCTGGTGATGAATTGCTGCTAGTCCCTTATTACGCTCTTCAACGATCCTTCGTTGTAACCTAGCAACACTATCAGAAGAACCTTTGAGTATTTGTTCGAGTGTGAGGGGTCCCCTAGTGGGTGATATGAAAATAATGTCTCCCTTTCTAGTTTCCTGCTCTATCACAGGGATAGTAGGATTGGCGTTTGGATCTTTCACCGGATGTTCAACCGAGGTAGATGCCTGCGTGTGACTACGGGTGACAATCGATATTCTTGTTGGAGGAGGTCTATTGGTATTTTGTTTAGGCATGTCTTGCTTCAAGCCCTCCTTCTAATGCCATTTGTTGAAGCCTCAGATGAATAGGTTGTTGGAATGGGTTCTAAGGCTAACAATAGAGGGTGAAAACTAGACTGAAAGTCTTCAAAAGGCTCTGCGCAAGAGCAGTTCTATCTCCATCCTGTTTGGTGTAGTTAACTCTCACGGATACAAAGGCCTCCACTCGCACTTATGGGGTTTGATCCCAAAGGAGCAGTCTTCCTGTGAAAGAATATCAAAGTGTTCTAACTCTAAAAGGATCTAAACCTAGAACAAATCTACCTTAAAGGAAATCTAGACTAAGTCAGATCTAATCTAAAGGAAGTGTATTGTTTGTGTGCAGGATAACTTGATTTGAGTTTTAATAAGTGATTTCACCAACTTAACAGAAATGTAAAATTGGATCATTACTTATTGCTTCAAAATATAATCAAGCAATGAAAATTACTGATAACAGTTTAAAGAATGAGTGCATGCAAGATTATCCTGTAGTTCTTATGCTAATTGAAAAATTAACATGAATTATTCATTTATGTGAATCATTTGCAGAAATAGATAAAAATTTTAATTAAATAAATTCAATTAAAATATAAATACACAAAGACCATGAATTAAGACAAATCCAAATCATAGATCAATGCATTCATGATTGGATGCAAAATCAACAGTATTCATAGATAATTAAGGTCAAGAAATCAGACATCCTCAAATAAATTTGATAACATTAACAAAGAAGATGCCAAAAGAAACTAACTTTGATTCATTGGTCTGCAAAAGATCACAAGTGAAACAACGTTTCTCCAGTCCTTTTTTGGTGATTATCTCCCCCCCTACCCCATGAGACTTCTACCCTTTAAATAATAATTACAAATATAGTTACAAATGATAGACCTCCCACAAAATAGGGATTACAAAATCAACCAATCTAAGAATAACCAAGGGCAGCTTGCCACTTGGCCCTAACTACTAACAATTCATCAATATCTAGAAAATTCTTTGATTCAAGTGCCAACTGGGCATCACAAATGAAAGACTCGATCTCATTTTTGGCCAGCTTATGCTAGGTGAGCGGGAATATGTGGATCTTGCCTTCTAGGATGGTAGGTTTCTTAATGAACTGGTCCACATCAACAATCTGGATGTGCTCGAGCTGCTGGATCTTTTCCTTGACCTCATCACATCTGCGTTCAACCTGCTCAATCATTAACTTGGGAGGACAAGACTTCTCAATGAGATCCATGACAGGATATTGCAAGCTAAGCATAATATTATCTACTGCATACCACCTTCTAACACATATGGCTTTTGCTTTCTTTATAGTTTCCTCAACTATTTCAATAGTATTTTGCCAAGCATTCAAGGTTGTTTTGATTCTTCTACATTTGAAACTATCCAAAATTGGAATATCAGTTGGCTTATCTTTAATATACCTCTGCCATTCTACAATATGATCATAAGCTTTGGAAGCTTCTTCGCTTTTATCCATCTGTTGTTTAAGGGCAACAGACATCCGCTCAAAAGAGATATGAGTTTCCTGAATCTCATTTAGGAAACTATACAAGTCAGCTAAGAGTTTATGATGCTCTTTATTTACTTGCTCAGCCAAATCCTTGAATTCCTGCTGAGAAAACTTAGAGAAAGAGGAGGAGGATGCACTTGCAGTTGCATCCTCAAGCTACTTTTCCAACATAGCTATCTTCTCAGCATTGGCAGTATTCAAGACTTCAGCATCCTGCAATTGGACCTAAATGGAAGCATTCTGCTCCTGAAGGTCTTCGAGCTTATCTTCAAATTCCTTTCTCAATTCATGAATATAGGATTCATGTTCTTCATTAGTCTTATCCAGTTGCTCTTGAAGTTTCTGCAACTCTTCTTTCTTCAAATCAATTTCCTTATTTAGAGAGGTTACTGTATCAAAGTTAGCTCCAACAAATGCCCCCATAACTATTGCAGTCTCTATTGCCTCCTTTTGGATGTCATCAGACTGTCTAGCCCAAATTACCTGGTTGGGAACAGGTGCTTGCAATACAGCTGATCCCTTTCTCCTCTTACTTCTCCTTTTAACCACTGCTTTTGTTGTCTTACTATAAAAATAATCCCCAAGGGGAACTACAATATCCTCCTCACGGGAAGCTTCCAACTCAATTAAAGATATGGCTACTTCTCATGTTGCAATTAGTGGAGCTGTTTGTGTAACAGTAGAGTTAGGTATTGACATAGTGATCTGAGAAGTGGTTAGGGATGAAGGAATGATTTCAGCAGCTGATGGTACAGAGGTTGGAGAAGGAATCGAAGTGAAAGCTTCAGGGAGTGAAATAGGGGTATCAACAACCGATGGTGAGGAAAGAGCAGCTGGGCTTTGGACATCGGTGGTAGGTGGTGATGAAGTAGATGGTGGTGATTGCAGAGAGACAGTTGAAGACTGGATCTCTGCAACAATTGATGGTGAAATGGGAAGTGGAACTGGCATGGTTGGAAATGGAGCAGTAATGGAATCTAGTGTATCAAATAACTGGGATATGGTAGATGGTGGTGTAATTTCAGAAGATGCAGTGGAAAGGATTCCAACAGAAGGAAGTGAGAGTACAGAAGTCATTGTGTCAACTGCAGCAAAAACTTCAGCGAAATGTTCATCTGGGACAGATTCATCCATTGTTATGCTGCTAAGTAAATCTGTAACATCCTGGGAGGTCTCTGTAACTTCCTGTACAACAGGCACAGCAGAAGGAAGTGGTTCATCCTCAACATCACTATCTTCAATATGAAGAGTAGGAATTTGAGAAGCAGAAGTTTGAAGTTTCTGTCTTTTTGTTGGGTTACTTACAACTACCACCTCGGCATCATTGGATGGGTCACTTACAGCAACCACTTGAGTATCATTGGTTGGGTTGGCTGCAATAACCGCTTGGGTAACTAATACTGAAGTCATATGTGCTAATTTCTGTTTCAATTGTTGAGATGTTTGCATTAACACTTTTAACTCTGCAACAGTTTTCAACTTCGGAGGATCCTCCATAGGGCCTTTGCCTTTGTCTCCATCTTGATAGGTCAGCATCAGTGGAGCACTTGCTTTTTGTGCTTCATTTTCTTCCCTATCTCTTCTTGTTTGCTCGTCAAGGCTGAGTTGCATTTTTCTATAGCTCAAAACCTTTGTTTTAAGCTCCTGTTGATACCGAAGAATATGGCTTTGTTCTTCTTTGCTTTTAGCCCTCACCGGGACTTCAAAGAAAACATTAACTCCCTGATAAATGGAGTCATCAGGGAGATGTTGATGGGTATAGCCAATCTTCATCTTCATATGTTCTTGTTTGAAGTGAGCATCCAGAAATGCTTTAGGGTCATGCATCCTTTTGTGAGCATATCCCAATTTCAAAGCAGCAATCCTGTCTCCTAGCACTGCAGCCCAAGTTGAAGTTGGCATAACCAAAGGCCTAAGGTTCAAAGGGAATTTAGGCCATCCCTTTCTTTTAGGTCCAATGAGATTAAGGTAAAACCCATCTGTAACAGTCTGGAAAGATATCTCCTCCAGCAGCAGCCTGTCTGGGACCACTCTTGGTAGCAGATGCACTGTGTTGCTTCCCCAAACTCTGATGTAAGCAAAGGATTCCCCCACATAGCAATCACCAAGGGTAGGGATGAGATTCTTGGCATCGGGGGAAAAGGCAGGGGCATCTTCCCTGAAAATCTGTTGGTAAATTGCACCAAAGAAATGATCACAGATTTCATAAATCAAAGGGACAAAGTTGCTTTCCCATAAGGCTGAGCAGTAAATCTGAACTGGGGGTGCAGCTAAGGTCCAATTCCACCCCATGGAAGGGTATTGGAACTCTGAACAGAAGACATCAATCGCATAGGCAGAGTAGAAGAAATGGGGCTTCTTCGGTGTTTTCTGATATCTTTCAATGGCAGTCTTTAATTCTGCTGATAAGATGAATGCCCAGGGGAATGAATCCCCAGTTGTCAGGATATGATGAGCTACAGGTTCCCATTCTGCTTTGAACACTGAACAATTTGGGAGACGATAAAGCCTAGATAACATGGCTTCCAGAAGGGAATAGGGTTCCTTGAACCACGAAACCGGGTATCAATTATCAGCCCTAGGCATGAAAATTGCGGGTTTGTTCATCTAGAACTTCACCATTTTATCAAAGTTATACCTAGTCTTGGCAGAATCCAGGAATGCAACATTAAGGGGTTGAGTGGTCGGTTTAAAGGCATAAGCTCTGGTGAAAACCTCGGGACAGAAAGTAGCCAATTGAGCCCTTGCGCTGTCATTAAAAGAGCGATCCTTAGGGTTGGCATGGGTGATAATCCACTTAACAGCATTTGTATAAGGAAGAATAGAAGGTCTGGAAGCTATGGCATGGAGCTGTGAATTCCTATTTTTTTCATAGGCATGGCGGTCATTCTGGATATCAGATAGGTCGTCATTATCAAATATAGAGTGAATTATGGACCAATCAATCTAGTAAGTTTCAGAAACTTTGTCGCTAGTGTCGGTAAGAATGTCGAAGTTTGGGTCTTTGTTCAACAAGTCTTTCTGAACCATTTTGGAGCGAGTGCTACGAGACATGTTTGAAAAACTGGAGGCTTCTGATAAATAGATGAACACAAATACAAAATAATTCAAAAAATGACAAAAACCGTAAACAATGGAAAACGAAAATGAGGTAAAACCAACCTGTATCAACTGAGAAATGATAGAAAATGACCCCTGGTAATAATTCACAGTAAAATCCACACAGTAGGTAATTTTCGAAATTGAAAAACGATAAAGGAAAATAGAAAAACTCACATATTTATTAATTCCGTCGGTAAAATCTGGGCCATAGGATCAAGTCAAATCGATGGCTAAGATCTAATTTTGCGGGATGTGGGAGACGAGTTACGGAAGTTTATTTTGAAAATATATACATCATTCTTGCAATCTGCGATCCGCAATTGCGGGTTGCGGAATCACAACTCTAAAAATTAACAAACCAAAAGTTTCCTCAATCCGCAATTGCGGATTGCGGGTTGCGGAAATGCAAAACGTGAACTCATTATTTAAAGACCTTCCGCAATCCGCAATCCGAAATTGCGGGTTGCGGGTTACGGAAATGCAAAGCGCAAAAGTAATTATAAGGTGTTCCCGCAATCCGTATTGCGGGTTACGGCTTGCAGGTGCAAACAACCAAAATTTATTGAAAAACCATTCTGCATCCGCAATCCGCATTACGGGTTGCGGAACGAAAAAGTTTCAAAACTGAAAACTAAGCTTCTGCAATCCGCATTGCGGATTGCAGAAGAAGTTAACTTTTGGGAAAATCAAAGCCTTCCGCAACTCACAAAAACACACAAAGTCGAGAATTTTCAAAAGAGAAAATTACTAACTTAATCAAATCAAAGCAAAGTAATGAAAGCATGATGAAAACACCCCAAAATAATCATGGAATTTAATTATTACCTTTGCATATAAAAATAATATGGGATTCGTTGTACCTACAACAGCTACAACAGAGCGATACGAAAACTTCGAGCAATATTTGAAATTTCATATTCACACATCTTTATCTCAAATTTTAACAATGTGGAAGAAATATATCAAATTTTAACAATGTTTTTTATACAATTGTTGACAAAGAAATATCTCAAATTTTAACAATGTTTTTATACAATTGTTGATCATGTTAAGAAATATCTCAAATTTTTATACAATGGTTGATCATGTTTGATCCAAACAGGTGCCTTATCTTTGGTGGATCACTGTTGGTCCATCCCTGACCACGAACTAGCTTCATAGATGTTTCTCCTTGTTTGACATCGATTATTTTTTTGTATATCTAAGTTGTGCTCAAATTCCGTTGATTTTTGCACTGATTTTACATTTAAAAACTCAATTTGATATGTTTTGCACTATTTTCAGAAAACAGAATTTTCCCTTTGCATCCAATTGCCCAAATTTTCATCTTTGTCCTTAACTTATTTGGAGTAGGCAGGAAATGGATGTTTAGCGACTATATCAATCATAGCCTCAAATGGTTTCCAGCCCGCAGCTGTTTCGATGTCATGGAAGTGGAATTTGTGAACACCAAGCTTTACAGTTTTGTACAGCTTGATCTGAGCAACTCTCAATCCAATTATCCACCAAGAGTTAGTCTCAGCGGAGCTCAGAACTCAAGCTCTTTCACGTTCAGCCTTGCCAATAATGACAAGGTTGTTGACAAATAGGAAGGCAATATGATGTAACACAATGACAGATTCAAATATTTTTGTACATGCCTTTTGAAGAGAGGAAATAATTAAGGCTTTTATAGTGTCGTGCAGCTTCATCTGAACTCGGAACCCAATAATGCAGCACGAGTTAATCTCAACAGACCAAAGAATTCGTGCTCTTTCATATCAGGCCTTGCCAACAATGACAAGGTTGTTGACAATGGGAAGGCACCACGGTGTAACACAATGGCAGATTCAAACATTTTTATACATCCCCGTTGAAGAGAGGAAAGGATTTGTTCCATGTATTCATAAGAAGGGCAAAAACCACATCTCGGATTCATATATCTCGAGCATATCACAAAGCATGCTCGACCATGAGAGTTGGTGCACTTAAAAATCCCAAACACATTTGGCATGTTGATTGTAGATCACGTTAGGAATGCAGAAATTGTCGACAGACCTTAAGGTGCTTACCAAAGTGTGAGAATTCTATCAAAATGCTAGAAGACCCTAGAAAACAGCTGAATTGTCAAATGTGTTATGAAATTGACTATGCATCAACCAAGAAATAGGAATGAGGATATAAAAATTAGTATTTTTATTTATAGTGGAGTCATTGAATACATTGACATCAATTCTCTTTTATTTTGTTAGTAGGCTGTGGGCATGACCTAACTCCCTTTCCATGATGACATCTATTAAATTAATGGCTTTCGTTATTAAATTAATGGCACACAGAAATTATCATATTTCAACCATGGCTGGTCATTTAGGTTCAGATGTCTTTAATCTGGGGCTTCTTGAGGTCCATATAAACACATAGCAATGATAATATTGATTGTACACTTTCTCGCAACCCATGTATAAATGTTTATCAGAGTGAATGTTAGAATCCCTAATGCACAGATCTGATTATAACAGCGATTCTAATACCTTCGCTAGTTTGCTTAAGAATCCACCAGGGCATCAAGATAAGTTCCTCTGAGCATTCAGGGCTGCAAAGAAGACACCTCATGGATCTGGACTAGGGATGAGGCACATGAGAGTTATGGGGGCATTCTCAGAAGAATTAACAGGTAAGTTAACAACTTACAGATGCAAGTGTCACCACAAACAACAAGGTGAAACCGTGAAAGAATGATAGACAGAGTTGAGGAGAATCTAGAAAAGGGGACAGATCATTATGGAAGGTAGAGTGATGATATCACCAATGCAGAACACTAAAACAGATAGTCACAATTCTCACTGCTGTAGTCACAATTTTTAGGTTCTCTTTTGTTTACTAAATCCAATTCTCACTGCTGTAGTCACAATTTTTAGGTTCTCTTATGTTTACTAAATCCATTTTGCAGGTTCATATTCACTAAACATATTCAATAACATACATATTAAAAATTTTCACCGAGCTTAATACAGTTTTTTACCTTAAACAGAATCATTAATAGACATCTGTGTGAAACAGCAAAACTATGCAATATCTTTACCACTAGCTTCACCAGCCCTGTTCAAGATCACCTTGGGTTGTTGGGAGCTTTACATTCAAGTGTCTGGTGTTTTGTTCTCATGAAGAATTTATTGCAATAATTCAATGGTAAGCACTTTCACATTTTTTCTCCAAACATGTGATGAACTTCAAGGTCCATAAACCATATTTTTTCTTGTTTTAATTTAATGCAATTTACTATCATTTTCACCTGGCACAGTGAACCAATTTACTTAAATATTTGTATTGTATATACTATCAGCGTTCTCCAAAACACTCAATTCTAACCAAAAACAGGCTTGGTTTCAGCTACTAGCTCCCTTTAACTGCATAACGTGCGTTTGATGATTGCATAGAACCACCAGGGGAACAATTTCTGCAATGGGGGTTAATGAACATAGAGATAACTGGAAGAAACATGTCACCACTTGATATATATTTTGCTTCCATACTGTCCCAGAATAATCAAGAAAGTCTTGAAAATGCATTGACATTTGACACAAAACAAAATTGCGTCCAAATATTTAGGAAGGCTGCACACTATCATGGAAATCGATTTTTTTGGGGATTGCTTCCCCCCGCCATGGTTTGGTTAATCAACAAATGCCACAAAACTTGAACTTTCGTCACTCTAGTCAAACAATCGTACTTTATGAAAGAGTTGAGACTCTTGAGAGCCAAGTCCACAGCCCCCATTAATCCTGCATATAGAGTAATTATTAATTACAGCTGGGAGGCTACTGTATGATAGAATAACTACCAGTTGGTGCTATTTTTTCCAAAAGAAATCTCTGCTTTGGAGGTTTGTTAACCCTCAAATTTGCCCATATGTAAATTGGAGGGTTAAGAGGTAGCTTATTTCATCAAGCTGGTTCTCAGACTTGTGTTCCAAAGGGGCAGCTTTCATAGGAGGTTGATTCCCACAAGGTTCAGATGCAAGTTGATTCAATGATACGATCCAGAATCAAGACATTGCGCACGTTTTTCATTAGTCTTAGAGGAGATTTCTATTTTTAGCACTTTCCCTTTTTTTAGGAGACAAAGTTCAGAGGTCCACACAGTGGAAATTCCAATGAATCTTTTTTGGATGACATGCATTATACTTCTATTTTTGGCAGTTAGGGTTTGGCTTGCATAACACTTTCAAGGGCATGCACATGCTTTTGCGTGCCAAATCTTCAAACATGCAAGCATTTTTCTATTTTTAGCAATGAGCCATGCATGTGTGATATATAGCATCTATGTATGTGTGACATATGGCATCCATGCACATATGACACATGGTAGAATGCATGGGTGCATGCTTGGAACCGGAGTGGACTAGACTTGAACAAGACGCATGC
Organism: Larix kaempferi; assembly: GCA_027924585.1. Taxonomy (NCBI): domain Eukaryota; kingdom Viridiplantae; phylum Streptophyta; class Pinopsida; order Pinales; family Pinaceae; genus Larix; species Larix kaempferi. The sequence continues at coordinate 8,818,742 of BSBM01000598.1, read as the reverse complement.
ATGAGACCTCCACTTAACTCAGCCTTGAAGAAGGCACCCTCACTTGACTCAGACTCACCTCCACTTAGCTCAGGAGAGAGTGCCTCCACTTAACTCAGCCTGGAAGCTCATTTAAGACTCATGTCAAGGGTGAAATGCATGAGGGAAAAGTTCAGTTAACTGGGCACTTTACTCGTGCTTGAATGACAAATAAACTGCAGGAAAGAGGGTGCATCCGTTCATGCATGAGGACCACAGCAGTTGCAAGAGGGGCACACTCCATCATGCTCAGTGAGTTAGGGGGGGACGCACTCCTCTTTGCATGCCTGCTCAGTCAGATAAGTGGGTGCATTAGGTCTCTTGTAGATCTATTTAATGAGGCTTGAGCAAAAGAAGAGGGTTGAATTTCTTCTCAGCAGCAGCAATGTATTGATCTTCTATTCTCCTACCATTCTTTATTAGCTTCTTCATTTCTGTTTAAGGATCATCAATGGATCAACTTTGTAACTGTCTCTACTTATTTGCAGGTCAAAGAACATATTTTTACTGCTGTTATGAGTTTTTATTGCAGATTTACAGGTTGGACAACATCATATAAAAGTTAGGGACACCCCTTGAGATTGGCATGCACAAGCCCAAACAGAGAGGAGCTTCATTAGTGACAGATTTGATGAATTTTCTTACAAGTACCGATTTTCGTTGCTGATTTCAAGAAGTTTGGATCATCTTTACGGTGCAAAAATTAGTGCTAACAAGGTTAAAATAGAATAATTCTCCAAATGGGATCATGAAGCACAGAGACAAAGTGTTTCTGATCGTGCAGGTCTATGCATCCTATCACGTGTTTGTGTATGCAGTTAGGCAAACTGTTCAAAGACATAAGCTCTATCACTTGCAAGTTACAACTTTTGTGTGTATTTAATGCATATGCACCTGGTCTATGATTCTGGATAGTTTTTCAGCGTTTCACTGCTTTGATTATACTTAGTAACACACTTTAACAGATACTAATTGATAGACTCCATCAATGTTGAGAAATGCATAAAACACAAAGGTGTACACAATATAACATGGACTCCAACAATGGTTTGATGCAAAAAAATATGCAAACAAGGATATGAGACAATTACATAGACACAACAATAATTGATGCAAACAAAAATCAGAAATAAGTATACAAAAATGATTTATCCATGAAAAATGAGAAGTATTAATCGCGGCTTGTTGGGTCAGTGAAAGTGGGGCACTGATATTGCCCCCACCAGGATTCAAGTCTAATCAACAACATGCTTGTGCTTGTGGATGAGCCGGCACACACAACTGTGGTTGGGGTCAGGTGCAAGTCCTGTGCGTATTTGGCAAAATAGATACACAAATGGTGCCAAGCACACTAGCTGCATTTTGATAAGGGGAAGCCAGTCATGAAGAAAAAAATCAAGAAACAAGGGTCTCAATAAACGATGAAGGTGCTACATTATATAATAAAAACTAAAATACTCAAATCTGTGGATATTGGAAGTATTTTAAGTGTTGGACCAGTGCCATAATGCCCATTCAATATAGCATCTATACAAAAAAGAGAGCTCCACATAATCCTCTAGTTTGTATTTTGCAAAAATCTCAGAAACTGCATCAACCATCGACACCTTCCAAGTTCCATGTAATTGTCACATAAGATAACTACAGATGAATAAGGGAACATCAAATATGAACTCCTTGCAATCAGCTATCCAAAAGAGAAGCAAGACAACAGCATTGGTACACAGTGCACGCCTTTTGTTTGCTTTGGAATTTGTAAAGTGTCATCTACCTGCATAACAAGATTGGAATCAAATTTTAGTCAAGCAACAAATGAACCCATAAAAAAGAGGTTACTCGAAATTCAGAAACAATCTTCCTAATTTTAGTGGGATGGAGGGTGCAAGGGCAGTTATTTAACAAAGTTTTTTATGGCAAAAACAGATTTAAGGCACCTCCAAGGTTACTGTTTGCGGATATAATGATTTTATTACCAGATCTAAATCATTCCTATGCATCTGTATGTATAGACGTAAGTAATCTTATTTACTCAAGAATGGGCCTTGTAATGTATTACTTGTTTAATTAAGTTAGCAAATATCTAGCAAACGGTGGGATCTCCTAGTATGGGGAATCAAATTTATTAAAGCAAAGGAAAATCTTACAGAAGGGTTAAGTCAGAATTCGGAAACAATTTTCTTCTTTTGTTGGATGGAAGAAGCACGGTTGATTTTGGAAAATACAGAATCAGGGCACACCGAGATTACAGTTTGCCAAGAAAATGATTTTAGTACCAAATTCTAAATTATTCCTATGGACCTATACACATAGCTGTAAAGTAATGTTGTTTACTTGAGTATCAATCCTGTATGAGATATTATCGGTTTTACAAGTTTAAACAGTTCCACATAATATACAGTAGTACATAAAGAGTCAACGAATCATGTTTTCCAGATCATACTAGGAAGCTTACCTTCTCGTCCAACTGCTTCTCTTGGCCCCCCATAAGCTGCATCTTGTTGGTCTCGTTGGAATGAATCTCTACGGTCAATAGGTGGAGGTGGCATCCGCTCTCCTTGCATTGGCGCCCTTCGTTCATATGGTGGCCTGTAATCTCGCCGCTCTCCCTGCATTGGATCTCTTCCTTCCATTGGCCTGTAATTATCCCGTCCTTCCATTGGCCTGTAATTGCCTCCTTCTTCCGCTGGCCTGGGTCTAAAATCTCGACGCTCTCCTTGCATATTGTCTGTGGCTCTGAAATCTCTTTGCCTATCAAATCTCGGCCTATCATAGTTTCTCTGTCTGGGTCTCTCATTGTAAGGCCTGGGTGGATTTGGATCAGGTGTAATCACCCCATTGTCATATCTATCACCTGAGAATGAATTTCTTTTGTCAGTAACAAAGCAACACCTTTGATATTACTTACTAAGCATACAGACAAGACAAAAATATATTGTTATGTTGACCAAGTTATCAGCCATACACCAGAATGGGGTTCCATTCTCAGTGTGGTCTGCCTTGCCACACCAAAAGACGAGGCTAGTGTCCTGCCTTGGCCTGCCCCACCCAAATGGCTTGTCTCAAAAGGAGGCTAGGTGCCCTGTCCCACCCAAATAACATGTCTCAAAAATGGAATAGGACCAGATGCATGAGCCACACCTGTTCAAGTTGGGTCGAATAGTTACCCCGAGGCATGGAATTATGCAAAAACAAGAAATCCATAATATGCAGTGCAGCCTCCTACCTCAGGGCATATTTCTTCAATCAACTGAAATCAAAACATAAATATAAAAAAAACTATATTCACACCTCCAAATATACCAACTTCTGGGTCGCCATACCCATCAGGAAGCACCCAATTTACAAGAGGCTGCTCTGAAAACAAAATAAAGGTTGTCAATACAAGACCTAAAACCAGGGAAATTCTGAAAGAACCATAATTATCTTCTAAATTTAGAAACATTGCCCAATCTTTATAATTCTTAAAATATAACATTAAGAGAATGTTATTTTGAGTTGGCCAGAGCCAAATAGCCAATGTTAGATGTTCGTATACCTTTCAATCTTTCTGATGTGGCTTCGTCTATATTGCATTGAAATCCAGTGTACGTAGTGGTACTCAAGGCGTATATTTTCTTTTTAGCCTCCTCTACACTGCAAGACATGCACGGGCCTGTAAGCGTACAGAGTAAAATAGAAGTGATTGGAGTGAGAGGAAGAGGAATGAATTGAAATACCAAAATACCTTCCGAGTACAGCAGCAAGGGTTTTAACATAGGTATCGATCATTTCCTCCCGTGTGGGCTTAGGGTCCTTGGGGAAATCCAGAGTGATGAGCCAATGCTTGCAGTCCCTTAACTCCGTCCATGATCTGCAACGAGCTAAGATATGACGCGAAGGTGGGCATGGCCGCCCGAAACCAGATAACTGGCTGTGCCCGAATAGATGCTCGGACGATGCTTTTGCTGAGGTCAAACCGGACGAATAAGCGCCTGTGAAAACAGAGGATGATGAAGTTGAAGTAGAGAATGCTCTAACAAGGCTCAGAGTGCGTCTAACACCAACTGCTCGGATCGCCATGAGGATTTCAGCTAGGGTTTATGGAATGACGAAGTGTTTTAGACGCTTGGGTTTTATGGTCAAATGGTTGATAGGTAGGGTTTAAGCACTTTCTAGGTGATGTTACAGCTCTCTCTTGGAATATGATATCATTCCATATTAATATTTCTTTTTGTTCGGTGAAGAGTTTTTGAGTAATTTTTTATTACACCGACAGTCTTTTTGTTCGGTGAAGAGTTTTTGAGTAATTTTTTATTACACCGATAGGTGTTTATATATTATGTGAGATTTTGGGCTTCCTTGTGTGGATCAACAAGATTAAACTGAGTGTAACAAATGTACAGTGGGGATTCATTTTATGATCGTCCTATCTTGTTATGCTCAAATGCTAACAAGTGTACAGTGGGGATTCATTTCATGGTCCTCGTATCTTGTTATGCTCAAATGCATCTTGATTAAGATTTAAATCAGCCAAAAAGTAGCCTATGAGAAGAGTCTTCCTTAGTGAAACAAAGAAACATAGATTATATTTATATTTCCTAAATTGATTCAGAAATTAAATCTCCAACCACATTCGGGATATAGAGGATACTTAGATCCTTTGTCAAGGCAATCTTGTAAGCTTCTATGTATATTTCTTTAAAAATACACATGTAAGTTTGTAAGATTATATCTAATTATATAAAAACAATAATGAAAATAAGAAAGAAATAATGATGGACTCCTTAGTTACAATGCAAAATAAAATTGTGTTGGTTGCCTTAATAACTCATTTCAAATCAACTATTTCTTGTCACCTTTGCCTTTTGAATAGAGTAGGAGTGGTTTTATTTGGTCTTCTTGGAATGCAACTTCCCATTATTGGTATGTCATTTTTATACTTCTATGATATGCAAGTACAATGGAGAAAGAAGTAGTGTTTTAATTTCATTTTTTTCATACAACATCTTCTCCATGGTTACTTGAGTTGTTCCCATCTCCGTATTCATAATTTATGAAAATTGGTTCTTAGCTAAGCCATTGCATGTCTTTTCTACAAACTTACACCTAATTCCAAGACCTTGAAATGTGTTTTAATTAAAAAAAACTAGTTAATCGTTAAATATTGACTTATACATAGCATAAAAACAAACATAAACATGTAATTGACAAATCCATAGGCTTCTTCCCCTCTACTTGGCCCTTCTTATTGTTAGGTCTCTTTAGTGTGGCAAATGGTATGGCCCTCTAACCAATTGTTATAGTGCACTAAAAGGGTCTCATCATTGTTGTTCTCAAAGTCAGAGGTGTTGAAATTGTTGTAAAATCGTTGTTGGTTCCCAAGAGAAATCTATAGGGATCCTCCCTAGAAATGTGATAGGGGCATATGTCCCGATCAGAGATAAGAGTAAGATAAGTATGGTGGCCATTTAATGTAATATGGACTAGGTCCACAAAGTTAGTTATTATGTCCCTGACATTTATTTTTCCGTCGGGGATATTAGTTTGCTGGGGGCGGAGGCGGTCTTCAAAGGTTTCTGTAGGAGTATTTTTTTCGGATTTTTATGGATTATTGTGGAATATTGTTTTTCTCAGTTGTGATTGGTGGGTTTCGTGGTGACGTTGTCCTGGGGATGTGTGCCCTAGGACCCGGCGACGGTTTGTCGTCATCTCTCTTAAATTGTGTCGTTGTGGTTTTAAACACGTTTGGGCAAGTGGCGATTGAACTGCATGCAAGGGTGGTGGTCTCTTGAATGCGTCGTCCAATGATGTGGGGTTTGTGATGGCTGCAATTTTTTATGGTTTAATGTGTGGGACCAGGGGTATGGCAGACGTCATTTCAGGGCATGGATTATGAAGAACCTACAATAATTAATTAATGCAAATGCACGAGATATCAAAAATAATAGAACTCAGAATCACTTTTATATTGATCACGGGCCACTTCGAGGGGGCAACCTCCTTTGAGCAAGCTCAATACAATTAACTTCACGGTGCCTTCAATGACCTCAACACACACTTATATACTAAGTCTATGCCCAATACTATGAGTCAAAACCATGGGACATATAATACTACGGGACGACTTACAAAACATATGCGTCCAACAACAATATACTAACATAGTAAAGAGAAGGGTTGACACAGGTTCCTAACATCCCCTCTCCCTTAGAAAAAGCTTTGTCCTCAAAGCTTTGGTTGGGAAAATTGTTGCAGAATCTGAATGAGTGGTTCCCCGGTAGCATCCTCGGGTTGCATTTCGGGCCACTGATGCCTTTGGAGTGTCAGGGAGGATTGCTTGGAAGGTTGTAGACGAAGAAGAACCCTATCAACTGCGTGGAAAGTGCGCTCAGAACGGTGTTGATCGGCTTGTTGTTTCAGTCGAATTCTGGCCATGTGAAGATTGTCCTACAGAATGAGAAGAATCTGATCACGGTTTCGAAGAACCAAGTCAATTTCTTGAACTAGGGAGCTGCTAAGGGTGTATGGAAGAAGAACTAGTGGTGTCTGTCCATATATTGCTTTGTATGGTGTCCTTTGAGGTGTGGTATTGTACCACCAGAGCGCTTCTAAGAAATCCATAGAAATAGTTGGCCAAAGCTGTGTAGGGATGGGCAAGGGTTTGAGCAATCCCGAAAGGAGTGTCGTTTCACCCTTGTTGACTTGGAAAGTATCACAGTCAGCCACCATCTGTTGAATTGTCATTTTTAGTCCTTGCCAAAAGAAGTTACATTGTTCCCAGTCATACATTTTGAAGAACCCAGAGTGCCCTGCTGATGAAGAAGCATGGAGTTCATAGAAGAGATAGCCCTGTTGAACATATTGCAACCAATTTGGAACAAGCAGAGAAAGAGCTGTAAGAGAAACTGGGTCATCAATTGTGAGAGAAGGAGCATCTGCCTCCATATTGTCCTTACCCTTCTTGTAAGTGATCGCATAGGGATAAACTATGAGTTGGATAACCCATTTCAGGTGTGTTGGGGAGGAGACCCATTGTTACAGAAAATTTTCCAGACTCTAGAGATCAGTCTTGATGCAGAAATAATTCCCTAATAGGTATGGCTGCCACTTCTGTACTGCATGCAAAATAGCCATCATTTCCTGCTGAGAGGTAGATGCGACTAAATTCTTACTGGAAAGGTCTCTTGAAGGCGACAAGCTCATTGGTTCAGCAAAGACACCTGCATATCTATCCAAGGAAGTAGTGGAGACCGTTGATGGGTGCATCTGAATGGAATGGAGCTGAGGGATGACACCATGTGAATTCTACTTAAGGATTTTTTTCAGGCGATGTGAATTGATGATGCGGAGAGACCCTGGTTGTAAGCCCATTAATTTGTGTTGTGCCCCATTGACTGAAAACTGCATCCAAAGTTCAGCAAAATGCCATAAGATGGGGCCATGTGTGCGTAACCATTGAACGCCCAAAACCACATCACATCCACCTAAGGACAAGGAAAACATGTCAGAGCGCTGGTTATAATCTTCCATAGAGATACGCACATTGTGACACTTCCCCTTGCAAGGTAAGGTGCCCCCATTGGAAACCATGACTTCAAAGTTGGAGCAAGGATGGACAAAACAATCAGCCTGTTTGGAAATCCGAGGGTTAATGAAGTTATGAGTGCTACCAGAATCAATGAGTATGGTAAGAGGGAACTTCTTGAAGTATCCCCTGACCTGCATTGTTTGTGGGGTTGTGACGCCGGTTACAGCATGGAGAGAGATCGCGGGTGGGTTGTCCTGAGATGGGGTGTCAACAGGCGGGTGTTGAATGTCGACCTGATCATCTACTGTATTTGGAGCTTCTTCACCAAGTTCAGAGGTAGGCAGAGAATCCACATCCAAGAGGTAGAGCTTTTGTTGAACACATCTATGTCCCCGAGTGAATTTCTCATCACAATTATAACAAAGCCCTTTTTCTCGGCGTGCCTGCATCTCTGTTTCATACAAATGCTTGATAGGAGTTGGTCGAAGAGTAGGCGTGATGGGAGGTCGTTGGGAACCCATATTTCCGAAGGGAACAAAGGTGGGTTTGGAGCGTTGTTGAGCTGCAATCTTGTCCTCGTCTGTTGATGTATATGTAACTTCGGAATGTATTTCATCTATGTATTTCATATATATTTATTGTACCCTTATTAGAAATGTGTTATTCCTCTATAAGGAAGTGTCGTCATGTGGATTGACAAGTGTCGCAAGTGTGTGTACTTGCCGATGGGTTATTAGACCACCATGTGTGGGGTCGGCCCTGAAATATATATATTATATTGTGGATTTACCTAGCTAGACAAGTCGGCCCCATAAGGTCACTGGGAAAACAGGTTAGTATAAATAGAGATTAGGAGATCTCTATTTAGATCATTCGAAAAGTCATATCTCTCTCACTCAGAAAGTGGTGCACTAGTGAGGAGGAGGATCATCTGCTTCTAGGAGACTATCTCAAGTGTATTTTGGTTGTACTTTGGTTGAGCCATTGCTCTCTCTATCTCCGAGGAAGTTGTGGGGTTTTTCACCTTAGGGTTTTTCCCACGAAAACTCTGTGTCTCTTGTCTCTCATGCTTTTGATTATTGTGATGCTTGTCATGCTTATTGTGATTGTTATGCATTGATATACTGTATATGTTATTCTCTCAGTGAAGATCCTAGAGTATTGTGAATTAATGCTCAAAATTTAACATGGTATCAAAGCTAACCTGAGAAGAAGACATTTTGCAGTGATGGAAACTTGAGTTTCTTGTTTATTGGGTTTCTCTCCACAGATTTTGGAAAAGCAGTATAGTAGATTGACTCTACCCATCAAGTAGAATCTATTTGTCCAAACAAAATTCAATTCTGAGCATTTTCAGATTTGGCCCTAAACATTAGGGTTTCCACAAATATATGAATTTCTGAAATCTGAAGACATAGCTGGAAGCTCCTTGCAAAAATCGAAGTTTAGAGCTTTGGATCGAGATTTTTGGCTGGGTAGATCTCCGGGAAACTCAAACCCTAATTCAGAGCTCTCCCTAGTGAACCCAGGAGGACAAAAAGGCAAATATGAAGGGTAAAGCTTTGTTGATCTCAAATTCTGAATACACCAGGCTAATCAGCTCATCAAGGCGCATCTTTCTATCCTTTCATAAAATTGAAATTCACATTTTGAATTTTTAGGGTTTTTCCGACAAACCCTAATCCGGGACTAGATCCAGTTTTCAACATTTCAAGTGGTAAGACCTAAATCTTTTCTATTTCCATTTGAAGTACTCTTTAATATGTCTCACCACACCAAGCTTGAGGATAAGCTTGAAGGAGCTGATAACTTCCGAGCTTGGAAGTATAGGATTGGGTTAATCCTGGAAGAGAATGAGTTGGACTCATATGTAAAAGAAGACATCCCTATCCCAGAGGATGAAGAGGCTAAAGTATTGCATAAGAAGAACTTGGTCAAGGCAAAGAGAATCATTGCTAATTCTATCAAAGACCATCTCATACCCCATGTGTCTTCTCTAAAGACACCCAAGGAGATGTTTGACTCTTTGACCAAGCTATTTGAAGGGAAGAACATAAATCGGAAGATGACCCTGCGGAACCAATTGAAAGGAGTAAAGTTTCAGAATGGAGAAACCATTCAATCTTATTTTTCAAGGGTCTCCCAGATCAAGGAACAACTAGAAGCAGTGGATGAAATGGTGGAGAATGGTGAAGTGGTGATGACCACTCTAAATGGCCTACCCAAGTCATGGGATTCATTTATTCAAGGAATTTGTGCAAAGAAGAAGTTGATCTCCTTCAACAGATTGCGGGAAGAATGCTCTCAAGAAGAAGCTAGGCTTGTGGCCCGAGAAGAAAAGATGGGAAATGAAGATCAAGCTCTCACAGCACATGCTAGGAAAGGCAAGTCCAAGAAGAAATCATCTCATAACAGGAGATTCTCACACCATCATTATCATAAAGATAAGAAAGATCTCAGATGCTTCAATTGCAATGAGAAGGGACACTTTGCTTCAGATTGTCCCAAGAAGAAGAAAGACAACAACAACAACTTCAATAAGAAGAAGAATAACAAAAGAAGATATCATGCTCATGCTGCCGAAGATGATGAACCCCCAAAGAAGAAGGCTAGGGCAGAAAGTGATAGTGAGGATGACTCATCAAGTGAAGAAGAATATGTTCTAATTTCTGCTCTCACAGGTATTATCTCCCATGGTTGTAATGATTGGTTGATTGAAAGTGGGGCTTCCAAACACATGACTGGGTTTAAGGAATCTTTTATGAATCTATCTAAACATGAATCACCCCATAAGTGAAACTTGGGGATGATTATCAATACCCAATCAAAGGAAGTGGTGAAGCCTCCTACAACCTAGATTCTGGAAAATCTTTGAAGATGAAAGAAGTCCTTTATGTACCTGGGCTCAAGAAGAACTTACTCTCCATCTCTGCATTGGATGCAAAAGGTATGAGGGTTGCATTTGTGGATGGCCAAGTCCTAATGTGGCCAAAGGGAAAGAACATAGATGATGCAATAGTGATTGGAGAGCAAGAGGGAGGTTTGTATAAATTGAAGGGACAACCTGAACATGCCATGGTACATGAATCCATGGAGCCAAGTGAACTTTGGCATAGAAGACTTGCTCATATGCACTATAGGGCACTTCCAATTGCAAGCAAGGTTGTAGAGGGTCTTCCTGAAATCAAGACCAAACATGAAGGTGTTTGCAAAGGATGTGCAAAAGGTAGGAACATTAAGAAGGCTTTCCCAAGCAGTGAAAGCAAGGCAAAAGACATCCTGGAAATCATCAACTTAGATGTATGTGGTCCTATGTCATCCAGTTCTCTGAGTGGGTATGTTTACTATGTCTCATTTATTGATGACTTCTCCAGGAAGACTTGGATATACTTCTTGAAGAACAAAGATGAGGTGTTTGATAAATTCAAGGAATTCAAAACCTTGATGGAGAATCAAACTGACAAGAAGATCAAAACATTTAGATCCGACAATGGTGGAGAATTCACCTCAGGTGACTTCAAGAAGCTTTGTAGTGATTTAGAGATTAAGAGGGAGTTGACTGCTCCTTATAATCCTCAACAGAATGGAGTTGCAGAAAGGAAGAATAGAACAATCATGGAAGCAGCAAGGGCACTGCTGCATGACCAGGATCTACCTATGCATATATGGGCAGAAGCAGCTAGAACAACTGTATATGTGCAGAACAAAACACCCCACAAGATATTGGACAACAAGACACCATAAGAGGTCTTTTCTGGTAAGAAACCTGAAGTCAACCATCTCAGAATATTTGGTTGTCCAGTATACACTCATGTCCCAAAGGAAAAGAGGACTAAACTAGATCCTTCATGAAAGAAGGGTATTTTTGTGAGTTACAGTGAAAGCTCGAAGACTTACAGAATATACTTTCCAGGGTTCAAGAAGATTGATGTTAGCAGGGATGTAACATTTGATGAAAACTCAGCATTCATCAAATCAAGGAAGGCACCTATCGAAGTTTATGAAGAACCTAAGGAAACTAGATTTCAAGACACTACCATGACTGAAGAAGTTCCAGAAGTTGTTTGTGAGTTTGAAGATACGCAAGAACCTGTAGATCCACCCCGTGAGGATAACTCTCACAAGAGGAAACCTACATGGGCTAGAGAGCTCATTCAAGATGCAGAAATATTTGGCATTCCAGAAGAAGAACATAGAGCAAAGAAGAGAACCAGATCACATACCAGCTATGTGGCTTTACTCTGTGACATTATGAACAAAGAGCCTTCCAGTTATGAAGAAGCAACGGAAAAGAAAAAATGGAAGGATGCCATGGTTGAGGAATACCAATCAATAATGAAGAATGATGTTTGGGATGTTGTCCCAAGACCTAAAGAGATGTCTGTTGTGACTTCCAAATGGATCTACAAAATCAAGCATGCTGCAGATGGCAGTGTAGAAAAATACAAAGCAAGATTCGTAGCTTGTGGCTTCTCTCAGAAAGAGGGAATAGATTATGAAGAAACTTTTGCACCTGTAGCCAGGTATACTTCCATCAGAACAATACTTTCCCTGGCTGCAGCGATGAAATGGAAAATACACCAGATGGATGTCAAGACTGCTTTCTTGAATGGTGTAGTTGAAGAGGAAGTATATGTGGAGCAGCCACTCGGTTTTGAAATACCTGATAGGGAGTCATATGTGTGTAGATTGAAGAAAGCCTTGTATGGCTTGAAGCAAGCTCCCAGAACTTGGTATGGTAGGATGCATAGTTTCCTATCTAGTTTGGGCTTTACCAAGAGTAAAGCGGATTCCAAACTTTACTACAAGGTTGAGGAAGGGAATCCTGTGATTTTACTCCTATATGTGGATGACTTATTTGTAACAAGAGATGACAGATTGATTGCAGATACTAAGAGGAAGCTTGCTGCTGAGTTTGATATGAAAGATTTGGGAATGATGCATTATTTCCTAGGTATGGAGGTGTGGCAGAGTGCAGGTGGGATCTTCCTTGGTCAAGGGAAGTACACAGTAGATATCCTGAAGAGATTCGGGATGATGGATTGCAAGGCCATGGCTACACCTATGGCATCGAATCTGAAGCTTCTATGTGATGCTTCATCTGAGTCGGTTGATGTCTCTATGTATCGTCAGATGATTGGGTCCTTGATGTACCTGACGAACACGAGACCAGATATTTGCTTTGCGGTGAACACATTGAGTCAGTTCCTGACAGATCCGAGGAGTGTTCATCTGGTTGCTGTAAAGCATGTTCTGAGGTACCTGATGGGTACAATGGATTATGGGCTCAAGTATGAGGCGAATCAAAAGTTTAACCTGCAAGGTTATGTTGATTCAGATTGGGCTGGCAGTGCTGTAGATAGGAAGAGCACATCTGGGTGCTGCTTCAGTATGGGATCAGGTGTGATCTCTTGGTTTAGTAGGAAGCAGTCTTGCGTAGCACTGAGTACAACTGAGGTAGAGTATGTTGCAGCCTGTTCAGCTAGTTGTGAGGCAGTATGGCTACGAAAGCTACTGTCTGAGTTATTTGATCTTTCGTTGGATGCTACTGGTATCTTTTGTGATAACCAAAGTTGTGTGAAGTTGTCTGAGAACCCAGTGTTTCATGACAGGTCGAAACACGTAGAGATCAAATATCACTATATCAGGGATATGGTGTAGAGAGGAGCTGTGAAGCTCCTGTATGTTGTGACGGACGAGCAGATTGCAGATGTATTGACGAAGCCACTAGCTAGGGTGAAGTTTGAGTACTTCAGAGAGAGGCTTGGTGTTCTTCGGATTGATGACACTTCGAGGAAGAAGTGATGGACACATTTGCTGAAGCCATTCCAAGAATGTTGGAAGGAGGATCCTTCACATGGCTGTGGATGTAAGCGCTGGATGATGAGCATCAGGATGATGTTCTGGTTTCTGCTTTGTATGATGAGTTGGATCATTTTTATATGTATGTATGTATGCGTCATGTTGGATGCTGGATATGATTAGTTGGATCATTTATATGTATATGTATGTACGCATCATGTTGGATGCTGGATATGATCAGTTGGATCATTTATATGTATGTACGCATCATGTTGGATGCTGGATATGATCGGTTGGATCATGTGTATGTATTTTCTATAAGCATCATGTTGGATGCTTGGACCATGTATTTGTATATGTATCAGGTGGATACATTGTATGATTAGGTAGATCATGTATGTTGATATGTATCATGTATTTATATTTGTATCAGGTGGATACACTATGTGATCAGGTGGATCATGTATGAAGATATGTATCAGGTAGATACTTGGTATGCATCAGGTAGATGCATTGTATGATCAGGATGATCATGGATGATGAGCTTCAGGATGTTGCTCCAGATGACATGCAGCAGGATGTTGCAGTGATGATGATCAGGATGATCATGTGTACATCAGGATGATGTATGGTGAGTATCAGATTGATACTCTGTGGCCGTGGAACAGGTTGTGCAGATAAGCATGTAATTTGTGCCCTGGGAGATTTGTAGATAGTCTTTCGAGGTTTTTCCTACGGCATGTACTTTGTACCCTGGGATATCTGGAAAATGCTCTTTCGAGGTTTTGCTTGGGAGGACATATAATTTGTGCCCTGGGAGATCTACAGATAGTCTTTCGAGGTTTTGCCTATGGCATGTAATTTGTGCCCTGGGATATCTGGCAGATGCTCTTTCGAGGTTTTGTCCTATGGCATGTAATTTGTGCCCTGGGAGATCCGATAGGTTGAGCCATGTGCTCGTAATCAATCCTGGAATGCTCTTTCGAGGTTTTGCTGTGACCACATGTAATTTGTGCCCTGGGAGATCCGATAGGTTGAGCCTTGTGCTCGTAATCAGTCCTGGGATGCTCTTTCGAGGTTTTGTGGTGACCACATATAATTTGTGCTCTGGGAGATCCGATAGGTTGAGCCTTGTACTCATAATCAGTCCTGGGATTCTCTTTCGAGGTTTTGTGGTGGGGTCACATGTAATAAGTCATGGGGATTTGGACAGGATGAAAAAGGCCTCAGATGCTCTTTAGGGTTCTTCCTAGTCAAGAGACTCTTTTAAGGTTTTGTGACGTACGTAATAAGTCCTGAGATTTCCACAGTATGGCCAGTGATGATGAAGACCTGCAGGTGGTGGGCCTACATCCAGTATGAAAAAGGACTGGCTCTGTAGAACTTCCTATGACGAGTAGAGTCAGAGATTGGTTGAGATAGCAGCAGCAGTGACGATGATGATGACGATGCATCGATGATGATGATCCCGAGAAGAAGACTTGTCTAGCAGATCTGTGTCAAGAAATACCTTCCTAGTTAAGACAGAGTGTTGATGTATATGTAACTTCGGAATGTATTTCATATATATTTATTGTACCCTTATTAGAGATGTGTTATTCCTCTATAAGGAAGTGTCGTCATGTGGATTGACAAGTGTCACAAGTGTGTGTACTTGCCGATGGGTTATTAGACCACCATGTGTGGGGTCGGCCCTGAAATATATATATTATATTGTGGATGTACTTAGCTAGACAAGTCGGCCCCATAAGGTCACTGGGAAAACAGGTTAGTATAAATAGAGATCAGGAGATCTCTATTTAGATCATTCGGAAAGTCATATCTCTCTCACTCAGAAAGTGGCGCACTAGTGAGGAGGAGGATCATCTGCTTCTAGGAGACTATCTCAAGTGTATTTTGGTTGTACATTGGCTGAGCCATTGCTCTCTCTATCTCTGAGGAACTTGTGGGGTTTTTCACCTTAGGGTTTTCCCCACGGAAACTCTGTGTCTCTTGTCTCTCATGCTTTTGATTCTTGTGATGCTTGTCATGCTTATTGTGATTGTTATGCATTGATATACTGTATATGTTATTCTCTCAGTGAAGATCCTAGAGTATTGTGAATTAATGCTCAAAATTTAACATCGGCCAGCTTAGCCAACCCTAGGATTTCCATCATTGTGTTGGGACAAAACATTTTGACCTTTGAGCGGATTTCATCCTTGAGACCACTGATAAAACAACTCCTGTAGAATTCATCAGACAATCCTTCTGTGTGATTGGCTAGTTTCTCAAATTTCGTCTGATACTCTCTCATTGTGCCAGTTTGGTGAAGTTTAGTGAGTGCTCTTGTGAAGTCGTCAAAAGCACTAGGACCAAATCGTGGCAAAAGGAGTTGGCAAAAATCTATCCAGTTTGGCTCGGGATGAGCTTTGATGTACCAACGGTACCATTGAAGGGCTTCATGTTCCAAATGAAAGGATGCAAGTGGAACTTTCTGGACATCAAAAGTATTATGTAGACTGAAATATTGTTCTGCTTAGTATATATATCCAGTCGGATCAGTACCATTGAAGCGAGGAAAATCAAGCTTCGGCCCACGAAAATTGCTGGGAGAAGAGAACCCGATGGTTGCAAAAGATTCTAGCTGTTGGTTATTGTTCATGGCCGAATGCTGAAGATGGAGGCTGAGAAATTTTTCATCCAGATCTTGGAGTTTGGTTTGGATGGATACAAGTGCTTCCTCCATGGTTTTTTCTCCTGTGTGGGTGACAACCACAACCAAGAGTTTTTCTTTTTTGGAAATGAATAAAAAAACACAAACAAAAGCTTATTTAGTAAAGGAAAATTTGGATTTGGGAAAAACTCGGATTTGTAATTGGGGTTTGACTAGGATTTGGACACTTTTTGATGGACATGGAGGCAAAAAAAGGGGATTTCAGAAGCGGGGTGAAAGAATGAGAAAATTTGGTAGAGAGGGACAAAGAAGCAGAATTAGTAAAGGAACGCGGTGGCAAAATTTGAAGGCGTTTGGGTGAAAATTGAAGGAGTTATGGCAAACCCTAAAAATAGACAAATGTGGGATTTCTTGTCTTGGGAAGTGGAATTTGGGATAGGGTCTTCAGGAATGAAATATGCAGAATGGGATTGTAGGGATGTCAGTGAAGTTTCAGGGAAAACAGAGTTGAAACAAGGGAGATATGGCCGAAAAATAGAATTTTATACTCTTTTTTTTTTCGGAAATGGATCGGCAACGGCGGCGCGAAGGGGATCCGCAACAGATGGATCTGCAATGGCCCAGAAGGGATCGAAAAATGGCTGGATCTGAAACGGTGACTGGATCAAGAACGACTTTCAAAATAGATCTGAAATGACTAGATCTGGAGTGGAAGTGATCAGCAACAGTTCAGCTGAAAAATAGATATGGACCCTAAGTATGTGCGGCTTCCTATCGGTTCAGGGGATTCACTCAACCACCAATGCTGTATGACGGCTTGCGTGTTGGGGCAGTAACCCTCACTCCACGGCTCAGGTAAAATTGATAACCGCTTTGCCACAAACGACAGCTCTTAGTTTACCTCACGGGTGGGAACTAGTCAATCGGGTAGGGATCGTTGCCCTTTTAGCTGGCAGGTCCTCTCAATGGGCCAGCTACTTTGGGGTTCCTGTGGTACTCCTCACAATGAGTTTTAGGGCTTATTCCCAAGTACTTCCCACAGTTAAGCGGATAGGGATTATTCCCAGATCTGAACTTGCAACAGACGCAATTTTTTTTTTGGCAAAAATTCCACCCAACGAGCCCAAGAAAGTCCTCTGATACCAGATGTGAAGAACCTGCAATAATTAATTAATGCAAATACATGAGATATCAGAAATAATAGAACTCAGAATCACTTTTATATTGGTCACGGGCCACTTCGAGGGGGCAACCTCCTTTGAGCAAACTCAATACAATTAACTTCACGGTGCCTTCGATGACCTCAACAAACACTTATATACTAAGTCTATGCTCAATACTATGAGTTAAAACCATGGGACATATAATACTACGGGATGACTTACAAAGCATATGCGTCCAATACTATGTGCTAATATAAACTATGGATCAACAAATACTATGGGACAACTTACAAAGCATATGCGTCCAACAACAATATACTAACATAGTAAAGAGAAGGGTTGACACGGGTTCCTAACATGGATTCAACTTGTTGGGGTTTTCGACGTTCTTGCAGTGTTGTTGCACCTGCATGGCATTGGGAGCAGGTTCTTCAATGCGGCGTCCGACGGTATGGGGTTTGTCACGTCTGATGTTCTTCTTGGTTTATTGCGAGGGGATAATGATGTGGTGGTGGTCGTTTCGGTTTTCGGGTTGCTTGGTGTTCGCAGTGCACCTTTTAAAAATCCTGTGGTGGTGTCATTGGCAGGGGGTCGCATAGGGTATGGGGTTTGTTGTTGTGTTGTTGTCCTCGTTGGTTGATTTTTATGTTGGTGATGGAAGTCTGTACTGCTTTAGGTATGGGCATTGGATTTTCTCGACCCTTTGAATAAGTCTTTTCTCAGCTGATTTTATTTTCCCTTGACTGTATTCCGCGTTCCTGCTTTGAATCCTATTCGGGAACTCCTTCTCTATTGGTGTTGCATGTTCCTGCGATTGACGTCTGTTGTTCCCTCTAGTTTCGTGAGTGGTTTGTTGTGTTGTCGAGTTCCACACAACCACAATTGGGCAAGATAGGAATGACCTCTATTCCTGGGTCTTGGTGTGTTGGTCGATGCTTTTCTGCGGATTGTATTGTTGGTGATTGCTAGTTTCTGGCTTCTCTTTTGACAAACAAGTTGTTGTTCGTCTGTGGTTGTCGTCTCTTTGTATTGGGTATGCTCCGGCCTTTGTTTATCGATATTGGCATATCTGTGTTTGCTAGGGTTTCGCCTGGCATGTGAGCTTTGTTCGTGGGATGCCCACGGACAATGCCTTTTGTGGTTTTTATGCTGCGAATCAAAGCTGGTATCATTGTTTTGTTTCTCTAATTCACGTATCTTCAAACTATAATTCTTGCATGATTTAGATAGAAGCTTTTGCAATTTGGGGACTTCTCACCATAAATTTGTGGGAGTTTTTTGCAATGGGTTTCGAACGATTTGTCTTCTCTTGATTTTTTTGTCATTTCCATGTTACCCATTATCGGGGCTTCGGTTAGGTAACGTTGACAGTGACCATCAGCTGCTGCTTCCGAGAGCATGGATGAGTACTGCGCATATAAACTTGTTCTTCGATGTCGGCCCTTGGCGATTCAACAACAACAACAACAAAAATCATTTTGCGGAACCAACCAACAAAATCGTTTCTTTTTCCAACCAACATCTTCCAGTTTAACACTTTTTGGGAGAACCACAACATCCATTTGCATCCTTAAAGTTGTTGCAACTACAATATGCTTCTTGCTCGGTTTATTTCGCTTTGTCAGGTAATAAACTAGACTAGATTGCTATGGATGCTATGTAATACTTTAATAGCCCTTCCTTGCATAAACTAGACGGCTGAAACAATACCACTGAAGGTTTTGTAATTTCAATTTAAAACTATGGCACATAATCTTGCTTTCTCTTAATATGTACAGATTTTAAGCCAATACTTCATGCAAAAACGACTTATTTCCTTGTGTGCAAAACATATCCTGATTTTTTCCCCTGTTTTCATTGTGCAGGAAAAAAGATCCCTAGTCTTGTTCAGTTGTCGGCTATGCCACTGCAAAATGCAGCTTGAAAATGGTTGCTATTTTTCGCCTCTGCAATCAGAAAGAAACTAGACTTCTTCTTTTTTTTCCAAAGCAAGATTTTCCACTTTCATGGTTTTATGGCATGGCACAACATTCATTTACATTGTTAAAGTCATTCCAACGAGAGTCCCATTCTCACACGGTTTATTTGGCTTTGCCAAGTGACCAAACTGGTTTAAATTATTATGGATGTTATGTCATATTTGAACTCATACAGTTTATTTGGCTTTGCCAAGTAACCAAACTAGTCTGAATTATTGTGGATGTTAAGTCATATTTGAACTCAAATCTCGCGACAATATCAATTAAGGATTTGTAATTTCTGTTTACAACAATGCAACATCATTTTCTTAATATGTACAGATTTCAAAATTTGCAACAATCTCTGGTCTTTTAGTTAGCACATTCTTGTTCTTTATTACATGAGAACTTTCTTCTGGTTGTTGCTGTAGTTAGATATTTACGTTATATTAAAAAACTTGATAGCCTTTGTTTCTTTTCTATGACTATTTTATTAGCAGTGAGCAATTATATATACATACTTTTGTGTAATATGTTGTTCCATCCTATCGTTGGCATTGAAACTGTCACAATGTTGATGTCAACGCTGATCCAGTTCTGTGGAAATTGTCTATGTGCTTGGATATTTAGTATTTGCTATGCATCTTTGCCAATAGTTGCAATCTAGTAGCTTGTTAATTTTTTTTCATCTTCTGCACTATTTTTTCCATGAATTGAAGTAGGAAATCATTATTGTTCTAGTAATAAAATATTGTAACTTGCATTTATTAACAGTCTAGAAGTTGGCATGAATGAATTTTTTTTCTTCACAACATATATAAAATGTTTGAAAATGAAACAAATTAGTTATAATTCATCAATAAAACAAGTGGCCACACCTTGCAAAATTGCTAATTCTATTTTAATGAACCTACATAAAATGTTGTTTTTGTTGTCATAGATATATGCTATGCAATCATTATAGATTGCAAGCTTGTGCAAATACATTGCATTTTTTTTTTGTATGCCACTTGTAAGCATCTAATATGGAATATATGTTTTGAAGTAGATATACCATGACTATGATCGATGGATAGAATGCAGTTATAGTTGGGTAAATCACTAATAATGTCTAATAAGCAAACATCGGAGATCAATGATTTATGCTTTTAAGGTCAACAAAAAATTTATATGCATTGAAAAAAACCTCCTGAAAACTAACACTACTTATTTTCATGTTTCCAACGACACATGACATACAAAGCATTCATTATTCTATCACTTACCCACAATTCACATAACACAATTTATAGTGGAAATCCCAAGCATTGAGAAATTGCAAGCAACTATATTAAGACCTTCAATTCTTGATTTACTAAATAAAAAAAATTGCTTGTTGCTTAATTTCTAAACAGAAATAATAAACAATAGTTCTTCATTTTTTTTCATATGTTGTGAAATATAATTATCTTTTTCTAACTTGGTAAAAGTTGAATGATGTGTTTTCTAATACATTGCCTATGTACTGGCCTTTGTAAATACTAATCACGAAAAAAAAATCAATTCCTTACACAAATGTGTCCTGCATAGGTGCAACACATATCCTTTCAATTTACTAGGGAAATGTATGGACATTGTATGCATAGCCATATGGAAATGTATGCATAGCCATAAGTATCATAATGCCTTCCTTAATTTTAACAACAGTGATAGGGGTTTAATTTTATTTCACCATTCCTCCATTCACCATGCAATTTCTAGCTGCTCTACTATATGCAATAACATAACTTGAACAAAGCCATAAGCATTTCTTTGTTGCAATCTTATATTTGCTTGTCTTCATTGTAATTGGGATTGTCTAATACTTCATTCTCCTTCTACTTTTGCAAGTCATCAGCCCGAGCATTTGCATTGTCAGGGACATTGCCACCTTGTGGCTCTTGTTATTAAATAAGGTCCCTTTAGGTAGTTAACATTTACTAAATTTAATGTGACCTCATTAAAGAAGAGCCACAAGGTCATTAACATTTGGTAGCTATAAATAAAGATGGAATCCTCCTTATTGAGTATGCTTATGAATATTATTGTAATGGAGCTTAACTTAGTGGGAAGTTGTGTATCCTTCCATTATATTAACTTCATGAATAGTGTATTAGCATAATCAATACTTTTGTTAGAAACTTAATCTATAAGG
Source organism: Larix kaempferi (assembly GCA_027924585.1). Taxonomy (NCBI): domain Eukaryota; kingdom Viridiplantae; phylum Streptophyta; class Pinopsida; order Pinales; family Pinaceae; genus Larix; species Larix kaempferi. The sequence goes on along the minus strand of BSBM01000598.1, from coordinate 8,797,465 downwards.
ATTGGTTCCATGTAAAATATTGTTAATAATTAATTTTCAGTTATTGAAGAATAAGACGAAGAGTCAATGAGAAGTCCAAATGACCTCTTCCAAGATGAAATCTAAAAGTTACTTCTCATGTATATACATAGGGCATTCATGCAAATAAAAAAATAAAAAATAAATCCTCGAATTATTCCACATCAAGTGGTATCAAAGCAGAGTTCTCTGACATAACTCTCTTTTGGCATATTCCCAACAGTTGTCTTCCCTCGTACCTGCCATTGTGAAGCCATTCTTCTCCCTAGATTCCTCTACATTTTTGAAACCCTGGGCATTTTGGAAACCTGCAAACCCTAATTTGGATTCTCATTGGTTTCACATCTTCCTACGTGTGAGTATCTGGTCACGTTGGTGTTGTATGGTTGTTCTAGCTCTCCACATATCTTCATAAAATCACTATGCATTCCTTCCTGTAACTTGCTCCATTCATCCCTTCAGTCTACACCTCCAATCTACCTGAGCGTAGATTCATTTCCCTCCAGTCAACCTGTGTGCGGACTCATCTCTCTCACTTGTCCTCGTGTGTTTGGATTCCTATACCCTCTCCCGCACGACCTGGGCGTAGACTACACTGCAGATCCTTCCAGTAGACCCCCCGCGTACTGAGTCTTGCCAATGATGTTCTATGTTACTCTTCTAGTCCATTCATGGAACCCCAATCCCTATTTTCCTCCACTGTTACCGTCATCGCTCCTTCAACCAATGCGTCTCTCTGCGTTTTGATATACGTATCTATGTGAGTTGATTGACTATGATATACAGGCGCCACTCTGATATATGTATAATATACCTGTGTCTGTCTGTGTTTTGATACATCTCACCTCTATTTCTCTCATCCGCATTAATATTTCCATGTGTTATTCAACCCATGACCTACGTGGTCTTTATGGTGAGCCATTGTGTGGTAGTATTCACATCTCCAAATTCGTGACCCGCGTAATTCCTCAACCCACTCCAACACTCAACAACCCTCATCTCACTTCTGTGTGATTGAACTCATTCCTCCTCTCTACTGTAGATTGAACTTTGGAGCCACAATTGTGGCCGCTTTAACAACCAAGCTTCTTTTGAATGGTTGGTGGCAAATAGCGATACTGTAGGGAACCCTAGAGGAAGAGCCATTGATTGGAAAGCCTACGATGAAGTCGACCATGAATTTTATATGGTAGCATTGTATTCTATTGTATGGAGCCCTCATTTTTTAACATATTATGTTTAAAATAACATTATAATGTATTGTCTCTCTCTAGTTTAAAAGGGTGAATTTGGCTCCTCTTTTTTTGAAAATTTAGGTTTTGTGCATAAGATTGAAATGCATAATTTGTATAGCTACTATATTGTAATGGATTGTAAAGAATGGAAAAGACTTAGATCTTCACCTTTTGCACTACTTATATTTATTACAGAGTGTTTCATTAAAGATGCATTCTTTGACTTGCATCGTTGGAGTAGTGCTCAACGGCAAGGACAACTATCCAAAATGGTTGAGTTACATTAGGCACAGGCTCATCTTCAACAATCGTGGGAGGGAATCTGTGAAGAAGAAACCATTGAAACAATGGATGGTCCTATATTTACTCCACCAAAACCACCTACAACAAACAAAGAGCTTTCCATATGGAAGAATAAAGACAACAAGGCATATGCATTGATCGTTGCTATTGTAAGTGAAGAGGTGAGTCATCATATACTTCCTATTAAAGACATTTATGGTGCTTTGAAGAAATTGAAGGATTTATATGACTCGCACTCAAAATTGGAACTCATACAATTGTTGATGAATCTCTTCAACCTTGAGTTGAAGGACAATGATCCCATGGCCTTATTGTTTGAAATCAAAGCAATGCTGCTTGACATTGATGCCACTAGAGTAAAGATAGACCTTACGCTCATAGCATTTATCAAGGACCTTTACCCTTCATATTCATACTACCATGAGTTCTTGAAAGCTAGTGGTCAAATGAAGTCCCTCACATTTGAGACGTTGGTGGAGAAGATTGCAAAACATGAGAAAGCTTTCAAAAGCAAGCAACTCATGTAACGTACCCTCGTTACACATAAACATATCTACGATGTATAAGATTATAAAAATGAGACTTTCTTTAAACATACACATAATTACAGTGTAAACCCATGCAATTAAAACAATTTCCTTTAAGAATTCAATTGCCAGCTTCATATTTACACTAGTTGGCCCATAGACATTAATTAAACACAGACAATCAGAAACATGCCATCCGAAATCACCCAATCTGCATTCCAAGCAAGCTAAAACTCCCACCAAACTTCTGTTCTTAATAACCACCAAAGTAGTTAATCCTTTAGCATGGTGAAGGATAATACAATAAACAACATAAAGAAGGACACTAAGCTAGATAAACATATCATAGCATGCAGAGTTAAACTACACAAAACCACCTTAATCATAGAAAAGACACCCAATTAGGCATACCAACTGCATAACCATATTTATGCCTATCATTCTATGAACATTTCATGAACCATCCATTCATGAATAAGGTTGTGACAGAATAAACATACATGAGATTACTAAATGAAGTATAGCCTTACATATTTCACGAGTAAGATTCGTCATGCAGATAACTCATGCAATTGAAGGAATCATCCTACAAGTATACAGCCTTCTACATAGGCATAAGCATATCATATTCATGGCTTACATTTATTTACACATTCATTCCACAGATTGAACATATCAAGGATAATAAAACACATGAAAATTATAATTCATACAAAGGTACACTTATTTGAAATTCACATGAATGTGGCAACTGGCTGCATGTGAGCCATGCTCCACCCAACCTTAGAATTTGTCCAGCCTGTACTATTTCAGCTCCCAAGTTCACCCCCGAGCCGAGATCCAGACATTAACCAGAGATATCTCACCAATTTTCCCCAACTCACTCTTAGAGTCCAAGGTGGAATTATCAGAGGTAAAAGATATACATAGGGTTCAACAAACAATAGTTTGGTAACCAATTCCTTGTCAATTCCGCAATTGACCCACCTGAGTTCCTTCCCAAAACGCACAACGAAACACTACACTGCAAATGTCGGGATTCCCTTTGGGTCTCATGCTTCATTGCCAATTGACTGGTTAATTCAACCAAGGAATTCATGGCCAGTTCGGATTATCTCAGCATAACAATGTTCAGGTTATCTCTACATTTCGGGTTCAGGTTCATCACAGGAAATCCCTCCAAGTTTTTCTTCATTCTCAGATAAATCCAAGACACACAGTGACACCTTCACCGTTCCTGTCCCAATTCCCTTTCCATATTCTCGCACTTCTCTCGCACTCAACAGACACTTCCCTCCATGCTCTGCATGCATCCTCCTGCGTGCATTCTTCAGACCATGACTCACGTCTCCCCTTCAGCAAACACCGCCAGGCCATGCATCCCCTTGACCCCCACAACCTCCTTCTGTCTGTTCACATTCCCTCACCACAGCAACCCTGTGTCCTCCTTTGGGATCCCACGTGGCTATCCCAAAGGAACACGTTCCTCCCATCCTTAAGAAAGATTAGCCACTAAATCTCCAGATTAATTAATAATTAATAATAATTAATCCCCCATTAGATTTTATGGCTTAGGAGTATGGGTTTTGGGTTATCATAAGGTTTATAGAACAAGGGTTTAGGGAAGAAGGTACAAAAGTCAACCTTATCCCCTCACAACCCTTCATTAATATCTGGATCTCCTCTTCAGTGTATTGCTCCTCATGCAGCCAATTGGTATTTGTATTAAGATATTATCATGCTATGTACATACTCATAGCCACCATGTTCAAATTAAAATAACAACTCGAATCTAGGCCAGGGGGTGTTACAATTCCCCTCCCCTTAGAGTCTTCATCATCCTCGTTGATTAACATTGTATCAAAACATATACAAAAATTAACTGTATTAATGTTTTAATATATACACATTTTCAAAATAAATGCGGATACTCTTCCCGCATTTTATCTATCAATTCCCAAGTAGATTCCTCAGGAATGTAATGGGTCCATTGGACCTTCACCTGTCCAATGACTCTATTCCTGAGTATCTTGCTTCTGCAATCCAATATGCAGATTGGTTGAACCTGTATTTTCCTTTCGGGTTCCATCTTCAATCTCGATCACAAAATATTTATGATCGGCTTGGAGATTATCCAATGATGCATAGATGTGAGGAACACTTCTAGCAACATTGCCAATAGTAGAGGCTTCTTGCATATTATACACATTGGTCCTTTTATTTCTTCTTTCAGGACATTTGTTTAATAAGTGATCACCACCACATCCCCAACATTTCCGTGGTTGCTTTTCCTTTGCCAACTCCATTTCCTTGAGTCTTCCCACCTGGAACACTTCTTAATGGGATGATTGGACGAATGCTTCTTCATTGATCCACTTTCCTTTACACTGTTGATTGTTCCCAGAATGATTTTTACCTCTCTTTGTAGACAAATAGCGTCCTGCAACACCTTTTGGTTCATCTCATTCTGCTGCCTCTGTAGCTTGAGTATCTCCCCAATATTTTCTTGGGTATTGGAAATTGTTTGTAGAAGGTTTTTAGCCAAATCCAATAGCCTTTGGTCTGTTTCCATGGTCAATGTGCATAGTTGGATTTCACTTTGCTCACAAGTATTACTTGCTTTGTAACAGCTGCAACAATTAACTTCAATTTTTCACCTGTAAAATACATCATTGTAATTCTGTTAGGCCCAACATAACATAACATTTAAATCAGTCAATTAACTGCCTAATTGACATGAAATCCCATGCTTTATCCATGAGACTTTCACATTTTTCATGCTTTCCCAACATATACATGAACTTATTCATGTTCATCCTTTCATAGGGATCTTTCTATTTTAGCATTCACAATTTTATTTCAAGCAATTAACAGAATAATTCTCAACTATAACATGCATTCATAAATCCTCTATTTTATAAACACATCAATAAAAAGGAAAGAGAGAGCACTAAGAGTTTCCTCCTCTTAGTCTTGTTCCAATTCGGAACCACACTACCACTATGGTTTCATGCTCCCAGCCTATTTCACTTCAATGTGAATGCTTGATTTTCCCTTTCTTGGCTATGACACTTTAGTGTCTATGGTCTGTTCCATACCTCTCAACCATGGAACCCCTCCACATGGTTCGTCTACAAAAATCCTGACTGCTAGGACTCACACAAGTCCACTAACACCATCATTCATTTCTGCTCATGCTGAGCTCTTCTAGGACAGTCACATGTCCCCATGCATCCTTGGGATTTCTCCATGGTTCCTTGCTTCCTGCAATGACCAAGGTTTCCAACAACGAAACAATAGTGTATTAGCTTAGTTGTTAGAAGACTTATTCATGAAATTTTCATTATTCAAAAATAGGAAATGAATGAAATTGAATACTTATCTGTATTGGACATTTCCTCTCTGGTCCATTGGGTCTTGCTTTACTTTACAAGCCTTGGGATCGCCTGCGGACTTGGATTTTTGGCCAGCATACACGCTTCTCCACAACATCAAGTAGTTAATTCCCAACCAATATACCGACTCACCAACTGGATTTACCAAGCATTTATGGTTCCCAACCAGTCACATACCTGGTTGGCCCTCTCCATTTCCAATCCAGCACATTCATCTTGGTCATCATCCAATGGAGGGAAACTGCACCATGACCATTTCTAGGTCAAGGCTCTACTACAGAGCCATGGGTATGCATCAACCTTTCACACGTGCCACAACCCTTCATGCACATGGAAACCCTTACCCACAACCACTCACAACACCCTTATTCACTTTGCTTCTTTTGTGTGCAGTACCAAATTGCATCTGTTCAAGCTGACACCACAAGTTGGATATACAAGTTCATTAGTATTGTTGCTCTTAAACTGTAGACATGTTTCATAACATTCAATATCAAATATTGAAACACCAGAAATGTGTCCATTCCATTAGGGTGTAGTCAATATTGACAACCTTATCATAACCCAACACTAGAAAGGTATGCATCCCTTTCTGATGTGAGCCATGTAGGCCTTAATCATACTTCAAGCAATCTGCCATAATGGAAATAAAATCAAAACATGCTCTGCACATTAATTCTAGTAACTAGACATGTATATATCTTAGCTTGGGTTATGGAACACTTATCCCTTTTTGCAAATGTACTTTCTCTTCCTTTGCGAGGAGTGGGGCTCCCTTCTCTGAGTTGTCAGTACCTCGGTTTTCCACCCCAATCTCTTTCATGTTACACGCTTTCCCTATTTGGCATAAATTTTACCATCTCACTCACATGGATTTCCACCATGTAGTGAAGATGAGGCATCCTCTTACTGTTGGGATTTTGCAAGTGGCACCACTATGCCCATTGGGTTTTATGCTTGTTACCATAACATGGACACCCACTTACTCATGTCCTCCTGACATAGTTCTATACAAGCCAATAGTGATTAGCAATCATCAGTAGTTTTCAAATCTGAAATTTACAAGTCTGAAATGGACGATTTGTTCTGTGCATAACTAAGTTTACAACCATGAGATCATTCTCATGAGGTTTGACTCTTGCACATGGTATATTTTCAGCCTTCATCATGAACTCACCCACCTTGTCATGTCCAAAGCAATCTACCTGAAATATGAACTCAAACCAGTCAAACACTTTGGGAGTCTTTCATGCACATAACATTTTTATTGCAATAGTCATTAAAGTGATTTTCACAATTATAATCACCCACATTAAGTTATCATTTAACTAGCTTTCATGGCTTAAAAGAGTTATCAACCTTTTGAAGTTAAGGTCTTATTACCTTTACTACCCCTTTCTTGGGTATCAACTAATCACATAATGCACTAAACAATTAAACATATCAATCGCATGATATCCAATATAACTAAAGGAATTCTTACTAGTTCCTTTCTCAACTCATACAGACGCAAGCATACCTACATAACTTCCACTGCTTACTCTGATTTTACCTGATCAATAGGTAACTTGTGAAGCTAACATGATGCTACCACCAACCCTTGACATTTTTCTCCCAAGGATAGTCTATCCTCTTCAGTAATATGATCAATATCTTCCCTAACACACAATAGATTAACAACCGCATTATCCCTTGTCCATCTTTAATACATATGCAGTCATCAACACATGTTCAACATATCAGATATCAATATCATACACATGTTCAACAGATTGCAGTCATCAACACATGTTCAACATATCAGATATCAATATCATGCACATGTTCAACATATTTCACACGCATGACTTCTACTCATATCCATGCCTAAACACAACTCTTTAAGCTAATCCTGCAACCTCATCAGCTATATGCCTAAACATATTTATATGCATTCACACAATGCATCACAACATGTGCAACCACACACATGTATGCACATTCACAACTTTTACACAAACTTTTATATGCATTTACTCAATGCTTAATCACAAGATTTACAAGATCTTTTTAAGGTACATTTACTAAATGCACCCTGCACACTACCACATTGATCAAGAACACCCATGTGCCTACACAGGTTTCCTACAATGGTAAGTTGGACATTCTGGCCAATGCTCCAACACCATGCCCATTCATCTCCCCAATCATTTGGTTGTCTATTTGATGCCCTCATTCCTCATTCAACAACACATCCTGATTTTTCTCTCTCCATGGTTGTTGGCAAGAGGTTTCATCCTAATTTAACACCAATAGGGAATTAATGGGTGGTTTTTGTAGCACTAAAGCATTACCACAACAAGACCATAAGTCCCTACATGCTTGGTTATCAACCCATAACCATTATACACATTGCATAATCTACTTTCATATGAATGCATTCAAAATTCTTAAACAATCACATGATAACATGCCCTGTGGAATGTCATTCACACAAATGCATTCACTATTACATGCATACCATTTTATGATGACTAAAACATGAATAAAGGATTCTTACCCATCCTTTCTCAACACTTAATAATATTAACATAATGAACCTTACCTGCAAGGCTGCCATCATCCTACTGATGTTACCTGATCAGTTGGTTTCTTACTAAGGACTACCCAGTCCTTCTACCAACCTCTTGATCATAGATTTGTTGCTCCGGCATTTCTTCGTAAGATTGCTTTTCATGGGAAACATCATCAAAAGCATCTTCAGCGATGCTTCAATTGTCTTTGGTCCTATATCCAATACCAACAGCAATGGTGATTATCAATCACACCAATTATCATTAGTGGCTTATTGCACATGTAGAACTCACTATTTTACCAACATGCAATCTCACACACATGCACTACACATTCTCATGCACTATATAGTGTCTATTAATGTTCCCTTTAGTGCATATTCATTTCATCTACATGATCTCTTGCACTTTCAACATTCCTATGCCCTAATTTCTGCACATAGATTGAGAAAATGTAAATACAAGGTAAGATAGGGTTTAAGGAATTTTTCCCTCTTCCCACATTGGAAGTCACTTGATGTATCTGATTTTGCAGTTGAACCAAATTCTGCATTAATGTTAATTAATTTGGTTCTGTTGTTTCAAACTTTGCAAAACTCTTTGGCTTCCAACCTGCAATTCCTTCAGGATTTGCACAACATCCACGGTCCCTATCCCACTTAAGTGACCGATGGATGCATTTACATGTACTTCCCTGCCGATTTCTTCAACAAAATTAGAGAATTTGGGATCCTTTGCCATTTCTTTAGTTCTGATTGCATGTCTTGACTGACAGTCTGCAATTCAAATGACTGAATATTCTTGTATAATGCTAGCAATCTGAAATTTTCAAGGATTATTAGTCTCAAATTAACTACATCATATATTCGAATACATGTATTTATCTCTTTTAGGAAAGACAATTTCAATTCCAGAGGCCCGAGAGCTGCAACCGGCGCTCTGATACCAAACTCTAACGTACCCTCATTACACATAAACATATCTACGATGTATAAGATTATAAAAATGAGACTTTCTTTACACATACACATAGTTACAATGTAAACCCATGCAATTAAAACAATTTCCTTTAAGCATTCAATTGGCAGCTTCATATCTACACTAGTTGGCCCATAAACATAAATTAAACACAGACAATCATAAACATGCCATTCAGAATCACCCAATCTGCATTCCAAGCAAGCTAAAACTCCCATTGAAATTCTGTTCTTAATAACCACCAAAGTAGTTAATCCTTGAGCATGGTGAAGGATAATACATAAACAACATAAAGAATGACACTAAGCTAGATAGACATATCATAGCATGCAGAGTTAAACTACACAAAACCACCTTAATCATAGAAAAGACACCCAATCAGTCATACCGACTGCATAACCAAATTTATGCCTATCATTCTATGAACATTTCATGAACCATCCATTCATGAATAAGGTCATGACAGAATAAACATACATGAGATTAATAAATGAAGTATAGCCTTACATCTTTCACGAGTAAGATTCATCATGCAAATAAATCATGCAATTGAAGGAAATATCCTACAAGTATACAACCTTCTACACAGGCATAAGCATAGCATATTCATGGCTTACATTTATTTACACATTCATTCCACGGATTGAACATATCAAGCATAATAAAAAACATGAACATTATAATTCATACACAGATACACTTATCTGAAATTCACATGAATGTGGCAACTGGATGCATGTGAACCATGCTCCACCCAACCTTAGAACTTGTCCAGCCTGTACTATTTCAGCTCCCAAGTTCACCCTCGAGCTGAGATCCAGACATTAACCAGATATATCTAACCAATTTTCCCCAACTCACTCTCAAAGTCTAAGGTGGAATTAACAGAGGTAAAATGTATACACAGGGTTCAACAAACAGTAGTTTGGTAACCAATTCCTTGTCAATTCCGCAATTGACCCACCTGAGTTCCTTCCCAAAACACACAGCGACACACTTCACTACAAATGTCGGGATTCCCTCTGGGTCTCATGCTTCATTGCCAAATGACTGGTTAATTCAACCAAGGAATTCATATCCAGTTTAGGTTATCTCAGCATAACTGTTTAGGTTATCTTTGCATTTTGGGTCAGGTTCATCACAGGAAATCCCTCCAAGTTTTTCTTCATTATCAGAGAAATCCAAGACACACAGTGACACCTTCACTATTCATGTCCCAATTCCCTTCCCAGATTCTTTCACTTCTCTCGCACTCAACAGACACTTCCCCCCAGTGCTCTGCATGCATCCTCTTGGGTACATTTTCCATACCACGACTCACGTCTCCCCTTCAGCAGACACCGCCAGGACGTGCGTCCCCTTGACCCCCACAACTTCCTTCGGTCTGTCCGCATTCCCCCACCACAACAACCCCGTGTCCTCCTTTGGGATCCCATGTGGATATCCCAAAGGAACACGTTCCCCCCATCCTTAAGCAATATTAGCCACTAAATCTCCAAATTAATTAATAATTAATAATAATTAATCCCCCATTAGAGTTTATGGCTTAGGAGTATGGGTTTTGGGTTTATCATAAGGTTTATAGAACAAGGTTTTAGGGAACAAGGTACATAAGTCAACCTTACCCCGTCACAACCCTTGGTTAATATCTGGATCTCCTCTTCAGTGTATTTCTCCTCATGCAACCAACTGGTATTTGTATTGAAATATTATCATGCTATGTACATACTCATAGCCACAATGTTCAAATTACAATAACAAGTCTAATCTGGGCTAGGGGGTGTTACAACTCAGCCTACCAGAGATACGTGTGTCTTATAAAGAGAAGAAACAATCCAATAATTTATCTAGAGGAGAAGGCTATAAAAGAGGGCGTGGAAAAAATAATTTCAGAGGCAAGGGGGGTAGACCTATTCAAGGTAAGAGCTATGATTGTCATTGTACTCGATGCAACAAGGATGGACATGATGCAGATCATTGTTGAGCTCCATGGGAAAAATATCAAAGATAAGCATGACCAGAAGAAATAAACTAGAGGTGAAACTTGAGAGATTGGGAATGCTCCTGAATCTGCTCACTTTATTGTTGCACCTTGTAACATTGGACTAAATGAAGTTTTGTTCAATACTTCATTTAATTCTTGGAGAGATACATACATGCTTGACACTGGTGCAACCTGCCACATGACCTTTATCAAATATTTTTTTGAAGAACTAAATGGAAATGTAGACAGGGTAGTGTATTTTGTAGATAAGTCCAATCTTAAGCCAAAGGGAATCAACTGCATCAGGCTTAAACTGTCTAGATTCCCCGATTTTTGCTGCATAATGTTCTCTATCTTCTAGAGTTGCAAAGAAACTTGTTGTCCCTAGTGCACATTTGATGACAAGGCCATTCCATCCACATGTTCAATGGGATAGTAGAGATAATGAGGTCCTCCGATAACCAGGTCATCATCAATAGATGTGAATATGGGAATTTTTTGAAGTTGAAAGCAACATCTGCAAGAGCTCAGAATTTTGTCGGCCTCTCTCAGCATGAAGAAGGTACATTCTCTTTCATGGTTTTATGGCATGCTAAATATGGGCACATTAACTATAATAGTATCCAAATGTTGAAAAAGAATGTTTCTAGTTTTCCCACAATTCCAAAGAAGCTGAAACAATGTGATGCTTGTATTCTTGGCAAACATAGTAAGCACCCATTTATGAGTCAAATTTCAGAGCAAGTAAAATGTTAGAGTTGATACATTTTGGCATGTGTGGCTCCATGCCCATTCCTTCTAAAAATGGTAATAAATATCTCATGACCTTTGTTGATAATTACACCAGGATGTGTTGGGTCTATTTATTAAAGCAAAAATATGAAGCATACGAAACATTCAAAAATTTTCATGTATAGATTGGAAATGAAGCACAATCTCACATTGGCACACTTTGTACCAATAATGGAAAAGAGTACACTTCTAATGATTTTGAAAAGTATCTTCATCAACATGGGATTAGGAATCAAACTATAGTTCCATACAATCCTCAACATAATGGTGTGTCAGAAAGAATGAACATAACTCTCTTGAATATGGTAGTCTACATGCTATTTTTCAAGAATGTTAAATTGATGCTTTGGTGTGATGCAACTTTATGTGTTGTTTATTTGAGAAACCAAAGTCCAACTCATTCTCTTGGAAACAAAACTCCACATGAAATGTGGTATGGACACATCCTTTCGGTGAGGCATCTCAAGGTCTTTGGTTCTACCCATGTAAAGAAATTTCATGAAGTTGATAATGCGATTCCACATCTCGAAGGAGGGATACCTATCTTGAATCAATCTTTGGAATCTCATTTTGCAACACCTTCTCCCCCTCATGAAGAAGTTCTCTATACTTCACCATAATAGTAGGTTCAATTGGATGATGTGATTGAGAGGAGTGTAAGAATAAATCTTGAAGAGAATGAAGCACCACCAACAGAGGGATCTGGACCATCACATAAAGTTTTGAAGTGGCTCACAAAGACACTTGAAAGTTTTAACATCCCTACTATGAAAATTGACTCAATTCTAGCCAATTTTGAACCTTGGACTAGTGAAACTCAAGCTATCCCAAATGATCCCAAATACTTTTGAATTCTGATTGGAATGGTTGATGGGTCTTAGGACATCCTATTGCATCTATTGAACACTCATACACTTTCTAAAGGAATTTAGGACTTGCATTAATCAAGGAGGAATGAAAGGGAAAAATACTAGTGAATTCGGTGTTGAAACCCCCCCACTAGTCTTGCCTTTTTGGCTTCCTAAAAAATGTACGAACTTCCCTAATTTATGAACAGAGACTTGGCATGGATAAAGGGATTCATTGAAAATGAAAAGGTAGCATTCATCATGGTTTACAACTGGTTATTTCACCCATCAAACATAAAGTTATAACACATAGATATTGCTTGGAAAATGTAAACAATGGACATGGAAACTATTGCCTAAACTCTAATAAAATTTCCAAGGGTCCTGCATAAATTAATTTTCTCATTTACAATACATCATAGGCTGCTCGAACAGCTTCAAAAACTCAAAGAAACTCTGATACAAAACAGATGTAAAACTACTCCAAAAAGTCCATAAGAGAGTATAGGGGAAACTAGCTCGAATTAGTGGTTTGCTTGGAATTTTTACATGATAGAAATGGGATTTCAAGATATGGATCAAATATGCAGTTCAACATAGTGCCATACATATTATCATACATAATTGGAGTCACAAAATTGGAGAGTATAGGGGAAACTAGCTCGAATTAGTGGTTTGCTTGGAATTTTTACATGATAGAAATGGGATTTCAAGATATGGATCAAATATGCAGTTCAACATAGTGCCATACATATTATAATACATAATTGGAGTCACAAAATCACCCTACACAAGTTTTATGCAACTATGAGTGCGCCATCAACATTCGAACATGGACATTGAGAAGAGAATGTGAGAAGAGAAAAGAGAAGAAGACACATGAAATGAAATTGAACTGCAAGGGACTCGAAATTGAAATAAAAATTTTGTATTGATCTTTGATAATAGGTATGAATGGCCTCTCCTCCAACCAACTTGGTCAGGGATCTTCCACCTTTGAAATTAGTTCAATAGCAGGGAAGGTAAACACCCACTGTGCAAGGACAAGCTAAGCTCTCCAAGAGTGCAAAACAAAAATGATCCAAAACCTACTCTCCTTCCCCATCCTCCTCTTTTATTAACCTCATGTGGACTCATGAGGTTTAATTCCCTCCAAGACCACTCACCCAACTCGATTTAGTGATAGATTCCCTCATGAGACACTTGTTCACTTCTTCCTTGCACTCTCCAATTCGACTTGGGCATCTTGGATAACCATAAATCCTTCTATGCACCCTCTTGATGAGTATTTTTAGCCCTGATATGTCATATTTTTCATAGGTCTACAATTAGGTCTGAATTTGTCATATTTTCATAGATTCCATCATTATTGTTGTCATATATGCCATGGAAACTTGTTATAGTGTCATAATTTCTTTGTGATGCCTCTTCCTCTTCATTGGGAGTTACTCTTACACTCCAATTCGAGCCTCCTTGATTCTTGCCATGAATATTGCCTCTTCATATAGCCCAAGTACATTACCCTCCTCCTTGAACTCGAATTTGTGTGAGAAGGATGCCAAGTGTAGTGAGGAATCTTGCCACATGTGGGTCCCACGACCTCTTTTGCGCCCTCATGATCCAATGCCACCTTATTTTCCTCTTTATTAATGTTTATTTGACACATTTAATGTGAATTTGTAAGTCTAGGGTCAATTTGGGTCATTTAGCTCCCTTATTCCAAATTTTAATGCTTCCACCCCAACCTAGGGAACTAGTAGGTTAGTGGAATTTTACCTCCATGTTAATTTATTTGGATGGGGAAATGATAGTCCTCCCCACCCAAGATTGCTTTTCCCAAAGCAATTTCAAACTTGGATGATGCAAAAAAATTTCATCTTCCCAAGTGGCATATTCACTTGGTAAATCCTTTCATTGCACCAAATATTCTCTTATGGTTATATTCCTCAATTTCCTTTCCCTTACCTTCAATTTTTTTTTTTGTAATGAGTATGATCTTCCCTTCACCATAAATTGGAGGGATTATTTCTGAAACTGAGATTTGCTGCCATACCACCTTTTTAAGACATGAAACATGAAACCCATTATGGATTTTACTCCCTTCCAGAAGCCCCACTTCATAAGCTACCTCCCCAATTTTTCGAATTATTTTGTATGGGCCATAAAACCTAGGATTTAAATTTTTTGAACCTTTTCCCTTCAAGGTGGTTTGTTTGTAAGGTTTAGCCTCAAATATACCAAATCATGAACTTGAAAATATCTCTCTTTCCTATGCTGATCTGCATATTTTTTTTGTTTATTTTGGGCAACCTGCAAATTGTCTTTTAAAACCTTCAAAATTTCTTGACTTTCCTCAATCCAATCCTTAGCTTTTTTATCTCTACTATCACAAAAAATGTGATCATAAAAGGTAGGTGCTTCATAACCATATAATGCTTTGAAAGGAGACATGCCAATGGACATATGAAAGGTAGTATTGTAGCAGAACTCACCCAAATGTAGCCATTTAACCCATGTTTTTTGCTTCCCACTAACATAGTTTCTCAAATAGCCCTCCAACCATTGCTTCACCCTTTTTGTTTGTCCATCAGTTTGTGGATGATAGCTTTTGCTAGGAGTCAATTGTGTTCCCACCAACTGGAAGAGTTCTTTCCAAAATGAACTCATAAACCTATTATCCTTGTCACTAACAATGTTTTCTGGAATTCCATGCAATCTGAAAACATCTCTAAAGAATAGCTTAGTCACTTGTATAGCAGTGAAAGATGAGGTAATGACAAATAAATGAGCAAATTTGGTGAGTCTATCCACCGCAACAAAAATACAATCCTTACCAAGTGCCTTGCGCAAACCCGTGATGAAGTCCATGGATATGCTTTCCCATTTTTGTTCAGGAATAGGAAAGGGTTGTAGGAGACTAACAAGATGGTTGTGCTCAACTTTGTTTTTCCATTTTTGTTTCCTTTCATTGAGATATTTCCATGTAAGAAAATGCCTCAAGCTATTGTTATCCGTTTTGACCAAAAATTTGTTCCCCACCAGATATTGTCTAAACTTAACCAAAGCATCCATGATGGCCAACATTTCCTTGTCATATATGTAGTAGAGTCTCTCATGTGGTTGTATCTTCTTACTTTCAAAAGCTACGGGGTGTTGATTTTGCTTTTAAACTGCTCCAATTCCTTCCCCTGATGCATCACATTCCAAGACAAATGGTTTAGAAAAATATGGTAATGTAAGTACTGGACAACTACTCATTACCTCTTTCATTCTTTGGAAGGCATTTTCTGCATCTTCATTCCATTGGAAAGCATCCTTCTTGGTCAAGTCAGTGAGGGGAGCTGTCAGTTGGGAGAATCCCTTCACAAATTTACTATAGTAAGTGAAAATCCCAATAAAACCCCTCAATTCAGTGATGTTCTTGGGTGGTGGCCAGTCAAGAATGGCCCTTATTTTATCCAAGTGCACCTTTACACCATATTTCCCAATGATGTGCCCAAGATACATAATTTATGTCAACCCAAACTCACACTTGGAAAACTTAGCAAACAAAGATTGTTCATGCAATATTTTCAATACAACTTCTAAATGATGCAAATGCTCCTCCCATGTCTTACTGTAAATCAAAATATCATCAAAGAAAACCAAAACAAACTTACGGAGCTGCTTGTAAAATATTTTGTTCATGCATGACTGGAAAGTTGCAGGAGTATTAGTCAAACCAAAAGGCATGAAAAGCAATTCAAAATAACCATAATGGCACCTGAAAGCAATCTTCTGCACATCTTCCTCCTTCATTCGAATTTGATGGAAACCAGATCGAAGATCAATCTTTGAAAATAAATTTGCTCGAAATAGTTCATCCATGAGCTCATCTATCCGAGGAATGGGATATATATTCTTCATTGTCTTCTTTTTTAAATCTCTAAAATCAATGTGCATTCTCAAGGTTCCATATTTTTTCTTCACCAAGACAACTGATGAAGCATAGAGACTTGAACTTGGCCTTATGAGTCCCAACTCCAAAATTTCTTTGATATCCTTCTCAATCTCATCCTTGAACCTTTTCGGGTGTCTGTATAGTTTCATTTGGATAGGTTGAGTGCTGCCTCCAACACAATGGCATGTTCAACCCCCCTGTCAGGTGGCCTTCCAGATCCAAAAACCTTTTCATACTTGTGCAATAGCCGCCTTATCTCCTCCATATGTTCTAAAACCTTTATGATTGGTTTGGGGGAATTTATTGTTAAGATTTAATATGCTAAGACAGAAAATAGCAGCATTACATTCCATTTCACAATAATAGCATATATAGGATCACTGAAGAAACAACAAGCATAGCATAAACACAAGAGACACAGATTTATCCTAGGAAACCCTCATGGGGTAGAAAACCCAGTAAAGCTTCCTCAATATAGATGACCAACAATATACAAAGATGCAAACCAAAGACATGATCTCCTCCTCCATCATAGCAGACCTCTCCTCCACAAGTGCGCTACTCTCAAGTGAGTGAGTGTGTGTAAAATGAGGAATACACCTCCTCTATTTATACACTACTCCGGCTTGTCTTTTACACAAGACATGTAGGCTCGTATTTAACCAATGGGTTAAATACCCCACTACGACTGACTGGGCCGACCCCTCTAGGGTGGTCTAATAACCCTTTGACCCACATAACACATATAGGGCCGACCCCCACTAGGGAAGTATAATAACCCAAGTTACCACATTCCGACGGAGGAATAAACATCTCCAGATATACAATAAGATCTTCATGGAGGAATGAAACATCTCCGGAATAATAAAGTACAAATATAATATTCTTTGAAGTTACAATATCTCAACACTCCCCCTTAATGAGAAGGATATTATAACAGCATCTGCACGAGCAAGGAGTCATCAACATCATACATGATACATCTATAAATCATTGGAAGCTTTCTCAACATCATCAGTAACTCAACCAGTTACTGGAACATCTTCAATACTGGAACATCAACATCTTCAGTACTGAGTCTTATCTTCTGCAGCACTCAAACAGCTACATCAACATCAATATCTGAATCCTCACGATCGTTAGCATCGTCATCACATGATCATCAGCATCGTCATCACACGATCAACATCGTCGTCTAGATCAACACGATCAGCATCGTCACATCATCTCGATCTACAGCATCTGGTTCATCACGAGCTACAGCATCTGGATCATCTCGATCTACAGCATCTGGATCATATCGATCTACAATATCTGGATCATCTCGATCTACAGCATCTGGATCATCTCGATCTACAGCATCTGGATCATCACGATCTACAGCATCTGGATCATCTCGATCTACAGCATCTGGATCATCTCGATCTACAGTATCTAGATCTACAACATCTAGATCATCTCGATCTACAACATCTGGATCATCTGTATTAGTATCCACATCAATACATCTATCATCAAAACATGTATTCTTACTAATACATATATCATCAAAAACATGTATTCTCACTAATACATCTATCATCAAAAGCATGTATTCTCATTTAATACATCTATCATCAATAGCATGTATTCTCACTAATACATCTATCATCAAAAGCATGTATTCTCACTAATACATTTATCATCAAAAGCATGTATTCTCACTAATACATCTATCAATACAAGTATCCACACCGATACAAGTATACACAACAACATCATACCTTGCAACACACATGATCCAATTACGGGATGGTCAATCCCTCTCACTTTAGGACATAGGTCCAAGGATGATACAATCCTGATCCACTTATGGGATGATCAATCCCTCTCAATTTAAGACATCTCTCATGTCTATGGACGATGCAATCCAGATCAACTTACAGGATGATCAATCCTTATCCTTTTAAGACACCTCACCATGTCTAGGGATGATGCAATCCCGAATCAACTTACATGATGATTAGTCCTTATCACTTTAAGACACCTTACCATGTCTAGGGACGATGCAATCCCAATCTACTTACAGGATGATTAGTCCTTATCACTTTAAGACACCTCACCATGTCTAGGGACGATGCAATCCCAATCTACTTACAGGATGATTAGTCCTTATCACTTTAAGACACCTCACCATGTCTAGGGACGATGCAATCCCAATCTACTTACAGGATGATTAGTCCTTATCACTTTAAGACACCTCACCATGTCTAGGGACGATGCAATCCCAATCTACTTACAGGATGATTAGTCCTTATCACTTTAAGACACCTCACCATGTCTAGGGACGATGCAATCCCAATCTACTTACAGGATGATTAGTCCTTATCACTTTAAGACACCTCACCATGTCTAGGGACGATACAATCCCAATCTACTTACAGGATGATTAGTCCTTATCACTTTAAGACAAGTCTCATGTCTAGGGATGATGCAATCCCATCACGTACATTTTGAACCCAATTCATGGACGATGCAGTACTCACATACATTTTGAACCCAGTTCATGGACGATGCAGTCCTCATGTACATTTTGAACCCAGTTCATGGACGATGCAGTCCTCATGTACATTTTGAACCCAGTTCATGGACGATGCAGTCCTCACATACATTTTGAACCCAGTTCATGGACGATGCAGTCCTTACGTACATTTTGAACCCAGTTCATGGACGATGCAGTCCTCACGTACATTTTGAACCTAGTTCAGGGACGATGCAGTCCTATCTTCAATTTTCGGAGACATTAGTCTACGGCTCAATTCTGGGACCGAGGTCCGGGGAAGATGCAATCCCCTACCTGTTCATTCAGGGCTTCATTCTCGGAGACATCATGTCTATGGCTCTCTTTAGGACTGAAGTCTAGGGATGATCCAATCCTCTCATGTCCACCAAGGACTTCATTTTCGAAGACATACATCTATGGCTCTCTTTAGAACAAGTGTTCAAGGATGATACAATCCCTCTTCTTTATCGGAGACACTTGTCTACGGCTCACTTTAGAACTTGTGTTCAAGGATGATGCAATCCTCACATGTATTCTCATCAATTTACTATCGATCCTGGGAACCCATACAGAACTTGATTCACACTTCTTCTTTAATTACACCATTAATAGAATGGTCTTATCTAGCAACTTGGAGAAAACATCTCATCATGATTCTCTTCCTCTTTCTAAGAGAATCTTCTAGCCACAAGCCTTCTATGATGTGTTTGATTTTTTTTTGTTGAACATCCATCGCTTGTTCACTGTTCATCATTCATCATGATCTTTCCTACAAATCAAAATTAAGTACATGATTAGTAATACTTCATAATCATCAAATCATATTGACATGATAACCTATTATGCATACATATATCATTTACATAGTTATGCAACTATTTTGACCAATACTTTGGCACAACACTTTCCCATATCCTGTATGCATATAGTGGCTATCTAGATGCCTTCCATCTCTACCAGAACATACTATCGAGAGTGTGCACAGCTCTCATCATGTCAGCAAAGAGGTTTCATTCTAGACAAGCAACAATGGAATGTTTGTCCAACTTACCAATCATATGCATATTAGTAGTATACTGTTCAATGCTCTATGAATGTTTACACTCAGCATCATATATTCTAGGAATACAAATATGCATACAAGCAATATCATTTACTATTTCAAATAACAACTCAAATACTTATCTTTTATGTTTGTGTGGTTGCTTCCCGCTTGATCTTCTATATGTCTTTTGAACTTCTATTCATTCTGTAGCACTGTGCATGCTCAAGTGTGCACTAGTGTCATCATCATGATCTCATACACAAACATACATTCATTAGTATATTCTCAATATTATCAAAACATTCTAATTCTAAATAATCTTGAATATGTATAGTCATGATCATTAGTATTCAGGGTTTCAAGGAAGTCTTCTTTTACTCATGCATATTCTTGTTTGATCATAGTACTCTTCTGGTTAATTAAATCATCAAGATAAGAGACATAATATGCATAAACCCTTGATTACTAACTTTATGAATAAGCATAACCAATCATAACAAGTATACTTATATAAGGGATCCTAACACAAGGTAATATTCTAACTTGACATAGGAAAACATACCTGGATTAGTATACCTGCTTAGTTATGTACAACATACCTAAACAATCTCTTCAATGATTTAGAGATCCTGAGTTAGAACTTGCATGTCTCATAGGTTAAGCATAATATAACAAAGTCATATAAACCTCGTAAGTAGAACAAATATTATGGATGAGTCTTTGTCTTCATATGGTCATGGAACTTGATTTGTCTTTTGTGATGTACCTGTATCTTGTTAGTAGACAACATCAACCTCACACAACACCATAATGCATTAGTACAATCATATAGCCCTAATCAATGAATGTCTTCGATCATTCACATGCATTCATACTGTTACTAGGGTGATAAGACAATTCTAACATTAATAAAGATTGTACTAATAAATAATATGAAGACAAACACATTATGAACTTAATCAAGAATCAGATTTCAAGACATACCTAAACCTCGTTAAGTCATACCTGTCGAGACTTCTTGCAGTCTTCTTATGTCAAGCCTTAACCTCAACTCCCCCTGAAACTTGATCTGGAGCTTGATTAGGGTTTGCTAGAGAAACCCTAAAAATTCAATCTTTGACTTTCACACTTCTGAATGGATGGAAGGATGTGTCTTGCTGAGCTGATCAAACTAGCATACTTCAATTTTGAAATCTCCAAAATTTGACCCCTCAAAATTGCCTTCAAAAATTCTGGATCTTCTGGACAGGAACCCGAACTAGGGTTTTATGAATCCCACCCTTCTGTCCAATCAAAAGGTTCGATCCAAGGCTATAAACTCTTATTTTTCTGAGGAGCTTCCAGCCGTGGTTACAGACTTCAAAAATTCCAACTTTTGTTGAAGCCCTAATTTTCCATCTTTCCGATCAAAATCCCAAAATGGGGTTTGATCAAGCCCGGTCTTCTACCCAACCAAAAAATTCGATCTTGGTCTCTAAATTTTGATTTTCCTGAGTATAATTCAGCTGTGGATTCCAATGCCAAAAATTCTAACTTTCTCCGAAACCCTAAATTCCGGAAGCCATGAATAATTCTGTTTTGACAGAAATATGTACCTGATTGTTTCTGCTGTAACTCTGAAATTTTCGCTCCACAGGGTCTAAATTTTTTTTCTGTGGTATCCTGACATGTCATCTTTCCATCCCGATAGGTCTGACCTCAATTGGATTTTCTGAGAGAGAGTTATGCCAAGTGTCGCAACGTGAACTGTTTATGTGGTAAAACAGGAGAGCGAACTTGTACGGTGTGCCACATGTCACTGGTTCAACTTTGGCCTCTGAAAACGTTTCCTGAGGTAGTACATTCTGTGTACTACCTGTCACTTTTTATGAAATTTCATTTGGAGCTTCCTAGCCCAAGTTATGCCAAGTGTCGCAATGTGACCTGTTTATGGGATAAAACAGGAGAGTGAACTTGTACGGCGTGCCACGTGTCACTGGTTCAAATTCGGCCTCTAAAAAAGTTTCCTGAGATAGTAAAGTCTGTGTACTACCTGTCACTTTTTACGAAATTTCATTTGGAGCTTCCTAGCCCAAGTTATGACCTTTTTTCCTAGGTCACCTGATTTTGACAGAGATCTGGAAGAGGAAGAAACCCTAACTTGTACTGATCATAACTTACAAAGTACAATGAATCTGAGGGTTACCTTTGGACACAAGATACCTGGAGATGTTATGTACGACCTGTAAAGGTTTCAGATCCTGAACCTTCACCAAAATGGATTTATGGCGAAAGTTCCACGATGACTGGTTTTTGCTATATAAAACCCTAACCTTCAAATTGTCGTAAGTAAAGCAAGTGTCGTAAGTGCCATACATTGCCTTCCTTCAGGTTAGCTCTGATACCATGTTAAGATTTAATATGCTAAGACAGAAAATATTAGCATTACATTCCATTTCACAATAATAGCATATATAGGATCACTGAAGAAACAACAAGCATAGCATAAACACAAGAGACACAGATTTATCCTGGGAAACCCTCATGGGGTAGAAAACCCAGTAAAGCTTCCTCAATATAGATGACCAACAATATACAAAGATGCAAACCAAAGACATGATCTCCTCCTCCATCATAGCAGACCTCTCCTCCACAAGTGCGCTACTCTCAAGTGAGTGAGTGTGTGTAAAATGAGGAATACACCTCCTCTATTTATACACTACTCCGACTTGTCTTTTACACAAGACATGTAGGCTCGTATTTAACCAATGGGTTAAATACCCCACTACGACTGACTAGGCCGACCCCTCTAGGGTGGTCTAATAACCCTTTGACCCACATAACACATATAGGGCCGACCCCCACTAGGGAATTCTAATAACCCAAGTTACCACATTCCGACGGAGGAATAAACATCTCCGGAGATACAATAAGATCTTCACGGAGGAATGAAACATCTCTGGAATAATAAAGTACAAATATAATATTCTTTGAAGTTACAATATCTCAACATTTATTAGACATTCGACAACCCATTCAATGTATCCATGTCTCAAAATGGACCTCATACTGTGGGAGGACACCACTTGGTTAGGATAGGTGTGCATTCCCCTCACCAATATTAGCTTTCCCCCTTAATCTTTAAACCTCATTTCAGGTACTTGAAAGTTCATTGTATGCTCTCCAATAGAGTACAACCATTGGACTCCAAAAACCACATTCGTATCAGTAACATTCACCACATAGAAACTTTCAGTAACAGTATAATTTCCTATGGTAAGTTGTAGCTTTGGAATCCATGTGTTACAATCCATAGAATGGTTACCTGGGATGATGAATGTAAACCGATCAAATGTTTTAGTAGGAAAATTTCTCCTCTCCACCAAAGCTGCATTAATGAAGTTATGGGTTTCTCCTCCATCCACTAGTACTGAAACCTTCTTCCCTTGGACAACTCCTTTGCATCGAAGGGTATGGAACTAAGGCACCCCTGACAATATTGCGATCTTCCCTATTTCAGGTGGTGGCTGATTTTCTTATGTTGTGTCATATCCTTCTTTCGGAGCTGATTGTTGTGCCTCTTCATCCTTTTCCTCATCATCATCAGAAAAAAAAATTCTATGAAGTGTGCTTTCCCCTTAGCACATTTATGCCCAGGTACCCATGGTTGATGGCATGTGAAACATATCTTCTTCCTCTTGTGTTCTTCCTAACTTGGTCCCTCTTTATTATCCTTCCAAAATGAGTCTTTTTGGTTTCTTGTCATTTTTGAACTTGGAAGGAAAATTAGGCTCGGGAGGATACTTTGTCTTGGATAACACATTTTGTAGATCTCTTGTCAAGTTCATGGCATCTTTCAATATAGTTAGCTTGTGAGCTTTAACCAATCCTTTCAAAGGTTCAGACAACCCTTCAGTAAAGAGAAATACTAAGTGAACCATAGAGATATTAGTAACCATAAATGACAATTTTTGGAACTCCAACATGTAGGCCTCAGGGGTTCCAGTTTGCTTCAATTGTGCTAATTCCTTGAAAGACATTTTAGGGTCCTTTTGATCAAACCTTTCCACCAACCTGTTAACAAAGTCTTCATAGGATGTTATTTGGTCATTTCCTAAGGTTTTAAGTCCATGGAACCACCAATCATTAACTTCTCCTTCAAGATGCAGAAGAACCATCTTCAATGCATCCTCTTCAACCATTGGATTCAACTGAAAATACACATCTAATTTTGTATCCAAGCACTAACAAAACTTTTTGGTGAGCCATCAAAAGTGGGAAGGGATACCTTGCCTAAGGTAGACTTCAATTCTTGATTTTGGAAAGGTATTTGGCTACCTCCTCTGCATTTGAGATTCTTTGAGACATTGAAGAATTGTTCAAATTGTAAGGTCCTCCCACACTCTTCACTCAACTACTGCGACTCATCAAGGGCTTCCTTCATCCCGTACTGAGTTCCAAGATCCTCTTTAGACTCAAGAAACTTGGTTGTAGTGGCTCTTGCTGGACTCTTGAAGTCATTAGGTCGATTGTGAGGCCCGATCCTTGAGAAGATTGTTTCCCCACTTACCCTTTTCTCATCATGATGAGAATTAGGACTACTTCCTACTGCCAATTTGCCCCCAATTTGACTGGTTAACAATTTGAACCATTGCATTATATGCCTTGTCATGTCATCAAAAAATGGTTTCATGATCTGCCTAAACTCCTCTTTCTCATCCATTTCTGAGTTTCATTTGTCACCCTTGCTCATTGCTTCAACACAACTTACTTCTTCTCTTACTTCTTCTCCTTATTCTCCTTCTTCTATCTATGACACTAGGGGAGGGAGTTCTCTCCTTGGCCGCATCAATGGTCACCCTCAGAAGGTTCAAGGACCATGCTCTGATACCACTGTAACATTCCTACTATGAAAATTTACTCAATTCTGGTCAATTTCAAACCTTGGACTAGTGAAACTCAAGCTGTCCCAAATGCTCCCAAATGCTTTCGAATTCTAATTGGGGGGTTGAGGAGTCTTAGGAAATCCTACTGCATATATTGAACACTCATACACTTGATAAATGAATTTATGACTTGCATTAATCAAGGAGGAATGAAAGGGAAAAATATTAGTGAATTCGGTGTTGAAACCCCCCCCACTAGTCTTGACATTTTAGATTCTAAAAAACTGTACGACCTTCCCTAATTTATGAACAGAGAATTGGAATGGATAAAGGGATTCATTTAAAATCAAAAGGTATCATTTATCATGTTTTACAACTAGTTATTGAATGAAGCATACAAGAGCCAAAATCCTCATCTACTGAATAAAGGGGATGATTAGTTGGATTCTTATCATCAGTGACTATGAATGCATACTGTAATTCTCTATATAATCTTATGTTCTCTCCACCAAACACTGGAATGGTTGCATATTCCAAGTCCATCTGTAATGCACCACCTATTTTATTTTCCCAATACCTTGAGAGCAGCATGCCAAACTGAGGGGATATGTCAACAACTACTACATCCATTATAACACTCTTCATTGGTAATTGAGAAAGATTAACCACCAGATCCTTTATTACTCCTAGACATTTCACAACTCTAGAATCAAATGCAAATAAATCATGATATGGATTAGTGACACTCAAACCAAGGGAATCCATGACTCCTTTAGGCATCAAGTTACGTGAGGCTCCAGAATCTAGAAGGCAGTTGTGAATCATTTGGTCATGGACAGTCAAAGCTATATAAAAAGGTGGAGGAAAGGTTGAAACACTTTCAGGCTTTTCAGATGAAGCTGACCCAAGAATTATTGTTGGATGTTCTTCCTATAAATTCATTGTATCTGAAGGAGAAGAATTAACTGGAACATTCAACAATTTACATGCAGAATCTCTAAAACAAGGAGTTTTCATTAACTCAGTCAATGGTACTGGAACTTTGATTTTACACAATTCATTCTCAAAGTTAAAATTCTGTGAATTTTTGTTGGTTTCTTCAATTTCTGTTGTTTTGGTCTGATCACTATGATCTTGTTTCTTTCCCTGAGTTTGATTAGGCAGCTGTCTAATAGGTGGAACTACTTTCTTTTTTGGAATCTAAACAACCTGTTTAGGGGCTGACCTTAAATTATAACACTTTTTTGGATCAGTATGACATATACTGGCTGAAACCTGAGGACGATGATCACTTCCTTCTTGATACTCATATGAATCATAATACTCAGAATTCTGATAGCTGCATTCAATTGTAAAGCCTCCAGATGATAACTCCCCAAAATAGTTTAAATTCTGATTTGAATCATCCTCATACTGCATATCTTCCACTTGTTCAACTTCTTCTACAAAATTATTTTGGAAAGGGGGTGGGACTCTCTGATCTTCATTTTCTCTCCTCTCCCTCTGAATATCATTGTTTCTCCTTTCCCGAGAAATAAATCTTGGCACAAATTGTCTTCTGAACTGGTTAGGATTTTGATTGGGATTTCTTTCTCCATCTTGAAAAGGTTTATTTGAGTTCTTCTCCAATTCCAACCTACTGACTTTTGCAGTTAAAGTTTTAATTATCTTACTCATCTCATCTATTTGACTTTCTTCCTTCTTTGATGTAGAGGCTGCAGGTATTACTACATTCTTATCCTTTCAATCATGAATCTGGTGGTCTGACTGCTCCTTAACTCTATTAGAAGCCAAAATGTTGGATTCCACCTCTAGAGCAGCTTCTTGCATATTCAGTAATGTTATAGGTCTCCTTCTCTCAAGTGCAAAGAAAAATCATGATCAAAAGCATTTGCATATGTCAGTTTAGCCAAGGTTTCTGAAGGTTTAATTTCCACTGGAATTCTACCATACATTTTGTTGAAGCGTTTTGAAAAGTCAGCTATAGTCTCATCATGTTTTCTCTTTAAAGCTGCAAACTCAGTAATATAATATGTGTGATCTTTTGTATCTCCCCATTGTCTCATAAATACATCCTGTAACTCCTCTATAAGTCTTATTGAATTTGTTGGTAACTCCCCGACCCATTTTCTAACATCACCATCTAGACTTTGCACAAACATTCTCATCCATACATCCTTTGCTTCTATGTTCTGGTTATCAGCATAACTCAAAAATGCATTCCAGTGTTCTTTTGCAGTTATATCTCCTTTCCCATTAAACCTAGGCAAATATTTTTGATAGTCTCCTCCCGGAAGAGCATTTAAAGGTTGTGGAAGCACTAAGGGAGCATACCTAGCTGCTACCATTCTATCCATCATATCAAGTTGTTGTCCAGCCATCTTGGAAGTAGTTTGACTATTTGAGGACAAAGGTTTATTGGTTTTAACTGAACTGAGGTGAATGGAAAGAATATTAGCTTTAGACTGAAACGAGGGAAATAACTCGATTTTGAGCATTTTAGGAGACAATGGATTGGTAAAAGTCTGAATATCTACCTCTTGCAACTTTGGTTCAGAATACAGAAATGAAGATAAAAACAGAGGTTGACCAAGGGAAAGTAAAGATGGGGAAGATTTAGATCTTCCAAAAGAAGGGTTATGAGACTCTTGTTTAGATTTCTTCAAGATCCTTTCTGGATCTGACACCCCTGGGTGGAATGGTAAAGTGGGCTTCCCTCTAGTCCTGGACCTCCTGGAAGCCACTGTGAAATGCTATCTTGGTGAACTGTAGTCTGAAAAAACTTTCTGGTTCTGTCCACCTCAAAACCAGAGCAATAAAGATATCCCAGGGAAGATGAAACTTCACTTCCGTCCCCGACAACGACGCCAAAAGATGTTAGTGCTAGGATTTGTCCCTAGACTACAAAGGGGCAAGCCAACATAATCTTAATAGTTTCAAAAAGAATATGAAATAGGTTTTTCTTGGTTTAGGGTTTAATGGCTTAAAGGTTTCAATTTCAAGAAAGTAAAAAGGAAATGAAACTTTAACAAGCTACTAAATCATGCCATCCATTAAAGAACTGAAAACAAATTTTAATAGAGAAGACATAAACCATGACATTCACAATCACACATTCTGGTTTTCATCTACAACACATAAGCATTCACTACATTAAAAACATTAAAACATAAATGAAATCATGTATTGAATGACCAAACTGAACAGAAATAAAAACTCAATCAAATAGTATAAAATGGCTTATATCACATATGCATTATCTCAGTCTTCAGGACTTACATGAGAGTTTTGTAAGCTTCAAAATCATCACTATATAAGTCTTCTTGAAACTAAAAATTCGAACTCCTCTACATCTCCATTTACTTCCTTTTAACCATTTACAAAAAGAGTATTTTCTAACTGCTTTTAGGTTTTGGTATCAAAAGCAGTTACATAATCGAGTCTTTAAACTAAGTCTTTAACTAAAAACTTAACTATTACTAATTACATACTTGATACAAAATGAAAATGCATTAAAAAATAGGCACTAAGTAGCCTTTCTGGTAGCCTCTACTAACATAGCAATCCCTTCCAGCGCATGAGTCCTTTTGTTATGTTGAGGCTGCTAAGCTTCCAAGTCTTTAATCTTGTCTGATAGAAGCTTGTTCTTCTCTTTCAGTTTCTGCACCTGTCTGTTTAAGTCATCAGTTTGAGCCTCTGCTTCTCTTTTCCTCTTCAGAGCCTTCTTAGCAACCATAATCAGCTCCTGATAATGAGCATTAGCTTCTCCTAAGTCTGCTCTTAAACATTTATTGGTCTTTGTAATCCTATCATTTGACTCATTAAGGAACAATATTTCTGCTTGATGTTGCCCCTGAACCTCTTTGAGATCTTCAACCTCTGAGCATATATTTACCCCTGACAAAGTAGGGTCTTGAGATATGGAAGGTGGGATATCTAACTTTTTGAAGATTAAATCTTCTTCATACTTATCTTTTGTTATTCTTTGTGCAATTTCAAATTCATCTTGCTCCATTTTAAGAATGACTTCTTCTTCTTCAACTTTATTTACTTCTTCATTTGCTTCTTCTATCTTTTTGCACTCCTGCTGTAGGCTCATTTGATGAGAACTTGTTCTATCTTCCTCCTCCTCGCCTTCATTAGTTGAAGAGCTTTGAATTACAGTTATATCCTCTGTTTTCTAATTGGAACTTGAACCTTTTTCCACCTTACCTTTCATAGTCGATCTTGTTCTAAACTTCCAGCTTGATTCCTTTAATTGCATAAGGAGGGTTGCATCTACCTCAAAGTCTATATCTTGTAAATTTTTATCTTTTTAATTCTCTGCAGAAGCTTGTGTAACTCGATTCTTAGCCTGTTCTAATATAATTTGACCTTGAAGATGCTCAGTAATAGGATTAATGGTCTGTTCCATTTCTTGAGTTTCTTGGCAATGTTCTTGTTTCCCTTCGAATGCATTAACCTGCTTCTCTTCTACAAGACTTTCAGGCTTTTCTACTTCAAGTACGTTAACCTACTTTTCTTTTTCTGGGTTTTTAAGTTTTTTTGGTGACAAAAGTTTCTCAGAAATGTCCTGTATCAAAACTCCTCCCTTTCTACTCTTTTTGCTTTTCTTTTTAGGCTTTCCCTTGTTCACATGCTCATCCCGCTTAGCAATGAAACCAGACCAAAATATAAAATGTTCCCAAGTCTTTTGTTATTTCTGTAACATTGTTTGAATGATAAGTTTTATCAGTCCATGAGGAAATACTGACTGCCTTGAATCTTCAGGATGCGCCTTTACCTTATTTGACATCTTCTGAATGCTTTTGTACATGAAAAATGGCACACTCATTTTACAGTTCATTTTAAGATGCATTAAAAACCTAATATGGTATTTAAAAACCATTGAGAACCTTCCCTCGAATGTAATATAGGTTTGTATAACGCTGAGCACATGCCTCCATTCGGGTCGAAAATTTGATATATGAACTCCATTGCACCAATTTAAATTTTCTTTACCTTGCAGTAAGAAAGGATTTGGGTCGAACTCGAAGGGAAGTTTTTTGAACCATAACTCCCCCTCCATGGCGATACCTATAGCCTCAGAAATTAGGGCTTTTGTGAGCTAAGATCGCAGGGTTTTTAATTTAATAACATCCTCATTCAGGTTCTTTGCAAAATAAATCGAAACCTCCTCATAAAACCCCGTGATCTTTTTAAAGAAATTGAACCATCTAGCTACCCTAAACACATCTACACATAACAGAAATTTATTTTCCCACTGCGTATCCATCGGCTCTACCCTGCTAGTCTTACCACTCCTTCCCATTTTACAATGGCACTCTACTAATTAAGCCTCTGAAGAAAAGAGAAATGACAAATGTTTAAAGTTTAAAAGCTAACCACGTTCAGCAAACAGGTGTCTTCAGCTCTGCGATTCCCAAATTAACTCGTGGCTTCAAACCCTGATTTCTCCTGATGATGAAACGTTATGGAACTTACCACTATCATAACTCTTTGACATTTGTTTCCGTACTTCAAATAATCATAGCAAATTCTCTCCAGTCATCATAATTCGAGCAAACCATTACTCAGCATGAATAACCACGTTTTTTCATCAAATTGAATTCTTGTAGCGCATTAGGGTTCTATTTTGTAGTTTGCACTACCAGAATCTTTCAACATAGATGATTTGATAAATACACTTGACATAAAGTTTGAAACTTGGTTATAAATTTTATAATAAAGCTGAATAAGCATAACTGAAAACTTTGAGACTAATACCATGTTGATAAGCCATTTGAAGATTTTGAATTAAAGCAAAATAAAAGCAATCAAAATTTAATAAAAATAAATTGAAAACAAAATAATGCAAACTATGGATAAATGAAAGAAAATAAATTTCAAACAAACATAAAGGAAACACACAAAAACAAAAGGGAAAATTTTTAGCATTAAGAGACTTACCCACCTTCTCTCCTGAAGATGGACTCAAATATGGAGTCCGAAACGCGTCGAGAACAAAAACTCTACATAGGTATCCAATCCCCCTTAAAGATAACTTACCCACCTTGTCATGCCCAGAACAATCTACCTGAAATATGAAACTTCAATCAGCCAAACACTTTGTAAGTCTCTATGCATATAATATTTCATTGTTGCAATAGTCACTGAAGCATTTTTCAGAATTGTAACGCTCCAGAACTCAAACACTTCTAGCTTTTAAGATATCAATATCAACAAACTCATTTACTTCATGTGAATTGTTATCATACTAAAATTGCAAGGTACAACCACATCATTCATGTAATTTAAATGAAACTTTAGATACTCGTTACTTCTCAGTCATATGATTCATACAACTCTGCCCTTCCACAGAGCATTCTGACATCCCATCGATCATGACTACCTTCTTCATGCACTTACTATTCTGCATTCATAGCAGCTCATGAAATGATCGTAGAATTATCATCAATTCATTATTTCATCCATTATTTAGTTTTCAGTAACAAATACACCCTCCCCATGCATTCATGCAATGCATCACAACATGTGCACCCACACTCATGCATGAACATTTACAACATTTGCCTTATCTTTTAATGTGCATTCACTCAATGCAACCACAAGATTTATAAATCATATTAATGCATATCCACTCAATGTTACCTTGCCTTGGTTCATGAATATTATACATTCAAACATATTATGGCCTAATCATGACTATCTCATATAACATGCGTTACCATAATCAGGACCACCAGTCCTCACTTGCTTTGGTTATTAGTCTCATAACTGACATACACATTGCATGATATATTTTTATATGAATGCAGTCTAAATTTCTAAACGGTCACATGGTATGAGGCCTCTTGCCTTCACCACTCCATGCTCCACCACACTATGGTAGTATGGCATACACATGAATGCATTCAACCTTACATGCATACCATTTTATGATTACGAAATATGGTTCAAGGGATTCTTACCCAATCCCCTCTCAACACTTATGCAACCATCATAATTAAACCATTACCTGTATGGATCCCATTTACACCTTTGATGTTACCTGATCAGTTGGTCTCTCATAGAGGATTACAGAATTCTTCCACGAACCTCTTGATCATGGATTTGTTGCCCTAACCTTTTCTTCATAATGTTGTTGGCCACATGCAACAACATCATCAACATATTTAGCCATGCTTCTGTTGTCTTTGGTCCTACAACCAATACCAACAACAATAGTGATTTTCAACCACAATATTTTCCATTAGTGGTTCATTGCATATGTAGAACCTTACTACTTTTACCAATATGCAATATCATCTGTGTGCACAAACATCTGCTCATGCACTGTGCAATGTTTATTAATATGCCAACCAATGCATATTCATGCCATCCACCTATTCTCTTGTATTTTTAGCATTCCCATGCCATAAATTTTCTATACATCAATCTCATAAAATATAAATACAGTTAGCAAGACAGGGGTTAAGGAATTCTCCCTTTCCAATCCCTCATCATAACATGGAATTCCTCTTCCACATCATAGTTGGTCTGATTTCATGGCCTCTAGCAAACACACAAGGAATCATTATATATGATTTTATCACCAAGCATCAATTCAATACATATACGCATGCATAATATTCCAACTTGTTACTTTCCAGGCATGTAATTCTAGAAATTGCCCATATTGACAACAATTTTGTCAAAACAACCACTGGCGCTTTTTTGCTCTAATTATCTATGACGTATGATAACCTCATTCAAATTCTGGTGATGAACCACTGTTCCCTGCTGGATAAGATTTCCAATTCCTATTTTCGTGCTTCATTTTGAATTCAGGTGTGGAAATTACATTACTTCAAAAATGATAATTTTTACCAAAATTCTGCACTTTTACATAGTTGTAAAATATCATGAATTGCCAACTTCAGCGACCTGTAGAAGCAAATCTAGAAGGAATCAGGACAAATTTTCTACCTGGAGAATTTAGTCCATACAACAAGGAACACTCACCAACTTGCGTATCTCTGTTCCGATGCACCATTCATCTTCTATAAAATTCTGGGTTTGACTACTTTTAACTTTTAACATTTTCCAAAATTCCAAAATTTTGGGCCAAAAATTGCTATCTCCCAAACAATGCATTTCTGGAAAATCTTTGTCTAACATGAATTGTCTGTTTTAATGGGAATATGAAATGTTGATTTCAGTGAGTTTCTTGAATCCTTCATCTAAGGTCTCTTTCATAAACTGCAAGCTTTTCAAAATCTCCAAAAAGTGGCCCGGAATAGTGCTTTTTGGCCTTCTCACTCACCCCAACTCCACATCCTTTGGAGTTTGGTCCCAAGCTTCCAAATTTAACATTGTGCCTGCTCCATGGTCGCTCCATATCAATTTCAACTCAACCTGACCTTCTGTCAAGCGTTGGGACACCAATTTGTAAAAGCCATTAATTCCAATTTTATGCCAAATTGGAGCATAATGGGCTCGGAATCTTCACTGGTTCTTGCATGGCCTCTGTTAATGGCCTCAGAACGCCACTGAACTCATCCAATTGTGATTCCGCATGCTCCTGCTATCCAATTATTATTATTATTTTTTTTAACCCGCACCTCCGTAATCCCACAATTGCGGGTGCAGAATGCCAACACGCAAAATCCAAAATTTTGTGGTTCCGCAATCCCGCAATCCACAATTACGGATGTGGAATGCCAATACGCAAAATCGAAAATTTTGCGGTTCCACAATCCCACAATCCGCAATTGCGGGTGCGGAATGCCAACACGCAAAATCGAAAATTTTGCGGTTCCGCAATCCCGTAATCCGCAATTGCGGGTGCGGAATGCCAACACACAAAATTTGGAATTCCTCGTTTCCGCAATCCGCAATTGCGGAAACACCTCATCCGCTCCTGCAACTTGCGGGGCTCATATCTCCCTCGTCCCTTTACCAAATCATGCGAGTCTGGTACCATTGGAAAGCTCTTGGCGAGATCTATGCAATGGTGTGATCCCCTGCCCCACCTGAGAACTCTCATTCTGTCATTTTTCCAAATCAAAATGACACCCCAAACTTCACCAATACCACGTTAAAACATTCTGGTATATGCCTGTAACTCACAGTTTGGCCCAAGTAGCCCCATTGTTGCAACATGAGATCTGATACCACTCTGTCACGTCCCCTCCCGTCCATCCAAGGAAATGGAGGGAACATGACTAACATTCTGGGGCTTATTTGACAATCTCAACCCCATTCATTCAACTATCAAATGCATAAATAATTAAAAACTCATGTGTGCAGACCATTCTTAATAAACACAGTGGAATTATAACATATTA
Organism: Larix kaempferi; assembly: GCA_027924585.1. Classification (NCBI taxonomy): domain Eukaryota; kingdom Viridiplantae; phylum Streptophyta; class Pinopsida; order Pinales; family Pinaceae; genus Larix; species Larix kaempferi. The sequence goes on along the minus strand of BSBM01000598.1, from coordinate 8,763,112 downwards.
ACACACACACAAACTGGAATGCATTAGCATATCTATCCCAAGTAGATGATGAATTAGAATACAAGGAATCAATCCCATTCTCACGCTATGCATAGACTTAATGTCAACCATATTAAGATAATCCTTTTGTTTCATCAACATGAATAATTAACCTTCAGAACATAACACATTGCATAATACAGAATGAGCATAATTTAACCATAGAGAATACTTATCTTGAAATGTAACTGTCCAAACAACTGGCTATGTGAGAGCAACGTTCCACCCAACCATAGGTCTTTTTCCAACCTGTATTCTTTCATTTGAGAGACCACCCCCGAGCTGGGTTGTGTATCCACTAAGGAGGAACTAGATAGGCTCACTCACAGCCATGGTTTCACTCAACAGCCCACACCCAACACAAGGAAGATCCCCTTCTCTGCTGCACAGTCCTTCAGGCGCCCCTTCCATCCAGTGTTCTTCAGGGTGAGCATAGAAAGGTCCAAGCTACTAAATCCCTTGAGATTCTAGTCTTCACTGGGTTTATCAAGCAATCCCAACCTCTGTTCTATCATTCACACTTGAAATTTCTCCATTCGGTGATCAAATAACTCAATCCCGTAATTGGGCTTCCAAGCTATAAAATCGGGGTCTTCCTATGGATTTTTGGGCATCTAACACTCTCAAATTCGCCCCAAGGTTCATGCATATGGATCCCCCATTGGATTTTACTCTCAATACCAAATTCTGGATGTTTATGGCTCCTCAAAACGTGGGTTAGCTCACAGCTGCGATTTCTGGTTTTTTTCTCATTGCTGGGTCTGCATAATGGATGAAAATTGATGTTAGGATCTTCCACAATGGCATGGGAATGAGGAAGAATGAATTCCCATGAGGTAGGGTGACTTGTGGTACAAGAAAAACAGATCCCATACCTGCCATACGAATTTATGGGTTGCCCATGCTCCATTGAAGCCATGGACTGAATTCTTCAACAACTTCCTTACAACATAATTAAATGTTAGCAAGGAAAGTCAAATGGGTTCTCAAAATGACATTTGGAAGCCTATGTTTCAATCCCACAGCCCCCTCACCACTCCCTAGTGGATACACATGGCCCCTTCTCATTAGTTGCTTCCATAGCCAGTTTTGGTATTTTATTGCATGATGTTTATTTATTTTTACAATGTTTCATGGCTAAACAGCACATGGGTAACATAATATCTAATACTTGCCTTCTTAACTAAAAGTATGAGCATCCACTAGCGGGGCCTTGGCCTTGAGCTCCAAGCTCGGAAAACATACATCACATGTATACAATATTTACATTAAAAGCTAATATATCCTAAGGGTCAAAATGGGGTATTACAAAACCACTAATTCGAGTTAGTTTCCCCTATACTCTCTTATGGACCTTTTGGAGTAGTTTTAAATCTGTTTTGTATCAGACATTGTTTGAGTTGTTCTAGCTGTTAGAGAATCCTATGATGTATTTTAAATGAGAGTACAACTGGAGTACTGCAGGTAGAAAAAGAAGCATCAGTAAAATCTACTATTGAACAAAAAGATGAGTTTTGGCAGATGTATTTTGATGGCTCTTCATGTAAAGAAGGAGCAGGAGCTAGCATTGTTTTGATTTCCCTTGGCGGAGAGGTAATTAGATTGATGTATAAACTGGAATTTGTCACTACCAACAAAACAGCAGAATATGAGGCATTGATACTTGGTTTAAGGGCTGCGAAGTGACTTTGCTGAGCGGGATGAGCGTGTGAACAAGGGAAAGCCTAGAAAGAAAAGCAAAAAGAGTAGAAAGGGAGGATTTTTGATACAGGACATTTATGAGAAACCTTTGTCACAAAACAAAATTAAAAGCCCAGAAAAAGAAAAGCAGGTTAATGTACTTGAAGTAGAAAAGCTTGAAAGTCTTGTAGAAGAGAAGTAGGTTAATGCATTTGAAGGGATACAAGAACATTGTCAAGAAACTCAAGAAATGGAACAAACCATTAATCCTATTGCTGAGCATCTTCAAGGTCAAATTATATCAGAACAGGATAAGAATTGAGTTACACAAGCTTCTGCAGATAATTCAAAAGATAAAAATTTACAAGATATAGACTTTGAGGCAGATGCAACCCTCCTTATGTAGTTGAAGGAATCAAGCTGGAAGTTTAGAACAAGATCAACTATGAAAGGTAAGGTGGAAAAAGGTTCAAGTTCCAATCAGAAAACAGAGGATATAACTGTAATTCAAAGCTCTTCAACTGTTGAAGGTGAGGAGGAGGAAGATAAAACAAGTTCTCATCAAATGAGCCTATAGCAGGAGTTCAAAAAGATAAAAGAAGCAAATGAAGAAGTAAATAAAGTTGAAGAAGAAGAAGTCATTCCTAAAATGGAGCAAGATGAATTTGAAATTGCACAAAGAATAACAAAAGATAAGTATGAAGAAGATTTAATCTTCAGAAAGTTAGATATCCCACCTTCCATATCTCAAGACCCTACTTTGTCAGGGGTAAATATATGCTCAGAGGTTGAAGATCTCAAAAAGGTTCAGGGGCAATATCAAGCAAAAATATTGTTCCTTAATGAGTCAAATGATAGGCTTACAGAGACCAATAAACGTTTAAGGGAAGACTTAGGAGAAGCTAATGCTCATTATCAGGAGCTGATTGTGGTTGCTAAGAAGGCTCTGAAGAGGAAAAGAGAAGCAGAGGCTCAAACTGATGACTTAAACAGACAGGTGCAGAAACTGAAAGAGAAGAACAAGCTTCTATCAGACAAGATTAAAGACTTGGAAGCTGAGCAGCCTCAACATAACAAAAGGACTCATGCGCTGGAAGGGATTGCTATGTTAGTAGAGGCTACCAGAAAGGCTACTTAGAGCCTATTTTTTAATGCATTTTCATTTTGTATCAAGTATGTAATTATTAATAGTTAAGTTTTTAGTTAAAGACTTAGTTTAAAGACTCGATTATGCAACTGTTTTGATACCAAAACCTAAAAGAAGTTAGAAACTACTCTTTCTGTAAATGGTTAAAAGGAAGTAAATGGAGATGTAGAGGGGTTCGAATTTTTGGTTTCAAGAAGACTTATACAGTGATGATTTTGAAGCTTACAAAACTCTCATGTAAGTCCTGAAGACTGAGATAATACATATGTGATATAAGCCATTTTATAATATTTGATTGAGTTTTTATTTCTGATTAGTTTGGTCATTCAATACATTATTTCATTTCTGTTTTAATGTTTTTAATGCAGTGAATGCTTATGTGTTGTAAATGAAAACCAGAATGTGTGATTGTGAATGTCATGGTTTATGTCTTCTCTATTAAAATTTGTTTTCAGTTCTTTGATGGATGGCATGATTTAGTAGCTTGTTAAAGTTTCATTTCCTTTTTACTTTCTTGAAATTGAAACCTTCAAACCATTAAACCCTAAGCCAAGAAAATCCTATTTCATATTCTTTTTTGTAACTGTTAAGATTGTGTTGGCTTGCCCCTTTGTAGTCTAGGGACAAATCCTGGCACTAACATATTTTGGCGCCGTTGCCGAGGAGGAAAGTGAAGTTTCATCTTCCCTGGGATATCTTTATTGCTCTGGTTTTGAGGTGGACAGAACCAGAAAGTTTTTTCAGACTACAGTTCACCAAGGTAGTATTTCACAGTGGCTTCCAGGAGGTCTGGGACTAGAGGGAAGTCCACTTTACCATTACATCCAAGGGTGTCAGATCTAGAAAAGATCTTGAATAAATCTAAACAAGAGTCTCATAACCCTTCTTTTGGAAGATCTAAATCTTCCCCATCTTTACTTTCCCTTGGTCAACCTCAGTTTTTATCTTCATTTATGTATTCTGAACCAAAGTTACAAGAGGTAGATATTCATACTTTTACCAATCCATTGTCTCCTAAAAAGCTCAAAATCAAGTTATTTCCCTTGTTTCAGTCTAAATCTAATATTCCCGCCATTCACCTCAGTTCAGTTAAAACCAATAAACCTTTGTCCTCAAACAGTCAGACTACTTCCAAGATGGTTGGACAATAACTTGATATGATGAATAGAATGGTAGCAGCTAGGTATGCTCGCTTAGTGCTTCCACAACCTTTAAATGCTCTTCCGGGAGGAGACTATCAAAAATATTTTCCTAGGTTTAATGGGCAAGGAGATATAACTGCAAAAGAACACTGTAATGCATTTTTGAGTTATGATGATAACCAGAACATAGAATCAAAGGATGTATGGATGAGAATGTTTGTGCAAAGTCTAGATGGTGATGTTAGAAAATGGTTCAAGGAGTTACTAGCAAATTCAATAAGACTTATAGAGGAGTTACAGGATGTATTTATGAGACAATGGGGAGATACAAAAGATCACACATATTATATTACTGAGTTTGCAAGTTTAAAGAGAAAACATGATGAGACTATAGCTGACTTTTCAAAACGCTTCAACAAAATTTATGGTAGAATTCCATTGGAAATTAAACCTTCAAAAACCATGGCTAAACTGACATATGCAAATGCTTTTGATCATGATTTTTCTTTGCACTTGAGAGAAAGGAGACCTATAACATTAATGAATATGCAAGAAGCTACTCTAGAGGTGGAATCCAACATTTTGGCTTCTAATAGAGTTAAGGAGCAGTCACACCATCAGATTCATGATCGAAAGGGTAAGAATGTAGTAATACCTGCAGCCTCTACATCAAAGAAGGAATAACATCAAATAGATGAGATGAGTAAGATAATTAAAACTTTGATTGCAAAATTCAGTAGGTTGGAATTGGAGAAGAACTCAAATAAACCTTTTCAAGATGGAGAAAGAAATCCCAATCAAAATCCTAACCAGTCCAGAAGACCATTTGTACCAAGATTTATTCCTCGGGAAAGGAGAAACAATGATATTCAAAGGGAGAGGAGATAAAATGAAGATTAGAGAGTCCCACCCCCTTTCCAAAATAATTTTGTAGAAGAAGTTGAACTGGTGGAAGATTTGCAGTATGAGGATGATTCAAATCATAATTTAAACTATTTTAGGGAGTTATCATCTGAAGGCTTTACAGTTGAATGCAGTTATCAGAATTCTGAGTATTATGATTCATATGAGTATCAGGAAGGAAGTGATCATTGTCCTCAGGTTTCAGCCAGTATATGTCAGACTGATCCAAAAAAGTGTTATAATTTAAGGTCAGCCCCTAAACAGGTTGTTCAGATTCCAAAAAAGAAAGTAGTTCCACCTGTTAGACAGCTGCCTAATCAAACTCAGGGAAAGAAACAAGATCATAGTGATCAAACCAAAACAGTAGAAATTGAAGAAACCAACAAAAATTCACAGACTTTTAACTTTGAGAATGAATTGTGTAAAATCAAAGTTCCAGTGCCATTGACTGAGTTAATGAAAACTCCTTGTTTTAGAGATTCTTCATGTAAATTGTTGAATGTTCCAGTCAATTCTTCTCCTTCAGATACAATGAATTTACAGGAAGAAAATCCAACAATAATTCTTGGGTCAGCTTCATCCGAAAAGCCTGAAAGTGTTTCAACCTTTCCTCCACCTTTTTATATAACTTTGACTGTCCATGACCAAATGATTCACAACTGCCTTCTGTTAAGATTTAATATGCTAAGACAGAAAATAGCAGCATTACATTCCATTTCACAATAATAGCATATACAGGATCACTGAAGAAACAACAAGCATAGCATAAACACAAGAGACAGAGATTTATCCTGGGAAACCCTCATGGGGTAGAAAACCCAGCAAAGCTTCCTCAATATAGATGACCAGCAATATACAAAGATGAAACCCTGAGACATGATCTCCTCCTCCACAATAGCAGACCTCTCCTCCACAAGTGCACTATCCTCAAGTGTGTGAGTGTGTCAAATGAGGAACACACCTCCTCTATTTATACACTACACTGACATGTATTTTACACAGGTACACGTAGGCTCGTATTTAACCAATGGGTTAAATACCCTACTACAACTAATTGGGCCGACCCCTCTAGGGTGGTCTAATAACCCTTTGACCCACATGACACATACAGGGCCGACCCCCACTAGGTGGGTCTAATAACCCTAGTTACCACAACGAACTTGGAGGAATAAACATCTCCGGATTTATAGTATAATCACATCGGAGGTATGGAACATCTCCGGAATAAATAATATACAAATATAATATTCTTTGAAGTTACAATATTTCAACACTCCCCCTTAACGAGAAGGATATTATAACAGTATCTGCACGAGCAAGGAGTCATCAACATCATACATGATACATCTATAAATCATTGGAAGCTTTCTCAACATCATCAGTAACTCAAGCAGTTACTGGAACATCTTCAATACTGGAACATCGACATCTTCAGTATTGAGTCTTTATCTTCTGTAGCACTTGAACAGCTACAATAATATCATCATCTGGATCCTCACGATTATCGTCATCACACGATCATTAGCATCGTCATCTCATGATCATTAGCATCGTCATCACATGATCATCAGCATCGTCATCTCACGATCATCAGCATCGTCATCACACGATCATTAGCATCGTCATCACACGATCATCAGCATCGTCATCACACGATTATCAGCATCATCATCACACGATCATCAGCATCGTCATATCATGATCATCAGCATCGTCATCACACGATCATCAGCATCATCATATCATGATCATCAGCATCGTCATCACACGATCATCAGCATCGTCATCTCACGATCATCAGCATCGTCATCATATGATTATCAGCATCGTCATCACACGATCATCAGCATCGTCATCAATACAAGTATCCATAACAATACAAGTATCCACATCATTAGCACAAGTATTCATGCCAATACAAGTATACATATCATCAATACAAGTATCCATACTGATACAAGTAACCATGTCATCAATACATGTATCCTACCGATACAAGTAACCACATCATCAATACAAGTATCCATACCGATACAAGTAACCACATCATCAATACAAGTATCCTACCGATACAAGTAACCACGTCATCAATAAAAGTATCCTACCGATACAAGTAACCACGTCATCAATACAAGTATCCTACCGATACAAGTAACCACATCATCAATACAAGTATCCTACCGATACAAGTAACCACATCATCAATACAAGTATCCTACCGATACAAGTAACCACATCATCAATAAAAAAAAAACACTTTCTCGGAGACCATTCGTCTACGGATCAATTCAGGGACCAAAGTCTGGGGATGATACAATCCCCACTTCTCGGAGACCACACGTCTACGGATCAATTCAGGGACCGAAGTCCAGGGATGATACAATGCCCACTTCTCGGAGACCACACGTCTACGGATCAATTCAGGGACCGAAGTCCGGGGATGATACAATCCCCACTTCTCGGAGACCACACGTCTACGGATCAATTCAGGGACCGAAGTCCGGGGATGATACAATCCCCACTTCTCGGAGACCTCACGTCTACGGATCAATTCAGGGACCGAAGTCCGGGGATGATACAATCCCCACTTCTCGGAGACCTCACGTCTACGGATCAATTCAGGGACCGCAGTCCGGGGATGATACAATCCCCTGCCTGTTCATTCAGGACTTCATTATCGGAGACCCAGTCTACGGCTCTATTCTGGGACCTCAGTCCGGGGACGATGCAATCCCCTGCCTGTTCATTCAGGACTTCATTCTCGAAGACCTCACGTCTACGGCTCTCTTTAGGACTGAAAGTCCAGGGATGATCCAATCCCCTCAACTGTCCACTAAGGACTTCATTCTCGGAGACCTCACGTCTACAGCTCTCTTTAGGACTGAAAGTCCAGGGATGATCCAATCCCCTCAACTGTCCACTAAGGACTTCATTCTCGGAGACCTCACATCTACGGCTCTCTTTAGGACTGAAAGTCTAGGGATGATCCAATCCCCTCAACTGTCCACTAAGGACTTCATTCTCGGATACCTCACGTCTACAGCTCTCTTTAGGACTGAAAGTCCAGGGATGATCCAATCCCCTCAACTGTCCACTAAGGACTTCATTCTCGGAGACCTCATGTCTACGGCTCTCTTTAGGACTGAAAGTCCAGGGATGATCCAATCCCCTCAACTGTCCACTAAGGACTTCATTCTCGGAGACCTCACGTCTACGGCTCTCTTTAGGACTGAATGTCCAAGGATGATCCAATCCCCACCTGTCCACTAAGGACTTCATTTTCGGAGACCATACGTCTACGGATCTCTTTAGAACAAGTGTTCAAGGATGATACAATCCCCACATGTATTCTGATCAATACAAGTACAAGTATCCTTAACCATACAAGTACATTAATCAATACATGTATCATCAAAAGTATGTATTCTTACCAATACATCTTATCATCAAAAGCATGTATTCTCACCAATACATCTATCATCAAAAGCATGTATTCTCACCAATACATCTATCATCAAAAGCATGTATTCTTACTAATACATCTAACATCAAAAGCATGTATAAGTAAAACTAAGTATTCTAAGTATAAGAGTCCTAAATCTAAATATTTCTAAGTATCTAGGTGTAGAGAACAGGTTACCTCATCATCGACCTTGTTGTTTGATGAGACAACCTCATCATCAGTGACTATACTACTCCCCCTTTCGAGGAGGGTCCTTTTGAACTACACCAAGCTTGTCTCGGAAGCATTCAAATTTCACTCGAGACAGAGGTTTGGTTGGTAACTTCTTCACTTGAGGTAGAGGTTTGGTTAGTACAAAGGTAACCTGTTACAAATTCAAACTTTATAGTTCCTTTCCGCATCATATCTTGTTAGTTCCCTATGATCTTTGACTTATCATGGAACACTAGATTCTATGTCATCTTGATACAACTCTATTTATCACATAGGATCACAGTTGGTTCTATCTCTAAGTCAAACAATCCTGAAGTCAAACTTCTTCACAACTAGTAGAGCAAGCAGCCACATATTCCGCTTGTGCTGAGAGCCACACTAGACTGCTTCCAGCTAAACCATGAGATCATGGCTAATCCCAGACAATAACATCCGCTCGATGTGTTCTTCCTGTCTGATACACTTTCTTCCCAATCAGCATCTGAGTAGCCATCTGAAGTCATGATCTCCAAGATAGCATAGATCAAAGTCTATCGTATCCTTTATGTGCCTCATCACATGCTTTTCAACTTTCGGGTGAACACATCTAGTTTCCACTAGATACTGACTCAAGGTGTTCACAACAAAGCATATATCTAACCTAATATATGTTAGATACATCAATGACCCAATAATTTGACTGTACAGAGTTATATCCACTAACTCTGATGAGTCATCTCCTAACAGTTTCAATTTGGAATCCATAAGAGTGGCCATTCCATCATATCAAGTCTTCTCAAGATTTCTCAGCATACTTTCTCTGGTTGAGAAAGATTCCTACTGAGCCTTTCCATACTTCCAGACCTAGGAAGTAATACATTAATCTAAGATCTTTCATTTTTCTTTTCTACAGTCTTCTATCTGTGCCATCTCTCATCAGATGGGTCTACTGATATGAGCCTCAACATCATTCCAACTCTGTGGTGAGTTCCTTCTTGCATCCATGTCATATGTGTATAGAAGCCATATTCAACCTTGTAGCAAAGGTTGAGATCCACATCACCCATGTTGATCATTAAGCTCATCAATTGATTATCGATCCTGGGAACCCATATAAAACCTGATTCACACTTCTTCTTTAATTACACCATTAAGAGAATGGTCTTATCTTAGCCACTTGGAGCAAACATCTCATCATGATTCTCTTCCTCTTTCTAAGAGAATCTTCTAACCATGAGCCTTCTATATTTTGTTTGATTTGTAAATCTTCTTGTTGAACATCCATTGCTTGTTCAGTGTTCATCATTCATCATGATTTTTCCTACAAATCAAAATTAGGTACATGATTAGTAATACTTCATAATCATCAAATCATATTGACATGATAACCTATTATGCATACAGATATCATTTACATAGTTATGCAACTATTTTGACCAATACTTTGGCACAACACTTTCCCATATCCTGTATGCATACGGTGGCTATCTAGATGCCTTCCATCTCTACCAGAACATACTATCGAGAGTGTGCACAACTCTCAGCATGTCAGCAAAGAGGTTTCATTCTAGACAAGCAACAATGGAATGTTTGTCCAACTTACCAATCATATGCATATTAGTAGTATACTGTTCAATGTTCTATAAATATTTACACTCACCATGATATATTATAGGAATACAAATATGCATACAACCTATTACAGGCAATATCATTTACTATTTCAAATAACAACTCAAATACTTATCTTTTATGTTTGTGTGGTTGCCTCCCGCTTGATCTTCTGTATGTCTTTTGAACTTCTATTCATTCTGTACCACTGTGCATGTTCAAGTGTCATCCTCATGATCTCATACACAAACATACACCCATTAGTATGTTCTAAATGCTATCAAAACATTATAGTTCTAAATAATCTTGAAAATGTATGGTCATGATTATAGTTAATAAACATTAGTATTCAAGATTTCAGGGAAGTCTTCTTTTACTCATGCATATCATCAATCAAGATAAAAGACATAATATGCATAATCCCTTGATTACTAACTTTATGAATAAGCATAACCAATCATACCAAGTATACTTAAGGGATCCTAACACAAGGTAAGATTAATGGGAAACATACCTGGATTAGTATACCTACTTAGTTATGTACAACATACCTAAACAATCTCTTCAATGATTTAGAGATCCTGAGCTAGAACCTGCATGTCTCATAGGTTAAGCATAATATAAAAAAGTCATACATACCTCGTAAGTAGAACAAAGATTATGGATGAGTCTTTGTCTTCATGTTTTCATGGTCATGGAACCTGATTTTTCTTTTGTGATGTACCTGTATCTTGTTAGCAGACAACATCAACCTCACACAACATCATAATGCATTAGTACAATCATATAGCCCTAATCAATGAATGTCTTTGATCATTCACATGCATTCATACTGTTACTAGGGTGATAAGACAATTCTAACATTAATCAAGATTGTACTAATAAATAATATGAAGACAAACACATCATGAACTTAATCAAGAATTAGATTTCAAGACATACCTGAGCCTCCTTAAGTCATACCTGTCGAGACTTCTTGTAGTCTTCTTATGTAAGGCCTTAGCCTCAACTCCCCCTGAAACTGGATCTGGAGCTTGATTAGGGTTTGCTAGAGAAACCCTAAAGATTCAACCTTTGACTTTCATACTTCTGAATGGATGAAAGAATATGTCATGCTGAGCTGATCAAACTGGCATACTTCAATTTTGGAATCTCCAAAATTTGACCCCTCAAAATTGCCTTTGAAACGTCTGGATCTTCTGGACAGGATCCCGAACTAGGGTTTGATGAAGCCCACCCTTTTACCCAAACAAAAGGTTCGATCCAAGGCTCTAAACTCTTATTTTTCTTAGGAGCTTCTAGCCGTGGTTACAGACTTCAAAAATTCCAACTTTTGCTGAAGCCCTAATTTTCCATCTTTCCGATCAAAATCCCGAACTGGGGTTTGATCAAGCCCGGTCTTCCACCCAACCAAAAAATTCAATCTTGGTCTCTAAATTTCGATTTTCCTGATTAGCATTCAGCCGTGGACTCTGATTCCAAAAGTTCTAACTTTCTCTGAAACCCTAAATTCTGGAAGCCATGAATAAAGGTGCTCCAAAAATAATTCTGTTTTGACAGAAATATGCACCTGATTGTTTCTGCTATAAATCTGAAATTTTTGCTCCACAGGGTCTGAAACCCTTTTTCGGCAGTAGCCTGACCTGTCATCTTTCCATCCTGACAGGTCTGACCTCAATTGGGTTTTCTGAGAGAGAGTTATGCCAAGTGTCGCAACATGACCTGTTTATGGGATAAAACAGGAGAGCGAACTTGTACGGCATGCCACGTGTCACTGTTTGAACTTCGGCCTCTGAAAACTTTTTCTGAGATAGCTCGACCTGTCATCTTTCCATCCTGACAGGTCTGACCTCAATTGGACTCTCTGAGAGAGAGTTATGCCAAGTGTCGCAACGTGACCTGTTTATGGGATAAAACAAGAGAGCGAACTTGTACGGCGTGCCACGTGTCACTGGTTCACCTTCGGCCTCTGAAAAAGTTTTCTGAGATATTACAGTCTGTTTACTACCTGTCACTTTTTACGAAATTTCATTTGGAGCTTCCTAGCCCAAGTTATGACCTTTTTTGCCAAGGTCACCTGATTTTGACTTATTTCTGGAAGAGGCAGAAACCCTAACTTGTACTGATCATAACTCATAAAGTACAACGAATCTGAGGGTGCCCTTTGGACACAAGGTACCTGGGGATGTTATCGTCGACCTGTAAAATTTTTAGACCCTGAACCTTTGCAGAAATGGATTTATAGCGAAAGTTCCACGATGACTTGTTTTTGCTATGTAAAACCCTAACCTTCAAATTGTCGTAAGTAAAGCAAGTGTCGTAAGTGCCATACCTTGTCTTCCTTCAGGTTATCTCTGATACCATGTTAAGATTTAATATGCTAAGACAGAAAATAGCAGCATTACATTCCATTTCACAATAATATCATATACAGGATCACTGAAGAAACAACAAGCATAGCATAAACACAAGAGACAGAGATTTATCCTGGGAAACCCTCATGGGGTAGAAAACCCAGCAAAGCTTCCTCAATATAGATGACCAGCAATATACAAAGATGAAACCCTGAGACATGATCTCCTCCTCCACAATAGCAAACCTCTCCTCCACAAGTGCACTATCCTCAAGTGTGTGAGTGTGTCAAATGAGGAACACACCTCCTCTATTTATACACTACACTGACATGTATTTTACACAGGTACACGTAGGCTCGTATTTAACCAATGGGTTAAATACCCTACTACAACTAACTGGGCCGACCCCTCTAGGGTGGTCTAATAACCCTTTGACCCACATGACACATACAGGGCCGACCCCCACTAGGTGGGTCTAATAACCCTAGTTACCACAACCAACTTGGAGGAATAAACATCTTCGGATTTATAGTATAATCACATCGGAGGTATGGAACATCTCCAGAATAAATAATATACAAATATAATATTCTTTGAAGTTACAATATTTCAACACCTTCTAGATTCTAGAGCCTCACATAACTTGATTCCTAAAGGAGTCATGGATGCCCTTGGTTTGAGTGTCACTAAACCATATCATGATTTATTTGCATTTGATTCTAGAGCTGTGAAATGTCTAGGAGTAATAAAGGATCTGGTGGTTAATCTTTCTCAATTACCAATGAAGAGTGTTATAATGGATGTAGTATTTGTTGACATATCCCCTAAGTTTGGCATGCTGCTCTCAAGGTCTTGGGAAAAGAAAATAGGTGGTACATTATAGATGGACTTGGAATATGCAACCATTCCAGTGTTTGGTGGAGAGAACAGAAGATTATACAGAGAATTACAATATGCATTCATAGTCACTGATGATAAGAATCCAACTAATCATCCCCTTTATTCAGTAGATGAGGAGTTGGGCTCTTGTATGCTTCATTTTAGTGATGAGAGTACAATTGGAGTACTGCAGGTAGAAAAAGAAGCATCAGTAAAATCTAATATTGAACAAAAACATGAGCTGTGGCAGATGTATTTTGATGGCTCTTCATGTAAAGAAGGAGTAGGAGCTGGCATTGTTTTGATTTCCCCTGGCGGAGAGGTAATTAGTTTGATGTATAAACTGGAATTTGTCACTACCAACAACACAGCAGAATATGAGGCATTGATACTTGGTTTAAGGGATGCGAAGGATTTGGAAATTCAACAACTTTTTGTTTATGGCAACTCCAAATTGGTTGTCCAACAGGTGAAGGGAAAATATCAGGTAAAGCAGGACTTGTTGAAGGTATATAGAAATGAGGTTTGGGATATGATCTATAACCTTTTTTATAGCATTTAATAATATTACTTTTATTCCCATAGATCAGAATCAGACTGCAGATTCACTGGCCTTGGAAGCCACTCATTTCAGGATTCCAAAGCATACTCAACTGAAATATCCAATTGAAGTTAAATATAGACCCTCAGTGCCAGACAATATAAAACAATGGAGAGTTTTGAAGATGATTTGGAGATTAAAAAATTATTGGAATTAGCTGGAGAGTTTTCCCATTCTTTAATTGATTAGGATCAAGATGAGGAGATGGATGATACTGCTGCATACACAGAAAATACAATTGCTAATCACAAAATAATTGAATTGAAGGGGAATTTTATTCCTAGGGGTTTGGTCCCCCTTGAGAGAATTTTTTCCAAAGATGACACTATGTTGAAACTTTCAATGCAGTCTTCAGAAGAGAATATCATGAGCTGTAACATTGGAACAGAGGAGCAGCCTAGAGTGGTGAAGATTTCTAAATCTCTCCCAGTTCAGCAAAGAAACAGGCACATTGAATTGTTAAGGAGGTTTATTGACATTTTTGCTTGGTGTTATGAGGATTTAAGAACTTATGAGACTAGTATTATTCAGCATAAGGTGCCTTTAAAACCCAATGTGAAACCCTTTACACAAAAATTGAGGAGAATTAACCCAGCTCTGCTGCTAGTTATAGAGAAGGAAGTCAAGAAGTTACTAGATGCAAAGATAATTGTTCCATTGAGATATTCATCATGGGTTGCGAACTTGGTTCCAGTTCGAAAGAAGAATGGGGAGATTAGGTTATGTGTGGACTTTCGGAATCTTAATAGAGCTTCTTTGAAGGACAATTATCCATTGCCCAAAATTGAACAAATTTTACAAAAAGTGGTGGGAGCTCAGAGAATTTCCATGGTTGATGGATTTCCAGGGTACAATCAAATAGCTGTACATCTGGATGACAATGAGAAAAAAGCCTTCACTACTCCATGTGGCACATTCATGTACGATAAGATGCCATTTGGATTAATGAATGCGGGTGCAACATTCCAAAGAGCTATGGATATAGTCTTTGTAGGTGAAAAGGAAAAATTTGTTGTAATTTATTTGGATGATATTACTGTCTTCTCTCAGTCAGATGATGAGCACTTGATACATCTTGAGCAAACATTTCTGAAGTGTAGGAAATTTGGGCTGTCATTGAACCCCAAAAAGTCACATTTTGTTGTACAGGAGGGAAAATTTCTGGTACATCTTGTTTCAACTGATGGTATTAGAATAGACCCTTAGAGAGTTAAATCAATCCTGAAGATTACTATCCCGAGGAGTAAAAAAGATGTTGAATCATTCATTGGGAAAATTAATTTTTTGAGGTGGTTTATCCCAAACTTTTCTAAAACTATTAAACACATTACATACATGTTGAGGAAGGATCAAGAAGTGAAATGGATAGTAGAAGCTAAGGCTTCGTTTGAGAAGATTAAACAAGCTTTGACAGAAGCCCCAGTCTTGGTAAGTCCAAATTTTTCAAAATATTTCCTTACCTTTTCTTTTGCATCCCAAGACACAATAGCAGTTGTTCTTCTACAAAAGAATGCAAATGATTTAGAGCAGCCAATAGCTTTCTTTAGTAAAACTCTCAGAGACTCAGAATTGAAGTACAGTACACTTGAGAAGTAAGCATATGCAATTGTTAAATCCTTAAAGTTTTTAGAATTTATATCTTGCATTCAAAGATAATTTCCTATGTACCTAATGCTGATATTAAAGAAATTTTAACCCAACCAGACAATGAAGGTAAAAGAGGTAGGTGGATTGAAAAAATTATGGAGTACGAGGTTGAAATTAGGCCTACAAAGTTAGTGAAAAGACATGGTTTAGAAAAGCTGTTACTTGATTCCAATTGTGAGGCTTTGGATATCCATTTAGTGGCAAATCATCCAACTCAGGAAGAATTGCAGATGAAGGAAAATAGAGAGCAGATTTTAGATAAATATGCAGGATCAGAATGGTATTCTGATATTGTCCATTTTTTATTGCATTTAAAATGTCCAGATCATTTTGACAAAAAAGAATCCAGATCATTGAAGTTGAAGGCCACAAAATACTACTTGGTTAATCAATAATTGTTCTGGAAGGATCCAGGGGGAATTTTGCTCAGATGTTTGGAAAAATCACAAGTAAAGGAGGTTATTTCAGAAATGCATGAGGGTGCTTGTGGGGGTCACAAGTATTGTAAGTCTACAACATATAAAATCCTTAGGTTTGGGTTTTATTGGCCCTCTTTATTTTTAGATGTGTATCAACAGGTTCGAGGATGTGTTCAATGTCAAAAGTTTGCTGGGAGGCAAAAGCTTATTTCTCTACCATTAAAGCCTATTGCAGTCAATGCCCCTTTTCAACAGTGGAGATTAGATTTTATAGGAGAGATTAACCCTGCATCTAGTGGACAACACAGGTGGATACTTACAGCTACTGATTTTTTCACTAAATGGGTGGAAGCAATTCCAACTCGTAAAGCAACTGAAGGAGTTATTATGAATTTTATACAGGAAAACATCTTGAGTAGGTTTGGTTGTCCACATAAATTGTTAACTGATAATGCACCTGCTTTTAATTCAAAAGCTATGGTAAGTTTTTGTGAGGAAAATGGGATTGATTTGAGGCATTCTACACCCTACTATCCCCAGGGTAATGGTTTGGAAGAGTCATCAAATAAGAACATTATTCAAAGTATTAGAAAGTTGTTAAATCAAAATAAGAGATCATGGGATTCAATGCTAAAGTATGCATTGTGGGCAGATAGGATAACTACCAAGAAAGCAATAGGTCTGTCCCCTTTCCAATTGGTATATGGTACTGATGCAATTTTCCCTATTCAGCTAGGCATTCCAGTTATGAAGGTTTTTCAAGATAGTCAAGAAGAACCCAATGATTTTCAACGAAGAATTTTTTCATTGATTGAATTGCAGCAAGAACGTGAGGCTATAGCAGAAAGAGCTGATGCATACAGAAGAAAGATTAAAGCAGTATTTGATAAAAAGGTAAAAGAAAATACTTTCTCTCTTGGTGATATGGTGCTCAGATGGGATGCGAGGAGAGACCAGAAGGGTCAGCATGGTAAGTTTGACAATCTATGGTTGGGTCCCTTCATGATTTCAAAGATTTTAGAAAATAATACTTTCATACTACAAACTCTGGAAGGTGAGGAATTGTCTACTCCAGTTAATGGACGGCTCCTCAAACATTTTTATAGTTCATGAAGGTAAATGAGGTCGCACTCATTGTACATACTAGTGTGAAATAAGACTCCATAACCAATGGAAGTTTGCAGAATAAAGCAGCAGTTTTAGGTAGCAGAAAGACACTGGTCTACGAGTTCTTGAAACCTCACAAGGAGGCTTTCATCCCACAATTGTAGCCAGATGTTAATGCTAAAATTGTTCCCTTTTGTTTTTGTGTGTTTCCTTTATGTTTGTTTGAAATTTATTTTCTTTCATTTATCCATAGTTTGCATTATTATGTTTTCAATTTATTTTTATTAAATTTTGATTGCTTTTATTTTGCTTTAATTCAAAATCTTCAAATGGCTTATCAACATGGTATTAGTCTCAAAGTTTTCAGTTATGCTTATTCAGCTTTATTATAAAGTTTATAACCAATTTTCAAACTTTATGTCAAGTGTATTTATCAAATCAGTTATGTTGAAAGATTTTGGTAGCACAAACTGCAAAATAGACCCCTAATGCGCTACAAGAATTCAATATGATGAAAAAACATGGTTATTCATGCTCAGTAATGGTTTGCTCGAATTATGATGATTGGAGAGACTTTGTTATGATTATTTGAAGTGCTGAAACACATGTCAAAAAGTTATGATAGTGGTAAGTTCCATAATGTTTCATCATCAAGAGAAATCGGGGTTTGAAGCCATGAGTTAATTTGGGAATCGCAGAGTTGAAGACACTTGTTTGCTGAACGTGGTTAGCTTTTAAACTTTAAACATTTGTCATTTCTCTTTTCTTCAGAGGCTTAATTACCAGAGTGTAGTTGTAAAATGGGAAGGAGTGGTAATACCAACAGGGTAGAGTCAATGGATACGCAGTGGGAAGAGAAATTTCCGTTATGTGCAGATGTGTTTAGGGTAGCTGGATGGTTCAATTTCTTTAAAAAGATCACGGGGTTTAATGAGGAGGTTTCGATTTATTTTGCAAAGAACCTGGATGAGGATGTTATTAAATTCAAAACCCTGTGATTTCAGCTCACTGAAGCCCTAATTTATGAGGCTATAGGTATCGCCATGGAGGGGGAGTTATGGTTCAAAAAAATTCCCTTCGAGTTCGACCCAAATCCTTTCCTACTGCCAAGTAAAGAAAATTTAAATTGGTGCAATGGAGTTCATATATCAAATTTTCGACCCGAATGGAGGCATGTGCTCAACGTTATACAAACCTATATTACATGTGAAGGCAGGTTCTCAATGGTTTTTAATGCATCTTAAAATGAACTGTAAAATGAGTGTGCCATTTTTCTGTACAAGAGCATTCATAAGATGTCAAATAAGGTAAAGGCGCATCCTGAAGATTCAAGGAAGTCAGTATTTCATCATGGACTGATAAAACTTATCATTCAAATAGTGTTACAGAAAGAACAAAAGACCTGGGAACATTTTATATTTTGGTATGGTTTCATTGCTGAGCGGGATGAGCGTGTGAACAAGGGAAAGCCTAAAAAGGAAAGCAAAAAGAGTAGAAAGGGAGGAGTTTTGATACAGGACATTTATGAGAAACCTCTATCACAAAAAAAACTTAAAATCCCAGAAAAAGAAAAGCATGTTAATGTACTTGAAGTAGAAAAGCCTGAAAGTCTTGTAGAAGAGAAGTAGGTTAATGCATTCGAAGGGAAACAAGAACATTGTCAAGAAACTCAAGAAATGGAACAGACCATTAATCCTATTGTTGAGCATCTTCAAGGTCAAATTATATCAGAACAGGCTAAGAATAGAGTTACAAAAGCTTCTGCAGAGAATTCAAAAGATAAAAAATTTACAAGATATAGACTTTGAGGCAGATGCAACCCTCCTTATGCAGTTAAAGGAATCAAGCTGGAAGTTTAGAACAAGATTAGCTATGAAAGGTAAGGTGGAAAAAGGTTCAAGTTCCAATAAGAAAACAAAGGATATAACTATAATTCAAAGCTCTTCAACTGATGAAGATGAGGAGGAAGATAGAACACGTTCTCATCAAATGAGCCTACATCAAAAGTGCAAAAAGATAGAAGAAGCAAATGAAGAAGTAAGTAAAGTTGAAGAAGAAGAAGTCAATCTTAAAATGGAGCAAGATGAATTTGAAATTGCACAAAGAATAGCAAAAGATAAGTATGAAAATGATTTAATCTTCAGAAAGTTAGATATCCCACCTTCCATATCTCAAGACCCTACTTTGTCAGGGGTAAATATATGCTCAGAGGTTGAAGATCTCGAAAAGGTTCAGGGGCAACATCAAGCAGAAATATTGTTCCTTAATGAGTCAAATGATAGGCTTACAGATACCAATAAATGTTTAAGGGCAGACTTAGGAGAAGCTAATGCTCGTTATCAGGAGATGATTGTGGTTGCTAAGAAGGCTCTGAAGAGGAAAAGAGAAGCAGAGGCTCAAACTGATGACTTAAACAAACAGGTGCAGAAACTGAAAGAGAAGAACAAGCTTCTATCAGACAAGATTAAAGACTTGGAAGCTGAGCAACCTCAACATATTAAAAGGACTCATGCGCTAGAAGGGATTGCTATGTTAGTAGAGGCTACCAGAAAGGCTACTTAATGCCTATTTTTTAATGCATTTTCATTTTGTATCAAGTATGTAATTATTAATAGTTAAGTTTTTAGTTAAAGACTTAGTTTAAAGTCTCGATTATGCAACTGCTTTTGATACCAAAACCTAAAAGTAGTTAGAAACTACTCTTTTTGTAAATGGTTAAAAGGAAGTAAATTGAGATGTAGAAGGGTTCAAATTTTTGGTTTCAAGAAGACTTATACAGTGATGATTTTGAAGCTTACAAAACTCTCATGTAAGTCCTGAAGACTGAGATAATTCATATGTGATATAAGCCATTTTATACTATTTGATTGAGTTTTTATTTTTGATCAGTTTGGTCATTCAATACATGATTTCATTTCTGTTTTAATGTTTTTAATGCAGTGAATGCTTATGTGTAGTAGATGAAAACCAGAATGTGTGATTGTGAATGTCATGGTTTATGTCTTCTCTATTAAAATTTGTTTTCAGTTCTTTGATGGATGGCATGATTTAGTAGCTTGTTAAAGTTTCATTTCCTTTTTACTTTCTTGAAATTGAAACCTTCAAACCATTAAACCCTAAACCAAGAAGAGCCTATTTCATATTCTTTTTTAAACTGTTAAGATTGTGTTGACTTGCCCCTTTGTAGTCTAGGGAAAAATCCTGGCACTAACAAAGTACATGATGAAGGCTAGAATCGACCATGTGAAAGAGCCAAACCTCATGAGAAGGATCTCATGGCTGTGAAAATAGTTTATGTGCATAACAAATTGTCAATTTGGACTTGTTGATTTCAGATTTGAGAATTTGCTGATAATTGCTAATCACCGTTGGCTTGCATAGAATTGTGTCAGGAGGACGCGTTGTAAGTGGATGTTCATGTTATGCTAGCAAGCATAAAATCCTAGAGGGCAGAGTGGTGCCACTTACAAGAGACAAACATGTGCCAGGAAGACACATTGCAGTAAGACCATGAGAGAGGGCCTGTGGAAGCCAAACTTCATGGGAAGGATCCCATATCTTGGAAATGGGTTTCGGGTGAAACGCCATTGGGTATTTTGATAATGTTCCATCTGCACTGCATGATTGTTAAACAATATGAGTGAGATAGTAAATATTATGTCAGTAAGACATATGAGGGTATGTAACATCAAAGGGAGTTGGGATGGAAAACCGAGGGACTGTCAACTCAGAGAAGGAGCCCCCATTCCTCATTAATGAAGAAAGACTACATTTGCAAACGGATAAGTGTTCTGTGACCCTAGCTAAGAATATGAATGTCTAATTGTTAGAGTCAATATGCAGAGCATGTTTTGATTTTATTTCCATTATGGCAAACTGCTTGAGTATGAGTAGGACCTACATGGCTCACATCGGAAAGGGGTGCACACTTCCCCGATGTCAAGTCACGATAGGGTTTTCAATATTGACTACACCCTAAGGAGTGGACACATTCCTGGTGTTTCAATACTTGATAGTGAATTCTATGAATTATGGTTACAATTTTGGAGCAACAATGCTGATGAGTTTTCCTATACTACTTGTGCTGTCAGCTTAAACAGATGCAATTTGGTGTTGCACACTAAAGAAGCAAAGTAAAAGGTTGTTGTGAGGGGTTGTGGTGGAAGGGTTGATGTGTATGAAAGGATGTTGTGGAGGTTGTGGGGATTTTGATGAAGGGCAATTATATGCCTCTGGCTCCATAGTAGATCCTTGACCTAGAAATGGTCGTGGTGAAGTTTCCTTCCAAGTCGGCGTGAAGGTGTACTGGTTGGACATTAATTATTTGATGTTGTGGAGCAGCCTCCATGCTGGCCGAACATCCAATTCCATAGGCGATCCCAAGGCTTGCAAAGAAAAGTAGGACCCTTTGGATCAAAGAGGAAACACACAATACAGATAAGTATTTGGTTATCTTGCAGCTTCTTGCTTATGAATATACATGTGTATATGATTTGGTTATGATTTCCTAAGCTCTTGTTTAGAGATAAACCTTATGAAAATAAACTAAACATGTGAATTGATTCAATGTTTGAGTGTAGGTATTGTTGGAAGCAAGGAATATGAAGGCATCCTAGGGATGCATGTGGACATGTGACCATCCTAAAGAGCTCAGGATGAGCAGTAATGAAAGGTGGTGCTAGTGGAACTGTGTGGGTCCTAACAGCCAAGAGTTGTAGACAAACCATGTGGAAGGACTCCATGGTTGAGAGGTCTGGAATAGACCATAGACACTAAGTGCAATAGCCAAGAAGGGCAAGTCAAGCATTCATGTTGAAGTGAAAGAGGCTAGGAGCATGAAAACCATAGTGGTGGTGTGGGTTCCATAATGGAACAAGACTAAGAGGAGAAAACTCTTAATGCTCTCCCTTTCCCATTTTATTGATGCATTTATAAAAACAGAAAATGGTTTGATGCATGTCATGACTTGAAATGATTGTGTTAATTGCTTGAAATAACTGTGAATGCTGAATTAATGAATTTCCTATAAATGGATGAACATGAAGGAATTCGTGTGTATGTTGGGCAAGCATGGAAAGTGCGAAAGTCTCATGGGTAAAGCATGGACTACACATGTCAATGGGGCAATGAATTTACGGATCTTAATGTTTATATTATGCTTGGCCTAACAAAAATTGAAATGATGTATTTCACAGGTGAGAAATTGAAGCGATTGGTTGCAGCTGATACAAGCAAGTGTTGCTAGTAAGAAAAGTGTGGTCAACTGTGTACATTTCCATGGAAACAAACCAAAAACTAATGGATTTGGCTGAAACTCTTCTTCAAACAATTGCCAAGACCCAAGAAAATCTTGGAGAACTATTGAAGCTACAAAAGCAGCAGAATAAGATGAACCATAAGGTTTTGCAGGACTTTGTTTGTCTGTAAAGACAAGTAAAAATAATTTTGGAAACAATCAACTGAGGAAAGGACAATGAATCAATGAGGATACATTCATCGAATCAGTCCACTAAGAAACGTTCTAGGTGGGAAGACTCAAAGGAAATTGAGCAGGAAAAGATAAAGCAGCCAGTGAAATGTTGGAAATGTGGAAGGAATCATTGCCTCCGCAGCTTCCCAACTGAGGAACATCAAGAGGGTAGCAGTCATAAAGCTTTCAAACTTGTGGATGAGCTGGAAGGTCAGAACCAACAGGAGCAGTTTGTGGAATCCAAAGGACTTGGTCCTGAAAGTTCAAAGTAAAGGATAGAATGAAGGGCAGATCTGCAATTTTTTTGAAAATTTTGGACGTGTAAATTGTATATGTATTCCTAAGTATTGGAACACCGAGGACGGTGTTATTCTAAGGGGGAGGGGATTGTAATACCCCATTTTGACCCTTAGGATATATTAGCTTTTAATGTAAATATTGTATACCTGTGATGTATGTTTTCCTAGCATGGAGCTCAAGGCCAAGGCCCTGCTAGTGGATGCTCAGCCTTTTAGTTAAGAAGGCAAGTATTAGATATTATGTTACCCATATGCTATTTAGCCATGGAACATTGTAAAAATGATGTAAATAAACATCATGCAATAAAATACCAAAACTGGCTATGGAAGCAAGTAATGAGAAGGGGCCATGTGTATCCACTAGGGAGTGGTGAAGGGGCTGTGGGATTGAAACATAGGCTTCCAAATGTCATTTTGAGAACCCATTTGACTTTCCTTGCTGACATTTAATTTTGTTGTAAGGAAGTTGTTGAAGAATTCAGTCCATGGCTTCAATGGAGCATGGGCAGCCCAGAAATTCGTATGGTAGGTATGGGCTCTGTTTTTCTTGTACCAAAAGTCACCCTACTTCATGGGAATTCGTTCTTCCTCATTACCATTCCATTGTGGAAGATCCCAACATCAATTTTCATCCATTATGCAAACCCAACAGTGAGAAAAAACTAGAAATCGTAACTATGAGCTAACCCACGTTTTGAGGAGCCATAAACGCCTCGAATTTGGTATTGAGAGTAAAATCCGATGGAGGATCCATATGCATGAACCTTGGGGCGAATTTGAGAGTGTTAGATGCCCAAAAATCCATAGGAAGACCCCGATTTTATAGCCTGGAAGCCCAATTACGGGATTGAGTTATTTCATCACCGAATGGAGAAATTCCAAGTGTGAATGATAGAACAGAGGTTGGGATTGCTTGATAAACCCAGTGAAGACTATAATCTCAAGGATTTAGTAGCTTGGACCTTTCTATGCTCACCCTGAAGAACACTGGATGCAAGGGGCGCCTGAAGGACTGTGTAACAGAGAAGGGGATCTTCCTTGTGCTGGGTGTGGGCTATTGAGTGAAACCATGGCTGTGAGTGAGCCCGTCTAGTTCCTCCTTAGTGGATACAAAACCTAGCTCGGGGGTGGTCTCTCAGCTGAAAGAATACAGGATGGACAGAGACCTATGGTTGTGTGGAACGTTTCTCTCACATAGCCAGTTGTTTGGACAGTTACATTTCAAGATAAGTATTCTCTGTGGTTAAATTATGCTCATTCTATATTATGCAACGTGTTTTGTTCTGAAGGTTAATTATTCATGTTGATGAAATGAAAGGATTATCTTAATATGGTTGACATTAAGTTTGTGCATAGCGTGAGAATGGGATTGATTCCTTGTATTCTGATTCATCATTTGCTCGGGATAGATATGCTGATGCATTCCAGTTTGTGTGTGTTAATATGTTTTACTTCCGTTGTGTTTATTAAGAATGGTCTGCACACATGAGTTTTTAATTATTTATGCATTTGATAGTTGAATGAATGGGGCTGAGATTGTCAAATAAGCTCCAGAATGTTAGTCATGTTCCCTCCCTTTCCTTGGATGGACGGGAGGGGACGTGATAGGTTTGCTTGGAATTTTTACATGATAGACACGGTATTTCGAGCTATGGCTCAAATATACAGTTCCATACATCATTCTACAATTAGACAACACCAGTCGGAAAAACAAAAATAAGATCGTGTTTGGCTATCTTAACATGCTTGTTGAATTGGGAATTTTTCAGAAGGTTAAAGTTGGTTTCCTTATTGTTGGAAATACACATGACCATATTGATCAAATGTTTAGTCGTTTTGCAGTTACACTGGGGAGGAAGAATGTCGGGATCATGCCATCATTAATTGAAATTATTAGAAAAACATATAGTCAAGAGCCTATTGTACTAACATTGGAGGAAACTATTGATATGCAAAGATTTATTTTGGGATCACATGGTGAAGAAAGGTGCATTGAAAAACTTAATGGCATTAGCTTTCAACATCAATTTTGTATAAAAAATATTGATGGGAAAACACTACTATGGGGTAAGAAGTACTCAACAAGTGCAGAATGGGGGCCTACATCTGGTTTAGCATTTCTAAAATTTATCCCAAGTCATCAAATGTATGCTTCAAATTTATTGTTGTTGCAATCAACTGTTGAGATTCAAAATGTGCGCTGACACAATAGAGATGTTGATTCTTCTCAATGCTTGGAAGAAATAACAAAATTATATCAAAGATACATATGACTTTTTTGATGTTGTCGATTCTTTTTGGTGGGAGTCTTTTTTCATGGAGAAAAATGACATAATTTAAAACTCTACAAATGGGGATATTTTTTTGAAGACTCCATTTAGTTGGCCAAAAACTATGTCAAATGAAAATGAGAAGAGAAATGTTGAGCCTGAAAGTGTCGAGTCTTCTCAACCATAAGAAAGAGAAATGTGTATTGGGTCTAGAATATCATCTACATGATGTGAGGCGATGGAATACCTTACAGAGGCTCAGTACAAGATATTAAGGAGGGTTGCATGATTGTAGTTTTGGCCACAAAATATCCATGTGGTTATCCATTCTGGATTGCAAAAGTTATGAATGTCAATAAAAAAAATGAAGAAGTTGTATATGTTGAATTCCATTGGTATGTAATAGACACACACCCATTCGATGGTGTGTACAAGCCGAAGATGGTGATTGAGAAAAAGGTTTGCGAAAA
Source organism: Larix kaempferi (assembly GCA_027924585.1). Taxonomy (NCBI): domain Eukaryota; kingdom Viridiplantae; phylum Streptophyta; class Pinopsida; order Pinales; family Pinaceae; genus Larix; species Larix kaempferi. Next base: position 8,737,419 of record BSBM01000598.1, on the reverse strand, counting down.
GAGAAAAAGAAAGGGTCAAAATGTAAATCATCACCGCATTGACATTTTGAAATTAGAGGATGTTGACATACTAGTTTATAAATTCCAGTTGACAAAGAAAGGAACTCTTCGTTTCAAGACTATAAAGATTATCAAAAGATTGTTGGCACAAGAAATAGATGCAACATGGGAGTCCGCTAAAGCAAGGAATATATCTAGAAGGAATATGGCATATGGAATTTTGGGCATACATGAAACTCAGATGGTGCACTTATTGATAGTAGAGAAGAATACAGGTCATCTTTATCTTCATCCAATCAGTCATCTAAAGAAAATGTAGTTTTTTATGGTGTGTCATAATCCATGTGTTGATTTGAATATTTGCACATGAAACATTTTGTCTTTTTTATTAAGATGACATTGTTTGTATGGAAACTCTAAAGGAGAGCTTGAATTTTGATATGAATTGATTCCACGTATTATGGTTTAATATATGATTTTATGATCAATATCATAAATTATTTTATTTTATATGGAAAGAGTGGTGAAATCATTTCTTTAATAATTTGTGTTTAACTCAGTGCAATTTTTATATAGTGTTACTAAGAGATTAAATAAGTACAATTTCAAATTATGATAAAATGATATAATAATGCCATTTTTTGAAGAAATGTGCTACCGATAGCATTAGTTTTCAATTTAGAGCTTGATTTTAAGGTTTTTGCAAACAACAATAATAATTGTTTTCGTCCATTTCTATATTTTTTACCCCAAATAAAAAAGTGGTGCTACCGGTAGCACCACCATTTGATTTGGGCTTTTTTTGTGTGTTTTTTATGCAAAATTATGGCTAGAGTTCTCATTTTGAGTATAAATTTATCATCAAGTTGTATAACTTGTTTATCTCAAACTGTAATTATCTATTGATCACTTTATAATGTTCTAACTCGCTCAATACTAGTAGTTGTGACTGCATTTCTGAATCTATAATCGCCATAGTTTGTGACTTTTGGTTCTCTTATTTTCTTCGATAATAAATGGACACGAAAGTGCAAAGAGCACCCAATGTAGTCCTTATGCAAAAAAACCTTAAATCTTCATATGACAAGGTTTAATAACCTTTTCCTTTTAAGTATGTATAACTTTGAAATTATAATAATAATTATTAATAAATAATAATATTATAATATATATATTCTTGAAATGGATTGAATTTGGGTTTTAAAAATATAATAATAATAATATTTTATTATTATATTATTTTTCTTCTTTTGAATGGGAGAGATTAGGGTTTAAAACCCTAATAAATGGCTGTGAGATAATCTTACACCCAATAGGTGTTTATATATTAGAATTTGGGGTGGACTACCATCTATGTTTTTCCTAGATTGAAGGAGGAGGGGACAAGTGTACCGTCCAGATTGATTTGATGGGTGTCGTTCAAAATTCGAAATAAAAATTATATATATATAGTTTTCCAGGGCACTGCACAAATAGAAAAGATGAGCTGACATCCCTTTGGTTAGTTCTTCACACAACGTTGAATGGTAATATTCTGAATATTCAAGTCTTTGAAAATTCTAAGATGGCGATTCATTGGGCAAATCACAGGTTGCAAATCAAGGCTCCTTATTTACAACCTTTGTTGTTTCAAATACAAAAACTGATAGAGCATTTTCCTCTATTACCTTCAACCATGTATATCGTGAGCTTAATGTAGAGGTGTTGGTCACTATAATTGCCTATTAATTGGAGTTAATAAACAAAGTGATCAATATAAATTATCAACCTAGGGAAGTCTAATTATTTCAAAGGTAATCAAGAAAAATATATGCGTAAACATTTCAGTAACTGGTGAATCAATTAGAAGTTACCCAATCTACCTAATTGCTAAGTCTATGCTCTGCTTATTGCTCAATCCAAATTCAATTACTAATTTAACTTTTCAAGATTAAGAGGGTTTACAATCCTTCTATAGTATCAGTTCTAGAATCAACTGCTTCAAGAATAAATTAACAAACTTGCTTTTGCAAGAAGTTAAATCCTAAATAAACATCATAAAAGAGATTCAATCCACAATTGCAATATTCAACCATGAAGGAAATCAATTTTCTTTCTACTATGTTCTTCTGTGCTATTTACCAGTTCAACCATTCATGAAAGGAATGAAGCGAGAGATGATATGCAGTAGCAGAGCACAGCTGTATCGGTAAATAAACAACACACTTGCAATAATAAACCACACATTACTCAATCGACTGTTTCAACAATCAGAAAAAATCTATAAATGGGAAATCCTATTCTAAATAATCACACTGTTTCAGCAAACAGAAATCGGAAATTAAGAAATCCTATGCTTGGTAATCAATTGTTTCAACAATGAAGTCTAACTAGAAAATCCACACCAAACAAAGCAAAAGAATTAAAAAACTAACTAATCCGGAAACTTTGTGAGAAGGTGGGCCCTTTCCTTCTAACAGAGATGCCACTGAAGGCTACCATATCAACCTAGTAGACAATGAATCAGGAAAACAATGCCTCTTTCATTAAGGAATAAGTTCAATTACAAAAACTCCCCACTCCTGCTATAATTCTTCTCAGAAAAACAAGCCTAGCCTTCTGAACCCTCTCGTCTTTCTATATATACTGGATAAGACAATTCAGGTCCTCTTAATTCAGCCATCCATGAAGATCAAAGATCTTCAGGCTGACGAATCAACAATTCAAAAATAGAAATAGTTATAATCATAATTGAAATGGGACAAGATATGTTTCATATGAGTTAATGTTCTTCACATTCCAACTGATATGGTACCAAACAAGTCTCAGCAGGCCACCTAGATAGATGCTCGAGCCGCTCCTGTAACAAGTTGAACCAGAGCCTTGAAAAGCATGGTTGATAGCCATGTACTCCTTTGTCTACGTGTCTCAACAAGTTGATACACCTAAATCTTATTACTTCCATTGATCCTTCACAAGCCAACACAATTAGGAATAAAATCCATAATCACAAGTAATCTTTAAGCATTAAATACAACAAAGCAATAATGAATTATACCTGTTTGAATCCATGATTTTCCTTAGAAATATAATGACTTAGTTACAATAATAGGGAAAAACAGGGAAAAGGATCTCAATGAAAGTGAGCACAAAGGGGCATTTCTAGCACCCAACATATCCCCCCAACTATGCAATTGCATTTCCTCATGCAACATCCTCCAGCTAATATGAATTTGAGTTTGACTCGAATATTTTCCTGTGGATATTGGTGAAGTTGAAGGAGGATTCAACCTTCTCTCCATGACTTAAAAACCCATTACAAGCAATCAATTATGCCCAACATTTATTTTTTGCTTTCTTGTTCAATTGATAGATGCTCATGTATTTCCTCTTAGGAAACCATAGGAGTGGGAACCTAAATCTTAACCCCAGCTAGCTTGGCCCACATGTATGCATACACTTCACATATTGTCGCACTCGAGACAAGGCATATTTAAATTTTTTGAAACAATAAGGGTCTCTTGTTCGTAAGGGCTCAAAAGAGGCCTCCCACCTTTTCTTGCTTCCTTCCACTGCATAGGACTCCTGTTGTGAGATCATTATGACACATTTGGATATGATTTCTTGTTGAAATTCTTCCAGATGATCATCCTTTTGAGGAGAGGAGAGGTGCCTTTTATGTCTTGCAACAAGGGTCACAGGGGATTGAGGTTCACCTCTTATCCATAGAGTAGAAGTATCGTCATTATTTTGGATAGTATGGGAGGAATTCCACTAGTTCATATGATTTGTGACAAAATAAGTGAATGGTCTCAGGTGAATTTCACCTATATGAGTAAATAGATTAGACCAAAGGTCCATAAAGCAGGCTAATTCATGTAGATACAACTCACAATGTAAATTTTTCCCAGATAAATCACTCTGAGTAAAGGAAACTGAAAATTGAGGGGTTGTCACAATCTGATAAGGCTTCCATTCCTTCAGAGCTTTAAGCTTAAACAAAATCATTTATTCATACATAAATACTGAATAGGATGGTGATGGAGCTCTGCAACTTAAGAGTTCCTGAACCAAATTATACATTTGTTCTTTCTCCTATTTTATGGTCTTTAATTTTCTTATCTCTTTCAATTATTCCTGCAAACTTTCCCATTGGAATTTATGGAATATTAATTCCTCAGACCATATTTATCTGAGTTCTTTAATGGATTTCCTATGTTCATGCAGGGGAACCATTCCTTCTTCACATAGAGTAGCGCGATATCTCCATTTGATGATTTCAAGTTTAAGCAGAGAAATTTCCTTGGCCATCTCCTGATTCCTTCCATTTTCTGTGTCCTCTTCATCCTCTTCATCCAGCTCGATAACCTCTAGAGGCTTCAGGGCCTTCGCTTTATAATCAAGTTTCCTAGGTAGGGATTGGTTCTGAATCAACATATCCTTTGTTTCAGTAGTCTCTTCTCTACTCAATAGCTCGGGGATCTTATCATCCTCATATTGTGGCACAGTTTCAGCAGATTCTTCTTGTGCTACTGGTTCTTGTGCTTTAGCAGCTTCTCCTTGTGCTACTGGTTCTTGTGTTTCAGCAGCTTCTTCTTGTGGCATTAGTTCAGGGACTTCAACATTTACTTCATGTTCCACTGGTTCTTGTGTTTCAGTGGCCTCCCTTTGGATTGTTGATCTTTGTGTTTCAACATCCTCTTTTTGGGTTGTTGGTTCTTGTGTTTTAGCACCCACTTTTTGGGTTACTGGTTCTTGTGTTTCAACACCCTCTCTTTGGATTTCTAGTTCTGAAATGTTAGCAATTTCTTGTGCAATATTGTCTTCATATTTCTTACCCAGAAATTCTTGCTTGTCCAAGGCTGAAGGGGTTACTTCTTGTTCTGATTTTTCTCATCCTCCACCATTGGCTCTGCTTGTGTTGTTCCATTCTCTTCTTGTCTTAATTGTCCAAGTCTCCAGGTTGAAAGTCCCATGATTGTGACCTTGTATCCTGGTTCTCTATCTCCCCCCCCAACTAAATTTTCCAGGCTCTGCTCGTCTTCCTCTTCACTGCTATCTTCTTCCTCTATGGCCACATGGTCTACCACAACCCCAACGACAAATTTCCCCTAGGACTGATGTCTTCGCTCAAGAGCTCTCAATATTAGCATTTTAATGAGGCCATGTTTAGTGATGGAGGCTATAGGATAATGAGACCCCCTTGCATAATGTGCCATGTTTTGCAGGGTATTCATAAGATAATAAGGAATGTTTATTAATGTGTTGTGACGCAGGTGAGAGATCAAAACAAAGTCATAGGTATAAATGATGTGGTACCTACCTTCATAGGTGATATATTTCTTCAAAAAAACTGCAACCCGGTCCCATGGGCGAGGTAGAGATTCCAATGATGTTCTACATCCCTTTGGTTGAATACTTTCTCCTTCTCCAAGGAAGTCATCTATTGCAGTTAGGTTGGGCCTCTTTCAATCGAACAATCTCTTCCCAATCCTAGGCAATCCTATGACTTCTGCTAAAACATGCTCCTAGACTTCAATCCTCAATCCGCCAACCTCTGAATGGTCTCCTCTCAAATTCATGGAGAATTGTAATTCCATTTATTCACTAAACCCATTCAATCTTTCAAAATATGTCGTCCATCCTGCTTCTTCAAAGATGTTGAAAACCTCTCCATTCCGGCGCAAAGCGTCCATGTTTTCAGGTTCATGTCGGACTGCAAAACCCCCCATAATGCCTTTCTTTTGTAATCTCAGGCGATGCAAGAAAAAATTTCCCAATTCGGACGTTGGTGTTGCAGCATGAAGAGACAACGATGAAAAGTGGAGAGTTCGTTGGCTATTTTTGGAAAGTTGGTGTAATTATGGAATATGCTCGTGCGAAAAGTTGTCTCATGGATTGGAGGAGATGGCGACGGTCAATAAGTATGGGAGAGGGTAGTGATGTGTCCTTCCGACTGGACAGGTTGGTTAAAATTTACTGACATGGATATGAAAACGTAATATAATCATGATTACCCCATCTATTAATGCCTAATCATACTCGTGATTAGAAGTCATATCTCTATGCTTACCGTGATAGATCATCAGCCTCTGAGGTGGCCTGCCTTTTCTTGTCAAATCGATTGATGGAGGTGTCCCTTCGCACATGGATTCATAAAGACGCTTGGAATTTATCCAATAAGAGATCTAAATGTGTCCATGTCAGGATTGAATTGGATCAGTGGGTGGGAATCTTGGCAGACTTTCGACTTCAATTTTGGAAAACTGTGGCGGGCATAATACTCATTGCAAAACCGGAAATTTTCATAACTGATGCAGGATGAAAACTAGAAAGATGGTAGTGGTTTGGTGAATAGCCGAGAGATTAAAAGTGTTTCAACTGAAAATTTATGGATTCTCGGCAAAAAGTGGAGTGGTTGGCGGAAATTTTGGCTAAAAATGTAACGGAGCTTCAACGGAAGGTTCGTGGTGTTTCGAAAAAAAAACGGAAAGGTTGGCAAAATTCTGGGTGAGGGTGTAGCGGAGTTTTAGTAGAAATATTAGCGGAGTTTCGGAAAATAATGGAAAAATTAGCAGAGTTTTGGAAAATAGGGGAAAAATTGGCAGAGTTTCGGCAAACAGCGGAAAAACTGGCATAGTTTCAACAAACAGATTGACAAAATTTCGGTCGATGACAACAATCAACAAGGCTTGAATGAAGTCTAGTGATCTTTATAGAATGTCGCAATTTACTTCGCCACTCATTGTGAAGGATTATTCAGCAACTGCTGAGGACCACCCATGATTTCCGCAGTCAATTGGCCCATTACAACTGCTCCTTTTCTACTGGGTCATTCGCATCTATTCCTACACACAATTTTTCTAGACAAACCGATCAAAGCTAAAAATAAATATTATCAGGTAGTCTATCAATCCTTTCAAACTAACTAGAATCAAATCAAAAGAAGTAAAATTAAAGCAATTTTATTTATATACAAATTTTCTATGAGAAATGCGTAATAAGATTTAAAGAGTGGAAGAAATAGGAAGAGATGCATGTTCCTGTACCAATTGACAGTTTGAATCAGAAGCAACGCAAGGGGCAAAGGCATCCTTCGAGAGTGGTTTATGATAAATTCGCAACCGATGACCATTGGAAAATAGTGGAGTCTGATATTCGTCGATTGTGGTCAATCAAACAGTTACATTCTCGAGTATTGTATCCACTTTGTATGGCCCCAACCATATGGTGTACAATTTACCTTTAAATTCCCTCTTGAATCATGAATCGTATAATAAGGCCCAGGCTCCTTCACAGAACATTCTCTTCTTAATAAACCTATCACGTCACTTAGAACGTTGATGCTGAATCACTAAAGTTTGATGTACAACTGCTACGCGTTTCTCATCAAATTCATTCAACTAATTTATCCGATCCTTTTGAGCTTCCGATAGATCCAAGTTCGCTTCTAAAGAAGTCCTCAACATTTTAATCTCAAATTCAATAGGGAAGACAACATTTTTTGCATACACCAATTCATAAGGAAAGAATCTTGTGGTGTTACACCATGTAGTTTGATATGCCCATAATGCTTCAGGGAGTCTTTCAGCCCAATCTCTGGGATGACTCTTCACAGTCTTTGTAAGAATAGCTTCAATGACTTTATTTGTGCTTTCCACTTGGCCATTGGCCTGTGGATGATAAGGTGAAGTTATCCGATGTTGGATGTGATATTTCTGCAGAAGAGCTTCCATCTTTCAGGACACAAACTGTGATCCCCCATCTGTCACTATTTATTTTGGCACTCCAAAGCGAGTAAATATTTCTTCATATAAGAAATCTATAATATCTTGATCAGTGACTCTTACCATGGTTGTGGCCTCCACCCATTTAGTCATATAGTCTATGCAGACCAGAAAGTAAACCTTTTGTTTTAAAGGAGGGTTGATGGGTCCTACAAAGTTCAAGGTCCATTTCTCAAAAGGTTCAACCACCACTTGAGGTTGGAGTGGAATCTCATCCAATCTGTTAGGTTGACCCATCCTTTGGCAGCTATCACATGCTTGCACATACTTTCTTGCATCTTGAATCAGAGTTGGACATAAATAACCCATTCTTAACACCTTATATCCAGTTCTTTTATCAAAAAAATGTCCCCCACAGGGTTCATCATGGCATGCTTTCAGGATGCTATGGATCTCATCTTCCCTCACACATCGTATAATCTCCAAGTCTAGTCCCGTGTAAAAGATATATCCTTCTATCCAACAGTACCTAGCACTTTGTTGTACAATCCTTCTTCTTTCCCTTTTTGATAGATGAGCTGGGAGCTTCCCTACAACAAGATAATTATCAATATCTGCATACCAAGGTGAGTGAAATGAAACTGCAAATAGATGTTCATCAGGAAAAGAATCCTCAACTGGCGAATTATCATCATTATTGGTTAGTCGAGAAAGAAAATCAACAACGACATTTTCTTTTCCTGGTCTATCAACAATTGTAATATCAAATTCTTGTAGTAACAACAACCACCTGGTCACTCGAGCATTAGTAACAGGTTTATTCATTAGATATTTAATAGCTGAGTGATCGGTATGCACAAAGGTAGAGTATCCAGTAATATAGTGCATGAACTTATTGATGGCATAAATGACAGCAAGGAATTTTTTCTTTTTTATTGTGTAGTTGAGTTCAGCAGGGGCCAAATTCTTATTGATATAATAGATAGCATACGGATTATGGCCTTCCTATTGTCCCCAAACAGCCCCCAATAGCAGTATCTGAAGCATCAGAAGAAATGTGAAAAGGTAAGGCCCAATTAGACCTGCGCAAAATAGGTACTATAGATAGTCTATTTTTTAATTCTGCAAATGTTGTCTGGCATGCATCTGTCCTCTGCAAATGTTGTCTATCATGCATCTGTCCAATTGAATTGTGCATCCTTCATCAGTAAGGTAAATAGAGGAGATGCTAGTTTAGAAAACATTTCAATGAAAAGTCTATAAGAACCAGCATGTCCAAGAAAACTACATACCTCTTTCTACGTCCCAGGAGCATGGATATTCACAATTACCTTTATTTTAGCAAGGTCCACTTGGATTCCTGCAGCAGATATAGAATGCCCAAGGACTACACCTTCACTCATCATCATATGACATTTTTCAGTACTGAGAGACAGGTGAGGCTGATCACAACGTTTTAATACCTTTTCCATGTTTTCCAAAGCCTCATCAAAACTACTACCGTAAGGAGTGAATTCATCCATAAAAATTTCCATACAATCATTAACCATTTCAAAAAAAATTCCAATCATAGCTCGTTGAAATGTAGTCGGTGCATTACATAATCCAAAAGGAAGAACCCTGTATTGAAAAGTGCCCTATGGACATGTGAAGGTGTTCTTATCTTGGTCTTCAAGGGCAATCTGAATCTGGTAATATCCACTAAAGCCATATAGAAAGGAGAATATTTTTTTACCAAACAGGGTATCAAGGACTTGATCGATAAATGGAAAAGGAAAATGGTATTTTTTTGTAGCCTTGTCAATTCCCGGTAGTCCACGCAGACATTCCATTTACCATTTTTCTTAGGTACAATTACTAATGGGGAAACCCATTCAGTGTCTGAAATCGGGTAAATAAATCATGCCTTTAAAAGCTTTTGAATTTCCTCCTTCACAATGTCTCTTAGATTTGGATTCATTCGGCGTTGGGGTTGGCATATGGGCCGGAAATTATTATTAATGTAAATGTGATGAGTACACAACTCATAGGGGATACCTCTCATGTCAGTGTACACCCACACAAAGGCTCCCTTATGTTGTTTCAGTAGTATAGTCAGGCGTTTTAGTTCATCAGGTGTGAGATTGGGATTGATATTCAAGGTTTTTCCAGGCTCAATATCTATTGGAATAATCATTGAATTTTCAATTATAGGAAGGAATGGTTTTGACACTTTTAGCTAGGACTTCCTCAGTAAGTTCTTCTTGCTCAATTTCACTCAAGGCGCTATCCATGATTTGCTATGCTTGTATGAAAACCGTCGTTGGTTCACTAATGAAACTGTTGATGGTGTCATCCTCAGTTTCATTTTTGAAAGTCAAATTCCTCCCTATAGTAAGAAGAGCATTCGCGCTTTCTTCTTCTTCCAGATCTACTCATAATGGAATTTCAGCATCTAAACTTGGTTTCCCTGGAGGATATAGGGTCAAATTTTTAGTATCGGCTTCGTCAGATATTTTCATGGATCCTGATTTACAGTTAATGTATGCGTCTGTTGTAGCCAACTAGGGCCTTCCTAGAATGATTGGATGTCCCCCCAATTGATATTTGGGTTGTAATACGAGAAATTCTGTGGGGTATTCCCATGAATCAACAGAAACCACTAGGTCATCTAGAATTCCCTCAGGTCTAATTGTATATTTATCAGCCAGTTCTAGCACCGTGGGGGTTGGTCTAAGATTGGTGAGCCCCAACTTCTTTATGGTTTCAATGGTCATAACATTTATTGTTGCCCCTAAATCAACTAGAACATTGGAAATTTCAGTATACCCAATATGCACTGTAACATTGGGATTGCCTAGATCATCATATTTAGCAACGAGAACCTTTCCTATCATTAACTCAGACAAATTCCCAACCACATGAACTGTAAGAGGGTCCTTAGTTTTTCTTCCTAGTTTCTTCACACACAGATCTCTCATAGTCTTGGCATAAATGGGCACATCATGCAGGGCTTGCAATAGTGGAATTTTAACGTAAAGGTTTTTCAATTCCCCCAGAAGGTTAAAACATGGTTTCTCTGGTTCTTTCTGTAGAGTTAATCGCTCAAGGTATAGAGGAATTCTTGGAATTCTTACAGGGATACCTTCAACATATGTTTCGGCTGGTGTTTCAGTCGGTGTTTCAGCAAGTGTTTAAAAATTCTCAATGATAGGAATTGCTGTGTCGATTGGGCTCTCCACTTGTTTATTTGTTCTTTCTTCAGTCATAGGGGATGGAACATCCTCAATGACAATAGGTTCTACCACCCTCCCAGATCGTAAATGTAATTCATTGCAGGGGATAGGGGTGATAGAATAAGTTGGCATGTTTGTTGTTTCAAATTGTTGCACTACCTTATTGTTGGGGTTAGGATTGGGTTGAGCAGGCAGTTGAGGTCTTAGTGGTGCGTTAATTGGTGTTGCATTAGCAGGGAGTTGCAGTGGTGGTTGCTGATACTGTTGGTGAGGAAATTGATTGTGAGGGAATTGATTCCCTGGATAAGTATTTCTCCAACCTGGAGACCAATGGGTTTTTTGATTTGACTGAGGCGCCCATGACATCCAAGGAGTAGGATATTGCATTGGAGCTTGAGTAGATGGGTGCCACTGGTTATTAGGATAAGAATATTGTGGACGAAACTGATTATTCATATTATTCCAGGAATTAAAAGATGTGGGATTTGGATTCATACCTGGAGCACGAGGTTTCCAAGGCTTCTTTTGTGAAATGAAGTATGCTTGCTCCATGTCCCCATTAGATTCTTGGAAAAATGCCTTAGATTTTGGCAATGAAGGGCGCTCCTTAGTGTTGTGATCCAAATCACACAAACCACACACCTATACCTTGTCAAGTGGGCATTCCCTTAATGGGTGCCTCTTCCTGCATTTAGCACAAAATATGCCCAATGCCAAATCTTCCTCTGCCTACCTTTGCTTTGCTTTCAAAACATCCAATTGTGAGGAAATGGAACTCATCATATCAATTTTGAAGTTTTAGAGAAGATTACCTATTTCTGCTCGTGTATCTTCACCACTAGCTGACTTTTGTGCCCTTGTAAGGACATCCCAGTCTCTTGTGTTGGTTTTGGAATATACCCTAGAGTATCTTCGTCACAAATCTATAATATGGTCAAAAGGTTCTCTTGAGATATCCCCTTTCCCTAACAGGTTGAGGATATCCAGACAATATTCTCTCATTCCTCTCAATAAAATGGGACATCTCTTCTAATTTCAGCATGGCTAGATCGTTGCAAATTACATAAGAGTCTTTCCACAAAATCTTCCAAACTCTCATCCTTTTTTTGAACCATTTTGAAGAGTTCTTCCCTTTTATCCTTAGTTCTGCAATAACCTGATATTTAGAAAGGAAGACTTGTTTCATTTGGTCCCATGCTGTAACAGTCTCACCACCCAAACTCATAAACCAACGTAGGGCATTTCCCTTTAAGGTGACAGGAAATAATTTTAATATTTGTTCACTAGAGATGTAGTCATAACTTCGACATAGAATTTCAAACTCAAAAAGTAACTCCTCTGGATCCTCAGTGGAATTACCATAAAAATTAGGCAATACCGAGGGTGAAATGTTCTTCATAGGAGCCACCCCAAGCGTCTGTCGAATGGGGAATTCAAGTGTAGCAAATGTTTCTCCATGCAGATTATTTCCATTTTCCTCCATCACTTCTTCATGATCAAGGGTTCTCTCGATGTTCTCCATTATCTTCGTTGTTCATTTCTTCCTCGTTCTATTTCTCCTTTCTTCCTCCAGTTCCTTTCGATACTCTAGACACTTCTCCTTTGTTACTTCCTGCCCGTTAATTCGATAAAATTCCTCTGGATTTCTTGTACCCACAACACTTCCTTTATCTTCAGGAGGATGCTTCTCAGAGGTAGGATTTGAAATTTCCGTTACCTTCTCCAAGGTTGATATTGATGATTCAAGCTTAGGGAGAATATAGCTTCCTCTTCCTGAAGATGTTCGCGGTAATCTGGTCGAGGAATCAACTTTGGCAATTAATTCGTCAATAAATGTTGTTCTTCCTAGACCTTGGTTACTACCACGACCTCTTCCACCTGTAAAGTTAGTTCTTTTGGGGGTTTCACGTTCTTTTATTCTTGTATTCATGCAAGCTTAAATAATCATACCTTGATTTTGGAGTAGGAACCCGTTCGGCCTGTTGAAGGATGCGCATATCTTCACTGCGTCTTACCGTCCCTGCACCCAAAAATCAAGATAGCTAAATAAAAATAAACTAATCAACTACAATCTATGTCTACCAATTACCTTCCTCGACAACGGCGCCAAAATGTTGGTCACTATAATTTCCTATTAATTGGAGTTAATAGATAGAGTGCTCAATATAAATTATCAACCCAGGGAAGTTTGATTATTTCAAAGGTAATCAAGCAAAATATATGTGTAAACATTTCAGTAACTGATGAATCAATTAGAAGTTACCCAATCTACCTAATTGCTAAGTCTATGATCTGCTTACTGCTCAATCCAACTTCAATTACTAATTTAACTATTCAATATTAAGAGGGTTTACCATCCTTCTACAGTATCAGTTCTAGAATCAACTGCTTCAAGAATAAATTAACAAACTTGCTTTTGCAAGAAGTTAAATCCTAAATCAACATCATAAAAGAGATTCAATCCACAATTGCAATATTCAACCATGAAGGAAATCAATCTTCTTTCTACTTTGTTCTTCTATGCTATTTACCAGTTCAACCATTCATGAAAGGAATAAAGCGAGCGATGATATGCAGTAGCAGACCACAATTGTATCAGTAAATAAATCACACACTTGCAATAAGAAACCACACATTACTCAGTCGACTGTTTTCAACAATAAGAAAAAGCTATAAATGGGAAATCCTATTCTAAATACTCACATTGTTTCAGAAAAGAGAAATCGGAAATTGAGAAATCCTATGCTTAGTAATCAACTGTTTCAGAAATGAAGTCTAACTAGCAAATCCACACTAAACAAATTAAAAGAATTAAACAACTAACTAATCTGACAACTCTGTGAGAAGGTGGTCCCTTGCCTTCAAACAAAGATGCTGTTGAAGGTTACTAGATCAACTTAGCAAACAATGAATCAGGAAAACACTGCCTCTTTCATTAATGAATAAGTTCAATTACAAAAACTCCCCACTCCTGTTACAATTATTCTCAGAAAAATAAGCCCAGCCTTCTGAACCCTCTCGTCTTTCTATATATACTAGATAAGACAATTCAGGTCCTCTTAATTCAGACGGCCATGAAGATCGAAGATCTTTAGGTTGTCGAATCAACACTTCAAAAATAGAAACAATTATACTCATAATTGCAATTGGGACAAAATATGTTTCATAGGTGTTAATGCTCTTCAAAGTCCAACTGATATGGTACCAAACGAGTCTCAGCAGGCCGCGTGGATAGATGCTCGAGTTGTTCTTGTATCAAGCTGAACCAGAGCCCAGAAAAGCATGACTGAAAGCCACGAACTCCTTTGTCTATGTGTCTTGGAAAGCTAATACACCTGAATCTTATCACTTCCATTGATTCTTCACAAGTCAACACAATTAGGAATAAAACCCATAATCACAAGTAATCTTTAAGCATTAAATACAACAAAGCAATAATGAATTATACCTGTTTGAATCCATGCTTTTCCTTAGAAAGATAATGACTTAGTTACAATAATAGGGAAAAACATGGAAAATGATCTAAATGAAAGTGAGTACAAAGGGGCATTTCTAGCACCCAAGAAGAGGCAAATTTGCTTTCAAAAAATGCGCTGGTTCTTCCACCAGGTTCTTTGAGAGTGGAAGAACAGATATTTCGGTCCTCACTTTAATATTTCTATCAACAAGATTCAAGTATTTCTCATGGTTTGCAGCACATGTTTGTTTAAGAAGACATAAAGAGATACATGAAGTATTCATAGAAGCAGAACACTTTCAACAAGATTGAAGTTGTAATTTTTTTTGTGAAATCCATTGAGATGTATGTAACTTCTTAAAGAATGTAAGTCCATTGAGATAGTCTATGATCATTCTTTTTGAATGATGGATATTCCCCATTTGGAAGATATATACATATAGCTAATGCATGGATAACTCGTAGCTCATGCATGGATAATAGGTAGTGACAGAAAACCCATTTAACTAAAGAAGGTAATAGATAACTGAGGCATAAACAATGGGTGATTACAACTAAGCATAAAGAACAAGTTATAGAGAACTTGTTCATGGCACTTAACTTGTGACTTTTTAGTGTTCACCAGCCACAAGTTAAGTGGATGTGCTAGTGCTAAGAGGGTTGGAAAATAAAACCATGTGTTGGTTATATATGTGTGTGTGTGTTTCTTTTATTTTTTTCTTCTTTCTTTCTTTTTTTAATCTTTTTTAATATGTAACTATTTTTTCCCATTTCTTTTTCCTTTTTTTTAGTGAATGGCCACATGTCGATGTTTTGGTCAAAGAACAATTTATTTAGAGAAACTCTAACATGATGGCCAAAGGCCGGACCAACAGAATGCCTAAGAAAAGGGCTCTAATACCAATGAAATAAACAAAATTTGTTTACTGAAGAAATACTCAATGTAAATAGGACAAGTAATCCATGAACAAATAAATGTATATGATAAATAAGAGATTACAAATAGGAGAGCCCGTATATGTAATCCTTAAAGGGCACATTGTAACTCTTTGTAAAGAGTTGCAACTTTTAATAATTATTATTATTTTTATTTATTATTAATTAAGAACTTAATTATTATTTATTATTATTGACATATTTT
Source organism: Larix kaempferi (assembly GCA_027924585.1). Classification (NCBI taxonomy): domain Eukaryota; kingdom Viridiplantae; phylum Streptophyta; class Pinopsida; order Pinales; family Pinaceae; genus Larix; species Larix kaempferi. Next base: position 8,721,900 of record BSBM01000598.1, on the reverse strand, counting down.
ATACTCATAACAATATTCAAGGTATGTATGTTGCATGTATCATAGAATAAATCTTATGGTAGCACACGGTGTAACAAGAACCCCCAGTACTAACTGTTTCGTAGGTAGAAGAGGACAAGGTGGAAGATCAAATTTCCAAGGAAGGAGAGTTTCCCCATCAAGAATTCTAGATTTTGAAGGGCATGGATCTTCTATATCAGTGGAAGCAGAGTGTTACCCTCACATAGAAGGACAATGCTACACATATGACCTAATTAGTGGATAGTAGAATTCATAATTTGAAGCTCAATATAAACCTGTCCACGAACTAACACACTCTAGTACATCACAAGAGTCACAGGTTGGTGGGAATCCCCTCTTCTTGAACATCTTTGAAGATACATAATCCTTAGAAACTATGGAAAATAGTGAGGAATTTGGATCTAATGTTACCTTTGAATTCCTAATTGGGGAACTCAAAGGAGAGGCACCTATGAAGAATATTAATCTTTTAGCATTTCCCACTTTTCATGGGATGTCTACGGAGGATCCTTACACTTTCCTCTTCCAATTCAATGACTTGTGTCGATGCTATGATTATCTTTCCAACCCACAAAAGTTGAAGTTATTTCATGCCACACTGAAGGGTGCAACACTACGGCGGTTTATGGGATTGGGAGGCCAAACTATACATACATGGGATGATATGAAGAAGATATTTCTACAAAAGTATCAGGACTACTATAGGGCTAGGGATATTCGAGAGGAAATCTTGAAAATGAATCAAAGGGATGAAGAGAGATTATAAGAGTATGATGAGATATTTTAGTATAATCTGTAGAGATCTAAACACAATAATTTGGATCAAGAAGCTTTGAGGACAATCTTAATCAGAGGGATAAAGGATGAGTATGTTGACATCCCAAACCTCCTGGGAAGGGGGATATTTCAAAGGTTAATTAAAATGAAATTTGTTACCTATGTAGAAGTTATTTGATAGGAAGATTCAAAGCGAGAAAGAACATTCGAGAGGACCTACCAAGAGCCACAAGATCAACCCTCGAAGGAGTCACACGCATTGAATTGGGTAACTTATTGGATAACTTTAAAATTGATATTTCAATTTATTTGGTACATCTCAATTTGACACCTTAGCCACGATTTATTACAACTATTATTTGAACCAGTCTTGCAAGATAGTGAACCCTAGAAACATCATCATTCATCCTTCATCACATAAGATTCATGCCAAAGAGAGAGGTATGCACCACTTAGAAGCTCCAATGTATCAAGTGAAAAAGTAATAAGAACATAATTAGAACCCTTATCTTGCTTCAAATGAATGCTAGGATCCTTTATTTATATGAGGCTTCCCAAACTTATTTAATTTTAGATCCTACCTTGCTAAAAAGTAAAATAACTTAAAACTAAGGTTTATCACCCATAAGCCAGGGACTAAACCACAAAAGACTAAAAATAATGATAAAATGATACAATTGGATTCATTTGAATGAAGTGATGAGCCGAGGGAGAATGTCGTGCCCCAACTAACCCCAACAATGTGGAAGATCCCTCAATTCCCCCCCTTTAGTGAGGAAAATCTCTATTGAAGAAGATAACGTCACGATGAAGTGTGCACATGTAGACCAAGAGGAGCGGCCATACAAGAAAATGAAGGTCCAAGTGGGCATAAATGAGGTGTGTTAAATCGAGTATGAAAACCCTTGTAGACACAATCACCTTTTGCATAGCATAAAAATGAGTATGGCTAGGAGCCCCTACGTCATGTGTCCTAATGGGCTCATCCCAAGAAGCACTGGACACCAACCCAGGGAACAAATGGTCCAACATGACGGGGGACTTCCACCCATCAAGGGGTAGTAAGCAATGCCACTAAGCCAACACTTCCTGGAATGAAAACCAAGAGGACCTCCCATTACTAGACCACGGGTCTTAAACCCCGCTATACCAACAATTTTACATAAACAATCCCAAACTTGGCCTTTTACAATGGAAAAATACCCCTTCACTCTGGTATATCCTGGAAATCATGTCGTGGATGATGTGGGGAGTAACAAAGGGCAAGGAAAATGTGCTAGTAGATGTTTTGTCTTAGCAATTTGAGGAGGAGGGATCCCTCTTTGCATTATCCTTACCAATTCCATGATGGCTCAAGGAAGCACGCCAATAATGGATGGCTAAAGACACCATCTCATCAAAAGGCTTTAGGAAGACCCCAATCCTGCCACCAACTATACTTGGAATCAAGATACCTTGCAGTATAAGGAGTACATTTTTATCACCTCGAATTCAACCTTGAAACATTCAATCTTAGAGGAGTTACATTTGTCACCCATTGCAAGCCACTCACGTTTTCATAAAACCTATGAACGAATCAAGCACTCATTCTTTGGGCAAGGCATGAAAACATGCATCCACAACTTTATAGCAACATGCGACACTTGTCAATGACACAAAGGTGAAATAAGGAAGTCAACTAGTGCTTTGGAACCCATTCTAATTCCAAACCATATTTGGACTAATATCTCTATGGATTTTATCAATGGGGATTCTCAAATCAAGCAATGAATAAATCATCATGGTGGTAGTCGATCATCTGTCCAAATATGCTCACTTTTTTGCTTTATCACTTCCTTTTATTCCATAACTAGTGGCACAAGTCTTCATGGATCAAATCTTTAAGCTACATGGTATACCAACTTCCGTTGTATCTCATAGGAACCCTACATTCACAAGAAAATTTTGGTAGAATTTATTTAAACTTCAAGGTACCTAGTTGAACCTTAGAACAATCTATGATCCTCAAACATATGGTCAAATGGAAGTAGTCAACAAGTGCTTGGAAACATATTTGTGATACTTTACGTTGGAAAGGTCCCACAAATGGGCGGAATGGATTCATCTCGCAAAATGGTGGTATAATACCACTTATCATGGCGCTACTAGAATGACCCCATACAAAGCAGTGTATGGCCAAACACCCTAGCCAGTGGTTTCCTATTTACTAAGCACTTCCAAGGTTTATGCTATGGACACCACACTTTGCATCATGGAAGCTATTCTACACACCCTTAAGGAAAATTTGGTTATGGATCAAAATAGAATGAAACAACAGGAAAATCAACATCACTCAGAGCGTTCATTTACTGAAGGGGGTCATGTGTTTCTTTGGCTCCAACCCTATAAACAATCATCTTTCAAAAACAATCTCCCCTAGAAACTTGCTCCAAACTTTCCACAAGATATTCCAACGCATTTGATAGGTGGCCTACAAGCTATATTTACTAGATCACTCCAAAATTCACCTAGTCTTTCATGTCTCTTGCCTCAAAAAAGTGATGGGCTCCAAGTTAGCAGGCATACAATCTATATTTACTAGATCACCCCAAAATTCACCGAGTCTTTCATGTCTCTTGCCTTGAAAAAGTGATGGGATCCAATTGTAAGGTGCACACCAAGTTACCAGAACTTGATGAGGAAGGCTCCATTTGGCTCCAGCTAGCAGCTATATTGGATTCTAGAGAACGTTGATTGTGCTGGCGTACACTCAAATAAGTCTTCATCTAGTGGAAGGATATGCAACCAGATGATATCACATGGGAACCATAAAGGATTCTCCAGCGATTTCTTCACCTTTAGCCTTGCAGACAACGTTGCTTTTCAAGGGGAAGGACATGTGATTAGGGTCCTACCCCGACCTTCTTACTTTAGGAGTTAGTCACGTAATGTATGCGACCATCTCTTTTGAATAAGACAGAGTAGTTAGTAGTGAACAATTAATGTAAAAGGAGTGTTTGTATTAATTGAGGCCCACTAGGAAGTTGGTACTGAATTAATTATTTGACCATGCCAACTAGTTAGGGTTTCGGATAATGAAAGCCTATTTAAATATATAGAAGGCTATGCATTGTTTCATCAAGGATTATCGTATTGGGGCTCTACTCAAGATAAAGGTTGCCCAACTTTAAGAGGCAAGAAACATTGCTTCCATATTTGATTATCATAATACAAGAATTATTTATAGAACATTTCTCTTGTTTATTTCCTTTAATCAATTATTTTGCACTATAATCTTATGTTTCTAGCATTGTTTATCTCTATATATCTTGTTGTTGTGCTAATTTGTAGAAGTATACACAAGACAAGGGGTGGGAATGGGGATGGTTGTATACACTAAAAGGTTACACCTTAGAAGGACACATTAGGATGAAGAAAATGGCCAAGCAAGGAAGGGTGTGGTGCACATTATTGGAATTATGTGCATGCACTACTTAAGCAAGGATTTATAACTTGGCAATCTAAAGATCGAGGGCTATACTAAGAACAATTATGTTAATTTAATTAAATAGGCACAACTTGCACATTAAATTAAGTAATACTAAGAACACTTATGTTAATTTAATTAAATAGGCACAACTTGCACATTAAATTAAGTAATCAAATAGGACATACAATTATGCCTACATGGAATTGAAGGTCCTTTGTTAGGAGGGTATTCATGTAAATGCCAAGTTAATGTGATGAGGCCTCGTTGTAGAGGAAGAGCATCAACTATCTGGCACACAAAATACATCCGAAAACAAAATTGACAAAGTTCTCAACAATCTATTAAGTTTATGAAGAAGGCGAGAGGAAAAAACTCAAGGTTTTAAATAGATTCAAAGATGAGTTGTCTAAACATTATACGATTTGGACTTCTTTCAACTATCATCCCTAGCTATATATTCCTTGGCCAAATTGCAATTTTTTATTGCTGAAATTACATTTTTGAATATATAAATGTATTCAACGCCCTCAAAATAACCCTATTGCACCCAAATTGTGCAATCTCAACAGCTGATATCTTAGATCCCGCAACTCTTCTAAATTCTTTGCCGGATTTTTGACAAACATTGTGATAAAAATGTGACCTGAAAAGTCCAGATCATAGCATGTTTAGACTATTGCCAAAAATAAACTTGGATAACTAGAGCATAGTTGTAAATATAACCTTGGATAACTGGAGCATAGTTGTAAACAATGTTTTAAAATCTGGTCAACTCGGAACCAAAATTGATCGAGTTGACTTGTTTAATCTTCATCGACCTTGAATCGGGACAAAACTCAGCCTAGAGGTCGGTTTGGTATCCAAATGACCAAGTTAGACTTTGACTTGATTGATTTCATACCAAACTAGCCTCAAACCGGTCGGTTCAGCATCAACTTGACCGAGTGAATCCATATCTAGTTGGGGCACATGCGTAGAGGCTAGACACGAATATTTTTAAAAAATGACCAATTTTGTACAAGTGACATTGAAGGCAGCGACATGAAATGGTAATGTTTTGCAAAAGTGACATTCTCCTTATCTTTCATTTGCTATCATTTTACTTAAATTTTTAACATTACCATTAATTATTTGAGTATATTTGAGAGTGGTTCTAACCTTATCGGACTTCATATGCAAAAGGTAGAATTTTAGATCCCATTCAAACTTCAATAGACTTAATAGTTTTTAGGATTTTAGGATTGCAATGTTTTCACTGGATTCTATCATGTATGAGGGTAAGGGATTGGAATTTAATCAAGCACATCAAACTCTCTATGTACCTTAATGTTGGTAGTGTTGGTGCCTAATTGTTGAAGTTGATTGAACTCCTTTGTCATGACCTTAATAAAAGTGTACCCTTCAATCAAGCAAAATCATTTATTAAACATCGGAAGCTTCTTCTACTGTATTTTAACACTTGAATTAGGAAGTTTCATCAAAATTGTAGTGTGTTGACTAATGTCCTTGGAGGATCAACTTTGAGATTCGAGGTAGAGGCAAGGGCTAGAGCCTTAAGGGGGGAAGATGGTGCTATTGATGAATAGGATCCCAATATAGGCATTGATTTTGATGATTATGTATTTTCAATTTTGATTTAGAATCTTAGTTATGCATTGCAATTGTTGCCATTTTGATATATTCACCCTTACATGATATATACATGAGTAGACTTTGCAGATTTTATCTCTAATGGTTTGGAATCATAGCTTGGAATCTTTAATACATATTTTTCATTAAAATTGTAAAATTTTATGTAATTTTTAGTAGTGCGAGTCATTGAAATCAAACCGCTCTGAATCATTGCCGATTCCACGTCCGAGCCAAGTTGACCTTCAACCAGTTCAAAGTCCAGTTCCAAGTTTTAAAACATTGGTTGTAGATGCTTATTTTGACTATTACAATAAAAAATTGTAAATGATATTTACATTTTCATTAATATGATGCTTTTCCCTTTTATGTGAAGCTGTGTCTTTATCTTTTATCCTGCTGTAACTCTGGCACGTATGCCTCTGTAGCTGCATAAGTGAAAGTCAGAAAGTCAGAGAGGAATAGGGCTCTCAACACAAATCATGTAGGCAGGCACTGAGTTAATGCTCAGTCTCTTTGCAGTGAGTCTGTTCCTTCAATTCAACTATTTCAACTGAAAAATGCTTTGGAAAAATAACAACTGCTCTGTCATAGCTGCCCAGGTTTGATTCCCAATGTACCCTAACTTGGTGCATGCACTCTGTTTCAAATTTGCATGGGAGTCCTTGTAACAACATACTCTAGGAGTCTAGAACCCACTCCGGATAAGAGAAAGGGGTTTCTGTTAAAAACAACAGCAACAACCAAAAAACCCTGATCATATTCAACCACTTGATTTTATTCTTTGCAAACTGGACAGATTATATCTAACAAAAACACCCTGATCACATTCAACCACTTGATTTTATTCTTTGCAAACTAGACAAATTATATCTTGTCCAAAAATTGGCAAAGTCAAGATTGATGCCTGAGCTATGTCACATTTCAAAACCAAAGGAGGTGGGGTCAGTATGTCCCCACAGGGGTCCTCATCTGATATGCTAATAAAATCTGACTTGCTGGCTAGGGGGCCATGATCTACAAGGTTGCCTTTACACTTAAAAAAAATATAATCTAGTGTTGAACATCGTATGCTTGGTAATGGCCAGGTGGGTTCCATGAAATCCGAGCCATAACACCCACTCACTCTGGGATGACTTATCCTGGAAGAATCTTATCCTCAAAAGATTTCCCATAACGGTTTTTGCTTTTCAAGTTCTGACTAACATGCTGCAATATTTTATTGATGGTGCACCTGCTACTTCTCCAGTATTTATATTGTATCTGCACACTTTATGATCAATACTAAGCAACTTTTTATCTTCTTCATGTAGCATCTGAAGATGGGAGTACTCAGTCATTAGCTTTACTTTTGTATGACCGTACATTTAATGGATAAGCCATCCTAGGCTTTAATATCCTCCCTCACCATATCAAAATGTTTTTCAGAGAACATATTCGTCCATGAAACATGCCAGTTAAGCCTCATTTTATCTCATCCTTACATGATATCCATCTGTTTACAGTAAAAATTGTGTTTTTCCTATTTCTGGTTTAATTTAAACAGTGTTTGATTTATATATTTCTTCATAATGTACAACTTTTTCCTGTTTTTTCTCAATTTCCAAATTTTTAATTTCCTTTAAAATTAGGTTAGCTAAGATATTTTGTGGATCCCAAACCACTAAACAATTTCTGAATAATAATTAGCAACTATGTTTTAGTGAATTCATATACGTAGTATACCATGAATCAGAGAAAAGACGTACACTGGAAGAGCAAGGCTAAGAGGATACATCCACCTTGATAATGTAAAACATAAATAAACTCTTCTGGTCAAAAAGTCAGTTATCCATGATTAAGAGAATCTTCAAAGGATGAGCTACCAACATGGTGATAACTCAAATCTTTAAATTAGTAGCATGTCCACTGTTCCATAATTATGTTCCCATCATAAATGGTTATATCTACTTTTTATTCGATTATACAGTTAATTTTGGTGTTGCATCGATATGTTCTCTTTACCATGGCAAATAGTTAAAACTAGATTTTCATCATCTTTTGTACTTTTCTTTGTTCAAGGTATCCTTAAATTTCTTTTTCTTTTTTATTTAAGTCTTGCAATCTTTCTTAGGGTGAGTTTTGATGGATGCAGTCTTTTCATGTATCTTTCTACTTCCTCAAGATCAAATCAAGAGACAAATGTTTCTTTACAGCTTGTCACCAGAATTATATGTGCACAAAGCTCTCATTCTCCTCTAATAGCTCATAGATGCTGGCAACCACATAACAACGTCTTATTTTGAGCTCACAAAAAATGCAAGTGCAACATTATTTGGAATGTTATAATATTTAACTGTCCCCCAACAAAGAGAATGCTATGCTAGATGAAACACAAATAAGACAAGTTGGTTTAACAATGTTTCCAGGAGAAATCACTTGGTATTAACAAATAGCAGATACAAGTAATAACACATCCAGGAATAAAACACTGAACTAAAGATTTTTATTTCTAGACAGACCGTATGGCAATGCTATTGCAATGTATGCCATTGTAATAACCACATTGCCAAAACTACAAGGTGAAGAGGAACACACACATAAAATAAGCTCTGACAGATCTCTACCATTACATTACATTATATACATACATAAACTCAGTCTACATACTGAATCATACAAGAGCTCGCAAATTTTTGGCCAGTCGTCAGTGCGACCATTGCGGCAATTACACAAAACATACAATCTGCAGCCCACACCAAACACAACAAATACATATAACTAGATAACCATTACTTGATGGTCTGAGACAGTCCATCTTTATTTCCATTAGTAGAGACCGTGGCTAAGTAATTGTCATTTGTACCTGAAAAAATACATATAACTGTTACTTAAAAGCTGATCATTCTAAAGAACTAAGGGCATGTTACAGGAATGACTAAACCAAGTTAATGCAAAACACAAACATATAGAGTATATCACTGCTCCTAGACCGGAGTTTAGGTTATACTTATGTCTGCATTACATGCTCAACATTGTTATTCCAATTATATTTACATTTTCTTGATACAGAAAAAACAAACAATAGCAAATATAGACATCCGGTGTATAGTTTGCCAGTATGTTAAATTGGATATATACCTCTGATTCCTGCAGGAAGTAAACCATCCCGACTAGTCTTTTTAATAATATAGGGATCCTGAAGCAGTTAATGACAGAGTTAGAAGAGAATCCATATGAGCTCTGTTCCACAAAATTGCACCATTTAGCCTAAATCTCAAGTCATACCTTGCCACCAATTTCCTCTTGAAGCGCCCATATTGGACGAGTTTGTGTCATCCTCTGTACCATCCCTTTTCGTCTGTTGTTTAAACTTTTACAAGCATTAAAAATTTTCAAGTCAATGTCTGATCAGATACAAATCGGTGCACCAGAGCTAGTCTCTCTTTGAACACAAACTACTACATTATAACTTAGCCATCTTTTAAAACAGGTGTATCAATCCAGTACTCACCCCAAACAGGCTTTCTGTTTTTGTGGTCGAAGGATCACAACACAGATCAGGCCCTCCGTAGTACAAAGAAGACCCTAGGAAAGTATCATTAACGTTCTGACTCTTGCCATGAAAGCTTCCACTTTGACCTTGGCTCTTTTGTGAGTTACTGCCTGCAGACATGGAATGGGCAAATTTGAAAAAGAAAACTAGGATGAGATCGGAAGCAAAATAATTGCACTTCGTCCTTTATATGCCCACAAGAAAGGGGCTGGAGCCTATTGGGTTGATGAAAATGGGTACCACTGCTAATTTAAATCTGAAGAACATAACTACAAGCAGAGAGGGAAATGATAAATATGTTGAACAAACAATCCCAGACATGAGATAACAGTATTGTTTCTTTGATGGTGGTTAATTCTCATGTAATGAATATCTGCTCCTTTACAGCCTTTCAACAAATCATCTCTAGGCTTAATATGACCCTGACAAGATCCAATCCTTTTACCACTTATGAGAGACTTTTTTGGCATAAACCTAATCAAATATTATGTGCATGACACATGCAGGGTAGAACAGGGTAGTGTACTTGCATCACTGACAAAAAGAAAGGGACCTTTCAGTTAAAAGCCATTGATTCTTTGTTTGAACTGGATAGCATCTATATGTCTCAAGACACGGGGGGAGCATTCACTTCCTTAGGACCTCTGGCATCTATTGTTTCCAGCACGTAATTATTAACAAGTAGCATTGAACATGTGACATGGTATGAACTATGTGGTATGCTAAAATTTTAACTAGAAGGCAGTGAAAATACCAGGAGGGTCATGTCTACTCTATTCTTTCAAAGGAAAAAAAAAGTACATAACATAGAAACTGACACCCCATAAATCTTCACTTCTACATAATTCAAGCAGAGACATGAAGTAAGCTTAATGGAATGAGAGCTCAGAAGCCTCCTTTGTAAATGAATTTAACAGAGAAAAGAAATCAGTATTTATTGCTCTGGAAACAGAACCAAAACATTTGCATACCATTTAGACCTTGACCGGTTCTTGCAACCGAATGCCCCTGACTGGAACTTCTTTGTGCTCCGGTTCCATCGGGGTTAGTTGATTTGCTACCCATTGTCTGCAGTTGAATCAAGAGTCAATTACCCTCCACTCAAAATCTTTAACTGGCAGAATAGGGACATTTTACAATATTCCTAAATGCAAAACCTCCAAGGAGAAAGCTTAATATACTAATCACTCTCTGTATGTCTACAAGAGACTCCATGCCATTAACACAATCAATACTTTGTCAACAAAATATAGCCCACTTGTTATGCTCAAATGCCATTTGGATCTCATGCAGATGCCAATGCAAAGCGTAGAATAGAAGTAAGTGGAGAAAGCTTAATATACCGACCAGTCTCTGTATGTCTACAAGAGACTCCATGCCATTAACACAATTAATACTTTGTCAACAAAACATAGCCCAGTTGTTATGCTCAAATGCCATTTAGATCTCATGCAGATGCCAATGCAAAGCGTAGAATAGAAGTAAGTGGAGAAAGCTTAATATACTGACCAGTCTCTGTATGTCTACAAGAGACTCCATGCCATTAACACAATTAATACTTTGTCAACAAAATATAGCCCAGTTGTTATGCTCAAATGCCATTTAGATCTCATGCAGATGCCAATGCAAAGCGTAGAATAGAAGTAAGTGGGTTAGATGACGGGCTTTGGGAGTGCCAAAATGCTCTGCAATGTTAAGAAGGACCTTTGCATGTATTGGGAAAGAACACCATTCATCTTAACTCGACTAAACCTCTAAAGGTTCTATGAGAAATGCATGCCAGCAGAAGCAACAGCATCATATTCAAGGTACAATGGGAACCTCCTCTTGTCCTAAGGCCATAGATATAGATAATTGGTCTTGAGATCTACCCCAAGGCCATAGATATAGATATTTGATCTTGAGACCTACCCCAAGGCCATAGATATAGATATTTGATTGTTGAACAAGGCCATTGAGATTTGATTTTGAGATCTGGCCCAAGGTCATAGAGATTGGATTGGTAAAGCTCATGCCTGAAATTTAACTCCATGCTTATTAGGCACCTCTTTTCTCACCGTGACTGCTTGGGAGGAAGAACCATGGTGGGAGTGAGAACCATGGCTGCTTGGAAGGTCTGCCCTGCGCGCCACACCGACGATTTCAATGTGGTTGATTGCGAAGTCTACAAGCACACCACCAACTGGTTCTTGAAAGGTCTGTACTGCACGCTTGAGTTCACCTATGGCGATTATGGTGACATAGGGCATTCTCCAAATCACCTTCCGACTAAAAAGGGTTATAGGTAAAAGCCCATTTGGTGCAGGGGTGTCCCCCTTCTCCCATGGTTTTCACTCACTGGGACTTAATAATACAAGCAAGATAATGGATCCTTACAAAACATAGCATCAAAATTCAAGAGAAACATGGTGAGTGAGTCTCTTGAGAATTAAAGCTCAAGTTCTGGAAATAGCACGACAAATCAGAATGCAAGCGAACCTCCATAAATCCAACCAACTAACTATATACTCTTCAAATAATCAAAACTTCAATTTCATAGAAAATATGTAATATACCAAGCAACCTTAAAAAGAAAATTTAGAAGGTCAAACTAGAAAACTTGTAAAGAATTTATAAACGAATGAATGAGTATTTCTTGTTCAATTGCAAGCAATGATTAATTAAGCCATCGATTATTTCCATTTCCAGATTGGGTTGACAAATACAATACCTCATCCCCATGCGTTTGGCGAGTGAAGAGAGACCTGGAATTGGAATTGGAGTTTCCCAACAACCCAAGCAGGCCTCCGCTTGTCCCACGAACCGAACGCTCCCCTCCAAATAGATCACTAATTGATGAAGAAGGAGAAGGAGAAGTAGTGGACGACCTACTCTTTCTTCCGGAACCAGAGCGAGAGCCAGAGCCTGAACCTTCCATGACAATTCACACCAAATACAGAGAAAAAGAGCATGCAAATGCAAATGCAAGTGCAAGGGAAGAGATAGATTGGATTGGGGATGCATGTATTCGTATATATATAGAGGACAAGTAGGTTTCTCTACGCATTGGGATTTTAAGTTGAGTTGTCTTGTGTTGCTGGGCCATTCCGGATATATCGTCCATCATGTGGGGATGGAATAGAATTCATTCAAATTCAATTCAATTCAAGAATCCTCTCTCTCTCCTGCTTACCCAAAAAAATTATTGACTCGTTTACAGGACATGGACATGACCCACAAGATAAGAAGATTCATTCTTTCATTTCCAACTTTTTCCTGCCCGGCCTCCACCTGTTCATCAATTTTTCATTGCACTATTATTTGGGATAAGTATCATCTGGTGTACAGGTACTACAGGTTTAATACCTGTCTATCTAATTAACCTATTCCAATTTCTCACGTCTACTCCATGTCTAGGGATTTGGAGACTTTTGCCATGTGGTAGAGAAATCAGGGTTTAGAGATCTTGCCACGTGGAAGAGAAGTTGGATGTTCGTTAAAGGTAATTGTCAAATTAATATAATTTTTAAATTAAATTATGCATGGAATTGATGAACTTGTGTGTTTCCTTGATGCCTTCTTTTGCCAAACGCCTCCTCTTATTGATTAACTTGTGTGTTTCCTCAGCGCCCTGCTTTTCTTTTGAGAGTCAAGGAAGTTTTTTTACTCTTCCGAATGGATTCTCGGCAGGGCTGGAATTTGATGGATAAAATGTCTGTTATGGTCATTTTACTCGTTAAATATTATCTATATTTTACATTCATTATCAGAAAAATAAAAAAACTAATAAAAAACTAATAAAAAGTTTGTTTATAATGTCGAAACCATCATTTTTAACGAATGGAATTCTTCCCAACTTCCTATCCTAATCCCCGGTTAATGGAAAACCTCCTACCAAATAAGTTTACTTTACTTCCTAGAGAGACCAATACCACTTGGCTCCCCTGAAAACTGGTCATGATCATCATGCTTACACATGCCTATACATCATGCTTAGGACTTTGCCTATGCCCACACAAGCCACAAGCCACCCTCTAGTATACTGCAGATATGGAGTTGTGACACTTGTACTCTTCAAAACAACTCCATAAGATTTACACTACACTTTTCATAAAATGGTTTTTAAAATTGAACTCTTAAGTTTCATTTGAATTTACTAAAATTTAAATTTTGAAACATTACATAAGACCATGGATACTATAGATACCACATGGCAGACCATTATTCCCCATATTATCTCTCGATGAATCAATAGAGATGGGCGGTTAGTCCAAAGTAACTGTCAAAGTCAAGCAAATGTCGTGTAAGGAGATCGGCTTCTAGTTCTTCTTTAACCAGAAAAGGTACATTTCATATGAAAGTTCCACTCCATTTGATCAATAGCCAATAATTCTATATTTTTAATGTTTGTCTTTTTCAATGAGCCAAAAATGGGTATATGTATGTTACTAATAATAATTTTATATTTTTCATATTTGTCTTTTTCAATGATTCAATATCCATACAAGTTAGGTTAATCTGTTTTTTGAGAAGACCTAGAAGCATGATTGAAATTGACATCCACTTTGTTAAATAGAAGAAAATTATAATTAAATAAGGATGTGTTACCATTTTGGAGAGGTTAAAAATTTTCAATGAAATTTGATTTGAATTGATAAAAACTTTACCATCTTATTTTGATTTTAAAAAATAATGTTTATTTTATATTTCAAATTAGAGTAATAAATGTTTGAAAAAATAAGATTTTTCGAATTATAAAATTAATTTATTTTAAAAAATTATAAAATTTTATAATAATTAAAAGAAATTTCAATTTTTCAAAATTAATTAATTTTTTTTAAAAACACAAAATTTTTAAGAGTGTGATATAAATGATGGTTATATATATATAAAGATATGGGATTCCAAGCGAATGATGATGATTTAGAAAGTTTTGGAGGGTTTCAAAATATTATTATAAGAATTTTAAATGTCTACATAAATTTTAGATATTTCTTTGGAATTTGAATGAAAATTTTTAGATATTTTTTTTGGAATTTGACTGAAAAGAAGGTTAAAATCATAGAAATATCTTGTATTTGGAGTAAGCTAATTTTGTAGCAAATGGTTTTTTTTTCAACCACAAATTTGAAAAAGATTTGACAGAAATTTTAAGGAGGGAGTTCTATTGTGATTCAAAACCCATGTATGGTTGAACAATGTTCTTAAGGGTTTTGTCTCCTCAAAAATCTTATCAAAGCTCTAGATTGATAGGAAGTCTAGCTTTTTGTATCGCTAGATTTCTTTAATAGAAAAAATTTCTATAATTTTAAATGGCTCTCCATATATCCCACTATTTATATATTTTTTGAAAGAATAGTTCAAGAATACTTCACTATGGCCTTTGTGGATTGTATCAATTGCTTGAACTAACCCTTGGGGATTATCCAATTGTTTATATAGAGATAGAGATATAGATATATTATAGTACTCTTATATTATTATATTACTAAATCAGACGTTATTTTCTTTCCTTTTTTCCTCAAGAGGTGGCTTCATGGGGAACCCCTGTCTTCCCCAAATTTTTTGGATGGATCATAGAGGCATATCAACTACCAAATGGAAAGGCAATTGGTATCCCAAAGAATCCGAGAGAATGGATCTTGAGATCTCTATGGACTTCACACAAGAGCATTTTACCAATCGAACCAAGCCTTGGGGATATATGTATATATATGTATGTGTGTGTGTGTTTCGAGGAAAACCTTGTGGGGAAGCCAATGGATGTTTTTTTACATTCATGGATGGCATCCCTAGTAAATCCATCGATGTAGACCAATGCACCTAACCTAGAAGGATTCAAATTGGACACTTGCTAGCATGGAACTAGACAGATGGCTAGCAACATTGAGAACAATTTAGTTAAGCTAACCCCTTGGGCCTATCCAAGAAAAAACTCATAGGGAAACCCAAGGATGCTTCCCCACATTCATGGATAGTATCCCTAGTAAACTCATTAGATTAGACTAATGTGCCTCACACAAGGGGATTCAAACTAGGAAATTGTTGGGATGGAACTAGTCAAATTCCCATTTACATTGGTGTTAATCAATTGAAGTAACCCCTTAAACTCTTGAATTAAAGGACATGGGGATGAGTTTGATCCATTTATGTGCATGGTTCATAAGATAATTCAATACAATCCCTCTTGGTGCAACCAAACATTCAACCACTGGTTCAAGGTGACACCATGGTTCCAAGAAAAGTCCTTAGGGGAATTGAACCTTGCCCTGATCCAGGTGGATATCGGTGGCAACCCACCTCTTCCAACTGGCTCAAAACAGTCTTCTGGCACTTTTGGTAATTTGCTATTTTTAGCAGTTTTTCGGGTCCTAAACTTATGGAGCCGTTTTGATGCCCAAAATGACCACTGGTATCAGAGCGGTCTGCTCTTTGATTGTTTCTCGGTGCATGTCCCTGACGAGGTCAGGATACAGAGAGTTGGGTCTCAAACTAGTTTCACTTGGGGAAGATCACTCTCGCTGCCCCAAATGGCCTCTCATGGCGGAAGAAAAGAGAGATGATGGAGCAGTAGATCCTATCAAGCTGTTGCTCAAGGAAGCCCTCGCGTGACAGAGGAACGAGATGATGGATAATTTCACCGAGATCCTTCGACGCATGCCAACAGCAGCAAATGCACACTCAACGAGCAACCATTTTGGAGATACGACTCCCTTCAAGGTACAAGTTAATTTTGATATCCCATTATTTGAAGGCCAAATCGATGCCGATGCCTTAGATAAATGGTTGAATCTACTAGAAGGGTATTTCTCTGTCCACAATTTTTTCGACAGGGAAAAGATCGTCTTTGCACTCCTCAAGGTCGTCCCCCATGTCAAAAATTGGTGGGAAACTTATTGTGAGAAAAACTCATTAGACGAGTCTGGATTGTTGAAATATTCCAATCACACTTGGGCCTCTTTTATAGATGCCATCAAGGAACAATATTACCCTGTTGGAAACTATGATGACCAGTACACAAAATGGACCATTCTGCGTCAAGAGAGGGACCAAACGGTGTCGGAGTACACCAACAACTTT
This sequence comes from Larix kaempferi, assembly GCA_027924585.1. NCBI lineage: Eukaryota > Viridiplantae > Streptophyta > Pinopsida > Pinales > Pinaceae > Larix > Larix kaempferi. The sequence goes on along the minus strand of BSBM01000598.1, from coordinate 8,705,410 downwards.
CATACCTTGCGCACAAAGCTGGGTATCAAGGACTCCGAGCGGCACCTAGTACTGAAATATTGCAGTGGCCTGCACTGGTACATACGAACAGAGATGGATTTCCTGGAAATCTCTTCACTCGGATCCGCCTATCGATATGCTATCAAAATCGACAAGAAATTTCAGCAAAAGAACAAGCGTGACTTCGGACTTGCGCAGAAGTAGGGCAAGGGAAACTCTGGCTCACAGAACACGGGGCAGGGAAAGGAAAACCAGTCCCAACCACAAGCGAAGAAGGGTAAAGAAAATAAAAAGAAGGACACCGGGAAGTGGTGCGAGTTCCACAAAATCCCCTGGCACAACATCGATGAATGTCGCTCAAAACAGTCATTGGTGGCTGAGATCAAAGCTTCAGAATCAGATACCAGTTCCGATTCTGACTCATAACCTAATTTCACAGCTGCGCAAAAAGGGAATTAGATCATTGATGCAGAACCCAGTGTCATTGTTTCCACCACATGGATTCAACCAGAGGAACCTGAAGAGTCAAAGCAGAGGAGCGCCTTTTCCACTCACAGATGTGGGTGAAGGGAATTCCCCTACACTTTGTTGTGGACAACGACAGCCAGAAGAAACTGATCTCAATAGAAGCCATCAAGAGATTGGAACTACCGATAACACCACACCCGCAACCATACACCATTGGATGGCTAAGCCAAGGACGAAGGATCCGTGTCAGTCATCAATGTCACCTACCATACGACATCAAGCCCTTCAAAGATGAGGTATTGTGTGATGTGGCCCCACTTGAAGTATGTGATGTTCTTTTAGGAAAACCATATATGTGGAAGTGTCATGCTGTATATGAATCACAACCTTGCAGTGTCATTGTCACTTTGGGAGGACAACTCTATCGGATACAAGAGATAGTTGCACCTACCCCAGCCAAGCAGGGAAGGAAGATAATCTCCCACACTGGGAAATTTTCCCTATTCACAGTTGCCACTAAAGGAGAACATTAGATCACAGAGACATCCACAACTTCTGCACATTATCCTTCTACTCAGCAGAAACAAGAAAAACACGAAGTCAGTGCAACATCGCCTATTTGGGTACCTCTATAATGCAAGGCCATGCATTCAAGGTGCTCATCCAAAAAGAAACCATCCACACTTGTGCAGACCAAGGATACCACAACAACCAAAACTGTTGAACAGCTCCAGCGCATCCATCAACAACATTTACAACCCTCTGAAAATGTCAAAGTAAGGCAACCTTTCCACTTCAGCAAATGACGCACCAGGAGCCCAACTCGACACACAACTCGACATATGATAAGGGATTTGACGCAATGGAGACCATTGCTTCCTAAGGAGGGAGGATTGATCCAGGTGGATATCGGTGGCAACCCACCTCTTTCAACTGGCTCAAAACAGTCTTCTGGCACTTTTGGTAATTTACTATTTTTAGCAGTTTTTCGGGTCGTAAACTTCCGAAGCCATTTTGAGGCCTTAAACGACCTTTTTTGGCGATTTGGGGGTCAAAATAATTTCCCTCAGCATTCATTTGGCCCCAGTCAAAATTTGTAAATCTCAGATAGCCCTTTCCAATGGGCTACCAAGCGCCCCAAATGGAGATTGTATGCAAACGTTATGACCCCGGGAAGTTGACTGTTCAACTAACCACCTTGGGGCCACAAACTTTATGACGATTCATATTCTAGGGTTAGGTTTTTGGATGTTTGGGATTCTCTCCCTCATTCTTATGATAAATAGGCCCTTTCGGCCTCTCTTTGTATTCATCTTGGCACGAATGAGCATAGCGGCCACATCTCTTCTCAGAGATAGCTACCACCATTCTAGCTATTGTATTTTACAATCTATTCTATTTCCGCTATTTAATAGAATATGTGTTTACTGTATCACTGTATTATTTGCAATATATATCTGTATATGCTATCTTTTGTTTTGTTCCCACATAAATCCGGATCAGTGGTATCAGAGCGGTCTCCTCTTTAATTGTTTCTCGGTGCATGTCCCCGACGAGGTTAGGATACAGAGAGTTGGGTCTCGAACTAGTTTCACTTGGGGAAGACCACTCTCACCGCCACAAACGGCCTCCCATAGCGGAAGAAAAGAGAGATGACTGAGCAGTAGATCCTATCAAGCTGTTGATCGAGGAAGCCCTCGCGTGACAGAGGAACGAGATGATGGATAATTTCACCGAGATTCTTCGACGCATGCCAACAGCGGCAAATGCACCCTCAACGAAAAACCATTTCGGAGATACAACTCCCTTCAAGGTACAAGTTAATTTTGATATCCCTTTATTTGAAGGCCAAATCGATGCCGATGCCCTAGTTAAATGGTTGAATCTACTAGAAGGGTATTTCTCTGTCCACAATTTTTTCGACAGGGAAAAAATCATCTTTGCACTCCTCAAGGCCATCCCCCATGTCAAAAATTGGTGGGAAACTTATTGTGAGCAAAACTCATCAGACGAGTCTGGATTGTTTGAATATTCCAATCCCACTTGGGCCTCTTTAATAGATGCCTTCAAGGAACAATATTACCCTGTTGGAAACTATGATGACCAGTACACAAAATGGACCATTCTGCGTCGAGAGAGGGACCAAACAGTGTCGGAGTACACCAACAACTTTCATACCTTGCGCACAAAGTTGGGTATCAAGGAATCTGAGGGGCACCTAGTACTGAAATATTGCAGTGGCCTGCACCGGTACATATGAATAGAGATGGATTTCCTGGAAATGTCTTTACTCAGATCCGCCTATCGATATGCTGTCAAAATCGAGCAGAAATTTCAGCAAAAGAACAAGCGTGACTTCGGACTTGCGCAGAAGCAGGGCAAGGGAAACTCTGGCTCGCAGAACACGGGGCAAGGAAAGGAAAACCAGTCCTAACCACAAGCGAAGAAGGGTAAATAAAAGACAAAGAAGGACACCGAGAAGTGGTGTGAGTTCCACAAAATCCCCTAGCACAACACGGATGAATGTTGCTCAAAATAGTCATTGGTGGCTGAGATCAGATTTTCAGAATCAGATACCAGTTCCGATTCTGACTCAGAACCTAATTTCATAGCTGTGCAAAAAGGGAGGCAGATCATCGATGCAGAACCCAGTGCCATTGTTGCCACCACATAGATTGAACTAGAGGAACCTGAAGAGTCGGAGGCAGAGGAGCACCTTTTCCACTCACAGATGTGGGTGAAGGGAATTCCCCTACACTTTGTTGTGGATAGCGGCAGCCAGAAGAACCTAATCTCAATAGAAGCCATCAAGAGATTGGAACTACCAATAACACCACACCCGCAACCATACACCATTGGATGGCTAAGTCAAGGACGAAGGATCCGTGTCAGTCATCAATGTTGCCTACCATACGGCATCAAGCCCTTCAAAGATGAGATATTGTGTGATGTGGCCCCACTTGAAGTATGTGATGTTCTTTTAGGACAACCATATATGTGTAAGTGTCATGCTGTATATGAATCACGACCTCGCAGTGTCATTATCACTTTGGGAGGACAACTCTATCGGATATAAGAGATAGTTGCACCTACCCCAGCCAAGCAGGGAAGGAAGATAATCTCCCACACTGGGAAATTTTCCCTATTCAAATTTGCCACTAAAGGATAACATCAGATCGCAGAGACATCCACAACCTCTGCACATTATCCTTCTACTCAGCAGAAACAAGAAAAACACAAAGTCAGTGCAGCATCGCCTATTCGGGTACCTTTACAGTGCAAGGCCACGCATTCAAGGGGCTCCTCCAAAAAGAAACCATCCACACCTATGCAGACCAAGGATACAGCAAGAACCGAAAATTTTAAACAGCTCCAGCGCATCCATCAACAACATTTACAACCCTCTGAACATGTCAAAGTAAGGCAACCTTTCCACTTCAGCAAATGCTGCACCAGGAGCCCAACTCGACACACACCTCGACATATGATAAGGGATTTGACGCAATAGAGACCATTGCTTCCTAAGGAGGGAGGATTGATCTAGGTTGATATCGGTGGAAACCCACCTCTTCCAACTGGCTCAAAACAGTCTTCTGGCACTTTTGGTAGTTTGCTATTTTTAGCAGTTTTTCGGGTCCTAAACTTTCGGAGCCGTTTTGAGGCCCTAAATGACCTTTTTTGGCGATTTGGGGGACAGATGGTTTCCATCGACATTCATTTGGCCCTCCCAAAAGTTGTCAATTTCAGATAGCCCTTTCCAACGGGCTACCGAGCGCCCTAAACGGAGATCGTATGCAAAAGTTATGACCCCGGGAAGTTGACTGCTCAACTAACCACCTTGCGGCCGTAAACTTTATGACAGTTCGTCTTCTAGGGTTAGGTTTTTGGATGTTTGGGATTCTCTCCCTCATTCTTATGATAAATAGGCCCTTTTGGCCTGTCTTTGTATTCATCTTGGCATGGATGAGCATAGCGGCCACATCTCTTCTCAGAGATAGCTACACCATTCTAGCTATTGTATTTTACAGTCTGTTGTATTTCGGTTATTTAATAGAATATGTGTTTACTGTATCACTGTGTTATTTGCAATATATCTCTGTATATGATCCTGTATATGCTATCTTTTGTTTTGTTCCCACATAAATCCGGATCAGTGGTATTAAGACGGTATGCTCTTTGATTGTTTCTCGGTGCATGTCCTCGACGAGGTTAGGATACAGAGAGTTGGGTCTCGAACTAGTTTCACTTGGGGAAGACCACTCTCACCGCCGCAAATGGCCTCCCATGGCGGAAGAAAAGAGAGATGACAAGCAGTAGATCCTATCAAGCTGTTGCTCGAGGAAGCCCTCACGCGACAGAGGAACGAGATGATGGATAATTTCATCGAGATCTTTCAACGCATACCAACAATGGCAAATGCACCCTCAACGAGCAGCCATTTCGGAGATACGACTCCCTTCAAGGTACAAGTTAATTTTGATATCCCATTATTTGAAGGCCAAATCGATGCCGATGCCCTAGATAAATGGTTGAATCTACAAGAAGGGTATTTCTCTATCCACAAATTTTTCGATAGGGAAAAGATTGTCTTTGCACTCCTTAAGGCCGTACCCCATGTCAAAAATTGGTGGGAAACTTATTGTGAGCAAAACTCATTAGACGAGTCTGAATTGTTTGAATATTCCAATCCCACTCAGGCCTCTTTTATAGATGTCGTCAAGGAACAATATTACCCTGTTGGAAACTATGATGACCAGTACACAAAATGGGCCATTCAGCATCAAGAGAGGGACCAAACAGTGTCGAAGTACACCAACAACTTTCATACCTTGCGCACAAAGCTGGGTATCAAGGAATCCAAGCAACACCTAGTACTGAAATATCGCAGTGGCCTGCACCGGTACATACGAATAGAGATGGATTTCCTGGAAATCTCTTCACTCGGATCAGCTTATCGATATGCTGTCAAAGTCGAGCAGAAAGTTTAGCAAAAGAACAAGCGTGATTTCAGACCTGCGCAGAAGCAGGGAAAGGGAAACTCTGGCTTGCAGAACACAGGGCAGGGAAAGGAAAACCACTCCCAACCACAAGCGAAGAAGGGTAAAGAAAAGACAAAGAAGGACACCGGGAAGTGGTGCGAGTTCCACAAAAGCCACTGGCACAACACGGATGAATGTCGCTCAAAATAGTCATTGTTGGCTGAGATCAGAGCTTCAGAATCAGATCCTAGTTTCGATTTTGACTCATAACCTAATTTCACAGCTGCGCAACAAGGGAAGCAGATCATTGATATAGAACCCAGTGCCGTTGTTGCCACCACACAGATTCAACCAGAGGAACCTGAAGAGTCGGAGGCAGAGGAGCGCCTTTTCCACTCACAGATGTGGGTGAAGGGAATTCCCCTACACTTTGTTGTGGACAGCGGCATCTAGAAGAACCTGATCTCAACAGAAGCCATCAAGAGATTAGAACTACCGATAACACCACACCGACAACCATACACCATTGGATGGCTAAGCCAAGGACGAAGGATCCGTGTCAGTCATCAATGTCTCCTACCATACGGCATCAAGCCCTTCAAAGATGAGGTATTGTGTGATGTGGCCCCACTTGAAGTATGTGATGTTCTTTTAGGACAACCATATATGTGGAAGTGTCATGCTGTATATGAATCATGACCTCGCAGTGTCATTGTCACTTTGGGAGGACAACTCTATCGGATACCAGAGATAGTTGCACCTACCCCAGCCAAGCAGGGAAGGAAGATAATCTCCCACACTGGGAAATTTTCCCTATTCACAGTTGCCACTAAAGGAGAACATCATATCGCAGAGACATCCATAACCTCTGCACATTATCCTTCTACTCAGCAGAAACAAGAAAAATACAAAGTCAGTGCAGCATCGCATATTCGGGTACCTCTACAGTGCAAGGCCATGCATTCAAGGTGCTCCTCCAAAAAGAAACCATCCACACCTGTGCAGACCAAGGACACCACAACAATCAAAACTATTGAATAGCTCCAGCGCATCCATCAAAACCAATTACAACCGTCTGAACATGTCAAAGTAAGGCAACCATTCCACTTCAGCAAATGCCGCACCAGGAGCCAAACTCGACACACAGCTCGAAATATGACAAGGGATTTGACGCAATGGAGACCATTGCTTCCTAAGGAGGGAGGATTGATCTAGGTGGATATCGGTGGCAACCAACCTCTTCCAACAGGCTCAAAATAATCTTCTGGCACTTTGGGTAATTTGTTATTTTTAGCAGTTTTTCGGGTCCTAAACTTCCAGATCCATTTTGAGGCCCTAAACGACCTTTTTTGGCCATTTGGGGGGCCAAATAAATACCCTTGACATTCATCTGGCTCTAATAGAAAGTTATAAATCTCAAATAGCCCTTTCCAACGGGCTACCAAGCGCCCCAAACAAAGATCGTATGCAAAATTTATGACCTCGGGAAGTTGACTATTCAACTAACCACCTTTGGGCCGCAAACTTTATGACAGTTCATCTTCTAGGGTTAGGTTTTTGCATGTTTGGGGTTCTCTGCCTCATTCTTATGATAAATAGGCCCTTTCATCCTCTCTTTGTATTCATCTTGGCACAGATGAGCATAGCGGCCACATCTCTTCTCAGAGATAGCTACCACCATTCTAGCTATTGTATTTTACAGTTTGTTTTATTTCCGTTATTTGATAGAATATGTGTTTACTGTATCACTGTTTTATTTGCAATATATCTCCGTATATGATTCTGTACATGCTATCTTTTGTTTAGTTCCCACATAAATCCGGATCAGTGGTATCAGAGTGGTCTGCTCTTTAACTGTTTCTCAGTGCATCTCCCCGACGAGGTCAGGATACAGAGAGTTGGGTCTCGAACTAGTTTCACTTGGGGAAGACCACTCTCTCCGCCCCAAATGGCCTACCATGGTGGAAGAAAAGAGAGATGACGGAGCAGTATATCCTATCAAGCTGTTGCTCGAGGAATCCCTCACGCAGCAAAGGAACGAGATGATGGATAATTTCACCGAGATCCTTTGACGCATGCCAACAACAGCAAATGCACCCTCAACGAGCAGCCATTTCAGAGATAGGACTCCCTTCAAGGTACAAGTTAATTTTGATATCCCATTATTTGAAGGCCAAATCGATGCCGATGCCCTAGATAAATGGTTTAATCTACTAGAAGGGTATTTCTCTATCCACAAATTTTCCGAAAGGGAAAAGATCATCTTTGCACTCCTCAAGGCCGTCCCCCATGTCAAAAATTGGTGGGAAACTTATTGTGAGCAAAACTCATTAGATGAGTCTGGATTGTTTGAATATTCCAATCCCACTTGGGCCTCTTTTATAGATGCCATCAAGGAACAATATTACCATGTTGGAAACTATGATGACCAGTACACAAAATGGACCATTCTACGTCAAGAGAGGGACCAAACGGTGTCGGAGTACACCAACAACTTTCATACCTTGCACACAAAGCTGGGTATCAAGGACTCCGAGCGGCACGTAGTATTGAAATATCGCAGTGGCCTACACCGGTACATACAAACAGAGATGGATTTACTGGAAATCTCTTCACTCGGATCCGCCTATCGATATGCTGTCAAAATCGAGCAGAAATTTCAACAAAAGAACAAGCGTGACTTCGGACCTGCGCAGAAGCAGGGCAAGGGAAACTCTGGCTCGCAGAACACGGGGCAGGGAAAGGAAAACCAGTCCCAACCACAAGTGAAGAAGGGTAAAGAAAACACAAAGAAGGACACCGGGAAGTGGTGTGAGTTCCACAAAAGCCCTTGGCACAACACGGATGAATGTCACTCAAAACAGTCATTGGTGGCTGAGATTAGAGATTGAGAATCAGATCCCAGTTCCGATTCTGACTCAGAACCTAATTTCACAGCTGCGCAAAAAGGGAAGCAGATCATTGATGCAGAACCTAGTGCCGTTGTTTCCACCACACATATTCAACCAGAGGAACTTGAAGAGTCGGAGGCAGAGGAGCTCCTTTTCCACTCACAGATGTGGGTGAAGGGAATTCCCCTACACTTTGTTGTGGACAGCGGCAGCCAGAAGAACCTGATCTCAACAGAACCCATCAAGATATTGGAACTACCGATAACACCACACCCACAACCATACACCATTGGATTGCTAAGCCAAGGACGAAGGATCCGTGTTAGTCATCAATGTCGCCTACCATACGGCATCAAGCCCTTCAAAGATGAGGTGTTGTGTGATGTGGCCCCACTTGAAGTATGTGATGTGATTTTAGGACAACCATATATGTGGAAGCATCATGCTGTATATGAATCATGACCTCGCAGTGTCATTGTCACTTTGGGAGGACAACTCTATCAGATACCAGAGATAGTTGCACCTATCCTAGCCAAGTAGGGAAGGAAGACAATCTCCCACATTGGGAAATTTTCCCTATTCAAAGTTGCCACTAAAGGAGAACATCAGATCGCAGAGACATCAATAACCTCTGCACATTATCCTTCTACTCAGCAGAAACAAGAAAAACACAAAGTCAGTGCAACATCGCCTATTCGGGTACCTCTATAGTGCAAGGCCACGCATTCAAGGTGCTCCTCCAAAAAGAAACCATCCACACCTGTGCAGACGAAAGATACCACGACCACTGAAACTATTGAACAGCTCCAGCGCATCCATCAACAATAATTACAACCCTCTGAACATGTCTAAGTAAGGAATCCTTTCCACTTCAGCAAATGCCGCACCAGGATCCCAACTCGACACACAGCTCGACATATGATAAGGGATTTGACGAAATGGAGACCATTTCTTCCTAAGGAGGGAGGATTGATCCAAGTGGATATCGGTGGCAACCCACCTCTTCCAACTGGCTCAAAACAGTCTTCTGGCACTTTGGGTAATTCACTATTTTTAGCAGTTTTTCGGGTCCTAATCTTCTGGAGCCATTTTGAGGCCCTAAACAACCTTTTTTGGCGATTTGGGGGGCCAAATGGATGCCCCTGTTCAATAGTTGTAAATCTCAAATAGCCCTTTCCAATGGGCTACCGAGCGCCCCAAACAGAGATCGTATGCAAAATTTATGACCCCAGGAAGTTGACTGTTCAACTAACCACCTCGGGGCTGCAAACTTTATGACGGTTCATCTTCTAGGGTTAGGTTTTTGGATATTTGGGATTCTCTCCCTCATTCTTATGATAAATAGGCCTTTTCGACCTCTCTTAGTATTCATCTTGGCACGAATGAGCATAGCGGCAACATCTCTTCTCAGAGATAGCTACCACCATTCTAGCTATTGTATTTTACAGTATGTTCTATTTCCGCTATTTAATAGAATATGTGTTTACTATATCAATGTGTTATTTGCAATATATCTCTGTATATGATTCTATATATGCTATCTTTTGTTTCTTTCCCACATAAATCCGGATCATGCCCTCTAGGGAAAAACTTCTCACTCCTCACCATTGAATCCAACCCCTTTGGGCCATATATATATAACCTTAAGGGTTAGCTCAAGTAGTTTGACTTGTCATACTTAAGCCATAATGGCCAAGGAGGTCACAAGGTCGAATCCACCTAGTTCCCTCAAGGTTTGACATAAATATTGTCCGTTGACAACATTTAATCTAGGCGTCATTCATGAAACGTGAAGAAACGCTTGAAAAGTCTCCTCAAGAAAAACTACTATTAAAAAATATTTAAAATAGATAAAAATATTCATTTTGAATATAAAATTTCAAACCTTCTTATAAATAAACCAATTAATGTAAATCTTCTTGTTATCTTGTAGCTGTGAAGTTTGGGGTTGCAACATCTCTATAGAATCATAGAAAAAAATCGAGCAAATCTAGAAGCATTTTATAACTTATAACCTAAGAATTAAAAGCAATATGCCTTACCCTATTCTCCTAATAGAAGCGAGTCTTCCCCCCATCGAGAACATCGCTATGACTAGGTACCTTTTCTTTATAAGTAAGAAATTATATTACTGCTTCAAAAAAGGTTACATGGCTTCCATTACAAAAGATCTTTCCGGCTTAGTAACAACTCAGCTTCCTAATATACCGCTGCTAAGATCGACCTGAGACACATCACCCTATCAACTCTCAAACAACATTTCCGACCTTACAAAAAACCTACAGGCCATACATAACATGATGCTATCAACCATACACGGATTTTTTACCAAATTTCTTCTAAACTAAAACCTAGACAGGAATAATAGCCTCCATACTACATAGAATCGAAAATACGTGACACCAAAGATATAAAACACAGTAATCAGAGAGGGACTGATACAAGAGGACACTACCCCTGGGAAGGACCAAATTCAAAGGTTGGATTTGGGGCTCGAAGTCACTTAGTGTTGGTGTTGAGTCGTCCACAGCCATTTCCTGAGCATTCGTTAGCTGGAGTAGAAGCATCTTGTTGGAGGAGCCTAGGTCGGCCACACGACTAGGTCCTCCGTTCGACCACTTCGTAGAACATGTCGAACTGTTGTGTCAGTTACCACATGTCGAGTCTGTTAGTTGCATCGGTTAGTGAACCGACTAGTCGTTATGTAACTGTCTGTAAACTATATATATAAGCTGGAGAGCCGGATATAAGGGGGCACCGAGACATTGTATTTCACTTTTGTACTGAATAATAGAAAGACTTGTTGGCTCTACCACCATTACTTATCTTGTGTTTATATCTATCTAATTGCTTGTTTGTTCTATATCATGTATCATTGGTAACTATGCAATCCACTTAACTACAACATTGGTTTTGTTTCCGGTGATACATGCATAGCACGACAATGGGCACGATCTAATGATATCAAACCATGAGATAAAGGAATGGTGGGAGAGAAAAATAGAAAACTACCAACAAAATTATGCTAGAAGAAACAAGTTGACTATCGCTCAAGCAAGGGAGAAGTTCTTTTCAGAAACACATGAAAAGTCCATTGAGTCTGTGCCGTTCGCATTGAAGAAGCTTCTGGATGAAAATACCGGAAGATGGAAGAGATCAACAATTGCTAACAAAACTAAACAGAGGAGGCCATACAAATTTATCTGAATGGTTTGAAAGAATTGCTGCCGAATTCTATGAAGAACGCGTGATTGAAGAACGAGGGTTTGTCAATAACGTGAAGTATAGGTTCTATAACGACCTTACCGATCAATTTCTTTGTTTGCTACCGACACTTCTATTTAAATTCTTGATTGACAAGGGAGCACTGCATATTGTTGAACCTCGACCACTGTTGTTACCACCACTTCTGAACTCGAACTAGGAGGAAAAACAAAGAAAGTGGGAAACAATTGTGACAGAACGAGAGCGGGAATAATTTTTGAGCAAATGAATTGTTGCACCACCCTAATTTTCTAAAGAGATTTTGGGTTGGAAATGGGGGGGTAGCTGACCATGTTCCAGATGGAGTAGATGAATAACGACTGACAGATGAAAAGCACGATATGGATAGCAGTGAGAAATCGCAAAAATTCAACAAAGAAAGAACGATGATACATAAAAGCACACTAGATATCCAAAATATTGAACAAGACAAGAGGGGGAAGAGGCACGAAGAAATAAGGGAGAAATCTAGTGCGCTCCCAAAAAAAAGAAGGTCGGGTATAGTGACAAATGTAGCAAAAATACGCTAGAATCGAGTCGAGCTTGATAGAAAGAGGGCGATGATGAATCACTGTCACCAATGGATGAAGACCTGTGGATGGAGCATGTAAGTATACCCGACATTATAACTCCACATTCCCCATTACATCTGACTTAGAGTGCTCAAGTACAAGAAATTGTCGAAGAAGATCTAGGACTTCACGCTGGACAATATGGCATCTGGAGTCGACGAAATGATGACGATAATGAGGTTGATAGACTATTGATCCATCGACCGTAAGAAGGGAACTGGATTACTTTTCAACCCTAGATTTCCAACTAGAGTTTTCATCTACTCTATTCAGATCGTGACGAAGCACCCCCCCACCACTTCCAGCATTAAGTGATTCGTCAAGTAAGTCGGGATTTATGAAAATAAGTACAACCTAGATAGACCAGAACTTTACCTGGGTTTCGACAGAATATATCGAAGGAATTCGCCACCCAACAAATGATGAATAACCAACCAGAGCCATTCATATTGTTTTCGAAAGTGAAGAACGTGCATTAAATTCTGTTAGTGCACATTGAGAACTAGTACTTTTCGAAAACAAGTGTACCAGCATTTCTGTCTTTGGAAACAATCCACCATCACCACCTTTGAGCTTAGAAGTCGAAGTCGTAGTAGATATGGCACACATAATGACACACGTTCCCTTCTATGAAGGTGATGAATACCCAAGAAGACATTGGTTTATTTGTGAATCAATATGGGAAGCCAATGTTATTTCTAATGAAGATAGACAAATGACACAATTCGTGGGTGCCCTACGAAAACGAGCACTCACATGGTACATCACTTTTAAAGAAAGGACTCCCACTACATCAAAAAATCAGATCAAACAACAATTTATGTCTTTCTTCAAGACCCTAGATGCCAAATATCTAGCTGACAAGAAATTGAAGACCACAACTCATAAACCGACAGAGACTGTTAGGGACTACGATAAATGATTTAAAGATCTGTTGAGACAGATCGAGCACGACATTGAAGAATCCTTATTGGTCCAATGGTTTTTGGTTGGGCTGATACAGAAAATTAGACTGCACATCTGTTTCATTGATTTTAATACATATGAAGATGCTTTGAAAAACGCATTGCATATAGAAATGGACGATGACTACCCTATAGCACCTATCGACCACTGCATCGAAGAACAGTTGGAAAGTATGCAAAAATATATTCGTGAAATCAGTTTACGAGGAGCTAATCTTTGGTTCACAAAATGTTCAACAGTCGGTCATACGAAAGATTATTGTCGACAAGATGACCGTCGACAGGATGTTCGTTTTGCACAAACACAAATTTTATGTGACATCTACTAGGAACACGACTTGCATGCAACGAAAGATTGTCCCTACAACATGAAAAACGATCAAGCTCGATGGTGCACCATATGCGAAGTCAAATCTCATTCCATAGCAGAATGTAGCTTAAATTTAAAGAACAAACATAATTATCATGCATTCTATCAAACCAATGTTGTTGACTAGAGAAATGATAGACACGACAGGAACGACGACCAATGATACGATCGGAGAAATGACAACTTCAATCGACAGGGAGGATTTCAAGGTCATGGAAGAAACACAGGAAATCGAGATCCTCGACCACGTCGAAGATTGCAGTGCTTTACATGTCTGAGTGAAGACCATCTTTTTGCAGACTGTTCCTTCAAAGATCAGACATATCTCAAATTATGTACCAAGTGTGGGGTGGGTGATCACTTCTTGGAGGATTGCCCCACCATACTTGAAAAGATTACTAATAAAAAGAATGTTAACATCTTGTCTAGTGTTCCAAAGTTTGATATTGTTAAAACTAAGAATCTTCAAATTGTAACTCGTCAAGGAACTAAAATTGGCGCTGATAATCTGCAAATTAGCAAAATAAAAAGTAAATATGATTATCCCAATCCAATTTCATAGAAGCACTTATATAATAATGCTGCAATTTTTTTTCAAGAGTTAGCATCTCAAGAAGACAGTGATTATTCTTGACAAATAAATATTAACGAACTCGTCAATTTAATAGCCAAGGAAGAAGTTGTCGCAAATTTTATAGATCTATTACACAACATTAAAAATAAATCTATCGAAGGAAAACAAACTAAAAATATATGTCGACTAAGTCAGAGAGATAAAAATGATGCAGACCCACTTGTTGACTTAGAAATTGAAGGATACTCTGTTCGACAAGTCGTCCTCGACTTCGGATCACAAGAAAATATCATGACTAGAGACACTTGGGAACAACTTGGTCGACCACAACTACATGAGTCAGGAATATATCTCAAACTAGCCGACCAAGGATTGATCAAACCAATTGGGTTATGGAAAAATGTCGATACATCGATCAAGGGCATAACCACACAAGTTGACTTTGAAATTATCGACCCAAAAGAAGGTTTCAGTTCCTTTCTTGCCCTAGTTGGCCGACCATGGGGAAGACAAATGAAAGCTTCAATATCAGTTGACAAGGAAGGATAAAACTGAAAGGAAATGGGAAGAAAGTAATTGTTCCAATTCACCCATCACAAGGATAGCCATGGATAGAACCTATCGATGAAGATATGGAAATTCGACAATTATATCAAATAAAAAACAATGAATACTATACTAAGCCTAACGCACAAGGATAGATCCACCTCGAAAACCCTTCTTCAGTTGGATATAATTCTGATGCTGAACTTTACAACTGGAAAATAGAGAATTATGAATTACAAGCACGAGAATGTCAGACGATTGAAGTTATCCCCAAGAAGAAAACCCAACATTGTTTCTCTATCTCCATCATTCTGAATATTTTGGAAAGAAAAATCAGAGAGTATCTGACACTCGCACCAGTAATCTGGCACTCGCACCAGTAAGAAACGAGTCGTCAGGTATTCCACCACTAATATATAAAGAATGACAATCCCCCTCATACCATGTTGAGGAAATATTAGAGAATATAGGAGAAGAAGGTCGAATTCAGTGTTTGGTCGAAACCCTCACAGGTCAAGCTGCAAGATGGTGGGATACAGAAAGAAAGAGGAGAGACAACCCCGACAAGGGCAGTACAAAAATCCACACAAGTAGAAGACCATCAGAAACCAAATGACAACATCCGAAGCATGACCCTCGACATGAAAACTATAGACAAAATGGAACTAGCCAACAATAAAATATCTAACAAGATGTTCGACCAAACCGACACGAATCCAACCAACACAACACCAACGAATGGAAAAAGCTAAGGACAAGTCATCAAACTCAACATAACGAGAAGAAAAGTTAGTATGCGGCAGATGAAGACCCGAGCAACTGTCATTCGAATTTATTGCCCGCATCAACTTTGCAATTAATGTAGCCACCTTCTACGCAGTCACCCATTCCACACAATTCCATTATAAATACTAAACTGGAAGAGACTTGGATGCTATTCTGCCAAGAGATTGAACAATAGAGCATCAAAAATCCCGAAAACACAAACCAAACGTCTAAACCAGAAAACCCTACACATGAGATGGCTCCTAAGTGAATTCAACCAACCACCAATTCCACGGATATAATTGGAAGAAGGAGATACACCTTTGAAAGTTCGGATCAAACACATCCGCAACGCGGAATTCATAGAAAAACAATGGAAAAGGATATGGATCAAAGTCCTTGAATGGGGGAAGGATTCTGATGGTCGATGGAGGGAGGAAGCACAAAAAATCCGAACAAGCACCATATTAAAGTATATCAATGTACCTTTGGTCGACAATTTTGTCGGCCTAAAAAAAGTAGTTGCCCAGTTCATTGTGAGTTGGTATCATAATGGAAAATTTTATTTCGATCAACCGGTTGAAATCAATGGCGACCTGAGAAATCATATCACTGAATTGTCCAATAAAGGGGATGTAGTACCTATTCGATCAAACCTTGATCTGGTGAAGGACTTCACAGATACCCCTATAGGTAAAAACTCAAGAGGGTTATTCGTAAACCAAATCATCTATGGCACACAGAAAATAACAGCGTGGGTCGTATCGACCGCATTAACGAGTACTGGTCAAGGATCCGAACTCAAACTCGACATGCTCGAACTCGTGCAGAATGTGGCCTCGAAGGGAAAAGTATACCGATGGGCCGAACAACTGGCGTAAATTGCCTGACATATCTACCAAAATTTCTAGGTGGAGGGAGCTAAAATCCAATACCCTTCACTTATCATTTGGATTTCCATGGATCATCTTCGAGCAATAGGCAACAAAGAGTTCACCGCACCTGAAGGACCATTGATGTGGAACTTTCATTCATTTTCACAAGGTGGATGGAAACTCGGTGCGACAACAACAAAAAACTGGTTTGAAAACTAGTTCCAAGCACTAAAAGTGAAAACAGCTAGATGGAGAGTCCCACAACATGTTCGACGAAGTCTACCACCGACTACACACATCCATCTAGTGCTCAAACACACATCATTTGGTATCTAGAAGGAGCATCCAGAGGAGTAGAGGAGCTCGAATTCTTCCCCGCAGTCGACATGATATTCAAGGAACTATGTCGGCAATCCAACACTGTCATTCCAATACCATCACAAGCAAAACTGGTGGACCATACCAATGGTTGAACCCTTGACATATGCCGAGAAAGAAGAAGACTATGAAGTCCGACTTCATCTCAACACATTTACACTAAAGCATGAGCAGGCGGTCGACATCAATCCTTTAGGGGATTACAATCAAGCCTCACCAGGAGACCTTGCATGCATCCGACCATTCAGATGATAGTACTCAGTCAGATACTCCACTTCCGGAGTATGCACTAAGAAAAGAGAACATCTGTCGAGTGGACGACGATATATTCATAGCACGACATCATAGAAAGAAAAAAACACAAGGGAAAGGAAAATGGAAGCTTATCCTTCAGGAACCAACAGAAGAAGACAATGTTGAACTGTTCGACTGTGCAACTCAGGTATTGGAATATGTCACCAAACACAAGATATCTATTCCAGAATAGATAGAAAAAATCATTACAAAATAAGATCAAAAATAGGCAGTGGCACCGCCAAGTAAGAAAGTTAAGTTTGAATACAATTTTCACGTCAACCTCACACAAATTCGACCACCTCCTTCTCCAACTTCCATCATGGAAGAATACATCAGACAATTCCCTCGACCACTATTACACCATCACTCACTTCTGCTACAACATCAACCTTTAGCCCCAGCTTCGTACAATAGCTTCCCTCACCCCTCAGAGCAAAAATTCAGACCAACTTCGACCTACAAGAATTTATCGAACAACTACCATCAATCCTGCCTGATTGGAAATGACTCATTCTAAAGAAACCAATCATATCCACCGAATTGCAACCCGACTTACCTCCACCAGATGTCCATACATCTGAACAAATACAACCACCATCAACTTCTAACCCAGCCATTGTCAGATACCCGGAAACCATCATAGAGAAAAAACCTGATCCCACAAGTGAGGTTGCATCCCAGCAAACATCCACCTTTACACCCTTACCAGTCGACCAATCCATTGCACTGCCATCCCCGAACCCTTCAGTTTTGCAAGACCCTGACTAGTGTGATACCGCCAACATACCACTAGAAACTCTCTTTGAAGTGTCATAACCGACTACTAAACTCACCTTGACAACTAATCAGGAAATACCTTTGTCACAAGAAGATCGGACCTCGACCGACAGTCCCTCGACAAAATTCGGCACGACCGACTGACCACCTTCACCACCAATCGCTTCAGCACTGACCGCTTCCCTGCCACCACTTGAACAACCTGAAATTGCTTCCCCAAGTCTAGTTACTACAGAGATACCATCCCCTCATACTATCGGCCTCACTCCTGTAGCACTAGAAGAGAAACACAATAAAGAAACACAAGCTGCACGAGATAAAGAATTTAATGACAAGGAAAAAGCAACAGAGGAGCAGACATAACTCGGAAAGAAAAATGGAAAAGAGGAAGAAAGGACAAATAAGAAGCATAGGAAATAAAAGAAGAAGAAAGAAAAGGAAAAGCAGAAACAACGACAGCATCTGCAACACCTCCAACAACAACCCTTGTTCATTGTACATTTATATCAATTCGATATGATTGCCACTTTTGAACCTCGACAGGAAAAAGAAGAAGAACTAGATATTCTCCATGGTGCTATTAACCAAGAGCGTAGGAAAAGAAGAAAGGAAACCAAATATCAAATTGAAACACTTCGGGAAGAACGATCTTCATTTTTGGCTAAGTGTGAAAACTTAGTCCAACAAGTCACGCCTCTCCTGCCGAGAATCGACACTGAAACCCCACTGAACAAAGCATATGCACTATTCGAGAGTGTCGTGTTGAATCTCCAAGAACAATTAGCTAAAGAACAACAGGATCAAGCAGAAGAAACAACTATTATCATGAAAAACCAGTATACGGATTTCATAGAAGCACATAGTCTGTTAGCACAATATGCCCAAGAAGCTGCTATGAATACATAAGTATTACACAACTGGTATACACATTACGACAATATGTTTATCGAAATGCAAAAAAACCAAGATCTCATTAACACTCTTCAATAGCAACGACAGACTGCCGATGAAGTTCTCGCACAAATTTTTGACGATAGGATCAAATCAATAAGTCGACATGATCATAAAAGCTCGAGTAAGCCTGTCAAAATTCAACATGATCATGCCACATCTCCATCGATTGCTCTCCACTGCTGACAACAGAACACGCATTTTATGACAAGACATGATCAATATTCGAGACCAACCAGTCCAAGAAAAAATGGAGAACTTGTCTAGCCTTACTATCCTTACTATTGACATCCATAATGCACTTCATACCTAGGAAGACTTCTAGCATCAGCTTTCAGTTTCTTCCGAATCCATTTCCGAAGTATGTGTACAACAACAACTATCTACCAGTACCAGTTAGTCCCAGCAGTAACGACAAATTTTTCTTAGTACTCATTTCATTACAAATTTTGTCATTTAAAATTCTAGTTCGGCTCCATCTCCCTATTTCTTCGGGATGAATAAAGGTTTTGTTGTGGGGGAGATGTTGGAGGATCCTAGGTCGTCTTCTCGACTAGGTCCTCCGTTCGACCACTTCGTAGAACATTTCAAACTATTGTGTTAGTTACTACATGTCGATTCAGTTAGTCACATCAGTTAGTGAACCGACAGGTCATTATGTAACTATCTGTAAACTATATATATAGGCTAGAGAGCCGGATACAAGGTGGCACCAAGACATTGTATTGCACTTTTGTACTCAGTAATAGAAATACTTGTTGGCTCTGCCACCATTATTTATATTGTGTTCATATCTATCTAATTGTTTGTTTATTTTATATCATGTATCGCTGCTAACTATGCAATCCACTTAACTACAACACATATTTTCCAGAAGCCGAACTAGAGAGTCCATCAGTCGGTGTGGAAACGCCTTTGCCATATCCTGAATCTGAGGGGGGGAGGAATTGAATCCCTATCTTTCTTGCTATGACATCAATTTTTCAATGCATTAGCCATCAGTCCATATTATGCTCCTTCCAGGCCTGAGTAGGTTCTTCATCACTGGATTCCTTGTTCGCATGTTCCATCAAGACATGGGAAAGAAGGTCCTTAACCACCCAATAGGTCACCATTAAATGATCGTAAGCCAACATTCTACCGTAAGTCATCCCGAGGTCATGCACCCAGTCCGCAAGCTCCTCTCTGACCTCTTCCAGTTTGAAATTCTTTACTTGCTCCCATAGGTCTTTATCTATTTGTTCAATTTCCCCGCAAATGGTCTGGGGGATTCTCTCCCGGAATAAATGAGGAGTTTGGATTTACTTCCTTTGTTCATGGGTCACTCTATTGATCTTGGTTTCCCCCTCAATATTTGCATCCTTCCGCAACCTTTTCCCCCGGTTTCCATAGTGAGCAACCAAAGGGGGGCACGGTTTGTCGCATAACTCTTTCTTCCCTTTAAAACCCAGAAGATCTCCAGTAGATTGAGGATATCGATAACATTGTGCATGGGTTGAACCTTTCCCTCCGCATATATAGCCACACCATCAAACTGTTTCATAATTTCCCTGATCATGACTTTATCGATCTCATTAAGTCGCGGGATTTTGCTTGCTTTCTCGGTATTCCTTCACTTCATCTCCAGATACTCCATACGCAGGCTGAGGACAATATCATACCCCTTCTACATCATGGATCGCATTAGAGATTATTCCTTTAATCAATTGTGTACAAATTTCATTAATATCCATGTCGTCGAAGGGAGGTTGGTTATTACTTTTTCGAGTGTCCTTCATTCCTATCGCGTGGGTCCTTATCTGCGGTGAGTGGGCTTGGGATGTGTCACCTCCTCCCCTTGTTGGTGAATGAATGTATTGGATGGCCACATGTGTACATTGATTAGCCCAACCATGATTCTCAAAGCAAGATAGCTTCCCTTCTCTTCCAAACTGCTTCTCGCTTTCTCCCACATTTGCTAGGTGGGCAACCACTTTATTTCCTTCCCATTTGACGTGGACGAAGATCCAAGTGTGGGGCTTGTTGAGCAAGGTGCAAAACTTTTCCAGCCTATACTCTAGCCTCCAGCTATCCACCAAATTGGATATCCTTTGTCCATTCTTCATCTTTTTTTCCATGTGGACGATGATCTGGGAGTCGCCTTCCACGATGGTAGATTCCCATCACGCCCTAGCAACCAAGTTGATCCCATAGATAAGACCATCTAGTTCTGCAGCGTTGTTTTTATCGTTGCATATGTATCCAAATAATACCATCATAATATTTCCCTCATGGTTCCTCACCACACCGCCAAAGCCAACAGATCATGGGTTCCCTCTGGAGGCCCCATTGAAGTTTAGCTTGAAGGAGCCCACTGGGGGTGGGGACCAAAAGGCTGGGCTAGTGGGGGATAATATTTTAGATTTTCCCGAGGTTAGGCTCTGTGTTGACCTAGATATTCGCTAATCAACTACAATTCTCTTGTCCAAGCCAACCACTTCCCAAACATTATCGTTCCATTTGGTGGTTCTGATCGATTCCTGAATGTGGAGTTCCATCTTGGTCCATACATCTCTTGGGGTGGATTTCCTGTCCTAGAATATGTGCCTGTTGATATCCTTCTAGATTTCCCATAGTAGGAAACCTGGGAACATGAGATAGATACGAATGAAAATAACGTTTTGGAAATCATTCGAATCCCATTCCCCAATGGATTGGTTCGGATGGCCTCTGATATGGTTGGAGCATCGAAATATCTCTACTCCCTATCCCATAGGGAAGATGTGAAGGGGAATTCATCTAGAAGGTGGCCCATTTTTTCCTCTACAAGTATGCATAATGAGCACTGGTTTGGGCCTAGCATGACACGCTTCTTGAGGTTCTCTCCGGTGAGGATTCATCGATGCAAGAATAACCAAAGGAAGGTGGCTACTTTGGGTCAAATATTGGCCTTCTAGATCTTTTTCTAGACTTCTTATGCTGGGGCATCATGTTGACTTGTCCATATCTCATATGCCTCCTAATCAATATTGAAAACACCTTTTGTCATGTATCCCCATCTTAGTTTATCTAGCCCACATTGGGTTTGAATGCATGTATCTTAAACATTTTCCCATAGCCTTTGCATCTCTTCTTCTAGGAATCTATGATTCCACCATTTTGGTGGTTTCCATTCATGGTAGTCCACCTCGTATGTGTCAACCTACTAGAAATCCTTGAATTTTGTGAGTCCCATATTGATACATATGGCCTGGCTTGTCGAGGCATTAATATGGAGGAAAATCTAAGTCATTTGCTACCATGAATCCATCTAGAATTCAACCGCTTCCCCATCCTTTATTTCCTAGAAGCTGTGTTCCTGACTAATACTTCTGCTATGAAGAGCAGTTTTCCATATATGCGAGCCCAGTATCTCCTCGTTGAATAGAATTAATTTATGTTTCAATTGGTTCTGGGTGTACTTGACATGCCATAGTTTTTCCCATGGTTCTAATGTATGGGTGACCCATCCCCACCAAATCTTGGCTCCTAGAACTTCACTATTCTTTTTGGATCTCTGAGACCCAATCCTCCTTGGGATTTCGGTGTACATAGATTCTCCCAACTAACCAAGTCCCATTTGTTTTTTCCTGGAGTCCCTCCCAATAGATACTGGAACTGGAGGCTCCTAATTTCTTTCAGGGTAGTCTTAGGAGCAGGGAGCAACCATAACCAAGAACAAGTAAATTGGTGTGGCTTGGAGAACACACTTGAAAAGAGCGAGTCTCCTCGCAAGGTTGAGAGTCTGAAGGATCCAATTTGAGATTTTTCCTCTTATTCGGTCAAGCATATCATACCACGATACTTTTCTAACCACTCCTTCAACTAGAGAGGAACCTAAGTATTTGGATGGAAGGGAGCTCCCTTGGAAGCTGAGTATCCAAGTTATATTTCTTTGGGTAACTCTAGGAGAGTTAAAAAAGAAGATTTGAGACTTGTCCTTATTGATCTCCAGTCCCGAGGCCTTAGAAAAGAGGGTTAGACATTTTTTGAAAGCTTTAGCTTCTTGGACTAACGAGTGACCCATGAGTATAGTGTCATCTACAAATTGTTGATGGCTTTGTTTGTCAGCTCCAGTGTGCATACTTAACCCTTTATTTCGCTCCTTTCATCCATGGCTTTTATTTTGCTGCTAAGACTTTTTCCATTAAGATAAACAAGAAGGGGGAGAGAGGGTCCCCCTACCTTATGCCCCTTGATGGGATAAACAACTTCGTGGGATATCCATTGAGAAGGATCGAGAAAAAATATGAAGACATCAAATTCAAAACCTATTCGATCCAGTCTTGGCTAAATCCATAAGCCTTAAGCATCTCTCTCATGAATTTTCATCTTAGCTTGTCATAGGATTTTGATATGTCAAGATTTAGGTGCATTCTGGGATTCTTTGTCATCTTCAAGGAGGGTATTACCTCATGAACCAAGATGACTTCATCTAGGATTTTTTGACCTTCAACAAACCCAGATTGTTTCGGGGAAACCAGGTTGGGGAGGAGCGGTTTCAATCTGTTGGCACCTTGGTAATGATTTTACAGATAACATTGTACTGGGAGATAGGTCTAAAATTACCTGTTGAGTCTTCTCCTTTGCTTTTGGGAATGAGAGTAAGGAACATGGCATTGAAATCTTTCAGCACCCCTTTAGTCTTCCTATAGTCTTCCAAAATCTATCAGAAATCTTCCTTGATAAGGTCCCAAAAGTGGTGAAAGAAGGTTGTAGTAAAGCCATTGGGTCCTAGGTCTTTCCCAACATCCATCTGATGAACTACGTCCTCCACCTCTTTCATCTCCATTAGGATATTTAAGAGCTCATTTTGAATCTGGTAGACAAGGACATGAATATGTTGGGTTATATTTTCTATGTCCTATGACTGGTCAGACCTATATTCTTCCATGATGTTCCTAAAGTAGTCGACCAATTCTTCCTTGATTTCCTCATTGCTTTCCAAATGCTTCCCGGTTTCTTTTTTCATCATGTTGATCCTATCCCTTTGTCTATTTTGGATGACTGATTGGTGGAAGAATTTGGTAGTACGTTCTCCCTTCCTATGCCATTGGTTCCTATATTTCCTATTGGTTCTCCCAGGAATTTATTTGCTCAAGGGTACTATTCTCTCGAGTTTTTAGATCCTCATCATAACCATTTTCCATCCCCTCTTTTTGAATCTCCTCTAGCTACTCGATCAGGCATTTTTTGTGTTGGAAGATGTTCCCAAATTCTTCCTTGTTCCATGTATGGAGCTTTTCTTTTAGTGCTTTCAGTTTTTGTTGGAATTGGAACATCCTTGATCCCCTCAGGGGGTCCAGGTTCTCCCACCATTGTTGGAACATTGGTTTGAAATTTTTATGCTCGAGCCATACTTGTTAGAATCTTAAAGGATTCCTATTCGAGGGTGCAACACCATCCCAGCAGAGGCAGACTGACAAGTGGTCTGATCCTACAATTGGAAGAACCATAGTAGTTAAATCTCCCCCACCAATGACAATGGCTTCCAAAAGCAGGAATCTATTGAGTCTAGAGACCACATGGTTTTCTCCCCCTCTCCTGTTGTTCTAGGTGAACCATCTATTCCTAGTTTCCATATCCACTATCCTAGTTTCTTCAATGAAGTCTCTGAAGGCTTCATTTGTTGCTCCCAGGATCCTTCTACCCCCCCTTTTTTCCCCTATGGAAGTGATTAGGTTGAAGTCTCCTCCGACGATCCACTACTTGTCTCCTATCCATTAGGCTGCATCATACTAGAGTATCTAAGAAAGCAACATTTTGTGGATTTACGTTCTGGGCATAGACATTGTAATAACACCCTTGATTGTAGAATTATTGGTTTGGAAGTCAGTAGCTAAGAAGAATCTTTTGGCGAAGAAGTTAGATAAGATAACTTCCTCGGGGTGCCAGAATATTTCCAGGCCTCCTTCCATCCTATGTGCATCGATTTCCATTGTCTCACTCCCTTTCCAAATTCGACTTCCTATTTCCTTAATAACTTATGCTTGGAATTTCGTTTCCTGGAGGAAAACGATCACATATTTCTCCTTTCGCAACATATTTCTCATTGTCCCGATTTTGAAGGGGTGATTCACCCCATGGATGTTCCATATTATCACTTTCATTGAGAAAATTTTTTGAATTCAGAAAAGGCCACCTTTATTGTGGGATATTGGCCTGATTCAATTAGCTTCGTTCCTACTTCTGCTATTCTTTGTTTGTTGGTCTTTCTGCCTCTTTTTTCTCCCTCTTCTAGGAGTTTCCTCTTTTTACACATCTAGTTTTCCTTCGCAATGTCCAGTTGAGGGGTTTCTTTTGCCCTCAAAATGGCCTCTTGAAGAAGTTTGATCTGGAGTCTTGGGACATAACATTTCCCCTTCTTGTTGCACTCCCTCTCAATCTCATAAAGGTCCCGTTCCCCAAGATCCATGTCCACCCCCTCTTTGTGTGGGGCTTCTTCCATTTTTTTGGTTTCTCTTCCTGGTTTTCCTAGGAGATTTGATCTTCTGTCTGGACCTGGTCCATTTTCTGAGCATGTTGCTTCAGATTCCCTGGGTCAGATCCCTTGAATATTTCTCTACCGAGTTCAGGGTTTCAAATTTGTTCGTGCTGGCCATTTTATTGATATTCTCCTATCCCATCTGCATACGCCCATGCCTTCTTCTATTATTTACCTGCGTAAAACCCTCATCATACCTTTCTTTCTTAGGGGCAGGTTGGGGAGGAGGAGGGGGGGTTTTTTTGGGGGGAAATCTCTGCAGAGATGGCCATACATGTGATATTTCTTGCATCTCAAGGGGATATGTTCATAGTCTATGGGTTGGATCCAATCCTCATCAATCCATTTCAGATTGATTTCCTCCGGAAGATCGCGGGAGAGATCCATTTACACACAGATCTGGGTGCATGAAGTATACTTGAGTTGTTTGGTTTTTTCAGAAACTTTCACAAATTCCCCAAGGGAATACCCAATGTCTCACAGTATGTCTGATTCCCATTATTTGCATGGGAGCGAGTAGAGTTGGATCCAAACTGAGGCTACGCGCATATATTCTTTGTCTGGGTTGAAACGTTATTTCCAGGGTCTGAGGTAAAGACTAGCTAAGAAGAAAAAATAAGGTCCCCCATCCAGAATTCTATCTCGATCTTCCTAATTGAAAAATATGAACGTGAAAAATCCTTTCAATCCCAATTGCAAGTTGTAATGGCCTTTGGGGTTATAGGTTGCTTTGATCCATCTGTGGATATCTCTCTCCTTGGGCAAACCCCAATGAATTTACCAATTAGGGATTTCTCCTTCATGAGTTCTATTCTCCCGCACAGTTTTTCAGATTGAATATGGAGAGAGGGGATCTCAAAATATTTGGTCAAGCATCCAAATTTCCAGCATCCAAGACCCTCTCTCAATTTTCTTCCTGTTCCGTTGGCGACGGTGGAAACATGCTTCCCTGTGGATGGGCCCTCCTCCATGTTCCTCATGCTCCATTTGTTTCGATCCTAGGGGGAGGGTGAGGAGTTCCCTCCAGGAAACCTCATCTCATCCGTAGTTGATTCTTTCGAACCCTCACAAACACAAAAAACTAATACTCCTTGCGCCGCAAATATCCAATCAAGTTTGGACTTGGTCTCGCTATGACTAGGTACCCGATGTACAAGTACAAGATAATTAACATGGGATACCATAGACTCTCTAAAATTGCTTTAAAATCTAGTCAATACCACATATGGATCGAGAGGGGTTGGTATAAAAACACCATGGCTTGGTTAAACCAATGGAGGATTGATGAAAATGCTACTTTGTAAAATATCGATAACATAAAAAATATTATTACTTCTAAATATAGAGGGAAAATATGGAGTGAAGAGAAGTTACAGGTTAAAAGAAAATCAAGATACTATAAGGAGTTTATTAACCCTAATCTAGTAGACTAAAAGTATCTCTCTATTTTAACTAGCTCTAAGAAGAAAACTAATATAGCCAAAATAAGAACGAACTCTCATGAGCTACGTAGTGAAATAGGGCGTTGGACAATCCCTAAAATACCATGGGAGGAAAGGACTTGCCATGTCTGTGAGACTATGAGAATTAAGGATGAAAGTCACTTTCTCTTGGAGTGCCCTGCATACACTCACATTAAATCACAGTTTCACAATCTTTATTATTATACTAGCCTCCCTAATTTTTTAACTTGTCAAAAATATTGTGACCTCGACATTCTTTTTTCTAATCCTTTTGAGTATAGGAATAAAATGTTACAACAAACCAAGTAATTCTTTCTTTTATCTTAAGGTCTGATAAACCAAAGTTGGTCTCAATGAACGTTAATCATCATCATCATCATAAAATATATATATATAAGAATCTTGAATTTCATCACTCACCTTCATTAGTTTTAAAGAAGATGATTTGGAAAATATATAATATTATGAGGATTATTATAAAAAAAACCACGATAATGTTTACAATTACAATCAAATATTTATAAGCAATTAATATAAGCTTCACATAATATTAAAAATGTAAATTTCTAATAAACATGAAATTATATTTAAAAATCAATTATGAAATAATTAAATAATTGAAGCAACATAAGTAACCTTTAGTTCTAAAATAATTCAAAGTAATTTTCTTGAAATTTACTTAGTAGAAAATAATGAAAAAATAATTGGTTAGATTAACTTTAATAATATAATTTTGATTTTTTTCTCTGAATGAAAATTGTATATTTGTATTTAGGATAGGGAGGATTTCTCCCTCGTGCTTGAACGGCTCCATTTACAAGCATCTAGACTCGCCTTTGTTTTTTGTGTATTACAGGGCAATTTAATTGCAAATTTGGGTTGGTTTGTCAAGAGGATGCAATGTCGGGCGGGAGTGATAGCATTATGGAGAACACAATGGATGAGCCCTTCTCTGTAGAAGATAACTCCATGAAGCAGGTTTCAAAAGAAATCAGGGGTCTAAAAAACCTTATGGATGACTATAGAAAGATGTTGAGATGCGTGCTAGAGGTGTCGAAGGTGATTCTGGAAGAAAATAGGAGAATATCTTTGGATACATCTTATATTGATTCTCGAGTGGAATATTTTGAAGGTGGGTACCGGGTTCAATCTAGTGAGGTCAAGGATATTAACCGCAACTTGCAAGATATGGAAAGGACGTTGAGGTCCAAGCACGAGGGGATGCGTGGGATGGTTTCATATTTGAAGTGTGCTTTACAGGAGCAGGGAATGAACGCCTTTGAAAGAAACAGGGCTTGTTTTGTTCAGTTGAACGAAATCCCGGAGAAAATGCAAGTAGACATCAATGGCATGTACAAAGGGAATAGAAACCACACTCATGAACAAGCTAAGGCAGCTCCGATGGATGAAGTCTCCACCGTCCAGCCTGCAGCAGAAGAAGACCCTCTCCAAGAATGAAGTTTATGTCTTCTCTTTTAGTTTTTTTCTATGTTTTTTTACCAATATATATGTGGACAATTCATTAGATTTTACACAGTTAGACGTAGCAGAGTAAAATTTGGAAAATAATGTAATACGATATTTCAGACTGAGATCTCCTTTTCAATTTCCAGTATCCTAGTTTTGTACAAGTTATATTGCTTTATTATTACTATTCTCTTAGGCTTAAAATTTCAGTTGCTAATATTAGTAAGACTACATGGATAACAAATGATAAAATACTATTTTGTTGCTAGTATGGTTTCCCATGTGACAAACTAGAGAACTCATCCTTCGTATATTTCAGTTAGCTCAATATAGTGATCTCATAACTTAAAAAAAAATTAAAATATCATTATAACAATAATTCAAATTTATTTTAAACTAATATTCATCATCAATACAGTTTTATTTAATTCAATATAATATGAATACAAAATATGTAATAATAACAATAATAATAGTTTTTGATAAATAAATGAAAAAAATTAAACAACAATAAAAATACAATATCTACTTTTAATTTTATAAAAATGTCCCAAATATAAATAAAATCTCAGTCCCAAGTATCTCTTAGGCTTATCTAAAGTTAAAAAAAGAAGATAAACCTTACAAATAAATACTCTACTACATAACCCATATAGTCAAAAGTTCACTACTTCACATCTCTACTTTCTTCCTAATCGATTTAATGTGCAATGTTGACTTGGATTAGATGCATTGATACCAACCATGCACCTCACTTGTTTATGTAACTTCAAATTGAATTAATAGTGAAGAGTTTAAATAATTTAAAATATTTTTTTATGAAAATCCAATGTATGGGATTCCATGTGCCCTATGCTACTTGATGCAGGAGCATTCTTGGGCTTGGGAAATCCGCATCACCCAAAATCATTTTATTCTTGTGTAAGTAGATTTAGGAGGAATAAGGATGACCACAACTCTTTAGTTGTTGATCAATTTTATTAGAACCTTGTTGTTACATCTGTAGTATTACTTTGTTCTTCTACAAATCCATATTACAACATTGTGCGATGTTACAACAGTGCTTCTACAACTCCATGTTGCATGAACTTAGGATTCCAACATAGTGTTGTTGCTTCTATTGTGCCACTACTGAAGGTTTTGATTCTTGAAATCAACTCAGTTAATTTTTCCCATAGGATTGTTTGTGCCCAATAATGAGTGACCGTTGGGAAGAAAGGGAAGAAAAAATTGGGAAAAGAAAAGGATGGTTCATCTCTTGGCAGTTAGGGATTCGAGAGGGCAGGAAAATAAAAGGTCACAAATTTGGAGAAGCGGCTGGGTTATAGAGAGGGAGAGACAAATAAGAAACGAAAAAGGATAATAGAAGGGGGATTTCACACCAGTTCAAGGAAGAAGCTGCGACTTACTCAGAACAAGAAGTCCATTAGTTCAACATCAAAACCTAACCGAGATGTTCACCTGCAGGTGGATGTAACAGTTTGTGATTAATGCAAGAGCAATGATTGGTTGTCTCTAGCCTTTCATTGATTGTATTGTGATTCTTCTATTCTAGAATTTAATAAAACAACATTTGAAATTCTGTTATTCCGTAATGTATAAGTTTTGAAGTATACTTTGAAGGAAAAGATTAGCTCTGTAGATTTTATTTGTGTTACATGGTTATGGTCTGCATCAAGTGGTATCAAAGCGGGTTTTTGCTCTAGGATTTGCACCCTGAATTTGCTTATGTGAGATAGGGTACAAAGCACTTGTTTGTATTGGTTGCTCAACAAAAGTGTTGAAGGTTCAATTTGGGATGTAGACTGGGAGTGAGTTCTATGGATGTTGGTAAGACATATACAACTTGGAAGAATTTCACCCCGAAGGAGAGGAGCAGGACAAGGGGGTGCAGGAAATTGAGAATTGGAAGATTTGAGACAGAGAATAGAGGAATGGGAGAATTGAAGGAATGGGGATGCTGAAGTAGATTCCGAGCAAGAAGAAGAAATCAAAGAAGAATAGGAGGGTGAAGAAAGAAACCCAACAGTAAGGCTAATTTCGAGTTTGAGTAATAGAGGTCGTGCAAGAGTTGAGGTTTCCTGTTATGATGGCAATATGAGCGCCGATGTTCTCAATGATTGGAATGGGGAACTTGAAATATATTTCGAGTATGAAAATGTTCAGGACCCAAATCAGGTGAGATTTTTCATTACGAAGTTGAACGATCATGTAGCACTATGGTGGGATATGCTGCAGAAGAATATAGTGGGTAACTAGCTGGAGAATATTAGACCTTGGAAGAAGATGCTTACAAAGCTTAAGGAGAAATTTATGCCCGTTGATTACCAACAGAATTTGTATAGACAAGTCCAGAACCTCAGATAAAGGGATACATCCATTTGTGAATATACTGAATAATTCTTTTGGTTTTCAATTCGAGAAGGAATCAAATAATTGAAATTTCAATGAGTTGCGAGGTATATGAATGAATTAAAGTATTTGATTCAAGATGAAATGAGCACACAATATTTTTGTACTATTGATGAAGCCTATCAAGTTTCCTTGAAGGTCAAATATTGATAGGAAAACATAGTAGGAGAGTAGAGGAAGATGTAAGACAGGGACTTTTAAAAGTGGTGAGAAATAAGAAGAATCTACCAGAGTTCAAGGTGGTAGAGGGGGGAAATAATGCTAGGAAAGGAAAAGGAGGATTCATAAGAGGAAAGGGAAAGTATGTGATTACTTGTTATTATTGTGGAGTAGAAGGACACAAGAAATCTAAATGCCTGGAAATAAAAATTCAGGGAGAAGAGGTTAAGTGATGCAGGATCATCGACCCAAAGTTCTACATTTTCTGAATGAGAAGACAATGGTATTTTGTGCTCCCTTGTAATAGTTTCTAGAAGTATAAGGTCAGTTATTGATTTAACTGTAATTGGTTTTGAGATAGGATTAGTTTGATTGTAATAATGGCAATTTTCCACTGATGTCCTCGTCTCTTGCAAGAGGTTGCTCGAGGATAGGGTTTGTTGTGTAATTTCTTTCTATAGGAGTCCAGATCTTGCTTATTTGAATCTGACATGTTTATGGAGTCTTCTTTAATCACTGAATGTAATTGATCAAAGGATTGTTGATGAAATGAAGAACAGATCTCTAAGAATATGTGTTTAATTGCATATTCATTCTCTTCTTTCAATAACCAGAAACATGTGTAAATTCTCTACGTATGAATGAACAAAGTATTATTAACATAGATCCCCATAAGTGAAGGCTGTGGTGTATTCATTCGAATGCAAGGTGAGCGAAATTGATCATTTCACTGATCAATTTACGAGATCAAAATTTGATCAATCTGTGGAGTGAATATTGGACGGTCTAGATCAGAAGAGGAGAGAGATCGACGGTCCAAGATAGGTTCCGGAAGGCCAAGGTACAAGCTTGTTAGAACCGTAGACAAGTAGAGATCGTATGGTGGAGATCGAGACCGAAACAATCAACGAACCTTGTGGTAATCCGCATAGGTGAAGTACGCAGAAGATAGACTTCCAAAACTCTAAAGTGGATGTTTCACAATTGGCGCAGATCAACGGACGAGAGAATCCCCAAAGAGATCAATGGTTCGAACGGTTCCGATGGTCCAAAGCGACTGTGGAAGGAACTTTGCGGGAAGCCAATTGCGGAAGGAGTTGCGAAGACACACCCGCAATTGTGGAAGGAAGGAACACCCGCAACTGTGGAAGGGAGGTGATTGCAGGAAGAAAATTGTGGAAGGCACATTTGTTCAGCATTCCGCATTCAGGTGAAACCCGTAATTTCTATAAAATCCATCTTACCGCCAGTTTGAAACCCGCCCTTCAACAACCGTCGCGGAAGAAATACTTAGTTGTTTCTGCTAAGTTTGAAGGTTCTGCTAAATTTGGAACCTGACTAATCCTGGGATAGTAGATTGCATGGTTTTACTGATCATATACTCCATCAATTGGTATCAGATCATAGTTTATAGCAAGGAGAAGGATGCCACCAAGATGAGGTCGAGCACATGGAGTTCCAGTTGGAGGTGGTCGAGGAAGACAAGTTGTATATGCATATGCAGATACGTAAAGAGAATCGAGACAACTCCAAACTAGGATGGAGGCTATGGAGAGAAGAAACCTAGGGATTGTAGATGTCAGTGATGAATAAGAATCCTCTAAAGAGGAACCAGAGGAGGTTGTTGAATAAGTGAAGGTATTGAGGATGTTAGTAAAGGCTAGTAGCAGGCCTAAAGTGGAAGTCCCCATGTATGAAGGTAACCTGAATGTTGAAGAGCTCATGGATTGGATCAATGCTTTAGAAAATTATTTTTACTTTGAAGAAATTGAAGATAAAAAGAAGGTGAAATATGCAGCAACCAGATTGAAAGGATATGCATCCATTTGGTGGGATGAACTACAGATCCATAGGGAAAGAAAAGGTAAGTCCAAAATAAATAAAAAATTGGGATAAAATGTTGGGTAAAATTAAAAGTCAATTTATGCCTAAGGATTATTAGTTAACTCTCATTAGGCAGCTGCAAAATATTAGACAAAAAGGTATGACTGCTAAAGAATACACAGAAGAATTCTTTAGGATGAGTATTAGAGCTGGATAGATGCAAGGATACATAGACAGAGTGACCAGGTATATAAATGGACTAAGATATGAAATACAAGATGAGATCATCTTATTGAATTTCATAACTGTTGAAGTTGCTTATCAGGAAGCCTCTAGGGTAGAAGAGAAGCTACTAAGAAAACATAACCAAAAGAATAGAGGAAGAAGTACAACAAGAGGGAAAGGATCTTCAAACAGAGGATAAAATTTGTAGGATTCTAGGAATGAAGTAGAAGGTTCTAGCAGGCAAATACCCCAAAGAGGAGGATTCAAGGGAGGAATATTTCGTGCTATAGGAAGAGGCAGAAACAAAGAAATGAAATGCTATGCATGTGGTGAGATTGGACACATGTCATGGGAGTTCTCAAGGAACAAACCAGAAGCTCAAAGAAATGAAAACATTTTTGAGACTCGAGAGGGGTCTAATGAGAGAGAAGAGATGGGAAATACTCCTGAGGAAGGAGAGTCTCTTATGATGAAGAGAGTTTTGGTAAAAAAATAAAAAGAAGTACATGAACCAGCACAAAGGAAGAGTCTATTCAAGACTAAGTGCAAGTCACAAGGGAAGTGTTGAAAGGTGATCATTGATAGTGGTAGTACAAACAATTTGGTCTCCATTGAGATGGTAGAGAAGTTGGGATTGAAGAGGATGAAACATCCCACTCCTTATAAAGTGTCCTGGTTGCAAAAAGGACATCATCTCTTGGTGAATGAGCTGTGCAAGGTGGAGTTACACATTGGTACTTACAAACATGTGGTATTATGTGATGTAATGCCTATGGATGTATGCGATATAATCTTAGGAATGCCATGACAATATGACAGAAGGGTTGTTCATGATGGAAGGAGAAACACTTATTCTTTGGAAAAGGATGGAAATGAACATGTGTCATGTCCCAAAATTTGCATTGGGTCACAATGGCCTAAGCCCCTTGGCCATACTCATGATAGTTTGTCAAATGGATGCCAAGGGTCAAATAAATGCCAAGAATGAAATCCAAATTAGTAATAATGTGAAATTAGATCCAAATGTACAAGCTGGGTCACATTAAGAGAAATTCCCAATTCAAAGTTGTAATATACCCATCCAAATGAACTGCCATGGAGGAAAATTACTAGTTCCCTAGGTTGGGGGTGGAAGCTTTGGGATTTGAAATAAGGGGGATAATAAATGATTTTTGAAAATTAGAATGGAATAAATATTTAATAAAGGAGATAAATAAATAAATACAAGGGAACATCAAAGTGGAAATAGATCATGAAGACACATGGAGGATGTGGGACCCACATAAGCTAGATTTTCTATGCCACATGGCATCCTCCTCTTTTCATTTCGAATCCATAAGAAGCCCAAGATTCTTGGGATGAGTTGGAAGGTCAAATACTTGGGATGAATCAATTAAGTTTGAACTGGAGTAGAAGAGTAACTCCCATGGAAGTGGAAGATGCATTTTGGAGCTAGTGAGACACTTGGACTAGATTCCCTAGCTCTATGACAACAATGATGAAGATTCTATGACACCTATGACACAAATCAGACCTGAAGGCTGACATCTGACATATATGACATGTCAGGGATAAAAATAGCCTCCAAGAGGGTATTCAAGTGAGTTAGGGCAGCCAAAGAGACACCAATTCGAATTTGGATAAGGAGAGGGCTAGAATTGGAAGGACAAGTGTCATACTTGGGAATCTCTTCCCAACTTGAGTTGGCATGAAGCTCTAGGGAGGAATTTCACCCATGCATGACCTTAGAAGTTTATAAAAGACAATAAAAAAGAAGGATGGTAGATTTTGATCATTTTAGAATTTGGATTTTGCGTTTGGAGAGGAGAGCTAGTGGAGTGCTACTCTACTTGCCTTAGCACCAATTTCGAGGGTGAAATATTCCCATCCTAGTTGGTAATTGGAAAGGCCATTCAAACCTTTCATTTGGATATTTAATGGATTCTTTTGTTATAGGTTGAAGCTGCAGGGCAGATCATGGTCACATCTCTTTCAGCTTGCTTCTACAACCATTCTTTTATTCCTTGGCATATTCATGATCCTTGAGGGAAGGTGCACTTGGTGAGATATTGTACTCTTTGGGGGAGCTCCTAATGATCCATTTATTTTTTAATATGATTAAAATTATCTTTTATTCACCTTCAAAAAGTTTCATGTCGATATTCCAAGTGGAAATGTATAAATCTGATCATTATTGAGAAAATGGTGCCTTTTCCCCACTACGTTGATGTTTGCCAATATTGTGATGATAATTTTGAATGAATAAGTGAAACACTGATGGAATAATAATATATGGACCGTTAATAATGTGTATTAAAAGTTTCATGTTCAGTGCATAAGCATTTGGAGTCATTTGGTTCAGTTTCATAGAATTTGGAGAAGTTTGCCTATCATTTCCCCCAAGGTCGAAACTAGTATTTTTGTAGCTGATTGGAGAGGGTTGTAACAGAATTAATAACTTGAATGGATATGAATATGAAACTATATTTATGTCCCTTATATTTCCCCTATCTCTTTTAAAAAATTAGATAGGGTCACATAGCACTTGGAGAGCCATTTCTAGCATCTACCCAAGGGGGATTTGAACCCCAAATTGCTAGTCAAACTCCCTACTTTGGCCAGAAATTAAAGAATATTTGAAGAATCATTTTGAAGTATATAAAGAATCCATAAAAATAATATTGATGTTATAATATCATCCATACACCTTCTGTAACAATTTGAGAGCATTTGGAGTCATTTGGAGACCAAGAGACCAATACTAGTCAAAGATATATTGCTAGTCAAAATCCCTACTTTGGACAGAACTCAAAGGAGAGTTGCAGAATAATTTTGAAGTATATAAAGCATCCATAAAACTTATATTCATATCCCCATATCATCCATACACCTTCTACAACAATTTGGGAGCATTTGGAGTCATTTGGAGACCAAGAGACCAATACTAGTCAAAGGTCGAACTAGTGGAAAAAGTTGAAAATTTCACCATTATAATAAAATTCAAAAAAGGGACATTATAGTGGTATCAGAGCATGATCTTGTAACCTGATGTGGTCTGATTTTCATTAGGACAAGAAGTCAGCCACCACCATTAGATATTGAAACCAAAAGTGCTTTTGTTGAAGAGGAAAAAGTAGGAAAATAAGAGCAATTTTTTCAGGAAACTATGACTAGGGATGAAAAGGGAACCTCAGATGATGGTGAGGAGATTAGGAAACTCATTAAACCATTTTTTGAAGACATTACAAGTGGAATTAGAGACATGAAAAACAGATGATGAAAGGATTTGAATTGATGGCTAGCCAACTTGGGAGCAAAGGAGTAATAGGAGGTACCAATAGTTCTCATTGTGAGGAAAAGAAGCCAATTGGTGAGCATATTCTCTCAAGCATAGGACCCCATAATAGAGAAAATGAATTTCAGAGAACACCAAGGCCTACTTAACCAAAATTTCTTGAGTCCAAAGCAAATATTAAAGCTCCAAATGACGCGGAAGAAATTCTACTCGAATGGCAAAATTTGAGTGAAGATTGCAGAAACACTTTACCATTTGATCATTACCTCATTGTCTCAAACAAGCTCAAGATGAAGGAAGTTAATAAGAATCCATTTCAAAATAGAGAATTGAATTATGTAATAAGTAAAATGCCACTTCCCACCTTTGATGGATCATCTCAAAGTTCTGCACATACGTGGGTACAAAATGCATCAACTTGCTTGAAGGAGCGAAATGAAGAGACACATTCTACCTTGGACATGAATCAAAGAGCATCTACTGATGGATGCTTAAACTATGAAGGAGTTACTACTAATTGGTGCTCACACCTCTATGTTGGTGACATAGAGACAAATTTTGAAAGTGTTTCTGCAAGCCAAACTTCCATTAAGCATGAAAATGAAGACCTTGTAGCAGTTGAAGAAGAAACAAGATCAACTTCCCGATCACCACTTGAGCTTCATGAAGTTGGTCCAAGTAAGAAGGAAGAAGATGAGGATGTTCATTTACAAGAGTCTAATTTTCTTGAAGGTTCCTTGAAGATGAATGAAAAGAAGATCCAAAATACCCTTAGAATGCTCCATGACACTCAAGCATTAGTGTCAAATTCTTGTTTGAAAGTTTCTTCATTGGAGGATCCATCCTTCCTTAAAGACATGGAGACGATTCAAAGAGAAATGTGCAACAACAAAGGTAATTTCATGTCTTTTCTTTTTGATAGGAAAAAATTGGTTGAGTTTAATGAATTATTACCTGATGCATACTTGAAGAATAATGAGGATATTAATAAACTCAAAATTCAAAATGAGCAACTTCTTGAAAGGTTGAAATATACTTGTTCTTCCTCCTATGTTTCAAATTGTCATATGGTAGATTGCATGGAGTATTATCATGACATGGTAGATCATGAGAAACATGGAAATTTGCATGTGCTTGATGTGTTTGAAGATGAGATTGATGAGATCCAAGCACCTGATGTGGTGGAAGAGGAACTTGAGTTTCCTCTTGGAAATGGTTACACATTTTTTGAAGAAGTTGATTCCACAATTTTGGAACCAACCTATGAGGAAAGTTCTGCACTTTTGAGGGAGGTGCATGATCTTACCATTATGGAGCATTCACATGATCAGGACACTTCTGCACTTTTTGATCATTTGGGTTAGTTGGTTCATTCTCCTACATCCGACACTTCCATATTTTGCAGCATTCATTCTAATGAAGTATGGGTGAAAGGTTTATTTTTTATGGTGCCACATGAGGAGCATGAAACTCCTATCCCTCCTTTATATGATGAAATTATTGGAGCCACTTCTTATTTACATTTGCAGCAGCATTCCTTGTTACCTTATGATGAAACAAATCTACATGGATGCAATTATGATGTTCACTTGAGTCACTTGAAGACTCATGATTTTCCTTGCTCCTTGCTTAGTCCAATTGATATTGGAGGAACTTAATCCACTACTTGGGTGAAGATATATATGAGTGGAGCAAATTATTACTGGAAACAACATCCTTTTTTATTTCTTGATGATACACATGTTCATGGATGCACAAATGGTACTTCTGTGAGCCCCTTGAAGGCTTATTGTTTTCCTTGTTCGCTACTTAGTTCAGATTTTAGTGGAGGTTCTTCATTCACTTATTGGATGAAAGAACACATTGCTGATTATTTTGATGCATATTACATCCTTTTGGAGCAGCATTATAGGACATGGGATCCTCACCTATGTCATTAGAGCAGATTTGATTGGTCACTTGAAGCTTGTATGCACTTGGCAAATGGTGGTCTACTTACTTGGAGGTATAATCACTTTCATGATTCTTTGATGAAGCACCTCCTTGATGTACATTTTTTTTATGATGTTATGTACTTTGATGATATATATTTTATACTCGTGAAGCTTGGAAGTATGCATACAAGAAAATGGGATCCAAGAACTCTCTTTCTTGATGGTATGGGTTGGAGAGCACTCTTAATTGTTGGAGTGCAATACAAGCAATGGGACCCAGGGATAATTTTTAATCAGAGTAGTGCAGCAGCAAGCACGGTGGTTCCTCTCTAAAATCTTCATGGAATCTCGAAGACTCAAAGTTGGGCAACTCAGTGGCAACTTCAAAGAATTATGCAGTGGTATCAGAAAGGGTTTCCAAAATATGAAAGACGTAAAGAGTAATTGTGAAAACATGGTTTTGATGGATTTAATTAAAATTTTGGTGTTTAGTGGTGATGTTATAGCGGATATCAAAATGAAAAATAAAACCCATTTCTCCTTGCTTTTGGAAACACACAATTGTAGTGCATGGGTGGTTCTACTCAAGGTTTTAGAAGAGAAGTTTTGGGAAGCAAAATTTTGGAAAGAAAGCACGTTCTTCCACATACATGTGTTGAAATTGCTTGAAGAAAAGCAATATTGGGAAGGGAGGATTTGTCATGTAATTTGCATTGGGTCACATTGGCCTAAGCCCCTTGGCCATACTCATGATAGCATGTCAAATGGATGCTAAGGGTAAAATAAATGCCAAGAATGAATTCCAAATTAGTAATAATGTGAAATTAGATCCAAATGGACAAGGTGGGTCACATTAAGAGAAATTCCCAATTCAAAGTTGTAATATACCCATCCAAATGAACTGCCATGGAGGAAAATTACTAGTTCCCTAGATTGGGGGGTGGAAGCTTTGGGATTTAAAATAAGGGGGATAATAAATGATGTTTGAAAATTAGAATGGCATAAATATTTAATAAAGTAGGTAAATAAATAAATACAAGGGAAAATCAAAGTCGAAATTGATCATGAAGACACATGGAGGATGTGGGCCCACACAAGCTATATTTTCTATGCCACATGGCATCCTCCTCTTTTCATTTTGAATCCATAAGAAGCCCAAGGTTCTTGGGATGAGTTGGAAGGTCAAATACTTGGCATGAATCAATTAAGTTCGAACTGGAGTGGAAGAGTAACTCCCATGGAAGAAGAAGAGGCATTTTGGAGCTAGTGAGACACTTGGACTAGATTCCCTAGCTCTATGACAACAATGATGAAGATTCTATGACACCTATGACTCAAATCAGACCTGAAGGATGACATATGACATATATGACATGTCAGGCCTAAAAATAGCCTCCAAGAGGGCGTTCAAGTGAGTTATGGCATCCAAAAAGACACCAATTCGAATTTGGAGAAGGAGAGGGCTAGAATTGGAAGGACAAGTGTCATACTTGGGAATCTCTTCCCAACTTGAGTTGGCATGAAGCTCTTGGGAGGAATTCGACCCATGGAGGACCTTAGAAGTTTATAAAAGACAATAACAAAGAAGGATGGTATATTTTGATAATTTTAGAATTTTCATTTTGCATTTGGAGAGGAGAGCTAGTGGAGTGCTACTCTACTTGCCTTAGCACCAATTTCGAGGGTGAAAGATTCTCATCCTAGTTGGTAATTGTAAAGGCCATTCAAAAATTTAATTTGGAGATTTAATGGATTCTTTTGTTATAGGTTGAATCTACATGGAATCTCATGGTCACATCTATTTCAGCTTGCTTCTACAACCATTCTTCTATTCCTTGGCATATTCATGATCCTTGAGGGAAGGCGCACTTGGTGAGATATTGTACTATTTGGAGGAGATTATAATGCCCATTTATTTTTTAATATGATTAAAATTATATTTTATTCACCTTCAGAAAGTTTCAGGTCAATATTCCAAGTGGAAATGTATAAATCTAATCATTAA
Organism: Larix kaempferi; assembly: GCA_027924585.1. NCBI lineage: Eukaryota > Viridiplantae > Streptophyta > Pinopsida > Pinales > Pinaceae > Larix > Larix kaempferi. The sequence continues at coordinate 8,665,452 of BSBM01000598.1, read as the reverse complement.
TGAGAAAATTGTGCCTTTTCCCCACTATGTTGATGTTTGCCAATGTTGTGATGATAATTTCGAATAAATAAGTGAAACAATGATGGAATAATGATATATTGACTTCTAATAATGTTTATTACAAGTTTCATGTTCAGTGCATAATCATTTGGAGTCATTTGGTTAAGTTTCATAGAATTTGGAGAAGTTTGTCTATCATTTCCCCCAAGGTCAAAACTAGTATTTTTGTAGCTAATTGGAGAGGGTTGTGAAAGAATTAATAAATTGTATGGATATGCATATGAACCTATATTTATGTCCCTTATATGTACCCTGCATATGTTCATAAATTAGATAGGTTCCCATAGCACTTGGAGAGCCATTTCCAGCATCTACCCAAGGGGGATTTGAACCCCAAATTGCTAGTCAAACTCCCTACTTTGGCCAGAACTTAAAGAAGAGTTTCAAAAGCCTTTTGAAGTGTATAAAGAATAAATAAACCTCATATTCATGTTATAATATCATCCATACACCTTATGTAACAATTTGAGAGCATTTGGATTCATTTGGAGACCAAGAGACCAATACTAGTCAAAGAGAGCAATGCTAGTCAAAATCCCTACTTTGGAAAGAGCTCAAAGGAGATTTGCAGAAGCCTTTTGAAGTCTATAAAGAATCCAAAAAACTCATATTCATATCCCAATATCATCCATACACCTTATACAACAATTTGGGAGCATTTGGAGTCATTTGGAGACCAAGAGACCAATACTAGTCAAAGGTCGAACTAGTGGAAAAAGTTGAAAATTTCACCATTATAATAAAATTCAAAAAAGGGACATTACAACATGTGCTGCTACCTTTGAAGGATGAAGTAGCCCAAGAATATACATGATATAATATTTTGTTGCCGACTGGGAAAGAGATACTACAAGAATTCAAGAAGGAAGAGGAGTTACATTTTTCCCTCATTGGCAAACCAAAGGTAATTTTGAATTCTACAAATTTAGATGATTTTCCTATTGTAGTTAGAATTTTGCTTGATGATTTTTCTAATATTATTGTGGATGAGCTACCTAATGTTTTACCTCTCATGAGAAGTATCAGTCATCATATTGACTTAATGACTAGTGCAAGCTTACCCAATAAGGAAGGCTATAGACTGACTCCTCAAGAGAATGAAGAGATTGAATAGCACGTACAAGAGTTACTGGATAAATGTTTGGTGAATGAAAGTTTGAGTCCTTGTGCAGTGCCCAAAGTGCTTAGCCAAAATAAATATGGTGCATGGCATATGTGTACTGATTCCCGAGCAATCAATAAGATCACTATCAGGTACAGATTTCCCTTACTCCGCATTGATGATTTGATGGATTGTTTGAGTGGGTCCAAGTATTTTTCAAAGATAGACTTGAAGAGTGGTTATCATCAAATAAGAATTAGAGAAGGGGATGAATGGAAGATTGCATTCAAGACCAATAATGGATTGTATGAATGGTTAGTAATGCCCTTTGGCCTTACTAATGTACCTAGTACTTTTATGAGATTAATGAATGAGGTCCTAAAGGAATACATTGGAAAGTTTGTGGTAGTGTACCTAGATGATATTATGATATTCAGTCAGAGTAAGGAAGAACATCTGAGACATCTCAAATTAGTGTTGGATACCTTATAGAAGGAAAAAATACTGATAAATTTGAAAAAGTGTAGTTTCACGAAGAAAGAGTTGATTTATTTGGGTTTTGTAGTCTTAGAAGAAGGGTTAAAGATGGATCCAAAAAGGATACAAGCGATTCTCAATTGGACAATCCCGAAGAGTAATTTTGAGGCCATACGTTTTCGTGGTATTGCAAGTTTTTATAGAAAATTCTTCAGGAATTTTAGTCAAATTTGTGCACCCATAATAGACACCTTCAAGGAAAGTAGACAACCTTTCAAGTGGACAAAAACAGTAGATAGAAATTTCAATCTGTTGAAAAAGAAGATCACTGAGAAGCCTATTTTGGCTTTACCAAGTTTTTACAAAGTCTTTCAAGTGGAGACAGATGCTAGTGGGACAACAATAAGAGTTGTTCTGATTCAAGAATAGAGACCAGTAGCATATTTAAGTGAGAATTTAAATTAAGCAAAACAAAAGTATTCCCCATATGACAAAGAATTGTATGTTGTTGTGGAAGCTCTTAAGAAGTGGAGGCATTACTTGATGCCCAAAGAGTTTATATTATATTCAGATAATCATGCCTTGAAATTCATAAATAGTCAACCTAAATTGAATCAGAAACATGCTAAGTGGGTGGAATTTTTGCAAAACTTTAATTTTGTGATCAAGCATACAAGTGGAAAATCTAATAAGATGGTTGATGCCTTAAGCAAAGTAAATTTGATCTTGCAGGAAATTAACGTCAGTACTTTGGGTTTTGAAAATTTGATTAATATGTATAAGGAGAATGTGGATTTCAAGAATATATATGCAGACTGTGAGAATCCAGTTGCCCATAATAGAAGTCAATGGTTGGACTACATGCTATAAGAAGGATTATTGTTCAAAAACAGTAAATTGTGCATTCCTAAATGTTCTATGAGGGAAAACTTGATAAAGGAGAAGCATAATGGAGGTTTGTCTGGTCACTTTGGACAGGACAAAACATTTGCTCAGGTGAGTACTTTTTAGTTTTGGCCAGGAATGCAACAAGATGTAAAGAAGTTTGTTGAGACATGCAAGATATGTAAACATGCCAAAGGGAGGAGAAAAAACATTGGACTGTATGAACCCCTACCTATTCCAACTAGGCCTTGGGATTCCATCAGTATGGATTTTGTTCTGGGATTTCCTAGAACTCGGAGGGGGAATGATTCTATTTATCTAGTACTAGATAGATTTTAAAAAATGGCTCATTTCATTGCTTGTAAAAATACCAATGGGGAAAACTTGATAAAGGAGAAGCATAATGGAGGCTTGTCTGGTCACTTTGGATAGGACAAAACATTTGCTCAGGTGAGTACTTTTTATTTTTGGCCAGGAATGCAACAAGATGTAAAGAAGTTTGTTGAGACATGCAGGATATGTAAACATGCCAAAGGGAGGAGACAAAACACTGGACGGTATGAAACCCTACCTGTTCCAACTAGGCCTTGGGATTCCATCAGTATGGATTTTGTTCTGGGATTGCCTAGAACTCAAAGGGGGAATGATTCTATTTATGTAGTAGTGGATAGATTTTCAAAAATGGCTCATTTCATTGCTTGTAAAAAGACCAATGATGTAACAAATATTGCTAATTTGTTCTTCTCAAAAGTTGTTAAGTTACATGGCCTGCCTTTGAGCATTGTATCAAATAGGGACACTAAATTTGTTGGTCATTTTTGGAGAAATTTATGGAAGAAATTGGGAACCAATATTAGTTTTAGCTCTACTTATGATCCTTAGATTGATGGTCAGAATGAAGTGGTAAATAGAAACTTGGGGGATATATTGAGAAGTCTTGTTTATGAGAATCCAAAGCAGTGGGATTTAGCTCTTGCTCAAGATGAGTTTGCTTATAATGATTCACCTAACAAGAGTACAGGTATGAGCCCATTTTGGATTGTGTATGAACTCATGAATTTGGGAGAGTCAGAAATGAGGAGTGTAGATGGTGAAGAATTTGCATGTAGTATGTAGGAGCTACAGGAAAATGTCAAAAAGAAATTGCAGGAGAGTGCTAAAAAGTACACATAGAGAGAAGATTTGAAGAGAAGGGAAGTTAATCCTCAGGATGGAGATTTAGTGATGGCATATCTTAGGAAGGAGAGGTTTCCTAAGGGAACCTACAATAAATTGAAACTCAAGAAAATTGGGCCTTGTAAGATTTTGAGGAAGTTTTCTACAAATGCATATGAGTGTTGCTTGGTTTTTCAACCAAGCATGTGCTAAAGATGCACTGATTAACAAAGTAATAACAGTTTCAAATGAAAAGCAAAAAACAATTATAAATTTAATCTAACATTAACATAAACATGTGTAAATAAACAAGAACTAAATCAATAACAAGAGATCTATGGGAAGAACAAGAGAAAAAATAATAGATTTTTTGTATTACCTCAAAGGTGAGGATATTTGGTGTTGAGCAGCTCCAAGGTTGAGGTGCTCCAAGCTCCAATGGTCTCTTCTCCAAGATGCTGAAATGGGGGTCTTCAAACTCGAAATGGGAGGCAATGGCTCTCAAAGGGAATTTGGAAGCATAAGGATAGGATGAAATGTGGATGGAAAGTGAGGAGCCCCTATCACCTTTTTATAGTTTTTGGTGATGGGGGATATCATTATGGTTTTAAGGAAACTAATGGTATTGGCCAACATGGTTTAGGTCTCTTTTTCCCTCTTTTTCTTTTTTGAATATTTTGAATATTTTTATTCCCTTTTAATATTTTTTGGGAATTTTGGACCCTTTTTGAGGGTTTTTTGTGTATTTTTGAGGAAAAATATATATTTTGAGGGGAAAAAAGGTGTATTGTGGTCTTTCTAGTGACCTTTTGATGGCTTTAGGGGCTCAAATGGTGGAAAAGTGGACAAATGGGTCATGTGAATAAGGGAATGAGCTAGTGAGCACTTTTTGGGTGTTAACAGATTGCCCCTTGATGTGTGAGGGCAGGAGCTCATCGTATGGCCGATAGACATCATAGTTCTTTTGTCTTTTTCCTGGGGTTTGGAGAAGTGAAGAGACCAATTGGAGACTGGAACAACGACCCCTTGGAAGCTGCAAAAACAAAAATATTACATGGCCTCAAAATGAATGAGGAAAAATATCTGATGATTGACGAGGCGGGCATACCCATGCTCGTATCAAGACACATACATAACAATTAGGACCAAGAAGGGGGACCTGAATAATACATAAAAATATGTTGGTACATCATAATGGTCCAGAGGGGACACAATCCTGGGATGTACTCATGATCATGCCATGACTGATCGCAATAACTGATACACTGGAAAAAGCAACAACCATTCTGAATAAGGTATCAGAAGGGTTGATGAATTGCTGAAACTGAAGGTGTCCAACATCTGTAGGGACTCAATAACTGTGAGTCAATTCCGAGGTGTATATGTAACTGTATACACGAGGGAGTATAAAAATGCAGTACATCTATAAATTGTTGCCGAGCGCAACCCGAATATCCATAGGAATGTGTAATTGGTGGTTTCCTTAATTAGACTCTCAAATGCGGTAGAGTCAGGTGATATCTAGGGTCTTCAACAAAAAAATGAAAGGACCGATACCCTGTACGAGTCTCAACGATGAGATCAAGGTGTTGAAGTCGAGCATGTGAGAAACAATCATTTGGAGAGGCACTAAGGACTCCTTTCGAAATGATCCGTAGGCACTCACCATTAATGGTGATGAGTCCAAGGCACAGGGACCTCTAGGTCTGTCCTCTGGAATAGATTTGGTTGGCGTCGACAGAGGGAGACCGGCAACTACCAAGACAATGATGTTTTCTTGATAAGAGTGCGAGGTGTACAACTAAAGTGTGATAGTACTGATGGTAGGACTGTCATATTGTGGGGATGGGAAATAACCGGGGTCATAGAGTGGGTGGACTCAAACTTCCTTTGTTCAGAGCATGATGACATGGTTGACCTGGCAGCATAGGAAACTGATTTTTAGGAGTGGGAAACATAGCTTAGGGTTATGTATTGCAGACTTGAGTGATATGGGGGGGACAAGTTGATGGATGCTGTAGGGGGAGTATCGGGGTGACACACTGCAAAATAATATGAACAAAGGCAACCAAAATGGGGAAGCTTCCATATGGTAGACATGATCTATTGTGGCACCGATAAGCACCATTGGGTCCTTCTTCGTAGTTTTAATGAGCTCCAAGAAGGGATAAAAGTGTGCTCTGAAATGGTACTATCCTGTAGATTTATGTGAGCCCGGGACTGTTCATGCTTGTAAGTGCTTTCATTTTTAAGGAGTCTGAAAATGATAAGAAGACTGTACAGTGGTGGTGGAGTACTGTCTTGTGGATTTATACGAGCCGAAGACGGTGATTTCTCATGGTTGCTTTCAATTTTAGAGAATTTGAAAGCGGTAAGTAGATACCATGGGTGTTCTTTTTCGTAAGTTAGTCTCCAAGGCCCGAAAAAGCATAAAATGATGCAAATGGAGAACTCTTCTAGCCGATGTGACTAGAGTATTCATTTTTCGTAATTAGTCTACAAGGTCCGGAAAATGGGTAAACTTATACTAGGTAGACGCCCTTTCAAATAATTTTAGCGAGCATGAAAGGAAGCAAGGTTGCTCGGTGATCTTTTCATTGTTTTAGGAGTCAGAAAAGAGCTTAACATAAACTCCCTAAGTGCCTTTTTCGTAAAGGGATTGCTCGGCTCGAAAAAGGGATAAAATTATACCGAACAAAAAGGTATTGGTGAGAGCGAGGAATGATCTCGAGCATCGTCACGAGCATGGAAGACTGAATCCGGCGACATAAAGATCGTCAAAAATGGGCAACGACCGATGTGGCACGTGAACCGAGGCGATGAGTGGCATTTTGAAAAAATGCCCGAAAATTATGGGGGTGAGAGTGAGAAATGGTCTCAAGCATCGTCACGAGTGTGGAAAACTGAATCTGGCGATATAAAACTCATAAAAAATGGATGACGGCCGTAGTGGCATGCAAATCGAGGCGACGAGGGGCATGGGAAAAAATGCCCGAAAAATATGGGGGTGAGAGCGAGAAATGATCTCAAGCATCATCACGAGCGTGGAAAACTGAATCCGACGATATAAAGCTCGTTAAAAATGGATGACGGTCGTAGTGGCACACAAATCGAGGCGACGAGGGGCATGGGAAAAAATGCCTGAAAAATCTGGAGGTGAGAGTGAGAAATGATCTCAAGCATCATCACGAGTGTGGAAAACTAAATTCGGCAATACAAAACTCATCAAAAACGGGCAACGACCAATGTGGCACTCAAACCGAGGCATAAGGGGCATGTAATAAATGCCCGAAAACGGTACCTGGTGGAAATGGAAAAGGAGTGGACTATTATGAAGTTCTCGATGTGTTGATTCCAATGGTTTGAAAAATGGACGTCGTATGATACCGAAATTGTTCATTGAAAAATGGTCAAATCTCTATAAATAGTGTGTGGGCCCAATGTGACATGTGTCATTGTTACGTGCGAGTTTCACAGAGCAATTGAGTTAGGTCAGAGCTTTTTCTTGATTTGTGGGAGATTCGATCGTTGGATTTTCATTCCGCGAGTTTCAGGTAATCCTATTCGCCTTAGCCTTTCAAGTTATTTCCTTTCTGGTTCGCGGTGGGCCCCGAAGGCCGCGTAATTCCACTTTGGCATTCCAACGTGGAATATCACGGGTTTTGGCTCTTTTTCCATGATGCACATCGCGGGTATGGACTTGATACCCGCGATGTGCATTGCGGATTTTGGGTAGACAGTCGCAATGTTCATCGCGACTGTTTAGTTGACAGTCGCGATGTTCATCGCGACTGTGGGGCTGATACCCGTGATGATCATCGTGGCTTTTGGCTAAAAAAAATTTCTTTGTTTTTTGGCAGGATGCCGAGGAGGCCGCTAGTAGCGTGGCGGGAGAGAGAGATATATGAGGAGTTGATGGGTCGGATTCGGGATGACCCGGGTGTCCGGGAGGCCTTGACGGATGGCAGGATCTTAAAGTTCGCTCAGGTTCCACTTATGCATTCAATCAAAGATCTGCTGAACAAGTTGGTGGATTTTTGGGTTCCGACGGAGGGTGCATTCGTGGTGGGGGGTGAGCGACTAGAGATCACCTTGTCTAATGTTTATTTCCTTACTGACTTGCCTCGTTTGGGGGAGACAGGGGAGCTCTAGCCGAGGATTCTGGCTGGTTTGGACATTGAGGATGTCTTGGAGAGATTTTGTGTTCCGGGAGCTATTGCGCAGAACAACGCACTGAGTCTGACGAATTTACGGGAGTGGGAGATGCGGGCGGTTGGGGCTTGTGTTCTACGTGTGTTGGGTGCCCAGGTGCCACATCGTTGGTCTGGGGAGGAAATGATGATGGTAGATCGTGTGTTGAGAGGGACCTACTTTTCCCAGGGTCAGATGTTTTTGGCTTGTGTTCGGTGAGATCTGGACAAGGTCAGTCGGGAGGGAGGGGAGTTTAGCTATGCCTCCTTCCTCTGTTGTTTTTTCTTTGAGCGAGTACCAACCTTGCAGCCGCGTGTGCCGGTTCGGGATGGGTTTTGGAGTGAGCCGCGGATGGTGCGGTGGGAGGAGATGATGCCCCAGGGTGGTGGTGGTATCCCACGTTTCTTTTCGGTGGATATGTATGAGTAGTGGGAGCAGATACCCCTGCTTATTGATGATTATCCATATGCTGGTATGGACTTTCGAGGAGATTCGGAGATGGCTCGGGCTCAGGGGCAGGCCTGGGGTCTAGACGATATGTCTTTGTGTTTGGTTCTCTGTTATATAATGTTTAGATATTTTTTGTTACGAGTATAGCTAGAGATATTTATATGATATTGACTTGGTTCACTTGTATGATTGTGCAAATATTGGTTCGAGGCCACCAGCTCATCATGTGGGTTGTCGAGGATGGGTGATGGTGGTGGTACCTCCACCTGTAGTGGCACCGCCTCCTTGTGCTCAAGGAGTTGTGCGTCCTCGAGATGATTCCCTGGAGGGCATACGTGAGACTTTGGAGGGGCTTCTAGTGGGAGCACCAGAGGAGGGTTGGAGGGATTTGGATCGGCCTACTATCGAGCATTGTTTCGATGCTCCCCGTGAGTGGCGGTCTATCCTGCTCAGAGTAGCAGTTGTGATGGATGAGAGGAGGGCTTGGGATCAGGAGGATCCGGAGGAGCCAACGGAGGAGGAGCCAGAGGATCCTGCGGATCACGATGATTAGGTGATCTTATATTTGCCCCCAAATGCTGATGAGCATATGGGGATGTATCTTTTTGTACGGCTATGTATTTTTTGTATATTTCGGGTGCTGAGGGAACTTCTGACATTGTGACTATTATGATGATATATATATATGTGTGTGTGTGCTACGAATATAAAATAAGATAATAATTAAATAATTAATAATTAGGTTAACTAAAGTTAGGTTATGAAATGAGGCGTCTCCTCAACATCAAATGCCCGAGCCATATTTAAAGCAGGGCCATCATTGTAACATATCATCTTTTATCCTATCATCTAATATATTATTCTTACTTATTATCCAATATGAGAGTCAGATTCGACTATTAACTTAGTGAACAGATACGTTCACTGCATTTGGTATCAGAGCTCGGTTTCGGCTCCTTCAACCTGGGCTCGGATTCGGCTCCTCCTACCATTGAGCTCGGTTTTGGCTCACCTATCCTCACAGAATAGAGCACTCATCCTAGCTCCTGCCCAATTATCAAGTTTCTTGAGTTATTGGTCCTTGACCGAAACTAGGATTTAAGCCATTTATTTCAGAGCTTCTCTGACACACCTTCATCACGAGGCTTTTATCCTCCTCCAAACTCCATCTCTCCCATCGCACTCCCTCCCTCCCTATGTGGATTCCCATATCCCACCTCCACTCCACACCTGCGCTGAGTTTTTTTTTGCACCTCCAATCCATCCACCTGCATACTCACACACCCACCGAAGCTGATCCGCAACCATTCATCCCATTCTCCCAGCCCTCACCCTCTTCCTCCACATCCTTTCCCTTCCTATGCTTCATTCACTTCATCCCAACTGCTGCGTCCACCCTCCTCCACGCTAGCCACTCTTATCATCCTCCCACATCGTCCTCCCACACATCCTCCCAGTGCTCACCATTCCACACAACCTCCTCCCTTCCACTCACTCCCACCGCCCCCCCCTCTACTCCTCCCACTCCCGCGCCTCTCTGCCTCCCTCCTGTTGCGTTTCTTTCCTCTGCCTGCTCTCCACTCCCACGCCAAGCTCCTTCATCCATAGCCGTCACCCTAGCCGCCACCTCCACCTGCCCTCCACTCCTATGCTTCTTTCCCAACTCTCCCGCCAGACCCCACGCCTCTCTCCTCCGCGCACCACCATTCCGCATAGCCTTTGCTGCTCCCCCGAAGCTGCCACCCTACCTCGTCCAATGCCACCCTCTCGACCAGCCACCATGCCCACCTCTCGTCCAGCTCTCCTCACCTGCCCTCTCACTGTGCCTGCCTCACTCGACCACCACCGACAACCGCCACCTCGGCTGCATTTCCCTGCCATCATCTCCCATTCGAAACTCTAAATTTTATTTTTGAAATTAAATATTAAACATATAATAATATTATTATATGGTTAATATTTTAATTTGTGGAAAAGAAAAACTATATATAGAGTTTATAAAAAATAATAATAATAATAATATTATTAATTAGTGAATTAATAATAATTATTATAAAACAAATAATAATTATTTTGGGAAAAAATAATTATTATTTTATTAAAATAATAATTATTTTTGAAAAAAAAAAGAAGAGATAAGAAGTATTGAAGAAGACAAAATCGAGAAAAAAACAAAGAAGACAAAACGAAGAAAAAATACAAGAAGCAAAGATCTAGCAAAGACTATCCATCATTGGATAAGTCAAGTCAAAGAAAGACGACCAAGTTTAAGAAAGATTCATCAAAGAAATCAAAGAAGAGCATTCCACCGTCGAAGAAGTTAGAAACCATGGAAGCTGATTTGCGAGAAAAATTAGAAGCCACGTTAAAACGTTATCGAAAAGACAATGAAAAATTGCGCGACATAAATAATAGTTCAGAAATAAGAATTGAATTACAAGAAAGGTACAATGAAATAAAAATCTCTGACCAAGAAAGGCGTATAGAAAAATTGTATGTGCAAATTGATGAATTAAAAGCCGAAAATAAATTCAATCAGAGGTTAGGAAATCAAGATATAAAGAAGGAAATAAATAATTATGAAGCAGAAATAATACGCTTGAACAAAATCATTACCGACAAAGATGAAGAACTAATGCAGTTACGACATAAATTAGAAAGTCAAGAACCAGAGGTCGGCCAGTGTCGACAACAGATAAAAGTTCTTCAACAACAAAATGACGACTCTAAAAAGACACATAAGTCAGAGATCGCGAAGAGTAATAAAGCATTATCCAACAATGCTGAAGAAATTTTTAGACTAAGAAATCATAACAAGATACTAGTCACAAAAATTAAGAAGTTGAAAAATAGCCGGAAGATAGAACAATCTATGGACGACATTGAAGGGAAACTTCTAGACAAGCAGGAAGAAAATAGTTGTATCAGAAGTCATAATGAAGATCTTAAGGAACAAATTAAGACATCTGAAGATGACAGAAAATCGCAAATCGAATTGATTAAGAAGTTTCAAAATGATAACAGGCAGTTAGAAAACAAGTTGGAAATGATACAGAACAAAAACTTAAATCCTCAAGAGACGAAAATACAACTTCCAACTTAGATCAATGCTCTAAAGGAGACATTCGTAAATGAAAATGACATCGTGAAAGTTCCCTATCGACACCCCAACCATAAAAACCGATATTTGGAAAAGTGGGAAATGTCGAAAGATAATAGTACTAATGTGATCAAATCTCCTGACTACACATCAGTAGGGAATCCCATCAGTCCACAACAAATCAATTTGGGATGGATTGATCCGTCGACATATCAGAATTTATGTTCGACTCTTAGCAATTCGTATCGACATGTTTCGTCATCTACGACACCACATAAAATGATGCAGAAACATTATAAGGCTTTGAGGACAAAGCCTTTCTAAGAGAGTGGCAATGCTACGAATATAAAATAAGATAATAATTAAATAATTAATAATTAGGTTAACTAAAGTTAGGTTATGAAATGAAGCGTCTCCTCAACATAAAATGCCCAAGCCATATTTAAAGCAGGGCCATCATTGTAACATATCATCTTTTATCCTATGTAATGTCCCTTGTTAGGAATTTTATTAAAATTGCAATTTTCCACTTTTTTCCTTGGTTTGACCTTGGACTAGTTTCGATCTCTGGGTCCCAAATTTGCCCCAAATGATCAAAAATCTTCTGAGAAGGTATATGAATGATATTAGAACATAAATATGTGTTTCAGGGATGCCTTTGTACCTTTAAAACACTTCTGCAAATACTCTTTCAATTCTGGTCAATGTAAGTAACTTTACTAGTGATTTCCCTTTGACTAGTATTGGTCTCTAGGTCTCAAATTGACTCCAAATGCCTTCAAATATTCAAGGAAGGTTTATGAATGATATTAGTAATTGAATATGATGTCCAGGGATAACATATGGCCACCAAAAGACCTCTGCAAACTCTCTTAAGATTCTGGACCAAGTATGCAATTTTACTAGTAATTTGGGGTTCAAATCCCCCTGAGGTAAGTACTGAAAATGGCTTCCCAAATGCCTCCAAACCCACTCAAATTTATGAACAGAGGTATGTAATGTGTTAAGTATGTTATTAAGGTCTCATATGCACCATTAATGGTTTATTACAACTGTTCTCACCCTCTCCCATTCAACTGCAAAAATCCCCAATTCGACCCTTGGGGAAATGGCACTATTTCACCTCCCAATACAACTAAACTGAGTAAAAATGCTTCAAATGCTCAAGTACAGTACATGAAACTTGTAGAATACATCCATGGCATTATATTGATCACAAATATATCAGAGAATCATCCATTCATTCGAAATCATCATCAATACATTGGTTCACAACAAGGTAGTGGGGAAATGGCATTGTTCTTCCATTAAAAATGAGATTTATACATTTCTACTTGGAATTTCGACCTGAAACTTTTTGGAGATGAAGAACAGAGTATTTAATTCATATTACAAAAGAAATTAGGCATTAGAAGCTCCCCCAACGAGTACAATAGCTCACCAAAAATTCTCTCCCTCAAGGATCAAGAATATGCCATCAAAACTGGAAATGGTTGAAGGAGCGAGCTGCAATAGAAGAAACCATGAGCTTCCCTGTAGCTTAAACCTGCAAATAAAGACTCCATTAAATCTCCAAATGAAAGGTCTGAATGGCGTTTCCAATTGCCAACTTGGATGGGAATCTTTCACCCTCGAAATTGGCTAAGGCAAGAAACTAGTCATCCACTAGCTCTCCCTCTTCACAAATGCAATTGCAAATTCTACAAATGATCAAAATCCATTCTCATACTTTATTTCTACATTTTATAACCAACATTATCCTTCTAAGGGTCGAAATCCTCTCAATAGATTCAATAGATTTTCATTTAGGAAATATTCCACATTTGCCACTTGTCTCCTAGTTCCAACCTTCCATCTTCTCCCAAATTCGATTTTGAGTCTCTTTGGCTTCTCCAACTCCCAAATTCGCCTTCTTTGAGCCTATTTTTGGGGCTGACATGTCATATTGGTCATATGTCAGAGGTCAGGTCTGCAATTTGTCATATTTTTCATAGATGCTCCATCATTGGTGTCATAGGGGCTAGGGAATCTAGCCCAAGTGTCCACAAACTTTCACTTTGACTCTTTATCTTCCATGGAGGTTACCAATCCTTCCCAATTCAACCTAATATGCTCAATTAAATGTTTTATGACTTACCAACTCACCCAAGAGTGTTCACATTCCCATTAATTCGAATTTGCAAAAGAGAGATACCATGTATTATGAAAAATCAAGCTAGTGTGGGTCCCACATCCTCCATATGTCTCCAAAACAATTTGTCACTTAGGATTTCTCTTGAATTTATTTATTCACTCTATTTATTAAATACTTGAACCCTTCTAATGTCTAAACATCATTTATTATCCCCCTTATTCCAAATCCCAAAGCTTCCACCCCAAACCTAGGAAACTAGTAATTTTCCTCCTTGGCAATTATTTGACCTTTAGCATCAATTTGACAAACTCTAATGAATAGGGCCAATGTGATTAGGCCATTTTGACCCAATACCAAATTTGGGACATGACAAATCCTCCCTTCCCAATATTGCATGTCCTCAAGCAATTTTAAACGTGTGTGTTGAAGAACCCGCTTTCTGTATAATTCTTTGAAGTTGCCATTGAATTGCCCAACCTTGAGTCTTTGAGTTTCCATGAAGATTTTGGAGAGGAACCAACATGCTTGCTGCTGCACTACTCTGATAAAAATCACTTTATTAAGTGGGGAAATCCATCTCCCATACTGCTTGTTTCCCCAAAAAATTTGAAACCAATGAGATAAAAATTATTCCGGGGTCCCATTGCTTGTATTGCACCCGAACAATTAAGAGTGCTCTCCAACCCATACCATCATATAAGAGGATTCCTGGATCCCATTTTCTTGTATGCATTCTTCCAAACATCATGAGTACAAAATATATATCATCAAAGTACATAACTACATAATGAAAATTAATATCAAGGAGGTGCTTCATCAAAGAATCATGAAAGTGCTTATACTTCCAAGCAAGTAGACCACCGTTTTCCAAGTGCATACAAGCTTCAAGTGACCAATCAAATCTGCTCCAATGACATAGGTGAGGATCCCATGTCCCATAAAGCTGCTCCAAAAGGATGTGATATGCATCAAAATATTCAGCCATGTATTCTTTCATCCAAGAAGTGAATGAAGAATCTCCACTAAAATCTGAACCAAATAATGAGCAGAAAAAACAAGGAGACTTCAAATGACTCAAAGAAGTCTCACCCATACATCCCTGAATGTGATCATCATAAATATATAACAAAGTATGTGGCTTCCAACAAAAATGTTCTCCAATCATAAATCTATTCACCCAAGTGTTGGATGAAGTTCCTCCAACATCAAATGAATCAAGTGTTGAGCAAGAAAAACCATGAGTCTTCAAGTGACTCAAATGCATATCATAGGTGCATCCATGTAGATGTGCATCATCATAAAGTAATAAAGTATGCTGCTGCAAATGTGAATAAGAATGTGCTCCAACCATATCATCATAAAAAATAAATCTAGGAGTTCCATACTCCTCATGTGGCACCATCCAAAAGAACCCTTTCACCCATAATTCATTGAGACTAATGTTGCAAAACATGGAATTGTAGGATGTAGGAGAATGAACCAAATCACCCAAATGATCAAAAAGTACAGAAGTTTCATCATGGGGAGGATCCATATGGGTAGTATCATGCAGCTCCTTCAAAAGTGTGAACTCTTTGTCATAGTTTGGTTCCAATGTAGAGGAATCATGCTCTTCTTTAAAAATTGCACAACCTTCATCAAGAGGCAATTCAAATTCCTCTTCCACCACATCAAGTGTTTGGATCTCTTCAAGTTCATCTTCAAACACATCAAGAACATTCAAATTTTCACATTTCTCATGATCCACCATGTCATGAGAATCCTCCAAACAATCTACCATTTGACAATCTGAAACATAGGAGGAAAAACAAGTATCTTGCAACTTTTCAAGAAGTTGCTCATTTTGAATTGTGAGCTTATGAATATCCTCATTATTCTTCAAGTATGCATCATGTAACAATTCATTAAGCTCAAACAAATGGTTTCTATCAAAAAGCAAAGACATGAAATTACCTTTGATGTGGCACATTGCTCTTTGAATCTTCTCCATATCTTCAAGGAAGGATGTTTCCTCCAATGAAGTAGCTCTCCAACAAGAATTTGACACCAATGCGTGAGTGTCATGGAGAATGTTGAGGGACTCTTGGATATTATTTTCATTCATCTTTAAGGACCCTTCAAGAAAATGAGGCTCTTGCAAATGAACCTCCTCATCTTCTTCAATTTTGCTTGGACCAACTTCATGAAGCTCAAGTGGTGATGGGGAAGTTGATCTTGGTTCTTCTTCAACCGCTACAAGGTCTTCATTATCATGCTTAATGAAACTTGTACTTGTAGAAACACTTTCAAAAGTGATCTCTATGTCACCAACATAGAGGTGTGAGCACCCATCAGTAGGTACTCCTTCATAGTTTAAGCATCCATCAGTAGATGCTCTTTGGTTCATGTCTAAGCTAGAAGGTGTCTCGAAATGATCTTCCATATTTTCAATAGAATCTTCTTCATGCTCTTGTGATGTCTCTTCCTTTTGCTCATTAAAGCAAGCTGATGCATTTTGCCCCTTGTTTTCCTTAGGATCAATATATTTGGAATCTCTTCTTGAATAAATCTCAAAAGCTCTCCTCAAGGAGGACATCATTTCATGCACACATATATGATACTCGCTCCAAGCGTTTTTACAAGAAGGGCATAAACCTTTCTTCACTAACTCCACATCTTCATTTTTGGGCCTATTTTCAAAAACATGTTCAGCATAGTACTCAAAAGACATGGCATTTTGTGTATTTTTGCTAAAAGCAAGATATTCTTGATATTTTTGATATTGTTGGGGCAAGGTTTTATATTTTGCTCTCCATCTTTGGAACTCACTCATAGAATTATCCTTGGTTGGTGTGACACACTCATATTCATCAGATTTAAAGTCATAAGAATAATCTTCATTTCTCTTGAAATTGTAAGAAGTGTTGCATGATGGCACCTCTTCCTCATACCATTCACATTCTGCTTCATATTGCTCATAAGCATTTGCATATTCCTCATAAGAATTGTACTCATAGGATTCATCATAATAGTAAGACATGGCTGCCAATTATTCTTGAATGTATGTACCTAATACACAGGTGCAAGGACCATGCTCTGATACCACTGTAATGTCCCTTGTTAGGAATTTTATTAAAATTGCAATTTTCCACTTTTTTCCTTGGTTTGACCTTGGACTAGTTTCGATCTCTGGGTCCCAAATTTGCCCCAAATGATCAAAAATATTCTGAGAAGGTATATGAATGATATTAGAACATAAATATGTGTTTCAGGGATGCCTTTGTACCTTTAAAACACTTCTGCAAATACTCTTTCAATTCTGGTCAATGTAAGTAACTTTACTAGTGATTTCCCTTTGACTAGTATTGGTCTCTAGGTCTCAAATTGACTCCAAATGCCTTCAAATCTTCAAGGAAGGTTTATGAATGATATTAGGAATTGAATATGATGTCCAGGGATAACATATGGCCACCAAAATACCTCTGCAAACTCTCTTAAGATTCTGGACCAAGTATGCAATTTTACTAGTAATTTGGGGTTCAAATCCCCCTGAGGTAAGTACTGAAAATGGCTTCCCAAATGCCTCCAAACCCACTCAAATTTATGAACAGAGGTATGTAATGTGTTAAGTATGTTATTAAGGTCTCATATGCACCATTAATGGTTTATTACAACTGTTCTCACCCTCTCCCATTCAACTGCAAAAATCCCCAATTCGACCCTTGGGGAAATGGCACTATTTCACCTCCCAATACAACTAAACTGAGTAAAAATGCTTCAAATGCTCAAGTACAGTACATGAAACTTGTAGAAGACATCCATGGAAGTATATTGATCACAAATATATCAGAGAATCATCCATTCATTCGAAATCATCATCAATACGTTGGTTCACAACAAGGTAGTGGGGAAATGGCATTGTTCTTCCATTAAAAATGAGATTTATACATTTCTACTTGGAATTTCGACCTGAAAATTTTTGGAGATGAAGAACAGAGTATTTAATTCATATTACAAAAGAAATGGGGCATTAGAAGCTCCCCCAATGAGTACAATAGCTCACCAAAAACGCCCTCCCTCAAGGATCAAGAATATGCCATCAAAACTGGAAATGGTTGAAGGAGCGAGCTGCAATAGAAGAAACCATGAGCTTCCCTGTAGCTTAAACCTGCAAATAAAGACTCCATTAAAGCTCCAAATGAAAGGTCTGAATGGCCTTTCCAATTGCCAACTTGGATGGGAATCTTTCACCCTCGAAATTGGCTAAGGCAAGAAACTAGTCATCCACTAGCTCTCCCTCTTCACAAATGCAATTGCAAATTCTACAAATGATCAAAAGCCATTCTCATACTTTATTTCTACATTTTATAACCAACATTATCCTTCTAAGGGTCGAAATCCTCTCAATAGATTCAATAGATTTTCATTTAGGAAATATTCCACATTTGCCACTTGTCTCCTAGTTCCAACCTTCCATCTTCTCCCAAATTCGATTTTGAGTCTCTTTGGCTTCTCCAACTCCCAAATTTGCCTTCTTCGAGCCTATTTTTGGGGCTGACATGTAATATTGGTCAGATGTCAGAGGTCAGGTCTGCAATTTGTCATATTTGTCATAGATGCTCCATCATTGGTGTCATAGGGGCTAGGGAATCTAGCCCAAGTGTCCACAAACTTCCACTTTGACTCTTTATCTTCCATGGAGGTTACCAATCCTTCCCAATTCAACCTAAGATGCTCAATTAAATGTTTTATGACTTACCAACTCACCCAAGAGTTTTCACATTCCCATTAATTCGAATTTGCAAAAGAGAGATACCATGTATTATGAAAAATCAAGCTAGTGTGGGTCCCACATCCTCCATATGTCTCCAAAACAATTTGTCACTTAGGATTTCTCTTGAATTTATTTATTCACTCTATTTATTAAATACTTGAACCCTTCTAATGTCTAAACATCATTTATTATCCCCCTTATTCCAAATCCCAAAGCTTCCACCCCAAACCTAGGAAACTAGTAATTTTCCTCCTTGGCAATTATTTGACCTTTAGCATCAATTTGACAAACTCTAATGAATAGGGCCAATGTGATTAGGCCATTTTGACCCAATACCAAATTTGGGACATGACATCCTATCATCTAATATATTATTCTTACTTATTATCCAATATGAGAGTCAGATTCGATTATTAACTTAGTGAATGGATACGTTCACTGCAATGTGTGTGTGTGTGTGCTTTGGTATATAGTCGTGTATGCACATGGATGCACATCTTGTCTTGATTACATTTTGTTGCACGTGGATGCAATTATAGGTTGTTTGTTTTCCCGTGGAGGCATGTTTGATTTTTTGTACGCTCGTGGAGGCATATTTTATGCACGTGGATACAATGTTTAGATTTTGTGTACTCCCGTGGAGGCATATTTTATGCACGTGGATGCAATGTTTTGATAATTTTATAATGCCTGTGTGATGCATGTCGTGATGTCCTACATGTTTTGGTTGACGTGCCAATCTAGAATGTTGTTAGCCATTTGGTCTGCTACAGTGTTATGATTTCTTGGGACATGAGCGAAAGAGATGGTTTCAAAATGTCAAATCATTTGTTTAGTGTGCAGGAATTTTCTAAATAGACAGGGATCACGTACCTGGTAATCATTGTTGAGCTGGGAAACAAGGAGCTAGGAGTCCAGGAAGACATGAAGGTGACTTATGCCTATTTGGAGAGCGACGGCGAGGAGACCGGTCACGGCATCGTACTCAGCTTGGTTTTTTGTGGCAGCACCTATACACACTCCGTCGAGGTGGATCAACTCATGCGAAGGGGAATAAATTACCCAAGCTGTTGACGCGAGATTTGGAGACCAACGACTTGCGCCGTCGGCAAATCCGATGTGGTAGAGTGGAACGGGATCCATCTGTGTTCATGCAGGAAAAATTGAAAATGTAAGGTTGTGAAAATATTTTAGTGAAAAAGTCAATTAAAAGAGACTGTACAATATGGACTATGGTGTCCAAGTTTTTTCATGGTTAGAATCTTTTAAGGTACAACCCGTTACGGGGGTTGCGCATGGGATTGCCTTCTAAATCGGTCAAAATGTATGCTCCATGTTCAAGGCAAGTGTGTATGATATATGGGCCTTGCCACATAGACTGGAACTTTCCTTTTCCTGTTTTGTCATGGGCTTGGTCGTAAACAAGGACCAGGTCTCCATCACTAAATGCTCGTGGGTGAACATGTTTATCATAATGGAGTTTAGATCTGTTCTTTGCGGCTTCGGTTGTTTGGATTGCTGCGCGGCGATCTTCATCGGCCTGCTCTAAAAGAAGTAGACGTTCTTCAATTAGTGACGTATCGGGGAGAAGATCTATGGAAATTTTCAATGTTGGTATCTGGCATTCAATGGGGAGGACAGATTCCATGCCATGGACTAGATGGAATGGGGTAAATCCGTTGGCAGTTTTGGTCGATGTGTGATAAGCCCATAATGCGGGAAAAATCATGTGATGCCAATTGGATTTATGTTTGTCGACAGTGCGTTGGAGGATGGTTTTCAAAATTTTGTTAATAGCTTCGACTTGGCCGTTCCCTTGGGGGTAGTAGGCGGAGGAGAAATGACGTTCAAACTTAAAGAGGATGTACAATTCTCTCCAAACGGAGTCTTCGAAGTGAGAGCCGTGGTCTGAGACAAGTTGTTTTGGTACTCCGAAACGAGCAATAACATGGTTGAGGAAAAAACGGGCTGCGGTGTCGGCTTTGCGATTGTAAGTAGGCATGGCTTCCGCCCATTTGGTAAAGTAATCAACAGCCACAATAATGTGTTTGTGGCCACCGGCTGATGTGGGATTGCAATCCATGAAGTCGATAGCCCGTTTGCAAAATGGTCCAGCAGTGACGACTGGATGAAGGGGTGCGGGGGGGTTCTTGCTTTTGGGGCAAAGAGCTGGCAGTTTTGGCAGTGTTTGACTACTGTGATACAATCAGTGAATAATGATGGCCAAAAATAACCTGCGCGGATTACCTTTTGGGTGGTGGCCATTCCAGAGAAATGGCCGCCGCAGGCACCGCTATGACAGTCGTTAAGGACTTGTTCTGCTTCGTCTTGGGAAAGGCATCGTCGTAAGATTGTGTTGACACCACATCGATAGAGTACATCACCCAAGAGGAGATAACGGGGGGGCATGGTGACGGATGCGACGACGTCCGTCACGGTCGATGTTGGGTCGAAATTTCTGTGTGCGGAGGTATACCAAAATGTCGCCATACCAAGGGTCGTCAGATGAGATGATGAACAAATGTTCGTCGATTATATCAGTATGGATAGTTGGTGATGGCGACGATGATGGTAAGTCTGTAATGAGTTGAGTGAGTGCTAATGCTTTGGTGCTCTTTGGTGTTTTAAAATTTAGGTCATATTCTTGTAAGATAATCACCCATTTGGCAACACGGCCTTGTAGAAGGCGTCGATTCAAGAGATAGACCACTGGATTGGAATTAGACACAACCATGGTGTGGTTGAGGAGAATGTAATGTCGCAGCTTTTGTACTGAAAAAGACGACGGCGAGGGCCATCTTCTCGTCATGCGGGTAGTGTAATGGTGGGCCTGATAAAGTTTGGCTCACATAGTAAATGACATGCTCTTGGAGAGCAGAGTCTTCTTGGACGAGGACTCCAGAGACGGCGTAATCGGATGCCGAAATGTAAAGGGTAAAGTCTCTTGTGAAATCTAGTGGAGAAATCAACGGGCTGCTGGTAAGTGCTTTTTTCAGATCCATGAAAACTCCTTTTGCTTGGTTTTCCCATACGAAGTGGGTATGAAGACGTAGAAAATGGAGGAAACCATGTACAGTGGTGGCATAGTCTGGGACGAATGACGAAGGAAGTTGGACTTCCCCTGGAGGCTTTGAAGCTATCTTAGTGTACGTGGTGAGGGGAGGTCCACTATGGCTTGAACGTTTAGAGGATCAACGGTGATCCCTTTTTCTGAAATGACAAACCCCAGTAGGCAACCTGCTGGAACGCAAAAGAGACACTTGAGTGGGTTCAAGCGGATGTTGTATTTTCGACAACGCAAGAAAACTTGTCGAAGATCGTCTAAATGGTCAGATCGTTTCTTAGATCAAGCGGTGAGGTCGTCGAGATAAACTAATATGATTTTATGTAGATCGTGAAAGCAATAAGTCATGGCACGTTAGAAAGTGGCTCCTGCATTCTTGAGACCGAAAAGCATGACGCAATAGGCGAAGGTTCCCCATGGGGTAGTAAAAGCGGTTTTGTATTGATCTTCTTTACGGATTTTTATTTGGTTGTATCCGGAGAAATCTTCCATGAAAGAAAGTACCTCATGTCCCGCACACTCATCGATGAGTTGGTCAATAAATGGTGTGGGGAAGTTGTCTTTGGGACAAGCAAGGTTGAGGTCTCGAAAGTCAGTATAGACGCGGATGGTGCCGACTTTCTTATTAACTGGTACTGGATTTGAAACCCAGGTGGTATATGCAATTGGGTATATGAAACCTGCTACTCGAAGCTTCTCGATTTCTGCTTTGATGACTGGAAGCTTCGATGGGTGAATGGGACGTTGTTTTTGGCGGACTAGTGATATGTTGGGCCAAGTGTCTATGTGATGTTCTACGATGGTAGGATCAACACCAGGCATCTCGGTATAAGACCAGGCGAAGACATATCGAAATTCTTTGAAGAGTTTCTTATAAGCTTGGATTTCTTTTTCAGTGCAAGATGCACCTAAAGAGATAAGCTCGGGTTTTCCGGGGGTGGTGGCGATGTCGATTTTTATAATGGGCGAAATGTTAGCCATATTACCTTCTTCAAAGGATTTTGGAGCTGGGATTGGGTCCTTGAACCAATCGACCTTTGTTGGTAAGAAGTATTTGGATTCAACGGATAGTTGGTTTGCCACGGTGGACATAGATGCCTCGGGGATGAAGTACGATCGATGGTGCATATCATCCCAAGGGTAGTCTGGTGCAGTGAGTGTTTCTAGAATTTCCTCATCAGTACAAAAGTAGTGGGACCACAAATTAACTAGCTCGGGTTTATATGTAGTTGAAATCATGTAAATGGTATTGATTTCTTCTGAATGGGACGATTCTGGAGGGAATATTTCCTCAATAAGTGGGGGGGATATCTCTAGGTTGGCATTATTCATCTCGTATATTGCTGCTATGTAATCTGGGAGATCGGGGCAGTGATGTGAATGATGGTCGTAGATTCCGCATATTGCACAAGGGTGGTTTGTGCACAATGATTTATCACGAGGTTGAGGTGGTAATTCTAATTTGACAACTGGAATGTTGCTGTCATCATCCAACATATTCATGTGTTCTTGAAGTGCTAGTAGTTGTGGACATAGGTGGGTAGCGTGGCCAATATCGTCGCACAAGGAGCACTTAGGGAGCACACGGGTTGGGGGATTCTTAGCTAATTTGGGAGTCACTGGGGGGGTGCGATTTGTGGGTGCAGTGTTGTAGGTTTGTGGACCTCTGCCCCCAATGTGGCGGGATTGAGGGGGGACATAACTAGATGTCGATGTAGTGTCCCCTGTTGAAATCGATCGGTTTTGGGGGTTGGAACCACCAGGTGGTGGGCGATTTTGGGGGTTTGGTATGCCAGGTGGTGGATGGTTTGACATATTCATAGGTTGTACCGGTTGTAGGACAACGGTTGGAGTTGGTGGGGGAGTTGGGGAAAGTAAGTACCATACAGGTAATCCTAATGTTAAGCCTGGAAGGTTGAGTGTAGCTATTACTGGCGTGCTGACAACTCCTGAAAATGGAAACAAGAAGGGGATAGTGTGAATCGATGTCGTTCCGATATGACTAGGCATGGTGTGTGGTAGTGGTATTGGCTGAGTATGTTGTTGTTCATTTTGCGAGAGGGTGCATAAATCGGATACTGCAGTTACCTGGAGAGGGGGTGGGATAGTAGGGAATGTGGTGGTCATGGGGGTATCTGAATATATCCCTGGTCCGATTGAGGAGACGAAAGATGTGGGCGCACTTAGAACGGGTTGTTCGATCATGGCAAGAACATTTTCTGGTGCTACGAGGGAATTGGGATCATAGTATGTAATCTGGTCGATTTTAACTACGCATCCTTCATGGGGGAACATCATGATGCGGAAAACTGAAGAAGCGACAGCTTTCATTTTATACATGTAGCTTCATCCCAGAAGGAGATTGTAATAAAGTTGGGCGTTAATGACCTCTAGATCTATGAGGACCAGTTTTCCCCCAAGCTGTATGGGTACGTTCATTAACAAGCCTTGAGGTTGAGATGCATGACCATCGTAAGCTCGTAATGCGGTAGTTTACGGTTGTAGTGTTGGGGATCCAAGTTTCTGCCATACGAAAGTGGACATAACGCAGGTAGATGCCCCTTCATCGATTATGCATCGGTGGACAACGAGGTTGCGAATGGAGACGAAAAATTGAAAAGCTAGAGATGAAGGTAGACGAGGTTCGGCTTGTTCTAAGTCGAAAGCCATCATGTTAGAGTCGTTTGGATCTATGGCACCAATGGCAGATAACAACAATTTTCTCTGTGCCAGACATATTTTTAATATTTCGAGAGCAGACATAGCGGCGGGGGACTGAGCTAAATCCTCTACAATATTATAGTTGGAGGCTGGATGAGCGTTCAGGTTATTGTTAATCCGTCTCAAAGGGAAACGAGGTGCTGTGGGACCCCTGTCCATGGGCATATTGGGTATGCGAAGTGGTTGATCGGTTGGGAGAGTACTCGGCGATGGGTTGGTAGGTGTGGCCTTAGGGGCGGATCCGTATTGATTTCAACGGGTTTGAAGATTGACATCATTCGATGACATCATAATCAAATGGTGAGTGTTGGACTCTACATGCTGGTAATCAGTGGCTGCATAGGTAATTTGCTGCTGTGGTGCAGCGGATCCTTGAGGGGGATCATTCGGACGAGTGTTTATCGTGCCCTGGTTTGGTAAGGGATTTTGCAATATCATGGGTTGTGGCTGAGGAGGGGGTGCTGGCTATGTAGCATGTCCTTTCCATTGGGCGTCGTCGGTCCAGAGTTGACGTGCTCGATCTAAATGGGGACAGTTATGTGTGTAATGGCCGTAGACTCCACATATGGAACATGGATGGTTTGTTCTCAAGTTATTATTTTTAGCCTGTTTCGGTGGACGGTTAGGATTTTGGTTGGGGGGAGCAGGGTTATTATTGTTTGGAGGATTGGGTGGTGGTTCACCTTGGTTGTGTTGTTGGTTGTTTCCACGGTTACGCCCTCTTCTGCGATTTTTTTGACCTCCTTGGTTACGCTGGTTGTTCTGGTTTGGAGGTTGGTTTTGCTGTGCGTAGACATGCCCTTGGGCAGTAGGTGGGTTTTGAGGTTGTGTCAGCTCTGGAGTGGGTTTCGGTGGGTAGTAAGCAGGAGGGTTCTGAGGTGGCCCTGGTGTTTGTTGCGGTTGTGGGTAACCTTGAGCTGCTGGAAGTGTTGGAGCAAGAGGTGCTGCCTGTTGAGGATAATAAGCCACTTGGGATTGTGGTTGAAACAGAGTCTGATGGACCTGTTGGTTATAATATGGAGTTGGCGCATAAGCTGATGGTGCTTTCCCATAACACTGTGGTGGACATGAGGGTCCATGAGTGTGGTGGGTGTGTATTACTAGAGCGTACGAAGTTGTAGCTCCAGAATGAGATGTAGCCCTAGAAAGGTCTGGGGCATTGTTTGTACTCATCATGGTAAAAGGTTTGTTTTGCACCATAACCTGGCCGATAATACCGTCGGCGGCATGGGATGCCCTTGTGCGTCATGGCAGGGTGGATCGCCGCTCGGGGCGTCAGGTAAAATAGTGTATAGATATCCAGACTGGGCATATATGAGGTCGAATTGCTGAGCTTTTAAGATGGATTCTTCTTCTGACTGGGGTCGTTCAGAAGCTACATCTTTTGGCTATGAGGGGGAGGAGTGATTTGAGGAACTAGTCCAAAAAGATTCTGTCATCAAGTTTTAACTTACAAAGGCTACGACGCTTACACCACTCGTGGATATGATCAGTGATGTGTGTAGCGGTGTTCTGTCTACAAGACAAAAGTATTTCCACTCCTGCATCATAGCATATAGGTAATTGAAAGAACTGAAGGAACGTTGATGTGAGGGATGTAAAAGTGGGTTGGGTCCCATGTGGATACTCAATGTACCATTTGGCTGTAGAGCCGGTGAAAGTTCTCTGTAAAATTCTCAGTCTAATAGAATCATCTACTGTGGAGTTTGAGGAACACCATAGGTGAAATGACATGATATGGTTTTGGGGATCTTCCCCAGCTTTTCCTTCAAAGTTTGGGATATCTGAGGGAAGCTTTGTGGGCATGGAGGGCCATGCAGGGTTGTGTCTGATAGGATCATTGGTTAACCTTGCCAGGTCTGGTAAGTTTAGACTAGCCATGCATGGCATACTAGCAGATGGGTGTGGCATGGTCACTGGGGGATAATTGCTAATTGTAGCATTATGGATTGGTCCAGTGCTCCCTAAGGGTATGTTAGGTATGAAAGGGATGTGTCCTCCAACTGATGTGGTGTGGGAGGGGCATGTGCTCCCAAGTGTAACATGAATTGCAGATGGATTAGGAATGGTTCCAGTAACTACTGGGATTTGGGTAGTGGCGATGAGGGGGGGGGTGACGCCCATGTTGGGCATACCTAAAATAGGCGTTGGTCCTGTGTTGGGCAGGCCTAAAGGGGGGGTGGCCCCTATATTAGACATGCTTAAGGGGGTTGTGGCTACCGTGGTTGTCACGGTAGTAGTGGGGCTTGTTGATGTAGCTCCAATAGCACTGGTGAAAAGGGGGTCATATTGTGATCCGGGGTTGATTGGTGATGTCTTGGTAGGGTGTTCGGATTCAGCCTCAGAATCAGATGTAAAATGAGGCGCGTCATAATCGGATGACTGGGTTCTATGCCGATGACGTGTGGAGTCAAGGGATAACGCTCTACATCTATGACATGTAGAGTCAAGTGTACCGAACTGAGGGGGTTCACCCTGAAAACGGCAGGATCATCTTAAGTTCTCAATGGTGAGAGATGTATAGAAATGTTAATGGATGGTGGTGAGATAAAAAAACTCAAGACCCTAATGCCACGATGTGTGTAGGAAGGGAGTGTGAAAAAACAATGGCTCTCAGGCCAACAACCAACCTCAAAAGCACTTACTATAACAGCTGTGCTATAGTTAGTGGAGGAATCAAGAAAAGTGGTCAAAATACCAAAAATCAAACGGTTCCTAGAAAAAAAAGTGGTGCTTACTAGACGAAGGGGGGTAGCAGAGCATGCAAACGCCTAACTAAAAGTGGTATTATGATTCAAAGAAACATATCCTCTGCAATCCAAGTCAGACAATATGAGTAGTGGAATCAAAGGCTAGATATCCCCCTACCAGGAGGGACACCGGGTAGACAATCCTAAAAATTGGCCACTAAGATACCCCGTTCATGACACGTTCGGTTGGGTGAATCTGCAGTTTTGTTCTATCACCGCTGTACTCCCATACGGGTGGTACACCGAGAACTGTGAAAGGTATCCTTCGGTTACTGAATGGATAGCGATATTCCACTCAGGCTTCCGGAACTAGTCTGGCTACTTCAACCCTCCTAAGGGAGAGGCCTTCCCGATAAATTTGTGTATAACCGTGTCAACAAATAATAAGGGATTTTTTGGGTACCCTAAAAGTCAACCACTATGTCTCAGATGTAAATAATTGAGGGGTGTTATTGGAACACCTATCCCCCCAATCCTACCTAGCTACAAGATTCTTTAAGTGTTCCCCAAGTGGGGTTAAAGTGTTTGTTGAGTTTAGGTAGATTTTAAGGGTCAGTTAATTAAAAATGTGGCAGATTGGGTGCAAGTGTGATTATTTAACTGAAAATGAGTTTGCCTTGCTTGGGTGATTGATTACAAATTAAAAACAAGATGATTTCAATTTGTAAAAAATGATTTTTCTGAAATGTAAATGCTTTAACAAAAATAATTCAAAAACTATGGACTTTTGAAATAATTTTTTAAAGGAAAGCAAATATCGGACAAATTGCAAGAAATAAATGGATTTCTAAGTGCTTGATTGGGAAAAACGGTTGAGCAAATCGGAAAGATGGTTCGAAATTTGCAAAGAAATGAAATCTATGATCTAAACAAAGTGCTAAAAACCTTTCTTTCACTTGTTGAAAATTTTTAAAAAGATTTTAATCGAGCATATGTAATAGAAAAAAGATTCACTATTGCTGCAATAATTAAAACAGAATGCTGGAAAAATTGCAGAAAAAATGATGCTGGACAAAATAGGCTAAATGGGCAAAAACGCAACAGAAATTTTCTAAAAATTGGTCCGAGCGAAAAACAGTGGCATCGCGGGTTTATGGGCAAAAGCTGCAATGTGCATCGCGGGTTTGATCCGCGAAGTCGCGATGTGCAGCGCGGAAAAAATCCGCAAAGACGTGATGTGCAGCACAGAAAGAAGACACGAAGCCGTGATGTGTAGCATGGAAAAAGGCCGCAAAGTCGCGATGTGCAATGCGGAAAAAGGCCGCGAGGTCGAGATGAGCCGCATGACTGTCGAGCGAAAAGTCGCGATGCAAAAACGGAAAAGTGGTTGCTGGAAACGAAACCGAAAAGTGAAATTTAGGTCTATTAAGGGCCTACAGAAAGGGCCAACAGCTAGGGAAACAATGAATATGTTGTCTAGTATGGAAAATTTGCTAATTGGAATAGTAAAAACTAGTAAAAAACAAAGATCTAAAGCAAAAATTTAAAGTTCGAAAACAAGCGGAGTTACCAAAAACTGTTGCTTGGTTTTTCAACCAAGCATGTGCTAAAGATGCACCTATTAATAAAGTAATAGCAGTTTCAAATGAAAAGAAAAAAACAATTATAAATTTAATCTAACATTAACATAAACATGTGTAAATACACAAGAACTAAATCAATAACAAGAAATCTATGGGAAGAACAAGAGAAAAAATAATAGATTTTTTGTATTACGTCAAAGGTGAGGATGTTTGGTGTTGAGCAGCTCCAAGGTTGAGGTGCTCCAAGCTCCAACGGTCTCTTCTCCAAGATGCTAAAATGGGGGTCTTCAAACTCGAAATGGGAGGCAATGGCTCTCAAAGGGAATTTGGCAGCATAAGGATAGGATGAAATGTGGATGGAAAGTGAGGAGCCCCTATCACAATTTTATAGTTTTTGGTGATGGGGGATACCATTATGGTTTTAAAGAAACCAATGGTATTGGCCAACATGGTTTAGGTCTCTTTTTCCCTCTTTTTCTTTTTTGAATATTTTGAATATTTTTATTCCCTTTTAATATTTTTGGGGATTTTTGGACCCTTTTTGAGGGTTTTTTGTGTATTTTTGAGGAAAAATATATATTTTGAGGGGAAAAAATGTGTATTGTGGTCTTTCTGGTGACCTTTTGATGGCTTTAGAGGCTCAAATGGTGGAAAAGTGGAAAAACGGGTCATGTGAATAAGGGAATGAGCCAGTGAGCACTTTTTGGGTGTTAGCAATGAGATAGAACTTCCTTCTGACCTTGGAATTTCTCCAATTTTTAATGTTTCAAATCTATATCCTTTTAAATATTTAGGTGTTCAAACAGAATAAATGATTTCAGGTAAGGATGGTCAAATGGTATATTGGAAAGAACGGTTACCTCAGAAGGAGAATCCACAAATTGAGGATATACTTGATAAGAGGGTTTCAATGAAAACGAGGAACATGGATTATTTTTAGTATTTAGTCAAGTGGAAAGGTCATCCTTCTGAAGATGCAGTGTGGATGACAACAATGGAGGTTTCAAAGTATAATGTGGACCCTTAAGACCTATTTAAGAGTTCTTTTTATCCCCTCGAGTATGATGTAGGAGCATCGACCCAAAGTTCTACATTTTCTGAATGAGTAGACAATGCTATTTTCCGCTTCCTTGTAATAGTTTCTAGAAGTCTAGGGTCAGTTATTGATTTAATTGTAATTGGTTTTGAGGTAGGATTAGTTTGATTGTAATCATGGCAATTTGCCACTGATGTCCTCGTATCTTGCAAGAGGTTGCTTGAGGATAGGGTTTGTTATGTAATTGATTTCTATAGGAGTCTAGATCATGCTTATTCAGATCTGACAAGTTTATGGAGTCTTATTTAATCATTGAATGTAATTGATCAAAGGGTTGTTGATGAAATGAAGGACAAAGCTCTAAGACTCTGCATTTAATTGCATATTCACTGTCTTCTTTCAATAACTAGAAACATGTGTAAATTCTCTGCATATGAATGAACATAGTATTATTAACAGAGATCCCTAGGAGCGAAGACTGTGGCGTATTCATTCGAATGCAAGGTGAGCGAATTTGATCATTTCACTGACCAATTTATGAGATCACAATTTGATCAATCCGTGGAGTGAATATTGGGTGGTCTAGATCAGATGAGGAGATAGATCGATGGTCCAAGACAGGTTCCGGAAGGCCAAGGTACAAGCTTGTTAGAACCGCGAACAAGTAGAGATCGTACAGTGGAGATCGAGATCGAAACGATCAACGACCCTTGTGGTAATTTGCGGAGGTGAAGTACGTGGAAGATAGACCTCTGAAACTCTGAAGTGGATGTTCCGCAGTTGATCGCAGATCAACGGATGAGAGAAGCCCTGAACAGATCAACGGTTCTGACGGTCCAAAGAGACTACGGAAGGAACTTTGCAGGAAGCCAATTGCGAAAGGAGTTGCAAAGATGCACCTGCAATTGCGGAAGGAAGGCACACTTGCAACTGCGGAAGGGAGGTGATTGCGGAAAGGTGATTGCGGGAAGACAATTGCGGAAGAGAATTGCGAAAGGCACATTTTTTCAGCATTCCTCATTCAGGTGAGACTTGTAATTTCTATAAATTCCAGCTTACCGCCAGTTTGAATTCTTCCCTTCAACGACCGTTGTGGAAGAAAGACTTAGTTGTTTCTGCTAAGTTTGGAGGTTCTGCTAACTTTGGAACCTGACTAATCCTGGGATATCAGATTGGATTGGTTTGACTGATCCTATCTTGCATCATGAAGGAAAAACACAAGTCACACAGGCCGATGAAGCTTCTATTTTTGGAGAAATTGTGATTATACTTCAGCAAGAACAGGGTGAGAACTTGATGTTTGAGCATGTGTTGGTTAACTATGAGAAAAATGCAACAAAAGAACTAGGAAAAAGAAAGAAAGTTTTTAAAACTAAATGTAATATCCAAGGAAAATGTTGTAATTTGGTTATACATGGTGAGAGTATTGAAATTTGGTGTCCACTGAAGTTATGGAGAAACTGATATTGAAGAGGTTGGTCCATCCCACTCCTTACTGTGTTTCGTGGTTAAAAAAAGGACAACAAGGGACTATGACTGAGCAATGTTTGTTAAGTTTTTAGATGGGAAGGATCAAGGAGCAAGTGTTGTGTGATGTGGTTGAGATGGATGCATGACACATACTTCTTGGAAGAACATGGCTATTTGACTAGAAATTTCACCATGATGGAAGAGAAAATATATCCAATTTCAAGAAAGATGGACAACGGTATAAATTGACCCCAATGCTAGAAAATTCAGTATAAGTAGTAGGAAATTGTGCATATACAAGCACTAGTAATAACAAGATCATGATATGTTCCACTAAGGAATATTTGCAGGAAGAAAGAAGGGATGCATTTTTTTAGTAGTGATTCCAAACGAAGTGAAAGAGGAAGGAAAGCCGAATGTTATAGATGCATAGGTAAATTATTTATTGGACGAGTTTAAGGAGATTATTGCTGATGATTTACCATGGGGATAACCTCCGATGAGAAGTATCTCTCATCAAATTGATTTAATTTTTGGATCAAGTTTTCCAATCAAGGAACCTTACAGGGTGACTCCTACAGAAAGTGAAGAAGTGAATAGGAAAGTACAAGAGTTGCTTGATAGAGGGATGATTAGAGAAATTTTAACCCCATGTGTAGTGCTAGCAGTGTTGAATTCAAAGAAAACAAGAGAGTGGAGGATGTGCACAGATTCACGATCCATTAATCGAATCACCATCAAGTATTAGTTTCCTTTTACAAGGATGGAGGATCTTATGGAATTTTTGAGTGGGGATACATACTTCACAAATATTGATTTGAAGAGTGGTTATCATCAAATATGGATAAGGGAAGGTGATGACTGGAAAATTGCCTTTAAGATGAAAGATGGATTGTTTGAATGGTTGGTTGTGCCATTTGGGCTAACTAATGCTCCTAGCACATTTATGAGGCTTATAAATGAATTCTTGAAACCATTCTTGGGGAAGTTTATTGTAGTGTACTTGGATGACATTTCGATTTTCAGCGGGAACATGGAAGAACACTTGAATCATGTGAGACAAGTGTTGCAGCGGTTACAAGAAGAAAAGTTGATGATCAACTTGAAGAAATGCACATTTCTGTAGATAGAATTAGTGTACTTGGGATTTTTTATTTACAAGGAAGGATTGAATATGGATTCTGAGAAGGTAAAGGCTATTTTGGAATGGCCAACACTGCAATCCACTTTTGAAGTGAGAAACTTCCATGGGTTAGCAAGATTCTATCGAAATTTCATTAGAAACTTCAATCAAATTTGTGCACCTCTTACTAAGTGCATGAAAAGGGGAAATTTTTAATGGACAATAGCAACAATGAAAGAATTTGCATATTTGAAAAAGAAGGTCAAAGAAACTTGTTTTGGCACTTCCTAAATTTGAAAAAGTATTCCAAGTTGACTGTGATGCAAGGAAGGCAGTGATTAGAGCAGTTTTAAGTCAAGAGGGGAGACCAATAGCATTCTTTAGTCATAAATTTATGATACCAAAAGAAAATATTATGTGTATGATTAAGAATTTTATGTTATTGTGTAGGCTTTGAATAACTGGAGACACTATTTGTTGCTCAAGGAATTCATCTTGTTTATTGATCACAAGGCACTGCAATATATCAACAGTCAAGGTAAGTTGAATCAAAGACACTCTAAATGGGTTGAATTATTACAAAGTTTTTCCTTTGTTTTGAAGCATAGGTTTGGGAGGTCAAACAAAGTGGAAGTGTTAAGATCCTAGTGGGCGGCCTTCACTAACACCTCGTGGTTTTGGTGTAACGGTTCGTACCATTTGGTATCAGAGCCTCCACCCAGGTTCGAGTCACAGAGCGGGTGGCAACGCCGGCGTTGCAATGTTCGTCTGGGGCTCGTACGGCTCAAAGGGGACACCACTGTATGGGCACACATCCAACCTAGAGTGTGGACTGCAGAGCGTGGTGGGATGTTAAGATCCTAGTGGGAGGCCTTTACTAACACCTCAAGGTTTTGGTGTAACGGTTTGTATCAGGAAGATGCTTCTAGTAGAAGAGTGTTGTTACTTTTATCTATGGAAGTGGTGGGTTTAGAAAGCATGAAATAATTATATGAAGAAGATGCAGATTTCGGAGAATCTTGGAAAGCTTGTAAAGCACCATGGAGTGTGGATAGAACAATGTTCCTTGATTACCACATCCAAAAATGATTCTTGTTTAAAAATCAACAGTTGTGCATTCCTCAAGGATCAATAAGATTGAATCTTATTAAAGAACTACATGGTGGAGGCCTAGGTGGAAATTTTGGCATGGATGAGACCACAACGTTGGTAAACAAAAGGTACTTTTGGTCTAATATCAACAAGGATGTTAGAAAGTTTGTTGAATGCTGTAGAATTTTCCAAGTAGCAAAGGGAAGAAGTCAAAATATAGGACCGTATACTCCATTTCCAGTACCTGAAAGGCCTTGGGAAGATGTGAGCATGGATTTTGTTTTGGGGATGACAAGAAAAAAAATGAATCATGATTCTATGATGGTTGTAGTAGATCAGTTTTAAAAAATGGCACATTTCATAGCGTACAAAACGACAAGTGATTCTACTGAAGTGGTTATTTTATTCTTTTGAAAGAAGTTGTGAGACTTCGTGGTTTACTCCATAGTATTACATCATATCGAGAAACAAGAATTCTTGGTCATTTTAGGAGGAAACTTTGGAATAAAATGGGATCTAAACTATTGCATAGTGCAACCTCTCACCCAAAAACATATGGGTAAACTGAAGCGGAAAACAAGAGTCTTGAGAATCTTCTGAGAATTTTAAGTGGTGAAATCCCAGCTAGTGGGATATGGTCTTGGCATAGGTTGAATTTGCTTATAATGATTTGGTGCATTGATCAACTGGGAAGAGTGTTGGGTCTAGGAAATGCCCCCTTTTTGGCCATCCTTATTACATCGTTTTGCCCCAATTACACCCTATTTTCATAATCTATACCTATGCCTTTTCTCCATATCAACCAATGATATCGACAAGTATAATTCATTATTGTTTTATTTATTTTATGCCTAAGATTGTTAAGGTTTTAGATCCTAGTCCTTGGTTGATGCTAATCTGTGTGATTTCATTTAGTCAAGGTCTAAAGCGCAGGTGTATCAGCCGAATGGCGCCAGCTGTTACTCTTCAAAGCCCAATTCCTCATAACTCCAAGGGACAGTGCACTCATCCACGAGAATCTGTAACAGGTCTCCACTGAAACAGAACCCAGCTGCAACAGACAGATCGCATTCCAGCTTGCTAAATCCATTTATCCATTGATTACCGGAGTAACATCTCCTTCATGAGTAACGGCCTTGTTTAATACGGTTGTAACAGTTAGCTGTAACTCCGCGGCATGAAGATCATAGATCTTCATTGCTGCATGATTTTAGTGGATCATGATCTGTACTTTCAATGTATAAATATGAGAAGGCTCCTGTAGCCTGGGGTTGGACAATTGCCATTTTCCATAAGCTGTAATAGAGCACTGAGACTGTCAATTCCCATCATTAATATGAGAGTAAAGTTCTTCATTTATGTGTCTTAATTTGTTGTGATTCTCGGCGTCTCTGTTAGAAGGCCAGGGCCCACCTTCTCACAGAGATAACTGGTTTAGGTAGGTAGGTTAATTTAGCTTTCTTTATGTGTGGTGTGGAATTATTATAGATGTTCCTGTTAGTTGTAACAGAGGTTAGATTTCCTTTTGGTAGTTCACGATTGCATCTTGGATAGTTGTAACAGAATGGTGTGACAGTCGACTGTGTAGGATAATTCAGTTTAATGCATGTGTGTTTGAATCAGCTGTAACAGCCAAGCTCAATTCCAATATCTTTAAGTTATTTATGCTTTCTAGGATTTCCAGTAATTATCAGTTAGAGTTCAACCTTATATTTAGATTCTGGTTGCTCTTGTATCTTCAATTGGTTTATTAAGGTAGGCAGATTGTGATTGAGTAACAGTAGCTACTGGATGGATCATTTTGGTAAAGATTGAATATGGTAGTTTGATAATTATAGGATTTAGCTTCTTGCAAAAGTAATCTATTTTATTTCTATTCTTAATTCTATAACTGCTAGGTTGATTTATGTAGGAAGGTAGCTGCAATTGAATTCCTAGATGTATGAGTTAAATTAGTTTTCTTTCTGGAATGAGTTTGGCTGGATAGACTGGTAGGATCATTATCTCTATTTAGTCAATCAACTGCTTGACATGTTTATGCACATATTATGCTTATTACCATTGAAACAAAAGACCTCCCTAGGTTTGACAATTTATATTGACCATCCTGTGTGTTAGCTTTAATTAATTGACATATAGGGTGACCAACATTTTGGCGCCGTTGTTGGGGATAGTAATAGATACACAGAGTTAGTAGTTGGTTTCATTTGATTTCATTTTAGTTTAATTATTTACAACATGCATGAATACAAGAAACACAAATCGGGAACCCCCTTTGAATACTAACATTGCAGGTGGAATAGGTCGAGATTGTAATGCAGGTCAGGGAATACATACATACATCGATGAAATAATTGCTAGAGCTTATTCTTCCACTAGACCATTGTGGACATCTACAGGCAAGGGAAATTCTGTTCCTCCCAACCTTGAGCATTCAGCATCAACAGTGGATATTACAACGGGACCTTCAACTCCTGTTGCAGAAAATAAACTTCCTGAAGATAAGGGAAGTGCTATAGGTGCACCAGATAGAGAGGAGATCTATCATATCAACAGAACCAGAGTTACTAAAGAAGTGTGGTTGGAGACTCGCCGAATAGCAGAGGAAGAGAGAAGGCGAGAAGAAGAGAGGAGAAGAAAAGAAGAAGCCAAAGCAGAGGAAGAACGCATAAAGGAAGCTGTTGAATTTTGGACTAGAACCATGGCTGGTAGATAACAGGAAGGGGATAACAAACATGGGGGGAACCGGGAAGAAGAAGGAGAAAATAATCAGTCTGGTGATACTGTAGCTACATTATAATTTCCCATCCTCTAGACACCTGGAGCAGCTCCCATGAAAAATATCTCACCATCAGTTCTCCTGAATTTTCATGGTAAGTCCTTTGAGGATCCTGATGAGTTTCTTTTTGAGTTTGATATCCTCTGTCGTAGATATGATTACACCTCTAGTGCTAAGAAGCTGAATTTATTCCCAACTACCTTGAAAGGAAATGCTCTGCGCTGGTTCATGAGTCTGGGTCGTGAGACCATTACTACTTGGGACCAAATGAAAAACACCTTCCTTTCTAAGTACCAGGAATATTGTAGAACTAGGGATAGAAAGGAGGAGTTGTTTAAAATCGTTCAGAAGGATGAAGAAAGCTTGGAAGACTTTGTGGAAATATTGTTGTACAATTTACAAAGATCTGGTCATGCTGAGATTGGCAAGGATGTGCTCAAGATTATTTTACTACGAGGAATTAGAGAAGACTGCCTTGATATGCTAAATTTGCTGGGAAAAGGGGACATCTCGAAGGAACCTTTCGAGAATATTGTTGAATTATGTCGAAGGTACTCGAGGGGATCTTCTAGAACCAACAAATGAGACAAAGATCGAGACCAGGATGTCTTCACTAGGACTGAGAAGTCAGCTAATGGAGGGACCACTCGAGCAGAAATAGGAAACTTACTGGAGAATTTTAAAATAGACATGATGAGCTCCATTTCCTTAAAGTTAGATGTCATGAGAGAAAATCAGAAGCAAGTAGTAGAAGATCTTACACTTGGTGTATTCTGTCCTAAATGTAGGAAAAGGCATCCACTGAAAGAATGCCCGTTGGACAAAGCAGAGATATGTAGGATATGTGAATTGGAGCATGATACCAAGGAATGTCCTTCATTACCTAAGGTCAAAGCAGTCCTGCAGACATCCATTCCGGATGTGGAGCCAACTTACTTCATGGCACAGAAGAAACCATGGAAGCCTCGCAATCAAGGTATGAGTCCAGACCCATCATTTTTTCTAAATAATATGAATGGAATGAACAATATGCATAATATGAATACACAATTCCCTTCACATTATTCTAACAATCAGTGGCATCCATCTCAGAACCCAATGCATAATACTAACCCATGGACACCATGGTCACATCAGTCAAACAACCAAGCTTCTTGGAATTCCAATTGGAGAAATTCTTACCAAGGAAATAACTTTCCCCATCACCAGACTCAGTATCAACAATATAATCCTCAACAGTATCAGCACCAACATTATTAGCAACCACGACTCCCATTTCAAAACAATGCCGCACCTATGAATGCACCACTTCGACCACAATTACCTGCACAACCTAACCCGAACACAAACAATAAAGCAGTCCACCAATTTAAAACTGCCAACATGCCTGGGTATTCCATCACCCAGATTCCCTGCAATGATATACAATTACGATCAGGAAGGGTGGTGGAACCTATTATCACTGAGGATGTTTCATCCCCAGTGATTGAAACTGGAGTGAATCAGCACTATGAAAATATGGTTAATTCAACAAGCCCCATCATTGAGGATGTTGATACTCCTACCGAGACAGTAGCTGAGACTCAGAGAGTAACACACGAAGTATCACAGCCTACACAGTTGATGAGAGAACCGCCATACCCTGAATGATTGGCCCTGCAGAAAACAATGGAACAACCTCGATTCGATCTCATGGGAGAATTGAAAAAATTGTATGTTAAAATTCCACTGTTACGGGCCCTCCATGATGTGCCCATTTATGCTAAGACTGTTAGAGATTGATGTGTCAAGAAAACAGGAAGAAGGCCTAGGGATCCCCCCATTGTCCACGTATTGGGAAAACTTTCAGAATTAATAATGGGGAAGGCCCCTGTGGCAAAATACGATGACCCTGAAAACCCGACTGTTACAGTCCACATAGGGAACATGCAAATCCCCAATGTCTTGGTAGATTTAGGTGCAGCTATTAATGTTATGACCATAGAAACTGTGAAGAAATTGGGACTCACTAACCTTCGGCCAACCCCTACTGTTTTGGAACTTGCTAATAGATCAACGATCAAGCTTGAGGGGATCCTAGATGACCTCATGATCTCAGTTGACTCGTGGGAATACCTTGTGGATTTCTTGGTGTTACAGTCGAAATCCCATTTGGGGGGACACCCATTGATCCTGGGAAGACCATGGTTGGCCATAGCAGATGCCTGTATCAGCTGTCAGTCAGGGTCTATGACCATTTCAGACGAGACTGAGATCAAGAGCCTAAATTTGTACCCTCCAGCTCGGCCAAGCACAAAAGCTGAAACTCCATTGTGGGCAGATGTGGAGGAGGAAGAAGGTGTGCATCCGTTATTAACAATAGGGAGAGCCTTAACATTTAAAGATGAAACAGAGGATGATTCCATTAATAGTTTCATCAATGAGCCCATGTCAGTCAATAAAAATGTCTATCAAATCTTGGACAGTACTTTAGCTGCAACAGAGCAAGAAAATCTTACAGAAGAAACTCTAATCGGTGATGCCAGCATAATTCCAATACTCAAAAATTTGAAGAGTGTTCCAGTAGAAATCGGGTTAGGGAAAACATTGAATATTAATCCCAATCTTACACCTAGCGAGCTGGAACAGATAGTCACTCTGCTGAAACAACGTAGGGGAGCTTTCTCTTGGGAGTACACAGACATGAAAGGGATTCCTTCTAATCTGTGCACCCATCACATTTATATTAAGAGCGACTCCAGGCCTATGTGTCAACCACAACGAAGGATGAACCCGAACCTAAGAGACATAGTGAAAGAGGAGATCCAAAAACTTTTGGAAGCAGGATTTATATACCCGATTTCAGACAGTGAGTGGGTTTCCCCACTTGTGATTGTGCCAAAGAAGAATGGGAGATGGAGGGTCTGCATGGATTACAGAGAATTGAACAAAGCAACGTAGAAGGACCACTTCCCCTTACCTTTCATTGATCAGGTCCTTGATACCTTGTCTAGGAAAAAGTATTTTTCCTTTCTGGATGGCTTTAGTGGCTACAACCAGATCCAGATTGCTCCAGAAGACCAGGACAAAACCACTTTCACCTGTCCATGGGGGACTTTTGCATACCGAGTACTTCCTTTTGGGTTGTGCAACGCACCAGCTACGTTTCAGAGGGCAGTGATTGGAATCTTTTCAGAAATGGTAAATGATTGCATGGAGATTTTTATGGATGACTTTACTCCATATGGTGACAGTTATGAAGAAGCACTGAAAAACTTAGAAAAGGTCTTGAAACGCTGTGAACAAAGCCAACTCTCTTTAAGCAATGAAAAGTGCCATATGATGATGAGTGAGGGCATAGTGCTGGGGCACTTCATCTCTTCTGAGGGTATCCAGGTAGACCCAGCCAAAATCTTAAAAATATACCAACTCCTGGGACACAGAAGGATGTACGTAGCTTTTTGGGGCATGCTGGTTATTACAGAAGGTTCATAGAAATTTTTTCCAAACTAGCTTCTCCTTTGTTCACTCTATTGATGAAGGATGCACAGTTTGTCTGGAATGATGTATGCCAAACAATGCTTACTGAGCTAAAGAAAAGGCTATCTACAACACCCATCTTACGAGGTCCCAACTAGGCTCTACCTCTTCATATTTCTTCGAATGCTTCAGACACTGCCATTGGAGCAGTTTTGGGACAGCGGGAAGGTAATGCTCCCTATGCAATTTATTACATTAGTAAGAACTTATCTCCTACTGAACTGAACTATACTGACACAGAAAAGGAATTCCTTGCCATTGTTTATGCCATCAACAAATTTAGACATCA
Organism: Larix kaempferi; assembly: GCA_027924585.1. NCBI lineage: Eukaryota > Viridiplantae > Streptophyta > Pinopsida > Pinales > Pinaceae > Larix > Larix kaempferi. The sequence continues at coordinate 8,625,779 of BSBM01000598.1, read as the reverse complement.
TATTACTGGATATTCCACTTTTTTGCACACTGATCATTCTGCTATCAATTATTTAAGGAATAAACCAATCATGAATGCTAGAGTTACTAGATGGTTGCTACTATTACAGGAATTTGATATCACAATTATTGATAGACCAAGGAAGGAAAATGTTGTTGCAGATTTCTTATCTCGACTTACTAACAGTGATGACAATTTACCAGTCGAATATTCCTTCCCTGACGAACATTTGTTTGCAGTGTCAGCTCATTCCCCATGGTATGCAGATATTTCTAACTTTTTGGCTGCAGGTAAGCTCCCAGCACATCTGTCGAAGAGAGAAAAAAAGAAGATCATACAACAGAGTGCTAGGTACTACTGGATTGATGGTCATCTTTTCTACACATGGCTTGATTTAGAGATCAGAAGATGTGTTAGAGAATATGATATCTTTAGCATTCTTAACGCTTGCCATGACGAGCCCTGTGGGGGGAATTTTGCTGACAAAAGGACAGGTCATAAAATTTTGAGAATGGGCTATTTCTGTCCTACATTGTTCAGGGACGCAAAGAAATATGTTCAGGAATGTGATAGCTGCCAAAGGATGGGCCAACCCAACAGATTAGATAAAATGCCTTTGCAGCCACAGCTTATGGTTGAACCATTTGATAGGTGGGATCTAGATTTTGTAGGGCCTATCAACCCTCCCTCAAAACAGAAAGTTCACATCTTGGTTTGCACAGATTACATGACCAAATGGGTAGAAGCCGTAGCCTTGGTTAAGGCCAATGATCAAGCTGTGATTGATTTCCTATATGAAGAAATTTTTATTCGGTTCGGGGTACCTAAGGAAATCGTTACAGATGGTGGACCACAGTTTTTGTCACACAAGATGGAAGAACTATTACATAAATTCCATATTCAACACAGAATAACCTCACCATATCATCCTCAGGCCAATGGCCAAGTGGAGAGTACAAATAAGGTGAATGAGGCTATTCTGACAAAAACAGTGAAGAGCCATCGCAAAGACTGGGTTGAAAGACTTCCAGAGACACTATGGGCCTATCGTACTACATGGCGTAACACCACTGGTTTTTCCCCATATGAATTAGTGTATGGTAAAAACGTTGTCTTTCCAATCGAATTTGAAATCAGGACTTTGAAGACAGCTGTAGAAGCAAACCTTGATTTATCAGAGGCACAGAAGGACCGACTGAATCAACTCAATGAGTTGGATGAGAAGCGCACAGCTGCAGTACATCATACAACTCTAATCCAACAACAACACTCCAAGTGGCATGATTGATTTATAAAGAAGAAAGTCTTCCAAGAAGGAGACTGGGCTCTGTTATATGACTCACGGTTTAAAAGGGACTTTAAAGGCAAATTGCGCACCTGGTGGTTGGGCCCCTATCAGATAGATCGGGTATTTGATAATGGAACAGTTCGGTTGATAACCATTGATGAAAACAAAATGCCATTATTCGCAAATGGTCATCGACTACGACTGTATCATAAGCCGATCTCAAGGGAAGCTAAAAATTCTGTATTGTTCCTGATATCAAGGGAAGCTAAAAGTTCATTATGTATTTTATCTATTTTTCATTTTGCATTTGATTGGGTTTGTTTGAAGAATTCTGTGCAGGAATTAATTGGAGGAACAACGGTCGTGACTGGGCCAAACGATTGCAGACACCTTGCATTGTTCCTAATCTAATAAAGCTCTTTTTAAGAAGATGGATGATTTGTTACCTTTCAGCAGTCAGCTAAAAATTTTCCTGTTACTTCATTATTGCGCAGCTGCGACTCCTTACCTTGCTCATTCTTCCTATTTCAGCAGTTGCGACTCCTTACTTTGCTCATTCTTTCAATTTCAGCAGCTGCAACTATGCTATTCTTGGCCATTTCGCTAAATCCAGCAGCTGCGACTCCTTACTTTGCTCATTCTTCCAATTTCAGCAGCTGCAACTATGCTATTCTTGGCCATTTCGCTAAATCCAGCAGCTGCGACTTCGCTATTTTCCACTTCATTTTCACTCTTTTCCAGCAATTGCGACTCCGCTATTCTTGGCCAATCCGCTAAATCCAATAGCTGTGACTCCGCTATTTTCCACTTCATTTTCACTCTTTGCCAGCAGCTGCGAATCCGCTATTCTTGGCCATTCCACTAAATCTAGCAGCTGCGAATCCGCTATTTTCCACTTCATTTTCATTCTTTTCCAGCAGCTGCGACTCCGCTACTCTTGACCATTCCGCCAAATCTAGCAACTGCGACTCCACTATTTTTATTTCCATTTCGCCCTTTTCGTATAGCTGCGACTCCGTTATTCTTGATCATTCCGCTAAATCTAGCAGTTGTGACTCCGCCATTTTCATTTCCATTTTGCTTTTCCCATACAGTGGTGACTCCACCAGTCTACCTGGTCTCTGAATGATGATGCCAATAATGATTCAATTAGGCGTCAGTTTTGTTGCTTGCTCCACAAGATCCAATCACGGTTCGCCACGAAGGAAATTTTTGGGTGTATTGGGTATCTGTCAGCTCGGGTGGCAGTGACCACATCACTTTAGCACATGTGCATTGATACTCATGAGGATGAAGGCCAGCTGTAATGATTGATTCACGGCTGAACACATAAACGCGAAGGTACGGATCACACCTTTTACATGATTTGGCAGGAAATTCAATACAGTAATAACGATTATGTATTGTCGTAACCCTCGATTAGCGAACCCATACTAATTAACCTTCAGGGAATATGTCAGGATCGTGGTTGTATTTATATCCCGGAACCTTACCCGATTTTCACCCAATACCCCAATTCTGCCAACTTCCTCGTTCAATTGAATTTTCATACCTGCACCGACCTGCCTAAAAACCCGATTTTGAACCCCAACGATCCCTTGCATGTTCGTAAAACTACAACTCCCACGTCTAGACTGGTAATTGCTGTATTCATTTTGAAGTGTGAGGAAAGGTCGATATGGGAGACCTAGTCAGGCATGAACTAGTAAATACAGAAGCTGCACGTGCCAATGCAGAAGTCCTTAACATTTTCACAGCAGCAGGTTGGATGGAATACTTTGAACAGTTGAACGGTTTCCATACAGAAACCACATTGCAATTTTCCCTTAACCTGACTGATACTCACTCTGAGGTCAGGGGCCTGCATGTGGATGTTACAAAAGAGATCATAGCAGAGGTTACTGGCTTACCCTAGGTTGGGAAGAAATCATTTGGACAGAAGACACATAATGCAAATGCTGTGAGAGAATTTTTGGCAGTTGGAGAACATGTTAGTCCAAAGCGTCGTGGGTTGGAACTGGCATCTTTACCACCACCTTGGAATCAAGTGGCAATCTTCATGAAAAGATACATGTCTTGTGAAGGTAGGTATCGAATCGTTTCCTTCTATGAACTTCCCTTATTGTCTCATTTACGCCATGGCAATTTGGTAAATATACCATTTTATCTTTTTAAAGCCCTACAAACCATGGCTGGATATGCAAGAACTGCCCAACACCCAGTTTCCTCCCTTACTAATCATGGCCTAATTAAATTATTAGTCTTAAGAGCCATTGCAAATCATAATTTAACCTGGGAGCAATTCCTTGCTGGAGATGGGCCAGTCAGAGAACCTGTATTAGCAATGGAGGTTGTTGACGAAGGTAATGAGGACCGGCATTCCTCAAATCCAGTTTGAGGGGAGATTGGAGCATTAGGAAACCAGACTAGTGATGAAGAGGAAGTAAATAAGGGAGAAGCAACACCAGTAGAAAACCATGTTGTTGAGGAAATTATGACGGAAGCCATGGCGTAGGAGGTAGTGATATCAAAAGCTGTAACTGCAGAAGCAGATACTCAGGTGGAAGAAGTTGAAACTGGAGCAGCTGTTGAAGCTGCGGCAGTAGAAGATGCAACTACAGAAGCAGATACTTAGGTGGAATAAGCTGAAACTGGAGCATCTATTGAAGCTACGATAGTAGAAGCTGCAATTACAGAAGTAGGAATTCAGGAGGAAGGATATTAGGCAGGAACATCAGGAGAAGGGATTGTGGAAATTTTGGAGGTTGTGTTCTCTCCTGAGATAAGGGGGACCATTATTGAAGAAGAGAATACCAAGGAAAAGACCCTTATGTCAAAGAAACGAAGAGGAAGCTCAGGAAACAAGGGTCAAACATCCACTGCAGCAAAGAAAAGAAGAATCAGAGCTGTCACAGCACCAGTAGCAGTAAGCAGTGAAGAACACCCAGTAGGAATGGTGAGGAAAAGAAGGACTCAATCGACTGTAGCAGCAGAAGCAGCTATAATAGCAACAGTAGCACAAGCAGCGGGGACAACAGAAGAAGTAGTGACAGTGGATGCAATAGGGGTGAATAATGAAGCACCTTCAGCAGAGACAACACGAGCAGTTAGAGCAAATATTGAGTCACCTATGGAAGAAATAGCACCTGTAACAGGGTTAGACATAGAAATTCCTATTTTGAACCCCAAGTCACCTGCTGTTATGCAAGAACATTCCATAGAAGAACCTCAAATCGAAAATAGCCTACATGAAAATGAATTATTAAAGGAGGAGGTGCAGACATTGCGAAATGAGTTGGAAAGATGGAAGGGAGTAGTTGGAAAATAAGCAGAGAAGAATTTGATCACATTATTAGATGCTGCAAACTTATTAGAAAATTCATCTCTTGCAGTAAAAAATGAGGAGCAAGGAGAAACTGTTTGTCTAGAATGTGGAGACATATTCTTTGCAGTAGGACACCGAGTTATTGTGTTGGGAGTTGTATCACAAAGGCATGCACAGATAGAGCAAGAGGTAGAAAAGATGCCAGAAATAGAATTGATGGGGGAAAATGAGCCAAAAATTGAAGTGATTTCTGATTTGAATCAAGGAGATGAAACAGTGTAGTCCCAACCATCAGGGGATACTGAACGTTTTCAGGACCAGTCTCACCAGTCAGAGGGATTTGATATAACCCAGAAAAAATCTCAGCAGTTCAAAGAAATTGAAGAACAGGGGACTGTTACACAAGAACCAGTACCCTTGAAAATACATAGTGAGGTTGCAACTCAGACAACAACATTTGACATCAAGGACCAAGAAGAGAACACTGTTACACAAGAACCAGTGTTTTCAAAATAATTTGTTGAAATTGCAACACAAACTGAGATGGTTGAGGTTGAAATGGAAAGGAAGGATGTTGTCACACAAGAACCAGCAGTCCTAAGAACATTTGCTGAGACTGTAACACAAACTAAGAGGGTTGAGGTTGATATGGAAATAAAGGATGCTGTTACACAAGAACCAACATCCCCAAAATCCATGGCTCAAACTGCATTACAGGCACAGACCACTGCAACTCCAATGGAGGATGAAACTGTTACAGTGCCAAAGCAAAACGAGGAAGTCATTTATCTGGACTCTCATGATGAGAAGGATGTGGAGAACAGAAGATTTCAACGGCTAGAGAAGAATATTCTCTTGCTAAATCTCGAGTTGGATAAATGGCACAAATGGATTGATCAGTTCAATACAGGTATGATTTCTCTCTAAGAACATAGAAATTTCATTAGGGGATTGAGAGAAAAGTGGGATGAGGATTTATTCTTCCAGAAACTCCGGTGGGAGAAACTTCAAGAAAAATTGGAAGGATTGAAGAAACTTAAGTCCCCGCAACAAGAAAAAGACAAAATGTATACTCTTTCCCTAGAATTGTTGAGTTGCAGGGCTCCATCCCCCTCTTACCCTATCTTTCTCCATGAGCAGACAACTTTATTTCAATTAAGGGCTTTGAAGGAAGGAAGATCATTTGATTTGGAAATAGCTACCCAGTTTTTAGATACTTTTCTGAAAAGTGATTTTGAGGATCAACATTTGTTATGTGAATTGTATTTACATGATAGGGCTTGTTATATTGACTCTCCAGCCAATCCATTGCCTTATTTGGGGGATGTTCAACTGAGGGCATTTGCCTCTTTTGTTATTAACCATGTAAGATGGCGAGATGCTTTCCAAACCATCCTCAAGAATGAGGAGAATTCTACTCTCTGGATTAGGGGTGAACCTCAGGATCCAAAAGGACTCATAAAAAACCATGCTGGATCTCTCAGAGTTCCTAAAATTTCCCAATACTTTGAAATTTTGAGAGATAAAATCCTCACCACATGTGTCCCAATGATTCTTAATATGCAGCAGGATGCTCTGGAAGGCAGTGAATATAGATGGTTATATTCTTCTTCGTCTCTAAAGGAAGGGGACCCCTCTTGCTTTGAGAATTTCAGGCAAGCTTTGACAAGGGTTCCTAGATATGTGCAGTGCATGAAGAAATGTGGACCCTGGTGGATTGGGTTAAGATTCAAGTTCCCTCTCATATGGATGCCTGTGAGTCCTTACAGAAACAACTATGATTTGACTGAAGAAGAAGTGAAGCTGTGTTGGGAGAAATGGACAACTTGCTATGGGTTTGTGCCTCAAGGGGAAACACCAGAATTTGCCTATAATCTCACAAATCTCCACAGATTCAACTCAAACTCAAATTCAGACTAGTGGGGGTTGTTGCATGAGGACATGCAATTGGATAGTTGGGGGGAGATGTTGGGTCTAGGAAATGCCCCTTTTTGGCCATCCTTATTACATCGTTTTGCCCTAATTACACCCAATTTTCATAAGCTATACCTATGCCTTTTCTCCAGATCAACCAATGATATCGACAGGTATAATTCGTTATTGTTTGATTTATTTTATGCCTAAGATTGTTAAGTTTTTAGATCCTAGTCCTTGGTTTATGTTAATCTGTGTGATTTCATTTAGTCAAGGTCTAAAGCGCAGGTGTATCATCCGAATGGCACCAGCTGTTACTCTTCAAAGCTCGATTCCTCATAACTCCAAGGGACAATGCACTCATCCATGAGAATCTGTAACAGGCATCCACTGAAACAGAACCCACCTGCAACAGACATATTGCATTCCAGCTTGCTAATTCCATTGATCCATTGATTACCAGAGTAACAGCTCCTTCATGAGTAACAACCTTGTTTAATACGGTTGTAACAGTTAACTGTAACTCCGCAGCATGAAGATCATAGATCTTCATTGCTCCACGATTTTAGTGGATCGTGATCTATACTTTCAATGTATAAATATGAGAAGGCTCCTGTAGCCTGGGGTTGGACAATTTCCATTTTGCATAAGCTGTAACAGAGCACTAAGACTATCAATTTCCATCATTAATATGAGAGCAGAGTTCTTCATGTATGTGTCTTAATTTGTTGTGATTCTTGACGTCTCTGTTAGAAGGCCAGGGCCCCGCCTTCTCACAGAGATAGACGGTTTAGGTAGGTAGGTTAATTTAGCTTTATTTCTGTGTGTGGTGTGAAATTATTGTAGATGTTACTGTTAGTTTCAATGGAGGTTAGCTTTCCTTTTGGTAGTTCACAATTGCATCTTGGATAGCTATAACAGAATGGTGTGCCAGTCGACTGTGTAGGATAATTCAGTTTAATGCATGTGTGTTTGAATCAGCTGTAACAACCAAGCTCAATTCCAATATCTTTAAGTTGTTTATGCTTTCTAGGATTTCCAGTAATTATCAGTTAGAGTTCAACCTTATATTTAGATTCTGGTTGTTGTTGTATCTTCAATTGGTTTATTAAGGTAGGAAGATTGTGATTGAGTAACAGTAGCTACTGGATGGATCATTTTGGTAAAGATTGAATATGGTAGTTTGATAATTATAGGATTTAACTTCTTGCAAAAGTAATATAGTTTATTTCTATTCTTAATTCTATAACTGCTAGGTTGATTTATGTAGGAAGGTAGCTGGAACTGAATTCCTAGATGTATGAGTTAAATTAGTTTTCTTTTTGGAATGAGTTTGGCTGGATAGACTGGTAGGATCATTATCTCTATTTATTTAATCAACTGCTTGGCATGTTTATACATATATTATGCTAATTACCATTGAAACAAAAGACCTCCCTGGGTTTGACAATTTATATTGATCATCCTGTGTGTTAGCTTTAATTAATTGACATATAGGGTGAGCAACAAAGAGTGCCTTCCATATTTTTTATGGAAGGTCACCAAAAGGAATAGTGGATTTGATAAAGTTACTAGATTTAGAAGAAAGAAAGAATGTTGATGCAAGTGATTTTGCAGATGGCATGCAATAAATGCATGAACAAGTGAAGAAGAGGCTGCAACAAAGTAATGCCGAGTACAAAAGGAGGGCCAATCTGCAGAGAAGAACCAAAGGTTTTAAGGAAGGCAAGTTGGTAATGGCACATTTACGGAAGTAAATATTCTCCATAAGTACCTACAATAAATGAAGTACAAAAAGATAGGCCCATGCATAATTCTAAGGAAGATTTTTGAAAATGCATTCAAGTTGGAATTGCAGGAAAACTTGTTTATGTCTCCAATATTCAATGTTGCACATTTGTATGAGTTTCATGAAGGAGAATAGAGTGATGAGGCAAGTATTGCAGATGAATGGAAGAAATGGATACCAATCAAAACTGTGGAAGAAATTTTGGCCACAAGAGTTGGTAAAGAAACTTGTCAGAAGAAGTATTTGGAATACTTAATCAAATGGAAGAATGAAGGATTAGGGGATGCATCGTGGGTTTCTGCGCAAGAGATAACATGCTTGCGAGGTTCTTTAAATTTTGAACCAGCTATCACATGAGTTGGAAGCTCATGTTCTTCTTACCAAGGGTGTTTGATGTAGGAGCATCCTCGGGCTTGGGAAATACGCATCAACCAAAAACATTTTATTCCTGTGTAAACTGTAGATTTAGGAGGAATAAGGATGTATGCAAGTTAGTTGTTGATCCATTTCATTAGAACCTTGTTGTTACAATGGCGTTGTTACTTTGTGCTTCTACAACTCCATATTACAATACTTATGTGATGTACAACAGTGTTGCTACAACTCTGTGTTGCAACAAATCAAGATTCCAACACAACGTCGTTACTTCTATTGTGCCACTACTCAAGGTTTTGATTCTTGAAATCAACTCAGTCAATTTGTCCCATAAGATTGTTTGCGCCCAATAATGAGTGATCGTTGGGAAGAAAGGGAAGACAAATTTGGGGAAAGAAAATGATGGTTCATCTCTTGGCAGTTAGGGATTCGAGAGGGTAGGAAAATGAAAGGTCATAAGTTTGGTGAAACGGTTGGGTAATAGAGAGGGAGAGATCAATAAGAAAGGAGAGAGGAGAACAGAAGGGGGCATGAACACCAGTTCCAGGAAGAAGCTATGAGTTACACAAATATACAGTCCATCGGTTCAACATCAAAACCTAACCGAGATGTTAACATGTAGGTGGATTTAACAATCTATGATTAATGCAACAACAAGGATTGGTTGTCTCTAGTCTTTCATTGATTGTATTGTGATTCTTATATTCTGGAATTTAATAAAACAACATTTGAACTTATGTTATTCCATAATGTTTGAGTTTCGTTGTGTACTATGGAAGCAGAGCTTAGCTCTACAGATGTTAGTTGTGTTATAGGCTTATGGTCTGCGTCACTACTCAAGTTAGAGCATAAGCTAATGATGTTTTTGACTATTTGAATTTTACCATCTAAGGTGTAAGATTCAACAACTTCGCCTAGAAAAATATAGTTATATTGTGCCCTCCTATAACCCCGTTTTCACGGTTTAGGTTTCTCTCATTTCGCTCATCGTTACTAAGGAAATTACTTTTGCTTTCTATTTTTCTAGCTACTAAGTTGTTTCCGTTTTCTAGGTTGTCTTTTTCCTTCTCATAAATTCAACAACAATTAAAAAGTTTAACCTCTTCAGAAATCTCTAAATCTATTTAAATAAATAATGAAAAATTTAATTTGAAATCTTATTTATAACAATCCAATATCAAATTTATGTATATACACATACATAATAATTTATTATTATATTACACAAATAATATTTAATTTCCTTTCAATCAAATTATATGTTTTCCCTCAAAAGTACTATAATATGGCACGAATGTGAATACATTAATATAAATACATATGGATTATAATGTTTTAATTTTGATTCCTATGCTATTGATATTTGAATTAATTTGATATTAATTTTTTAATTTTTCTTAGTATATATTAAGTGTAATTATTTGAGAAAAGATTGTGTTGTTATTAAATTTCGATATAAAATTTTGAAAAGAAAATTGTTTAACAATTTTATCTCTCAATAAAATAAATTAATTTACACCGATTTTAACCCTTCTTAATATATATTAAATGCAACCATAATACATCTAAATAAATTAATTTACACCGATTTTAACCCTTCTTAATATATATTAAATGCAACCATTTTATAGTCATATACTTTGTACATAGTGTGCATATATTTGTGTATTAGTTTGTGAATTTTAAAATATATTGTACATTGTGTGGATGTATGGGTGTGCAAGTTTGTAAATTTTAATATACTTTGAACATGTGTAAATTTGTGAACATTAACATATCTTTTATATAGTGTATATGCATTGTTGTGTAAGTTTATGAATTTTAATATACATTGCATAGTGTATATTAATAGGTGTGTATATTTATGAAATTTAATATTCTTTGTACACATTGTGTATGTATCAGTGTGTAAAGTTTTATAAATTTAATATTCTTCTTATTGAATATGCATGTATAGATGTGTAAGTTTGAGAATTTTAATATATTTTATACAAAATGTGTATGCATGGGTGTGCAAGTTTGTGAACTTTAATATACTTTGCACGCAATGTATATGCATATATGGGTAAATTTGTAAACTATAATATGCTTTGTACACAATTTACATTTACATGCATGGGTGTGTAAGTTTGAGGATTTTAATATACTTTGTACACCATGTGCATGAATAAGCATGTAAATTTGAGAAATTTAATATACCTTTTACACGATTTGCATGCATGGATGTGTAAGGTATACATTTTACATAGTGTATATCCATGTGTGTGAGTTTCCAAACTTTAACATACCTTTTACATAGTCTACATGCCTTCGTGTGTGAATTTGAGAACTTTAATATACATTGTACACAGTGGTTGTGTAAATTTGAAAACTTCAATTTAAGTATACAATGTACATGCATCATCATATAAGTTTGTGAACTTTAATATACTCTATACATAATGTGCATCCTTGATTATATCAATTGATTGAATTAAGCGTTGGGCCTTATCCAATTATTTATATATAGATATACCTTAGCACTCTTTTATTATTATATTACTAAATCATATATCATTTTTTTCTTTAATTTTTTGAAGAACTAGTTTCGTGGGGAATTTCTATCTTTCCCAAAATTTTTGGATGAATCATAGAGGCAAATCAATTACTAAATGTAAAGAAAAATTCAATGGATGCTTTCCTACATTTGTGCATGGAATCTTTAGTAAGTGATCGATGTAGACTAGTGCATATAACTTAGAGGGATTCAAATTGGGCACTTGCTAGCATGGAACTTGATAAACGGTTAGCAACATTGGAAACAATAAGTTGAGCTAATCTCTTAGGATTCTCCAAGGAAAATCTAGTAGAGAAACCCCAAGGGTGCTTCCACATATTCATGCATGTTATCCCTAGTAAACTCATTGGTGTAGACTATTGCACTTCACCCAAGGGGATTTGAACTAGGAACTTATTGATACAGAACTAGTCAAATACCAATCTACATTGGTGACAATGAGTTGAACTAACCCCTTGCACTCTTAAACTGAAGGACATATTGATATGGGTGAGATTTGATCAAGTTATGTGCATGGGTCACACGATAATTTAATAATATTCATCTTGGTGCAATCACATTTTCAACCACTATTTCAAGGTGACACCATGGTTCCAGGAAAAACCCTCACATGAATTGAACCTTGCCCATTGGCGAAAAAATTCTCTCTCACACACACATTATCTGTGTGTGTGTGTGGTCCAAAGGAGTTCGATTCAATGTGAGGAGTGAGAATTTTTTCCCCAATGGAGTGGCTTGGATTATCATGCTTAAGCCATAATGGCTAAGGAGGTCACAAGGTCAAATCCAATCGGCTCCCTTGGGGTTTGACATACATGTATGTCAAACCCCAAGGGAGTATGTAGAAAAGTAGAGAGGAAGAATAGTTGGTGAAGAGTGTTGACACAGTTCTTTTGACAGGGGTTCACTTCGCACTGTCGTCAACAAACAGCAACCTAACACCCTTAAGCATCGGCCCAAAAAGGTTTTACCCTTTCCAGCAACACTCGCGAAGCGAATGAAGTCTCACCTGAGATGGTTAAGGGCGCTGCAGGAACCAAGTTTCTGCAGTGGGAAAAGGACATGCATCTATTCTAACTCTATCGCATCAGAAACCAGAGATTCACTTTTGCATCATGCTTCAAAACTCAAACATACATTCATCATTCACATATTCAACATTAGCATCGACAGAATAATACCAGGGATCGCATTAGTGAAACTTTACAAAAAAGACAACATAAAATATGACTCAACATTCATTATTCGACATAAACATAAACATAAGAACATATTCGAACATCCTCAGGCATTAACTCATCAAAACCTACGGTATATCCTTCGCAAAAACAGTCAAAACATCTTATCGCGGATCCATACAAAACTATCAAAAACAGAGTAAACCATTACATAGTTCATATGCACATCTATCGATCACTTATGATATCATTCTAGGATTCCCTTAGGATTACAATTCTATCTCTATTTATATCCAACTATGGTGGTTACACAATGGTCCAAATGACCCTTTCTAACCAACTAAACCAATCTTGTGCTTCTGTTGGCTCCTCGTTCTCCGCGAATGGTCCTTTCTTCTGTGGATGGTCCTTCTTCGCTGCTGTCGGCTTCCGCACTTCATGCAAACTAATCCCGTGCCAACAGGCCCCCCAACACAAACTTGTGGCTCGCCCTCGAGCCACCTCAGCTGGTGTAATACCCATAAATCCAATTACGGGATTGAGTTATTTGGTCACTGAATTGTGAAAATCCAAGTGTGAATGTTTGAACAGAGGTTGGGATTTCTTGATAAACTTAGTGAAGGCTATAATCTCAAGGAATTAGCAACTGGGCCTTTCTATGCCCACCCTGAAGAGCACTGGAGGTAAGGGACGCCTAAGGAACTGTGTGGCAGAGAAGGGGACCTTCCTTGTGTTGGTTCTGGTAGGTATTATGGGTGCCATGACTGTTTGAGTTTAGTTGAGATGCATGTAGCTCTGTGGATGAGCTCACTGACTTAGCATCCTCCTCCTTTGACTCTTGCATGCTTGATAAACCCAACCGTGTGTTGGCATAGCATGACTGGTTGTGTGAAACCATGGCTGTGAGTGAGCCTGTTGAGTTCCTCCTCAGTGGATACACATCCCAACTCGGGGGTCGTCTCTCAACTGAAAGAATACAGGCTGGAAAGATACCTATGGTTGGGTGGAACATTGCTCTCACATAGCCAGTTGTTGGACAGTTTCATCTTAAAGATAAGTATTCTCTGTGGTTTGAATTATGCTCATTCTGTGTTATGTTCTGAATGTTAATTATTCATGTTAATGGATTTAAATGATCATCTTAATATGGTTGACATGAAGTCTATGCATAGCATGGGAATGGAATTGATTCTCTGTATGGTTGATTAATCATCTACTTGGGGTAGATATGTTGATGCATTCCATTTCATGTGTGTGTTAATATGATTTAATTCCGCTGTATAATTTCAATATGCATTTTATTTTAATTGCAATTCAGTGTTATGGCTTTGGGGAAGAGTTAGACACCCCCATGATGCAATCTTGTTCCCTCTGTGGGTCGGGATGACGAGAGGGGACGTGATAATTGGACACCTCTGGTGCATTCACCTACTGCTTGAAATTGTCGTATGCATCCTTGATTTGGTCGACCACTTCCTTCGCTGATGCTCTGAGTTGTGTATATTCTTCCACCTGTTTGTCTGTTGGGTGTTCGCAACTCTTCTATTGCACTTCCTCCAATTGTTGCTTGAACTGTTTCATTGTTGCCTTTCGTGGGCCTTAGTTATACGTTGTTGCATGCTTTTCAGTTCCGAAGCCTTCGTCATCTATATCATTGCGGGCATTGCTTTGATCGATCCCTTCAAGGATTCCAGCTGTGCTTCTACTTCGTTGAGTTGCTCTTTCAGCACTGTTAGCTGGTCGTCCTGGACTACGCTTCCCTAAAACTCCGTGACAGCCTCTGCGACTATCTGGGATGTCTTTTCCATCTTTGTGATCGTCGTCATGGCTTCCTCGATCGCATTATGCCTATCATAAATCTGTTCCGGCGGTGTGCTTGGTACCATTCTTTCCTGTAGTGCCTCATTTTCCTTTCCCAGCCTATCAATAAGCACACCTAATAAGATGGACTTTGCTTCTAGTAATACGTCCTGCTCTACCTCGGGGGTGTTCTCGCATACTTTGGAGATCGCTTTCTCCAGCCGCTCTCTATCCTCCATGGCCTTCTCTTTTTTCGCTATTGTTTGGGATTTATCTGCTTGGAGACGTTGTGCCTCCGTCTCACTGATGTGCGCCTGTTGCTTGTACCTCACCATCTTATCATGCATTCCAGCCTCTTGTTCGTGGATTTCTACACTTGCTGCTGTTTGAATCCTGTGTGGCGACAATATTGGTAGCATGTTTAAATCTACCACTATTGAGTCGTACTTTCTTATTTCCACATCCAAGTCTTCATTTCCGGTCATCATCACATTTGTCAAAACCGGAACTAACCTTGGGTTTGTTCCGACCTCTACTTCGACCCTACTTTTCGATGCACTCGATCGAACTTCCCTGTGTGGTACACTGGACTCGAAAACTGCATTCTATAGTGTGGATAGCAGTTGGGTTACCTAGTGGAAGTATCTGCTTGAGTGTTGTGTGACTATCGCACTGTTTTCCTCTACGACCTCTATTAGTTTCTCCAGGAGCCTATTAACCTGCTCCTCAGGAAGACCACCACTTGTGCTTCCTTCACCACGGTCCAGTCTCTTCTTGGTCCTCATCTCTTTGGGTTGTGCATCTAGGTCAGAATTTGTCGAGGTGGTTACTAAATCTCCATCATGGCTGGACGCCTCCGACTGCTCTTTTGTGGGGTTGTCTTCTCCTGTGCCCTCCTTCCGACTGACTGAGTCTTTTTCTTCCTCGGTTGGGTTTAGTCGAGTTGTTTCCTGCCCATTTTCTAAGTTCGACAGGTCCTTCTCGTCGGCTGGTACTTTCCACTCTGTGGGCCATCGTCCGATGATGGCATCCACCTCCTCCTCGGTGAGCTTGTACTACATTGATAGCCATTGCCGCGACTTATCTGCTTGGGCTTAAAAGGAAATTATCTGGGATTCGACCGATATCCTTGCAATCGATCGGTATTTCTTCGCTTCCTGCTCTGTTATCCGCGGTATCGCATGCGCGTCGATCCGCATCATATCTAAGAACAAGTAAAATTGTACAATGTTGGTTTCCTGTTGTTCCTTATCAGTTGTTGCAAATAAATTATAGTACCGTGCTCCTTCACGTACTCTGGCTTCTATTGTGTCCATTCCTTGATAGTGCTCAGGCTCCCTCCATCCTACTAATGCGACCAACATTATGAGCCATGAGTATGTGAACGCCTTTCCTTTCTCATGTGCATCATATGCATCTTCGACCAATTGATGTAGAAGGAATTTTGACCAGTTCATCCGCACTCCTATGGCACATAGTTCCGTGGAGGCAATGATTCCTGAACTGCATTCTTTCGGCCTGTCCTTCTGCGCCACCTTAACTGCTAGGATCTTCGCTCCGACCCTGACGGCATGGTTTTTAATTGTGCTAATGAGGTAGCCTCTGGATTTTTTCTCCACTCCATACTTTGTCTTTAGGCTCACTGTGAGCTTCTTGTCGTTATATTTTCCTTGGAAAAATTGGGAAGGATCATCTCCGTCCCTAGGTAACCTAGTGATTCTCACAATCAGGTCAACTGTTACTGGAATCTTCTCATGCGGCCATAAGTATCCACCATGGAAACAAGCTAGCAGTTGCTTGACACATGCATTAACCTGCACCAATCTCCCGAAGTGTGGTATCTGGGTGAGGCCTAGTAGCCCCGAGTGCTCTAGTCCCCCTGCCCATTCCGTGGGTTCCTTTGTGGTTGGGAATCCTTCGCCATGGATAACATCGATGTATCCTTCTACGCATTCTTTAAATTTTGCTAGGTCATGGTTAGTATATTGTAGCTTCTGCAAGTTGGCCACAATGTTCCCAGCATGGGGAACTCCTTTGGGAATCGTCGGCATTTTAATCTCATACCATTCATTCTTGTTGATTCGAACTGTTGGTGCCCCTTTCTTTCTCGGCGGCACATACTGTAGTATTGATGGACCTGCTGGTGATGCTGTTGCCTTTCCTGTTCCTCCTTCTGCTAGTCGAGATGAGTTCCTAGTCCCTTTCTTCAATTCTCGGTCGGTATCTGCAGGTCGAATGGCACTCCACTTCTTTCTGAATGATATGCCATACATGACTTTTGGCTGCTCCTGGGTGACTGTTCTTGGCTGTGGGCATTTGGTGCTTGTGCTCGAAATGTAAACCTCCATACGCTACTCTGTAGATTCTTGCTTAACAAACAATTCGTCGACCTGCTCCCCTTCCCCATATTTATAGTGTTGATTTTTCGCATCCTTCCGATTTTGGACAATAATTACCAAATCTAGCACTAATTTCCCAAATCCACTGCATGCATCGATTATTAATTGTGGCATTTTTCATTTTTTCCACCGACCATCGTGGTTTAACTGCTTTAACAGCTTCATTTATGACCAGATTTGACCCTTTCCTCATCGTGGCAACGCCCGACTCGCCGAAGTGTGCCACTTCTTGGTGCAACCTACGATTATCTCGTCGTAGATTGTCCGACTTACTGCTTTTTTTTTTCTTTCTTACAGTGCCATAATTGATTCTACGATGCCAGTCCTTTACTGGAGTCACTCCCATTCATGTCTTCTGTACTCCTAGGACCTTAGGTTCGTCTGCATTCTTATATCGACACAGGTCCTGACTTCACCAGTTTTCTTATCCTGGACCACCATCGGGCTGATCCACTCCAATTATTCTACCGGTTCTATAATTCCTACCTCCAACATTCTTTCAATCTCAGCCTTCACCCGCTCCTTATACCTCAGATTCAACATATAAGGCTGTTGCTTTACTGTTTTCGCATAAGGTTTCAGTGGGATTTTCATTTCTCCTAGGTTCCCTGAAATTCCTTTCGTCTCCGAGAATTTTGTTGGAAACAAGTCCTAAAATTCATGCAAAAGGTCAGTCATTTGCACGATAGTCGAGTCCTCCCAGTAGTCTCCAATGCTTGCAATCTTGGGATTTTCTTCTGACCCAATCTTCACTTTCTTGATTCGCAAGGGTTGTTGAAACTTGTTGGAAGGAATATCTGGTGCCTTGATGTTGCGACTTCCTTCTGAATCTAGGATATACGTAGCACTCGGATCATCCTCATTGTCTATTTCTCCTGTTATTTTGTAACATTCCATCAACATTTGGGTTGTCGCAGTCCACTGGAGTCCCATAGGTTTCTTTGTCATAACTACGTCGAATAATTTCTCCTGGACCTCCTGCAATGAGTTGTGGATGAAGGGGTTTTCGTCGGAGAAACTAAACGTTTGGCTAAAGCCAATTGTTAGTTGTTCCCAAGAGGTTGTTCTGCGTCGCAGTTCTGCTACGACATACCAATTTTGCGGTACTTCATCCAATGTGTGAATAAATGCATGGACCCATTCATGTTTTTCCTATGGTCCCCATTAGCTTTCACATGCATTCAAATGATCCTTTGGATCTCCTCTACCATCGTACTTCCTTCCGTAGTGTCTATCAGTGTCATTGAACCTAACCATCGTTAGGTGTCGACATAGTTTCCAAGTAGTTATGGTGGACTTGTGCACCGCCCACCATCGCGCTGGTATAACCTTCAGGGCTTCCTCCAAGGCCAATAGCCGCTATGGTTCTGCCACCTTTTCTTCAAATTCAGTGAGAAATGCGGTCAATTTGGGAAATCCCTCATACGTTGGTATCTCGCTTTCTTCTGTAGCTACCCTTCGCAGTGATTGAGTGATCCACGCACACCTCCTAAATGACACTTCATGCATCCAATTCTGCCAATTTCAAGTGTTTCGTCGGAATCTGAAAACGCCGAACTATGAATGCGCCACCCTAACTCTCCATCTGCAGTAGGGTTGAAACTTGATATAATCTTCGAAGATGTTGTAAATATTGTCCCATCCCTCAATGAATTCATCCCTCGTCGGCTCAACATATATTTTCCCTTCCGCAGGGTTAAGAGGCGCGACTACCCTTATCTCTCGGTTCTCGAATGACATAGTTCTTTTCTTGAAGCACTAGGTAGGGGCTCGTGTTGTCGATAATCTCAATCACATCAAAATCAACATATGTTTTGATCCCTTCTATCTCAACTAGGACCTGACACAGTTGACCAATCGGAGTGACCTTAATTTGGTTCTCTAGTCACAGTTGTACCAGAGACCATACTAACTATGGTTTCTCCATCATCTCCCAGGTCTTCTTTGTCAGAATATTTATGTCTGATCCAAGGTATAGGATAATGCTGTCGACGTCAAAAGCCCCGATTTGCGCAAACATTCTCATTTCCCTCCCCGACTTCCTTTTATGGATGCGATGGGCAGTCTAATTTTGTCGTGCACCCTCTCGTCGACACAATAGACTAGATATCTCCATTAATATGTCTTGATCATTTTCCAGCTCCATGAAGCTTTCGAGAAAGGTTCTCAAGGTATGAGTCTTTCTCGTCGTGTTGAATAGTGGAAACATGTCATAAGTGAATTTTTCTTAGTGAAAGGGTGGCTTCATCATTCTTCTCATTGCTTCCTGCGCCTTCAAGAAAATTTCCTTTTCTATCTCCACATCAAATGCGACTTGCTTCCTTGCTATCGGTCAGACACTCGGCTGTGGCTTATCTTCTCCAGTCACCGCTCCTCCAGGCATTACTACTCCCACTGTCGTTGTTTGGATTCTCTCCTCGACTGATATTTTTTGTTATGCTGGTGGTGGATTCTGATTCTGATTCTAATTTTGTGAGGTGGGGGCAGGTTCTTAGTTTTCCATTTTGCAAAGAGATGAGGATAGTCTTCGAAACCATGGTCCACAGCACTGCAGTAAGTGCTCTGTGGGGTTGGATTTAGGAAATCCCTCTGATAATGCCCCTGTTGACCACAATTGTAACATATGATTGGTCCTCGACCTCGTCCAGCAGCTCCTCCTTGGCCGACACCGATACCTCGGCCTCCACGGAACCCCCCTCTAAACCCTCCTTGCAGTGACCCATATGGAGGGTACTGCGGTTAACCATACTGTGGCTGTGGATATTGCAGCTTCCCATATTGCAGTGGTTGAAATTGCCGTTTCCCATACTGAGACTAACCATACTGCGACTGACTATACTGCGATTGATCATATTGCGGTGGCATATTATAGTGAGGTTGTTGTTGACTGTATTGCAGTTGTTGTTGTACCGGCGGTTACTCTTCTCCCTTCATGAAAAATGTATCCGCAGTCTTTCTTGGAGTAGGTCATAATCCCTGCACTCTTTTCATCATGGCCAACCGATCGAAAGAATTTGCAATACAAATTCACTAGCTTCGAAACCATCTTCTGCAGGTACACACATTCCTCTGGTCGATGCCCTTTTGTCTGACAGACGCGACACCAAGGAATTCCCCCCTAACTGAGGGGATTTGGTGCACTCGATTGTAAATACTCTCGAAATTATGGGCACTGATCTTTGTGATGTCCTTCTGTTATGTATCTAGTGCACCAAACGTCTTCGTGGGACTCTTTTCCCTTCTTTATATCTTGTAACTGGATCATCAAGTTTTCCAACTGCGCTTGTATCTGATCCATGCCTAGGCCTGTTTTGTCGATTGGTGAAGCCTCTAGCTTCATTACGATTTTCGGCGCCTATGCCCGAGTTGCTACATTCTGTTGCATCAGCGGCCCACGAATGTGTGCCACCAACCCAACAATAAACCATTCTTTATGTTGCATATCACTCATCCCGAAACTTACATTTTCCATTAGCGTTTTGTACCGCTGGTCGAATTCCCATACCAATTCGTTCGAAAATTGCTTGATTTCCTTGAGCTCAATAATGTACTACGACTCGGAATTTGGTTTTCTAAACTCATCGATCATCCTCATCTTGATCTATGGCAATGTTTTATCTAGAGTCCCCATCGGTACCTTAGTAAACTTCATATACCAGTCTAGCGCACGGCCCCTAAGGGTCGTCGCTAACTTACCCTTCTTGATATTATCATCTTGGACCTACTTCACAATCCAGACTGCCTCGTACAAAAACCAATATTGTTCGGGATCCTCGGCCCCGTTACCCTGAAAGGTTGGCATCTTTGCATCGTCACCTGCCATTCTTGCGCTTCTACTGTTATTATTTATCGATCCGCTACTCTTACTACTGTTCTGGTACATAGGACAACTCTACGAATAACTTGTGTTTCTTACAAATTTTTGGATAGTGTGCGGGGTTGAAGGTACGTTGCATTTTTGGGTCTGTCTTCCTTCGGCTTCGAGGGTAGCTTGGTCAGCTTCTCCATCGCAATGAGGTCACTTCATCCCATGTGGTCTTGTTTCGTAGTCTTCCATTCCGATCCCTTTAGGAGACTCTCTCTAAGTCCTCCTCTTCTTCTCTGGTCATCGGAATATCGCCCCACTTCTCAAGGTACCACAATATTCCTCATCCTCCCTTGAAAATTCATCGTCACTCATGTCCATCTACCCCTCATCTTTCTATCGGACCCGCATTCATGCGGTACCCACAACTCCCGCACATTGATCTTCTACTCGTCGGAATTCATCCTCAGTATTCCCTTTTTCGCAGATGGGCATCTTAATCCACAACTTCAGCGATAGCAGGAATCCCCTTCTAAGTCCTTTGAAAAAAATTATTTCTGCATCACTATAAGATTTGATTGTGTCGACAACAAACTCTGTCATGTACCCCTCTAGGATACTATCTACCCAGAAGTCAATATCCCTTGATACCTTATTGTCGACCCGTTTCAGTTGTTGAATCAATTCTGGAGTCCAGTGGTTAGGTTCACCTCCTTGGCAATGGTTCTTCTAAAACGTCAGCTGCGCCAACCACTCGTGCAGCAATACTGGGAATTCGCAGGAGAATATCTCATGGATATCAGAATAAATATGATTTTCTAACCAAATGCTTGTCGTCTTCCCAGGGTTTTGATTTTCTCCTTCCGCAAATTCTTCTGCCTTCTTTTCAAACCAATCCTGGATCTCTGGTTTCGTTGGGTGCCACAACATGTCCTGTTCTTTCTTCTTCAAGGTCCCGGCAACGGAACCATTTGTTGACACAGTTATGTCGACAGGGGTTCACTTCGCACTATCGTCAACAAACACCAACCTAACACCCTTAAGCACCGGCCCATAAAGGTTTCACCCTTTCCAGCAACACCCGCGAAGCGAGTGAAGTCTCACCCGAGATGGTTAAGGGGGCTACAAGAACCAAGTTTCCGTAGTGGGAAAAGGACATGCATCTATTCTAACTCTATCGCATAAAAAACCATAGATTCATTTTTGCATCATGCTTCACAACTCAAACATACATTCATCATTCGCATATTCAACATTCACATCGATAGAATAATACCAGGGATCACATTAGTGAAACTTTACAGAAAAGACAACATAAAATATGATGCAACATTCATTATTCAGCATAAACAGAAACATAAGAACATATTCGAACATCCTCATGCATTAACTCGTCAAAACCTGGAGTATATCCCTCACAGAAACAATTGAAACATCTTATCGCGGATCCATACAAAACTGCCGAAAATAGAGCAAAACATTACAGAGTTCATCCGCACGTCTATCGATCACTTATGATCTCATTCTAGGATGCCCTTAGGCTTACAATTCTATCTCTATTTATAGCCAACTATGGCGGTTACACAATGGTCCAAATGACCCTTTCTAACTAACTAAACCCATCTTGCACTTTTGTCGGCTCCTCGTTCTCCACGAATGGTCCTTTCTTCCACAGATGGTCCTTCTTCGCTGCTGTCGGCTTCCGCACTTCATGCGGACTAATCTCGTGCCAACAAAGAGGCATTCCCAATTGTTATTGCATAAAGCATGGTCACATTAGGAATTTTGTTACCACATGAATCTCTCTAGACATTGCAATATAGGCCCTCTATTAAGGAGCCCCACAATGAACATTGTTAAGATACTCTAATGTCCCAAAGTAAAATTGTCAGCACCATATATAAACGCCTTAGATTCACAACCATTGTATTTTCATCCAGAAGCCATGTCGAAATACCATTGTGGATAGAAATCATATCATTTGTTGAGTAGAAACCTCATAGCTTCAAAGCCTCATAATGTTGTTGTTCATAAACTCGAAAAGAGCAACATATCAATGAGCTAAGAAGCCATTCCAAAAAGCCACCAACACCGTATATGAACCTCACACCATAGAGTGTTGTCATCCAAAAACTAAATCAAAATGCCCCAATTAAAGAAAGAAATCCAAAATGCTACCATTCAAAACTCTAATTAAAACCTTAATATCCATATTATCTATGTTGTCGTTGTCATTATTATGTACTTGTGAATCTCTCTACTAATTCATCATAATTGTGAATTATCTATTTAATTCATCACAATTATAAATTATCTATTAAAAATATAATTTAATAACTTATATAAAATATTTATATAACAATAATTTAAACCTAAATAAATAAAATCAATAATAATTTAAATAAAATATCATTATAATAATATTTAAATAAATAATAATAATAATAACCTATCTTATTTTGTTTTTCAAAATAACATCAATATGATTTTATCAACATAGTATGAGGAATCCACATAGTTGATTGTTGAAAAATATTATAACATGTATTAATAAATGAGAAAAGAAATAAAACAACAATAAAAATACAATAGGTACTTTTAACTTTATTGGAAAGTCCCAAATATCTCTTAAGTTTATCTAAAGCACAAAAATGGATAAACCTTACAAATAAATACCATAGTACATAACCCATTCATATAATTGATTGTTAAGAAAATAGTGTAACGCATATTTTTTTAAGAATAAATAAGTAAACAACAATAAAAATACAATAGGTACTTTTAACTTTATTGGAAAATCCCAAATATCTTTTAAGTTTATCTAAAGCACAAAAGTGGATAAACCTTATATAAATAAATAATATAGTACATAACCCATTCATATAATTGATTGTTAAAAAAATATTATAAAGTATAATTTTTATGGTTAAATGGGTAAAGAAATTAAACAACAATAAAAATACGATATAGCTATCGGAAAGTCTCAAATATCTCTTAAAATTTTTTAAAGTACAAAAATAGATAAACCTTACAAATAAATACTATAGTGTTTTTTTTTCCACACCAGAAAAACAACTTTTTATATTAAAGAAAAGTTGTGTTAGAAAATACATCCAGTATACTTTACGATTGGGTGAACGATAGAGAGGTGAACGAGCTCCAAGAAATGCTCCTCTATAACGGTTGATTCAGGGCTTTCTTTGCATTAGCCTCTGTATCAGCGTTTAGTGGTTAAGCGTGAAGGGTTTGGCCGCCAAAGGGATGGTGCGATCGCAGGGGAGGGGCACTCCCCCTCTCCTTCAGAGTAATCGAAGCGAGGATGATGTATCGGTGCAAAGCAAAGCTCAGCCGAATGTCGCAAAGAATATGGATGGGCCGAGCGGGATAGGAGGAGAGGGTTTGGAGCCTCGATCGGAGATCCAGGGAGAGGTAAGGAAAGGCATAACAGTGAGATCGGGAGGTGGGAAGATGGGTATCAACATAGGAGATACTGGTGGTGTGTGTATCTCGAAAGCCACAAGCAGCCCAGTGATTACTATCAACTCTACCAAAGTTAAGGAATGCATCCAATACATGACAGACCACACATTGATTGGCAAGTTCATGGGGATTTGGCCAACGGAAAAAGCTCTGACATGGTGGATTAAAGCAACTTGGAAGCCCAAAGGCCATTTCGATCTCTTGCTGGGATCAAAAGGTTTTTTTACTGTTGTATTTCTAAGTGTGGAAGATAACGATAGGATTTTTGAGGGGGGGGCATACTTTTACTTTTCTGCAGGCCTCTTTCTGCGAATCTGGAAAGACCATTTCAATCCGGATAAGGAAGATCTATCTATTGCCCCGGTCTGGATTCGCCTCTACTCTCTTCCTGCTGAATATTAGGATCTGGAAGTTTTACAAGCTATTGGTGAAACCCTTGGACATTTCGTCAAGATATCAGATCAGACCAAACAAGGAAGGTATGTGTCTTATGCTCGAATCTATGTTTATATGAATATAGCAAAAGCACTCCGGAAGGGATTACTCTTAATTGGGATGATTCTGAATGGTTCCAAACCCTGGATTATGAACACATCCCTTTTCGATGTCGACGGTGCCATGCACATGGTCACTTGGCAAGGGATTGTCATCTTAATCTTCCGGATGGAATTCCTGGTAGTAGCATATTGGAACAGAAAGATCAAGATGGATTTATTAAAGTTTCCAATTGTAAAAAGTCAGGAAGATGCCACACAAGCCTTGATCTGGGGAAAAAGATTGTGCAGACTAACAGTTTTGAAGTCTTAAATTCTAGCCCTATTGAAAACTCTATCCTAGAGCAAGACAAAGGTTATTCGAAGGTGGAGGGAGTGCAACCTGAAGCAGAAATAGGGAAGGAAACACCTACTGTTCAAGTGGCTAATCAACCGAAGGAGACTGGATTTATGGATGAAGATCTGGATTATATGCTGCTAGGAGATCTGGACCTGGATAGTATAGAAGAAGCATGCAAAAACATTAAGGTTCATTCAATCCCTGAAAATCAACTTCAACTGTTGAAAGCTGCCATTCTAAAAGTTAAACCGACTCCGAGTCTAGGAATTGGCCCTCTTAAACTGAAGGAAAACGAGAGGAAGACAAAGGAAGGAAACTCCAAGAGGGGAATACGGTCCAACAGAGACAGGATTGGAGAAATTGGAGCCAGATTAGTGGACTCAGGACAATATCCCACTATACAGGAGGCTCTCCTCATAGCCAGATATAGCACTTAATGAAAATCCTAACCTGGAATATTCGTGGGATTAATAGTCCCCAAAAAATCAAGATCCTTAAAAACAAGATTCTGAAGGACAAACCCTCTGTGGTTTTTTTGCAGGAAACTAAATGTTCTGGAAATCAAGTAGCAATAAAAGCGGGCAATCTCTGGAAAAACTGTAGATGGATGGCTCTAGATGCGACAGGGTATTAGGGAGGTCTGGCGGTTTTATGGAATCCAAGGACTATAACTTTGACTAATTTTCTGTCGACGAAGTTTAGCGTCATGGCTGAATTTCATGTCATTGGGTCAAGGGTCAAAGGCGTTATAACCCATGTATATGGCCCCTACAGTTACCCTGAAAAACGGAAGTTTCTGAGTAGCCTAGCCTACCTCAAAAGTTTGTTCGAGGGATTTCACTGGATTGTGGGAGGAGACTTTAATATGATTCGATCCTTAGCAGAGAAAAGGGGGGGGATACGTTACCTCATGCCTGAGAATATATTGTTTGATGAATTTATAGAGGATAACAGTCTCATTGATGTGGATCTTGGTAGCACGATGTGCACTTGGAATAATCGCCGGGGTGGTGAAAACCTAGTGGCTGGACGTCTGGATCGTTTTCTCCTATCTGAAAGCATCATGCTTCTTGGGGGTACTCTGACCTCACGGCCAATTGCATTTGCAGGGTTGGATCATTGGCCGGTGTCACTTCTTTGGAGTAAGATAGGTATGAATATGTCTAAACCCTTTCGTTTTGAAAATTTTTGGCTAACTCATGTGGATTTTGCCGCTAGGGTGGAGGAGTGGTGGACTTCTTTTAATTCACAGGAAGGAACTAAAATGTTTTGCTTCCAACAAAATCTGAAAATGCTCAAACAAAAAATTAAAAGATGGAATAAAGAAGTCTTTGGAAATATTCAACAGGAAAAAGCTACATTGGAGGATCGTATGGAACAAGTTCAGGAAAGGATTATGCAGATGGGTGTAACCCATGAGCTTGTGGAGGAGAAAACAAGAATTTCGGGGGATATTAAACAAAGACAGTATCAGGAAGAGCTGCTTTGGAAACAGAAATCTCGGAATCAGTGGCTGAAGGATGGGGATCAAAATACCCAATTCTTCCATAGGGCTACGTTACAACAGAGGCACTATAACCAGATTGTTAATCTCAATACTAATGAAGGGGTGGTACTGGAATCTCATGAGGAGATCGAAAAAGAATTGCTTGATCATTTTACTAAATTTACTACTGAACCGGAGGAGGATCGCACTGAAGCTTGTAGGATTATCAAATCAATTATTCCTCGAATTATCTCTGATGAACATAATGATTTACTGATCAGTCCTATATCCTTAATGGAAGTGGAGACAGCTATCTTTCAGATGGAAGAAGGGGAATCCCCTGGTCCTGATGGCTTCACTGCTAATTTTTTTCATACTTTCTGGGACTTGATTAAACTGGAAGTCTGGCAAGTTGTGGAAGAATCTCACCGGATGAGAGGGGTTCTTCCTGCACTTAACTCTACTTTTCTTACCCTTATCCCTAAGTCTCCTATGGCTGAGAATGCTAATTCTTTTCGCCCTATTTCCCTATGCAATATTATCTATAAGATCATCACTAAGGTATTGGCTAACAGGTTGAAACCCCTTCTCCCTTCTCTCATATCTATAGAACAAGCAGGCTTTGTGGAAGGTCGTCAGATCATGGATGGCATTATTTTAGCCCATGAAGTGATTCACTCACTTAAAGATACCAAAAAAGTGGGGATGATGCTGAAACTGGATCTATCTAAAGCTTATGATAAGTTAAACTAGAAGTACATGAAAGAGGTCATGAAAGCGTTTGGATTTAGTGATACTTGGATCACATGGATCGCTAATCTTACTTCATCGGCCTTTTTCTCCATTCTAGTGAATGGTCATCTGTCTAGTGTGGTAAGACCTACTAGGGGAATGAGGCAAGGGGACCCTCTGTCGCCTTTCCTTTTTGTGCTAATGACAGAAGGATTGGGGAGACTCATATCTCGATATGTTAGTCAGGGGAGCATCAAAGGCTTAAAATTTCCTCCCTATGAGAAGGCGATAACTCATCAACAGTTTGTAGATGATACTCTAATGATGGGTAATTCCTCTGTGCAGGAAGCTCGTAAGATCAAACAGGCTCTGAATATCTTTCTGCAAGCCTCGGGGTTAACGATCAATATGGATAAATCACTAGTATTTTTCTTTAATAATCCGCCATCCAGTCAGAGAAATATCATCCGTATTCTGGGCTTTAAGAAGAGCTCCCTTCCAACCAAATATCTCGGGGCGCCTTTAACCAAAGGGATCCTTAAAAAAGCTTCCTGGGAAGATCTTCTGAATAGAATAAAGGAAAAACTATCGAACTAGACCCTTAGGACCTTAAATTTTCCCGGAAGAGTGGTTCTGGTCAAATCTGTTTTGCAAGCAATGTCGTTGTACTTATTTTCGATATTATCAGCTCCTAAGACAGTGCTAAAGTAAATCCATAATTTGCAACGGACCTTTTTGTGGGGAGGAAAGGGAGATCAGAGGAAATGGCCATTGGTGGGATGGAAGACTCTCTGCAAAACTAAGAAGGAGGGGGGTCTGGGGTTACGGGATTCTGAGGAGCTAAGTAGAGTGTGTGGGGCTAAAATCTGGTGGCGGTGGCTAACTCATACGAATGAGCAATGGGCAAGCTTTTGGGGAAGGAAATACATGTCGAACATCGATCAGCAGGATTGGATCAGGGAGGAAGGACCGGATAATGGATCCCATATTTGGAAGATGGCAAGGGCTGGTAACGGTTTAATAAAAAAACATAGTTTTTGGGAAATCCGTGAGGGAACAATGGCTAACCTTTGGTTTGATGCGTGGAAACAGGAGCCTTTTATTGCATTGTTGGTGATCTATGAAGAAACCAGGACTAGGAAATTTCACTGGTATTCGGTCAAGAATTACTGGCACGAATCTTCTGAGGACAGAGGTTTCCACATCTGGAAGCCCTTAGATTGGTGGATAACCTCCAATGGGGAAGAAATAGGAAGGCAGATCTATGGTATTGTGAAACAGAGGAAGGTTAAAATACAGGGAGGGCGGGATATCCTACGATGGGGTCATCTACCGATAGGGAGGTTTACCATTAAAGAAGCTTATCATTTACAAACCAGCTCAATTAATTCTGAGGAGGATCAGGTATGGAAGTATTTATGGGAGGCCAAGTTGTGGTCCAAGATTACTCTTTTTCTCTGGTTAGTCCTAAGAGGTCGTATCCTGACATGGGACAAGCTTGTGAAACGAGGTTTCGAGGGCCCATCTATGTGTGTTCTATGTGGTCAGAATAATGAGACAATGGCGCATCTTCTTGACGAATGTAGCTTTGCATCAGAGCTGTGGGATGACGGGGCCAGGTTTTTTAGAAGGACATCTCGAGTTAGATCAAACCCGGAGCAAACTATCAAGCAATGGAATATGAAGCCTTTTCAAGGGAACATTCTGAACCATATATGGCAATTGTTTCCTGGTTTCCTCCTCTGGGAGGTGTGGAAAGAACGTAATTATCGTTTGTTTCAGGAAAAACAAAAGTTGAATACCTGGAAGTGCATCTGGGAACGTCTTAAGCAGGAAATAAATGAAACCTTGAAACTTACGAGGTGGAATATGGAAGATCTGAGTGGCCCCAATAATGAAACTAAGCTATTACATACCTGGGGCATCAGAGGTCTTCTGCAGTTTATTGGTACTCAGCGTAATGCTATGAAACCGCAGGAAAGCCCGACTCAGTGGTCTCCGCCGCAGTAGGGATGGTTGAAACTGAACTTTGACGGTGCGTCTAAAGGGAACCCGGGAGTGGCAGGGTACGACGGAGAGGTTAGAAATAGCCATGGCCAAATTCAGTTATGCTATTATGGTAATATTGGTAATGAAACGAATAATGCCATGGAGTGTGAAGCTCTGCTTCAAGGTCTCATGCTTATTACCAGACGCTGCTTTAATAATTGTATTGTAGAAGGTGATTTTGAAATTTTTATACAGACGGCAAAAAAAAATTTAAATGGAACCCACGCTGTAAAGATTACCACCACGTGGCGTCTGGCGTGGAGGATAACTTGTCTGGAAACCATGATTAGAGGATTTAACTCCATCGTGTTCATACATGTTAGAAGAAGCACCAACTGTCTGGCTGATGAGTTGGCAAACCAGGACGTCATACAAGTGAATGATAGATGGGATGGGCAGATCTCAAATTTACCATCTGATACGTGTCGTATCAAGTGCATTAATATCGCCGAGTGTGATAAGAAGGGATGGCTGGCGAAAGATGACGACAGATTCAACCCCACTACCGGTAATTGATATAGGAATGGTACACGTCTCGACTCAAAGGGACAGATGGAACAAAGGGAAGAAGTACCAAAGGATGATTGTTAAGGATGGTGGAGATATCAAATCAGAGGGGGAATTTAATTTGGAGAATTTGCAGGACGAAGATAAGGTGGCGAAGCAGTTGCTGGATTACGATGGAGTTTCGTGATCAACAAAGGACGATGGGTACTAACGATGAAGGCTGTGATAATTATTTCAGTGTCAGGCTCATGATGTTGAATTCAATGGCGAAAGGAGGCGGCTCACCCATAAATATGGACTGGAGAAGTGGTATCAGGGACAAAGCTTCCAGACAGTTTTATACTTGGTTTACTTTTAGCAAGTGTATTGTGACTGTGAGGGTGTAGAGAAGTTGTAAGTTTGAGAATATCATGCCTCCGAAAGGTCGTGCTGTGAAACGGGGGAGGAAAGACCTTGGGGAAACGAGCATGATGGGTGGAGGTGCCACACCTCGTACTGGTCCTAGCCGTGATCAATGGAATTCGGCAGCTACTGCTATTTTCTTTCGACGTTTCTTTCCTCCGGGAGTTAGGCAGGAGGTGGAGGAAATTGAGGCCGATTTATGGCGTCTGGTGGGGGAAGCTGATTTACCGAAGGAAACGGAGGCCATGGCCAATTGGATCCATGACCCGGGGAATACTATGGGTCCTATGGCATTGTATAATCGAGCGATTGTCACTCTGTGGGTGACCAAAACCTTAATTTCCCAATGTCTGGACACGCGTGGTGAAGCTTTATCTGGATCTCCTCGGCTCAAGAGGCTGGAGGAAGTCAACAAAGACACGACGGATAACTGTAACTGGATCCATATGAAGCTGGACCTGCTGGCTGACAAACTAGGTATTACATATCTAGATATGCCGAAAAAGGAAGCTATTCCTCGGGGTCCTGAACCTGTGGATATAGGGGAGGTACCTAATGCTCCTGTTCTGGTGCAGAGTGATGATGAGGCAGGACCAGCAACCTAAGGTCTCTACTGTTCTTGTATCCTGTGGCATGGTATTCTCGGTGGTAATGTCTTTTGGATCCGGTGTCTCTTCCTTTGGTGCTGTCTTTAGGCTCTTTTCTTGGATGGGTATCTATAGCTGTATGGGGATATGGTTATGGGTAGGGTTAGTGTAGTCAGATGTTTCGTGGCTGTGTAGGGGAAGGATTTTTTGTAATATCCTGAATAGTATGATTATGCTATCTCTCGAGCAGTAGTTTTATGCTTGGTGACACTTATGATGATGGTCTCACCTTTTTGGTTCGGCTGAACGGTTCTGTTGAAACTTTGGCTCTTTTCTCTGCTAAGATTGTCGATAGGGACTAGGTGGGGTGCATAATTAGAAGGTGGCTCATTTAGCACCTGCTGTCTGGAAATTGAGGGGTGGCTCTTTCAGCACCTGTGCTGATCTGTGGGATCTTTTGGTGGCTCATGAAGCACCTGGAGTTTGTAAGAAGTTCAATATGTACTCTCTGTTTATGATAATAGAATGAAAGTTACCTTTTTTGCTTAAAAAAAGAAAAAAGAAAATACATCCAGTACATGAAAAGTGAGATCTTCTCAATACCAAAAATACTTACCAAAACTTAAAATCCTACTAACAACCAGCTTTTAATCCTCCCAATACAATGACAGATATACAAGAAACCTCTTCAAGGTTTATAACACAATACACACAACATGTGAGAGCTATATTCAAGTAAATAGCTTTAATTTCCAAAATGTTTCCAAGAACAAAACTAGCCAAAAATATTGAAACTACCAGAATCCAACAATACACCGTTCATGTACTCTTCAAAAGAGATCATACCATCCATACGACCGACGACTTTCTTGGAATGGAGATCAGCTCCAATATTGTACTCCGTATAGATGTGCTTGAAAGATATATGATCAAATTCTTCGATCAAATGTCTAACTCTGCGAAGCCAATGCACCAAATTTAATAAAGACAGGTTGATGTCTTCCAAATCCTAGTTAATGATGAGTTTCGAATCCCCAACAATAAAAAAAAATCCAAATTACTCTTTTTAGCAAAACAAAGTAAGCCCAAAAGAGCTAGGAGTTCTGCTTTTGTGTTGGTGCCAATCCCAACACCCATCCATAAGTTAATAAAGTGATTGGGGTTAAATCTCACCATCATACCGGCTCCACATAAGACCTTCTGCTCAGCTCCATCAGAGAAACAAACAGTCTGAATTGTCTCCAGATCAAGAACAAGGACTCTTCTATTACATAAAATAGCTATTTTTCTGTAGAATTCAAGGAAGAGAGCCTTCACTTTAATACTCACATGAACTGGATTGGATAGGGCTTCCTAGAATATCCAGTTGTTTCTAGCTCTCCAAACTATCCCTAATGCAAATAAAGGAAGGTTGATCATATTTCTATATGCATATGCCAATTCCTCAGATTATCAACGAGCGAGCAGGATTCCCAATTAAAATGGAAGGAAAAACATTGCCCCAACTTTTTCCAAACCTACTAAAAGAAAACACAATCACCAAATAAGTGATCAACCGTTTCCATCTCATTACTACAAAGGACACACTTGCTAGGATTGAAAAAGCCTCTCCTCTGTAACACATCCCATGTTAGAATCTTCTTGTTGAGGCACAACCATACAAATCACTTAATTTTTAATGGCACGGATGCTCTCCATATACATTTAGTCCACCATGTCGAACAATCCACTGATTTATTTTCCAGGATCAACAAGTTATACAACTTGACGAGAACCGACATTGTCCTTGTTTTTTTGGGGGTCAATTTTAGTAGTTGTTTCTACCTCCATTTCAAAAAATGTGTATACCGGTAGCACCATTTTTCATTTTGAGCCATTTTTTTGTGATTTTGAAACTTCTTGGTCATAAGAAAACTATAACTTTTATTTACAAGAGCGTTTTTTCAAATTTTCTAAAAACTATACATTTAGTAGCTACTTATAATGAAAAAACATATACAGTTTTGAATTCTGTTAACATTTAGAAGCTAGTTAGAATGAAAAATATATACATTTTGGAAGTTTTTTCTTTAAACTTTTCTCTTAAATAAGTTATTTTTTGGGCAAATTTGTAAAAAAATAGACATTGCAAACTATTTTTAACATATTTTCATCTATTTTATGTTTAAAAATGATTTTATTTAACATTATTGTCTATAAAGTGTTTATTCACATAAAATGAACAATTAGTATACCACATATTTGTAAATAACATATTAAAAACATAATATTTATTCTCAAAATAAAATCTTAAAGTCAAACATTACAAAAATATATTCTCAAAAATTTGTCAAGTTTGACATTTTCCTCAGAATCGCGCCACCCGTTGGAGCGACGCTTTGGGCGCCCAAAGAATGTTTAGGGGAGGAGCAATGCTTTTCCCCACATCCCAAAGGGGCCTAGTGCAACAAAGTAAAAAACAAAATTAAAAAAACGAAATATGAAAAAAACAAAATGAGAAAACATATTAATTTTTGTTCGAAAAAGTCAAAAAAATATATAAATTTAAAAATTTTAAAAATATATATAAATTTTATGAACAACCATTTCAAAACAATTTTTTTTAACAAAATGTAAACAAAATAAAAAATAAAAAAGTATATATATAAATAAAATCCAAATAAAAGCAATACCTAAAAAAATTAAAACAAAAATAATTTTTTAAAAACATTTAAAATTTATAAAAACTTAAAAGAAAAACAATTTTAAAAAAAATTAAAAATTATAAAGAAATTAAATTATAAAAACTTAAAAGACTCATTTAAAAAAAAAAAAAAAATTAATAAAAAAAACTAACCTATCTAACCCGCCCCCTCTCCCTCCTCCCATCCCCTTGCTCTTCTGTTTCCTCCCTCCCCTCCTTCTCCCTCTCCCCTTCCCCTCCCCTCCGCCCCCAACTATGGACTCAGTTGCTTGCGGAAAATAAGACCGGAGTTGTGCTCAAGAGCAGACTGTTTACTGAAAACTCTGCCCATCAGTTCTCGGGTAAGAACATTCAGTTTGGTCTTAAAGTTCCTCTGAGATTTTTCCATCCTCTGAAGCCAACCCTCTAGTCGATCCATCCTCGCAACAAGATTGGTGCCTTGATTATCCTCCAACAGCTCGCCCTCTGCTCTCTTCGTCAGAGCTTGACCAAGCAGAGTCTTAGTATGCCAAATGAGTTTGAGGGTTTTAACATAATGAGTCTCCCTTGTCCAAGATCAAGCCTGTTAGGGTCATCCATAAGTCTCCCCAGGTCTACAATTATATGCTTTGGTTTAGGTTGTTCAAAATTGCTCTAAAGTTGGGATTCCATGTCTTGGAGACGACACTGTGCATAGGGAGAAACCATGCTAGAGAAACTGGCCTTGGCCTTCTCCTGCTCATCAAGCACTCAGGGCATGCAGGAGCTTCAACCCCGATAAGGAGCCTGTGCTCCGTCCTCTTGACCATGACCATGTGTAAACCAAAGAAAATTCCAAAAAGATTAAGAGAAGGACAATGTAGAGAGGAATGAGAACACCAGAACAACAAACCACATAACCTCTTGAATCACACAATAGAATGGAACCATCTTCGATGATCACCAGAATGATAAGGGAAAACCATACTTCTTGCCATGACTGATGGCTAGACATCCACCCATAGCACATGAACACAATTAGAAGAAGGGGCAAGGGAGGGATGCCAGTTGTTGGACACCCCACCTGGCTCCCCCCCCATGCCACATATCCAACTCCGATTGGGCCGTTTGTTGGCTGACGAGGTAGTGCCACCTGTCTAGTAGGTGGGCGCCTTTACACCGCACATGTAGTGACCTTTTTCACCATCACATGGACCTTTTCCTGGGAAAGGGTTTGGCCTCTGTGTCTTTCTGTTCGGGCCCAGAGTGTGGGCGTTGTGTTTCCCCAGTTGTTGACCACCCCGACCTCCGCTGCTGTGATGCCCTTCGCTCGTCCCTGTTCGCCTGCCGCTCGTCTCTGGTGCTATCCTGCACACGTTTGTTGGTGGTCCGTCCTGCTTGTTGATTCAAAGATGGTGGCCATTCGCTCATTGGTGCACTATTTTATGTTCAGTTGTAGTGGTGACCTAGATTATCCCCATTTCAGTGGTGGAGATGTCGGGTTCCGCCTCCCGTGGTTTCGGTGGTGGCGATGGTAGCTCTTTGTCCCTGGTCCAGTAGCTGCGGTAGATTTGTTCAGTGGTTTCATTCCTGGTCCAGTGGTTGCTGTGGCTTCGCTCCTGGTCCGGTAGCTGCGGTGACTTCGTTCGACGGCTTCGCTCCAAGTCCGGTAGCTGCAGTGACTTATTTACATTGCTGCGTTTGGTTTCTTCGCTCTGTCGCTACAGTTGCTCACATCGCTGGCTTCGTTCATTGGCTCGCTGGTAGGTTTCCTACCAGCCATCCCTGCAAATGTGTTTTTCAACACCCCCAATCTGCTGGGGATTCTGTGGACCTTTGTGCTGCATTTCAATGGTTTAACATTGTGTTTTGGATTTCTGTTTAAACGCTGCATTTGAATTTGAATGGTTCGGTGGGTTTTCGTTTGGATAGTTAATGGAATTGTGCTCTTGTTAATGAGGAAGAATTAATATTTTTGTAATTGCAGTAGGGTTTATGAATGTTGTAGGCTTTATGGAAAATCTCAATGCAATATGTTGTAGGGTTTATGGAAAATTTCAATGTAGGGTTTATGAATGTTATGGAAAATTTCTTATACGAACCGTTACACCAAAACCTTGAGATGTTAGTGAAGGCCTCCCACTAGGATCTTAACATCCCACCACGCTCCACAGTCCAGACTTTGGGCTGGATGTGCGCCTGTACGGTGGTGTTCCCTTTGAGCCGTACGAGCCTCGGGCGAACACTGCAATGTCGGTGTTGCCACCCGCTCTGTGACTTGAACCTGGGTGGAGGCTCTGATACCAAATGATACGAACCATTACACCAAAACCTCAAGATGTTAGTGAAGGCCGCCCACTAGTATCTTAACAATTTCAATGCAGAATTGATATGGAAAATTTAGTTTGTTGTTGGTTTTTGTTGCAATCCCTGCATTTAGGTTCGGGTTTATGGATTTAGTTTGTTGTTGGTTTACGTTACAATCCTACCGCAGGGTTAGGGGTTATGAATTTTGTTTGTTGTTGGTTTTTGTTGCAATCCCTGCATTCGGGCTCGGGTTTATGGATTTAGTTTGTTGTTGGTTTACGTTACAATCCTGCCGCAGGGTTAGGGGTTATGAATTTTGTTTGTTGTTGGTTTTTGTTGCAATCCCTGCATTCGGGTTCGGGTTTATGGATTTAGTTTGTTGTTGGTTTACGTTACAATCCTACTGCAGGGTTAGGGGTTATGAATTTTGTTTGTTGTTGGTTTACGTTGCAATCCATGCCGCAGGGTTAGCGTTTATGAATTTTGTTTGCTGTTGTTTTACTTTGCAATCCCTGCAGGAGGGCTAGGGTTTATGAATTTAGTTTGTTGTTGGTCTACGTTGCAATCCCTGCAGCAGGGTTAGGGTTTATGAATTTAGTTTGTTGTTGGTCTACGTTGCAATCCCTGCAGCAGGGTTAGGGTTTATGAATTTAGTTTGTTGTTGGTTTATGTTGCAATCCCTGCAACATGGTTAGGGTTTATGAATTTAGTTTGTTGTTGGTTTACATTGCAATCCTGCAGTAGGGTTAGGGTTTATGAATTTTGTTTGTTGTTGGTTTACGTTGCAATCCCTGTAGTTGGGCTAGCGTTTATGGATTTAGTTTGTTGTTGGTTTACGTTGCAATCCCTGCAGTATGGGTAGGGTTTATGAATTTAGTTTTTTGTTGGTTTACGTTGCAATCCCTGCAGCAGGGTCAAGGTTTATGGATTTAGTTTGTTGTTGGTTTATGTTGCAATCCCTGCAGTATGGTTAGGGTTTATGAATTTGGTTTTTTGTTGGCTTACGTTGCAATCCCTGCAACAGGGTTAGGGCTTATGGATTTAGTTTGTTGTTGGTTTACGTTTCAATCCTTGCAGTATGGTCAGGGTTTATGAATTTAGTTTTTTGTTGGTTTACGTTGCAATCCCTGCAGCAAGGTCAGGGTTTATGGATTTAGTTTTTTGTTGGTTTACGTTGCAATCCCTGCAACAGGGTCAGGGTTTGTGGATTTAGTTTGTTGTTGATTTACATTGCAATCCCTGCAGCAGGGTTAGGGTTTATGGATTTAGTTTATTTTTGGTTTACGTTGCAATCCCTGCAACAGGGTTTGAGTTTATGAATTTATTTTGTTGTTGGTTTATGTTGCAATCCCTGCAGTAGGGTTTGGATTTATGAATTTAGTTTGTTGTTGGTTTTTGTTGCATGGCCTGTAGTAGGGTTGGTTTATGAATTTGGTTTTTGTTGCATGGGAGGGATGTCTATTCTTGGAACTGCATGGGAGTGATGTTAATAGTTAATAGTTAAAACTGCATCATACAGCAATGACTTCTGCTATTGTCTCATCTTATTGGGAGAATACCCATAATTCAGTTTTTTTTATCAGCAAGTGTTCCAAAGCAATGGAGATATCAGTCAAGGAATGAGATTGGATTTTACTTTAATTTACAATTGGCAACATAATTGGCTATTGCTTGAATTTACAAGTATATGATGCAGTTTTTACTTCTAACTATTAACATCAAGTGCACTTTACTTGCATTATGGGCCAATTTATGGTGTGAAATTATTTTGAAGGCCATTTACTTTCTTCTACACTTATTTCATATGCAAAATCTACTGATTTGGTTGTAGATTCATTAAGGATCTAGACCTAACCCTACTGCATGGATTGCAACATAAACCAACAACAATTGACTATTGCTTGAATTTACAAGTATATGATGCAGTTTTTACTTCTAACTATTAACATCAAGTGCACTTTACTTGCATTATGGGCCAAATTATGGTGTGAAATTATTTTGAAGGCTGTTTACTTTCTTCTGCACTTATTTCATATGCAAAATCTACTGATTTAGCTGTAGGTAATTTGGTGGTAGATTCATTAAGGATCTTGACCTAACCCTACTGCAGGGATTGCAACATAAACCAACAACAATTGGCTATTGCTTGAATTTACAAGTATACGATGCAGTTATTACTTCTAACTATTAACATCAAGTGCACTTTACTTGCATTATGGGCCAATTTATGGTGTGAAATTATTTTGAAGGCTGTTTACTTTCTTCTGCACTTATTTCATATGCAAAATCTACTGATTTGGTTATATGTATTTTGGTTGTAGATTCATTAAGGATCTAGACCTAACCCTACCGCAAGGATTGCAACATAAACCAACAACAAACTAAATTCATAAACCCTGAAAAACATACACTAGACCTAATTTAGGCCTTTAATGTTGATTAGTATGATACTCATTGCTCTTAAGGCTTACAGTCCATGTTTAAGGATCTAGACCATGCAACATACATCATATAAGGAAGGAAACATAGGGGTCTCAAGAGTTGTACTTTAAAAAAACACTCACAGATTCATTAAGGATATTTCCCTAACCCTACTACAGGGATTGCAACATAAACCAACAACAAACTAAATTCATTAACCCTGAAAAATGTAAATGAAATGTTTAGTCAGGGAACATTACAGCGTGCTTTGGAAATGATGAAATTGTATATTAAACCCATGTTTACAATGTCGCAAACATTAGGGAACACTAGGACCTGGGATTGTATCCAAAATGGTCTAGGATTGTATCCAAAATGAAAATTACACAGACATTAGAGCCGTTGATTACAAAAAATCCACATTGCAATGTGGTCACAACCCAAAAAATGGCAAACCTATATGACACCCCTATGCAGGATGTCCTCCAAGATCTTCACTACCCAATGTTGTTGAGTTTCCTGCTTGAGCCAAGTTAGTTGGCCTGCCTAACAATGGCTAATTAGGTTGTGGTTGATTGCCTCCATATGATATCCAATTTGCTTCTTGAATCCATGGAGGAATTGAGTAGCCACAGTGCACGCTTGTGCTACTAACCCCTGCAGTAGGTTGAGCCCCCCTATAATCATACACACGATTGACACCTGCAATGGTAGGAGGGAATAAAGTGGGGATGCGCACTTGTTGATAGAGGGGGGATTGGATGTTTAGGAGGTCTTGGAAACATGGAGTATTATTTGCAATATGATCCAATGTGTTTGGCATCATCCTAATCCCCTCCATTATGTTTGCATCACTAGCAACCCTTTCTACCAGCCCTTGTTCTTTTTGAAGCAATTGCTGAGCCTTTCTCAAATCCTTTTCCTTCCTTGCCATCTACTTTTGATGAGCCTTTTATCGTCTTTCTCTCTCTCTTTCATCCCTTTCCTGTGCTTGAATTTCTGTTGTAGCAATCCTTGCAGCCTTCTTTTCTTTAGCTAAGTCCTTCTTTTTCTGTTTTAAATACTGGATTTCAAGCTTCCTATGCTCAGACTCAACCAATAGTTTTATATAGTCTTCTGAGGTGAGTAACTGTGAACTTTGGCATAGACGAAGATTGTCTGTTGTTGCTTGCCTTCTTTTTGTTGACACTCTCTCTATTGGTAGCTTTAGGAACCAACCAAGCAACTGGCCCTTCGTTGACACTTGCTGCTCCTTGCTTGGCACTCGACTTTCAATATTTGGGTCAATGTTCTTCTGCTCTATTAGAACCATATTGTACTCTTCAGCTGGAACCTCATTGTGGACAGTATCTTCTTCCAGATTTCCATTGTCCACAAAATAATGAACAATTTCATTGTCCAATTCTCTTGGTTGTGAAGGCGTGTTCATGCTTTCTTCACTGGTCCTTGAGACATTATTTTTGTTCAAATTCACAATGGCTTCTGCCAGCCATGATGGTGGGGTAACCTGGCTTGGCAAAGACAATTCTACATTGTTGCTTCCTGGAGCATGATCAACGTTTTCATTGACAGTTGCAAGACCACATGTGGAAGTTGCAGCTGTTTCAGTTGGTATAACAACCTCCATGTTACTATCAAATTCTTCATTGTTATATTGTGTTTCACATACCTGTTCATCATCATCAGCACAGTAGGGTCCTCCTTGAGACAGGGATATGATATTATCAGCAGCAACAACTTCTTCCTCTACTTCCGCATCTTCTTGGCCATCACCATGTGCTTGGACATCCCCTTCTTCCTAACCATCCAGTTGAAATGCCTGGATACAACCAGTATCATGCATGAGAGCCTCAGAATTCAGTGGCCATATCCCAGTCCTCTTAAACCCAGCCTTGATATTTGATGGTGTGAGAGCCCTTTTAAAGGCTTTACTTGCAAGCTCAGCTAGCTCAAACTTTTTTACCTCCACCCCTGGATTCTTTGCCATCCACGAAGCTCGCTCACCCTTGAAATAGTTCTTGAAAGGCCCGAACACACTGACATCTAGGGGTTACAGTCCATGAGTGGTATGAGAAGGCAGTGTCAATAGGTCGATGCCCAAATTTTTAGCCTCCTCTATTGTCTGCACATCAATGTGGCTTCCATGTCCATCTAAAACCAGCAGGTGTCTATTTACAAGTGAGACACCACCTGGTATAGATGCAGCAAAGTGAGTAAGCCAATTCAGAAAGAGTTCTTTAGTCATCCAAGCATGGGGATGTGCAACCATGCATGCACCTGGTTCACAATTATGTATATAGTTTTTCAGTTGAGTTTTACCTTTAAACAGATAAAATCCAGGGATTGAAGCACCAATTGCATTGACACAACATAGAATAGTGATCCACTCCCTACTCCTAGGAAAAATATTAGGCACATTATGACTCCCTCTCTTGGAAATTACACGCATGCCACAATTCCTTCCTTCCTGTAAACCTGTTTCATCACAGTTCCATATATGGTCTGGATCATAACCATGTTTCTCGTATGCACTAGAAAGGGTGGCATAACACTTAGTCAGAATTGCAGGGCATAGATTTAGAGACCTGTCTCTATCTAGGCCCTCAACTGTATGCAACACAAGGTCTGGATTCCTTTTTTTAAACCCAAACCACCATGACTTACCAGGAAACCCATCTTTGAAGGGGTTTGGCCTCCCTTGACAGATTTGAGCTACTGTGGATTTTAGCTGTATCAGCTCTAGCCCATGTCCCATTTGAGCCATCTCCTTACACCACTGAACCACCTCGGCCTCCTCCTCTTCACTCATAACTGTAACAGGTCCTCTGCGCTTTGTATGTGTGAGCCCATTTATCCAGTAATGCACATATGAGGTAGCAACTTCATATTTTTTAGCAGCAACACGAATGGAATATCCATTGAACTCTATATCATCAATGGCAACTAACATGTCTTCTTTTGTCCAGCCTCTTATTGCACTGATTTTGGTGGTTGAACTTGCTCCTGGAACTGTTGTTGATGGTGGCTCTGTGGTTGATGGTGGGACAACAGTGTCCTCTACCACCACATGGTCATTCTCAACAACATTGTTGGGTGCATTGTTGGCATTTGAATGATCGACCCTCCCCTCGTCCGATGAGGTGCAACGTAGTTGGGCACCCCTGCTCAGTCGACGACTTGTTCTCCTTGTGTTTTTGACTCTTGCCATGCCTGCAACAACTTGCACATTTACAAGGGAAGATGATTATGTAGAAGGAAACTGGAAGTTGCCTATAACATAAATGAAAATAACATTACAGGGTCTTATTATATAGAAGGAAATTGGAAGCTGATTATAATAGAAATATAAATAACATCAATGGAAATAACATAAACACAAATAACATTACAGGGTCTGATTATATAGAAGGAAACTAGAAGATGATTATAACAAAAATATAAATAACATCAATGGAAATGACATAAACATTGAAGCTGATTATGCAGTTACCTGATTATACTATGATTATACTGTGCACACACTCTTTGATGGTATGTCTCCACTACGCACACACTCAGCAGTTCGAATTTCTGAAATGCCACTTCAGTAAGGGTTGTGGTTCTTTTATAGTTGTTTGATGTTGAATTGGATTGGTAAGAAGGGAGCACATGGATTGCAATATCCCAAAATTGAATGTGTGTTGTGGATTGATTTAAATGTGATCCAATGGTTGGGATCTTGTCATGGTTGATCCTTGTGCCTTGATCTGTTTCATGGTCCTTGTGCTTTCATCTGTTTAATGGGTGCATATAATGGGTAGGTGTCATTTATTGATCACAGTGGATTGTAATGTTGAACAACCATGCAGTTATGGCTGACAATCTTCTGATTGTTGCTTGGACAGGTTTTAATGAATGCTTGAATAGGTTTTAATGAATACTGGGATGTTTAGGCTCAAATAGATATTCGTGGGTCCTCATTTGATAGGTACCTTGCAGTAGGTGGAAAAAAGAAGCTGGGTTATTTAGTTGTTAATGTACTTTTGGATTATTGAGAAGATATGTATGTACTTGGGACAAGATGTTTTGTACTTATTTGCATTCCAAGACTATTTATGGACACATGTTGGCCCAGTCAGTTAATAGCCAATTTTTGGACATAATTTAAATATTTACTGCACTTAATATGGAATATTTATGTTTAATTTATGGGTGTTTTTATGTCAATATGTGGTGGCTATGTGGGACCAGTACTATGACAACTACTGGTCCCTGTTCAAGAATAGACAACCCTCCCCTAGTAATTTCCATAATGAATTGTGAAGCCACAGACGAGAGCTGATGCGAGTGATGCCGTAGAATGTACCTTCGAGTGGGGGGAAGGACATTCCATTAACTATCATGTCCTTCCAATTCAGAAACCATCAAGCCCTAAGGTACCAGTGAGATGGGTTGCCACCAAATGGACAACAACTTGTACTTTGAATATATCGGTTGGACCTCATGCAAGACATGAGGGTAATGGGTGTCACCCAATGTGGGGATAATTTTTAATTCTTCTTATTATATATTGTGTGTAATAATTTGAGAAAAGATTGTTGTATTTAGTTTTGATGAAAACTTTTAATAAAAAAATTGCATTTCTCTCCGTACATATAAATCTAAAATTAAAATAAATTTATACTGATTTTAACCCTTATTATGTTCCCGAATGGGGATTATATATGTATCTCCTAGAACCTATTATTTTGCACCTAGAGGCTATAAATATACTATAAAATTTTCCTCCTATCTATAGTTTGGTATTGTGTTATATTATCGAAATTATTTAAAAGTTATTTGTTTAAATTTTGATTGGTGCAGGTGGATGACGTCCTCCTTGTTTTTCCCTTCCGGAGAGGGGGCGGTGGGATG
This sequence comes from Larix kaempferi, assembly GCA_027924585.1. NCBI lineage: Eukaryota > Viridiplantae > Streptophyta > Pinopsida > Pinales > Pinaceae > Larix > Larix kaempferi. Next base: position 8,583,010 of record BSBM01000598.1, on the reverse strand, counting down.
AAATTATGACTCACCTGCATTGCATTAAAGTTGATGCGCTCCAAGGCAGTCAATTAACTGAAGCAAGCACCATCAATTGCTTTGAAAACCACTAATGTTGTCTACCAAGAATGAAATCAAAACCATGGTCAATGTCAACTAATCCATTATTGATATCCCTCATCAGCCATCCTTTGATATTGTTTTTCACTTTCGAAGAAGGTAATATATGACTAGAACTGATAAATAAGAAAACAATGAAATACTAAACCACATCAAGCTGGAGAAAAAGGACTAGTACAAATAGAATAGCTTGATTCTCTCAAGCATCGTCCAAAATCAACGGCTTATTTGATTTTCTATATTGTACAGGAGATCAGGCTTTGTACAGCTTGCACATATTCCATTCCATTTCCAGGCGTGGGTGTTGTCATGTTGGGAATAGATCCTCCATTATGCATACTGTTTGAGCTGCTTCCAATTTCAATTAGTGTCTGAAGCTCATCTAGAAGAATTACAAAGCTAGATGGAAAAATTTCAACATATTCTGTATTACCTCCATTCATCACTGATTACATAGAAGCGATATCAATAGGAGCATAAATGACAATAGACCCAAAAGCATCTGTACATCACTCTTGCGAAATGAACATTGTTTGATTCGTATTTATAGCTTGCAATATTGAAGGAAACAAATTGAGATATTAATTATCATGGGTAAAAAAATTCATGGCATTGATGGCATGAGAAATTCTGGTTTCTTCTCATTACCATCCTACTTCTATATATAATTCATGTCGTTGTGTAATATGGCGCTGCAAAAATTAAAACTTACATTTGATCCGAGGAGTCTAACACTATTCCCATGATCGTGTCCTTTCATAATACAAGTTATTTCTTGCAATTGATCGGTCGCGGTGAGCATATCCCACTGCATTATTTGATTTTAAGTGGTTAGTGACAGATTTTTAACAACAATTAGAAAATGAGAGTTTATATATTTGCAACTTCAATACTCGCTGGAAAATAAAAGAAAAAGTTAAGAAGTGAAATAATGACTACATTATTTATTGTGTGGAAATAGATTGAAGGTCTTAAAAGAGAACTTTAATGCTCCACTGAAGATAAAATGAACTGTGTTAAGATCTTAGTAGGCGGCCTTCACTAACACCTCGGGGTTTTGGTGTAACGGTTCGTATCATCTGGTATCAGAGCCTCCACCCAGGTTCGAGTCACAGAGCGGGTGGCAACGTCGGCATTGCAGTGTTCGCCCGAGGCTCATATGGCTTAAAGGGGACACCACCGTACGGGCGCACATCCAGCCCAGAGTCTGGACTGCGAAGCATGGTGGGATGTTAAGATCCTAGCAGGCGGCCTTCACTAACACCTCGGGGTTTTGGTGTAACGGTTCGTATCAAACTGTAACATAGTACACTGGTTTAATGACACGCAACAAAAAAACGAATATATTTTCCATATCCTTTGCTACAGACTCATAAATAGAAGTTGTCGATTCATGGCATATGCTTAGGGATGATGTTTTGTCGCTATCCAGAAAGGAGAAAATGCATTCAATTTTGAAGTAGATTTAATCAGTTAAGGGATTAACATAGTAAAGAGATTATTTGGAAGCCAGAGGTTTAGTAATTGGTTGTCAAGAGCTCTCTTGGCCAAAAATCAATCCTTAAAATGGCTTATTAGTATTCCTTACGAAGGTCTATTAAGGATTTCTTAATCTTCACACTAAGAAATATCTATACCACTAAGTCTGTTCACTTTTAAAGCAGAGGTTTAATAATCAATTTATTTACAGTAAACTAGAGGTTTAATAATTGTTTGTCAAGGCTAAAAATCAATTCTTAAAATGGATTATTAGTATTCTTAAGAAATGCCATAAGGGTTTTTTAATCCTCACACCAAGAAATGTCTTTTCCACTAAGTCTATTCGCTTTTAAACTATAACTATTCGGATAAGTTTTCAGTACACATTATTGTCAACCTAACTGACCCGGGCCACGGAGATTGAAACACGTCAACTAAGTTCTTTTAAAAAGATTAATGGTTTTCACTTCTTTGATGAGATTTATTGGATGTGATGTCTTTATTATAGCCAACTGGTTGTGTCAACGTGACTGGCCTACTCACCTCATAATATATTGATATGCTTAACCTAGAATATGTGTATAATATATTGATATGATTAACCTAGAATATGTGTATAATATATTGCATAACCTAGAATATGTGTGGGATCTGTGTATTCTGCATGATGTAGTATGTTTACACTAATCATCAAATTCTATGATCATATATTATTGTCCGAACAATTTTTTTTCATTGCTCCCCTGACAATCTACCTGACAACTCTCATTCACGGCAGTCAATGGAACCTGGAATCGATGCATCGCTACGTGGCAAGTGTGGGTTATTTCAGCGATTCTCTATACACCTGTATCATGCACTCTATACACTTGTAGCATGCACTGGCAGTGGGGATAGTCGTGGCATTGGAGTCTAAGTCCGATAAATTTTCTTTAAGACTGCTCCATGGGGCATGCATCACAGGATAAGCTAGCAAGAGACAAGTTACACCGCTTTTCCATCTCACAACATGCTTCCCTTGCTTTCCCACTCACATCAACATGTATGTGGCATAGATAAGGAAGATAATGGTACAGTGCCAAAAGCTCAACATGGTGATCCATCACTCCTCTTGTAAGTAAGTGACAGGAGAGGATTATGTGCATAAAACAACCTACAGGAAGCAAGAAACATGAGAGGATCATGTGGGGAAACCAACCTGCAGGATTCAGGGTCATATACAGCCAAGTCTGTGGTAGGACGACGAGCCTGAAAAGGATATTTCTCATAGGAAAACCAACTAGAAGACCACCACATATTTGGCTTCACGGAACAAAATTCTCTTTTTTCTGATCACCACATATTTATCTTCACGGAACAACTTTTTTTGAATAACCTGCAAGGCAAATCAAATAAAAGGATAAAATCATTTGTGCTGGAAATATCACTAATAGTGTTTGCATATGTGTGTATGTACTCTTTTCTATTAATTATCTACAATTATATATCTGAGCTTGTTCTCTGCTTTGAAATCAGATATAGCTTCACTCATAACATCATATAAGAACTCGATAAACAGTGAATGAGATAGCATTTTCAGGATTTTAAATATGATATTATAACAATTATTTAAGCTACATTGAAAGAACATCATATCAGAACCTGATAAATAGTGAATGAGTTAACATATCTTGATTTTCAGGATTTTAAATATGATATTATAACAATTATTTAAGTTACGTTGATAGATAGCGCTTATGTTTAAACTTTAATCTGCCTTTATTATTTATATATCTTTCTATGCATATTTTTTTGTTGAAACATGGATGTCCTTGGTAGTTACTTATCTTTTACTGTGCACTATTTTTTTTATCTTCCGAGCTTTAATGTGATTTCGAGGAAAAAGTATGGTATCTCTTGATACATTTTTTACGTTATATGTTGTTGAGATTTTAAAGTTTAATTGATTGAGGACCATTTTGTTGAGATCCGAGGTAGCTTAGTTTCCTAATTCATTATAGGTTTTTTATGTTTCAAGTTCATATGTTACTCATGAGATAAAGCACCTCATATACTTATATCTTGTTGAGATTGAAGTCCTCTTGTTCAAATTAGGATAACCAAAACTCAAGTTATGGTAAATCCATAAGCGTTTTCTATCAACGTTCTTTTTCATGGGAAGGATATCAAGCCTTCATCTATATTTCTACTTATATTATTGTGCACATGTACTTTCAAAATATAAATGGGCTATCAATTTTGGGTCGTTATAGGTTTTACTGAATGGCTATGTAAGCATGCAACCTGAATTTGTTACATTGGCATTATATGAATGTTGATGACATGATTGGAAAGAGCAACCAGATGTTAATAATCGTGCTCTGATCAGTAGTAAATAACATGAATAACTTGTGCAGATGGTATAGTTTGTATTATATAGGAGAAGAAGATGGTTACCTGAGGATGCTGGAGGGATTTTTTATGATGGCGGCGACAAGAGCGGAATTGTTCAAGAAAGCATAAACTTTGTAGCGAAAATAACAGTTTTCAAATCCCAATTATGCTCCAGGGGATCCAATTTGATAGTCACTCAATATATTTGGATTGGAAAAATTTAGGCACGATCTACAACTAATGCACAAAAAAAATCTCACACTATGCTATATTGTAGATATATTGCATTCAATACGGATCATGGATAGAATCTTCAACAAAAAGTTTAGGAGCCTATCTAGCTTGAGCTGTAATATTTGAGAGAATGGTGTTCACAACATTCATGAATTGTTTTTTTTTCCGTGTAAAACATCTAACATTTTTTTTCCATAACTAAATGACTTCTTCTTGGTGCATTCATTTTCCATAACTAAATGACTTCTTCTTGGTGGTATTCATGCATATTTGTTAAATAAGATGCGTCCCAGACAAGGCAATTGGAAAAATAGGTATATGCCTCTCTGACAAGTAGCTACACATGGCATGCAAGGAGCATAAATTATGAGATACTTCGAAAAATGTGATGTGGGATAATATTTCAATTCATATCGTCGAAAACATGATGTGGGATATTTAATAATTCGTTTAACATGAACCAATCCTAAACATAAGCCATCTTTTATTTGTAAATATAAAAGCAAGATTTATTCTAAAATTTTGAATACATCCTGACTGCTCACAGAAATTGTGAGCCATTGATATATTAGTAAAAAAGCCAAGACCCCTTTGCATGTAAGTTGTATACAATGCCATCATTTTTTTGTTATTATGTTAATAAACTTTATGGCATCTGATTCATTTTAATGTAACATAATAAGTAATGAACACTTCAAATCATGAAAGAAACCTAATTGATCATTATAGTAAATCGTTTTCAAATTGCATAAAGATCCTTTACTTATGATGCAATATGATTATGAGTTAATCTAGAATCTTGAAAGTGAGTTAATCTAGAATTTACGTGACATGTAAAATAATATATGGTTAAAATAGATATAATTGTTTGGTTTCTGGAATTGGATAGTTAGAAAAGATATCAGTGAGTATAAAGGAAGATATCTCAATTCACGAGACAGTAAATAAAATTTAAAATAGAAAATATAAATATAAATAATAAGATAAATAAATTTATATATATATATATATATATATATATATATATATATATATATATATATATATATATATAATCTCTATTTTTCAATTGAGCATTGAGCTTTGCTGAATATACTTCATTATTGTTGTGAATGAAAGCTAATTTGAATTTAATTAAGTTCATGTAAAAGACAAACATTTTTATATAGTAAACAAATTATTATATAATTAAACTCTTACCTCGAAACATATTATCCACTTGCAGCATCACATCTCTAACAACTAGGAATGGATTCAAGTGTGAGAATTCAACTAAGGCATGATCTCTATTAATGATATGCATGGCAATCACTCTCCATGTACTCCTATCTACTTCTACCATAAACAGATCATGGAAATCCTAAATTCTAAATAAACAATAAGATCTCGAGGGGTCTCCCATTTTTGACACCCAGCCTTTATTCAAACTTGATTTGCTAGAAGGTCAACTTATGTGTTGTTTCATATCCTTATGTGGAAGAAATTCATCGAATCTCTCTTCCCTAAAACAACAAACTAGCACATGATAAGTTCAATACAAACTAGTTTATTTGACAAAAATAAACTAGTACATGATAAACTTTAATTACAACTTGGCAATAAGAATTGAAATTCTATATTGATCTTACTTAACACCTGTTGCTAAAGTAGTTTCTCTTTCTCTTTTTTCACAAGAGTAGGTTTTGTGGCTCTTGTTAATATATATCAAATATAAAAATTTATGGTCATATGCTTTGTACATAGTGTAAGTTTGTGAACATACATTGTATATAGTGTGTATGCATGGGTGTGTAAGTTTGTGAACTTTAATATACATTAAATACATAGTGTGCATCCATATGTGTGTATGTTTGTGAAATTTAATATAATTTGTACATATTGTACATGTATCGGTGTGTAAGTTTGATAACTTTACTATATTTCATATAGAATGTGCATGCAACGGTGTGTATGTTCAAGAACTTTAATATACTTCATACAGAACATGCATGCATGGGTGTGTAAGTTTGTGAACTTTAATATACTTTACACATTGTGTACATGCATAGATGTGTAAGTTTGTAAACTTTAATATACTTGGTACACAGTGTACATGCATGAGTGTGTAAAATTTGAGTTAATATATTTTGGAGGCAGTGTACATGCATGGTTGTGTAAGTTTCGTAACTTTAATATACCTTTTATATAATGTGCATGCATGCGTGTGTAAGTGTGTGAACTTTAATATACATTTTACATAGTGTGCATCCATATGTGTGTAACTTTAAAATACCTTTTATATGTAAGTGTGCGAACTTTAATATGCGTTTTACATAGTGTGCATCTATATGTGTGTAAGTTTGCAAAGTTTAATATACCTTTTACGTAGTGTGCATGCCTTGTGAGTTTGAGAATTTTAATATACATTGTATACAGTGTATATGTATAAGTGTATAAGTTTGAGATCTTTAATATACTTCATACAAAGTGTGCATGCATGGATGTGTAAGTTTGTGAATTTTAATATACTTTGCACATTGTGTACATGCATATATATGTAAGTTTGTAAATTTTAATTTACTTTGTACACAATGTGCATATATGGGTTCTTTAGTTTGGAAATTTTAATATACATTTACATAGCGTGCATTTATATGTGTCATATATGTGTAAGTTTGCAAATTTTAATATATCGTTTACATAATGTGTATGTTTTGATGTGTGGGTTTCAGAACTTTAATATACATTATACACAGTGTGTAAGTTTAAAAACTCAAATTTAAATATATACATTAATATGTAAATTTATGAACTTTAATATGCTTTTTTCAATGGTGGTTCATTGGAGGGCTACATCCACTGGCAAATATGTCAATACCTATTATTCTGGAGAATCGAGGTATGGTCAGAATTACATAATCCATTCATTAATTACATAGGGGCTCAAGAAAAGCATCATGTCACTTACAAGAATTGAACCTAGATGGGGAGAGTAACAATCATTCCTCCCAATGAAACGAGAAAAACTCATTTACTCAAACTTCCACTTTAGAAATGACAAATAATCTATAAATAAATAGATAATAAAATATATATATTTGATGATGATATGATGAATATGATAAATTACAAATAAGGACTTAAATATATACCAATGCAGGATTCCATTTCGTAAATATGCACAACCTTTCATTAAGGTGTCTCTTCATTAAATATTTGTTATTATTTAATTATTAATTTATTATTAATATTAGTATTTATTAATGTTTAATACTTAATACTTAATTTATTATTAATATTAATATTTATTAATCTTTAATACTTAATACTTAATTTATTATTAATATTAATGTTTATTTATTATATATTTGGTTCATTACACTCAACTACCCAATCTACATTCCATTAAAATTATAAACTTTAATATAATATACTTTGTACATAATAATAATATACATGCATAAATATATCATTATGTGAATTTCAATATCCTTTATATATAATGTATATGCATCAATATATAAGTTTATGAAATTTAATAAATTTATATATTTAACATTTTGTACACAATGTGCATAAATACATCTTTGTGTAAATTTGTGACTTTAAATATAAATGTGCACACATAGGCATGTAAGTTTGTGAAATTTAATTTACATTGTACACATTGGTGTGTACTAAGTTTATTAACTTTAGTAAAGCTTACAAGGTGACAAAACAAGATGTGGACAAATCTATGGCGTGGATGTTTACATAGGAAGAGGCAATTATTGGGCATAGGGAGAAAACTCGAAAATTGTGGAAAAACATTTGTTGACTACAATCATTGATAATGTAGTTGTTCTCATTATCATCTTCGTATTAAAGTTATTCATCCTATTATTGATAACCATGTTTTGGGTATTTCTATTTTTCCAAATTCCAAGAGAAAAAGTTTATTAGTGCTTTGTCTTGTTTCTCAATTTATATGTTATAATAATGTCAAATGAGAAAGTCATAATATCGAAAATTACATAGGTACACCTTTTTAAAATGTTTATGGGCATAACAATGTTGTTTTTTAACTATCCTCGATGTTGGATTTTTTTTAGAGTGTGGCATTCTCCCTTGCAATTTACATATCTTTGAAATCGTGAAGGAGGTATTGGATTTTTTTTAGAGTGTGGCATTCTCCCTTGCAATTTACATATCTTTGAAATCGTGAAGGAGGTAGTACTTGTTTTGTGGATAAGGTTTTCTTTTTGAGGTTCAGAGAGCTTTAAGGAGGTGATGATGGCAATATACGAAGTATAATCAAGGGAATAAGAGAGTACCTTGGTTCAAAGATGTTGTGTCAGATGAATCAAACAAGATAAGGATAATGTGAGGTGTAGGGAACTTTAGTTCAACGATGTTGTGTTAGAGGAATCAAACAAGATAAGGATAATGTGAGGTGTAGGGAACTTTAGTTCAACGATGTTGTGTCAGAGGAATCAAACAAGATAATGACAATGTAAGGCATAGGAAAAAAGAGTTTAGGAGTTTCTTACACAATAGTAAAATGGTTAAATGTTGTATATTTCAAATATGAGTCAAAGGGATAACAAATGACTTAGACGTTGATTGGCTAAGACAATGAAAAGATCTCTTTGTGAGGTTACATCCCCTAGAGTAGGTACCTACATTTAGTACATTAAGGACCATGCTGTGATGGGGGAATTTACGGGGATCTGGCCTTCAAAGAATGCATTAGTCTATTGGATTAACACAAGATGGAACCTGAGGAATAGGTAGACTTGAAGTTGGGCTCTGAGGGATTTTTGACAACCATTTTTGCGAGCATGGAGGACAAATAACACATCTATGAGGATGGGCCCTATTTCTTCAACTCAAAATTTTACATCTCCAATTCTTGATGAAGAAATTTAACCCAAAGAAAGAGGACTTCACAATAATGTCAATCTGGATTCATTTATATTCACCACCTCAGGGGTTTTGGGACAAAGAAACAATTGCCTGAATTGGGAACACAATGGGAAACTTTGTCAAAACTTTTGAAACTAGAATAGGTAAATATATTACCTATGCTTGAATTTTTATGGCCCAAAGGGGGCATATATGGGGTTAAATGCGTATGATATGACCCCAAGGGGGGCATATATGGGGTTAAATATATGCCCCCCGTGTCATATACATTTATAACCCCATATATTCCCCCCTGTGTTCATATGACAAATCTATGTCTACATGAATGTATCAAGTGCCCCGTTGAATTCAATATATATTAACTTTATGGATTCAGAATGGACACAAGCCCTATATTATGAGATCGTTCCCTTCACATGTAGGGATTTCTTTGAACATGGGCGTATTTTATGTGAATGTCCACTCAATTCCTTAGCCATGACAAGAAATTGGAGGAAGGCATAGATAAGGATGATTTTATCAAAGTATATAGCAAGCAGAATGAAATAAGAAACACCTCAACCTTTTTTCCAATAATGGTCCTAAAGTGGGCATCAAATTCATGGCATTTGAGTTACATTAGGAATAGCTAGACCGAGAAATGAAAATAAAGGCTATAATGCATGATGCTCCAACATATCCCTCTCTCAAAGCCACCTTAGAGAAACCAAAACGCAAGAAAACGATATAATAATTCAAACCATCAAAGATGAGACTAAAAATTCAACAACAATAAAAATGCAATATCTACTTTTAACTTTATAAAAAAGTTCCAAATATAAATAAAATCTAAGTCCCAAATATCTCGTATATCTAAAGCAAAAAAAGAAATAAACCCTGTAAATAAATACTCTACTACATAACCCATACACTCAAAAGTTCAATAGTTCACATCTCTACTTTCTTCTTCCTAATCGATTCAATGTGCAATGTTGATTGAGATGAGATGCATTAATACCAACCATGCTCCTCATTGCAATTTTGACTTGGATTAGATACATTGATACCAACCATGCACCTCAATCGTTTATTTAACTTCAAATTTAAATAACAATAAAGAGTTTAAATAATTTAAAATCTTCTTATAACAATTCAATGTCAAATTTATGTATATACACATGCATAATTATTTATTGTTTTCATTACACAAATAATATTTAATTTCCTTTCAATTAAGTTATATTTTTTTCCTGGTGAAACACATTAGTATATACATATTTATTATTAGGTTATTGATCAATGTTTGGTTTTGTTATTAATATTTTAATTCATTGAAATAATTTGATAAAAAATTTATTATATGTAATTTTGAAAAAAAACTTAAGAAATTTAATTCCTCTCAATATATAATATATTTAAATTAAAATAAATTTACATTGATTTTAACTTTTCTTAATATATATTAAATGTAACAATTTTATGGTCATATACTTTGTATATAATATGCATATATTTGTAAATTTGTAAACTTTAAAATACATTGTACTATGCAAGTTTTTGAATTTTAATATACTTTAAGTTTGTGAGTATTAATATACATTATATGTAGTGTTTATGCATGGGTGTACAAGTTTATGAATTTCAATAACAATAAGAAACCTCTATAGAGATAGATTTAAAATAATTCAAAGTAATTTTTTTCCAATTTATTCACCTGAAGATGCATACTTTTTCAAAGGGGAAAACCTTATTGCCCACAAATTCTCATGTAGGAAAAGAAGATGCATTAATAATCTTTCTATAAGGAATCGAGGATCAAAGAACCAACCATGAAAGGATAGGTTTCCTTGATAACATAGGGTCACACTATTGACCTTAACTTCATTCGTGAGAACTTGATCCTTACCATCAGAGAACCGGACTCCAAAACATGAAGTGAGTCTATATAAAAGTAGAGAGGAAAAATATTGGTGAAGAGGCATTCCCAATTGTTATTGCATAAATCATGGCCACGTCAAGAAGTCTGCCGCCACTTGAGTCTCTCGAGGCATTGCAATATATGGTAAATGAGCCATTTATTAAGGAGCCCCACAATGAACATTCTTAAGATGCTCTATTGTCCTGAAAAAACTGTCAACGCCATATATAAACACCTTAGATTCACAACCATTGTATTTCCATCCAAAACATAATGAAGTACCATTGTGAATAAAAATCATATTGTTGTTGAGCAGAAACCATATAAATTCATAACCTGAAAGTGTTGTTGTTCACAAGCTCAAATAAAGTAGTTGAGAAGCCATTCCAAAAAAGCAACACCATATTTAAACCTCACATCATAAAATATTGTCATCAAAAAACTAAATCAAAATACCTTAATTAAAAAATAAAAAATCCAAAATGTGACCATCCAAAACTCTAACTAAAACCCTGATACCTATGTTATCTACATTTTCATTTTTCTATCCTTCTGAATCTCCCTAATAATTCGTCGTAACGGTAAATTATCTATTAAATATATGATATAGTAGCTCATATAAAATATTACTAAAAAAATAATTTAAAATTAAAATAAAAAATCAATTAAATATCATTATAATAATAATTTATATTTAAAAAAAAAAAACATTATTTTATATTTTAAATAATATCAATATGATTTTATTCAAAATAGTATGAGGAATCCACATAATTAGCTGTGAAAAAAAATATTATAACGCATACGCATATTTTCTATGTAAATAAATTAAACAACAATAAAAATACAATATCTACTTTTAACTTTAATGGAAAGTCTCAAATATCGCTTAGTTTATTTAAATATATATTAAGTTTATCTAAAACACAAAAATAAATAACCCTTATCAATAAATATTCTAATACATAACTCAATACCCATATATTTAAAAGTTTACTACGTTTTTTCAATAAAAAGAGAGACAATACTTTATATTATATAAAAGTATGAACAAAGAATAGTCGAAAAGGAAACCCATACATTCCAGTAACAGACCAAGTCTTAATATCCAGAAAGGCCGAAGAGCCCAAAAAAGTTATGAAGCCACATCAACCGGCAGCCAAATAAGAAAAGCCAATAGAGGGGCATATCTGATCCCCATATAATCGGTCCACCAAAGGATAGATAAGGCGGCCGCCAGACTACAACATTAAAAAAGAGAAAAGAACAGAAATAAAGTGAAACATAAACTCAAGGAAGAACAGTCCATACACAGGCCGCAGGTATGAATACGGCGAAGCCCACGAAAAAACCAGAAAAAGGATAGACGCCGCAGAAAATGAGGACGTAGGAATTAAGGAAAGAGTGGCTAACTGTCTTCCTGAATAAAAAAATCCCCCGATCATCGTTCAAAATGAATACGATCAGGAGTAATAGAAAGAAAATCATGTGAGAGTGAATCATCAAGTGAATTTTGCTCTCGAAAGATATGCCTCAAGGAGATATGAGGAAGCTCTTTTAGAAAGATGTTTATATGGCGCATCCACAGATTCAAATGCATAACATGAAGAGAAGAAACTCCCCTTTCCCAATTGATAAACACCCGTAAGTTCCCCACAATCTCCTATAAAAACGAGGTGATGTCTCTTGGCATACCAGAGGACCATTCAGAGAGCAAGAAGCTCTCCTTTTGTATTGGTCTCCACGCCACAGTTCATCCAAAAGAAGTATTTTTCTGCCCGATTCCAAAAAATGGCCACACCCGCTCCACATTTAGAAGCATTAGACTGGGAGGCCCCATAAAACTGTGCCCAGCAGCCCACCATACTCTCATATGTCGGAAGAGCAAGTGGGCGGCACTGGAGCGGTTTCCCAACAGGTATCAGACGCTCAAAAAATCCAGCATATGCTAGTCTAGTGCCCCATTCCGGAGTGATCAGTTTGTCTTAAAAAATATATAAGTTCTGCGCTTTCCATATTTCCCATATAATGTAGCAAGCAAGTTCTCTGTGTTCCTTGTTTTGTGTGAACCATGACCAAAAACGGTCTTGAATCGTATTTCCCTGCCAAGATTCAGTGCCAGTGATGGATAGATGTATAAGTTTCCAAACATTAACAAAGAAAGAGCAATTTAAGAACAAATGCTGCCCCGAATCCTCACGAAGTCTGCATAAAGGGAAAATACTTGGACACTGAATGCCACGTTTCTGAAGATTAGTCTAGGTCATAATTTTAGTTTCCATCACCAGCCATATAAAATATTTGATCTTTGGGGGATATTCCACTTCCAAATGACCTTATACCACCATTTATAGTCCACAATAACCAAAAACATACTAGCTTGGTAGGTTGTTATAGCATTGATAGATCCATCTGCTAGGTTCCACGACCATTGTATCAAATCCAAGCATTCTATGAGGTGAATGTTTGCCCCGTACAAATCTTTTATATATGCAACCGATTCCAAAGCCAACTCGCATCTCACTTTCTTCATAATGAATTTAATCAGTGTGTACTAAATGCTTTCAAACCAACCATACACCCCAATTGACCCATATATTTAAAAGTTCACTACACATTTCACTTTCTTCATAACGAATTTAATCACTGTGTAATAAATGCATTCAAACCAACCATACACCTCAATTGTTTAAGCAATTACAAATTTTAATAACAATGAAGAGTGTAAATAATTTAAATACTTCTTTATGACCATCCAATGTCAATTTTTTTTTTCCACAGAAAAATTAAACTTACTATTAATATGTGAAATAGTAAATATGTCCAACTGTCAAAAGAGTACATAGGCAAACACCCTGTCTAGAGAAAGACTAGGGACAACCATCACATACACAACAAAATCAACATCTTGTGACCAAATATGTCACTAAATAACAGAGTCACATGTCGCATAAATCCAGGGATCAAACAAGAGGACGTCCTGTAGGGAAAGTAGATATGCACCAGCACAAACCATAGAAAATATAACATAAACCATATGTGTCAAAAATCCAGCCGGCCGATAAATACAATGGCCCAACCAATGACCAAAATCGGCAGAAGAGTATCGCTCCAACGAGCAAGCCAACACGGCACATATGAAAGTTTTGTTAAAGTTTTTACATCCGAAACATAAAACTGCCAGCAACAGTAGAACCGCATGAATATAGCCGCAAAATGTATATATAGCCGGGAGCCCAACGAGGAGTTGCAATCTGTGACATTTTATGGATCTGCACATAGTAGTATTAGTCACAAAAAAAATATGTTGATACCCCCAAAAAACGAAAGTTTAACAATATGAACCACTGAAAAAGAAGCCAAAAATATCAAGACCAATGTAACTGTTGAGAACCATGTGAAAAGAGTGAATCCTCCCGCCATTCCTGCCACATAATGACCCCCGTCTGAGAGGTAAGAGCCCGCTTGGAGAGCATATCAGCCTCCATATTCACCTCTCTGAAAATATGAGCAAATATGAGTATGCTCAAATTCAAGAAGTAATTTCTGGGCCGCATCTATCCAATGTGTGAGAAGTAAAACATTGAGTGGTGAAATTCCATTTGCCCAAGAAATAATTGATAAAGAGTCACCCATAATCACTAAGGAGGAGATTTGTCTGGAGCGAGCAAAATAAAGCAAAAGCCATAGGGCGCATAATTCACTGCGTGTGTTGAATCCAATACCCAAATTGAGCCAAATATGGAAAAAGCATGTGTTGGGAATGTGTAGTATTGCATCAGCCCCACCCACCCCAGGCCCACCCCCAGCGGCCCCATCAAAGAAACCACATGGGTACACTAGGACCGAAGGAGCCAACCTGCATCCGTTGCCCAGAACATTCCTACTAGCATCATTTTCATGAATTGTTGTATATTCCTTGTATGCAGCCAGGGTCTTACAGCAAATCCAATCCCGATGTGGCACAGATTTCTCGAATATTCAAGAATTCCGAGCCTTCCAAACCTCCCATATCATAAAATAAGGGAGTTCAACACATATATTAGAATGACGGGACCACGCAACAAGGCATTCATTAAGAGAAGAATGACTTCAAAGAAACTGAATACCAGAGAAAGACGCAATTTGCTTCCAAAGGTCCCGAATAAAAGAACAGGAGGAGAAGAGATGGATAACTGATTCCTCCTGTAGACAACAAAGTGGACACCAACCCGGACCATTGAAGCCACGAAGACATAAATTATCCCATGTAAGAATCTTGTTACACAACACCAGCCAAATAAAGCATTTTATCTTAAGTGGAAGGGCCAGCTTCCAGACAAATTTGTGCCACCAGCTTATCTCAGGATGACAATCTGCGAACATAGCATCATATGCCATTTTTGCAGTAACATTGCCCCGGGCCACATCCCATGACCAAATTAATTTGTCCGGTGTCTCAGATAAATGAATGTTTGATTTATAAAAAGGTCTGATATAGTCTTCCCATTCATTCCCCAATATACCATTCAATCCCAACTGTGGAGCTGAGATCCACACAGAACGCCCATCCTTATATTGACCAGCCGCATGAGCAAGGGTGCAAAATCCATTTGCTCTGAGATGAGTCCTTAATTCCGAAGACAAGATGTGTACAGGTGGACCCCCTAAAATCGGATCAAGTCCCAGCTTAATGTCATGTCCATTACCAGGAATCCATGTTATCCATTGTGCAATTACATTGAAAGAACCCATCAGACCATTCCAGAAATTTGAAACACCCATAGTAGCAGGCCGACCCATACGGAACCAATTTTCCACAAAAGAATTTTTCAGGTACTTTGCTCTGATGATCAGTCCCCAGACAGAATTATCAAAAAGTGCACGCCAAAGACTTTTTGCATGGAGAGCCGAGACAAAATGATCCAGGTCCTTTATATTCCAACCCCCCAAGTTCCAGGGTCGAGCTAACAAAGTCCATTTTATAAGGTGATATTTTTCCAGCGCCCCACCACCCGACCATAAGAAGCTGAACATCTTCCTTCAAATTAGACCGAGGATGGATCTAAGAGTCTTACAAAGTGAAAACCAGTAGACACCCAAATTCTGTAGAACAGCTTTTGCCAGCGTAAGTCTGCCACCCAAGGATAAATGTCGAAAGCACCAATGTCCAATACGATTTTCAAATCGTTTAACAAGCCATGACCAGTCATTAGTATGATAATTAGAGGGCTTAATGAAAAAACCCAGATATTTTGTACCTTCAGCCATCTCCATGAAATCAAGGGGCAGAATCGAGCTAATCCACTGTTCCACATCAGCTGGCAGGGAATGTTTTATAAAATGTGACTTTATGTAACTGATGATCATACCCGAAACCGAGCAGAAAAAATCTAGTATCTTCTTATATTGAATCCACTCTGCAAGGATTCCCAAGCCAAATAGCATAACATCATCCACAAACAGAGAATGTGTTATAGAAATATCTCTAGTAATATTAATGCCAACAATCCGCCCCTCCCTCTTTGCCTTATGAATAGTGAGACTCAGTCCTTCAATGACCAACAGGAAAAGAAGCGGAGAAAGGGGGCAACCCTGACGAAGACCCCTAGAAGCTTTAAAGTATTCCAATGGTTGTCCATTAATGAGTACAACAAAATTTACCAATAAAACACAAGCCATTATCCATTTCATCACCTTCCATGGTAGACCGATCTGGATCAGAATTAATCTCAATAGATTCTAGTCAACCCGATCATAAGCTTTCACAAGGTCCAATTGAAGAATGAGTGCATCAAGCCTTTTCTGTTTTACATTGTGAAAAATTTCCTGAGTCACCCCCACAGCATCATGTATCTGACGGCCCTGCAAGAAACCATACTGTTCCCTGGAGATGTGCCTAGAAAGGATCGGTTTGATCCGATCAACAATAATCTTGGAAATTATCTTGTAGACTAGATTACAAAGAGCAATAGGCCTGAACTCATTATAATTATCCGGATGGGATGATTTCGGAATGAGAGCCAAATAAGTAGAGTTTAGTGCCCCAGAGACGATTCCCAATCTCCATGATTCATCCACAGCCAACCGGAGATATTCCCCCATAATATCAAAAAAATGGATGAAAAGTTCCACTATCCGCCCATCCGGTCCAAGAGATTTATCCTTTGCAAAATCCCGCAAGGTGTTCTCCACATCCAATATAGTAATATCCCTAAAGATATCGTCCCCCTCCATTTCATTAAACATCCAAGGGTATTCCTTAATAATCTTGAATTGTTCTGCCAGTGTAGTATTTTTGGGGTCACAATAGTACTCCTGAACGTGACGAGCAGCCTCCTCCATCAACTCCACATCTCCCCTGATCCGCCGACCAGAGTGATCATTAAGATCCCAAATTGTATTCTGAATCCTCCTAGAATCCGCAAAATGATGAAAAAACTTTGTATTCATATCTCCGGCTTTGAGCCAGATAGCACGGCTCTTCAATCTCCAAGTTTCCTCCTGAATGAGAAGAATCTTTAATTTCCGACTCTCCATTGTTGAGAGTTTTGAAGTTTCCAGAAGTGTGAGACCGGGATTCATAGACCGATGCATCAGTGTTTCAATATCCCTTTCAATCACATCAAGTTCAGCTCCCAACAATGCCTTCTTATTTTTTTTCCCACAATATAGTAAAGTCTTTAATGGCCTTTAGTTTCACCGCCAGCTTGTCCATCACAGATATCTCCCCCGATACATCTATCTATAACTAGTTTGTTCTCACACTTGAAGTGTAATCAACATCTGAAAGCCAAGTGGAGTTGAATTTGAAAGGGAAATAGTGATGAGTGGCCTCAACATCAAATTGAAATATAATAGGAAGATGATCGCTGATTTTTATTTGCTGAATCCAAGACCTGTAATTCTGGAAGCAATCAAGTAGAGGTTCAGAGATTAAGAATCGATCAATGTGTTTCTGGATCAACTTTTCATCCTTCCTACCATTTGACCAGGTCGGGGCCAATGGCCTCGGGGTAACATCAATCAGGGAAAATTTTATGAAGAGATTTCTGAAATAGTCACCCAGGGGATCCCTCCTAGCCGAATTTCCCCAGATTTCCTCATCCCCCCAAGTGAAGTTCAAATCCCCAGCAAGTACTAAATTCTCCAATTCTAGTAAATGACCCGTGATAGCCATGTCCCAAAAAGCCACCCTATTGTAGTAAGGGCCATAGCAATTTATAATATTTATGTTCTTTTCTGAACCCCTGAAATTACCAGACAATAAAATGCCCAAAGAGATAATCGATGGATTTAGCCTCAAAACCATTGGATTCCAAGCAGCTAAGAGACCACCAGAAAGACCAACGGCATCCACAGTGCACATCATCCAACCCGGCTTTATTTTGTTAAAAAATATACGGGCCTTCTCCCCACAAACCATAGTTTCCTGTAGAAGGACCAAATCATGATTAATTATATGTAGGACACGTTTGAGGGCCAATTGTTTGGGCAGACCCCCCACACCCCGGATATTTTGTGAGAAAAATATCATTTTCGAACCCTGGAAAGGGATTTAATTCCTCTAAGAGCCCGGGTATCAGAAGAGTTGGGGGAATCCACAATACGACGGTCATCCTCCATCCCCCCCCGGAGTGACCTTCATGTTTTTACGAGCACTTCTCGTTTTTAATGGAGAGAACTTAGGAGCCAATCCACCCCTATGTGCCCCCTTTTGTACACAGTGATCACCCATTGTTCCAGGTGGATTCATAGAGGACCTTTTAAGAGCTTCATCCACCGGCTCGATGGACTTGTGAGCCGTGGTAACCTCCAAATCCTCAATGGGCGGTTCATTTATCACCACCACCCGATTTTTGTAAAAAGTAGGTATGGGCGTCTTTTTAACCATTTTTGAATATGACGGAATATGTATGATTTTTTCCAACGAATCAGGGACTCCCCCAGGTTTCACAGGGAGACATTCTAAGCCCGGATGATTTGCAGGAATATCGTCAATTTCCCCCGCCATCCCTACGTTAGAGATAGGATCAAGCAGACCGGAATTCGTATTACCATAATCCCCACACATCAATATTTCCGGACCAGAGATAGGCACCTCAGTATCAGTGGATATAATAATAGTCGGGGAAGCTGATGTAGGGATTCTGGGAGAGACAGACAATACCGGAGAGGAATCGGATTCATAAATCTATGTAGACCTCACAAGCTGCTCATTCTCAGAGACAGGGACATCGTCCTCAGACGAAACGTTTGTTACCTTCTCAGACCCAGAGGTGAATGTAGGCATAGGAATGTTATGATAACGACTCATATAATTGCCATTGTTTAAATCTAATGCATTTATAAATGAGATATCCAAATCATTTAATGAAAGGTAGAAAGTTGGGTCCTGAGATTCCAACTTATGGATCAATGTCGCATCCAGAGCATGGGGGAAAGGAGCTCTGTTGGAGAAGCCGTCCAACATACCCGACGCATCCAATTCCTTATCGCTGCTATCATCCAAAGACCAGAAAGGTCCCCCCTCCTTAAGACGACCGGAAGATGCATTTTCCTTACACTGACGCCACAAATGTCCCACCCCTTTGCAATTTGAGCAACGAAAGGGGATGCCCCAATAGTCAATAATCTGTGAGAGCTTATGTCCATGCCAGTTGATGTGAAGAACATCAATAAGGCCCAACAAAATATCCACCTCAACAAGAACCCAGCCAATACGGCGATCAAAACTAGTAAGGTGATCCACATCAACATGAAGAAAACGCCCAATATAGTTTCCGATGGCTTCAAAAGCCCCACGGTTCCAAAGAGCCAGTGGAAGACCCGGGAGGAGTACCCACAAGTGCCGTAGCCGAACCAACATAGTTTCCAGATCAAAGTCTGTTTGCCACTTCTGTAACATTAAACTGCCCGCACCATAAAGCCACAGTTTCTCTAGAATGATGGAGCAATGTGCTTCTTGTTCAAACTTAAAGCCATACCAGCCACATGCCATAGCAAAAACCTAAGGGGTGTATTTTAAAATGGGTTTCCATTTTTCTATTACCCATTTAACAATGTCCTTACGGTTCATAGCATGATATGAGAACTTACCCACAAGCACTGTCATGTTGAAATCCACGATTTCTTCCAAGACAACGTCTCTACTAACCGTTAGCTAGACTTCACCAGGACGACAAAAATATTTCTCATTCAAACGTCGAGCCGAGCGAGAGGAAGGCCCAGTTTTACTGCTCTAACCCAAGCAAGGCGCCACCCGAGCACTGCCAACAGATGGGTCCGAACCCGAAGCATCGACAGGTGTCCCCCCCAGTGTCAAAATCCCCTTTGTCGACTTGGCATGTGGTGCCACATGTCTATTGTTTGAGCTATGTGCCCTTTTCCCCTTCAGCTGGTTTTTGGAGTAAACTTCTGGTTTGAACAAACCAACCTCCTCAATCTGGTAATCTGAAATATTCAAGTTGTTGTCGGCCGGGAAAACTATATTTGGCATATTATCCCCCATTCCGGCAAACCTAAAATCCCCAAAATAGGGTTTTTTGCAAACATGGGCACTAATGTTCAAGAAACCGACAATATCCCCTGTCAGTTTGTTCGAAACCGGAAATATGGCACTAAACCCATGTATGTCCGGAGAAATGGGGGCACCACACTAGAATGTGCCACCAGCTTCAAATATCAAGTGAGACAACAAAAGAATAATTATTAAAAAATGATACCCTGACAGGGAAGCATTCAAAGTTCCAATACCAAGCGGCTTCAACAGCCCCGTGAGAACAACCGTTTGAGGCACCTTCCGGCTGCCAAAAGCGAACTCATTTTCACAAAAACAATACCCTGACAGTGAGTTTTGCCACCTGTGACCACGGTCTTGTGAGAACAGCCGTTCAGTGAAAGTTCCGATACCTTGCAAGCTTAGTGAGCCCCGTCCACAGATGAGAAAACCGCAAGAATACTATTTCAATATCAATGGCCACCCAACTTCATGATAACTACCTTTCACAAGCAACATCCGACGACGTGCAAAATGTATTGGTTCGAACCTGTTGCCTTAAACGCCAGCTTAAAACCCTCGTCCATCACCATTGTAGAAACCCTCCCAAACTAGTCTATCGAGGATCTCAACGATAAAAATGCCTATGTCAAATTTATGTATATACACATACATAATAATTTATTATTCGCATTACACAAATAATATCTAAGTTCCTTTTCCATAAAGTTGTATTATTTTCCGTTCAAAAGCACTAGGTCACTAATGTCTCAAATTAATAAATACATATTGATTATAATGTTTTAATCTTGATTATTATGTTATTAATTTTTAATTCTTAAAACAAATAATACACAAATTTGCATTTCTCTTGTACGGCATAATAAATCTAAAACTAAATTAATCCTTAATTTACATTAATTTTAACCCTTAATAATATATATTAAAGATAACAATTTTATGGTTATATATTTTGTTTGAGCTTTAACATACATTGTACATAGTGTGTATGTATGGGTTTGTAAGTTTGTGAAATTTAGTATACATGGTACACAATGTACATCTATACATGTGTAAGTTTGTGAAATTCAATATAATTGTACATTTTGTGTATGTATTAGTGTGTAAGTTCTATAACTTAGATTATATTTCATATAGAATGTGTATGGAGCAGTGTGTAAGTTTAAGAACTTTAATATATTTTATATAGTGCATGCATGCATATGCATGGGTGTGTAAGTTTGTGAGCTTTAATATACCTCGTAGCCTAAATGTTCGACGATTTCGCCCTTTCTTGATAGTAATTTTCGACATAATTTCAACGGAATCTGGTAAAAAAAAATTAAATCTCAAAGAAGAGTGTTAAACTTGCTTAATCTGGGTGCCCTAGGGGTATTTGAGGGAACTGAATCTATTTATGGATTCAAAAGCATGATTTGAACAACACATAATTTAGATAAAAAAATCAACGGATTTCGATGAAAAACTCGCTGAATGGGAAAAATTGTCGAATGTTTAGACCTGTTCTTAATAAACTTTGCACATATTGTACATGCATAAGTGTGTAAATTTGTATACTTTGTACACAATGTGCATACATAAATGTATAAATTTGAGTTAATGTACTTTTTTTCATTACATATTTTTTCCATGTCGAATCGTATTCGTACTTAACTATTATAAATGTAACCGTTATAAACTATAACATAAAAAAGGTTATATAAGTTTGTAAAATTTAATTTACATTCTACACATCCACTCTGTAATAAGTTTATTAACTTTAATAAAGTTTACAAGATGACAAAACTAGATATGGACAAATCTATGTCGTGCATGTGTACATAGGAAGAGGCAATGATTAGGCATACGGAGAAATCTAGATCATTGTTGAAAAACATTTGTCGATTTCAATAATCATTGACAATGTAGCTGTTCTCATTATCATCTTCATATTAAAGTTATCTACCTATGATTGATAAACCATAAGTTCTCTAAAACGACAAAAGAGTTGACACAAGTTATATGATACAATAATTCAAATGAGAAAGTCACATGTAACATAATTTTTTTCTTAAACATAAGCACGCCTTTTTAAAATGTTTATGGGCATACCAATATGCTTTCTAAGTATCCTCAATGTTGGATTTTTTTGAGTGTGGCTTTCCCTATACAATTTACATATCTTTGAAATTCGAAAGGAGGTAGCAGTGGTTTTGTGGTTAGGTTTTTTTTTTTAAAGGTTCGAAGAGCTTTAGGGAGGTGATGACAACAATCGAGGAAGTATAAATAAAGGGAATAACGGAAAAAAGGAAAAAATAAGGTAGTAGTTGTTTTGTGGTTAGGAATTTTTTTAGGTTTGAAGAGCTTTAGGGAGGTGATATCAACAAAGGAAGGATAGTTAGAGGGAATAAAGGAATGCTCTTATTTTAGGATGTAGTGTTATGAGAATTAAGCAAGATAATGTCAATGGGGTGTGGGAAAAGATATTCTAGGAGTTTCTTGCACAATGGTAGAAGGGTCAAATGCTTTATATTTTAAATATGAGTACAAGGAATTGTGAATGATCTCGTAGTTTATTGGTTAAGACAATGAAAAAACATCTTTAGGAGGTCACATCCTCCAAAGTAGGTAGCGACATTGAGTGCATGAAGCACCATGTTATGATAGGGAAATTTATGGGGATTTGAATTTCAAAGAAGGCATTGGTATGGTGAATTAATGCAAGATCAAAACCCAAGGACCAAGTAGACTTTAATTTGGGTTCCGAGGGATTTTTCATAGCCATTTTTACGGGCAAGGAGGATAAAGAATGGATCTTTGAGGATGGACCCTATTTCTTCAACTCAACATTTTTACATCTAAAATTCTCGATGAAGAAATGTAACACAAAGAAAGAGAACTTCACAACATCCTCGATTTAGATTTAGTTATATTCACCACATCAAGGGTTTTGGGACAAAGAAACAATTGCATGAATTGGGAACACATTGAGAAACTTTGTCAGAACTTTTGAAATCAGAACATGTAAATATCTTACCTATGCTCGAATTGTTATGGCCCAAAGGAGACATATATGGGGTTAAATGTATATGATATGACACCAAGGAGGGCATATATAGGGTTAAATATATGCCCCCTATATCATATACATTTAACTCCATAGATGCCCCCCCTTGGGTCATATCATGAATCTATATATACATGCATGTATTAAGTTCCTGGATTCAAAATGGACACAAACCCTATATTATGAGCAAATTCCCTTCATATGTAGAAATTTACTTGAACATGGGCATCTAAGTGTCCACTCAATGCCTTAGCCATGACAAGAAAATTTGAGGAAGGTGTAGATAAGGATGAATTTGTCAAAGTACCTAGCAAGCAAAAATCAACTAAGAAACACCTCACCTTGCTACCAATAATGGCCCCAAAGTGGGTAACAATTTCCATACCATGTTATTTGTGTTATATTAGAGTAGGAAGACCAAGAAATGAAAATAGGGGTTATAGTACATGATGCTACAACAGAGCCCTCTCTCAACACCACTTTAGGAGAACTAAAACACAATAAAGGAGATAACAACTCAAACCATCAAAGAGGAGACTAACGACCAAGAAAATTTGGAGATGGAGATAGATGAGAAACAAAAAACTAACACAAGGAAGAAGAACCCAAGAAAATAGGTGATGTCGAAATGGTATAGGTTGATCTTCTTGCTCTAATCGAAAAATATAGGGAAAATCATTTAACTAATCAATTGCAATTCTCATAAAAGGAATTGCACAAGAAAAATCTAAAGCAAGTTCCACCTTTAAAATTAAGGGAAAATTAATAGGTTTATATATCTAGGTGACTTTGCTCAAGTTGATGACAAAATTGGGAGAGGTAAAGAAATGAGGAAGAAAACCCAGGAAGCAAAATATTAAAGAGGAAGAACACAACTGCTACACTCGTGGCAAGTAGTATCGCTTATAGACAAGTATCTTGTCACTCAACCTAAAATTCAAACATAAAAATAAGATCATGGAATATCAGGGGGGTGTGCGAGAAACACATACATATGTTACTCAAGGACAAATTGTCAAAGACAAACATACTTTCTTGACGATTCAAGAAACAAAATTTGAATTGGAAACTATGTAGGAGATGGCATTAAGATGTAAAAAAGGATGTGACTCTATGTCAATTAGTTCCATCCCAATTGGTTCTTGGATATTTCATTGAAACAAATTGTACTATCACAACAAACTTCAAGGATATGGGATTGATAGACAATGGTATCATAACCAATGTATATGGGCTTGATATTTTTGTAAAGAAACTTGAAATTCTAGAGTTGTTTCAAAGCCTAAGATCCACTCTAGAAGTGAAACCATAGATCATAAGTAGATATTTCAATATGATCATGCCTCTGATTGACAAGAGAGGGTGAATTTGGCTTCTAGATGGAGAAAATATTCGATTCAAAGACACCATTCCAGCATTAATATTGTGGATGTGACTACCCACAATGGTTTCCATACATGGAATCATAAAAGAGGATGAATACATTGGATTGCAGTAAGAATAGTGTTGTTAGGAAAAGTGTTCTTATAGCAGGGGAAAGACTACCAACATACTGGGGTGTCAGATATACATATAAAGTTATGCAAACATTGTTATTAAGCAAAAGTATTAGGGTTTAGGAGAATGTGTGTTGGCAGGCGGTTTGGTGAGTCAGTATTGCAGCATCGCGGATGCTGCTCAAGGCCAAAGATACCACGGAAGGAGGAAAGCAGCGAGCAAGGCGACAAGTATTTTTGTAGTTTTTGGGTCATTTGGACCGCGTCATGTATATTTTGGGTCATTTAGACCGCACTATGGGGTTTTTGGGTCATTTGGACCATACTATGTGGGTTTTGGGTCATTTGACCACATTATGTGGGATTTTGGGTTAGTTTTTGTAGAAGTTTGTTAAGAAGTAGTTAGGCGGTTGCCTAAGTGGACCACAAATGTAAAGGCGTAAGCCTATAAATAGATGTAGGGTTGGAAGAGTTGATATACGATCTAGGTAGAAAGCATAATTGTTGAATCTTGAGATCTTTATCTGAAGCGGAAGACTGAGTATTTGGGTTGTTGTTGAGATAATATGATGTGACAGAGCTTTTGAGCAGAACCTTTGTGTCATTTCCATCTTTCTGCGGTAAATGCATTATGCGATATGACTTGTGAATGATGCCATGTTTCCTTGCTGCGATTAATGCTTTACTGTTATATCTGTTGCAATAATGATTCTGTGAATGTTGAAATCTGTTGAATAATTTCGTAATTATGCTTAATGTCTGAGTTGAATGCTTAGTTCTCCTTCTGAATGTTGCGATAAGTTAAGTAATTGATGCACAACATCCTTCTTCATTCAGTGAAACATGGTTCCGTCAACTCTCCCTTGAACATCTCGGGTGACACCTCATCTTCTCTGCAGGTGTTGCTGGATGGGGTAAAACCTGTCTGGGCCGGTGCTCAGGGAGATCATGGTGGCTTGGGTGTCGACAGTGTCGGGAACCCCTGTCGACTGGGTTTGTGTCAACAAATGGTCCCAGTAAGTTGACAAAAACCCAATCGACAAGGGTTCCCGACATTGTCGACACCCAAGCCATCGTGATCTCCCTGAGCACCGGCCCAGACAGGTTTTACCCCATCCAGCAACACCTGTAGAGAAGATGAGGTATCACCCGAGATGTTCAAGGGAGAGTTGACGGAACCATGTTTCCGCCGAATGAAGGAGGATGTTGTGCATCAATTACTTAACTTATCACAACATTCAGAAGGAGAACTAAGCATTCAACTCAGACATTAAGCATAATTGCGAAATTATTCAACAGATTTCAACATTCACAGAATCATTATTGCAACAGATATAACAATAAAGCATTAATTGCAGCAAGGAAACATCGCATCATTCATAAGTCATATCGCATAATACATTTACCACAGAAAGATGGAAACGACACAAAAGTTCTGCTCAAAAGCTCTGTCACATCATATTATCTCCGCAACAACCGAGATACAACCAAATACTCAGTCTTTCGCTTTGGATCAAGATATCAAGATTCAACAATCATGCTTTCTACCCAAATCGTATATCAACACTTACAACCCTACATCTATTTATAGGCTTACGCCTTTACATTTGTGGTCCACTTAGGCAACCGCCTAACTACTTCTTAACAAACTTCTACAAAAACTAACCCAAAATCCCACATAATGCGGTCAAATGACCCAAAACCCACATAATATGGTTCAAATGACAAAAAAACCCTCATAGTGTGGTCTAAATGACCCAAAATATACATGACGCGGTCCAAATGACCCAAAAACTACAAAAAAACCGCAATGCCTGTGTTTCATCGAAAGAAAAAAATGTAGGATGATCGGTGGCAGGACAACGCCTAGTAGGGACAGAATACACAAGCAGAAGTTTTTGCGTCGCAGTTTGAGAGTAGGTTAGCGACAGTGGCAGGGTCGCGACCGGGTCAAATCGACAATAAATGCACAAAGTTAAAAACAGTTAATTAGCGCCGCATGATGGAATGATCGGAATTTATGGCGGATCCGGCCGTTAGATTGATCAAATCGACGGTGGATTCGGGTCATTAAGGCGTGATTTGGTCATGATGCAGGGTTTGATTTGGTAATGATGGTTAAGGACATCATTTGGCACGATAAGAAGGGGTTTCCTCTGGTTGGAAGGAACCATTGCGCCAAGTGTAAGGGACAGTTCAGTGTTGCATTATTTTAGTTGAATTGCCAAGTTAAGGGTTGTGTGGTTGTTAGCAGCAAGTTGGGGTAGTGAGTGAGGAGTTGTTGATGCACGAGGAGCCCTGCTGCGACATGCCGAGCACACCCGTGGTTGAAGTTTCCAGTGGGATAGAGTCACTAGCTAGGGTGGTAAGCATCGAAGAAGAGGTTGTCAGCATGCCAAGTGAATCATTGTTTACAGCAATCCCCAAGAAGCGGCGGGGGGGTCAGCATTCCGAGTCCCCGCAGAGCAAATGGCAGTTACGCTCATCCACAGGGGTCATGGAGGAGCTCCAAGTGGAGATAGGACAGTTCAGCTGTGGAGTTGAATAAGAAGCTGCTTGGGAAGGGTTGTCTGCTGCAGATACGCCAGGGTACGTTCCTCACTGCCGATCTGGTATCCCGCTTTGGAAGCTCACAAAGAATTAGAAATGCCTTGTGCAGATGCTAGCGCTCTCAGCAGCTATGGAGTGCTCCGTAGATATTGTGTTGGCATTGATGCAGCTGAAATATGATGACCACAACATGGTGGCATATCCAGAGATTACATCAAACCCTTATGTGTTGGGGTCATAGCTCAGTGGTACGCCAGTTCCGCACGATTAGGTGCGCGGGTTGGCCCATGCAGGATTGCTTGGACTCATTAATATGCCACACTTTGGGCGACTGCAGGAGTTTAATGCTTGTGTGAAGCAGTTGCTAGCCTGCTTCCACGACGGTACATTATGGTTGGATAGACCGGTTCCAGTCACTGTTGATTTGATTGCTGAGATCACTGGGTTGCCGAAGGCTGGGGTAGATCCTTCGCAATACTTCCGCAGGAAGGAGAATGACAAAAAGAGGGCAGCACAGTTGGTATGGAAATACGCCCTGGAATGTGATGACCATGCTTACAAAACCAACAGTATCAATGATAAGGCGGTCCTCACTGGCGCGAAGATATTAAGTTGCAAAGTGGTCCAAAAGAATTGCCCCAACCAATGCAATTCAGGGGTCGTCGCATGTGCAGCACAATGCGCAAAAGGCGTGTAGATGAACTGGTCCTTATTTTTGTTGAACCAGTTAGCGAAAGATGCAGCAACCGTCCAAGATGGGAAAGGATCGTTCACTTACAACTGGCTCCTCATTTTGATCGTGCTGGTTGCCCGGAAGGAGCCTGACACTTACCAGGGCATGGAATTTGAGGCCACAAAAATCCGTAAGGGTGCGCAGTATCATAACTTGCGGTGGAATTTCCCTTGTTAGGAATTTTATTAAAATGGAAAATTTTCACTTTTTTTTCCCTAGTTCGACCTTTGACTAGTTTTGAGCTCTAGGTCTCCAAATTGCTCCAATTGCTTCCAAATATTCTGAGAAGGTATATGGATGAATTTAGAACATAAATATTTGTTTCAAGTATGCTTTTGGACCTTTAAAATACTTCTGCAAATCCTCTTTCAATTCTATCCAATGGAGGGAACTTTACTAGTAATTTCCCTTTGACTAGTATTGGTCTCTAGGTCTCAAATTGGCTCCAAATGCCTTCAAATATTCAAGGAAGGTGTATGACTGATATTAGGAATTGAATATGATTTTCAGGGATGATATATAACCCTCAAAAGACTTCTGCAAACTTGATTTATATTCTGGTCAATGTATGGGATTTTAACTAGTAATTTGTGCATCAAATCCCCCCTAGATAACATTGAAAATGGCCTCCCAAATGCTTCCAAAATCCCTAGAATTTATGAAAATAGGTAGGTAATGTATTAATAATATTATTAATGTCTCATGTGCACCATTAATTGATTATTATATTTTTTCCAACCCTCTCCCATTCAGCTGCAAAAATCACCCATTCGACCCTTGGGGAAATGACACTATTTCTTCTCCCAGTGCAATTAAACTAAGTAAAAATACTTCAAATGCTCAATTACAGTACATGAAACTTGTAAAATACATCCATGGCAGTCCATTAATAAAAAATGTATCCTAGAATCATCCATTTATTCGAAATCATCAGCATTACATTGGTTCACAACAAGGTAGTGGGGAAATGGCACTGTTCTTTCATTAAAAATGAGATTTATACATTTCTACTTGGAATTTTGACCTGAAACTTTCTGGAGATGAAGAACAGAGTATTTAATTCATATTAAAAAATAACTTGGGAATTAGAAGCTCCCCCAAAGAGTACAATAGCTCACCAAAAACGTCCTCCCTCAAGGATCAAGAATATGCCATCAAAACTGGAAATGGTTGAAGAAGTGAGTTGCGATAGAAGAAACCATGAGCTTCCCTATAGCTTACACCTGAAAATAAAGACTCCATTAAATCTCCAAATGAAATTTCTGAATGGCCTTTCCAATTACCAACTTGGATGGGAATCTTTCACCCTCGAAATTGGCTAAGGCAAGAAACTAGTCATCCACTAGCTCTCCCTCTTCACAAATGCAATTGCAAATTCTACAAATGATCAAAATATAGTTTCATTCTTTGTTATTGAAATTTATAAACTTCTAATGTCCTCATGGGTCGAATTCCTTCCAAAATACTCATGTCAACTCAAGTTGGGAAGAAATTCCAAAGAATGCCACTTGTACAACAATTCCTAGTTTCCCACTTCCACCAAATCACATGTGGAAGCATCTTAGCTGCCCTAACTCCCTTGAGCGCCATATTGGAGAATATGTTTATCCCTAACATGTCATATATGTCATATGTCAGCCTTCAGGTCTGATTTGTGTCATAGGTGTCATAGCATCTTTATCATTGTTGTCATAGAGTTAGGGAATCTAGCCCAAGTGTCCCACTAGCTCCAAATTGCCTCTTCCTCTTCCATGGGAGTTACTCTTCCTCTATATTTCGACCTTGGATGAGTCATTCCATGAATAATACCTTTTGAACTCCCCCAAGTATGTTACCATTCACCTTGAATTCGAATTGGTGAGAGAATGATGCCAAGTGTAGTGGGGAAATCTAGCCATATGTGGGTCCCACTTCCTCCATGTGTATTCATGATCAAATGCCACTTTGATTTTCACTTGTATATATTTATTTAGATCCTTTATTAAATATTTATTCCATTCTAATTTTCAAACATCATTTATTATCCCCCTTATTCCAAATCCCAAGTCTTCCACCCCAAACCTAGGAAACTAGTAATTTTCCTCCTTGGCAATTATTTGACCTTAACATCAATTTGAAAAAATCTAATGAATATGGTCAATGTGATTAGGACATTGTAACCCAATGCTAAATTTTGGACATGACAAATCCTCCCTTCCCAATATTTCTTGTCCTCGAGCAATTTCAAACATGGGTGTTGAAGAACCTGCTTTCTGTATATTTCTTTGAAGTTGCCATTGAATTGCCCAACCTTGAGTCTTTGAGTTTCCATGACAATTTTAGAGAGGAACCACCATGCTTGCTGCTGCACTACTCTGACAAAAATCAATTTATTAAGTGGGAAATCCATCTCCCATACTGCTTGTTTCCCAAAAAATTTGAAACCAATGAGATAAAAATTATTCGAGGGTCTCATTGCTTGTATTGCACCCCAACAATTAAGAGTGCTCTCCAACCCACACCATTAGATAAGAGGATTCTTGGATCCCATTTTCTTGTATGCATTATTCCAAACATCATGAGTACAAAATATATATCATCAAAGTACATAACAACATAATGAAAATGTACATCAAGGAGATGCTTCATTAAAGAGTCATGAAAGTGCTTATACCTCCAAGCAAGTAGACCACCATGTTCCAGGTGCATACAATCTTCAAGTGTCCAATCAAATCTGCTCCAATGACATAGGTGAGGATCCCATGTCCAATAATGCTGCTCCAAAAGGATGTGATATGCATCAAAATAGTCAGCCATGTATTCTTTCATCCAAGAAGTGAATGAAGAATCTCCACTAAAATTTGAACCGAATAATGAGCAGAAAAAAACAAGGAGACTTAAAAGGACTCAAAGAAGTCTCACCCATACATCCATGAATGTGAGAATCATAAAGCTATAACAAAGTATGTGGCTGCCAACAAAAATATTCTTCAAGCATAAATCTATTCACCCTAGTTTTGGATGAAGTTCCTCCAACATCAAATGAACCAAGTGTTGAGCGATAAAAACCATGAGTCTTCAAGTGACTCGAATGCATATCATAGGTGCATCCATGTAGATGTGCATCATCATAAAGTAACAAAGGATGCTGCTGCAAATGTGAATAAGAATGTTCTCCAACCATGTCATCATAAAAAGTAAATCTAGGAG
The DNA here is from genome assembly GCA_027924585.1 of Larix kaempferi. Classification (NCBI taxonomy): domain Eukaryota; kingdom Viridiplantae; phylum Streptophyta; class Pinopsida; order Pinales; family Pinaceae; genus Larix; species Larix kaempferi. The sequence goes on along the minus strand of BSBM01000598.1, from coordinate 8,551,528 downwards.
TTCCATACTCCTCATGTGGCACCATAAAAAAAAACCCTTTCACCCATACTTCATTGAGACTAATGCTGCAAAACATGGAATTGTAGGATGTAGGAGAATGAACTAACTCACCCAAATGATCAAAAAGTGCAGAAGTTTCATTATGGGAAGGATCCATATGGGTAGTATAATGCAGCTGCTTCAAAGGTGTGAAACCTTTGTCATAGATTGGTTCCAATGTAGATGAATCATGCTCTTCTTTAAAAATTGCATAACCTTCATCAAGAGACAATTCAAGCTCCTCTTCCACCACGTCAAGTGTTTGGATCTCTAAATAATCTTCAATATTTTCAATAGAATCTTCTTCATGCTTATGTGATGTCTCTTCATCTTTTTCAGAGTCACTTGGGAGTGACTTTCGATCCTCTTCATGTACTACTTCTTCTACTTCACCTATTTCATAACTAGGTGGTTCATGGGTCTCCTTCAAACAAACTGATGCATTTTTCCCCTTGGTTTTCTTAAAATCAATAATTTATCTCGCAAGTTCGATAGCCAACAATTCGAATCCTTCCTTAAGTTGCTTGGTCATATCTTCAACGATTGTTTTCATGATTTTTATATGCTCATCACCATCATATGAGGTTCCCTTTTCATCCCTAGTCATAGTTTTCTCAAAAAATTTGCTCTTCTTCTCCTACTTTTTTTTTCCTCTTCAAAAAAAGCACTTTTGGTTTCAATATCTAATGGTGGTACCTCACTTCTTGTCCTCATGAATATCAGACCACATCAAGTTCCAAGATCATGCTCTTATACCACTATAATGTCCCTTGTTAGGAATTTTATTAAAATGGCATTTTTAAACTTTTTTTCCCTAGTTCGACCTTTGACTAGTTTTGAGTTCTAGGTCTCCAAATTGCTCCAATTGCTTCCAAATATTCTGAGAAGGTATATGGATTATGTTAGAACATAAATATGTGTTTCAGGGATGATTTTGGACCTTTAAAATACTTCTACAAATCCTCTTTCAATTCTGTCCAATGGAGGGAACTATACTAGTAATTTCCCTTTGACTAGTATTGGTCTCTAGGTCTCAAATTGGCTCCAAATGCCTTCAAATATTCAAGGAAGGTGTATGAATGATATTAGGAATTGAATATGATGTTCAGGAATGATATATAACCCTCAAAAGACTTCTGCAAACTTGATTTATATTCTGGTCAATGTATGGTATTTTAACTAGTAATTTGTGCATAAAATCCTCCTTGGGTAACATTGAAAATGGCCTCCCAAATGCTTCCAAAATACCTTTAATTTATGAAAAGAGGTAGGGAATGTATTAAGGATGTTATTAAGGTCTCATGTGAACCATTAATTTATTATTATATTTTTTCCAACCCTCTCCCATTCAGCTGCAAAAATCACCCATTCGACCCTTGGGGAAATGGAACTATTTCTTCTCCCAATGCAATTAAACTGAGTAAAAATAATTAAAATGCTCAAGTACAGTACATGAAACTTGTAAAATACATCCATGGAAGTCCATTAATAAAAAATGTATCAGATAATCATCCATTCATTCGAAATCATCAACATTACATTGGTTCACAACAAGGTAGTGGGGAAATGACACTGTTCTTTCATTAAAAATGAGATTTATACATTTCTACTTGGAATTTCGACCTGAAAATTTATGGAGATGAAGAAAATTTATGGAGATGAAGAACAGAGTATTTAATTCATATTAAAAAATAAATGGGGAAGTATAAGCTCCCCCAAAGAGTACAATAGCTCACCAAAATCGCCCTCCCTCAAGGATCAAGAATATGCCATCAAAACTGGAAATGGTTGAAGGAGTGAGTTGCGATAGAAGAAACCACGAGCTGTCCTGTAGCTTACACTTAAAAATAAAGACTACAGTAAAGCACCAAATGAAAGGTCTGAATGGCCTTTCCAATTACCAACTTGGATGGGAATCTTTCACCCTCGAAATTGGCTAAGGCAAGAAACTAGTCATCCACTAGCTCTCCCTCTTCACAAAGGCAATTGCAAATTCTACAAATGATCAAAAGATGGTTTCATTATTTTTTGTTGACATTTATAAAATTCTAATGTCCTCCATGGTTCGAATTCCTTCCAAGAGACTCATTCCAACTCAAGTTGGAAAGAAATTCCAAAGAATTCCACTTGTACAACAATTCCTAGTTTCCCACTTCCACCAAATCACATGTGGAAGCATCTTAGCTGCCCTAACTCCCTTGAGCGCCCTCTTGGAGGATATTTTTAGCCCTGACATGTAATATATGTCATATGTCAGCCTTCAGGTCTGATTTGTGTCATAGGTGTTATAGCATCTTCATCATTGTTGTCATAAAGCTAGGGAATCTAGCCCAAGTGTCCCACTAGCTCCAAATTGCCTCTTCCTCTTCCATGGGAGTTAATCTTCCTCTATATTTCTAACTTGGATGAGTCATGCCATGAATAATACCTTTTGAACTCCCCCAAGTATGTTACCATTCACCTTGAATTCAAATTGGTGAGAGAATGATGTCACGTGTAGTGGGGAAATCTAGCCATATGTGGGTCCCACTTCCTCCATGTGTCTTCATGATCAAATGCCACTTTGATTTTCACTTGTATATATTTATTTAGATCCTTTATTAAATATTTATGCTATTCTAATGTTCAAACGTCATTTATTATCCCCCTTATTCCAAATCCCAAGGCTTCCACCCCAAACCTAGGAAACTAGTAATTTTCCTCCTTGGCAATTATTTGACCTTTAACATCAATTTGACAAACTCTAATGAATATGGTCAATGTGATTAGGCCATTGTGACCCAATGCCAAATTTGGGACATGACATGTGGTGCGTGCAAGAACCCGAGTGCCTTAGAGAATGTGCAATGCAGTTTTGGCTGTATTGGGAGATGTTAAAATATGAAGCAATGAAGGTGCCTCGCTTAACTGAAGAAACCGCGACGAAGTACAGGCCGATTGTGCTGTTCGTGATTCAGACTCACACGATTCACGTGCAGGAAAGGCGTGATCCTGCGAAGCAATGGTTGTTGAAACACTATAAGTTGTCTAAGGAGGTGCTGGAGGGAATCATCAAAGATTGGCTAGTCGAATGGCGGGAACCTGTAAGTCTGGTGGAGATTGAGGCGGGACTCCCAGTGACGGGCCCAGAGGACGCGTTATCTGCCCAGGACCAGCAGAGTCACCATGACTCGGATCAGGAGTCATCCACAAAGACACCCATGGATGAGGATATCGACCGCTACCTCGAGGAAGGAAAAACGAAGGCACATTATGAGTTTGCGATGATCAGTGGGGCCTCTCCAGCAGCAGAAGCGCAGTTGGGACGTCTTATACTGGTTGTCACCAATGCAACCAATACGATAGCTCAAGGGATGACGACGAAGGAGGACGCCGAATTCAAGGAGGTAAATAGTCACCTTGATTCTTTATGCGATGTTGTTTCACAATGAGTGGTGGAGATGGCAACTAGACAGGTCGTTGGCACAATTCGCACTGAGCCCCGGGTTCAAAATGTCAGTATTCCCCGACTATGATTGTGACTGAAAACAAGGCTCTGCAAGCCGTGCTGTAGTAGTTAGAAATTTTGATCATTAACATCAATGAGTTGCCTACGAAGGAATTGACAACTGTGCAGGCAGTTTCCAGCCGAGAAATGGCGGACAGGATGCATGAGATAAGCGGTAAGTTCTTGCAATTGCAGGAAAATGAGGCCATGGCCCAGCAAGAGGTTGCAGAGTTAAAGGGAAAGGAAGTAGAGGCGATGAAGGTAGTCAATGAATTAGAGGATCAAATTGAGCAGCTGATGGCCGAGAAGAATAGTGCAGTAACGGAGCTTAAGAAAGAGCAGGATCGTTTGACGGTAGAAAGAGCTGCCATCTGGGACAACAAATTGTGGTTGGAGGAGGTAGTCTCTGAATCCTGTCAACATGTTCTCGAGCCCACCGCACAGTTGGATCCGGTGGCGCAAGCGCAACGAATTGGGGTTGTCATCACCCAGTTACAGTTTGACAATGGGGAGTTAACAGCTCTATTACACCCTGGCACACTCGAAGAGCAGGTGGATGAACGAAAAACGCGCCATTGAGGAGACGATATCACAGATGGGGGAGCTAGAACATACAATGACAAAATTCACAGCAAACACCGTGTAGTTTTGGGGAATCATTGTTCAGGATGAGCAGATCGAACAATTGACCAAGCTAAGGAAAGAAGCGGAGGGGAAGTTGGCGACACTAAAAGGGGCGATGCGAACGATGCCGTTGGTGGTTCAGTTCGCCAAGTCAGCGGGATTAAAATAATTGTAGCAGCGCATCACAGAGGCTGAAGAGCGTTAGAAGAAGCGCATCGCGCAGCTGGAAGAGTTCCAGTAGAATTGCGATCAGTTTTTGCTTAAAGCAAGTTCTGCGCTAGAGGCTGTACAGGCGTAGTGCCAACAAGTTGTTGCAAGGGTACGAGAGCATCCATTAGCGCAGGATGTGATAGATAGTCAGGTAGTGGCAGCAGCAGCAAAGGAGTAGGTCACGGAAGTCGACTAACAGTATGAGGACTTCAGGGTCAAGACCACCGAGTACACCATGTCCATCTGACGTGGCTCAAGGGCGAGCCACAAGATTGTGTTGGGGGCATGTTGGCAAGCGGTTTGGTGAGTCAGTATCACAGCATCGCGGATGCTACGCAAGGCCAAAGTTACCGTGGAAGGAGGAAAGCAGCGGGCAAGGAGACAAGTATTTTTGTAGTTTTTGGGTCATTTGGACTGCGCCATGTATATTTTGGGTCATTTAGACCGCACTATGGGGGTTTTTGGGTCATTTGGACCATATTATGTGGGTTTTGGGTCATTTGACCACATTATGTGGGATTTTGGGTTAGTTTGTGTATAAGTTTGTTAAGAAGTAGTTAGGTAGTTGCCTAAGTGGACCACAAATGTAAAGGTGTAAGCCTATAAATAGATGTAGGGTTGTAAGTTTTGATATACGATCTGGGTAGAAAGCATGATTGTCGAAGCTTAAGATCTTGATCCGAAGCGGAAGACTGAGTATTTGGTTGTATCTGGGTTGTTGCGGAGATAATATGATGCGACAAAGCTTTTGAACAAAACTTTTGTGTCATTTCCATCTTTCTGTGGTAAATGCATTATGCGATATGACTTGTGAATGATCCGATGTTTCCTTGCTGCGATTAATGCTTTACTATTATATCTGTTGCAATAATGATTCTGTGAATGTTGAAATCTGTTGAATAATTTCACAATTATGCTTAATGTTTGAGTTGAATTCTTATTTCTCCTTTTGAATGTTGCTATAAGTTAAGTAATTGATGCACAACATCCTCCTTCATTCGGTGGAAACATGGTTCCGTCAACTCTCTCTTGAACATCTCGGGTGAGACCTCATCTGCTCTGTAGGTGTTGCTAGACGAGGTAAAACCTGTCTAGGCCGGTGCTCAGGGAGATCACGGTGGCTTGGGTGTCGACAGTGTCGGGAACCCCTATCGACTGGGTTTATGTCAACAATGTGTACCTTATTCAGAAAGTTGATCCAAGATTTCTCCTCTCTTGTTCTCCAATGCAACAACCTGCAAAACAATCACTAAACCCTCCTCAAACCAATTTAACTACAAATAAGAGATTGATATTAATGAGACAATGTAACATCAACTTGTAATCAAATTTCAATAGATATAAACAAATATATTGGAAAGGGAATAATGTCCAAATATTTATTGAAAAATGAATAAAGTACATAAATTTATACCTGTCCTGCACCGGCCTTGTCGTAACCAGACTATGGGATCCTACTCCTCTCTCTTGATTATGAATTTATCCAGCATAACTTTCTCCAATGATCTTAATGTTCCTTTCTAAAGCCCCTCCCCTTGTATTTATGTCAAGGCAAGGAGGGCAGTTTCGAAAGGTGGTTGAATTGGGAAGTTGGGGTAGTTTGGATACCTGCCTCAACTAATCCCAATTCGTGTTTTTAATATATTTTCCAAGTTTTATTAAGACACCCGTGATTGTGTTATATGACAATTAGCAAGTGACTCGCTGCTTGTTTAACTTGCAACTAGTGAGTGCAATTTTTTAATTAACGCCTGCGGGTTGTCAGTATGGACACCCACAGCTAACTCGTTGGTTGGAAAGCATGAGGGTCGCGATTATGTATTAAAATAGGCAAAGAAAATATGCTTTGGAGGAAAGAACTGCAAGGATCAACTTTAGGTCATCTAGGGTCAAGTAAGCTCTTCCATCAATAGTGTCCTTTTGTGTGACCAACAGGGCAATGTGGTCATGGACGAAGAAGTGCTAATTTGACCGATAACATATGCCCCCTAATGTACGAGGTCAGAGGGAAGCGATGGTTGAAATACATTACAATACCAATAAGAGGAGGAGCAAAGAGGCCGCGGGATGAGGTCACCAACAGTACCTGAAACAGAAACGAGGTCAGCGAGCAATTACAATCTTGACATCAGGAGATGTTCAGAATGGTAGAACATAATCTCCAATACATAACTGAAATATATATATATAGCATGGCCACTGAAATACAAGCGTGCATCCATGTCAAATAGGAGATCATAGCCATAACAAAAAACTGGATCTATGTCTCATCAAGAGCCAAAAATGAGTATGGCTCAGTCTTTCGCAACTTGGGAAATAACAAAATATGATGATTCTATTATAGGTCCAAGGTCTTCATCCAAATCGTCCCAAGGTACGAATCCTAACCATGTGAATAAATGAGTTGAGGTTGAACATGAAGGACACCGTTTGATTACTGGTCATTAATGTATATCGTTAACAAACACTGAAACCCACCGATAATGAAAATGGACCCCAAGGTACCTAGTACATTCTAACAGATGTGAATAAGATTTTTTGAAGTCGAACACCTGAAGAATCCATCGAGTATGGGACATTGATGTATTCCCACTATTCAATGTCGAGGGAAATTGGCACGGATGACTGCAATCCCCAAGGTACTACCTGAAACTCTAAAATTCATTCCTAGAGAAAGATGAATTGAAGTTGATGGGAAGAAGTCTGTTGGAAGGGAGGCCTTAAGGCATCCTCCATCATCCAACATGAGGAACAATCAAAGGTTGATTTGATCTGGAGTAGGACTGAGTACATGATGAAAAAAACTGACACCAAGGAATGGCCGACACATGAGGTCAAGGTATCTGCAAAATGGTCGACACAAGGGTTATCCTTGAACATTGAGCATGCCACAAGAGTGACTTAGGAAAATTTGAAGACAAAGGGACCATGATATAAATCTATAATGTAGGAGACATTAACAAATTCTCCATATGATTGGAAGAGTAACCAATCGAAGGAGTAAAAGCTATGAGATTAGGTTTATCCTAAGGCCAAAAACTAAAACCCAACTTGTTTGAAAGACTCAAATAGGTGTTGTGTTCAAGAACATAATTGACTTGCTGCCTTTATACTGAAATATACTAGACATTCTTCCCTTCCCTTTTCTCTTTTTATTAAAAATTGTCTTTCTTGTTAGTTTTAATGATTCCAAGAAAGCAAACTCAATAGTCCTTCTTCCTTTTTGAAACAAGCTCAAAGAAGGAGGGAGAAGAATGCTTGATATAAGTCCAACCATGTGTAATTTAACGAGTCCATGGGAGGGAAACTCAAGACTTTATTCATGTTTTAATGAGTTTGAAGAAGATATAGACTAGTACTCGATAACACTGATCCATAGATTTTAATATCGAGCCTGGATCTATTCATGCTCGCTAATGTTTTCAATTTTAATGAGTCTAAAAAACTTAAACAATAAATCCATACACCTACTCGTGGATTTTAATATCGAGCCTGAGTTGGTATGTGCTCGGTGATGTTTTCATATTTAAGGAGTCTGAAAAACTTAAACAATAACTCCATATACTCACTCGTGTATTTCACATCGAGCCCGAGTTAGTGGATGCTCACTGATGTTTTCGTGTTTCGAGAGTCTGAAACCCCTAAAGAAGACTCCAAAAGGTCCTTTTTCGTAGAGTTAGTCTCCTCACCTGAAAAAGTGTAAAAAAATGAGAGAAGAACTCTTCTAGCCATGCATGACTAGAGTATACCTTTTTCGTAAATCATCCACAAAGGTCCGGAAAAGGGGTAAACTTATACCTAAGTGGATGTCTGTTCAAGTCTTTTAACGAGTTTGAACAAGACAAGCATGCTCGACAATATTGTTTTATTTTAAAGATTCTAACCAGGGCTTAAAAGACTCTATAGGGACCAGGGAACTTAATATTAGGTAAAAATAAGATATAATGTATAAGTTCCTTGATATGTCAAATGACGAAAGGGCTGTAGATATCATGAAGACCACCGGATTGGTAGAAAATGACATATAAAGATGATCAAAAGAGGTTTTCAAAATGACAGGAATATTTAACATAGCGAACTAAACTGACATGCCAAAAAGAAAATCAAATCTTTGTCCGATCACTGTTGCGAAAAAAGTGAGAAAATGCCTTTTAGAGCTTCACCTAATAAAAAACAACTTGAAAAAAGGTCATTAGTGATTAAATAAAGTTAAAATAATTTTGAAACTATTTGAAAGCAGGTAAAAAATTTTGAAATAATTTTTATAAATATTGCAAAAATGTCAACATAACTCACAAAGTTATTTTATTGGAGCAAAGGAGAAAAAGAACCCCCTTACTTCAACTGCTTATAGCGATCAAACCAGGTCACGAATTCCACTTCCGTCACTTGCAAGTAAGTCATCTCTCCTTTTTCTATCAATTAAGTCCATTATTTTTATTTTTTAGTGGTGCTTTTGATTTTTTATATAGATTAAAATTTAGGGCCTCATATCCGCGAGTCCATCTATGCTAAACTCGTGTCTATGTGTAATGTGTGTGGGTTTAGCATAGGTAGACCCGCGAGTACCTACCTCTATTGCAGAGGTGAAGCCGCGGGTACCGCAAGTCAAATGAAAAAACCAAAAAACTAATGGATGAATGGGGTGAATGATGTAGGAATGGTTTTGACCTAGAGGGAGAGGGAGCATGAATCCATGGATAGGGATGCCATGGGTGATCCACTTACCTTGAATGCACTAAGAATATGCGGATTACTTAATTTTTTCCGAACAACAAGTATGTGTGCGCAAATGAATTTACCCCAAATGCTCATTAACTACTGGGATGTTTATCATGGGATGTTTGATCTCCAAGGGGAGATGCTTGCAATCACAATAGATGATATATACTTCATCACCGGTTTATACCGCAGAGGTGAGGGGGTCAACCTCAAAGGAACATTTCGAGGGGTATGTGCTCTATCTATCCAAGACTACATCAATGCATACTACTTGAATATAATTGAGAAGAGCGGAAGCCAAGTTCCAATTAGATCTATTGTGAGCTTCCCACTGAAAGTGATATTGAGCACACTTAAAAAAATTGGAGGGAGTTCCATGCAACATTTGGCCTCTCAAAACTACATGTAGATAGGGGTTGAGTGTTTGCTTGGAGTGATATTTGATTGGTGTTCGAGTCTACTGGTCAATATGAAACATCAGTTGACAGAGTACAAAACCAGGAAGAAAAAGAACTTCGGATATGGAAGTATTTTGTGTACCTTCTTCTTTGAGCGAGTCCCCGCTATGAGTCCAGGAATGTCTCTACCAGTGCTAAACCCTCGTGAGCCATTGATGACTCGATGGGGTGATATTTTCTTATGTCAGGGTGGTGGTGAGGCTAGCCTTTCATATGATGATGAAGACTATCTGGCATGGTGGAGCCGCAAAGTGCCGGCACTGGAGCAATTCCCATATGCAGGGATGGATTTATGAGGAGATCCATAGCTCATGCTTCCTCTAGGATCATCCTGGGGAGATATAGGTAAAAAATGTTTATGTTTTTGAATTTTTATTTAATTTTTATGTTTTATATATATATATAAGTTTTATGATGAGTATGAGTATTGATAGTGTGACTTATGTAGATGTGGGGCCAGTGAGACCTGCTGGACACTCTTGATTATTTATTCGATCGACTGAGCTAGGTGATGCAAATGCCATGCTGGTGAACCTCGAGGGAAATATGAGTCGTTTGAACCATGATATCTAGATGTACAAGATCGAGCGGATGTCGCTCAAGATGCAGGAGCATGTTGTAGGGATGCCCCCAACATCGATTAGGCTACTTAGAAAAGTAGCTAAGCTAGTCATATGTTATAGGGAGGCTATGGTAGAGCTAGTTGAGGAACCTCCCTCTCCATAGGGAGAGAGATATATTATTTTTGAGGCCTTTGAGCCCATTTTTGTATATTATGACATTGCGACAGACCATGACTCATACTCACATTATTTTTTGATCCTGATATATACAATATTGGTTTATATATACATGTGTTTGTATTTATGTGTGTAAATGTTTACTGTTTTTGTGTATGGTACAAATGCCAATCTAGTATTTAATTTGCATATGAATAAGCTGATGAATTTAAATTCCTTGAAATGTGTTGATATGTAATAAAATCAAAGTGTCTTTCAAGCAATCTAACACGCAAAAACTGACGCAACAAAGAAGGATCTCTAACCATGTACTCACCCATCAACTGAATTACTACTAACTGTGAATCGAGTCTTACATCCAAACATGAAATGTCGTGATGGATCGCATCTCATAGTAGCTCAATGACCGCACTGTACTCAACTACATTGTTCATCGTAGGGCCCAAACAAGTACCTCTCGAAGACACATGTTGGCTAGAGGGTGATTAAATAAACCAAATTGTTGAAGCCAACTGACGGGTGTGGCGACTAGCGCCATCAGCGAATCCTATAAAGAAATCGGTTTTCATCTGAAACCACAATCCAGAAGACACATAAGACGTGAAAAAATCAAAAGAAAGACTAACTCTACAAACGTGTACAGTTATAATACAAGAAAAATCATATAAGCCTAAGCATAATAATTTTTTAGGTAGAGCCCATTTCTGGGCTCAAGAAACTTACAACCATCGTAGTTGGTCATCTTATAAGATCCCTTCCTTAGAAATTTAGATACAATGTAAGGTCATAGCCACATAGATTTAAATTTACCTGCCCCCAAGGAATCTTTGTCTTGATCATAGAGTAGAACAAGGTATCCTTCTGAGAATACCCTTGGTTTTACAGATTTGTTGTACTAATGCTTGACTCGGATTTTGTGAGCTTCGTTTGATGTAAGCGCATCACAACGTTGTTCATATAAGTGCTCTAAATAAAGCAAATACTCTTCTAAAGATGAAGTTTCAGGAAGTAGTTGGATATCCAACTTCAACGATGGAATCTCACATTTAACCGGAATGATTGTCTCCACCTTGTGAATGAGTTGGAAAGGTGAGAACCCAGTAGAAGTCTTAACATTGGATCAATATGCCCAAAGAGCTAGATACAACATGATGTGATGATTATATCTACTGGAATTAATAGTCCTTTGAAGGACATTTTTCAAAGTCTTGTTGACTGCTTCAACTTGACCATTCGCCTATGGATAAAACGAAGGCGAGTGTTCCTCTCGAAAACCTAGCATGGTGTATAAATCGGTCATCATATTGTTTTGAAAATGTTGACCATGGTCCGTGACGATATCTTTGGGAATACCAAACCTGGAAATGATCTGGTTGAAAACAAAATAAGCAGTCGTTTCTCCGTCTTCTCTCGCAGTAGGAATTGCCTCGGCCCACTTCGTAAAGTAGTCGATGAAAACGATGATATCATGGTGTCCTCCGGCCGAAGCTGGATTACAAGTCATGAAGTAAACCCCCCACTTAGTGAAGGGTCCTGCTGTGTTAACAGGATGGAGAGGAGGCGGGTGTGCTCGCATTTTCTTGGTGAAAAACCGACATGGTTGACAGTGTTTCACGGCTTCCACGCAATCTTTAAAGATGGTGGGACAAAAATACCCAGCACGCAGTATTTTCTGGGTTGTTTCCAACCCAGAAAGATGACCCCCATAGGCTCCACCATGGGCATCATTCAATACTGTCTCGGCTTGCTCCAGGGTTAAACAACAACGTAAATTGGAATCTACCCCACGTCTATATTGTGTGTTAGAAATGATGAGGTAATTCCATGCATGGTTTTTAAGTTTCCTCAGCGTATCTTGACTACAGTATATATAATGAAATTGAAATCAATTTAACATTAACTACAATCAGATATCCAACAAAAGAGACATTTCATTGGGACGAGAAGGGTATTTACACCTTTTATTGTCAAAGAAATGTAGATAAGTACAGATATACCTGATCTGTCTAGACACTTCTGCAACCAAGTCCTGGGCTCCTGCTCCTCACAGTGACTTAACAATTCATCCAGCGTAATAGAAGCTTCTTCTTCCTTCATTGGCCTCTCCCTCATGGCTTCCCCTTGTATTTATGGGACAAGGCTGGATGTTAGATTCGTGAGGCATTTTAATTGGGAGGTTGGGGGATTTACAGAACCAACATCAGCTAATCCTAATTCGTAATCTTAATATATTTTTTCCATTCATCTTAACATGTGAGCAAGTATCATAATAGTAGAACCGCATTCAGTATGCAACTTTTTTTCTTTACAACTAGCACACACATCTTTTGAGGTAAGTGCGCGGGTTCTCTTCAGAAGAACCAGCGTTTAGAACGCTAAGTGTCAGTGGTAATAGTAGCGCACACATAGTGAAAACTGTAGAAAAAATATGTTTTCAGTTGAAGATGTATGATCTTAGCAATAAATCATCCAAGGTCAACCTAGCTCTTCCATCCATAGTGTCCTTTTGTGTGATCGACAGGGCAATGTGATCACGGACGGAGAAGTGCAGATTTGACCTATAACAGAAGCCCCCTAATGTGTGAGGTCAGAGGGAAATGATGGCCGAAATAAATTATAATTCCAAGTCAGAGGAGGAGCAAGAAACCGTAGAATGAAGTCACAAAAGTACCTGAAAACAACGATCAATTTCAGTGAGCAATTATAATCTTGACATCATATATATGTTCGGTATGATACAACATGATATTCAATACATAGATGGGAGATGTATATATAGCATGGTCACTGAAATAAAAGCGTGGATCCATGTCAAAGATAAGAGATCATAGCCATAACAACAAGCTGGATCTATGTCTCATGAAGAGCCGAAAATGGGTGTGGCTCAGTCTTGCGCAGCTTGGGTGATAACATGAATATGGTGATGCTGTCAGAGTCCCAATGTCTTCATCCAAACAACCCAAGGTACAAACCCTAACCATGTGAATAAATGAGCTGGAGTCGAACATGGGGGGTATCGTTTGATTACCGTTCATTGAAGTATACCGTTAACAAACGTGAGGGATTCCATCGATAATGATAATGGGGTTCAAGGTACCTAGTACGTTCCAACAAGTGTGAATACGTGGACTTGAATTCGAACACTTGAAGAACCTGTCGAATAAGGGACATTAATGTATTCCCATTATCCAACAGTGAGAGAAACTGCCACTAATGACTGTAATCCCCAAGGTACTAGCCGAAACTCTAAAATTCATTCCCAGAGTATGATGAGTTGAAGTCGATGGGAAGAAGTCCGTTGGAAGGGAGGCCTTAAGGCATCCTCCATCATCCAACACGAGGAACACTCATAAGATTGAGCTGATTTGGAGTAGGAAAAATACAAGATGAAACAAACTGACACCAGGATGGCGGACACATGAAGTCAAGGTTACTGCAGAATGGCTGACACAGGTTGTATCCTTGAACAATGAGCAAGACACAAAAGTGACTTAGGTAGCTTTAACATTATGGGAATGTGATATAAACTTGAAATGTAGGAGACATTAGTAGATTCTCCATATGATTGAAAGAATAGCCAATTGGAGGAGTAAAAACTATGAGATCAGGTTCACCCTAAGGTCAAAAACTGAAACTCAACTGAATGATGGACTCAAATAGGTGTTGTGTTCAAGGACATGACTGACTAGCTTCCTTTGAAACTGAAAAGATGTCTAATACCCTTCTCTTCCCTTATTCTTTTTGTCAAAAGAATATCCTTCTTGTTATTTTAATGAGTCCAAGATAGAAAACTCAATAGTCTTCATTTTTTACAGAGTTTGAAGAAAACATAGACGAATACTCTATAACACTGATCCATGGATTTTAATATCGAGGCTAGATCGTTTTATGCTCACCGGTGTTTTCTTTTCTAAGGAGTTTGAAAAAACTTAAACAATAACTCCATACACCTACTCATGGATTTTAGTATCGAGCCCGAGTTGGTATGTGCTCGTTGGTGTTTTTTTAAAGAGTTTGAAAAACTTAAACAATACTCTATATACCTTCTTGTGGATTTCACATCGAGCCCGAGTAGGTGAATGCTCATTGGTGTTTTCCTGTTTCGAGAGTCTGAAAACCCTAAAGAAGACTCCAAAAGGTCCTTTTTCGTACAGTTAGTCTCCTCACCCGAAAAAGTGTAAAACAATGAGAGAAGAACTCTTCTAGCCACGTATGACTAGAGTATTCCTTTTTCGTAAATAATCCACAAAAGTACAGAAAAGGGGTAAACTTATACTTAAGCGGATGTCGCTTCAAATCCTTTAATGAGTCTGAAAAGACAACTATACTTGACAATCTTGTCATATTTAAAGAGTCTAACAAGATCTTAGAGAGAACTCCATAAAAATATTTTCTGTAAAGGTTTAACGAGCCCAAAAAAGTAAACTCGTGACCTCCTTACTGTTTTTAATGAGCTCAAAGGAGATATGGAAGAATGCTCATAGCTTCCTTACTATTTTTAATGAGCTCGAAGAAAAGGTGGAATAATTATCGTAGCCTCCTTACTGTTTTTAACGAGATCAAAGAAAAGGAAGAAGAATGCTCGTAGCCTCCTTACTATTTTTAACGAGCTCCAAGAAAAGGTGGAAGAATGCTCGTAGCTGGATCAATGTTCAAATGAATGGCATACTACATTATAGACTCTAGGAAAACTTCATCAGAAGGAAGTATATTATCCCAGATGGAACACATATCTAAACATTAAGATGGATTCATCACCTGGTCAATTGCTGGGACCCAACCCCGAGAAGGTAAGCATGAATTAAAAGGCTTATTCTTAGTAGAAATTGGAGTCAAGGAACAATATGCCACATAATTTGATTGTGACATGGTAGTGCCGATTGACGGGGGACATACTTGGTATATAGTTGGGTAATAAGAGGGATCAACAAATGCAAGTTGATCGATAGTGACAATGCTTTCGTTGTGAGGAAAATGCATCACACGAAAGAGCGTAGACACCACAGCCTGCATAGCATATACGTAATCACTCCCTAGGATCATATCAAAATCCATAGGGTCCTTTAAAACCATAAAATCAACTAAGACTGTTTTTCCACTCAAAGTAACAGGTACTTGAGGGAGGAATCCCAATAGTTCACTAGGTCTTCTATCGAAGGTCAACGGCCAAGTAATAGCTAGAACAAGGTTAGGAAAACCTAAATCTCTCCAAGCATAAGGGGATAAGATACTAACATAGGCTCCTTCATCTACAATACATTGGTGAACCGCATGGTTCTCGATATCAACCTTTATCTGAAAAGGTGTAAAAGAAGGAAGGTGAGGTCCAGTTAGACTATTCCAATCAAAGGAGATGATCCCAAAGCTTGGTAGGGGTTCACTCAGCATAGATGAAGTGCCCCCTTTTTCAGAAACATACGAATTGGTAATGCAGAAGACTTCAGGGACAGGTGCATCAGTCTCTGGAGGAATGATGGGATCAGTTGAATATTGCATCGATTCGATCACTTCACTCTCCGAAGTAAGAGTAGGGTTAACCAAAGATTGCATTGGTTCAACCACATCTTCAACCAAAGGTTGACTAGGTTGTGGGGAATCTATAAGAAATTTAGGAGTAGAGGATCCTTCGGGGGTATCGTTTGATTACCGGTCATTGATGTATACCGTTAACAAACGTGAGGACTTCCAACGATAATGATGATGGGGTCCAAGGTACCAAGTACGATTCGCCAAGTGTGAATAGATGGACTTGAAGTTGAACACTTGGGAATCCTGTCGAAGAAGAGACATTGATGTATTCTCATCATTAAACAGCGAGGAAAATTGCCACTGGTGACTGCAATCTCCAAGGTACTAACCGAAACTCTAGACTTCATTCCCAGAGTAAAATGAGTTGATGTCGATGGGAAGAAGTCCGTTGGAAGGGAGGCCTTAAGGCATCCTCCATCATCCAACTCGAGGAACACTCAACTGGTAAGAGATGATATGGAATAAAATGTAACAAGACTGACACTAGGAAGGCTGACACATGAGGTCAAGGTAAACTGCAGAATGGCCGACACAGGGTATATCCTTGAACATTGAGCATGACATAAGGTGACTCGGGCAGTTTCGGACATGATGGGGTAAATAATAAGTCTGAAATGTAAGAGACATTAGCAGACCCTCCATATGGTTGGAAGAATAACAACTGGGGGAGTAAATAACTCGGAGGAAAGGTTCACCCTGAGGTCAAAAACTAAACCCAACCAACAAGATAGACTCAAGTAGGTGCTGTGTTCAAGGATAAAACTGATTGAACTGCCTTTGACAATGAAGATATGATATGTCTTTCCCATCCCTTATTCTTTTTAGATAAAAGAATACCCTTCTTGTTGTTTTAATGAGTCCAAGAAAGAATGAAAACTCAATAGATCCAACCATGTAAATAGTTTAACGAGCCCATAGGAGGAAGACTCGGGACCTTCTTCATTATTTATAGAGTTCGAAGAAGAGATAGAAGATTACTCTATATTACTGATCTCTGGATTTTAATATCGAGCCGAAATCTGTTCTTGCTCGCCGGTGTTTTCAATTTTAAGGAGTCTGAAAAACTTAAACAATAACTCCATATATCTGCTCGTGGATTTTAGTATCGAGCCCAAGCAAATTAATGCTCGCCGGTGTTTTCCTGTTTATAGAGTCAGAAAAACTTAAACAATCCTCTTTTCACCTATCCGTGGATTTTATATCGAGCCCGGTATGGTCTGTGCTCGACGGTGTTTTCTTGTTTATAGAGTTGAAAAACTTAAACAATCCTCTACTTACCCTCTCGTGGATTTCACATCGAGCCCGAGTAGGTGAATGCTCGCTTGGTATTTTCATGTTTAGAGAGCCTGAAAACCCTAAAGAAAGGCTCCAAAAGGTCCTTTTTCATGCAGTTAGTCTCCTCCCCCGAAAAAGTATAAAACAATGGAAGAAGAACTCTTCTAGCGCATACAGGAGTATACCTAGAGTATACCTTTTCCGTAGTTAATCCACCTAGGCCCGGAAAAGGGGTAATTCTATACCTGAGTGGATGAGCCTTCGATTACTTTAACGAGCTCGAAGAGGACAAGCTTGCTCGGAAAACTTGTTTAGGTTTAAATAGTCCAAACAAGGGCTTAAAATGACTTAAAGGTCAGCTTCTAGGATCATAGCTTCATACTCTGCCAAAACTGGTTCTTCAACAAAATATTAGTTGATGCGGCAAAAATCTCGAATGATATATGAATTTGAAATATTTTACTAGTTGAAAAGATCTATCATCAAGAGTTTTTAAACTTAGGAGATGAATCCGACAAAAATTAAATGAAAATTGAGCTTGGATTAGTATTGTACCCTATGTGTGTTTCAATTGATTAATTAGGTATTTTGAAAAATTTTGAAACTATAGAAAATTAAGCAATAGTGGGTAAAAATCAAACTCAAATTTATATATATAATTTTATTTTAAAATCAAATTCCAAATTGTTTTGTAGGGCAAAGATTGGGGCAACCTTTTGCAATTTTCAAATCTCTGTGGCGATCAAACCGAGCATCCAAACGTCGTTTTTCTTCCACCAAGTAAGTTAGAATTCACCCTATTTGCATTTTCATGGTTTAGTTTTCAATTTTTGAGCAAAAAATGGCTTGCAACGTGATGCTCACAAGCGTTGCTACGCGGGCGCTATTGTGCTCAAGCAGAGTAGCGCCCATACGTGATTGTGTAGTATACACAGTAGTGCTCACTTATGAAAACCTACATACAAGCGCCGAGACTCAAAAAATTCTCATTTTTTATGCAGGATGGTTCTTCAATGGAGGGAGAGGGAACATGAGGACATGGATAGGTTGGCCATGCAAGATTCGGCTACCCTCCACGCTCTCCGAAGATGCGGTTTATTGAAGTTTTATCGAACCGTAAACATGAGGGCTTTAAACAAACTGTTTTGAAGACTTATTCAGTACTGGGATGTGGATACCAATACTTTTGTCATCCATGGGAAAACATTGGAGCTTACAGTTGATGACATATATTTCATTACTGGTCTCTCATGGAGAAGAGATGTAATCAATCTGAAAGGGTCTTCTCGTGTGGGTGTAAGATCTGTACAAGAGTATGTGAATACTTATTGCATTGTCGGAGCTGAGAAATCGGGAAGTCAAGTCTTGATTTCAGCCATTGAAGGCCTCCCCTTGAAAGTGATAGTGAGCATGATCAACCGAGTGGTAGGTAGTGCTTCACAACACTTAGCTTCCAGGAACTCTATGCATATTGGTGTACAATGCTTACACGGTCATGTCTATGATTGGTGTACTAGTTTACTGGCAAACATGGAATCTCAATTGACAGGTTGCAAATCTGGCACAATGAAGAATTTTGGGTACGGTAGTATTTTGTGTACTTTCTTCTTTGAGAGGATGCCTGCTATCAGTTTGGGTATGCCTCTACCTCAGGTTAACCCCCGTGAGCCCAGACTAGGCCGTTGGGGTGACATATTCCTCCGCCAGGGTGGTGGGGAAAGTCACTATTGTTATCATACTGATGATTTCTGGGGGTGGTGGGAGAGGCAAGTGCCCGCTTTTGAGCAGTTTCCATATGCTGGATTGGATTTTCGTCATGATCCAGAACTGGTGCTTCCTCCAGGTGGAGCCTGGGGAGATATTGGTATGTTTTAAATTTTGAGAATTATTTAATTTTTTCAAACTTTTTCAAGTATTTGATTTTTATAAATGAATTTTGAAGTTCTAATCAAGTGTCACATGCAGATGTTGGGCCTGTTCGTCCTGAGGGACATCCTACCATCTTTGTGAGGCCAGCTGATATTGCTGCAGCAGATGCTATGTTGGGGACCCTGGAGAGAAAAGTGAGTCGGTTGACTCACGAAGTTCCTGGATGCTGTATGGATCAGATACCTGTTGATATGCAAGAAGATGTTGTTGGGGTGCCCCTAGCATGGCTTAGGGTGCTGCGGAAGATAGCTAGGCTAGTCATATGCTATCGCAATGCAGTAGATGATGATGTGGTCCCTCCTTCTCCATAGGAGAGGGATACATTCTATGTATATATTTTTGAGGCTACTATGCCTAGTTTTTGTACTTTTATGACATGACTTGATAGACTTGTGACCCAAAACTCATATATTTTTTGATACAGTATCGGCTATATACAGTATCGGTTATTGACATGTGTATGTGTTTTATGTGTGCAATGTTGTTTATGAAAATGTATGATGCAAATGCCAGTCTAACACATAGTTTGCTAATGAATCAGCTAGTGTGTTTAAACTTCTTGGAATGTGTTCATATATGATAGAATCAAATTGTCTTTCCAATAATCTAACTTGTAGAAACTGACGTAGCAATCCAGGATCCCTAATCTGATAGACACCTGTTAACTGAAATACAATTAATTGTGAGTCAAGCCTTACCTCCAAATGTGAAATGCCATGACTGAGAGCATCTTAGATAAGTTCTATAATTGCACTGTATTCAGCCACATTATTCATGGTAGGACCCAAATAAACCCCCCTCGAAGAGACAAGTTGGCCAGCGGGTGAATAAATAACCCAAGCTGCTGCAGCCAACTGACATGTGTGGCGACTGGCGCCATCAGCAAATCCTAAGAAGTGTTCGGTTGACATCTAGTACACGAAACGAAAAAACACACATAAGATTAACTAACGAGCATAACAAAACTAGCTTTACAAAAATATACAGCTATGTTACAAGAAAAAGTACTTCAGCATAAGCATAGTACTTCTTCAGGTAGAGCCCATTTCTAGGCTCGACCAACTTATTACCTTCGTAATCTATCAGTTCATAGGCACCTTTCTTCAATACTTTGGAAATTATAAAAGGTCCGAGCCACCTGGATTTGAATTCGCCAGGTCCTAAGGGTTCTTTGTCTTGATCCCAAAGCAGGACCAAGTCTCCTTCAACGAAAACCCTAGGTTTGGCGGATTTGTCGTACTGTCCTTTGACTCGTTTTTTGTGGACCTCATTTGTTGTGAGCGCGTCTCGGCGCTGTTCATCTAGATGTTCTAAGTGTAACAAAAGTTCTTCTAGTATTGAAGTATTTGGTAGTAACTGAATTGCTAGTTTTAGCGAAGGAATCTCGCATTCAATTGGTACAACTGCTTCTATCCCATGCACATGTTGGAAGGGAGAGAAACCGGTAGCAGTATTAACGTTGGATCGGTAAGCCCAAAGAGACGGGTACAACATGATGTGCCAGTTATTTCGACTGGCATTAACAGTTCTTTGTAGTATAACCTTTAAATTTTTGTTCACTGCTTCAACTTGTCCATTCGCCTGTGGATAGTATGAAGACGAATGTTCTTGTCGAAAACAAAGCATTGTATACAACTCAGTCATCATGCTATTTTGGAAATGACTGCCATGATCAGTCACTATCTCTTTAGGTATGCCAAACCGTGCTATGATCTGATTAAACACGAAATAAGCAGCAGTTTCTCCATCTGCCTTAACAGTAGGCATTACCTCTGCCCACTTAGTAAAGTAGTCAACGGCAACGATGATGTAATGATGTCCTCCAGCCGAAGCTGGATTGCATGTCATGTAATCAACCCCCCATTTTGTGAAGGGACCTGCTGTAATTACAGGATGAAGAGGAGCTGGGTGTGCCCTCATTTTCTTAGTGAAAAACTGACACGGTCGACAGTGTTTCACCGCTTCCACACAATCTTTAAAGATCGTGGGCCAAAAATATCCGGCACGCAGTATCTTCTGAGCTGTTGCCAACCCAGAAAGATGTCCCCCACAAGCTCCACTGTGGGCATCATTTAATACTGCTTCGGCTTCTTTTCGAGTTAAGCAGCGTCGTAAAATGGAATCTACCCCTCGTCGATATAAAGTATCTGAGATGATAAGGTAGTTCTTCGCATGGCTTTTGAGCTTGCGTCGCTCTTCTAGAGAAAAAGTAGTAGGACATCTCAAAGTCTGGAGATATACTAAGATATCGCCGTACCATGGGTCAGAGGAAGCAATGAGGAAAATATGTTCGTCTGGGAATGATGATTCTTCCTCAATGTATTCTAGGTCACTTGGAAATTCTGAGATTAACTCAGCGAACACTAGTGATTTCTTCGACTTGGCTGATTGGAAGACCAAATCGAACTCCTGTAGAATTACAATCCATTTATTATATTTCCCCCCAATGATTCATCGAGTGAGAACGTATTGGAAAGGATTGACTTCTGCTATCATAGTAGTAGTTCATAAAAGTATATAGTGATGAAGCCTCTGTACCGCATAGATCGCGGCAAGTGCCAACTTCTCAACGTGCGAGTATTTAACCTCAGGGGCTATCAATGCACGAGAAAGATAGTAGACAACATGTTCTTCGAGCATATCATCTTCCTCAACCAAAACTATACCAATTGTATTAAGAGATGCTGCCAGATATAGAAGAAAATCTTTTGAGTAGTCTGGCGGGCTCAACAAGGGTGCTGAAAGGAGTGCCTTTTTTAAAGCTTCAAAGGATGCTTGAGCAGCGTCATCCCACACAAAGTAGGAGTCTTGTTTGAGTAGCCTCATAAAACCTTTGGTAATTTTAGCGTAGTTTATGATGAATCGTCGTAAGAAATTAGACATGCCTTGCAGACTTTGGAGTTGTCGCAAGGTGCGAGGAGGAGGCAGATTTACAATCGCCTCTACTTTCAGCGGGTCAACCATTATGCCACGACTGGAGACAATGAAGCCCAGCAGACGCCGCGATTCGACACAGAACACACACTTATTAGGATTCAAACGAATCTTATATTTTCTGCATCTTTCAAACACTTGTCTAAGATGGGCTGGATGATCCCGTCTCTTTCGAGATCGCACCGGGAGATCATCTAAGTAAGGTTCTACAATGTGTTTGATATCATGAAAAGCGAAATTCATCGCACGCTGGAAGGTAGCTCCAGCATTCTTCAAGCCAAATGGCATTTTCCGATAAGCGAAGGTGCCCCACGGGCAAATGAAAGTTGTTTTATGCTGGTCTTCGGGTTTGATTTCTATTTGATTGTATCCCGAAAAACCATCCATGAAAGAGAACATCTCATGTCCTGCACACGCATCTATAATTTGATCGATAAATGGTGTGGGATAGTTGTCTTTCGGAAAAGCTTTGTTCAAATCCAGGAATTCAGTACAGAATCTAATAGTACCTTGCTTCTTATCAACCAGGACGGGGTTTGAAACCCATTCCGTCATGTCAATCGGATAAATGAAACCAACTTTAAGCAATTTTTCAACCTCCGCCTTGATGGCGACCGCTTTTCTAGGGTTCACGGGATGGAGCTTTTGTCTTACAGGTTTTGTGTTAGGGTATGTCGTAATGACATGCTCCACGATGGATGGGTCTATACCTGGCATCTCCTCATATGACCAAGCAAAAACATCGCGGAATTCTTTAAAAAAATTTGTATACAGAGCGATCTCTTCTGGAGAACAGTCTGCACCAATAAAAATGTTTTCCATGACCCCGGGTTTGGTGGAAATGTTGATTGGAATTGTTCTTGAAATATTAGCCATATTTCCTTCAGCATAAACAACTCTCGAAGTAGAAGGAGAAGATGAAAAATCAACCAATCCACCGGGTCTCACAGGGAATTCTCCTCTCTCAATCCTGTCTAGATCTGGAAGCATGTAGGACCTATGATGCATATGTTCCCAAGGTTGATCCAGGCCCATCATGACTTCTAAGATGGCTTCATCAGATGGAAAAACCGTATCTAAACAATCGAACGAGTGAGTGGAATTCAGTGACCGTGCCAGAGCATAGTCCATATCTAACTCAATAGAGACTGGTGGAGTCATGATATGTTCCATTGTAGTGTGTTGTGTTTCCATATAGGCCACTTCTACAATGGATGGAGACACAAAAGGTTCTGACATAGTAGGAAGGATCCAAGGATCAGTTCTTAAACCAACCGTGAATGTTTCGGTAGCAGTACCCACATCAGAACGCATAAAAAGAACAGGGGAGGGGATGTTGAAAGTGCCTATTAACGACCCATACAACCCTGCTCCTAAACTCTCATTAACCGGGGCGGTTTGATCAACTAAAGGAACTGTGGTTTCCGAAGAAGTCGGGTTGTTTCTCTGAGTGAAAGAAAGTTGATCGACTGTAACGATCTTACCTTCAAATGGGAACATAACAACTCGAAAAACTGCTGATGCAATGGCTTGCATGGCATATGTCCAACTCCTGCCCAATAACATGTTGTAATCAAGCGGAGCGTCCAGAACTTCTACTTCTACAGCAACTGTCTTACCGGCCAATGTGACACCAAATGATGGCAAAACCCCATGTGGACGGAAAGTTCTACCATCAAATGTAGTAAGCCGTGTGTTAGAAGGGGCTAACTCAGGGGAACCTAAAGCTTTCCAATAGGAAATTGACATTACGCAAGTCGACGTGCCTTCATCTACGATAGCTTGTCTGATGGTCATTGGACCATAAACAACTTCAATCTGAAGAGCAACGTGATAGGGAAACTGGTATTTGAAATCAGTCATATCAAATCGCGCAGACATGTTAGAGGATTCCATACTTCCAATAGCTACCAGAAGTGCATTCCGTTGTAAAGGACAACTTTGCAAGACTTCTAAAGTAGACATGGCACAAGGGGTCTGGGCTAAATCTTCAACCACATTGTAGTTGGAAGCGGCCCGAGTGTTGGGATTGTGCGATGCCCGTTTCAAGACACCTTTCAGAATCTTGGGCATTGGGTCCACAGGTATGTGGAGTGGAGTGGAGGATTCTGGAATCTCCTTATCCTTTTTCTATGCGTCCGGGGTATAATTCCTGGCTCTCATTTGTAAGAGTGCATCCGAATTAACCATGTTAATAAAAGTTTGATCAACCGTAGCATGTGTGGTGCCCCCAGTGTTGGAGGTGCCAGAAGTTGAGCTCTGCCCTTTAGGAAATGGATATTTCAGGACGGCAGGCTTCTTTTCTCTTAAGAGCTTCTGGGCTTCTTCAAGCAGAGGGCATTGGTGAGTAAGGTGGTTCTGCTTGCAAAGTTTACAAGGGAACTTAACCTTCTTTTCCTCTTTGTTACCCTCTTCGGCATTCTCTTTTTTGGGATTTTTTTGGTTCCCCTCTCCTTTCTTGCCCTTCTTTTTGTTATTGGGCTGCCGAGGGCCCTTTTGATTGTTTTGAACCTGATTGACAGGCTCAGAAGTAGAAGGAGAGGTTGTGACGGAAGAAACATCTGCAGTCGATTGTTTGAATGATAAGGCATGAACCTGTTTGGTCAGTGCTTCGAAAGCTGCAGATTCAACTGAACCCACTATGCCGTCAGCATGTGGTCCAGGTTTAGGTCTACTCAGATCGGTATTCGATCGTGGTGCATCAGGTATGATCTCATACAGTAACCCAAATTGTGCATAAACGAGGTCTAACTGCTGGGTCCGTAGGATGGCTTCTTCCTCGTTAGATACTCCAGATGTAGCTACTTCCTTAGAATATAAGGAAGGAGTGATTTCAAATACCACTCAAGAAGGAATTCTGGAGGTATGTTGGCCTTAATGAGCCTCTTCCGTCTTCGCCACTCCTGAATGTGGTTAGATAAATGAGTGGCTTTATTTTTACTAAATGTAGACAAAAGGTCTGTTCCGGCATCATATCGAACAGGAAGATGGAAGTGATTCAAAAAGACAGTCGCGAGATCTCCAAAACTAGAGAATGTTGCTGCAGGTAACTCAATGTACCATTTCGCTGCAGCACCAGTTAAGGTCCTTTGGAACAGTCTCAACCTAATGGAGTATTCATTTAATGAATTCGAGGAACACCATAAGTGGAAAGTAGTGACATGGTCACTAGGGTCTTCACCTGCTTTGCCTTCGAACTTTGGAATGTCCGAGGGTAACTTGGTGGGAACTGATGGCCATGTAGCATTATGACACACTGGATCGTTGGTCAGTTTGGAAAGATCTGGCAAATTTAAAGTAGCCAGAAATGGTAAACGAGGCCGGTAAGACGGTACTTGATAAGCCGGGGTCGAAAAAGGGGAACCACCCATAGTTTGACCCATAAACTACTGGTAGGGGTTTCCCCCAACAGTCTGCTGGTAGGGGTTGCCCCCAACCATCTGTTGATAAGGGTTGCCCCCGACCATATGCTGATAGGAGTTTCCACCTACCATCTATTGATAGGGGTTGCTCCCAGCTACTTGTTGGTAGGGGTTGCCCCCTGCCATCTGTTGTTGTGCGAAAGAGTTATTAAAATTTCCCCACCCATATGAAAGTGGATTAGTGCTCTGTGGGTTCATCCACTGTGGCTGGGTGTTAGCCCCGCCATATTGCTGGTTAAAAATATTACCCCCTCCCCCTGAAAATAAGGAAAAAGGGACGCATATTACATTGATTCATGTTAGGGCCTGCAAAGGTATTGAAACCAGTGGAAGCTGATGTAGACGGTGCAGTCATGGTACTCATGACCGACATGGTTGCAGAAGCACTTGGTCCTACAACAGGTGTGGAAATCCAAGTACTAGGTATCTGATATAACGGTTGAAAAGCAGGAGGTGGTGCAAAGTTGGTTGTACTTCTAGGTCCAACAGTAGGTGTAGGGATAGATTCCATCGTTGTTGAACTTGGCATACCTAATGTACCAGTATTAAAACTGAAAGACGGAGTAGACACAGATGTGGTCTGTGCCTGACTCGGTGTAGCAGTAAAAGAAGGATTTACTGTGTTAGTGTTCATACCTAAAGTGGGAGTTTGGGGAACTCCCTGTTCACCTCCTATATTAGACATCAGATGTCCGGGTAAGGAATTGTATGCACTGTAATGAGGCTGCTGGAAACCAACAGGTGATAGAAGCGGAATTCTAGTATTGGTCAAAGGAGGATTGAAAGGATTGCTATACTCCGCAGAAGTAAGATCTTCAACCTCAACTGAACTAAAGTGTCGCTGATCTGGGGTACCTGGTTGTGGTTCCTCAGGAACCTCTATTTCAGGGTTTTCTGTTGCAATAATTTCCTCAGGAAATTCTGTTTCAGGAGTAGTTTCTGAAGAAATACCGGGGTTTACCCGCTGTCGTCTAGATGGCTGTAAAGGTTCTGTTCTAAGTGGTGGAAGGTTTTGAAACCTTCTCGATCTACAAAGATCTTGATTCTCCGTGATTATATATATAAAATAACAGACTAGAACCTAGTGGCCACTACAACTAGGGGGCAAACAGCATGCCAACTAAAAATTCCTAAGTATGCAAACCAGGCAAACAAAGATGCCTTCCGGAGAAGAGTCTGGGATGATGAGGGCCCAGAACAGATCAACGAATGAAGAAAGACAGTTACCTCGGGTCCACAATACAATGACTAAGGGTGCAAGCTCTGGAATCACCCAACCTCCCTCCCAAAGACCTGCAAGGGATTTCCTCCCATGTCTATCTTAGGTACAGCAGATATACCCTCTGCTGTCACCTGTGTATGAACCTAGAGTCAGATACTAAGGATACCACAACACCGAAAACACCTGGGGGAACAGTCATCGGTCGAATCAGAAAGCGTGGGCAGGGTAACTAAGCCCGAAACTCGAAAGAGTCCCCAATACGCGATCCAATCCTGGCGTATGCTCGAAACAGAAAGTAGGAGGATTATTCCCAACAATCTGATCTCGCAATGACCTACTGCATAGATCCCAGGCAAGCTTTGAGTGAAATGGGTTTACCTGTGATAGTCCAACTATGATTTTTGTGTAATGTGTGATCTTGAGTGGTTTAAGGTGATTTAAACTCAAGATCCTAACCAAGACTAGTTGGTGTAGTGTATCCCTAAAAAGAAAAATTGTTTCTATTTCATTTTATTAAAATTTTTTAGGGTTGTTATTACTCAAAAGGTAGTGCTTTTGTGTGGCGTGGTTGCAACAAGAAAACAAAAGTGCATAAAATCAAAACTTTCTACAACAAAGCTCTTTTCATTTTTTCATTTACTTCTTTTCAAAACTGAAAATCTGAGTAAATATACTAAAAAAAAATTTTTTGTTTTCTTTTTGGAATTGTACAAAATATCCTATGCTATCTTGTAACAACAAAAACAAGTCTTATTCAACTTAAACTACCAAATTTTTTGCTTTTTTCTATAAACAAAAAAGAACTATATAAAGATGGAAAGCAAAATAAAACTTATGTGCAATGTGTGTAAGTATGGCTAAACAAGTTCTTAAGCTTATAGCTGTCAAGACACTAGCTCAAAAAAGACTTGATCTACAGGTTTTTTGCAAAGAAAAATCCTCTAAACTCAGAAACAAAGTGGGAGAAAACAAAGGAGATAGATACAAGAGGACTGACCTAAAGCATCTAACCCTAGTAAGACCACTATGCCAAGCAAAAAGTAGACAAGCAAGCTGCCAAAATACCCTACTAACACAAGGAACTGAGAAATGAATCAGCCTAAAGCACTTTAAATACACTTGAAACTAGACAACAAGTCCAAGAAGCTTGGAACTCAACAAGTTTGGAAGACACCCTAGAGGCTCTAAAATGGACCAAACCCTAAAACAAAGGATAGGATGAGTAGAGAGGAGACAAATGTTGCCACAAACAGCAGATACTAAAGTATGCAGGTTTATAAACTAGCAACATGCAGTCAGGGCCTAAAAAAGTGGAAGTGCTCACCACAGAACACAACCTAGTCTTCCAAAAAAGTCATAAATAGTCCAAACGTTACAAAGGTAAACAAGCGATTCAAAAGATGGAAAAAGACTCAAAGAAAGGTTCTATGACTTGAACAAAAGTTAAAAACCTCATACACCAGTCAAGGAGACCTAAAAGCAAAGTCAGCAAACCACCAAAAGGCTAAAAACTCAAGCAGACCACTAACAAACAGCTTCAGGAAACGTACCCTACTGTGCAGTAGGGAAACTCGCGCCCCTGCAGAGATGGGCACTACTGTATGTATGGCACAGTAGCGTATGGGCGCTACTGTATGCACAACAAAGTAGCGCTCATATCTTAAAGTTTTAAAAACTGACTTTGAAGGATACCAAAAGACTGATGGAAGCAGAAAGAAACAGGCAGGGGATACCTACAGGGTTTCTCAACACACCAAATGAGTCAAAACAATTCTGGGAAGACAAACAAGAAAAGGTTTCCTAGAGAAAAAACTCAACTATCCCCAGCGGAGTTGCCAGTTTGTTGGCGGGCAAATCTACCCTATAGTAAGGAAACTAATGCTATCAACTTGGTTGGGGTGACAGGTAAGTGTATTAATTGTATTGCAGAAATATTTATGAAAAGAAATGAGTTATGGACCTTGAGAACATACCTTTTAACCGGCGTCCGATCCTAGCTTTTGTTTTATCCCTCGCTCAGTCCTCAAATCCACCTTATGCTCAGTAAACCTGATTCTCTGACAGGCTCCTGCAACTTGATTCTAGGCTCTTGCTCTTCTCTGGCTTGAATATCTTCAGCATCAACTCCTCCAATGCAAGCTTCTTCTTTAGATCTCTATATCTCAAAGTTTCTCCATTAATCCATCTAACCTTTCTCTTTAGTATTCCTTGTATTTATAGGATTAGAGAAGTAGTTCAGGTCGATGTATGGTTATGGAGGAAGTTGGGGGAGTTGGAAAACTACCAGCAACTAATCCTCGTCGAGAAATTAATTTATTTTTTAATCATCTTTTAAGATGTACGCGACTCTTGTTCAGTGAAGTAGCGTTTAGGGCGCTACTATAGTGCTTGTCAACTAGCGCTCATCGAATTTTAAATGTTGAGCACTACTATGTTGAGAAGGAGTAGCGTATAGAAGGATATGGGCGCTACTATTATACACTGGAGTAGCGTATGGGCGCTAGTCTCTTTAAGTAGAGCAGCGCTCATATCTCAGAATGATATTTTTTGGGTTTTTCCAGTAATGTCAGGAAATGGAGTGAGTCAAAGTATCATCTAAGGTCAACATGCTCCTCCATCCAAGTTGTCCTTTTGTGTGATCAACAGCTCAAGGTGATCACGGACGGAGAGGTGCAAGTTTGACCTATAACATTCGGACATGGAACATACTCTCCGCACCTCTGGAATAGCAAGGCACAGGTGAGTAAGGTGATCTCCCTTACAAAGTTTACAAGGGAACTTTGGCTTCCGTTCTATAAGATTAGACTCCTTTACAACATCAATACTCTCAGCATGACTAGCATTGGCTGACAGCTTTCCCCCAGCATGACTTGCAGTGTTTGGTTGCTCAGAAGCAGAAGAATTTTGAATTACAGAACACACTCTTTGCACTTCTGGAAGTATAGGGCACAAATAGGTCAAGTGGTCTCCCTCGCAAAACTTACAAGAGAAATTAAGCTTATATTTATTAGGTTTGTCGACAATGTCAACTTTCTCAGCATGACTTGCAGTGGCTGATTCAGTGTCTCTAGTATGACTCACAGTAACTGGTGACTTGTCATTAATATGACCAACAGTGATCAATGATGTGTCCTCAACATGACCAACAGTGATTGAAGACATGCTTTAAATATGATTTGCAGTGGCTGAAGTTTGCTCCCAGCATGACCTCCAGATGCTGGGTAGGTGCCCCCAGCATGATTTTCAGAGGCTGTGTGGGTGCCCCCTGCATGACTTTCAGAGGCTGGGTGGGTACCCCCAGCATGACTTCCAGAGGCTAGGTGGCTAGGTTCAGTATGATTTACAATGACTGAGTGAGTTCTCCCAACATGAACATCATAGGTTGGGTAGGTGCCCCCAGCATAACTTCCAGAGGTTGGTGGCTTCCCCCTTGCTTTGGCATCTTCTCTCTAATCTTCCTCCGTCTATTCCTTTTAGACTGATGGTTACTAGTATTACTACGTTCACCACATGAGGTAGAAGGAGGAGAAGAAGATGTTACTGGTGAGGTAGGCATAGGGTTTTGATGCTCTTGATGTGAAGTGCTTACTTGAGAAGCATCAGGAGAATGCAAGGCATTCAGAGTGGAAAACAACCAAACCGGTAGCCCTATAGTGAATCCCAAAAGATTCAAGGTAGCCATTAAGGGAGTACCAATGTTCCCAATAAATGGAAAAGCACAAGGAGCCCCTTGAACAGAGGTCCCTTGATTGGTGCTCACCGGGATGATATCCATAGTTTCCGACTCAATGAGTCAGAAATATCTAAGGCCAACTAAAAAACAAGAGGCACAAAGAGCACACCACTCAAAAGGTCCTAGGTAATCCAAACCAGGAAAACATATGCCTTCCGGAGGGAATTCTGGGATGATTAGGGCCCAGAACTAACCAATGAAGGATGAAGAATAGTTACCTAGTGTTGTGCAGGAAAATACCTTATAGTGGGGGAGATGACACTACCAACTTACATGGGGTGACAGGTAAATACATTCATGTTTTTCATTAATTACTACGAATGGAAAGAGATTAGGGTTCTGAAAGTTGTACCTTTTTAACGATGGTTGGTCTTAGCTTTCGCCGAATCTTCCACGATGATGAACCTGCAAAACAAGCTAACCTTCCTCAATGTATCTTGACCGTAATAAGTATGATGAAATTGGAAACAATTAGACAACAACTACAATCACATATTCAATTAAATATACATTCCATCAAATAGGCATTCAATTGGGACAGGAAGGGTATTTCCACCTTTTATTGTCAAAGAAATGTAGATAAGTACAGATATACCTGATCTGTCCAGACACTTCTGTAACTGATTCATGGGCTCTTGCTCCTCACAATGAATTAAGAATTCCTCCAACGTAACAATAGCTTATCATTCCTTCTAGGTCCCTCTCTCATGGTTTCCCCTTGTATTTATGGGACAAGGTAGGCAGTTGAATTTGAGAGGTGGTTGAATTGGGAGGTTGATGAAGTTGCAGAACCAACTTCAACTAATCCCAATTCGTAATCTTAATATATTTTTTCATTTCATATTAAGATGTGTGTAGGTTTCATACAAGTAGAGTAGCGCACAGTATGCAACTCTTGCACTTGACAACCAGTGTTTGCAACATTTTGGAGGATGTGCGCTGGTTGTCTTCAATAAGACCAGCGTTCAAAATGCTATATCACTATGGAAATAGTAGCGCACACATGGTTAAAATCGTAGAAAAATATGTTTTTCAGCTGAAGAGTGTGATCTCAGCAATAACTCATCCAGGGTCAATCTAGCTCTTCCATCCATAGTGTCCTTTTGTGTGATCGACAGAGCAATTTGATCATGGACAGAAAAGTGCAGTGCATATTTGACCTATAACACCTGGGGTCCACATACAGGTCCTCTGGGTGCAAGCATTTGAATCACCAAATTGCCTTCCCAAATTTATGTAGAGGGTTTCCTCCCACGTCTGTCCTAGGTACAACAGAAATAGCCTTCTGTCGTCACCTGTGTAGAGCCCTAGAGTATGGATACTAAGGATACCACAAATACGAAAATACCTGGGGGGACAGTCGTCAGTCTAGCCAAGATGCATGGGCAGGGTAGCAAATCCCGAAATCCAAAAGTACTTGAAGTACTAGTGGACCCCCGTACGCGAATCAACTTTGGTTTATGCTCGAAAGGAAAGTGAGGGGGTATCCTCAAAAGTTCCAGTCTCACATGACCTCGTGCTTAACTCCGGTTTGAGTGGAGCGTTCCCAGGATACTTTGATATAAGTGGGTTTGCCTAAAATATTGTCTTACTACAATTATTGAGCAATGAAACCGATTTCGGGCAGTTTAAAGTGATCTACCCCAAAATCCTAGCCTAAGCTAGTTGATGTAGTGTCAAACCTAAAAAAGAAAAAGTTTCTAATTGATGTTATTAGATTTTCTTTTTAGAGGCTACTTCTTACTCAAAAGGGTAGTGAAGTGTGTGGTATGGTTTATGATAGAAAGTAGAATGCATACAAATGATGCATAAAACTTCACAAAGACTCTTATTTTTCCGTTTATGTCTTTCAAAACAAAAGATAGGCAAATCCTAAGCATAAACATTTTTCTTTTTCCATTTTTTTTTTTTAAATTTCCAAAGCAAATAGCAAAGTAATCTATCCTACTTCGAAATAGTAATGGAAAATCTTACTACTAAGCTAACAATTTTCAATTTTTGATATTGTCTTCCATTTTGCAAAAGAAAATGAATCTGAAAAAGGGAACAAGCAAGATCTAACAAGAATGTGGGTAAAGAAAAAAGGCTTAATGGCTTATAGTAATCAAATCCAAATACTGACAAAGACTTGACCTACAGAGTTATTTTAGTGAAAAAACTCTAGATTTGGAACAAGATGCAAAAGAAAAGTAAAATTTGATGCATGCAAAAAAAAAAAAAAAACAAACGCTGCTCCTAAGCATCAAAAACCAAAGAAAAGCATTCGCCAAACAGGTAGGGTAGGCAAGCAAACCAAGGCAAATCTACCACCACATAAACTCAAAATTAAAAGCTATCAAGAAAACTTCAAGCAAACTCAGACTAACCTGAACCAAAGTTCAGAAGGTATCCAACCAATCAAGTCTTCCAAAAACACCCAAAAGACTCTAACTGAGGTTAAACCCTAAAATAAAAGGTAAAACCTAGGAAAAGTGCACGGGTACTATATCAGACAACTAGCACTCAGTGCGCAGGTTTGTAGACATACAACTCACGTTTAGGGAAACAGATGCGCTATTGTAACTTGCAGGGAGTCGTGCACAACTTTCAAAAGACCTAAAAAGAAAGCAAGGAAACCAAGGAAAAAAAGAACCTCTGAGAGGCTATAACAAGACCAATAAAAACACAAGGGTGTCTCAACATCAGTAGAGAGGCAAAGCAAAAGAAGGAACACACCCAACATTCAAAAATCAAACCCTGCAGCAAAAGGTTCAATCCTACAGGAAAGTGCGCAGCTGTATACACTAACAACTCGCGCACATTTCTAAAAGTATGTAGGTTGTAACACTGAAAACCCGCGTACATTTCTAAAAGTATGCAAGTTGTAATACTGACAACCCGCATACATTTCAGAAAATGCGCACCTGTATGCACAGGAAACACGTGCACAGGGACTGAAAGGAAATAAAAATCTTTGTACACTCAGACCTAAACCTAATAAAGGCAAAGGGAAATAATAAGGCAATGTTTGCAAACCTCACAGAAATCCAGAAGACTGTAAAGAATGAAGAAAACCTAAATAAGGTCCCCAGAGCAGAAACAACCGGTGCTCCCTAGTGGAGCCGCCAGTTCTATTGTGCAAGATAATACCTTATAGTGAGGGAAATGACACTATCAACTTACATGAGGTGACAGGAAAATACATTCATGTTTTGCATCAATTACTACGAATGGAAAGAGATTAGGGTTCTGAAAGTTGTACCTTTTTAACGATGGTTGGTCCTAGCTTTCGCCCAATCTTCCACGGAGATGAAACTGCAAAACAAGTTAACCTTCCTCACCGTATCTTGACTGCAATATATATAATGAAATTGAAAGCAATTTAACATTAACTACAATCAGATATCCAACAAAAGAGACATTTCATTGGGACGAGAAGGGTATTTCCACCTTTTATTGTCAAAGAAATGTAGATAAGTACAGATATACCTGATCTATCCAAACACTTCTACAACCGAGTCCTGGGCTCCTACTCCTCACAATGACTTAAGAATTCCTCCAGCATAATAGCAGCTTCTTCTTCCTTCATTGGCCTCTCCCTCATGGCTTCCCCTTGTATTTATGGGACAAGGCTGGAAGTTAGATTCGTGAGGCAGTTGAATTGGAAGGTTGGGGGAGTTACAGAACCAATCTCTACTAATCCCAATTCGTAATATTAATATATTTTTTCCATTCATCTTAACATGTGCGCAAGTATCATAATAGTAGACTAGCGTTCAATATGCAACTTTTGTTCTTTACAACTAGAACACACATCTTTTGAGTTAAGTGTGCGGGTTCTCTTAAGAAGAACCAGCATTTAGAATGCTAGGTTTCAGTGGAAATAACAGCGCACACATAATGAAAACTGTAGAAAAAATATTTTTTTCATCTGAATATGTATGATCTCAGCAATAACTCATCCAAGGTCAACCTAGCTCTTCCATCCATAGTGTCCTTTTGTGTGATCGACAGGGCAATGTGATCACGGACGGAGAAGTGCAGATTGACCTATAACAATTGGTCTCTGGAGAAAGTAGGGAGACACCTCAAAGTATGGAGATATATTAGGATATTGTTAGAATATTCCTATACTCCATCCTAGTCCTACCAGCATTATCATTATTTTGCATTTCAGTCATGCATGCATTTTTTCATGCAGTCATGCAATTGCATGCATCCCAGTCATCAACATGGTGTCCTCCAGCACCTAGTCCCCATTTTGCTAGCCCCGAGAGCTTCCTTCTGATCATTTCTAGTCCTCGTAGTGAATAATGTGCCCTCCTTTCACCTACCACATGTGAAAGGCGCCCTCTCTCACCTACCACTCCGTTACACTCAGTTAGTTCCTTGATTTATGGATCTGTTCCTTGATTCAAGGAAAGATGGCCTAGTTAACTCACTGAAACACTCTGATGGACCTCCAGAGAGCCTAGATTGACTGTTTTGACTCCAGTTAGCTCCTCGTGACTCCAGTTAGCTCCTCATGCGCCCTCCATCAGTGCTCCATGCATCAATTACACCTTCTACACCTAGTTAGACTCAGTTTGACACATGGTTGATGGTTACTTGTGCTTTGATGACACTCCAATGATCCTATGATCAATCCATGCAGGCTAATTCGAATTACACCCTTGGTATTCGAATCCTATGCATTGTAGCATTATTGTTTATTATACAGATTAATGAAACATGTGTGATTATTCTGCTCCTATCGGAGTTCTATTGCATCTATGTTCTGCTGCTCCATTCTGCACTCTTCTTCTATTTTCTGCTTAATTCTTCTTGTGAGGTATACATCGGCTCTTAGATCTACTGTGAATATTTTCACATGGTATCAAAGAAAGTTGAGAGTATAGTCTATCTCCATTCTTGAGAGTTTTTTGCAGTTCATTCAAAGTTCCAGCAGTTTCACCTTGTATTTTCTCCAGCAGTTGAGATGATCAATTCAAACACTCCTCTGACTCCTAGAATCCTGATTCCTTTGAATTACTTTGATTGGAATATTGATATGGAAATGTCCTTGAGAAGCAAATCTCTACACAGGATAACAATGGGAAGAGAAACTGAACCAAATTCAGCTATGGAGAGAACCAAGCATCTGAATCGATTAGATGAAGCCTTTGGTTACATGTGCATTCATATTTCTAGAGATCTATTGTTTCATCTATAAGGGTTGAAGACTCCAAGAGAGTTATGGTTGAATTTATAGGCCCTCTTTGGAAAACAAGATGAGCTAAGAGGCCATGTTCTAGAGAATGAATTGGTTTCCCTACAACCAAACAGTTTTGAGACCATTCAATAATTCTTCTTGAAATTCAAACATTTGGTTATGCAATGCAAGCAGTGTGGCATTGATAAGAAGGATGATCAATTGGTGCTCTCTATTCTGAGTAAGCTAGGATCTGAATTTTTTTTCTTTATATCTACCTTCCACTACGGGTGAATGTCAACCCCTGGAAGGAAGATGCCCTCAGAATTTTTTACTGCAGCTCTCATCCAAGAACAACACAAGTTTATCCAAATGGGTGCCATCAAGGCCTCCAATGATCAAGCACTTTTAGCTGGTGAAGCAAATAGTGCGAATATGAAAGGGAGGCACAAAGGAAAGGACAAGAAGCCATCTGAACCCAAGCTGAAATCCAAGCCAAGTATATCAAAAGGGGCCTCCAACTCCAAGAAGGACAAACAGAAAAGATCTGATGGATCTAAGTGTTCCTACTGCAAGAAAGGAAACCACCCAGAGAGATCTTACATGCACAAGAAAATAGATCAATTAACCAAGCTTCTTGAACATAACAACATTGCTCTTCCAAGAGATGCAAGAGTGTCTGATTCTGGAAGTGAATGTGATGGTCATGAGAAATGTCATGCATTGATGGCTGGATTTTTGAAATCAAAGGCCCTCCTTATAGATTCAAGAGCCTCCAACCACATGGTTGCTTTTGAAGAATCATTTTCTTCTTTAAATCTCAAAGATGGCCCTACTATTCACATGGGAGACAACTCTCAGATCTCTGCCAAAGGGATGGGTACAGTACATATGGAGCAGGGCAAGTTCAAGAATGTTCTATTCGTCCCCTCTCTAACAACAAATTTGTTGTCTATATATCAGATGACTCACACGGGATCACCAAAGATGGTCCCGACACAGTTGAGATTATAGATATCTCTACTGGGAAGACTATAGCGAATGGGTTTGCAAATCATGCCTCCAAGGCATACGAGTTCTCACATTTTCTGCCCTTATCTCTTCCTACGCCTTTGGAATCTAATGTAGATCTGAGTGACTCTTCTTCTAATGAAGATCAAGATCAAGATATTGATGTTGAGATTAAAGTTGAAGAACATTTAGATTCAGATCCAGAACCAACACATGCTCCCAATCCAGGGCCAAGGCCAATATGGGATCACACAATCCTTGAAACTGTTGGGAACATAGTTGAGGATTCATCTGATCATATAACTACCAGATCTCAATATCATGCCAACCTTGCATTATGCCATATACCTCTTCCTGAGAGATGTTGCATGATGGCGGGGTTTGATCCAAAATATTTTGGAAAGACTCATCATGAGCCATTCGTTCTAGTAGCAGAAAGGTTCCCTAAAAGACTTGTTTTGGACAATACATCTTCTACATAGTGGGAGGCACATCAGAAGACTAGATCGAGATCTAGCACCTACATTGGCATCCTACAGAGGATCAACTTGCCAAGTTTTTTTCCAAAGTTTTCATCGAGGAAATTTTTTTCCTTCTCTGCTTAGTATGATGGTTCTTTGATTTCCTTGCTATTCTTTTGAGGGGGGGTATTTTTCCCATGAGGTTTTCCCCATCTTGGTTTATGGATAGTTCTTATTTTTTTTTATCATTGTATGGGTGACCTTTGGTCCTAGTTACCAGGGCCCAAGATGGATTAAGGGGGGGTGTTAGGATATTCCTATACTACATCCTAGTCCTACCAACATTATCATTATTTTGCATTTCAGTCATGCATGCATTTTTTCATGCAGTCATGCAATTGCATGCATCCCAGTCATCAACATGGTGTCCTCCAGCACCTAGTCCCCATTTTGCTAGCCCTGGGAGCTTCCTTCTGATCATTTCTATCCCTCCTAGTGCATAATGCGCCTTCCTTTCACCTACCACATGTGAAAGGAACCCTCTCTCACCTACCACTCAGTTACACTCAGTAGTTCCTTGATTTATGGATCTGCTCCCTTATTTAAGGATAGATGGCCTAGTTAACTCACTGAAACACTCTGATGGACCTCCAGAGAGCCTAGATTGACTGTTTTGACTCCAATTAGTTCCTCACGACTCCAGTTAGCTCCTCATGCACTCTCCATCAGTGCTCCATGCATCAATTACACCTTCTACACCCAGTTAGACTCAGTTTGACACATGGTTGATGGTTACTTGCGCTTTGATGACACTCCATTGATCTTATGATCAATCCATGCAGGATAATTCGAATTACACCCTTGGTATTCGAATCATTTTCATTGTAGCATTATTGTTTATTATACAGATTAATGAAACATGTGTGATTATTCTGCTCCTATCTGAGTTCTATTGCATCTATGTTCTGTTGCTCCATTCTGCACTCTTCTTCTATTTTCTGCGTAATTCTTCTTGTGAGGTATACATTAGCTCTTAGATATGCTGTGAATATTTTCACAGATATCACCATACCATGGGTCAGAGGTCGCAATGAGAAAAATGTGTTCATAGGGAAATGACGAATCTTCCTCATTGCTGGTTGCGTCACTAGGGAACTTAGAGATAAGCTCGACGAACACCAAATATTTCTTTGACTTAGCGAATTGGAAAGTTAAGTCAAATGATTGCAGAATGACAATCCATTTATTGAAATTCTCATCGATGATACCTCGGGTTAATACATATTGAAAAAGATTGACCTCTGCTATAACTGTGGTTGTTCGCAATAAAATGTAATGACACAATGTCTGAATAACATGGATGGAAGCTAATTCCAACTTATCGACATGAGAATATTTGAGTTCATGAGTTACATATGCGCGAGATAGATAATAAATGACGTGCTCTTGGAGCTTGTCATCCTCCTGAGCAAGGACTATACCAATCGTGTAAACATATGCTGCGAGATATAGAAGGAATTCCTTTGTATAATCTGGAAGGATTAGCAGGGGGGATGATAGTAGTTCCTTTTTCAAGGCGTTAAACGAATCCTGCACAGCCTCATCCCATAAAAAATGGGTGTTTTCCTTTAGCAATCTCATGAATCCTTTGGTGATCTTAACATAGTTTATAATGAAACGTCGTAGAAATTTTGACATTCCCTTCAGAATCTGAAGTTGTCTAAGGGTACGAGGAGGAGGAAACTTGATAATAGCCTCTAATTTCAATGGGTTGACCATAATGCCATGACTAGACACAATGAAACCCAGTAAGCGTCCAAAATAGATGCAGAATACACATTTTTTAGGATTCAAACGAATCTTATAGTATCTACATCTTTCAAACACGAGTCACAAATGATCAGGATGATATCGTCTCTTACGAGATCTCGCGGGAGATCATCTAGATATGGCTTGAATACATGTTTAATTTCGTGGAAAGTGAAGTTCATGGCTCGCTGGAAGGTGGCTCCAGCGTTCTTTAACCCAAACGACATCTTCCGATAAGAAAAGGTACCCTAGGGAAAAATGAAATTCGTCTTGTGTTGGTCTTCAGGTTTTATCTGTATTTGGTTGTATCCCGAAAAACCATCCATGAAATAAAATATTTCATGGCCCGCACACGCGTCGATGATCTGGTCTATGAAAGGTGTGGGGTAATTATCCTTTGGATAGGATTTGTTTAAGTCCCTAAATTTCATACATACATGTATGGTTCCTTGCTTTTTGTCGACTGGGATTGGGTTAGAAACCCATTTCTTCATATTGATCGGATAGATGAAGCCGACTTCAAGGAATTTTTCAAATTCAACCTTAATAGCTACGGCTTTCCTAGGGTTTACCAGATAGAGTTTTTGTCTTACTGGTTTCACGTTGGGATAGGTCATGATCACTTTCTCAACAATAGCAGGGTCGATGACTGGTATCTCCTCGTAAAAACATGCAAAAATGTCGCGGAATTCCTTAAATAACTTGGTGTACAAAGTGATCTCCTGTGGAGAACAATTTGCTCCATTAAAGATGTTTTCCACAACAATAGGTTTGGTGGAAATATCGATCGGTATATTAGTCGAAATTTTTTCCATGTTTCCTTCAGCAAAGATTGTTTGTTTAGTAGAAGGAGTGATGGACAAATCGATATTACCACCAGGTCTCATTGCAAACTCACCATTCTCAATCTTGTCCAGATATGGAAGAAAATAGGATCTATGATGCATGTGTTCCCACGGATGATCTAAACCTATCATAGCTTTTAGGATAGCCTCATTAGAAGGAAAAACAATATCAAAACAATCAAGAGAATGAGTAGAGTTAACTGACCATGCAGGCACATAGTCAATATCTGACTCTGCTGAGACTGGCGGAGTCGAGATATAATCTATCGCAACATTCTGTGATGTCTGATAAGTCACTTCTGTGACAAATAAGGGCACTATTGGTTCATTAGGAGTGGGAAGAATCCACAGATCAGTTGTTCGACTGGTCGTAAAGACTTCTCGAGATGAAATATCAGTAGTATTCGTTGAACCAACATAGTTTATGGGAGCATGTAGGTCAAATGTGCATCAACAATGAATACATGCCTACTCCCAAATTCTCGCTGGGCGGGTGAGTCTGATCAATCAAGGGATGTTTGAATCCGATGAAGTTGTGTGGTTTTTCTAAGTGAAGGATAGTTGATCAATATTGATGATATTACCTTCGTGCGGGAACATAAGTACTTGGAAAATAGATGATGGGATAGCTTGCATAGTGTATGTCCAGCTCCTTCCCAACAACAAATTGTAGTCAAGAGGAGCATCAAAAACTTCAAGCTCTACAGACACTACTTTACTGGCAAGTTGAATCTCAAACGACGGTAAGACTCCATGCAGGCAGAATGATCTTCCGTCAAAATCAGTAAGTAGTGTGTTAGAAGAGGCTAACTCGGGAGATCCTAGGGCTTTCCAATAGGATATGGACATTACACACATTGACGTGCCTTCATATATGATGGTTCATCCAATGGTCTTGGGACCATGTACTACTTCAATCTAGAAGGCCACGTGATAGGGTAACCGGGGTTTGATAATTGACATATAAAACCTAGCAAGCATACTTGATAAGTCCATGCTCTCGATTGCCGCTAGAAATGAATTACGCTGCAAAGGACAGCTTTTTGCAAGACTTCTAGTGTGGACATTGCACAGGGCGTTTGGGCCAGGTCCTATACAACATAGTAGTTTGGATCATCCTGTGTGTTAGGGTTGTGCATAGCCCATTTGTAGACACCCTTAGGTGTATTTGGAAAAGAATCTACTGTTCTCTTAATGCGAAGAGGAGCAGATGATTCAGGAACATCTTTATCTTTCTGTTGATTTCCGGATTATAATTCTGGGCTTTGGTCTGTAGTAGTGTGTGTGAGTTAACTATGTTAATAAATGATTGATCAGCTGACGTGGCACGAGAAGTGCCCCCAGCATTAGAGTTTCCAGAAGCTGGGCCTTGTCCATGAGGAAATGGATCCTTCAAGACAGTCAGTTTCTTTTCACGTAGTAGCTTCTGGGCTTCATCAATTAAAGGGAGTTGATGAGTGAGGTGGTTGTCTTTGCAAAGCTTGCAAGGAAAATTTACCTTCTTTTTATCTTTTTCCCCCTCCTAGGCATTTTCAGTGTTTTTGGGTTTTTGATGGTTCCCCTCCCCTTTATTACTCCTGAATGTGATAAAAAAGGTGAGTGGATTTATTCTTCCTAGAGGTAGAAAAAATATTTGTACTGACATCATACTGAACGAGAAGCTGAAAGTGATTCAGGAA
The DNA here is from genome assembly GCA_027924585.1 of Larix kaempferi. Taxonomy (NCBI): domain Eukaryota; kingdom Viridiplantae; phylum Streptophyta; class Pinopsida; order Pinales; family Pinaceae; genus Larix; species Larix kaempferi. The sequence continues at coordinate 8,510,229 of BSBM01000598.1, read as the reverse complement.
AACTGTCACCAAATCCCAAAATTTATCGTATGCTACAGTAGGCAGTTCAATGTACCACTTGGATGCAACTCTTGTTAAGGTTCTTTAGAAGATCCTCAACCAAATGGAATCGTCGTTTAGCAAGTTGGAAGAGCACCAGATATGAAAAGTTGTAACATGGTCTTCGGGGTCTTCACCGGTCTTACCTTCAAACTTTGGAATGTCTGAGAGAAGCTTTGTTAGGACCAATGGCCATGCAGGGTTGTGTCGCACCGAGTCGTTTGTTAGTTTCGAAAGATCTAAAAAATTCAAGGTTTCCAGAAAAGGAAAACGAGGTCTTGCTGATGGCATGTAGTTAGGAGGAGGCTGGTAGGGGGAACCACCTGAAATATGGCTCCTATACGGTTGGTTGGGGATGCCCCCAGCCATCAGCTGTGAAGAAAATACATTATGGAAGTTGCTCTAGCCGTAATATAAGGGATTGCTTCCTTGTGGACTCGTCCATTGCAGTTGGGTGTTGGAACCCCTGAAATGTGGGTTAGAATAACTGTTAGTACCCCCTCCACCAAATAGTGAAAAGGGAGTACTCCCTACAGGCACATTGGAAGTCTGCACATTGGATGAATGTACATTAAATCTTGTGAAGGGGCTCAACCCTTTCGTAGATTCAATGGAAGAAGTAGGCATTGAGCCTACAAAAGGTGCCGAAGGAGCGATGTGTCCTCCGAACCAAGGAAATCTGTGACTAAAAGGAGCAGAATGAGGGTTAACCTGGAATTGTTGTACAAAAGGAGAAGATGTGAAAGATATCGAAGGTATCCCTGAAAAGGGAATACTGGATGGACCAATGGTGGAACCAAAGGGACGATATGCTGACGTATCTTGAGTGCCAGACAAACCTAAGGATCCAACATTGAAACTGAATGAAGTGCTCAAAGTAGAAGTGGACTTCAACAAGATCGGTATCGATGTGTGTGCATATGGAGGAGATAAGCCTCCTGACATGATATATGATGTAGGAGTATGAGGAACTCCTGACACATCCCCTATGTTATCCATAGAATTACCAAGTGTAAGCCGATATATACTTAACTCTGGAAGACATAGAGAGAATACTCTTTCTAACAGGGGATCGTTGGGTCTAGTTAATGGAGGGTTGAAGGGTGTAGCAAACACTTTAGTAGGAAAGTCTTTAATCTCAACAGTTTCCTAAACCGGTTGATCTTGAGAGATCAAATGAGGTTCTCTGGGTTGTTCAATTGTACCCGTGAGTTCGTAAGAACCACGAGAGTCTGTTCTACGACGTTGTGGTGGTGGCGAAGGCTCCATGGTGAGTGAAGGACGGTTTTTCAACCTTCGTGACCTATGGAGAGGGTATTCCTCCACACTTGAAAAAAAATATAAACTAAGTACTTAAACCTAGTGGCCACTAAAACAACAGGGGACAAACAACACACCACTATAAAATTTTCCTAAAGTAATCAAGACCAGGAAAATAGAGATGATACTCTGAAAGGAAAGTATGGTATGATTAGGGTCCAGAAAAAACCAGTAGAGTAGTGAAGGACAATTACCCGGGGTCCACAATACAGAGTCTCTAGGTGCAAGCGTTTGAATCACCAACCGCCCTCCCAAATAACTGCAAGGGATTTCCTCCCACGTTTTTCCTAGGTATAGTGGAAATATCCTTCCACCGTCACTTGTGTAGAGCCCTATAAGTCATAGATACTAAAGGCTACCACAGTTGCAGAAAGAGTTTGGGGGGACAGTCGCAGGTCTAGCCAAGACGCATGGGCAGGGTAACTAAGCCCTAAATCCAAGAGTACACAAGGCACTAATGGATCCCGGAATGCGAATAAGCTCTGGTGTATGCTCGAATGAAAAATGGGGGGGTGGGGAGGGTATCCTCAACAGTTCAATCTCGCACGACCTCATGCTTAACTCTTGTTTTAGTAGAGCTTCTCGGCACACCTCCACAAAGTGGATTTACCTAAAAGACAGTCTGTACTACGATTTTGAGATTTGAATGGTATTGGAAAGTTAAAGATGTGTTATTCCAAAACCTTAGCCTAAGCTAGTTGATGTTGTGTAACCTAAAAATAAAAAGTTACTAATAAATTTTAAGTTAATGGTTCTTTTTAAGGATAGTACTTACTCAAAAGGATAGTGCAATGTGTGGGGATGGTTACAACTGAAAATAAATGTGTATATATAACAGTGTAAAAACTTCACAATTAACCTACTTTGTTTGCCTTTCAAAACATGAAATCATAAAGCAAATCTAATCATAATAAAAGTTCTTTTTTGTTTTTCAAAGATAATAGCATCTACAACTACAACTACTTTGAAAAAATATGAAAATTCTTGCTATAAGGAAAATTTTCTTTTTAATTTGGTTTTTTCTTCAACAATGAAAGAAATACAAATAAGTATGAACCAACAAGAATCGTCAAACAATGCAAGCAAAGAGAAGATGGACCTAAAACTAAAGCAGTCAGAACTTTTACAATACGGAAAAAGACCAACCCAATAAGTTGCTTCAGGAAACCTAGAAGTAACTCAAGTTTAGAAACAAATTGCAAGAAAAGAAAACTGATATATAAAAACCGAAAGCAAAGACTCTTATGCAGAGATCAGTCTGCTCCTGAATACCAGTGACTAAAGAGGAGTAAATCCAAGAACATTCCAAACACAGTATGGGATATAAAGTAGTAGGTGACTTTGCAAGCACAGTAAAGGACTCAGATCAACACTCAAGAACATTAAGCAGGTGTCAGGTCAACAAATAGACTTCCAAACCCAGAACAAGCAACCCTAAGACCAAATGCTAAAAAATAAAAAATAAAAGTATCAGGAAAAAATCACGACTGTAACATTAGGAAGCACACAGGTGAAACTATATAACCATGGGTAGTGATATAATCAACTTGCGGGTGTAACTAGATAACCACGCCTGTAAGTACAAGAAAAGCGCGGGTGGGCTATGAAATTTTTTAAAAATAAATAAATTTGCAGATCAAAACATAATTGATTCAGGCACATGGGTCAAGGATAACCTAGACACCTCTACATATACCAAACAAGTTATAAAAGACTGAAAGAAAGTCACAAGACTCCCCAAAGCAGAAAATAGATGGTGCTCCCCAGCGGAGTCACCAGTTCTGTTGTTAGGAAAAGTGTTCTTATAGCAGGGGAAAGAATACCAACACACTGGGGTATCAGATAGACATATAAAGTTCTGCAAACATTGTTATTAATAAAAAGGATTAGGGTTTAGGAGAATGTGTACCTTATTCAGAAGGTTGATCCAATCTTTCTCCTCTCTTGTTATCCAATACAACAACCTGCAAAACAATCACTAAACCTTCTTCAGACCAATTTAACTAGAAATAAGACATTGATATTAATGAGACAATGTAACATCAACTTGTAATCAAATTGCAATATATATAAACAAATCGATTGGAAAGGGATGAATGTCCAAATATTTATTGACAAATGCAAAAGGTACGTAAAGCTATACATGTCCTACACCGGCATCGTCGTAACCATACCCTAGGCTCTTGCTCCTCTCTCTTCATTATGAATTTATCTAGCATAAATTTCTCCAATGATCTTAATGTCTGTTTCTCAAGCCCCTCCCATTGTATTTATGGCAAGGCAAGCAGGGAAGGTTTGAAAGGTGGTTGAATTGGGAAGTTGGGGTAGTTTGGATACCTGCCTCAACTATCCCAATTTGTGTTTTTAATATTTTTTTCAAGTTTTCTTAAGACACCCACGTCTCTGTTATATGACAATTAGCGAGTGACTTTCTGCTTGTTTAACTTGCAACTAGAGAGTGTAGCTTTTTAATTGACACTCGTGGGTTGTCAGTGTGGACACCCGTGGCTAACCCGCTGGTTGGAAAGCATCAGGGTCGCGGTTATGTATTAAAATAGGAAGAGAAAATATGTTTTTGAGGAAAGGATTGCAAGGCTCAACTCTAGGTCATCTAGGGTCAAGTAAGCTCTTCCATCCACAGTGTCCTTTTGTGTGACCAATAGGGCAATGTGGTCACAAATAGAGAAGTGATAATTTGACTGATAAAAATTAGGCCATTTTCTTGTTTATGAATCCCTTAGGAGAACATAAGCAATGTTTAATATATAAATATTACCCTATGCTAGATCATATCATTGGGCAATCTATCTAACATGGGAAAGTTTGGGCCCTCCTAGGTTAAGATCCTTCCACCTTGAGAAATTATAGTTAGAACACTTAGAATTTAAATTAAATATCAAGCAATGGTGGGAGGAGGTGAAATCAGATAAGGGCATGTTGGTGTACCCATTCCAATACTACTTAAAGAGTATGAAGGCCAAACTCAAGTCTTAGAACAAAGAAGTCATTAGCAAAATATTTCGACAAAATGAATATTTGGAGAAACAAATGAAGGAGATGCAATTTACCATTATCAGGGAAGGTAGGAAAGAGGACATGCTTAAGGAGAATGAAGTGTTGAGGGAAAATCTAGAAACTTGAGAGAATTACGAAGAAATAACATGGATAAAAAAATCGAGAATCCAAGAACTTACAGAAGGTGACAGGGATTCCCGAGTAATCCATAACTCCATGATTAACCACCAACATTTAAATAAAATTTCTTCTTTACGAAATTCACTGAGGAAAAAATTGGAAGCTCATGGTGACATCAAATGGAACTTAGAAATTACTACCACTATATTTTATATGAGTCAAATGTGGAGTGACAAGAAGCTATTTGATCAAACATGGACAACATTCCTAAGCTAGTCACTCTAGAACATAGTTCTAGTTTGATGCAATAAATTTTCCTTTAGGAAGTTGAAACAATAGTAATGGAGATGGTAGGACGGAAATCCTTTTGCATTGATGGCTTTACAATAATATTTTTCCAAAATTGATGGCCAATGGTTAGCACAAATGTATAAAAGGTGGTTGAGGACTCTAAAACAACATAGGGATTTCTCCAATAATTTAGCTCTACCTACATCACTACCACTCCCAAAGAAGACAAAGCCAAATCCCTAGATAAATTCAGGTTGATCTCGCTACAATCATGTCCCATTTCACTTGAACAATGTCAGTTATTGAATGGGATCATTGTTGTGCATGAAGCCATTCATTCCTTAAAAACTAGAAAAGAAACTAGCTATGTTAATCAAGCTTGATATTTTCAAAGCCTTTGATTGATTAAATTGCCAATTTCTAGTTCAGATGCTGGTTGATTTTGGCTTTAGTCCAAAATTGATCTACTAGGTTAAAAACCTAGTATCATATTATTTTTTCTCTATTTTAGTAAATGGATCTCCCCCTCCCCTTTCCATCCTTCTTGGGGAATTAGACATGGATACCATCTTTCCCTTTTTTTGTTTATCCTTATGGAAGAGTGTTTAGGAGGGAGCTTGCATCAAGTGGTTGTAGAGGGAAAAATAAAGGGTCTCATCCTCATTTTTAAGTAGATCCCCTCTCTCATTTGCAAGTTGTGGATGACACGATACTTAAGGCTCATTTTTTATCCAAGGAAGCTACAACTCTTAATGCTAATATGTATACATTTTTGTTGGCGTTAGGTATTTTTATCAATCTAGAAAAATATCTTATCTTTTTTCAATACCCCCTTGATTATTCTGCATAAAATTGTAAGGATCTTAGGTTTCCATCGAGGATATCTTACCTCAAAATACCTAGGAGTTCCTCATATAGAAATTGCGTCGAGAAATTTTCATGGGAAACCCTTCTTTAATACTAGATTATAAGCCTAATAATTGGACTTTTAGATGTATCAACCTCCCAAACACAATAACTTTTCTCAAATATGCCTTATAGGAAATTACCTTGTACTTATTGTTGGTGCTAGCAACTCCATCCAAGATCCTCAAATTTATTAAAATTATTCAAATATATTTTCTATGGGAAAGCCCAAAATTTTAAAAGAAATGGGCCAAGTGAGCAAGGGTGGGGCCAAAGACAAATTGATTTGGATTGAGGCACAACATAAATAATTCAAGGATCTAAAACATTATCTTTGTTTGACACAAGTACTCACTCTACTATACCTTTAACAACCCTTCGATATTGAGACCTCCATGTACTTACAATAGTTTCACATGAACATCAAATCCAAGAAGGGAAACACAAACTATGTTGCATACTACCTCAGTCAACCTTCGATTGTGGTGCTAAATACAATGCTCAAATATTATGTACATGAGACCTCAAAGTGACCCCAATTGGATTATAGTGACCTTAACATTGTTGTTATCTATCAAAAATTGAGTGCAAAAAAATCATTCTTAGACTTTAATCTCCAAGATTAACTTTTATGCCATCTGGGCCATCTTTGTGCTCCTTTAAGTGAGCGTGAGAAGCTAATTTGGGATGTGAAATATAGATAGGTGGTAGGTTACTTTGGAATGGAAAATATAATGGTAGTGTTGAAAAAGTACATCCATTGACCAAATCTTCAAGAAGACATCAATGGGTATATCATATCGTGCATTCCCTATGCCATCACTTTCCTTCAACCAAGCATGGAAATGGCTATGTATTTGTGGTCATTAAATGATTTTTTAAGATGGAAATTTTGATGCCCTATAAAAAGAGTATGAAAATAGAGGCCACTCTAAGCTCTTCTTCAAGCATGTTTGGGTTCATTTTGGGTTCCCACAGACCATTATTTCATATCAATATAATAGGTTTGTGAGTACTTTCTAGTCCAACCTATGGTGGATGATGGACACAAAGATGACCAAATTGACTTGCTTCCACCCCCAAGATAATGAACATATAGAGGTAGTCAAGATGATGATTTTGCATATCCTAAGAATGTACGAATCCAAATATCCTTGCACATGGGATGAGAGTCTTCCTTATATTCAACATAGATACAATAGATCCCTTCATTCTATTAAATGTAACCCTTTTTAGGTGTGCTTGGGGTTCCATCCATTATCCCCAACTGACATAGAATTTCCCATTACACAGGAAAAAACCTCCCATTCTCAAACTAAGGATAATTGAGAAACAAATTTTTTGAATTGATCTAACACATCCAAAAAATAATTCATGATATTTTGCAGAAAGCCGATGCCAAGAATAAGTAGTTCCATGATCAACATCGGGTTCCACATAAGGTTTAGGTGGGAGATAATGAATGGTTGAATTTACATAAATATAACCTCACAATACCCCATGGAAGATACACCCACTCCAGTATTGGGATTACACCATTACTAAGGCTATGGGTGAAAATGATTTTGAATTAAGTATTCCCTCTTTCCAAGGATTGCACCCTATATTTAATGTGGAGCTACTTCCACCTCTCTTGGATACCTCAAAGGTGGTTAGGCACTTCGATCCTACATAATTCAATCCCGAGTGCATTGAGAAAGAAAAAATCAACTGGTTCATGGACACCAAGATGAATCACACCCACCAATAGAACATCCAGCTCTATCGAGTCGTCAAAGTATGGCATCTTCTTCACCAAGGCAAGTGGCTCACCATGAGTTAGAATCAATTGAAGTTCCCCATTTTATGAAGTAACTTAATTCAATGGGTACCATTGTTTCCTTGGGGGGTGACTAATATATGTGGATACTAGAGTCCACCCACTTGTTTCTATGATTCTGAATGGTTCCACATCTTGGTAGTTTTACTTCAATTTTCCAAGTCTTGAACTTTCGACATGTTTTTCAGGCATTTTCTATTGCATTTTTGGTAGTTAATGTAGGATATACAATCTTTGATTGTGTGACCTACCAAAATCATAGAGCATGAGTTAAAATTTTCTACAATCCAAGAAACACCTTAACAAAGTTTGTATGAAAAAATTGCACCATGGGAAAGTTGATGTATCAACTAGCCTCCTTTGGGCTTGCATTCCTTTTGCCGCATCATTCCTTAGGGTTAAGATTATTGTCAGTTTTTTTTTATCCCAGGGAATCATACTTTATGCCAACAGACACATTTTTTCTCTTGTAATTTCTTCTTTCAAGTATGTGTATCCAACACCTCTCTTTAGAGATAAACTACCACCATTCTAGCTAGTTTGTATTTCTTTGCATCTTACAATATTTTTACATTTTCATGCATTAATAGAAGTTGGGTTTTTACTATATTATTGTTCTCTCTAGAATATCTTTGTGTGTTTCCATTCATATTTATTCCTTCATTTCATTTTCTATCTAGCATAGATCATGATCTAAGCGGATACTATTGGCCACCCACATGTTCTATGGATTAAGAATGGTTCCACATCTTGGAAATTTTACTTCAATTTTTAGGTCTGATCCTTCAACACATTTTGGGGAATTTCCCTTGAATTTTTGGCAGTTGACATAGGCCATGCAATTGAAGGCATGGATTAATATTTGTAACGATCCAAGAAATGCCCTAAATGGTGTTTTTATGAAAATTTGTGCCCCCAAGAGCTTGACATATTAGCTAACCTCCTTGAGGCTCACATTCCTTTTGCCACACCATTTACTAGGGCTAGGGTTTTGGGACTTTAAGGTTTTTACATCCCATGGCATCGTACTTTATGTTAAAAGGAACTTTGGCCTCATGTAGTGTCTTCTTGTGAATGCATGTAGCTACCACATCTCTCTTTAGCAATAATATATCACCATTCTAACTAGTTTGTATTTCTTTGCATCTTATTGTATTATTGTGCTCTCTCCATTATATTTGTATGTTTCCATTTATATTTATACTTTGATTTTCTTCGCTATATAACCTAGATTATTGGTATTATAGAAATATGTTCTTTGTTGTTTCTCTGTGAACTTCATTTATGAGGTTGGGGTATAGGGAGTTGGGTCTTGAACTAATTGATCTTGGGGGAGACTACTCTCATTGGACCAAGTGACCTACCATGGGGGATGAAAAGAGATATAATGGAGCAGGAGATCCTATCAAGTTGTTGCACGAGGAAGCCCTCGTGTGATAGCAGAACGAGATGATGGATGATTTTACCTAAATGCTTTGACAATTGCCAATGAAAATGAAGGCACCTTCAAATAGGAACAATTTGGAATATGCAATGCCATTCAAGGTATATGTTAACTTTATAATTATTTTATTTGAATTCCAACTATATATAAATGCTTTGGATAAATGGTTAAATCTATTATAGGGTTTTACTCAATTCAAACATTTTTTGACAGTGAAAAAGATTACCTTTGTATTCCTTAAGCCCCTTCCCCAAGTCAAATATTAGTGGGAGGATTACTAGGACAGACATGTTAGAGATTAGTCTACAATATTTAGGATAAGATCCACTTGGACCACTTTTGTTGATGCATTCAAAGAGAGATTCTAACATGTTGGAAACAATGATGACCAATACAAAAGGATATAGACCAAATGATGCCACAATCAACCAATATATTCCATACCTTGGCACTCGAAGCTTGGTATTAGATACTCCAAAGGAAAATTGGTCCTAAAGTATTCCAATGGCCTACATAGGTACATCCAAAAATATATGGAGTTCCTAGACATCTCCTCATTGGGAGCCACTTACCGATATGTTGTCAAAACCGATCAACAATTTAAGCAAAAGAACAAGCTTGAATTTGGGTTTACAAATTTGTTGCAATAGGAGCACGGTAAATGTGGCCCCATATCACAAAGAAAAGGAAAAATAAGGGATAGCTAACCTCAAGACAACTACTCCTTCGTCTAATTTGCAATCTTTGCATTAGGAAATGGATTATATTCAAGTGTTGGAAATCTATGATCTATGGTTTAAGATTGAGTTGTATTGTTCAAAGGTATCCAATGTTGTGGATCTAATATGCTATGTAAATGATTTGATCCCTCTAATTTTTAATCCACACAATAAGAAATGTAGTAAGTTCTAATAGTATTGTCAAGGTGCATAGATTTCATTGTTATCTTTTATTATGTCCAAGTGTCGGAGATCTATGAATCTATGCCTTCATATGGAGATTTGCATTATGATCTATGATTCCTCTAATTTAAAATTTATGCATTGGGAAATGCATTATGTTCAAGAGCTAGAGATCTATGATCTATGGTTTAAGATGGAGATCTATTGTTCAAAGGTACCCGATATTGTGGATATGTGTTATGCCAATGATTTGATCCCTCTTATTTGTAATTTGTGCATTGGGAAATGCAATGTGTTCTAATAATATTGTTAAGATGCATTGATGTGTTCTAATTTGCAATTTGTGCATTAGGAAATGCATTATGTTCAAGAGCCGTAGATATATAATCTATGGTTTAAGATGGAGATCTGTTGTTCAAAGGGAACTGATATTATGGATCTATGTTATGCCAATGATTTGATCCCTCTTATTTGTAATTTGTGCATTGGGAAATGCAATATGTTCTAATAATACTGTTAAGATGCATTGATTTTAGTATTATATTTTATTAAACTTCTTCTTAATATGCATTGATTTCAATGCTATGTTTTATTAAACTTAATCTTAAAATATATTGATTTCATGCATATTTTATATATTAATATCATTCTTGCATTGCTTTGATTTCAAGAATGTTTTATGTAGTCATACTTACATTGTAGTATTTTAACCATTTGGTTCTTAAATATATTTCCACGGTGCATTGATTTTAGTTTTTCCTTCTATGTTATAGGGTATTCAACATAATCATTCTTCTCCTAAAGAAAGTACTAATTATGATGAAGTTGAAGGATTAAGAAGGTCAGTGTGACAATGGGTTAGAAAACATAAAGATAATGAATCACTTGAACAAATGGAAGAACATAGAAGAAAGATCATGAATGACATAAATTGCAAAGGGAGAATCATTCCTAGCTTGTGCCAATCATAATAAACATTGTTTGACAACTTTGAATTGTTCTATTGCACATAGTGTTGCTATAGCACTAAAATGAAAACATTACAATGATGTAGATGAGGAAAAATGGAAGGTTAATTGCTTATTTTAGTTGGAGCTAGGGTGATGCTCACTTCAAACTTATAGATTGATGTAGGACTTGTCAATGGAGCTCTTGGGATTGTTGGAAAAATTGTGTATAATCCTAGAATTTTACCCCTAAAGCCTTCCACATATGTTCTAGTAATATTTGATAATTATGGAGGGATTCCATGGGATGAATTATTACTTCGAATTGTTCTTATTCTTCCCATTGAAAGAGGTACAAGAAAACAACTTCCATTAAAAATTGCTTGAGGTTTGACAATCCATAAGTCACAAGGATTCCCACTAAAGAAAACAACTATAAATATTGGAAAGAAAGAGAGACAGGGTCTCACATTTATAAAAATATCTCGAGTTAAGGGCTTGAATGGTGTTCAAATTCAACCTCCTTTTACATATGATAAATATGAGAAGATGGAAAAGGGGTTAAGATCGGCTTTATAAAAGTATAAGAAGGAATATCGAGACTGATAATTTGTAATATATATGCCATTCATCATTATATTTCATTACATTCTTTCACTTGCATCGTCAATGAACATGACTACTTTAAGACAATTCACCATCTTGATCATGTACATAATTTGTAAATTTTGGATGAAATGATTTCAACGGGAAAATTTTTGTTTTAACAACATTGTTTTGATGGGGCCGCTGCAACTAGAACTAGCATAGATCCATTTTAATTCTTGATTTATCAAGTGCCCGAGAGATATCAAATCTCTTAAGGTGATTTTTTTTGCACTCAAGGGATTTGATCTCTCTTGGACACTTGATAGAGCCCAAGTTAATATGGATCTATGTTAATTGATGAAAAAGTGACAATTAATTTTTTTATCTTATTTTTAATGTCAATTATTTTAACAACTATTTGAAGACACTTTGTCTATGCGGACAAGGACAAAGCTCTATAGTCTAAATGGTTTAGATCTAGGAAAAAACACCATAGAATATATATACTTTTTGTTGGGCCCTGGAAATGCCCCTTTTTAACCATACCTATTACATCATTTTTCTCAGTTACACCCTACTTTCATAAACCATATACATGCCTTTTTCCAGATTAATCAGCAGTCTTGACAAGGTATACATCATTATTGTTTCATTTAATTAAATGCCTAAGATTGTTATGGTTATGAATTCTAGCCTTCATTTGTGCTAACTTGTGTTGATTTCATTAAGTTAAGATCAAAGCACAGGTGTATCAGTCGCAATGCCTTGGGAAAGAATCATACGTGGTGCCAGCTGTTACTCTTCTGATTTGATTCCTCATATTTCAAGGGATAGCGCATCTCTCCACGTGAAGCTGTAATAGGTCGCTGAAACGGGGCATAACTGCAACAGACAGGGCGCCTTCCAATCTGCTAATCCGTTGATCCATTGATTGCCAGAGTAACAACATCCTTCATGATTAACAACCTCATTCAATATGGCTGTAACAGTTTAGCTATAACTCTGCAGCATGAAGATGAGAGATCTTCACTGCTGCACGATTTTAGTGGATCATGAACTGTATTCTCCATGTATAAATATGGGAAGGCTCTCGGAGTCTGGGGTTGGATAATTATCATTTTGTACATCTTGTAACAGAGAACTGAGACTGTGAATTACCATCTTTTAATGAAGAGCAGAGTTACTTCCATTTTTGTGTCTTAATTTGTGGTAGTTCACTGCGTCTCTGTTAAAAGGCCAGGGCCCGCCTTCTCACAGAGATTTCCGAGTTAAGTAGGTAGTTAGATTAATTCATTTCTTGTTGTGTGTTGTGGAATTTCATTAGGCATATTTCTGATAGCTGCAACAGAGATTTATGATTGCATTCTTTATTGGTAGTTTATTCTTTGCATTATGAATAGATGCAACTGCGTGGTGTGACAGTCGACTGTGTAGGTTAGTTTGATTAATGCATGTGTGTTCAATAGCTGTTACATCCAATCTCATATTCCATTCCTTTCAGTCATTTATGCTTCTTAGGATCTCTAATGGTTATCAATTTATAGTTCAAGCTTATTTCTTAATTCTGGTTGGTGTTGTATCTTTAATTGAATTCGTAGATTAGGCAGATTATGGTTGAGTTACAATAGTTGCTGGATGAATCATTTTGGTAAAGATTGAATACTATAGTTTGATCATTATAGGATTTAACTGCTTGCAAAAGTAATCTAGTTCATTTCAATTCCTAGATCAGTAACTGCTAGGTTGATTTCTGTAGGAAGGTAGCTGTACTTTGAATTCCTAGATGTATGAGTTAGATTAGTTTTCTTTATGGAATGAGTTTGGATGAGTAGATAGGTAGGATTATTATCTCCATTTAGTTAATCAACTACTTGAGATGTTTATGCATAGATTGTGCTTATTGCCATTGAAATAAAAGACCTCCCTGGGTTTGACAATTTATATTGAGCATCATGTGTGTTAGTTGTAATTAATTAGCATATAGGGTGACCAACATTTTGGTGCCGTTGCTGGGGATGGTAATTGATAGACATAGTTAGTAGTTGGTTTTTTATTTCATTTTAGTTTAATTATTTACAACATGCATGAATACAAGAAAACAAATAGGGAATCCCCTTTGAATACTAACACTACAAGTGGAAGAGGCCGAGGTCGTAATGCAAGTCTGGGAAGATCAACATTTATTGATGATATAATTGTTAAAGATGATTCTTCTACCAGACAATTGCGGACGTCTACAGGAAGAGGAAATTTTGTTCCTCCCAATCTTGAGAATTCAGCATTAACTATGGAGAATACAACGGGACCATCCACTCCCATTGCAGAAAAGAAACCTCCTAAAGACAAGGGAAGCGCCGTGGGTGTATTGGATAGAGAGGAGATTTATCATATCAACGGATCCAGAGTAACTAAAGAAGTGTGGTTGGAGACTCGCCGGGAAGCAGAGGAAGAGAGAAGGCAAGAAGAAGAGAGGAGGAGAGAAGAAGAAGCAAGGGCAGAGGAAGAACGCATAAAGGAAGCCATTAAATTTTGGATTGACAACATGGCTAATAGAGAACAGGAAGGCGAGAATGAACATAGGGAGAACTGGGAAGAAGAAGTGGAAGATAATCATCCTGGTAATACTGTGGCTACATTAGAATTCCATATACTCCAAACACCTGGAGCAACTCCCATGAAAAACATCTCACCATCAGTTCTCTCGAATTTCTATGGTAAGTCTTCTGAAGATCCTGATGAATTTATTTTTGAGTTTGATATCCTCTGTCGCAGCTATGATTATACCTCTAGTGCTCAGAAGCTGAAACTATTCCCAGCCCCTTGAAAGGAAATGTTATGCGTTGGTTCATGAGTCTAGGTCGTGAGACCATTACTACATGGAACCAAATGAAACATACCTTTCTTTCTAAATATCAAGAATATTGTAGAACCAGGGATAGAAAGGAAGAGTTGTTTAAAATGGTTCAGAAGGAAGAGGAGAGCTTGGAAGACTTTGTGGAAAGATTGTTGTACAATTTACAAAGTTCTGGACACACTGGAATTGAAAAAAATGTACTTAAGATTATTTTGCTATGAGGAATTAGGGAATATTGCCTTGATATGTTGAATTTATTGGGGAAAGGGGACATCTCAAAAGAACCCTTCGAGAATATCATTAAATTATGTCGAAGGTACTCAAGGGGATCCTCTAGAACTAACAAACAAGACAAGGATCGACATCAGGATGTGTTCTCTAGGACACAGAAGTCAGCTAGTGGAAGAGCCACTCGAGCAAAGATAGGTAACTTGCTGGAGAATTTTAAAACTGATACAATGATCTCCATTTCCTCAGAGTTAGATGTATTGAGAGCAAAACATAGGCAAGTAGTAGAAGATCTTACACTCGGTGTATTCTGTCCCAAATGTAGGAAAAAGCACCCACTGAAGGAATGCCCGCTGGACAAAGCAGAAATATGTAGAATATGTGAGTTGGAGCATGACACCAAGGAATGTCCCTCACTACATAAGGTCAAAGCAGTTCTACAGGAATCCACATCGGATGTGGAACAAGCTTACTTCATTGCACAGAAGAAATCGTGGCAGCCTCGCAATCAAGGTATGAATCAAGACCCATCATTTTTTCTGAATAATATGAATGGGATGAATAATATGAATACACAATTCCCTTCACATTATTCTAATAATCAGTGGCATCCATCTCAGAACCCAATGCAAAATCCTAATTCTTGGACACCATGGTCACAACAGTCAAACAATCAAGCCCCTTGGAATTCCAACTAGATAAATTCTTACCAAGTAAATAACTTTCCCCATAACCAGGCTGAGTATCAACAGTACACTCCTCAGCAATATCCTCACCAACAATACCAACAGCCACAGCTACAATTCCAAAACAATGCCTCACCTACGAATGCACCACTTCGACCACAGCTACCTGCACAACCTAACCCAAACCTGAACAATAAAGCAGTCCATCAGTTTGAGACTGCCAACATGCCTGCGTATTCCATTTCCCAATTTCCTTGCAATGATATACAATTACGATCAGGGAGGGTAGTGGAACCCATCATCACTGAGGATGTTCCATCCCTAGTGACTGAAACTGGAGTGAATCAGCACTATGAGAATATGGTTCATTCAACAATCCCCATTATTGAGGATGTTGACATTCCTACCGAAACAATGGCTGAAAATCAGGAAGTAACACATGATGAAGCACAACCTACACAATTGATGAGAGAATTGCCATACCCTGAACGATTGGCTCGGCAGAAAATAATGGAACAACCTTGATTCAATCTCTTAGGAGAATTGAAAAATTTGTATGTCAAAATTCCACTGTTACAAGCCCTCCATGACGTGCCCATTTATGCTAAGACTGTTAGGGATTTATGTGTCAAGAAACCAAGAAGAAGGTCTAGGGATCCTCCCACTATCCATGTATTGGGAAAACTTTCCGAATTGATAATGGGAAAGACTCTTGTGGCAAAATACGATGACCCTGGAAATCCTACTGTGACAGTTCACATAGGAAATACACAAATCCCCAACATATTGGTAGACTTAGGCGTGGCTATTAACGTTATGACCATAGAAACTGTAAATAAACTTGGACTCACTAACCTTCGGCCGACCCCTACCATTTTGGAACTTACTGACAGATCAACAATCAAGCCTAAGGGGATCCTAGACGACCTTGTAATCTCTGTTGACTCGTGGGAATACCCTGCGGACTTCTTGGTGTTATAGCCGAAGTCTCAGTTGGGGGGACACCCACTAATCCTGGGAAGACCATGGTTGGCCACAGTAGATGTCTGTATCAGTTGTCGGTCAGGATCTATGACCATCTCATATGGGACTGAGGTCAAAAGATTAACCTTATACCCTCCAGCTCGACCAAGCACAGAAGCTGAAACTCCACTTTGGGTAGATTTGGAGGAGGAGGAAGGTGTTCAGCCGTTATTAATGATAGGGAGAGCCTTAATGTTTAAATATGAAACAGAATACGTTACCATTAACAATTTCATTAGTGAGTCCACGTCCATTAATAAGCATGTTTACCAGATTCTCGACAGTACATTTGATGAGAAAGAGAAGAAAATCTTACAGAAGAAACTCTAGTCAGTGATGCCAGTATAATTCTAGTACTCAAAAATTTGAAAAGTATTCCAATAGAAATTGAGCAAGGGAAAACATTGAACATCAATCCAAACCTTGCGCCCAGTGAGCTGGAATAGCTAGTCACTTTGCTAAAACAATGAAGAGGAGCTTTCGCTTGGGAGTATACAGACATGAAAGAGATTACTTCTAATCTGTGTACTCATCACATTTATATTAAGAGCGACTCCAGGCCTGTGTGTCAACCACAACGAAGGATGAACCCGAACCTAAGAGACATTGTGAAAGAAGAGATTCAAAAACTTATGGAAGCAGGATTTATATACCCGATTTCAGACAGTGAGTGGGTTTCTCCACTCGTGATTGTTCCAAAGAAGAATGGGAAATGGAGGGTCTGCGTGGATTACAGAGAATTGAACAAGGCAACGTAGAAGGACCACTTTCCCTTACTTTTGATCGATTAGGTCCTTGATACCTTGTCTGGGAAGAAGTATTTTTCCTTTCTGGATGGCTTTAGTGGCTACAACCAAATCCAGATTGATCCAGAAGACCAAGACAAAACCACTTTCACCTGTCCCTGGGGGACTTTTGCATACCGGGTACTTCCTTTTGGGTTGTGTAACACACCAGCCACATTTCAAAGAGCAGTGATTGGAATATTTTTAGAGATGGTAAATGATTGCATGTATATTTTTATGGATGACTTTACTCCATATGGTGATAGTTATGAAGAAGCACTGAAAAATTTAGAAAAGGTCTTGAAACGCAGTGAACAAATCCAGCTCTCTTTAAGCACTGAAAAGTGCCATATGATGATGAGCTAGGGCATAGTTCTGGGGCACTTCATCTCTTCTTAGGTATCTAGGTAGATCCATCCAAAATCAAGGTAATTGAAAATATACCAATTCCTGGAACACAAAAAGATGTACGTAGCTTCTTGGGGCATGCTGGCTATTATAGAAGGTTCATAGAAAATTTTTCCAAACTAGCTTCTCCTTTGTTTATTTTGTTGATGAAGGATGCACAATTTGTTTGGAATGATGCATGCCAAATAGCGTTTACTGAGCTAAAGAAAAGGCTATCTACAGCACCCATCTTACGAGGGCCCAACTAGGCTCTGCCTTTTCATATTTCATCAGATGCTTCAGACACTGCCATTGGAGCAGTTTTGGGACAACAGGAAGGTAATGCTCCTTATGCAATTTATTACATTAGCAAGAACTTATCTTCTACTGAACTCAACTATACTGTCACAAAAGGAATTCCTTTCCATAGTCTATTCCATCAACAAGTTTAGACATTATATTACTGGATACTCCACTTGTGTGCACACTGATCATTCTTCCATCAAATATTTAATGAATAAACCAATCATGAATGCTAGAGTGACTATATGGTTGTTACTGTTACAGGAATTTGATTTGATAGACCAGGGAAGGAAAATGTTTTTGCAGATTTTTTTATCTCGACTTACTAACAGTGATGACAATTTACTAGTTGAAGAATCCTTCCCTGATGAACATTTGTTTGCAGTATCATCTCATTCCCCATGGTATGCAGATATTTCTAACTTTTTGGTTGCAGGTAAGCTCCTAGCACATCTGTCGAAGAGAGAAAAAGAAAAATCATACAACAGAGTGCAAGGTATTGCTGGATTGATGAACATCTTTTCTACACAGGGCTTGATTTAGAAATCAGAAGATGTGTTAAAGAAGATGAAATTTTTAGTATCCTTAAAGCTTGCCATGATGAGCCCTATGGGGGACATTTTGCTGACAAAAGGACAGGTCATAAGGTCTTGAGAATGAGTTATTTATGGCCCACATTTTTCAGGGACGCAAAGAAGTATGTTCAGGCATGTGATAGCTACCAAAGGATGGGCCAACCCAATAGATTAGATGAGATGCCTTTGTAGCCATAACTCGTGGTTGAACCATTTGATAGATGGGCTCTAGATTTCGTAGGGCCTATCAACCCTCCCTCAAAATAGAAAGTTCACATCTTGGTTTGCACAGATTACATGACCAAATGGGTGGAAGCTATAGCCTTGGTTAAGGCTAATGATCAGGCTGTGATTGATTTCCTGTATAAATAAATTTTTACTTGGTTCAGAGTACCCAAGGAAATTATCATAGATGGTGGACCACAGTTTGTGTCTCACAAACTGGAACTATTGTTACAGAAATTTCATATTCAGCACAGAATAACCTCGCCATATCATCCATAGGCCAATGGCCAAGTGGAGAGTTCAAACAAGGTCATCGAGGCTATTTTGACAAAGACAGTGAAAAGCCATCGTAAAGATTGGGCTGAGAGACTTCCAGGGGCACTATGGGCCTGTCGCACTACATGGCGTAACACCACTAGTTTTCCCCCCTATGAGTTGGTGTATGGTAAGAATGTTGTTTTCCCAATTGAATTTGAAATCAGGACTTTGAAAACAGTTGTAGAAGCAAATCTGGATTTATCAAAAGCACAGAGGAACCGACTGAATCAGCTTAACGAATTGGATGAAAAGCGCACAATAGCAGTAAATCATACAACTTTAATCCAACAACAGTGCTCTAAATGGCATGATATATTCATAAAGAAGAAAGTCTTCCAGGAAGGAGACTGGGCTCTTTTATACGATTCACGGTTTAAGAGGGATTTCAAGGGCAATCTACGCACTCATTGGTTGGGACCTTATCAAATAGATCGAGTATTTGACAATGGAACAGTTTGGTTGATTACCATTGATGAAAACAAGACACCATTATTCGCAAATGGTCATCGGCTGCGACTGTATCACAAACCGATCTCAAAGGATGATTTCGTTTCACATGTTGCAGCTGATCCAAAATATTAGTTAACGCCAAGGCAGGTATTTTTATCAACCCCTGTGAATTTTTAAGAACTGCAATATCCACATAATTTGTACATAAATAATTTATTTTTCATTCTGTATTTTATTTATTTTTCATTTTGCACTTGATCGGGTTTGTTTTGAAGAATTGTGTGTAGGAATTAATTGGAGGAACAACAATCGTGATTGGGCTAGACGATTGCATGCACCTTACATTGTTTCCTAATCTAATAAAGCTCTTTTGAAGAAGATGGATGATTTGTTAGTTTTTAGCAGCCAGCTGAAAAATCCGCCTTTTACCCATTTTGAACAGCTGCGACTCCTTACCTTGCTCATTCTTCCAATTTTCGCAGCTGTAACCTCGCTACTTTCAATTCACTTCACCTTTCCAACAGCTTCAACTCCGCTACTTTTGCTTATTTTTCCAAGTTTCATAGCTGCAATTCCATTATCTTTATCCCCTTCACTTGTTCTAGCAGTTGTGACACCGCTATTTTTTCCTATTCCGCCAAGTCTAGCAGCTGCGACTCCACTATTCCCATTTCATTTTCACTTTTTGTCAGTAGTTGCGACTTCTCTATTTTTGCCTATTCCACTAAGTCTAGCAACTACAACTCCGATATTTCCATTTCATTTTCACCTTTTGCCAATAGCTGCGACTCCACTATTCTTTCCTATTCCTCCAAGTCTAGCAGCTGCTATTCCGCTATTTTTTCCTTTTCTCCAAATTTTTGCAGTTGGAACTCCGCCATATTTCACCGAACTCTGCTCCATTCTTATTTATTGTCTGCAACTCCTCTAGATTGTCTTCCTTTTGGAACAGTATCGTCGCTAATGATCTGACCTGGCTCGAATTTAAATGATGACTCCATAGCTCGAATCGCAGTCTGCAAAGAATGATTGGGCCATCCTGCATACTTGTCAGCATGAATGCATGTATTAGCCAGATTAGCGGTGTCCAACTCATCTAGGCACATACATATTTTACCAGCGATGCGACTGTGAATGCAATGTCATGACAGAATGGTGACTCAAGCATTAAATCTTGAAGGTACGGGTTCTAACTATAATCATGATTAAGCATCAAATTAATTGCGGCAATTATGAGCATGTCTTGTATTTTGTCGCCATCAACATTTTGTACACACTTAATCACCAAAGAATGGGTCGGGAGTGACAACCTGACCATCATTTTAACCGATTCGTACCAAAATTTCCCAATTTCGCCATTTTTCCTTAACTGTATCATCTACCGTGAGTTGAAAACCACGCCGGCTTTCCTGAAATACCCAATTTCAAATCCCGGATATTCCATGAATGTTCGAAGGATGCAACTTCCACGTTTGAAATGATAAGCGATGTATCTGCTGTTTGAATTACGAAAGGAGCTTGATATGGGTAACCCGGTTAGGCATGAACCTGAAAATACGAAAGATCTGCGTGCCAATGCGGGGGTTTTCACCATTTTTGCAGCGGCTGGGTGGACCGAGTATTTCCAATGTTTAAACGGTTTCCACATCGAAACGGCATTACAGTTCGTTTTTAACTTTACTGATACTCATTATGAAGACAAGGGGGTGCGCATTGAGGTTACAGAAGCTACTATATCTGAGGTTACTGGCTTACCCCAGGTTGGGAAGAAATTGTTTGGATGGAAGGTGCTGAATTCGAATGCAATAAGGGAATTTCTTGCAGTTGGGGAGAATGTTCTTCCAAAAGGTTACGGAATTGCATTGGACTCGTTACCTTGTCCCTTGGATCAAGTGGCAATTTTTCTGAAGAAGTATATCTCCTGTGAAGGTAGGTACCAGACTGTCTATTTTTCTGAATTCCCTTTGTTATCTCATTTTCTCCATGGCAACCTAGTTAATATGCCATTTTATCTCTTTAAGACCCTACAAAACATGGATGGTTATGCAAGAGCATCCCGACACCAAATTTCCTCCCTCACCAATCATGGCCTAATTAAATTACTTATCTTGAGGGCCATTGCACGTTGTAATTTGACCTGGGCTCAGTTTCTTGCTGGAGCTGAGGTAATTAGAGAACCTGCACTGGAATTGGGGGGTATGGCAGAGGAAGAAGAGGACCGGAGCTCCTCGAATCCAGTTGGGGGGGAGGATGGAAATCTAAATGAAAGGGAAGGAGAAGTAGATATAGGGGAAGCTGTGATAGCAATGGACCCTGGTATAGATGGGGTATCTGAAAACCTGAATATAGGGGAAGCTTCGACAATAGCGAACCCTGTCATTGAGGAGATAGTGATGGAAGTCAAGGCAGATGAGGAAACAATATCAGAAGCTGCAACAACATCCAAGCCTATAGGGGAAGAAACATACCCTATTAAAATTGCAGTAAGGGTGGCGGCTGAAGCAGTGGAAATGGCATCAGTAGCAGCTGCAGTAGAAGAAGCTGAAGATGGAGCAGTTGTTGAAGCTGCGAAAGTTGAAGCTGCAACCGCAAAAGTGGCAATGTAGGAAGGAGAGTATCAAGAAGGTGCAGCAGAGAAAAGAAAAGAGGTATTGGATATTGCATCCTCCCCGGAAATAAAGGGAACTATTGTGGAAGAGGAGGAATTCGATTTTCCCTCTGAAAAATTGGAAACCCCTGTGTCACCAAAGAAAAGAAAAAGAATAGGGAATAAGGGCCAAATAGTTTCTTCAGCAAGGAAGAGAAGACCTAGAGCTACTACATCAGCGACAGCAAGTAGCGTTGATCAGCCATTGGAAGGGGTGAAGAGAAGAACGACTCGATCTATGGCAATAGCTGAGACAACAGGTGAAGCTGGGGTGAATATTGAATTACCAATAGCTGAGACAGCAGGTGAAATTGGGGCAAATATTGAATTACCAGCAGCTGAGACAGCAGGTGAAATTAGGGTAAATATTGAATTACCTTTAACAGAAGCAGCATGTGTCGCAGGGGCAGGTATATAAATCCCTATCTTAGATCGCAAAACACTTGCTGACACACAGGAACTTGCTGTGAATGAACCCCGGATTGAAAATCTTCTGTTTGAAAATGAGTTGTTAAAGGAGGAGGTGCAAGTGCTTCATGCAGAACTAGAAAAATGGAAGGAGACATGCCAAAAATAGGCAAAGAAATATGCAAGTTCAATGGTGGAAGCTACAGACCAATTGGGGAATTTATCGTCCATTCAGGGGAATGAAGGACAGTCATAAATGATATGCCCAAAATGTGGATATTTTTTAATATGGAAGGGCATAAAGCTACAGTAGTGGACCTAGCATTACAAAAACTCTCAGGAGCAAGAAAATCAAAGGAATTATCCTAGGGCACAACCTCATTGTTTCATGAACATTGAACCGATTCAGCAGGCCAAAAATAATCAAGAAATAGGACGTTGTTACACAAGAACCAGCGCCCTCCAAATTTCTTTTTGTTGGAAATACAACTCAGGAAAAAGATGCTAAGATGAGGACATAAGGAAAAGATCTTGTTTCAGAAGGACCAACACAATTGAAAATCTGGTGAGTTCCAACAGAAGACGAAACTGCTAAGGGTAAGGAGAAGCTATCACACAAGAACCAGCATTTCCAATGGCTAAATTGTAAAAATTGATTCCTTCAACTCACTTGCATAATATGAACGAGGATCAGAGTCAAGAACGAACTAATCGACTGTTGCATGGGGACATGCAAATGGATAGTTGGGGGGAGATGTTGGGCCCTGGAAATGCCCATTTTTTACCATACTTATTACATCATTTTTCCCAGTTACACCCTACTTTCATAAACCATATACATGCCTTTTTCCAGATTAATCAACAGTCCTAACAAGGTATATATCATTATTGTTTCATTTAACTAAATGCCTAAGATTGTTATGGTTATGAATTCTAGCCTTCGATTTGTGCTAACTTGTATTGATTTCATTAAGTTAAGATCAAAGAACAGGTGTATCAGTCACAATTCCTAGGGAAAGAATCATACGTGGTTCCAACTGTTACTCTTCTGATTTGATTCCTCATATTTCAGGGGACAACGCATCTCTCCACGTGAAGCTGTAACAGGTTGTTGAAATAGGGCATAGCTGCAATAGACAGGGCGCCTTCCAATCTGCTAATCCGTTGATCCATTGATTACCAGAGTAACAACATCCTTCATGATTAACAACCTCATTCAATACGGCTGTAACAGTTTAGATGTAACTCTGCAGCATGAAGATCAGAGATCTTCATTGCTGCACGATTTTAGTGGATCACGAACTGTATTCTCCATGTATAAATATTGGAAGGCTCTCGGAGTCTGGGGTTGGATAATTATCATTTTGTACGGGCTGTAACAGAGAACTGAGACTGTGAATTACCATCTTTTAATGAAGAGCAGAGTTACTTCCATTTCTGTGTCTTAATTCGTGGTAGTTCACGATGTCTCTGTTAGAAGGCCAAGGCCCGCCTTCTCACAGAGATTGCCGAGTTAAGTAGGTAGTTATATTAATTCATTTCTTGTTGTGTGTTGTGGAATTGCATTAGGCATATTTCTGATAGCTGCAACAGATATTTATGATTGCATTCTTTATTGGTAGTTTATTCTTTGCATTATGAATAGCTGCAACTGCGTGGTGTGACAGTCGAATGTGTAGGTTAGTTTGATTAATGCATGTGTATTCAATAGCTCTTACAACCAAGCTCATCTTCCATTCCTTTCAGTCATTTATGCTTCTTAAGATTTCTAATGGTTATCAATTTATAGTTCAGGCTTATTTCTTAATTCTGGTTGTTGTTGTGTCTTTAATTGAATTCATAGATTAGGCAGATTATGGTTGAGTTACAATAGTTGTTGGATGAATCATTTTGTTAAATATTGAATACTGTAGTTTGATCATTATAGGATTTAACTTCTTGCAAAAGCAATCTAGTTCATTTCAATTCCTAGATCAGTAACTGCTAGGTTGATTTATGTAGGAAGGTAGCTGCACTTTGAATTCCTAGATGTATGAGTTAGATTAGTTTTCTTTATGGAATGAGTTTGGCTGAGCAGATAGGTAGGATTATTATCTCCATTCAGTTAATCAACTACTTGAAATGTTTATGCATAGATTGTGTTTATTTCCATTGAAATAAAAGACCTCCCTGGGTTTGACAATTTATATTGAGCATCTTGTGTGTTAGTTGTAATTAATGAGCATATAGGGTGACCAACACTTTCCTAGATTAATCAAATTATAAAGAGCACAAGGAATTTCTTACCTTGCAATTACGATAGTGTTTTCCTCGTTTGATGCAGTCTTCAATCTTCAGCTGCAAAAAAACATAAGATCAATATAAACAAGTGGTCAAGGAAACAAGTTCTAAATATATAATACAATTAATCAATCAATTAATAATATGTAATATTGATCAATATAAACAAGTGGTCAAGGAAACAAGTTCTAAAGATATAACACAATTAATATTTATGGAAAAAGTATATATATTAATGTATTAATGAAAATACAAAGGGAAAGATTACAACCATTGCCTTTACGTCACAATTCCTTCCAATTACCCTTTGCCTCAATGATCCAACCTTGTTCCTAATGGAGAAGAGAAACTTAGCTCTAAGAGTATTTCAACAGCATTTGGGTGCTCTATCTTTTCCTCCCCTATCCCATGAGGGTAGGCTTGCATATATAGGACAAAGAGGATAGAGGGAGTTGAGGATTCAATGGAGAAGGTTAAGGGATCATCCCAAGAAGTTAGGGGTTCGAATGCCACCTATGTTGATTTGTAGGGATAAGCCTCCACGAGAGCTTCTTTCTAGAAGACTCTCAAATCTTCTCTTTTTGCCTTTAAACAAGCAGTGCCACACCTTGTCAAAGAGAAACATGCATAATCGGAGGGTGACGCATGTTGAATTAAGGAAACCAGTGTCAGTGACACACCTTTTCAATGTGCATAGTGCATCAACAAGGATCCAACTCCTGTTATAAACAGGCAGAGTGTGTCGTTGCTCCAACTATGAAATGGAAATGTAGAAACCTCTTCCTAGGAAACTTAGCACTAATGCTTTAGGGATTAGGGAAAATCCAAGGGAATATATCTCATTACCAGGATGATGACGATATTTTAGTGTAACATATTGCACCCCAAATTATGAATCTAAATAGATAGGATAGGTGAAATACTTTGATATATGGAAGTTGAGGCAAAAGACCATTGGTTGAGATGCTGAACAAGGAATTTGCAGTACAATAGACTCTAAGATATATGTCCTGAATTACTCATAACATGGCTTTCGACCAATACATTGCAGATCCATGTTCGTACTGACTTACTAAACAAAATCATGGCTACTAGAATACAAGCATAGATCCATGATGAAATAATGACACATCCACGACCAATACAAGAGTGGATCTGTGTGCAAATACTTCAAATAGGGTCACCAACATGATTTTCATGTGGGAACCTACTCAAAAATATCCATCGCAACCCGAGATATGAAACAAAAGCTTCCCAGGGTCTTCATCCCGAACCTGAAAAGGTACAATCCTATCCATGTGAATAAATGTCTTGGCGTTGAACATGGTAGAAATCACTTGATTACAGATCATTGAGATATACCATTAACAAGTGTGAGGGATATCACCATTGATGTTGATGATTCCCAAGGTACCCTAGTACATTCCCCCAAATGTGAATCAATGAGTCGAGGTCGAACATTCGGTGGACTATTTCAATCAGAGGCCAATGATGTAATCCTACTACTGGAAGCAAGGTAACCTGCCATTGAGGCATGCAGGCCCAAGGTAATTAACTTTTTTCTAGGTATAATCCTTGGATGGTGTGTTGCAATCGACAAGGATAGACCCGTTGAAGAAGGGCCATAATGTTTCCCTCATCACCGACATGAAATAGGATCAAAGATTTTTTATGGAGTAGATCGGACTAAGGAGTGACTCTTTGGGGACTGAATCAGGGGTCACCAAAACAAAGGAAATTAAGATGAATGCAAAGTTTGACTCAAGTAGCATACCTCCCTTGAACATTTAACGGCATGACATGTGACCTGACAGCATTGACTTAACGAGGTAGAGACCAAGACATAATACAACAAACGACTGAGGTATTCTTGGGATGAACCAAAGGAGTAAGATGACTCATGGAATTGGTATGAATCGAGGACAAACTGATTTCCCAACTGTTTAAATGAAATGCAAACATGTGCAATGCTTAAGGGTGACAATAAGCTTCCATTAACACAGACGTAAATACATACTCTTTCCTTTAATATCCCTATCATGATTGATGAGTGCCTCTTTGATTTTTTATGAGTTGGAAGAGGGTAACAAATGCTTGTTATAGATCATCTTTTGGATGACTCCAATCTCACATATTTTACGAACCTGAGAAAGGAGGGGTTCGTTCCCAAAAAGGGTCCTTCAATGTTGAATTTTAACAAGTCCAAAGAAGGTTAACTCGATGTCGTTTCATGTTTAGAGAGTCTAAAAAGACTAAAGAAGACTCCAAGGTGAAATTTTTTGTAGATTTAGTTCGCAAGGTCCGAAAAAGTATAAAACAATACCTGGAAGAACTCTTCTAGTCAAATGTTGACTAGAGTATTCCTTTTTTGTACCTAGTCCAACCGGCCCGAAAAGGGGGTAAAATATCACCAAAAAGATGACCTTTCTAGTACGTTTACAAGCGTGAAAGAATCAAGTTCACTTGGCGATATTTTCTATTTTTGGGAGCCTGAAAAAAGCTTAAAGAAAAATCCAGGGGGTTCCTTTTTCGTGAAGGTTTTACAAGCCCAAAAAAGTGATAAAAGTGTAATCGACACCTTTTTACTTGGTTTTTAATGAGCACGACTATGGTATCAAAAGCGTTTGGAATATTTTTCATGTTTGGATCTAGAGCATGCTAAAGGAAAAAGTAAACTCAAACCACTTTTCATGTTTTCGACCAGAGCACGAAAATGTGAAAAGTAAGCTCGACACCATCTTACTATTTTTAACGAGCTCAAAGATAGGTTGGAAGAATGCTCATGGTATCTGATTCATTATTAACGATCTTGCAATAGAAAATGAACTATGCTTGGGATGATTTTCATGGTTTAATGAGCTCGAAACTAAAAAGAAAGTATGCTCGGAATGAGGCCCATTGATAAGTTCCTTCCCAACATGATGTCCAAAGGTTGGTATTTTTGGTGATACCCATTAGCAGGTTTTCCCCCAACATGATGTCCAGAGGCTGGAGACATGCCCCCCAAGCTTCGTTTTGTCTGACTACTCTTCTTCTTCACAAGATTAAATTAATGGCTACTAATAGGAAAAGGTTCACCAGAGGGGTAGAAAGAATGAGGATCAAGTGACACAGGTAGATGAAATGAATGTTCAAGTAATAAATTTGGTGGGAGAATCGATTCAATGGGATATGAATATGTTTCATTTTTTAACGAGCTTGACACATAAAGGGAACTCTGCTCATGAGCAGTTTCATTTTTACGCAAGCTCGAAACCGAAAGTAAACTATGCTTGGACTGGCTTCATTTTTACACAAGCTTGAAACCAAAGGTAAACTATGCTTGGAACTAATTCCTATCCAACATGATGTCCAGAGGTTCTTAGTGTGCCCCCAAACATAAGGAGCTATGGGGATAACTCCAGCATGATGTACAGAGGCTGGAGATATGCCCCCCATCCCTAAGGGGAAGAAACCACTAAAACATGAGGAACATTTAGGGAATTCTGGGGGCTGGAAGTCATACGATGATTAGGTGTAACAAAGGAAATATGATCGATGGTCACTATGTTTCCATGATGAGGAAAATACATCACTCGAAAGAGTGAGAAAATTACATCTTTCATTGCATAAACATAATCTTTTCCAAGGATTAGATTAAAATCTAAGGGACCTTGGACCACCATAAAATCAATGCAAACAATTTTCCCTCCTAAGGTAATAGATAACTGAGGAAGGATCCCTAAAATATAGTAGGTCTTCTATTAAAATCAAGTATCTAGTCAGTGGCTGGCACAAGCTGAGGAGAACCTATAGCTTTCCAAGTAGTTGAGGATAAAATACTAACAGAAGCTCCTTCATCAGCTATACTGCGAAAAAATTCTTTATCGAAAACTCCTATAGATATTTGGAAAGGGACACCCAAAGGAAGATGAGATTATGTTAGGCTATTCAAATAAAAGGAAATGACCTCAGTACTCGAAGGAGGTCCCGTGGAAATGGACAAGATTTCCCCTTGCCTAGAACAATTTGAAGTGACTAGGAAAACATTAGTGGTTTTCAGTTCCCTCTCAACTGAAAGAGAGGAATGAGACGAAGATTGTGTCATGACGACTACTTCAGTCTTAGAATTCTCCAATGAAAGAGTGGTATCAAGTGTAGATGACATTGAATCAAATACTTCAACTTCACTCTCTGAAGGAAGAACAGTACAAACTACTTGCTCTTCACTCTTTGAGGAAGGAGTGGGATTGAGCAAATATGGAATTGGATTGACCACTTGAGGTTCACTTTTCAAGGAACGAGTAGGATCGACCAATGAAGAAGGGGAAGGATCAATTTTGGATTGATACTCTCGTGATGGAGAGTTAACATTTGAAACATTGGGTACAACAAGAATTACTGTATTAAATAACCATATCGGTAATCCTATGGTTAATCCAGGAAGATTTAAGGTGGCAATAAAGGGAGGACCAATATCTCCAACTGGAGGAGAAACAAAAGGCACCCCTTGAAAAGGGGTCTCTTGATTGATAGTCCCATAAGAGGTTTCCATATCTAAACTCTCTAAATCCTTCTAAATATCATGCACAACAAATGCTAGTCAAATTAAAAGCAACATGAAAACTTGTGAATAGGATGGATGTGAGAGCCGGATCCTCGCGGGTGTGTCAAGCTGTCACAAATCGTGATATACTATAGGGTCCAACAATTATACTCAGCCCAATTTTTCAGAGCACTAACCAAGGAGGATTGGGCCTGTACCCTTGGCTGTATAACCTGAATACCTAACAGTACGTGCATAGTAATCTCCCTCAGTGTTGTTCTCAATGTATTGCGACAACAAGATGAATAGAAGGTTTACTCGGATGGTTCTAGGATTCTATAGGGGTCTCCTGATATACACAAGGTACGTGGGAGCTCAAAACCATAGTAATGTTGTCTGATGCACAACCATTTAAAAAGGGGCATAGGCTATATATCGTCAAGTACGTGAAAGAGCCTTTCTATATACCATCAAGTACGTGAAAGGTCGTTCTATATACCGACTAGTACGTGGAAGAACCACACAGTCCCCTAGATGCAGTGCAGGAAAAATAATGACATCTCCTACGTTTTACGATGCTGGAGCACGTCTCTAGCCTATCACACCAAGTTGCTAAAATATTTTAGCTTAACTAGCACTTGATTTTATCTTATGCAGTTAAGTGGACATATGAAATTTGGACCTAACTCGAAACCATGCAAGTATGAGATGCAAATCTTCTTTTCGATGAAGTCCTACTTAAGAAGGAGAGATAGATATTTTTTCTTCCCAAATGCACAACCCTTTGCAAATGCAATTTTAGCTTTTTTAAAATGATAGAAAGAAGTAAAAAATTCAAAATCATGCACCCAAAACTATCTTCAAGTGACAAAATAGATCTTCCTATGAACACCAAATGCAAGAACTCTAATTCGTTTCCTATCTTTTTACACTTGAAAAGACACATCTAAGCTATGGAAAGAAGGATTCCACAAACGTTTTCAAGCAAACACAAGACAAATGAAAATACTAAATAATCTTGTCAAACTCAAATGCACACAAATCTGAAACAAGCCTTTCTTCTTGTTATGAGTGTAAGACCAATAATGTCAAATGATCAAACTAAGGCAAGAAGAATATTTTTTGTTTTCCAAGTTTGTGAATCTAGCAAAAGAGGGACAAAATTAAGCTTCTCTTTGAACTTAAGTGGATACCAAAATCAATCTTTTCCAACCGTCAATAGATAGCTCAGTTGTAAAGGAAACAAGATGCACAACCCAAGAAAATGAGGCTAAAAAAGACATGGATATCCCACACTTTTCAAGTCTTTAAAACAAGCCAATCCACACCAAACCAAAAATTATTTTGAAGCCTTAATATGGGTCAAAGAGACTGTAGATACACGATTCATGGCCATGAGGGGGATTTTTTTTTTCAAAAATGCAATTCATTTCGCTTAAAAATGCAAGCAAAGCACTAGTTTTGACTCAAAGGGACAAACATGGCTCCAAATCTCAAGAAAACCCAAGAAAAGAGGAAAAAAACAAATCTGGAGAAGAATCTAACTGAGATAAGTAAGACACAAATCTCAGAAAACCACCTAGTCCAACTTTTAAGTGGGGATCCTGACCCTAATGCAAAATTTTGCAGGGTGACGCAGTTTGCTAGTATGAACCAGTGCATTAGTCCCTTCATGACGTGGTATGTTCACATGGAAAGTGCATCAATGATGCTTCTTGAACACTGATAGAGTGTGTCAATGGTACTTTCTGACCCAAATACAATTGCGTCAAATCACCCGTGACGCGGGGCAATTATAGCCCAGGTGCGGCAAGCGCAATAAAAAAATTAGAAAAAGCAAAATTCCCACAATAAAACTAGGTAACTGGACGAGCTAAAGATACCAGACTGAGACTGGATCACCCAGTAACTCAAAAAGGACAAATCCAAAAGAAACAAGGAAAATTAAATAGCTCTAAGAGGATAAGCAAGGAAATGAAAATCACAAACTAAACAATTCAAAGACCATGGACTCTCCCCAGCAAAGTTGCCAATTTTGTTGGAAGACACTTTGTCTATGCGGACAAGGACAAAGCTCTCTAGTCTAAATGGTTTAGATCTAGAATAAAACACCACATAATATATATACTTTCCTAGATTAATCAAATTACAAAGAGCACAAGGAATTGCTCACCTTGCAATCACGATAGTGTTTCCCTCATTTGATGTAGTCTTCAATCTTCAGCTGCAAAACAACATAAGACAAACAAGTGGAAACGCAAGTAAAAGTAATATGTAATATTGATCAATCTAAACAAGTGGTCAAGGAAACAAGTTCTAAAGATCTAACACATTTAATCTTTATGGATGATCCGGATTTATGTGGGAACGAAACAAAAGATAGCATATACAGAATCATACACATAGATATATTGCAAATAACACAGTGATACAGTAAACACATATTCTATTAAATAGCGGAAATAGAACAGACTGTAAAATACAATAGCTAGAATGGTGGTAGCTATCTCTGAGAAGAGATGTGGCCGCTATGCTCATTCGTGCCAAGATGAATACAAAGAGAGGACGAAAGGGCCTATTTATCATAAGAATGAGGGAAAGAATCCCAAACATCCAAAAACCTAACCCTAGAAGATGAACCGTCATAAAGTTTGCGGCCCCAAGGTGGTTAGTTGAACAGTCAACTTCACGGGGTCATAACTTTTGCATACGATCTCCGTTTGGGGCGCTCGGTAGCCCGTTGGAAAGGTCTATCCGAGATTTACAACTTTCGACTGGGCCCAAATGTATGTCGTCGGCAACCATTTGGTCCCCCAAATCGCCAAAAAATGTCGTTTAGGGCCTCAAAATGGCTCCGGAAGTTCAGGACCCGAAAAACTGCTAAAAATAGTAATTTACCAAAATTGCCAGAAGACTGTTTTGAGCCAGTTGGAAGAGGTGGGCTACCACCGATATCCACCTGGATCAATGGAAAAAGTATATATCTTACTCTATCAATGAAAATGCAAAGGGAGAGATTACAACCATTGCCTTGACGTCGCAATTCTTTCCAATTAGCCTTTGGCTCAACGATCCAACCTTGTTCCTAATGGAGAAGAGAAACTTATCTCTAAGAGTATTTCAACAACATTTGGGTGCTCTATCTTTTCCTCCCCTATCCCATGAGGGTAAGCTTGCATATATAGGCCAAAGAGGATAGAGGTAGTTGGTGATTCAATGGAGAAGGTTAAGGGATCATCCCAAGAAGTTAGGGGTTTGACTACCACCTATGTTGATTTGTTAGTATAAGCCTCCATGAGAGCTTCTTTCTAAAAGACTCCCGAATCTTCTTTTTTTTCCTTTAAACAAGCAATGCCGCACCTTGTCAAAGAGCAACATGCGTTATTGGAGGGTGG
This sequence comes from Larix kaempferi, assembly GCA_027924585.1. Taxonomy (NCBI): domain Eukaryota; kingdom Viridiplantae; phylum Streptophyta; class Pinopsida; order Pinales; family Pinaceae; genus Larix; species Larix kaempferi. Next base: position 8,477,749 of record BSBM01000598.1, on the reverse strand, counting down.
CACATGTTGAATTAAGGAAACCAGTGTCAGTGACACACCTTGTTAATGTGCAGAGTGCATCAACAAGAATCTGATGCCTATTGTAAACATGCAAAGTGCGTCTCTGCTCCAAAACTAGGGAATGAAAATGTAGAAACCTCTTCTCAGACAACTTGGCACTAATGCTTTAGGAATTATGGCAAATCCAAGGGCATATATCTCATTACCAAGATGTTGACAAGATTTTGGTGTAACAACAACATAATTGTAATTTGTCTTGTTAAATATGTAATTTAGTGATTGAGATGAAATACTTATATAATAATAAATTAGATTAAAAAACAGTTCCATATTATATTTAATTTTTAAAATCATATATTAAAATGATGGAGATGAAATATTGTTATAATAATTTAGATTAAAAAAACAATTCTTTAATATATATATATTTTTAAAATCATATTAAACATGATAAGAAGGTTCTTCTTGAATCACGTATTTGTTAGAGAAATAAATTATTTTATTTTTAAAATCATATTAAACATGATAAGAAGGTTCTTCTTGAATCACATATTTGTTATAAAATGAAATTGTTTTATTTATTGTACTCCTTTTATATGAATGTCCGAGATATAAAAAAATCACATTCCCAAATATCTCTTGGGTTCATCTCGATGAGGGAAAAGGAATAAACTTCATCATTCCATAACCAATATTTTAATTGGTTTGTCTACCTCATCATTCCACCTTCATGAGGAAAAAAATAGTCAAAAGTTCACTACCACTCATCTCTCATCTTTACTTTCGGCCTAATTGATTGAATCGGTGTGTAATGTTGACATTGGACCATATGCAATAGTCAACATGGTGTAATTATTCTTAAATTTAGGGAATTGGGAATGAGTAAAGGCTAAATAATCTTTAGAAAAATTATGTTCAACTAGAATATATAATCAAACTCAAATATATCAAATGAGGAGTCTCGTGTCAAAGTTTTCTTAGATTTGACTTTTGTACGTATCACTGTAAGATTAGAAACTAACATAAAGTTGGAATTGACTATGGATATGAAAATGTTTCTTTAAGATCAAATCAAAGTGTGGAGTTGTTAAACTGAAATGAAAGTGGTTTGATAATAAAGGTAATACAATAACTCTCCAGATGACTAGTAATCTTCTGGAATATATATATATATATATAATTTAAAACTAATAATGTGATTCTATGTAATTTTTTCTTTTAAAACCACTTTTGTATAATATGCAAACAATATTATAAACAAAGTAAATACAAATTTCTTCATAGGCACAAAATAAAACTAGAAAGAAATAAAACATAATATTTCTTAAAAAGTTGAAAAAACTATCTTAAATATAAGAAACTTTAATGTAACTAGATATAAATATATACAATTAGAAACTTCGTGGAAATTATTTTTATTAGTTCATATCCTCAGGTTGGTAAGGATTCTTACAATTGGTTTGTCGTTTTTTTATTAAACAACATGCAAATTATTAGTTCTTATTGAACGTTTTTATTCAAAAGCAAATTCAATGCTTTTGCTAAACTAATCATAAGAACATAACCGTTTTATTCACCAATCAATGAAATTGAGCTCTTATTTGGCCTCTTTTCGAGGCGAACATATATTTAATAACATGATGTCCTAAGTTTTTTATGCTTCATTTAAAACAAATGGATTAATGCTAAGGGTGGCTTAGCATTGGTTTCAAACATATAATGTTTTATATTTTTAACAATGTTTTTGTTAACACCTTCTAGTATCCACCGCCTTGCTCATATGACCGCCCTCATCGCCTTGCTGATACCACCATCCTCATGTAGCCACCATAACAACAATCCATCCAGTTGCCAAGACTACACTTAGTTGCTTTATTGAGTTGTCCAGAAACTGTGCAACCAACTCCACCAACCACTCTGAACAAGCCACCGATAACTATTATGTATAGCTATGATGCAAATGTTGTATCCCTCTTATGTCGTATCAACGATTGCTTCTTCTAGTGACGATTCAATTGGAATTAGAACCAACGAGGCATTGATATAAGTAACAAAGGATCTCACCAATTAGTTATTTGATGTGCGGGATCTTAGTTTCTTCATTAAGCGTAACATGAACACTGTAGTTTCTTTGTGTTTCCATTTGGGGACTGGAGTGACTGTTCCCTCCCAACACATTGCTACTAGGGACATCAGAATGGAGTAATATGAAGGAGAGAGAGCCCATGCCATGAGAGAGCTTGCGTAGTCCCATTGTTGGAGATTCTTTTGATCGTGGGGCTCTTTCCCATCCCAGGCACAAACCCAATAAAACTATTTACTTTAGACTTCAAGTAATGTAATTGCTTGCTCGACCACACACCACACATGGCCCAAAGCATAGTGAAAAAAGAAGGAAAGCCATAAGCACAAGTAGAAGCTTAGTAACACGGTAAATTCATACTTTTAGCATCACTTATCACATGATATGAATGATATATAAAATATGACCACTTCATTTAGTGAATCAACCATTTTATAACCCAATGTATGCCTATAGGCCTCAATTACACCTGGGAGATTAATTAGATAGTTTATAAATATAAAGTGTAAATTACAAGTAAAATGAAAAAACATGACATAACACTATATTTTATCTATCGAAGCTTTCTAAATGATTACCCTTAGTGACCATTGGTATGTTGAGCTCCACCACAAACTTCTAAACAATTAGCATGTAGCTCACCTCTTTAGGCTATCTGACATTCATTTGTTTTTCATTCTGCAATATTTCAATGTGAAAATGAGTAAGCATCCCTTTAACTAAGTTCCTCGCGAGTTATAACATCATCCCTATAAGCAACTAATTCCTTTAGTTGTTTGGATGCCGCAACATGGAAAATATGTGACTTATTTTCAAGTATATGGCAACTAAATCCGTTAGTTGTTTGGCTGCCGCAAGATGGAAAATACGTGACTTATTTTCAAGTATTTACCATAATTTCAATGATATAAGTGGTGTGTGGTTTGGTAAACCTCAGATTTTATTTTAATAATATTTAAATTAAAAAACATATATCATATTTTTTTTAACAATGAATATCAATCAATATGGTATGGAAGCTTTTACATAATCTACATCTTTAAGGATTAGGATTAGAATGCTTCATCGGTTTAGAGTGTCATCTAGCTACCACCTCTCTCATTTTTTTAGGAAATGAATTGTCTCGTCTAGATAATGGTGATTTTCATCGATCTTCATGTAGGATTTGAGTTTTTTTGGTTGAAATTTTGGTGTTGTCTAGTGAGAGATTTTCTTTTATGGTGGGTCAGATGGTTTTTTAAGTTCTTACCTACAATTTGATGTCTATGCTTTGTGTTTTTAGATTCCCTCAGTTCTTTTTTGTTTAGATATGAAGATTCTTTAGTATGGTGGATCGTCTCGTGAGCTTGACACATTCTCCTCTATCAGGGACGAGTTTGAATTTATATCTTTGGAGGAATAAAAAAGGGTTGTCCTAAAAATGAATGCAATCCCAGGTGGGAAATATGTCAACAAGTCTGATAATATTCCTCTCATAAATTCAAAATCACCTCATGTTTATGAAAATGATGTGGCTTATTCAAATCAGGCCTTGGACTTTGGTTGGTAAGTTCATTAGTTGTTGGCCAAGCCCTAGCTCAATTTATCAGTGGGTTCAAGAAATCTAGATTCCAAAGATGAAAGGAAAATATAGGGTCTTTGCCACTGGAAGAGATTTATTTATCTTCCTATTTTAGTTCAAGTAGGACAAATACATCATCTTTAGACATGGTCCTTACTTCATGGATTCTAGAGGAATGTTCCTTTCAAAATGGTCTCTAGACTTTAATCTAGATCAAAAAATAACCTCAACCCCAATTTGTATCTGTTTGCCTTATCTTCCAATGATCTTTTGGGATAAGCTTATGCTTAAGGAGATTGATGGAAACCTTGGGAAATTTATTGAAGTAGTAGAACCACATAATGGGTTATTCTTGTGTGCCCAAATTTGTGTGGAGGTAGACTTGGAGCAAGGGTTACCTAAAGTGATCCAAATTCAGATAGATGGATGGACCCATTATTAATATTTAGACTATGCACCTTCTTTCAAAATCAATTTATTCCATTGGTATGGTCACTTCATGAAAGTATGTCCAAAAAATTATACTCCAGTGCCCTTGCCCATAACAATTCCTTCTAAAGGTGAATAGGATCCTTTTCAAGTTGTTGCTAATTATAAGAAGAAAAAATACCCCTTCTCACCCTCCATCTCAGAAAAAAATCCTCTCCCACTAGCTCTAACATATTTGAAAAATTAACAAATGAGGATGAAGAGTTACCCATCGAGATTTAGGGGAAGGTCTCTATCATGCACCATCATGATGAGGAGGTTCTTGTTATTCCTCAACAAGATAATGGGTTGTTGGAAAAGAAAATCTCTGAGACCCTTGTGAACAAGGGAAAATCATGAAACAATAACAATGTAGTGAATGCTAATATAGAATATGCTCAAAAGGATCAAGAAAAGACTCCTACCAAGGTCTCAAGAATTCCAAATTAGGAAACCCCGATGAGGGGGACACGAGCTAGTTCAAAAAATCCCCCAATACAATTGGTCCAATCACTTGAGTCTTCTAAATCTCCTTCATATGCTAGATATCTAAAGAAAATTCATCATTCTTACCCTCCCCTTATACAAGGAAGGAAGTCTAATTACGAAAGAAAAGAAAAAGAAGTTGAATCAAACATTTTTCTAGGAGCTTTGACCTCTTTAGATTGTATTCTTAAAAGAGAGATTATAACCTATCAATTTATAAAATAATGTATTATTTTTGTATTTGGTTAGGTAATAAGTTTACAAGAGTTTTGTTGTGTGTGCATGAAACTTAAGTAAGGGCAAATGTGAGAGAAGGCCCTAGAAATTCCTTTTCTTGTATTTTGCCAAGAGGGTGGAAGATTTGCACATGGTGCTCAACTTTGTCAACATTGGTATTATTTGGTTGAATAACATTGGTATTATTTGGTTGAATGACTTGGTTGTAATTCTTTTTAATAGAAAATATAAATTTTTTTGTTTTATAAAAATTATAGATTTAATTGTGTGCGTGTGTATAATTTATTAGAATTTATATTATTTTTAATAAATAAACTACTATATATACTATGAGGACTAGTATATTTATCTAAGTTGAATTTTTAAATCATAACAAAATAAACTAAAAGAAACTTAGAATATTTAGACTACTTCATTTTTAATATTAGATATTGATAAATTACTAACTATTAATTAGGATACATTTTATAAATAATTACTCTAATGCATTGTTCATGTTTTTCTTTTCATTTAAAAAAGCCAAAAAATGATTAAATATATTTTTGGATAAAAATATGGAAAATTAATTATTCAAAGACTTTCAAACTAATTGATATTTTCTTCACCATTCACCTTCAAGATGGAAGACCACCTTCAAAATAAAAATAAGGTTTAGTCTAATTATTCTAGATTTTCATCCTTTTTTGAGCATATTTTCCATCCTATTTTGTTGTGAGTCTGGTTAAACTTTAAAAATTCTTAGAATCACATATATTAGTTATGAAAATTGCATAATTTGGGTGCCATGGGGATATTAGATGGTGTTCAATCTATTTATGGATTCGAAAACACAATTTAAACACTTCGAAATTTAGATTTTACTAAAAATAAATTTACCAAACTCCACCACAAAATTAATACTTTTCATGATTCTTTACTTTAGAACTATTTTCCACCTTAAAAATAAAAATAATAATAATCAAAAAGCAATTACTTTTCAAGGCTGGTTACTTTCAAACTAATTTTTTCTTTTCATAATTCTTTAGTTTCAAACATATTGATGAAAATAATAACCTTGTCATCTTTACTACTTTCGAGGTAATTGATGTTTTCTCATCATCCACTTTTAATGTGGAAAAATAATTTTGAAAGTAGAAATAAGAGTCATCATTATCCACTTTTAATGTGGAAAAATAATTTTGAAGGTAAAAATAAGAGTCAAAACTTGCATTCTCTACTTTGAATTTAATTTTCGAACCTACATAAAAAATAATAATCAAAAGTTAATTATTTTTTATCATTTTTTACTTTCAAACTAATTTTCAATTTTTATGATTTTTTACTTTTTTAAACTAATTTTGAACTTTGAAATGAAAAAAATAATATTAATATATGGAAAAATCACTTTGAAAATTAAAATAATAATCAAAAGTTAATTGCATTCTTCATTTTGAGTCTATTTTTCTTTTAACTAATTTCCACTATCTAAATGAAAATAATGATAAAAGTTAATTACTTTTCACGATTTTACATTTTCAAAATAATTTTAATTTTCACGACCTTTTACTTTTAAACTAATTTTCAGCTTTAAAATCAAAATAATAATATTACCATCTCTACTACTTTTTAAAATAATTAATATTTTCCACATCATTCACTTCATTATAGAAAAATCAGTTTCATCTCCTTTTAATATAAAATAAAAGCATTTAAAAAAAAATTACATTCTCTACTTTCATACTTACGAACTAATTAATTTAATGGATTGAATGAGTGTATAATGTTGAATCATCTAAATACACTCTTATCAACTACACTTTAATATAAAAAAATTAAATTTTATCCTTAACATTTCAATAACCATTTAGTTAATGGAAAAATTAATAATATTTTATTCAAATTAATTAAAAATATTTTTTCACAACTACTTCATGTTGAATCCAATATAAAATGTAATGACTTCCATTTAAAATATTAATTATAAATTTTGTTAATAAGAATTAAATATTTTTTTCATACCAAATTCAATATAAAATGAAACGACTTAATTAATTTTCACAATGATTATGTTTTGAGTAATTTAAAATCCTTTTCACAACTACTCAATATTGAATCCAATATAAAATTGATTATTCCCACCACACAATGTAATATTGATTTATGGTTTTGTTGGAAAACTTGAAAATATAGCTTCATTTCTGATCAATACTTTTCCTTAAAAGCACTCAACTATGACACTCTCACAATATTATATTAACATGAATACATTAGAATAACTATATCGATAAGATTTAGAGGACTTTTTAATCACTCTTGTATTTAATTTTGATTTACCTTAAATATCAAGTTATTGATTTTTTTCTTCTCTTATATACATAGATAGTAAAAGGTTTTAATCTTTATTACTCTCTCTCTATATATATGAGATGTAACAACTTAATAGTTGCATACCTTAGTGTGTATACATCAAATGTGATGTTTGTGAAGTTTAATAAAGCCTTTGCGGAAATCAAACTATATATGCAAATGTGTGTATATATGTTAATCGGATCAATCCAAATGATTATATATATATATATATATAGGAATATAATAGGGAGCGTGAGGCCGCAACAGGATGGAGGTTAGGGTTTCCAAGTTACACATGTCTGCAAGCTCTTAAGGGGTTGCAGCAACCCCAAGGGATTTCTTTAATTTCCCTCTCTCACCGGCTCTTCCATTTCCATACTCACAGTTGTCGGTTTCCTATGGATCTTCTCGATGAGGTGGATTTTTCTCTCAATCCATTAGAGGGTCTTTGTGTTTTTCCTACAATTTTCCTGCCGACAATGACAACATCGCACTCAAGGATGGGGGATTTGGCGGAGGTTAGTTGTAACATCCCAAAAAATCACAAAAAATTAATATTTTTTTCGACGTGACAATTAATGCTTATTTAATGTGTGCGGAAATAAAACAATGCATAAAAGGTTATCTTACTGTACTAAATGCCATGCTGGTTTATAGTATAAGATTTGAGACTAGAAGATTCACGTTTATGTCCTGATGTTATTCACACTCAGCAGTACTATTGCAAACTTCTATTGTTGTTGTTATGATTTATGAATCAGCTATCTTTGACTAATGTGCTGTTGTTGATTGATGAAGGGGTCCTACGGATGCCCCGAGGCTTACTTAGAATTCGTGCTAAAGCATGTGAATTCGTACTTGTGGCAGTTTACAGGTAAGGATTTAAAGTTGCGACACGTGACCAAATAGTTTTTCCAGTAATCTCCTTTGTAAATATTTGAAGAGATAAAACTTTGGGCATTCTACCGGTGAGAAACTTGGTTCAAGACTAAAATCGTTTACGTTAAAGACATCTGAAATGATTTCTGATGCAAACAGTGCATCTTAACTAATGTAATTTATAAGCTTGTATTTGACTCAAGAGAAGGTCTGTATCGATTGTGTCTCAGTTTTATACTTAGGATTATATATGATTTTCGTTTAAGTTTCATGTTGAGTCATACATATATATCTATCTTTTCCTTCCATAGCAATTTTGTAGATATTCTATGCATGAATGATTTAATAAGTGTCTAGGGACTATACCCTACGATGATGGTGATTCTCGATTTATTGACATATCTTATATTTCACTATACAATAGAGTGTATGTGTGTGCATTTTCTTAGATTAATTCTATAATCTATTTGCAATGTATTGAAACATTATCAAACTATGATAATATAACTTTATGTAGTATGTATTGTGTGCATTAGTGTGATCCTATGTGATACTATGCAACTCTAGCAAAATTCTAATGTGTTATATGCACTTACATGACCCTATGTGATACTTATGCACCCTTGGTGAAATTCTATCCCAACCCTTAACATAATGTTACAAGGATGGTGTATCACGACCTTGCCATAAACCATATCCACATTGTATTAATACCATGATATGAATGTTAATATGCCATAGGTTGGCAGATGTAACCGTAGCTTATGCATTGAATGCATGCAACTTCCGAGATAATGGATTTCCATCGTGGATGGTGTGAGATCTCGATCACGTGATAGCATCGTGGTGTAACAACTATGTGATGAGTTGTAATTTGAAAATGGTTCATGTGTTGCCGAGCTGGCTCCTTCGTGGCTGTGGCAATGATGGCTCATTTAATAAGGTAGATGGAATTGTTGTTTCATGAATCTAACCAATGATCTCCATCGTTGATATGGCAGGGTTTCAATGAATGTGGGTTAAACCCTACCTCCGTTACATTCAAGGTGTTTATTGCGAACTTTGGCATTTGATAGTGGTGGTTTTGCATCTAGCCGACAGGATGAGGGTTTGTAGGGTTATCGTTTGACATTTCAGAGGCATGATGCCTGCGTTTTGAACTCGTGACCTTTGATGGGTTTAAGAGCCAAACTCTCCATGTTTTACAGTGATAATATATCGGGGTTGGCAGTTTTGAAGTCTATTCTTGATGAGGTTCGATACTTAGACTAGTTGAGGGTTTTTCCTTTAAACTGGGTTCAAACGTGAGAGGTCAGGTCCTCGTCGTAGTTGGTACAGTTCTTGGCATTGTTGAACTGTTTTGTTGTTGATATCTTGGTGTGGTTTCTTCTATACTAGCGTTTGACGGTGTAAGAGTTTACAGTTGCAGTTCACCTATCTAGCGTTGTAATAATGCTAGAAGACATCGTTTTAAAAGGTAATGTGTTTCGAATCTTTCACTATACTTTCCATTCATGAATGCTAACATAGTAATGGTTGTTCGAATTCAATATTGTAATCATCCTTGTAAGGAATACTGTTTTAACCACGTCTCCATTGTGTTTGTAGGTGTAATGATTTGGTGGCTTCTCCAATTTGGGCATTGAAGGTTGGCAACGACTACACCAACCGGTAAGCCTCGGAGGTTGCCTTGAAACTTTGGTTATATGGAAGTAATGGCCATTATGTTTCTGTTCTGTGGTCTTCGTGTTTATCTCAGAGAGCTTTTACTTCGTCGAGTCAGGTTTTGTAAATTGTAAAGGATTTGGGGAGGATAATTCCTCGACCCAAAAGGCACGAACCTGTTGTTGTTGATTTGTAACTGTCGTTTGGAAATGCTCTTCTCACAGACTTGGATAATGTAATAATTTATGTGTTTCAATAATGATGGTAGATGCTTGAAGTATATGGAAAGATTCGACTTGTGTGTAGTTCGTCTATTTTGTAAATAAATGATGCTGCATTCTACTTTTATGAAAATTTCCAGGGTTAGGGTTTCGTCTTGGTTTTGGAATGTATAGTTTTGAGGATTCTCTTTGATATATTCTCGGCATCAAACTGATGTTTGTTATTTCTATTTAGAGTTTTCCTACAGGCATTATAATAACGGAATCCTGAAGATGATACTGTGAATTTAACTATTCAACCTACAGGAATGATTATGGTGTAAATGTTTGTTTTTTATTTTGGTCATCGTTATGATGCCGAGACTTCGACTATGTCGAGTTATGGAAATGAATAAAGTGATATTCTATGTTTAGTTTATGGCAAATGTCACATGGTTTTTCATGAGTTGAAATGTTTGAAGAATAATAACTGTCTGTCGAGAGTTAGTCACTCTGTTTATGTTTATAAAAGAAATGAATTTGTAAATGTTTGATGAAATGTGCAACAGTTGGCAAATTGGGAATAATTCTAGAATGTTTGTTTGGAAGGGTATTACCCTTGGTCTATTACCAGAATGATAATTGTAATTTGATTCTGTTAATAGAATAAAGACATGATATGCTAGTTTCTGTGTTATGAGGGTTGTAAATGTACTGTTAGGGTTTAGGGTTTTTCTACTGTGTGTTTGGAAAACATTTACAGAATTAAAATAGAGTTTGTTTGCTTGTCTATCCTATATGTACAGTAGTGAAAATAAAAGTAGACTATAGTAAAATTTTAAAAAGAAAAACTATGGAAACTATAAACCCTGAATTGAAACTTGAAAATAACATATTAGTTCTGTATGATGAGATTATGCAATCTTCATTAATTTATATTTAAACAATGATTTCAATAATAAATATAAATCACAGTAATAATCCTTAAGATGGTAAACTTCTATTTAATGAAGTAAAAATAGTACTGTAGCAAAATACAGTAATCGATACTAATTACTAACAATAAGAAAATTAACAATTTATACAGAGTTATTCTTTTCATCATCTTGGCAAATTGCCTATCATAACTATCTATCTTAATTTGTCTCTGTACTAGAGTACGATGCAATTCCTATAGCATGGGGGAAAATGCAGAGATTATTTATTTCATTCATCATTTCTATTCATAATTTTAATTTGTTCAGACACTAAAAGTAAGGGTATCTAAACCAAAACACATTCTGTAATTTAAAATTAAATACTTGCAATAAACAGATTTAACTACTTAATAACAGATAAACAAATAGAACCTGTAGATGAAGATAGGGCCGACAAACACCCAAGGAGGCTTGTTCCTCCCAACCTATTCCAGAAGAAGCAGCCCAACTGCTGGCTTCTTGTGAACCCCCGAGCCTGATTACTGAACCACTAAATGGGTGGAATCTGTGTAGAAGCAAGGCACTCAAAAATGCCTTCAACACTCAGCATCAACCTCCTATAATAGCATGCCTTTAGCACTCAGCATCAACCTCCTGAACTCAATAAGATTTTGGTAGACTCACAACATGATCAACAACATAGCATATCCCCTCATCAAATCTCTTAGGTGCAAACACAGCAAAACCCCAAGGTAAATTTCCTCGTCAGGAAAAGTGATGAACCTCAATTCAAAATTTGATGGCTATTATATAGAATGTCTAGGTCTTTAGTGGTCAGTTTGGAATAAATGAGCCTCAAGCTCCAGTCCCATCTTTCAGGGCACTATGACCACATTTCAAGGGAGTTGTCCCATACCAACAGCTAGTTAGTTGCATCATGATGCTGCCACTTGTCCATTGCCTTCTACCCCAGATTCCATTCCACCTAGTGGTTCAGTAACCACTCTTTCAACAGTCCTCTTAGGTGTTTGTCTCCTATTTTATTTATTTAATAATAATATATTGTGCAAATTACAGTCATCCTTGGACACCTGTCCAACATAAAACTTTACAATAAAATTTATAATAATGTTTGCTAACACACAATTTTTTCCAGCAAAAAGGGTATGTTACAAACACCCCCACTTAAGCTCAACATCGTCCTCGATGTTGCTTATTCATCATCAAGTTCCTCATGGAATAGAACTGGATATGCTGCCCGCATATTACTTTCCAGTTCCCAAGTAGCTTCATTAGGGCTAAGGTGCTTCCATTGCACCTTTACCTTCCCTATGGTGCGATTTCGAAGCATAATTTCCCTCCGGTTGAGAATACAGTCCGGTTCCACCTGAAAATATCTTTCGGGTTCCACCTGTATGTCATTCCAATTCAACACATGAGTAGCATCATGCTCATACTTCTTTAAAACCAAAACGTGAAAAACATTGTGGATTTCTAAATTATATGGCAATGCCAATTGATATGCAACAATTCCAATCCTTGATAGTATTTCGAATGGTCCACGATAACTTGGTGCTAGTTTAGCACAACTCCCAAGATTCAAAGAACTTTTCTTAGGCTTTACCTTTATTAAAACATGGTCTCCTACCTGAAATTCTCTTTCAGTGCGTTTCAAATCAACATAGCTTTTCTGCCGATCTTGGGCAACCTTTAAGTTACTTTGAACATGTTTCACGGTTAGCTCCATTTATTTCAATAAATCTGGTCCTAACATTAATCTGTCTACAGGGTTATCCCAAGAAATTGGAGTACAACATTTTCTTCCATACAAAATCTCAAATGGGCTTAACTTAGCAGATGCTTGATAATTATTATTGTAGACAAATTCTGCTAAATGTAAGAAATCTTCCCACTTAGATGGCTGATCTTTAATATACAATCGTAACATATTTTCTAAAATCTGATTTACCCTTTCTGTTTGACCATCAGTTTGTGGGTGGAAAGAAGTGCTGAAATTTAATTTAGTATTTAATCCTTTAAACAGTGCTGTCCAAAAATTACTGGTGAACTTAGAGTCCTGGTCTGAAATAATTACCTTTGGAATCCCGTGTAAACGAAAAAATTGCTTCATAAAAACATCTACAATGTTAGAAGCCTTGAAAGTAGTTTTAACAGGTATAAAATGAGCATCTTTACTAATTTTATCAACAACAACCATGATTGAGTCATTCTGCTTCTGATTTTTAGGCAAACCTGTAATAAAATCAATGCTTATAATTTCCCATTTCCATTCTGGAATTGGTAAGGGCTGCAATAGTCCAGTTGGATGTTGGTGTTCAGCTTTGATAGTCTGACATTCAAAACATCTAGCTATATATCCAACAACTTCACTCTTCATGTTGGGCCAAAAATACTCCTTTCTTAACATAGTTAGCATTTTCTGATAACCAGGATGCCCTGAATAAGGACTCTTATGAACTTCATCTAAAATCAACAACTTAACCTTCGAAATATTAGGTACATAAATTCTGTTTTTTTATGTTAAGAAGCCTTTTCATTAATACTGTAATCTGTTATAAAATTTTCAGATGAATTTTCAGCCACTTTATCATGTAATTTTTGGTAATTTTCGTCTTGCTTAATTCCTTCTTCGATCTGATTTTCCAGATCAATTTTAAAAGTACTGATTGCTGCCACAAAACTCAACCTAGCATTTCTGCTCAAAGCATCAGCAACCTTATTCTCCTTTCCATTAATGTGATGAATCTCAAAATCATACTCGCTAAGGAAAGCCAACCACCTAGCTTGCCTTGCGTTAAGATTTGTTTGATCCAATAAATACTTTAAGCCCTTATTATCAGTCATTAAAATGAATTTTCTTCTGATCAAGTGATGGCGCCACATTTTTAATGCATGTATCATGGCTGCCAACTCAAGATCATAAGTAGCATGATTCTTTTCATGTATTTTTAACTTCCTTGACTCAAAAGCAATTGCATGACCTTCCTAACTTAAGACCCCTCCAAGTCCATCGTTGTATGCATTCGTGCATACAACAAAATCCTTACTGGGATCTACAATTTTTAATATGGGTTCCGTAGTTAATAACTCTTTTAACTTATTAAAACTTTCTTGACACTTTTGATCCCATAAGAATTTCTTCCCTTTCTTCTGCAAAGAAGTGATGGGGTTAGCAATTTTAGAGAACCCTTCAATAAACTTTCTATAATAACCCATTATTCCCATGAATGATCGTACATTAGTTATGTCTTTAGGGACAGGCCATTCATTAATTGCTTTTATCTTATCAGGATCAACATAAATACTATCTTTAGAAATTATATGACCCAAATACTGGATTTTATCTTTATAAAAATCACACTTACTGAACTTAGCGTAAAGTTGATGTTCTCTAAGTACTTGTAAAATGATTTTTAAATGTTCGTCATGCTCTTCTTTAGTTTTTGAGTAAACCAGAATGTCATCAATTAATACCACTACGAACTTATCCAAATATTTATGCAGAACGTTGTTCATTAAACACATGAACACTGTCGGTGCGTTGGTTAGCCCAAAAGGCATAACTACAAACTCATAGTGTCCATAACGCATTCTGAATGCAGTTTTGAATAAGTCTTCATCTTTTATCCGTACTTGATGATAACCCAACCTTAAATCAATTTTAGTGAATATCTCTGCTCCGTGTACTTGATCAAATAGATCATCTATTCGGGGTAAGGGACATCGGTTCTTAATTGTCATTTTATTAAGCTGACGGTAATCAATGCACAAACGCATGGTACCGTCCTTATTTTTAACAAAAATTACTGGTGCTCCCCAAGGAGACACATTGGGCCTTACGTAGTTTTATCTATTAATTCTTCCAGCTGATATTTTAACTCATTTAACTCCAGAATATTCATCCTATAGGGGGCCTTCGAGTTTGGTAGCGCACCGAGTACTAACTCAATGGTGAAATCAAGTTCCATTTTCGGAGGTAATCCTGGAATTTCTTTCGGGAATACGTCAGAAAAGTCCCTAAGGATGGGAATATCCTCTAGCTTTAATTTTTCTTCTTTAGATGTACACTCATCATTAATAACATTAACAACAAACATTTTACAACCTTTTCTGGAAACTCTCTTTACTTGTAGAACAGAAATCTGCCTTACTGAAATCTTTCTATGAATTCCTTTTACTGTTTCTAAATTACCTTCATTATTTACGCATGTAAAAGATTTTTCATAACAATTCAACAAAACTCTATGCTATTTAAGCCAGTCCATACCAATCAACATATCATATGACCCTAAGGGTAAAACATTCAGATTAATTTGCATTTTTAACTAACTTAAAAATACTTCACAATTCTTGACATAATCTGTAACTTTTCTTTTAGTTCCTGTTGCAAGTTGAACTAACCATGCATTATCAAATTTCTTTATTTTTAACTTGCAACGGTTTACTAAGGTAGGTGAAATATAACTCAGATTTGCACCTGAATCTATTAGAATAGAAATAGACTCGTTTTGTATCATACCTTCAATTTCGACCATGGATGTTTGATGGTCCGCTTGACGGTTCTCCAGTGCTACATTTATCCTAGGAATTTCTCTTGTGATATCTCCAACTGTAGGTTTTGCTTGCATAGTGTGAATATTGTTGGTTTTCCTCTTGTTGCATGGGCAATCTGCTCTCTTATGTGGTCCACCACATTCATAGCACTTCATGGGTCCTTTCTGTTCAGCATACCTGTTGTTGTTTTTATTGTTATTGCTGTGATTATTATTATTAGGTACATTTCTTGCAGCAGTAAAGTTCCGAGGTGCATTATTCCGGTAATTATTAGGAAAATTTATGTTATTAAAATTTTTCTTAAAACCTCCAGAATTATGATTAAAATTCTTCTTTTTATAGTCAAACTGATTAGTCTTATTGTTCTTCTAGCCAATTGTTCCTTCTCTTTTTCTGTTTTGATCAAAACAAAAATTTGCTTTTCTCATGGCCTCTTCCAAAGTGGAAGAATTATCATACTCGATACGGTCTTTTATATTAAAAGGTAGACAACTGAGAAACCTTTGCACTTTAGGATTTTTCGCAACCATATAGGGCACATACCTCAGCAAGCTAAGGAACTTGCTGCACAGTTCTTTCATGTTCATTGTACCCAACTTTAAATCATAAAACTCCTTTGACTTATCTTCAAAATAATGTTCCGACAAAAACTTATTTTTAAACAAACTTTTAAACATAGTCCAAGTTACTTCTTTTTTTTTATACTCTTTATTCTTTTAAGATCCTGCCACCAAATATCTGCCTTCCCGGTCAGATTGTAAATAGCCATCTTGGCTTTTAGTTGAGAAGAGTAGTCGTAAATATTAAAGCACTTCTTCATTTCAGACAACCAAGCTTCTGCTGTCTCACCTTTCTCACTTTCCCCATTAAAGGTGGGTGGCTTAATCTTTTTAAATTCACCAGTAATTTGTTCATGATGTTTATGTTTTCTCTTTTTAGAGCAGCATTCACTATTACTACTGTCATATTTAAAATCATTATTACTTGAATCGGATTTAGAGGATGAGTAACTGTTGATTTTATCATTTCTTGTTTTCTTATGTTTATGTTAGTGGGACATTGTTTCAGAATCAACCTTTAATTCTGATTTTCTGCCTCTTTTATCATTATGAAAATCCCTTTTTAAATTCTGTTGTAACTCTTCCTGTACCTTAAGGATCCGTTCATTTTCTTCTTTAACAGCTTTTAATTCAGATTTTAAATCCTGTACAGTGCGAAAAATTTCAGAAGATTGGTTGTTTAACTCAACATAAATTCCTTCATAATTGTTATTATTAATACGTTCATTACGAGGAGATCTGTCCTCTGCTGATTCTTCTGGTATTTCCATACCTGCAATTTAAAGGTAAACTTGTTCTGTGCAAAAATTAAATTAAATTACAAAAGTTAGTAATATAAACTTTACGATTTATTTTCTGTTTGCGTGCATGAGCCTAAATCAGGCCTAGAGTTTGAACCACAACTGATACCACATGTAACATCCCAAAAAAATCACAAAAATTTTAAAAAAAATTCGACGTGACAATTAATGCTTATTTAATGTGTGTGGAAATAAAACAATGCATAAAAGGTTATCTTACTGTACTAAATGCCATGTTGGTTTATAGTATAAGATTTGCGACTAGAAGATTCACGTTTATGTCCTGATGTTATTCACACTCAGCTGTACTATTGCAAACTTCTATTGTTGTTGTTATGATTTATGAATCAGCTATCTTTGACTAATGTGTTGTTTTTTATTGATGAAGGGGTCCTACGGATGCACCGAGGATTACTTAGAATTCGCGCTAAAGCATGTGAATTCGTACTTGTGGCAGTTTACAGGTAAGGATTTAAAGTTGCGACACATGACCAAACAGTTTTTCCAGTAATCTCCTTTGTAAATATTTGAAGAGATAAAACTTTGGGCATTCTACCGGTGAGAAACTTGGTTCAAGACTAAAATCGTTTACGTTAAAGACATCTGAAATGATTTCTGATGCAAACAGTGCATCTTAACTAATGTAATTTATAAGCTTGTATTTGACTCATGAGAAGGTCTGTATCGATTGTGTCTCAGTTTTATACTCAGGATTATATCTGATTTTCATTTAAGTTTCATGTTGAGTCGTACATAAATATCTATCTTTTCCTTCCATAGCAATTTTGTAGATATTCTATGCATGAATGATTTAATAAGTGTCTAGGGACTATACCCTACGATGATGGCGATTCTCGATTTATTGACATGTCTTATATTTCACTATACAATAGAGTGTATGTGTGTGCATTTTCTTAGATTAATTCTATAATCTATTTGCAATGTATTGAAACATTATCATAATCTATTTGCAATGTATTGAAACATTATCAAACTATGATAATATAACTTTATGTATTATGTATTGTGTGCATTAGTGTGATCCTATGTGATACTATGCAACTCTAACGAAATTCTAATGTGTTATATGCACTTACGTGACCCTATGTGATACTTATGCAACCTTGGTGAAATTCTATCCCAACCCTTAACATAATGTTACAAGGATGGTGTATCACGACCTTACCATAAACCATATCCACATTGTATTAATACCATGATATGAATGTTAATATGCCACAGGTTGGCAGATGTAACCATAGCTTATGCATTGAATGCATGCAACTTCCGAGATAATGGATTTCCATCATGGATGGTGTAAGAGCTCAATCACGTGATAGCATCGTGGTGTAACAACTATGTGATGAGTTGTAATTTGAAAATGGTTCATGTGTTGCCGAGCTGGCTCCTTCGTGGATGTGGAAATGATGGCTCATTTAATAAGGTAGATGGCATTGTTGTTTCGTGAATCTAACCGGTGATCTCCACCGTTGATCTGGCAGGGTTTCAATGAATGTGGGTTAAACCCTACCTCCGTTACATTCAAGGTGTTTATTGTGAACTTTGGCATTTGATAGTGGTGGTTCTGCGTCTGGCCGACAGGCTGAGGGTTTGTAGGGTTATCATTTTACATTTCAGAGGCATGATGCCTGCGTTTTGAACTCGTGACCTGTGATGGGTTTAAGAGCCGAACTCTCCATGTTTTACAGTGATAATATGTCGGGGTTGGCAATTTTGAAGTCTATTCTTAATGAGGTTCACTACTCAGACTAGTTGAGGGTTTTTCTTTTAAACTAGGTTCAAATGTGAGAGGTCAGGTCCTCGTCGTAGTTGGTACAGTTCTTGGCATTGTTGAACTGTTTCATTGTTGATAGCTCGGTGTGGTTTCTTCTATACTAGTGTTTGACGGTGTAAGAGTTTACATTTGCAGTTCACCTATCTGGCGTTTTAATGCTGCTACAAGCCATCGTTTTAAAAGGTAATGTGCTTCGAATCTTTCACTGTACTTTCCATTCATGAATGCTAACACAGTAATGGTTGTTTGAATTCGATACTGTAATCATTCTTTTAAGGAATACTGTTTTAAACACATCTCCATTGTGTTTGCAGGTGTAATGATTCGGTGGCTTCTCTAGTTTGGGCATTGAAGGTTGGCAATGGCTACACCAACCGGTAAGCCTCGGAGGTTGCCTTGAAACTCTGTAGTCTTCGTGTTTATCTCGGAGAGTTTTTACTTCGTCGAGTCAGGTTTTGTAAACTGTAAAGGATTTGGGGAGGATAATTCCTCGACCCAAAGGCACGAACCTGTTGTTTTTTATTTGTAACTGTCGTGTGGAAATGTTCTTCTCACAGACTTGGATAATGTAATACGTTATGTGTTTCAATAATGATGGTAGATGCTTGAAGTATATGGAAATATTCGACCTGTGTGTAGTTCGTCTATTTTGTAAATAAATGTTGCTGCATTCTACTTTTATGAAAATTTCCAGGGTTAGGGTTTCGTCTTGGTTTTGGAATGTATAGTTTTGAGGATGCTCTTTGATATGTTCTCGTCATCAAACTGGTGTTTGTTATTTCTATTTAGATTTTTCCTAGAGGCATTATAATAACGGAATCCTGAAGATGATACTGTGAATTTAACTATTCGACCTACAGGAATGATTATGGTGTAAATGTTTGTTTTTTATTTTGGTCATCGTTATGATGCCGAGACTTCGACTATGTCGAGTTATGGAAATGAATAAAGTGATATTCTATGTTTAGTTTATGGAAAATATCACATGGTTTGTCATGAGTTGAAATGTTTGAAGAATAATAACTGTCTGTCGAGAGTTAGTCACTCTGTTTATGTTTATAAAAGAAATGAATTTGTAAATGTTTGATGAAATGTGCAACAGTTGGAAAATTGGGAATAATTCTAGAATGTTTGTTTGGAAGGGTATTACCCTTGGTCTATGACTTGAGTGATAATTTTAATTTGATTCTGTTAATAGAATAAAGACATGATATGCTAGTTTCTGTGTTATGAGGGTTGTAAATGTACTGTTAGGGTTTAGGGTTTTTCTACTGTTTGGAAAACATTTACAGAATTAAAATAGACTCTGTTTGCTTGTCTATCCTGTATGTACAGTAGTGAAAATAACAGTAGACTATAGTAAACTTTTAAAAAGAAAAACTATGGAAACTATAAACCCTAAATTGAAACTTGAAAATAACATATTAGTTCTGTATGATGAGATTATGCAATCTTCTTTAATTTATGTTTCAACAATGATTTCAATAATAAATATAAATCACAGTAATAATCCTTAAGACAATAAACTTCTATTTAATGAAGTAAAAACAGTACTGTAACAAAATACAGTAATCGATACTAATTACTAACAGTAAGAAAATTAACAATTTATACAGAGTTATTCTTTTCATCATCTTGGCAAATTGCCTATCATAACTATCTATCTTAATTTGTCTCTATACTAGAGTACGATGCAATTCCTATAGCATGGGGGAAAATGCAGAGATTATTTATTTCATTCATCATTTCTATTCATAGTTTTAATTTGTTCAGACACTAAAAGTAAGGGTATCTAAACCAGAACACATTCTGTAATTTAAAATTAAATACTTGCAATAAAAAAATTTAACTACTTAATAACATATAAACAAATAGAACCTGTGGATGAAGATAGGGCCGACAAACACCCAAGGAGGCATGTTCCTCCCAACCTATTCCAGAAGAAGCAGCCCAACTGCTGGCTTCTTGTGAACCCCCGAGCCTGATTATTGAACCACTAAATGGGTGGAATCTGTGTAGAAGCAAGGCACTCAAAAATTCCTTCAGCACTCAGCATCAACCTCTTGTAATAACATGCCTTCAGCACTCAGCATCAACCTCCTATAATAACATGCCTTTAGCACTCAACATCAACCTCCTAAACTCAATAAGAGTTTGGAAGACTCACAACATGATCAACAACATAGCATATCCCCTCATCAATTCTCTTAGGTGCAAACACAGCAAAACCCCAAGGTAAATTTCCTCGTCAGGAAAAGTGATGAACCTCAGTTCAAAATTTGATGGTTATTATATAGACTGCCTAGGTCTTTAGTGGTCAGTTTGGAATAAATGAGCCTCAAGCTCCAGTCCCATCTTTCAGGGCACTATGACCACATTTCAAGGGAGTTGTCCCATACCAACATCTAGTTAGTTGCATCATGATGCTGCCACTTGTCCATTGCCTTCTACCCCAGATTCCATTCCACCTAGTGGTTCAGTAACCACTCTTTCAACAGTCCTCTTAGGTGTTTGTCTCCTATTTTATTTATTTAATAATAATATATTGTGCAAATTATAGTCATCCTTGGACACATGTCGAACATAAAACTTTACAATAAAGGTTATAATAATGTTTGCTAATACAAAATGTTTTCCAGCAAAAAGGGTATGTTACAGTAGGTCTGTGTTTTTTACACCTGGATCTCACGATGTTCAACTTTCACCGACTCCAGGAGGAAAAAATTCTCCAACTATTACCGTTGCGGAACCCCTAACAACTAGGGCTTCACTGTCTGAGCCCGGTAGCTTTCCTTTCACCCACCCTTTTGAAGAGCTTCCTCACTTTCCAGACTCCTATGGGGTTGGATCCACTGATTTCCTCCTCTCTTCATCTTCACGTGAAGATTTGACAAAATATTTGGGCATTGAAAACTCTTTCTCGCCCTACGTCTTTGATCTTTTAGAATTTGGGTGGCCTTCTTAGAACTATTTGCCATCGGAACTCACTACGGAGGATTTTCTCCAAGATGCGAATGGATTTATAGCGTCCATACTGAACCCTAATGCTGCAGTTGCTACGACTTCACCTCCAAGACATAGGGTTTCACTGATAAAGGATGGTGTTTCCACCAGCAACAAGGAAAACAATAGCGTCTCTAGCCCAAAGAAGCGCAAGAACAAATGCGCAAATAAGCAGGATGATATCTTAAGACTAGTATGTGGGGTTGACGTCTCCACTGCACATTCAACTACTATGGAATAAATGACCGTGGTCGAAAAAGTTTGTGGAAAATACCCTAGTCAAGCCGCCTTGATGGAGTGGGGCTCGATATGCTGGAAGGATTTACTGAATTATGCCCCACAGATTAGGTTTCTGGAAAAAGGTTGGTTCATGATTAAATTTGAATCAAAAGAGGATGCATAATGCATTTTGAAACAAAATTGGAGTCTGGGAGCTACCCTATTTGTTATGAAAAAATGGACTTCTCTCTTCGATGCAGACAAGAAAAATGTCGACATCATCCTTGTTTGGGTGAGACTGCCAGACTTGCCCTGGGAATTCTAGAATTTGGATTCTTTTCGGGATATTGGCAATGCATTGGGGGATTTTATATATGCAGATACGTATTTCCTCCAAACCAACATAATGACTGTTGCTCGTATGTTGGTCTCACTCAACATCAGGTCAGGCCTTCGTGGGGAGCTGGAATTCATCTGGGGAATGACCAAACACATACAAGTTCTTGATTATGAAGGTATTCCTTTCCATTGCAGGCGCTGTCATATCTATGGTCATCTGGAAAAAAAATGTTCTCTTCCTTTTACAAAAGGACAACATTGGGCTCATAAGCGCGTTGTTGGGGAGGAAACTCAAAGCCTTGGAAACACTGGTCAAAATGTTGGCAGAGTTGGTGAGGACATTGGCTCAAAGGAGATCTCCTCAGAGGGTTTTTTACTATGAAGAACCTGTAATAATTAATTAATGCAAATACACGAGATATCAGAAATAACAGAATTCAGAATCACTTTTATATTGATCACGGGCCACTTCGAGGGGGAAACCTCCTTTGAGCAAGCTCAATACAATTAACTTCACGGTGCCTTCAATGACCTCAACACACACTTATATACTAATTCTATGCCCAATACTATGAGTCAAAACCATGGGACATATAATACTACGGGATGACTTACAAAGCATATGCGTCCAATACTATGGGTCAATACTATGGGCTAATATCAACTATGGATCAACAAATACTACGGGATGACTTACAAAGCATATGCGTCCAACAACAATATACTAACATAGTAAAGAGAAGGGTTGACATAGGTTCCTAACATCCCCTCTCCCTTAGAAAAAGTTTTGTCCTCAAAGCTTTAGTTGGAGAAATTGCTGCAGAATCTGAAGGGGTGGTTCCCCAGTAGCATCCTCGGGTTGCATTTCATGCCACTGACATCTTTGGAGTGTCAAGGAGGATTGCTTGGAAGGCTATAGATGAAGAAGAACCCTGTCAGCTGCGTGGAAAATGCGCTTAGAACGATGCTGATCGGCTTGTTGTTTCAGGCGAATTCTGGCCATGTGAAGATTTTCCTGCAGAATGAGAAGAATCTGATCACGGTTTCAAAGAACCGAGTCAATTTCCTGAACTGGGGAGCTGCTAAGGGTGTATGGAAGAAGAACTGGCGGTGTTTTTCCATAGATTGCTTCATATGGTGTCCTTTGAGATGTGGTATTGTACCACTAGAGCGCTGCTAGGAAATCCATAGAAATAGTTGGCCAAAGCTGTGTAGGGATGGGCAAGGGTTTGAACAATCCCGAAAGGAGTGTCGTTTCACCCTTGTTGACTTGGAAAGTATCATCATCAGCCACCATCTGTTGAATTGTCATTTTTAGTCCCTACCAAAAGAAGTTACATTGTTCCCGGTCATACATTTTGCAGAACCCAGAGTGCCCTGTTGATGAAGAAGCATGGAGTTCATAGAAGAGATAGCCCTGTTGAACATATTGCAACCAATTTGGAACAAGCAGAGAAAGAGCTGTAAGAGAAACTGGGTCATCAATTGTGCGAGAAGGAGCATCTTCCACCATATTGTCCTTACCCTTCTTGTAAGTGATCACATAGGGATAACCCATGAGTTGGATAACCCATTTCAGGTGTGTTGGGGATGAGACCCATTGTTCTAGAAAATTTTCCAGACTCTGGAGATTAGTCTTGATGCAGAAATAATTCCCTAATAGGTATGGCTGCCACTTCTGTACTGCATGCAAAATAGCCATCATTTCCTGCTGAGAGGTAGATGTGGCTAAATTCTTACCGGAAAGGTCTCTTGAAGGTAGCAAGCGCATTGGTTCAGCAAAGATACCTGCATATCTATCCAAGGAAGTAGTGGAGACTGTTGATGGGTGCATCTAAATGGAATTGAGCTGAGCGATGACACCATGTGAATTCTTCTTAAGGATTTTTTCCAGGCGATGTGAACTAATGATGCAGAGAGACCCTGGTTGTAAGCCCATAAATTTGTGTTGTGCCCCATTGACTTTAAATTGCATCCAAAGTTCAGCAAAATCCCATAAGATGGGGCCAAGTGTGCGTAACCATTGAACACCCAAAACCACATCACATCTGCCTAAGGACAAGGAAAACATGTCAGAGCGTAGGTTATAATCTTCCATAGAGATACGCACATTGTGACACTTCCCCTTGCAAGGTAAGGTGCCCCCATTGACAACCATGACTTCAAAGTTGGAGCAAGGATGGACAAAACAATCAGCCTGTTTGGCAATCCGAGGGTCAATGAAGTTATGAGTGCTACCAGAATCAATGAGTATGGTAAGAGGAATCTTCTTGAAGTATCCCCTGACCCACATTGTTTGTGGGGTGGTGACGCCAGTTACAGCATGGAGAGAGATCTCGGGTGGTTCGTCCTGAGATGGGGTGTCAACATGCAGGTGTTGAATGTCGACCTGATCATCTACTATATCTGTAGCTTCTTCACCAAGTTCTAAGGCAGGCGGAGAATCCACATCCAAGAGATAGAGCTTTTGTTGAACACATCTATTTCCCCGAGTGAATTTCTCATCACAATTATAGCAAAGCCCTTTTTCTTGGCGTGCCTGCATTTCTATTTCAGACAAATGCTTGATAGGAGTGGGTTGAGGAGCAGGCGTGATGGGAGGTCGTTGGGAACCCATATTTCTGAAGGGAACAAAGGTGGGTTTGGAGCGTTGTTGAGCTGTGATCTTGTCCTCGTCCAGCTTAGCCAACCCTAGGACTTCCATCATTGTGTTGGGACAAAACATTTTGACCTCTGAGCGGATTTCATCCTTTAGACCACTGATAAAACAACTCCTGTAGAATTCATCAGACAATCCTTCTGTGTGATTGGCCAATTTCTCAAATTCTGTATGATACTCTCTCACTGTGCCAATTTGGTGAAGTTTAGTGAGTGATCCTATGAAATCATCAAAAGCACTAGGACCAAATCGTGACAAAAGGAGTTGGCAAAAATCTATCCAGTTTGGCTCGAGATGAGCTTTGATGTACCAACGGTACCATTGAAGGGCTTCCTGTTCCAAATGAAAGGATGCAAGTGGAACTTTCTGAGCATCAAAAGTATTATGCAGACTAAAATATTGTTCTGCTCAGTATATCCATCCAGTCGGATCAGTACCATTGAAGCGAGGAAAATCAAGCTTCGGCCCACGAAAATTGCTGGAAGAAGAGAACCCGGTGGCTGCAAAAGATTCTAGCTGTCTGGTATTGTTCATGGCTGAATGCTGAAGATGGAGGCTGAGAAATTTTTCATCCAGATCTTGGAGTTTGGTTTGGATGGCTGCAAGTGCTTCCTCCATGGTGTGTGCTCCTGCACGGGTGACAACCATAACCAGGTGTTTTTTTTTTTTTTTGTGGAATGGGTAGAAAAACACAAACAGAAGCTGATTTAGTAAAGGGAAATTTGGATTGGGGAAACAATCTGATGGGTAATTGGGGTTTGACTAGATTTTGGACACTGTCGAAAGGACAAGAAAGCAAAAAGGGGGATTTCAGAAACGGGGTGATAGAATGAGAAAATTTGGCAGAGAGGGACAAAGAAGCAGAATTCAGAAAGGAACTCTGTGGTAAAATTTGAAGGTGATTGGGTGAAATCTGAGGAAGTTATGGCAAACCCTAAAAATAGACAAATTTGGGATTTCGAGCTTTGGGAAGGGGAATTGGGGATAGGGTTTTTTTTTTTTTTTTAGAAATGGATTGGCAACAGCGGCGCAGAAGGGATCCGCACCAGATGGATCTGCAACGGCGCGGAAGGGATCGAAAACAGCTGGATCTGAAACGGCAACTAGATCTGGAACGACTTTCAGAATAGATCTGAAATGGCTAGATCTGGAGTGGAAGTGATCGGAAACAGTTCAACTGAAAATAGATATGGACCCCAGGTATGTACGGCTTTCTAACAGTTCAGGTGTTTCACTCAGCCACCAATGCTGTCTGACGGCTTGCGTATTGGGGCAGTACCCCTCACTCCACGGCTCAGGTAAAACTGATAACCGCTTTGCCACAAACGACAGCTCTTGGTTTACCTCACGGGTGGGAACTAGTCAATCAGGTAGGGGTCGTTGCCCTTTTCGCTGGCAGGTCCTCTCAATGGACCAGCTACTTTGGGGTTCCTGTGGTACTCCTCACAATGAGTTTTAGGGCTTATTCCCAAGTACTTTCCACAGTTAAGCGGATAGGGATTATTCCCAAATCCGAAGCTGCAACAGATGCGAAAAAAAATTTGGTAGAAATTCTACCCAACGAGCCCAAGAAAGTGCTCTGATACCAGATGTGAAGAACCTGCAATAATTAATTAATGCAAATACACGAAATATCAGAAATAACAAAACTCGGAATCACTTTTATATTGGTCACGGGCCACTTCGAGGGGGCAACCTCCTTTGAGCAAGCTCAATACAATTAACTTCACAGTGCCTTCAATGACCTCAACACACACTTATATACTAAGTCTATGCCCAATACTATGAGTCAAAACCATGGAACATATAATACTATGGGACGACTTACAAAGCATATGCGTCCAATACTATGGGTCAATACTATGGGCTAATATAAACTATGGATCAAAAAATACTACAGGACGACTTACAAAGCATATGCATCCAACAACAATACACTAACATAGTAAAGAGAAGGGTTGACATAGGTTCCTAACATTTACAAGCACAAGACCCTGAGCAACCTGGTGGAATTGAGGCTCCTAGCAAGGATACAGAATGTCAGCCAACCCAGTCGGTGCTTGAGGCTGCATAATCTCTGGAGGCTGAAAAATTCCTCATTAGACATGTGCATGTCTCCTCTCCCTACTTAACACATCAATTCCATTACTTTTTCTTTAAAAATTTAAAAAATTCAAACACTCCTCAACATCTGCTAAATGATATACCACCTCCCTCCCCCACCCCCTCCCATTGATACCTCTAAATCTGCACTTGCTCCCATTACAAATCTCTCTTCCTCACACACCCCTTTTCCCTCGTCCATGTCCTCACTTTCCTCAGACACCCCCCCATCCATTTTCATCTTAGAAATAGAGAAGTTCCAGATCTTTCTGGTTTTCCTCTTACTTCCGTTGGTCTGGGAAAGAATCCTAACGGGGGTACTACCTCAAAAATTCATGGTCGACCCTCTCCCCTATCCTCTTCCCAACACAAAGAACGTAAAGAACAATTGGATGGGATGCAAAAAACCATTTTTGGGGCACTTAAAGCAGTGAATACCCCCTTAGGGGTTACAAAATGAAGGTTCTCTCTTATAACTGCAGGGTTTTGGCAAGTTCCATAAAAAAACTTGCACTAAAAAGGTTGGTCCTCTCCAACCAACCTGAAGTCATTTTGCTACAAGAAACCTTTGGAAATGGAGAAGAGGTGGTCAAGCAGATGAAAAATCTTCTATATTTTATGGACTTCACTACAATTGATGCTTGTGGGCACTCTAGGGGTCTTGCTTTGGGATGGGATCCTAGGGTAATTAAACTTGAAAACACCTGGGGTTTCGCCTCAAGTCTTGGTATGGATTTTTTTCAGTTTATATTTGGACGCCTCCTTCTCTATATTGACTCTTGATTGTCCATATGAAGCTAAGGAAAATATTTGGAATCCCCTTCTCCATAAATCTCTACTAAAACAAAATAGTTTGTTAATTGGGGGAGACCTCAACTTTACTTTGGGGGCACATGAAATATGGGGTCCTAGGGCTAGGGTGGATCCCTTGGTGGCCTTTTTTTATCACATTCTCAGGGAAGGAAAGCTGGTAGACATTGCCCCTGTTAAACTGCTTCCAACCTGGAAAAATAAAAGAACTGGTGACCCCAAAATTGCAAAAAGACTACATCGTTTTTTGATCTCTGAACATATTTTGGAAGGGAATCTTCTGTTTCGTCATTGGGTTGGATTGGGGGGGGGATATGATCATTGTCCCATCTTTATGGAAATCTCAAGAATTGTCAAAAAACTTGCCAGTCCTTTCAAATTTTGCGTGGCATGGCTAGGAAATGAGGATTTCAAATCTTTAGTCTGTAATACTTGGCATTCTTACAATCCTGATGATGGGAGATATGCAGCAGCTCATTTTGCCCAAAACCTTTCGGCTGTAAAGAAAAGAGTAATGGAATGGTCTGCACTCAAACGTACCATAGATGAAAAAGAGCTTAAACAAGTGGAACAACACATTCATACTATTCTTGAAACCAAGGGTGCTGGCTTCCTTTCTTTGGAAAAAAATGATTAGCTCAGCCAACTCGAATCTAAGTGTCAGGAAATATTAAAGGATCAGAAAGAGACTTGGAGGCTAAAAAGTAGGGCTACATGGCTGAAAAGTGGTGATGAAAATACTAAATTCTTCCAAGCTTATGCAAAAAACATGAAATTGAAAAATACTATTTGGGAGCTCAGGGACCAAAGTGACAACTATATCTCTTCTTTTGAAGGCATGGCTGCCATTAGTAGTGCACACTTCGAAAACCTTTTCAAGGCTGATGACAGGGTGACGATTTCCGAAGCCATTCAAATCTCTCAATTCTATCCCAGTTTCATCAATAAGGAGGACAACCATGACCTTATGGAGGAAATTTGGGAGGATGAACTCAAAGAGAGTCTACAAAGCTTCCAAAAAAGAAAATTTTCTGGCCCCGATTGTTAACACCCAAAAAGTGCTCACTAGCTCATTTACCACATTATATGGCTCATTTGTCCATTTTCCTACCATTTTTCCCTTAAAATCCTAAAAAATCCCATTAAAAAGCCTCCAAAAGGCCTAAAATGCCTCCAAAAGGCCACAAAACCATCAAAATAGCCTAAAAAATGCTAAAAAACCCCCTTTTCCTCCAAAAATAGTAAAAATCCCCTAAAAAGGGAATAAAAATATAAAATAATGAGGAAAAGGAGGAAAAAAACCTATACAACTGCCCAAAACCATGTGTTTCCTAAAACCATGGGTCAGCACTCCACCACCAAAAAACTATAAATAGGTGATGGAGATCCCTTATTCATATCCACAGTCACAAGCACCCTTACTCTGCCAAAATCTCTCTCGAAACCCTAGTTCACCTTTGAACTATTTTCACCTTGAGAGCCACCTTTGGCCCATCCCCAACATTGGAGAAGGAGAAAGGAGCATTCAGAAGCTTGGAGCATCCTCTTGGACACTGCAAAGGGCTTCACCAACCTTGACACTCAAGGTAACATCAATACAAAGTCATTCTTTCATTTTGGTGTTTATGCTTCATGCTTGTCTTAGAAATAATTTAATTTTTGTTTTTGCATAATTAGTTTAATATACTGAACTGCTACTAAGGAGTCCATTCTCCTTAGTAGGTGCTCATTGGCACAAGCTAGGGGTAAAACCCTAGCTACAGTTTCTGTTAACACCCAAAAAGTGCTCACTAGCTCATTTACCACATTATATGGCTCATTTGTCCATTTTCCTACCATTTTTCCCTTAAAATCCCAAAAAATCCCATTAAAAAGCCTCCAAAAGGCCTAAAATGCCTCCAAAAGGCCACAAAACCATCAAAATAGCCTAAAAAAGGCTAAAAAACCTCCTTTTCCTCCAAAAATAGCAAAAATCCCCTAAAAAGGGAATAAAAATATAAAATAATGAGGAAAAGGAGGAAAAAACCCTATACAACTGCCCAAAACCATGTGTTTCCTAAAACCATGGGTCAGCACTCCACCACCAAAAAACTATAAATAGGTGATGGAGATCCCTTATTCATATCCACAGTCACAAGCACCCTTACTCTGCCAAAATCTCTCTCGAAACCCTAGTTCACCTTTGAACTATTTTCACCTTGAGAGCCACCTTTGGCCCATCCCCAACATTGGAGAAGGAGAAAGGAGCATTCAGAAGCTTGGAGCATCCTCTTGGACACTGCAAAGGGCTTCACCAACCTTGACACTCAAGGTAACATCAATACAAAGTCATTCTTTCATTTTGGTGTTTATGCTTCATGCTTGTCTTAGAAATAATTTAATTTTTGTTTTTGCATAATTAGTTTAATATACTGAACTGCTACTAAGGAGTCCATTCTCCTTAGTAGGTGCTCATTGGCACAAGCTAGGGGTAAAACCCTAGCTACAGTTTTGGCGACTCCCCTAGTTTTCGAATTTCTGGTTTCCGTTTTTTAAATTTTTTCTTTCGGCTGTCCCTTTCGGCCGCTGCATACCGCGTCTTTTTCCTCTGCAGTCGCGTCCCGACCGCGCCTTTCAGGCCTTTACCCGCGATCCGACCGTGGCTCTCAGACTGCTTCCGACGCTCCGCCGGCGGATTCAAGTCTGTTACCTGCGATCCGACCGTGGCTAATCAGCCTGTTTGCCGCGATTTGACTGCGCCTGTCGGCCTTTTTCCTGCGTCGCGACTGCGGCTTTCTGCCTCTTTCGCGCGTCCCGACTGCGCCTGTTAGCCCTTTTGCCGCGACCCGACTGTGCCTTTTCCCCTGTTTCCTGCGTCCCGACTGCCTCTGTTGGCCCGATAGCCGCGACCTGACCGCCGCTGTTTCCCTTAAACCCGCGATCGGCCTGTTCTGATCCGCCACAGACCCGCGGTCTGATTTCTGCTCTTTTCCTGTTTTGAGCCCAGCCCCTCTTGCTGCAATATTTTCTGCATTTGAACAGCCCTCTGTCCCACCTGCAGCCCACTTCCTTACAGCCTTTCTGCAACATAATTTCTGTTCCTTTTACAGAATCTTTTTAAAATTTCAGTATTTTTATTTCAGAAAATTTTGCAAGTTAAAAGAATCAATTTCAGCATTATTGTTAGATTGGAAGTTGCCCTCCCTTGTGGCACTTCTATTTTTGGTTTCAACACCTCACGAGCACACACTCTGTCACATTAAATCAAGTGAGCCTTAAAAAGTACCTAACTAAACCAACATTCTAACCCCACTTGGGGAACACAAAAGAATCATTGTAGTTAGGTAGGATCAGGGGGATAGGCTTCCAATAACACCCCTTGGTTATTTCACTTGAGACATAGTTGTTGTCCAAATAGGGAACCAAAATCCCCTAGTACTTTTTGGCACGGTCACGACCAGTTTATCAGAGGGCCTCTCCCTTAGGAGGGTTGAAGTCGGGAGACTGGTTCCGGAGGCCTGAGTGGAATACCGCACTCCATTCAGTAACCGAAGGGCTACCTTTCGCGGTTCGCGGGATATCCCTGTATAGGGGTATTGCGGTCAACGAACTAAACGGCAGATTCACCTTTCTGGACGTGTCATGAACGGGGTATCTTAGTTGCCATTCTTCTAGGATTGACTACCCGGTGTCCCTCCCGGTAGGGGGATATCATAGCCACTTGGCTTTCCTACTCATATTGTCTGACTTGGATTTCATCACCTTGCAGAGGATATGTTTAGTTAAGTCAGAATACTTGTAGTTAGGTGTTTGCATGCTCCTTTACCTCCCTTTGGTCTAGTGAGTCCACCATTTTTCTTTTTTAGGAAACCTGCTGCTTGTTGGTATTCTGACCATCTTTGTTGTTACTCCACCTATTGTAGCACAGCTGTTGCAGTGGGTGTTTTGAGTTGGTTGTTGGCCTGAGTGCCTTGCTTTTCAGCTCTCCTTCTGCACACTCGGTTGCATTAGGATTTTTGAGCTGTTTTTATACTCACCTCAACCCACAGAGACTAGACACCATCTGTCACCATTGAGTCCCCGAGACATTCTCGGCGCCTCAGGGGCGAGCCCCCACAGCACGGTTCTCTCGACACCACTCGTCATAGATTCCGATCATTGTCCGTTGATACCACTCATCACAGATCTAGAGCCTTGTCACTTGACTCCACCCGTCAGCGACGTAGGTCTCCGTCACCAGATAGTGACGCACCTTACTTTACCTCTGATTCTGACGAAGAGTCTGAGAACCCTATTTATACTGCCCCTACTAGCCCCATGGCTGGTACGACTTCCACTCCATTTGTCATAGGGACCATTGGTGGCACATCCACCACTACACCAGTTACTACACCTGTTTTTGGTATGCCCTCCATGGGGCAACCATCTACCGTTCCCCTCACGGTACCTATTCCCACAACGGGAATACCTATCCCCACTACATCAGTGGCTCACACTACCCATGGTGGTGCTGGACCATCCTCCACTACCTCAGTTCCCCCACTTGGGGGCACCACCCTAAATCTTGTCCCTCCACTTGGGGGCATTGGCCCCAACTTGGTCCACAGCACTACTGTGTCACAGCCTTCTTCCAGTTTGCCGTTCATGGCTAGCCTCAACCTACCTGACCTGGCCAGATTGACCAACGATCCTATTCGACACGACCCTATGTGGCCTCATATGCCTACCAAACTACCCTCGGACATCCCTAAGTTCGAGGGCAAGGCCGGTGAGGACCCACAAAACCACATCATGTCTTTCCACCTATGGTGTTCCTCTAACTCCATAGTGGACGACTCTGTTCGCCTCCGTCTCTTACAGCGCACCTTCACTGGCTCTGCAGCCAAGTGGTATATCGAGCAACCTCATGGGACCCACGCCACCTTTGCTTCCCTGGCCTCGACCTTCCTGCAGTTCTTCCAGTTTCCTGTCCGCTATGACGCGGGCGTTGAAATTCTTCTATCTTGTAGACAAAACACGGCTACCCATATCACGGACCACATCCATGAGTGGCGTCGACGCCGTAGCTTATGCAAGATCAAACTTGACGACCGTATCTTCCTAGATTGGTTCCTCAAATCCCTTCTCCCTGTTATTGCTAAGGATGTAGCCTCAGAAAGACCCCAGTCTGAAGAAGAAGCCATCCTTAAGGCACAACAGTTCGACCTCATTTATGCCCAATCGGGTTACCTTTATACCATTATACCTGACGCCCCTCGCGGCGAGTCCTCCCAGCATGATGCGCCGGGGGCATCCCACGCTGCAGATGGTATCATTGGCCGTGTTTCTTCGCATCCCCAACCATTTTCTATAGCACGTCCTACCCCTGGCCCCGACCTGTCGAGGGCTACCTCCCAGTCGGGAGCAACCAACTCATATGCTCCCATGACACATCACCATGCCCATGGACCCTCATATCCACCTCAGTGCTTTGGGTATGCGACTCCTGCTTATGCTCCTCCAGTCGCCCCTCAGCCTTACTACCATCAGCAGACTGCCCCGGCTCCTGCGCCTTCACAAGCCCCACCAGCTTATTATCCGCCACAGGCAGCCCCTGCGGCACATCCACAACCTGCTCCGCAGTCCTATCAGCAATCCCCTCAAGTTGCTGCACCTGCTCAGCCTCAACCTACATATCATCCTCCGCAGCCTGCTCCTGCACCTGCGCAACCTCAAAATCCACCTGCTGCCCAAGGGCAAGTTTACGCCCAACATAACCCGCAGCAAAACCAGAATAACCAACGTAACCAGGGCCAACAGAACCGCGACAAGGGCCGTAATCGGGGAAACAACCAACCTACAGACCAAGCTGGTCAACCGGCTAATCCCCCTGACAACAACAATGCGGCCCCCGCTAATCAAAACCCTGATCGCCCGCCCAAGCAGGCCAAAAACCCCAATCTGCGAACAAACCACCCTTGTTCTATTTGCGGAGTCTATGGACATTACACCCATGCTTGCCCACACTTGGAGCGAGCTCGACAGCTTTGGGTTGACGAGGCCCATCGCCAAGGGCATGCGGCTCCCCAAGCACCGCCCAACCCCCCCCAACCTCAGCAACCCCCTTTGGTGCTGCAAAACCCCTTACCGACCCAAGGCGTGGTGAACACTCAGCCGTTGGCCCCTCAAGCTAACGTGCAACCCCAACAACAACAGATCACCTACGCTGCTCCTGATCAACCCATGTTCGACTCAGGTACCCACCACTTACTGATGATGTCATCTGCTGACGTCAACCTACAGACCCGTCGGAACCAATATGGCTCCACCTCTGAAGCCACTCCCACGGATAAACCTGCTAACGCCCATCCCACCGATCAGGCGTTACGTATACCTCCGCCTCCCATAGACGGCGCTGCGAAAGCACCTCGTTTCCCACTACGCCGAATCAACAATAACCCTAATGCGCGCGCTGCGTCAAACTACAACATCGTAGACGACCTAGCCCAATCTCCCGCAGCCATGTCTGCGTTAGAAGTCTTGAAGAACTGCCCTTCCCAACGCAAGACTTTACTCTCCGCCATTGGGGGGATTGACCCAAATGATTCGAAGATGATGGCATTTGATTTAGACCAGTCTGAACCACGCCTACCTTCCAGCTTAGCCTTCCAAGTTACAGTCTCCGTTAGGAATCTTGTTATCCATCGGTGCATCATCGATGAGGGTGCTTCCACATGCGTTATGTCTACATTTGTATGGCAGAAGCTAGGATCCCCTCCTCTCCAGCAGTCCACCACTGCGTTACGTGCCTACGACGGTCGTTCGGCCCAGCCCCAAGGCCTTCTACCCAACGTTCCCGTCCAGTTAGGTGGTAAAACAGTCCTTATTGACATAGAGGTAATCAATGCCCAATTGGATTACAACCTTCTACTTGGCCGCAGCTACATGTATGCCATGCGGGCGGTTGCCTCTTCTATCTTTCGCACCATGATGTTCCCCCATGAAGGACGCGTGGTTAAGATCGACCAGCTCACCTACTATGATCCCAGTGCTCCGGCGGCACCGAAAAACGTTCTCCCCATGGTTGAACAACCTGTTTCTAGTGCCACCACCTCGTTTGTTTCCTCTTCGGGGCCTGGAGTCTACTCCGACGCGCCGATGACCTCCACCTTTCAATCCATTCCTCCGCCGTCATCTACGCCCGAAGTCTCTGACTTATGTACCTTGTCCCACGACAACCTACCACCTAACACTCAACCATCCTTGTTGCCTAAACCACCATTGGTACCTAGTCACATTGGTGTTACACCGATCCATACGATCCCCTTCCTAGTTCCTCCAGCAGGAGTAGTAAGCGCCCCGGTCATGGCTACCCTTAGCCTCCCTGGGTTAACCTTGGGATTACCTGTATGGTACCTTTCGCCTCCCGTTCGCCCGCCGACACCCGATGTCGTCCTCCAGCCGGTGCAGCCCATGGCTACTACCACCCCACCCACCTCCCGGTGTCTCTACCCCTTCGTCCTCCATGACACCTCCTCCTACTCCCAAACCCACTGGGGGCAGAGGTCCTCAACCTTACACTGCTGTACCACCTCCAAAGACAGTCAAGAACCCTCCAGTGTTTCGTGCTCCTCCCAAATGCTCGCTGTGTGACGAGTTGGGCCATGCGACCCACCAATGCCCACAGTTACCCGCATTGCAGAAGCACATGCAAATGCTCGATGACGATCCTAACATCCCAACAGTCGAACTAAACCCTACTCCTAAGCCTAAATATAAGTCCCTACGTACCAACCACTCCTGCGCCATATGCGGTATTTACGGGCACTATTCACATCATTGTCCCGATCTCCCGGATTACAGAGCAGCTCTTTATGAGATGAACAATCTGGACCTTGAGATGGCACCACCTACCATTGAGGAGATCTACCCCCCGGTCTCTCCCCCTTCTGAAGAGGTTAATATCATCTACATGATCTCTTCAACCAACACTCCCACTACCCCCCTCGTCAACCGATTTGACGACGCAGACTTTCCGTACTGATGAGGAGATTCTTGAGGCCCTAACTGCCCCGGATTATCCTTGGGATGATATGCACCACCGTTCCTATTTCATCCCAGAAGCGTCTTCCTTTAGCACCGCTACCCAATACGCGGTCGAATCCAAAGACTTCCTCCCCACCAAGGTCGACTGGTTCAAGGACCCTATTCCTGCTCCGGATGCCTTCGAGGAAGGTAACATGGCCAACATCTCACCTGTCATCCAAGTTGATATTGCTGCTCCAGGACATGCCCCTGAACTCATTACTTTAGGAGCATTCTGCAGTAAACAAGAGATTGAGGACTACATACACCTTTTCAAAGAATTCCGTGATGTCTTTCCTGGTCCTATACCGAAATGCCTGGTCTTGACCCTGCCATTATAGAGCACCACATTGACACATGGCCTGATGTACCCCTCGTTCGTCAGAAACAACATCACCTTGACACCTCTGAGTCAAGGAGCATAATAGATTCCCTCGACCCTGGGATAGGGGGCATGATCAATCATTTTGAACCTTCCCCATCACATCTATCTCAGCACATCGATGAACCCATTGTTCAAACCAACACATATGTGATCCACAATCACAAACCCCATGCACATAGCATGGGGACAGGTCATTAACCCTGCTCACTTTTTCACATTTGTGATCTCAACCATTTTTGAGGTCACATCTCACTTGTATATTTCATTTTTTCCTTTGACCATTCTGGAGTCCTTATGACCTCCGTTTTGCACCAATTGCACCGTCGGATTCATTTTTCCGAGCTGGTGATGATGCTAGAGATCATTTCTCGCTCTCACCTCCAGATTTTCCGGGCATTTTTCAAAATGCCCCCGTCACCTCGGTTTGCGTGCCACATCGGCCGTTACCCGTTTTTGACATCCTTTATATCGCCGGATTCATTTTTCCGGAGCTCGTGATGATGCTTGAGATCATTTCTCGCTCTCACTTGGTACAATTTCAACATTGTGTCCCGACACCTTGCTGCCTCGGTTTGCGTGCCACATCGGCCGCCATCGGATTGTTCCACCTTTTTACATGAGCCATTCACTCCTGTCATACTGCAACCGTTTCGTTATTTTGCCACCATTTCATCTACCCGCAAGGAGGTCCATCAGTGTTCCCACCTACCCTCGTTCTTGGTCATCATTACTAAACCTTGATTGAACACTTCCTCCTTGCCTGGCCATTCCTTTTGTTCGGTATAATTTATCCCTTTTTCGGGTCGGACAAGTCCTTTACGAAAAAGGCACTTAGGGAGTTTCCGTTAAGCTCTTTTCTGACTCCTAAAAGAATGAAAAGATCGCCGGAGCAATCTTGCTTCCTTTCATGCTCGTTAAAGTACCTGAAAGGGCGTCTATCTGGTATAAGTTTAACCCTTTTCCGGACCTGGTAGACTAATTACGAAAAAGGAATACTCTAGTCACACCGGCTAGAAGAGTTCTTCATTGCATCCTTTTTTATGCTTCTTTGGGCCTTGGAGACTAAATCTACGAAAAAGCAACCCCCTGGAGTCTTCTTACTTGCTTTCAGACTCTCTAAAATTGAAAGCAACCACGAGCATGCACTGTCCTGGGCTCGTAAAATCCACACGACAGTCCCATTCCACTACCTCAGAGTCTTCTTATCGCTTTCAGACTCCTTAAAATTGAAAGCAACCACGAGCATGAACTGTCCTGGGCTCGTAAAATCCACACGACAGTATCATTTTATCCACCCACTTCTTCTAGTTCCTTAACCCATGAAGAAGTATCCTCCCGTGCCTCATGGCACTATGATCGATCATCTCGGCAGCACCCCCAATCAGGTCGCCTTTGTTCAGAGTATTCAGCAGTCTTCTGCCATTTTACACCAGCTTGAGTCTCCCTCAGCCAGTTATCCTCCCAGATCCATTACAGCTATGATCCCTTTCCCCTCAGACAGTTTCATATGCTGCCAGATCATTTCCATCATCATACTCTGAACAAAGGAAGTTTGAGTCCACCCACTCTACTTGCCCAGTTGTCCCACCACAGTTTGTTAGTCCTGCCATCAGCACTATCACATTTCGGTCTGGTACCTCGCGCTCCTGTCAAGGAAACATCATTGCCTTGATAGTTGCAGGTCTCCCTCTGTCGACGACAGCTCCTCTATTCCAGAGGATAGGCCCAGAGGTCCCTACGCCTTGGACTTATCACCATCTGTGGTAAGTGCCTACGGATCATTCTGAGAGGAGACATCATTGCCTCTCCGAGTGGTTGTTCCTCACATGCTCGACTTCAGCACCTTGATCGCATCGTTGAGGATCGCGTAGGATTATATTCCATCAGTTTTTAGTCGAAGACCCCGGATTTCCCCCGACTCTAGCACATTGGTGAGTCACTTCGGAACGCCCAGTTGTATGTTCCCGTGGATGTCTGGGCTGCGTTGGCGTTTGTATTCGGAAGCCATCCAGTTTCATGCTTCCTTGAGTACCCAGTTTCAGTTCCCGATCAGTTCCAGTTCAGTGTACCATGGAGAGTATGACCCCAGTCACTATGATCCAGCAGCTCATCAGTTCCTTTGGTACCACACTCAGTAGCACTGTTGATTGTTCCAGTGTATCAGTTCTGCAGTTCACACATGATCCGTTCAGCAGTATGTCCCAGATTTGTGTCCCCTCTGGACTCTTATGATGTACACAGTGGTCATGTAGTTTACAGGTCCCCTTTTTCGGGCCTCACAGTTCTGTTCATGTATCTTGATACGAGCATGGGTATGCCCGCCTCGTCCATATATTGAGATTATTCCTCAGTCAGTATTTGAGGTCATGTATATTTCAGGTCCCCATTTTTTGGACCTCATTGTTATTGTTATGTTATATCCTGATACGAGCATGGGAATGCCCGCCTCGTCCATATGATCAGATGATTCCTCATCCATTATTGAGGTTATCTACTTTTAGTTCTTGCAGTTGTTCGGGATCGTTGTTCCGGGCTTCAGTTTGTTTCTTCTCTTCTCTCCATACCCAGGAAAACCATTCATGACTTATGATGTCCATCGGCCATACGATGAGCTCCTGACCTCGCACATCAGGGGGCAATCTGTTAACACCCAAAAAGTGCTCACTAGCTCATTTACCACATTATATGGCTCATTTGTCCATTTTCCTACCATTTTTCCCTTAAAATCCCAAAAAATCCCATTAAAAAGCCTCCAAAAGGCCTAAAATGCCTCCAAAAGGCCACAAAACCATCAAAATAGCCTAAAAAAGGCTAAAAAAACCCCCTTTTCCTCCAAAAATAGCAAAAATCCCCTAAAAAGGGAATAAAAATATAAAATAATGAGGAAAAGGAGGAAAAAACCCTATACAACTGCCCAAAACCATGTGTTTCCTAAAACCATGGGTCAGCACTCCACCACCAAAAAACTATAAATAGGTGATGGAGATCCCTTATTCATATCCACAGTCACAAGCACCCTTACTCTGCCAAAATCTCTCTCGAAACCCTAGTTCACCTTTGAACTATTTTCACCTTGAGAGCCACCTTTGGCCCATCCCCAACATTGGAGAAGGAGAAAGGAGCATTCAGAAGCTTGGAGCATCCTCTTGGACACTGCAAAGGGCTTCACCAACCTTGACACTCAAGGTAACATCAATACAAAGTCATTCTTTCATTTTGGTGTTTATGCTTCATGCTTGTCTTAGAAATAATTTAATTTTTGTTTTTGCATAATTAGTTTAATATACTGAACTGCTACTAAGGAGTCCATTCTCCTTAGTAGGTGCTCATTGGCACAAGCTAGGGGTAAAACCCTAGCTACACCGATGGCTGGACAGTTGGTTTTTTGTTGGCCTTTTTTGACCTCATTGGGTCGTATCTATTATGTCTGGTGGAAGAATCTTGAAAACAGGGTTTTATGTACCCTCCCCTAAATGCCACTTTCATTGCTCTGATTCCCAAATCAAATCACCCCAGCTCCCTCGATGATTTCAGGCCTATCTCCCTCTGTCATATCACTTACAAATTTGTGGCTAAGATAATTGCCAGAAGATTGAAAAAGGTTATTTCCAAGGTTATCTCTAAGGAACAATTTGGTTTCATTGAAGGAAGACAAATCCATGAGGCCATCAGGGTTGCATAGGAGGGTCTTCACAGTTTAAAAGTTGGGAATTTGTGTGGTGCTGTGCTAAAACGTGATCTCTCAAAGGCCTTTGATAGGGTGAGCTGGTTGTTTCTGAGACTCCTCATGACACATCTTGGTTTTGATTATTCTTTCATCAAATGGATTATGAGCTACATCACCACCGTCTCTTTTTCCGTCATTATCAATGGATATGCCTCCCCTTTCTTCCCTTCTAAAAGAGGCCTTCGTCAAGGTTTCCCTTTGTCCCCTTTTCTTTTCCTGCTAGTTGCTGAGGGACTCAGTCGTGCACTTATTGATGCAAAGAATAGAGGAACTTTTCAAGGAATTTTCATTTCATATCGCATCCGACTTGCACACCTGCTCTTTATG
Organism: Larix kaempferi; assembly: GCA_027924585.1. Classification (NCBI taxonomy): domain Eukaryota; kingdom Viridiplantae; phylum Streptophyta; class Pinopsida; order Pinales; family Pinaceae; genus Larix; species Larix kaempferi. The sequence goes on along the minus strand of BSBM01000598.1, from coordinate 8,437,580 downwards.
GATGGCATCCTTGTTTTTTGCAATGGTTTGTTTTCGGATGATGCAAAATTAAAGGAAATATTACTTCTATTTGAGAAAGCCACTGTTATGGCATTAAAATCTCAAAAATCTTATCTCACCTGCTCAAATTTGGATGGTTTGGCTCGTCAAAGGTATACTTTCCTCTTTCCCTTTGAAGTCAAAGTTTTGGATGAAGGTTTAAAATACCTTGGTTTTTCGTTGAAACCAAAAAGATACACAAAGGAATATTGGTAGTGGCTTATAGCAAAGCTGGAAAAAAAGGATAAACAGTTGGAGTCACAGATGGCTCTCCAGATCCGGTCATTTAGTTATGATCAAATATTTCTTAGACACAATTCTGGTATATTGGATGGCACTTGCCTGGATCCCAAAGTGTATTTTGACAAAGGCCAAAAAAATGTGCTCCAGATTCATTTGGATAGGAATAAAGGAAACTTTGGTACTTCCTTGGGTCAAGTGGGACACTATAACAAAGCCAAAAAAGTTGGGAGGATTGTTCGGGTACACAGGGTACTCCCAAAAGACCAAACACCTAGAGCAACCACTTCACACAAACATATCACAGATTGATACACCGATGTTTTGACGTGATTTAAACCATCGAGGGGGAAACACTCCACAACCCCAGCCAAATAGCTACTTGAGGAAGTTTATTATGCAAAAGAAAGAAAGTTACAAATGAGCTTCTCATAATCGATCAACTTGTCAATGACCCTCCATGCTCTTTAAATAGAGATCATGGACCAATCGGGTGTTAAGCCACAAATCAAGGGTAGGTATGATCTAAGAGAAGTTGAACTGTCGGATCATTCTATGTATAGAATATATCGTGACCGTCGGATTAAATATTTACAAATTCATACTAATACAAACACAGTTTATCTAACGGATATATTACACAAGTTGATCTTAACTAACTCCTAAGTGTCTAAATATCCTAACATCCCCCCTTAAGAACAACTTGGGATAGGATTGAAGGATTTACAAAAGTGACACTATTAGGATAAGGAAGGAGGCATTAGAGCCTATCCCCCCTTAATGACAAATTCCTGAACTCCTAGCATAGATTGAAGTTTAGAAAACTTCGCTTCTGTAAGAGACTTGGTGAAGATGTCTGCAACTTGATCATCTGTAGGGAAAAAAAACACTTCAAGAACACGATCATGAACAAGATTTCTGATGAAGTGCATATGTAGCTCAATGTGTTTGTTGCGTTGATGTGGGACTAGATATTTGGAGAGCTTGATTGCACTTTGATTGTTGCACTAAAGTGGAGTAGGCTGCTGTTGCTCGAATCCAAACTATGAAAGGATCTGTTGAAGCCATAAAGCTTCCTGACTGGCATTAACTGTGGCTCGATATTCTACCTCTGCTGAAGAAAGAGCAAGAGCTTGTTGTTTCTTACAAGCCCAAGTGACAGGTCCAGATCCCAGACTGAAAACATAACCTGCAGTAGACTTTCAATCATCAGGATCGCCAACCCAATCTGAATCAGTGAAACCAACCAACAAAGGTTTCCCCCCTGTGCTGTAATGAATCCCAAACTGAATTGTACCTTGAATATATCAAATTATTCTTTTAGCTTCTTTCTAGTGACTTTCATGAGGTGTTTTCATATAACGGGAAATACGACCAACGACAAAGGAAAGGTTAGGACGAGAATGAGTAAAGTATAAGAGACTACCAACAAGCTGACGATACAAGGTGGCATCTACTTCAGGTGAAGTACAACTGGCAGAAAGTTTGACTCCAGACTGGAAGGGAGAAGGGGCTGGTTTACAATCGTCCATGCGAAAGCGAGGAAGAAGGTCACAAGCATACTTAGACTGAGAAAGAAAGATTCCTTCTTTGGGTTGTAGGACTTGGAGACCAAGAAAATAATGCAAATCTCCTAAGTTTGACATTTCAAAATTTTGCTTAAAACTAGATTTCACATGGGTTAAAAGCTTAGGGTCACTACCAATAAGAATAAGGTCATCAACGTATAGAACAAGTATGATGAGATGGTTTCCTACTTTCTTGGTATAAACATTGGGGTCAGAATGGCATCTAGAAAAACCGGTATCAATTAGAAAGCTATCCATTTTGGCATACCAAGCTCTAGGAGCTTGCTTAAGGTCATATAAGGATTTCTTAAGGCGACAGACAATGCTAGAGTTATTCTGAACATATACGGAAGGTTGTTCCATGTAAATTTCCTCCTGTAAATCACCATGTAAGAATGCAGACTTGAAATCCATTTGATGGACTTCCCAGTTATGTAAGGCTGCAAGGGAAAGAACAAGGCGGATGGAGTTCGTTTTTGCGACAGGAGCAAATGTTTCATTGTAGTCAATTCCTTCAACTTGGGAAAAACCTTTGGCAACTAACCTTGCCTTAAGTCGTTCAACACTTCCATCTGATGCATACTTAGTTCTATAGACCCATTTACATTTGAAAATTTTTCTTCCTTTTGGAAGAGGTACAAGATCCCAAGTATCGTTCGCCATTAAGGAACGATATTATTCATCCATAGCTGCATTCCAATCTGGATTTCCCGAAGCTTCTACAAAAGTTTCTGGATCATGATTCTCAAAAACTTGAGCCAAAAGAGAAGAGGCTCGCTGAAAATGAGAACGTGTTTGACGTTGATCTGTAGGATCACCAGCTGCTTCACATGTTAAACGGACCCATAGAGGAAGCACTTGTGCTGGTGCAACTAGAGGAACATGAACAAGCGGAGGTGGATTTTCATCCTCACTGTCATCATCAGAAACTGAAGTAGGCACAATCACCGAATCAGGCTCGCAGGCCAAAGATGGCACAACCGCCAAGTTAGGCTCGCAGGACAAGAGATTTTCATCAAATTTAACATCTCTTCTAATGATTATATCATGAGAATGTGGTTGAAGAAGTCTATAACCTTTTACATCTTCAAAATATCCAACAAATATGCACTTTTCACTTTTAGGCTGCAATGCTTTCCGTTTTTCATCCAGAATGTCAGCCCATGCTTCACTACCAAACACACGAATGTGACTTACATCGAGTTTAGTTTTAATCCATGCTTCTTCCAGTGTGATACCTTGTAAAGCTTTAGTGGGGTGCGATTAACTATGTAATTTGCACAATTTATGGCTTCAACCCAAAATTGAAGACTTAGTCCCTTAGATTGGATCATACAATTAGCCATTTCTTTTAAAGTGCGGTTATTCCGTTTAGCTACACTATTTTGTTGTGGTATATATGGAACAGTGTGTTGTTGTTGGATTCCTTGTTCAGTGCAGAAAGTAGTGAACTTTTTGTTAACATATTCTCCGCCATTGTCGGATCTTAAATTTATAATTTTTGATGACCAGATTGTTTTTCAACAAGGGCCTTGTAGGCCAAGAACATGTTGAATACTTCGCTCTTAATTTTTAGGAAATAAACCCAAGTGCGTCTGGAGTAATCATCAATGAAATTTAAGAAATATTTGAAACCAAAAAAGGAAGCAGATGGAAGAGGAGCACACAAGTCACTATGCACAAGCTCCAAGGGAACCGAGGCATGCCAAGAGGCACGTTTGTCAAAACTATCCCAATGATGTTTTCCGAGTACACAACCGGAACAAACACCATCCCTGCAAAATACCATTGAAAGACCTATCACCATATTGTCTTTACATAGTTGTTGCAATGAGCGATAATTTAAGTGACCAAATTGCTCATGCCAAATTTTGCTCAAGTTATCACTATGAGCTACAAAAACTGAAGGAAAAGGTGATGACCCAAAGTTGTTAAATTTGTACAACCTAGTAATATCATCAACAATTCCGGTAGCTAGGACATGTTGAGGATCTTAAAAATCCTTGATTACAACTTGGTGCGGTGTAAATGTCATAGTTTTACCTTGACCAGAATGAGTGATTTGGTAGACTGATAACAAATTGCAGGAAATTCTTGGAACACATTATACATCATTGAAATGACCATTATCTACTAGAACTGTTCCATATCCTACAACACTTAGAGATCTATCATCACCAACAAATATTAGTTTGGTGTTACATTCATGCATAGTAGAAAAGATGGCTTGATCCTTAGCCATATGATAAGATGCTCTAGAATCAATGAGCCATTCATTTGAAGTAGAAGAAGAAGATGCAATATAAGAATAACCAGAAGCACAAAGTGCATGTCCATGAGAGGTAGATTCTGAAAGAGAATCTAGGCTGATGTGGTGCTTCTTCATTGCTGCTTCCAACGCTGCCATCTTCTTGAAACACTTAGATTCATCATGATTATCTTTCCCACAATAGTTGCAATGACGCTCGGTCTTCTTTGCTTTTGGCTTGGATCCTTTGTCATTTTTTAAAGAAGGAGCTAACTGAGAGGGTTTGGGACCCTTGTTTGACTTATTATTGCGAAAATTTTGTTTCTTGGGAGGCTTGGACTTTTCTTTCTGTTAGGACAATAAGGCTTTCACATATGTATCTGCATTGCTAATCATTCCAAGATGGATGAGTGTTGCTTGGTTTTTCAACCAAGCATGTGCTAAAGAGCACCTACTAACTAGTAGAAGCAGTCTCAATGTAAAAGTAAAAACAAATGTAAATAACAGTAAATCTGATCTAGCATGTGCAAAGAAATAAAAACTAGATTTAAGAACAATAAACAATGAGATCTATGAGAGAAACAAGAAATAAAAAATTTGATCTTTTGGATTACCTCAAATGGTGAGGATGGTGAGTTTGAGCAGCTCCAAGGTTGAGATGCTCCAATGGTCCAATGGTCTCTTCTTCTCCAATGCTCTAATGGGGATCTTCAAACTCAAAAGTGAGGTTAAGGCTCTCAAGAGTGAATTTGGCAGCATAAGGATAGGATGAATGTGGAGGAATAGTGAGGAGCCCCTGTCATCTTTTTACAATTTTTTGGTGATGGGGAATACCATTATGGTTTAAGGAAACCAATGATATTGACCAAAATGGTTTAGGTTTCTTTTTCCCTCTTTTTCCTTTTTTGAATATATTTTATATTTTTATTCCCTTTTAATATTTTTGGGGAATTTTGGACCCCTTTTGAGAGTTTTTTGTATTTTTTGAGGAAAATTACATATTTTGAGTGGAAAAAGATGGGTTTTGGTCTTTTTGGTGACCTTTTGAAGGTTTTAGAGGCTCAAATGGTGAAAAAAGTGGACAAATGGGTCATGTGAATAAGGGAATGAGCTAGTGAGCATTTTTTGGGTGTTAACAGATTTCCCCCTGATGTGTGAGGGTAGGAGCTCATCGTATGGCCGATAGACATCAATTTATTTTGTCTTTTTCCTGGGGTTTGGAGGAGAGAAGAGACCGATTGGAGACTGGAACACTGGACCCTGGTAAACTGCACAAACTAAAAATACATGTCCTCAAAATGAATGAGGAATAATCTCTAATAATGGATGAGGTAGGCATACCCATGCTCATATCAAGGCATATACATAACATTTAGGCCCAAGAAGGGGGACCTGAATAATACATAAAAATATGTTGGTACATCATGATGGTACAGAGGGGACACAATGCTAGGACATACTCATGGTCATACCATGACTGATATGAAGGACTGATACACTAGAAAAGAGAAACAACCATTATGAATAAAATGTCAAAAGGGTTGATGAACTGTTGAATTTGAAGGTGTCCAACATCTGTAGGGACTCAATGACTGCGAGTCAACTTCTGAGGAGCATATGTAACTGTATACTCGAGGGAGTATAAAACTAGGGTACATTTGAATACTGTCGCCAAGTGCAACCCGGATATCCATAGGAATATGTAACTCGTTGTTTCCTCAATTAGACTCTCAAATGTGGTAGAGTTAGTTGATATCCTGGGTATTCAACAAATAAATGAAAGGGGCGATACCATGTACGAGTCTCAACGATGCGATCAAGGTGTTGATGTCGAGCATGTGAGAAACAATCATTTGGAGAGGCACTGAGGACTCCTTTCAAAATGATCTGTAGGCACTCATCACTAATGGTGATGAGTCCAAGGCACGGGGATCTCTAGGTCTACCCTCTGGAATAGAAATGGTTGGTGTCGACAAAGGGAGACTGACAACTACCAAGGCAAATATTTTTCCTTGATAGGAGTTGAGGTGTACAACTGAAGTGTGATAGTACTGATGGTAGGACTGACATATTGTGGAGATGGGGCATAACTGGGGTCATAGAGTGGGTGGACTCAAACTTCCTTTGTTCAGAGCATGATGACATGGTTGACCTGGAAGCATATGAAACTGATGTTTAGGTGTGGGGATCATAGCTTAAGGGATCAGGGGTATGTATTGCAGATTGGAGTGACTCTGGGGGACAAGCTGATGGATGCTATTGGGAGACTCTCAAGGTGACATATTGCAGAATACTCTGAACAAAGGTGACAATAATAGGGAAGCTGCCATATGAGTAGACATAATCTGTTATGGCGCCAAAAAGCACCATGGGGTCCTTCTTCGTGGTTTTAATGAGCTACAAGAAGGGATAAAAGTGTGCTCTAAAATGGTACTGTCTTGTGGATTTATGCGAGCCCAGGACTGTTCATGCTCGTGAGTGATTTCATTTTTAAGGAATCTGAAAACGATAAGAAGACTCTGAATTGGTGGAGGAGTACCATCCTATGGATTTATACGAGCCCAAGACGGTGATTGCTTGTGGTTGCTTTCAATTTTAGAGAGTCTGAAAGTGGTAAGTAGACTCCATTGGTGTTCTTTTTCGTATGTTAGTCTCCAAGGCCTGAAAAAGCATAAAATGATGCAAATGGAGAACTTTTCTAGCCGATGTGACTAGAGTATTCCTTTTTTGTAATTAGTCTACAAGGTCCGGAAAAGGGGTAACCTTATACCAGGTAGATGCCCTTTCAGATACTTTTAGCGAGCATGAAAGGAAGCAAGATTGCTCGGCGATCTTTTCATTGTGGCACGCAAACCGAGGCAATGAGGGGCATGGAAAAAAAATGTCTAAAACATATGGTGGTGAGGGCGAGAAATCATCTCAAGAATCATCACGAGCATAGAAAACTGAATTCGGTGATATAAAATTCGTCAAAAACGGACAACGGCCTATGTGGCATGCAAACCGAGGCGACGAGTGTGTGTGAAAAAATGTCCGAAAAAATATAGTGGTGAGAGAGAGAAATGATCTCAAGCATTATCATGAGCGCAGAAAACTGAATCCGATGATATAAAGAACGTCAAAAACGGACAACGACCAATGTGGCACACAAAACGAGGCAATGAGGGGCATGTGAAAAATGCCCAAAATGGGACCTAGTGGATTTGAGAAAAGGAGTGGACTATCGTGAATTTCTCTCCGCGCTAATTCCAACAGTACCAACGGTTTGAAAAATGGACGTCGTATGATGCCGAAATGGTTGACTCAAAATTGGTCAAATTTCTATAAATAGCAAGTGGACCCAATGTGACATGTGTCATTTTCATGGTTGAGTTTTACAGAGTAATTTGATTTGGTCAGAGCACTTTCTTCATTTGTGGGAGATTCGACCATCGGTTTTTTATTCCGCGAGTTTCAGGTAAGCCCATTTGTCTTAGCCTTTCAATTTATTTGCTTTTTGGGGTGTCTCGGGGTCTTAGAAGTGGCGAATACTCCATGTTGGCTTGCCAACGTGGAATATCGCAGGTTTTGAGGCTTTTTGTGCATTTCACATCGCGGTTGTGGGTGCTTACAACCGCGATGTGCATCACGGATGTGGGTGCTTACAACCGCGATGTGCATCGTGGCTGTGGGTGCTTACAGCCGCGATGTGGATCGCTGGATTTGGAAAAAAAATTGTTGTATTTTTCTAAAACAAATTTGTGTTTGGTTTGGCAGGATGCTCAGGCGGCCGCAAGCATCATGGAGGGAGAGATAGATTGATGAGGGGTTGATGGAGACTATTCGGGTGAGCCCACATGTGCGGGCGGCTTTGGATTTGGGCGGACTACTGAAGTTCGCGTAGATTCCTCTTATGCGTTCAGTTAAAGACTTGCTGAACAAGTTGATTGATTTTTGGGACCCAGAGGAGCTAGATTTTATTGTTCAAGGTGAGCTACTGGATCTTACCTTGACTTATGTGTATTTTCTTACTGGATTGCCCCGTTTAGGTGAGATAGGGGACACCCAGCCCAGGATTTCGACTGGTATGGATATAGAGGATCTCCTTGATAGATTTTTCCGTCGAGGGGACCATGTGCAGAATAACGCATCGAGTGTCTCGGATCTGCGAGAGCTGGAGATGCAGGTAGTGGTGGCTTGTGTTTTGCGGGTCCTTGGTGAACAGGCACCCCACCGTTTGTCGGGGGGCAGATGATGATGGTTCATCGTGTCATGAATGGGACTTATTTTGCTTGGGGTCAGATGTTCCTTGCTTGTGTTCGGCGAGAGTTGAGCAAGGTGAGGCCTGAGGGAGGAGAGTTCAGTTATGCCTCTTTCATGTGTTGCTTCTTTTTCGAGCAGGTACCTACCTTGTGGCCACGTGTGCCAGTTCGAGATGGTCTGAGGAGTGAGCCATGGATGGTGCGGTGGGGGGAGATGATGCCCCAGGGTGGTGGTGGTATTTGGCGGTTCTTCACGATGGAGATGTACGAGCAGTGGGAGTAGATTTCAGTCGTGATTGACGACTATCCGTACCAAGGTATGGACTTCCAGGGAGACATCGAGATGTCTCGAGATCAGGGACAAGCTTGGGGGTTGGATGGTACGTCTTTGTTTTTGTTGTTCTATCGTATCATGTGTGTATGGTTTGTTTATTTATGATAGCTAGATATTTTTATATGATATTGACGTATTTCAGTGTGGGTTATTACAGATGTCGGTCCGTTGCCGCCATCGAATCATCAGGGCCGTAGGGGACAATTGGTGGTGGTGGTACCTCCACCAGTAGTGGCACCTCCGCCTGGTTCTCGAGGAGTTGTGTGTCACCGAGATGATGGCATAGAGGATTTTCATGATACCTTAGAGGCGTTGTTGGATGATGTACTAGATGATGGTTGGAGAGACCTAGATCAACGCATGTTGGACCATTGTTTCGATGCTCAGTGTGAGTGGAGATCGATTCTGCGGAGGGTAGCTGTGTTGGTAGCTGAGAGGAGAGCTCAGGATCAGTATGATCCAGAGGGGGAGGAGGAGGAGGAGGAGGTGGCTGACTGTGATGATGAGGACTAGGTTATCTTGTACTTGCCCCCAAATGCTGATGAGCATATGGGGATGCTTTTTGTTGATACGCATATTGTACGACTGGTGTACTTTTTGTATATTTGGGTGCTGAGGGAACTCTTGACATTATGACTATATGATGATATATATATATTTATGCATATGGATGTGTTTTGATGTAGTCATGTATGCACGTGGATGCACATCTTGTCATGTTGTATTTTTTTTCTTGCACGTGGATGCAAATACTTTTGATTTTTGTATGCCTGTGGAGGCACATGTTATGCACATGGATGCAATATTATGATGGTTTATTTAGTTTGTTTATTTGATTTTTTGATGCCTATGTGATGCATGTTGTGATGTCCTACATGTTTTGGTTGACGTGCCAATCTAGATTGTTGTTTTCCATTTGGTCTGCTACACTGTTTAGATTTCTTGGGACATGAGTGAATGAAATGGATTCAAAGTGTCAAGTCATTTGTTTAGTGTGCAGGAATTTTCTAAATAGACAGGGAATTTTGTTAAGTGTCGAGTCATTTGTTTAGTGCACTGGGAAACAAGGAGCTGGGAGTCCAGGAAGACGCTAAGGTGACTTATGCCCATCTGGAGAGCAGCGGCTAGTAGACTGGTCACAGCGTTGTACTCAGCTTGATTATTTGTGGCAACACCTATGCACACTCCGTCGAGGTGGACGAACTAGTGTGAAGGGGAATAAAGTATCCAAGTTGTAGAGGCGATATTTGGAGACCAGCAACTTGCACCGTCGTCAAAGTCGATATGGTAGAGTGGAACAAGATCCATCTGTGTTCATGTAGGAAAAATGAAAATGTAAGGCTTTGAAAGTTTACAGTGAAAAAATGAATTAAAAACTGTACAATATGGACTATGGTGTCCAGCAGATTTTTATGGATAGAATCGTTTGAGGTACAACCCGTTATGAGGGTTGCGCGTGGGGTTGCCTTCTAAGTCGGTCAAAATGTATGCCCCATGGCCAAGGCAAGTGTGTATGATGTATGGGCCTTGCCACATGGATTCGAATTTTCCTTTGCCCGTTTTTTCATGGGCTTGGTCTTAAACGAGTACAAGGTCTCCTTCACTAAATGCTCGTGGGTGAACATGTTTATTGTAATGGAGTTTTGATCTGTTCTTTGCGGCTTTGATTGTTTGGAGAGTTGCGCGGCGATCTTCGTTGGCTTGCTCTAAAATAAGTAAGCATTCTTCAATTGGTGAAGTATCTGGGAGGAGTTCTATGGAGATTTGTAATGTTGGGATCTGACACTCAATGGGGAGGACGGATTCCACGCCGTGAACGTGCAGTAAGCCCATAATGCGGGAAAAAGCATGTGATGCCAATTAGAATTATGTCGGTCGACAGCGTGCTGGAGGATAGTCTTCAAATTTTTTTTAACAACTTCGACTTGGACATTCCCTTGGGGGTAGTAGGCGGAAGAGAAATGATGTTCAAACTTAAGGAGGGTTGACAATTCTCTCCAAATAGAGTCCTCAAAGTGAGAACCATGGTCTGAGACGAGTTGCTTTGGTACTCCAAAACGAGCAATAACATGGTTGAGGAAAAAACAGGCTACAGTGTCAGCTTTGCAATTGTAAGTAGGCATGGATTCTGCCCATTTGGTAAAGTAATCGATGACCACAATGATGTGTTTATGGCCCCTAGCTGATGCAGGATTGCAATCCATGAAGTCGATGGCCCATTTGCAAAATGGTCCGATGGTGACGACTGGATGAAGGGGGGCGGGGGGGGTTCTTGCCTTGGGGGAAAAGAGCTAGCAGTTTTGGCAATGTTTGACTGCTGTGATGCAATCAGTGAATAATGACGGCCAAAAATAACTTGCATGGATTCCCTTTTGGGTGGTGGACATTCCAGAGAAATGGTCACCGCAGGCACCGCTATGACAATCATTAAGGACTTGTTTTGTTTCTTCCTGAGAAAGGAAGCATCGTAGGATGGTGTCAACACCGCGTCAATAGAGGACATAGCCTAGGAGGAGATAACGAGGGGCATGTTGGCAGATGCGATGGCGTCCGTCATGGTCGATGTTGGGTCAAAACTTCTGTGTGCGGAGGTAAACCAAAATGTCGCCATACTAAGGGTCGTCTGACGAGATGATGAATAAATGGTCGTCAATTAGATCAGTTTTGATATTTGGTGATGATGATGAAGATGGTAGGTCCGTAATGAGTTGAGCAAGTGCTAAATCTTTGGTGCTCTTCGGGGTTTTAAAAGTCAGGTCATATTCTTGTAGGATAATCACCCATTCGGCAACATGGCCTTACAGAAGGCGACGATTCAAGAGATAGACCATTGGGTTGGAATTTGCAACAACCGTGGTATGGCTGAGGAGAATGTAATGGTGGAACTTCTGTACTGAAAAGACGACAGCAAGGGCCATTTTCAGTTCATGTGGGTAGCACAGTGGTGGGCCTGATAGGGTTTGGATTACATAGTAAATGACATGTTCTTGACGAGCGGAGTCTTCTTGGACGAGTACTCCAGAAACGGCATAATCGGATGCTGAAATGTAAAGGATAAAGTCTCTTGTGAAATCCAGAGGAGAAATCAAGGGGGCATTTGTGAGTGCTTTCTTCAGGTCTATAAAAGCTCCTTCTGCTTGGTCGTCCCATACAAAACGGGTATGAAGGCGTAGCAAATGGAGGAAACCATGTACTGTCGTGGCGTAATCTGGGACAAAGAGGCGGATGAAGTTGGAACTCCCCTAAAGGCTTTGTAGTTGTCTTAGTGTACAAGGTGATGGTAGGTCCACGATGGCTTGGACCTTTAAAGGGTCTATGGTGATCCCTTTTTCTGAAATGATGAAACCCAATAGACGGCCTGCTAGAACGCAAAAGACACACTTGAGTGGGTTCAAGCAGATTTGGTATTTGCGACAACGCAAGAAGACTTGTCGAAGGTCGTCTAAATGGTCGGATCATTTCTTAGATTGAGCTGTGAGGTCGTCTAGATAAACCAATATGATGTTAATCAGGTCATGAAAACCATAAGTCATGGCTCGCTGAAATGTGGCTCCAGCATTCTTGAGACAAAAAGGCATGACGCGATAGGCGAAGGTGCTCCATGGGGTAGTGAAAGCGGTCTTGTATTGATCTTCCTTGTGGATTTGGATTTGGTTATACTCGGAGAAACCATCCATGAAAGATAGTACCTCGTGCCCCACACGTGCATCGATTAGTTGGTCGATAAATGGTGTTGGGAAGTTGTCTTTGGGGCAAGCTAGATTGAGGTCGTGGAAATCAGTACAGACACAAATGGTGCCGACTTTCTTATTGACTGGAACTGGGTTGGAAACCCAAATAGTATAAGCAATAGGGTATATGAAACCTGTTGCTCGAAGCTTCTCGATTTCGGATTTGACGGCTGGAAGCTTGGATGGGTGAATGGGGCGTTGTTTCTGGTGGACCGGACATATGGTGGGCCAAGTGTCTATGTGATGTTCTACAATAGTAGGATCAAGACCAGGCATTTCGGTGTAAGACCAGGAAAAGACATCGCAAAATTCTTGGAAGAGTTTCTTATAGGCTTGGGTTTCCTTTTCAGTGCGTGATGCACCTAAAGAGATAAGCTTGGGTTTTTCGGGGCTGGTGGAGATGTCAATTTTTATGATCGACAAAATGTTGGCCATGTTACAAAGGCATCTGGGGTTGGGATAGGATCTTTGAACCAATCAACCTTGGTTTGTAAGAAGTCTTTGGATTCAACGGATAGTTGGTTCGCCGTGGTGGAGGTAGATGCCTCAGGAATGAAGTATGAGCGATGGTGCATATCATCCAATGGGTAGTCAAGTGCAGTAAGTGTTTCTAGGATTTCCTCATCGCTACGGAAATAGTGTGTCATTAAATCAATTGGTTCAGGCTTGTAGGTAGTTGAAATCATATAAATGGTATTGATTTCTTTTGAAGGGGAAGATTCTAGGGGGGATATTTCCTCGATGAGCAGGGGGGATATCTCTAGGTCGGGATTATTCAATTCGTATAGTGCTGCTCTATAATCTGGGAGATCGGGGCAGTGATGTGAATAATGGCCGTAGATGCCACAGATCGCACAAGGGTGGTTCATACATAGCGATTTATCGTGAGGCTGAGGGGGTAGCTGAAGTTTAACAACTGGAATGTTCGTGTCGTCGTCCAACATTTGCATGTGTTCTTGAAGTGCTGGTAATTGTGGACATAGATGGGTATCATGGCCTATATCGTCGCACAAGGATCACTTGGGGGGTATGCAGATTGTTGGGGGATTCTTCTCTAATTTGGGAGTCGCTGGGGGGGGTGCGAGTTGTGGGTTCAGTGGTGTAGGTCTGTGGACCTCTGCCCCCATTGTAGCGGGATTGAGGGGGAACATAACTAGAGGTTGATGTAGTGGCCCCTATTGGAGGTGGTCAGTTTTGGGGGTTCGGTACGCCAGGTGGTGGACGGTTCGAAGTATTGATTGGTTGTACCGGTTGTAAAATAACGGTAGGTGTCGGGGGATGGGTGGGGGCAGGTAGGTACCATACAGGTAATCCTAACGTTAACCCTGGAAGGTTTAGCGTAGCCATTACTGGCATGATGACAACTTCTCAAAATAGAAACAAGAATGGGATAGTGTGAATCGGTGTTCCTCTAATGTGACTAGGCACTGTGGGTGGTTGTGGCGGTGGTGGAGGTTGTTGATTATGTTGCTATGTGTTGCGCGAGAGGGTGAACAAATCAAATATTTCAATTATCTGCAGAGGAGGTGGGATATTGGAACGTGGAGGTCATGGGAGTATCTGAATATATCCCGGGTCTGACTGAGGAGACGAATGATGTGGGTGCACTCTGAACGGGTTGTTCGATCATAGGTAGAACATTTTTAGGTGCTGCGGGGGCATTAGGATCATAGTATATTATCTGGTCGATTTTGACTATGCATCCTTCGTGGGGAAACATCATGAGGCGGAACACGGATGAAGCGACAACCTTCATTTTATACATGTAACTTCGTCCCAACAGGAGATTGTAATCAAATTGGGCATTGATGACCTCTATATCTATGAGAACCAATTTCCCTCCAAGCTATATGGGCATGTTCACTAACAAACCCTGCGGTTGAGTTGCATGACCATCGTAAGCTCGCATGTGGTAGTGGATGGTTGTAGTGTTGGGGATCCAAGTTTCTGCCAAACAAAAGTTGACATAACGCCAGTGGAGGCACCTTCATCGATGATGCATCGATGAACGACAAGGTTTCGAATGGACACAGAAACCTGAAAAGCTAGTGACGAAGGCAGACGAGGTTCGGCTTGGTCTAAGTAGAAAGCCATCATATTGGATTCGTTAGGGTCTATGGTACCAATGGTGGAAAACAACAATTTTCTCTGTGCAGGACAAGTTTTTAGGACTTCTAGAGCGGACATAGAAGCGGGGGACTAGGCTAAGTCTTCTACAATGTTATAGTTCGAAGCTGCACGAGCGTTAGGATTGTTGTTGATCCATTTTAAAGGGAAGCGAGGGGCTTTTGGACCCCCATCCATGGGCATATTAGGTATGCATAGTGTCTGATCAATGGGGAGGGTGCTTGAGGAGGGATCAGTAGGCGTGGTTTCAGGGGCTGAGCCGTATTGGTTTCGGTGAGTTTGAAGGTTGACATCATTAGCAAATGGTGAGTTTTCGACTCTGTATGTTGGTAATCGGTTGCTGCATAGGTAATTTGCTGCTGTGGTGCAGCGGATCCTTGTGGGGGATCCATTGGATGGGTGTTTACTACTCCTTGGTTGGGTAGATTATTTTGCAATATCATGGGTTGCGGCTGAGGAGGTGGTGCTGGCTATGCAGCGTGTCCTTGTCGTTGGGAATCATCGGTCCAGAGTTGACGTGCTCAGTCCAAATGAGGGCAATTATGCGTGTAATGGCAGTATACTCCGCATATGGAACATGGGTGGTTTGTTTTCAAGTTAGGATTTTTTCCCTGTTTTGGTGGACAATCAGGGTTTTGATTGGCAGGAGCAGTGTTATTGTTATTGGGAGGATTAGGTGGTTGTCCTCGGTTTTGTTGTTGGTTATTTCCGCGGTTGCGTCCTCTTCCGCGATTCTGTTGACCTCCTTGATTACGTTGGTTGTTCTGGTTCCGAGGTTGGGTTTGTTGTGCGTACACTTGCCCTTGGGCAGCAGGTGGGTTTTGAGGTCGTGCAGGCACTGGAGCAGGTTGCGGTGGATAGTAAGTAGGAGGGTTCTAAGGTGGACCTGGTGCTTTTTGTGGTTGTTGGTAACCTTGAGCTATTGGAAGTGTTGGAGCAGGAGGTGCTACCTATTGAGGGAAATAAGCTGATTGGGCTTGTGGGTGAATCGGAGTCTGATTGGACTGCTAGTTATAATATGGAGGTGGTGTATAAGCTAATGGTGCTTTCCCATAACACTGTGGTGGACATGAGGGTCCATGAGTGTGGTGGGTGTGCATCATTGGAGCATACGAAGCTGTAGCTCCAGAATGAAATGTGGCCCTAGAAAGGTCTAGGGCGTTGTTGGTACTCATCATGGTGAAAGGTTTGTTTTGTGTCATAACCTAGCCAATGATACCGTCGGCGGCATGGGATGCCCTCGGCACATCATTCTGGGATGGATCGCCGCACGGGGCGTCAGGTAATATTGTGTATAAATATCCAGACTGGGCATATATCAAGTCGAACTATCGGGATTTTAAAATGGCTTCTTCTTCCAACTGGGGTGGTTCAGAAGCTACATCCTTGGCTATGAGAGGAAGGAGTGATTTCAGGAACCAATCCAGGAAGATATGATCGTCAAGCTTGATCTTGCAGAGACTACGGCATTTACGCCACTCATGGATATGATCTGTGATATGGGTGGCCGTATTCTGTCTACAAGACAATAGGATTTCTACTCCTGCATCATAGCGTACGGGTAGTTGAAAGAACTGTAGGAAAGTTGAGGCGAGGGATGTAAATGTGGGGTGTGTCCCATGTGGTTGCTCAATATAAAATTTGGCTGCCGAGCCAGTGAAAGTTCTTTGTAAAAGTCGGAGTCGAATAGAATCATCGACTATCGAGTTTGAGGAACACCATAGGTGAAAGGACATAACATGATTTTGTGGGTCTTCTCCAGCCTTCTCTTCAAACTTTGGGATGTCTGAGGGGAGTTTTGTGGGCATGGGGATCCAAGTAGGGTCATGTCTAATTGGGTCATTTGTTAACCTTGCCAGTTCTGGTAAGTTAAGACTAGCCATAAATGACAGACTGGCAAAGGGGTGTGACATGATTGGTGGGGCATAACTGCTAGTGGTAGCATTATGAATTGGGCCACTTCCCCCAAGGGGGATATTAGTTGTAAAAGGGATGTACCCTCCACCTAAAGATGTGTGAGAGGGTCCAGCTCCCCCAAGTGCAACATGAGTCACATATGGGTTTGGAATTGTTCCAGTAATAGGTGGGATCTGAGTAGTGGCGATGATGATAGGGGTGGGTCCCAAATTAGGCATACCTAAGGTGGGTGTGGGTCCCATGTTGGGCATATCGAAAGGAGTTTTAGTAGTTGTGGCTATTGTGGTGGTCATTGTAGTGGAAGGGGTTCTTGATGTTTCGCCAACAGTCCCTCCAAAAAATGGGTCTAAAGTTGTACTAGCCATGTGGCCAGTGGGTGCAGTGTACATGGGATTTTCGGATTCTTCCTCAAAGTCAGATGTGAAATGAGGTGCGTCGGAATCAGATGATGGGGCTCTATGTCGATGACATGTAGATTCGAGTGACAATGCTCTTCGTCTATGACGAGTGGTTTCAAGTGAACCGTATTGTGGGGGTTCACCCCGGAAATGTCGAGAATGTCTTGGGGACTCAATGGTAACAATTGTCAATTAAAACTACTGGGTGGTGGTGAGTGGAAAGATCGAAAGCCCTAATGCAACCGTGTGTGCAAGAGGGGAGCGTAAAAAATAATGTCACTCAAGCCAACAACCAAACTCAAAACACTTACTATAACAGCTATGCTATAGTAAGTGAAGTAATAAAAAAATGTGGTCAAAAAACCAACATGCAAACGGCTCCTAAAAATAGAAAAAGGTGTACTCACTGAACAAAGGGAGGTAATAGAGCATGGAAACACCTAACTAAAAAGTATTATGAATCAAAAAGACATATCCTCTGCAAGGTGATGAAATCCAAGTCAGACAATATGAATTGTAGAACCAAAGGCTAGATATCCCCCTAGTGGGAGGGACAGCAGGTAGACAATCCTAGAAGATAGGTCACTAAGATACCCCATTCATGACACATCCGGCTAGGTGAATCTACAGCTCTTGTTCTATCACCGTTGTACTCCCACAAGGGTGGTACACCGAGAATAGCGAGTAGATATCCTTCGGTGTGTTAGGAACCTATGTCAACCCTTCTCTTTACTATGTTAGTATATTGTTGTTGGACGCATATGCTTTGTAAGTCGTCCCGTAGTATTTGTTGATCCATAGTTTATATTAGCCCATAGTATTGACCCATAGTATTAGACGCACATGCTTTGTAAGTCGTCCCGTAGTATTATATGTCCCATGGTTTTGACTCATAGTATTGGGCATAGACTTAGTATATAAGTGTGTGTTGAGGTCATTGAAGGCACCGTGAAGTTAATTGTATTGAGCTTGCTCAAAGGAGGTTGCCCCCTCGAAGTGGCCCGTGATTAATATAAAAGTGATTATGTTCTATTATTTCTGATATCTTGTGTATTTGCATTAATTAATTATTGCAGGTTCATCACATCTGGTATCAAAGCACTTTCCTTGGCACAAGTGGGAAATTTTTTTTTTGGGTGGCGACTTTCAGATCAATTTCTGAAACTTTTTGCACAAAATCAAAAGAAACCGATTGCATATCTGAATTCCTCTTTCAAAAATACGCAGTTTCAAAAAAACAATCATCTCATTTGGAGTTCTAAAAGTGGAGATATCGCGGATTTAAAATCAGCAATCTTTCAGAATTTTGGTGACGGCCGCGGAAATTGCGGCGAGAAAATCGTTTGACCGAGTGCCCAGATTTCTATTCCGCCTTCATGGGTAGAAGCAGAGTGGTTGTTCCAGTTCTGGAAACATGCTATAATAGCGATTCTGAGTAATATAGATCCAGTTTTTGAACATTGGGTGGAATTTCTACCTAAATTTTTTCTGTTGCAGGTTCGGATCTGGGAATAATCCCTATCCGCTTAACTGTGGGAAGTACTTGGGCATAAGCCCTAAAACTCATTGTGAGGAGTACCACAGGAACCCCGAAGTAGCTGGCCATTGAGAGGACCTGCCAAGCGAAAAGGGAAACGACCCCTACCTGATTGACTAGTTCCCACCCGTGAGGTAAACCAAGAGCTGTCGTTTGTGGCAAAGCGGTTATCAGTTTTACCTGAGCCGTGGAGTGAGGGGTACTGCCCCAATACGCAAGCCGTTAGACAGCATTGGTGGCCGAGTGAAAACCCTGAACTGTTAGGAAACCGCACATACCTGGGGTCCATATCTACTTTCAGCTGAACTATTGTCGATCACTGTTGCGTCGTTTCAGATCCATTTTGCAAGCCGTTCTAGATCCAGCCATTCGGCATTGTTCCAGATTCCTTCCCAGCCATAGCCGCTCCAGTCTGAAAAAAAAAATAAAAAAATAAAAAAAACCAGGTTATGGTTGTCACCCGTGCAGGAGAAAACACCATGGAGGAAGCACTTGCAGCCATCCAAACTAAACTCCAAGATTCGGATGAAAAATTTCTCAGCCTCCATCTTCAGCATTCAACCATGAACAATAACCGACAGCCAGAATCTTTTGCAGCCACCGGGTTCTCTTCTTCTAGCAATTTTCGTGGGCCAAAGCTTGATTTTCCTCGCTTCAATGGTACTGATCCGACTGGATGGATATACCGAGCAGAACAATATTCCAATCTGCATAATACTTTTGATGTTCAGAAAGTTTCACTTGCATCCTTTCATTTGGAACAGGAAGCCCTTCAATGGTACCGTTGGTACATTAAAGCTCATCCCGAGCCAAATTGGACAAATTTTTGCCAACTCATTTTGCCACGATTTGGTCTTAGTGCTTTTGACGACTTCACAGGAGCACTCACTAAACTTCACCAAACTGGCACAGTGAGAGAGTATCAGACGGAATTTGAGAAACTAGCCAATCACACAGAAGGATTGTCTGATGAATTCTACAGGACTTGTTTTATCAGTGGTCTCAAGGATGAAATCCGCTCAGAGGTCAAAATGTTTTGTCCCAAGACAATGATGGAAGTCCTAGGGTTGGCTAAGCTAGCTGAGGACAAGATCGCAGCTCAACAACGCTCCAAAACCACCTTTGTTCCCTTCAGAAATATGGGTTCCCAACGACCTCCCATCACGCCTACTCCTCAACCAACTCCTATCAAGCATTTGTTTGAAATCGAAATGCAGGAACGCCGAGAAAAAGGGCTTTGCTATAATTGTGATGAGAAATTCACTCGGGGAGATAGATGTGTTCAACAAAAGCTCTATCTCTTGGATGTGGATTCTCCGCCTTCCTTAGAACTTGGTGAAGAAGTTACAGATACAGTAGATGATCAGGTCGACATTCAACACCCACCTGTTGACACCCCATCTCAGGACGACCCACCCGAGATCTCTCTCCATGCTGTAACCGGTGTCACCACCCCACAAATAATGCGGTTCAGGGGATACTTCAAGAAGCTCCCTCTTACCATACTCATTGATTCTGGTAGCACTCATAACTTCATTGACCCTCGGATTTCCAAATAGGATGATTGTTTTGTCCATCCTTGCTCCAACTTTGAATTCATGGTTGCCAATGGGGGCACCTTACCTTGCAAGGGAAGTGTCACAATGTGCGTATCTCTACGGAAGATTATAACCTACGCTCTGACATGTTTTCCTTGTCCTTAGGCGGATGTGATGTGGTTTTGGGCATTCAATGGTTACGCACACTTGGCCCCATCTTATGGGATTTTGCTGAACTTTGGATGCAGTTTAAAGTCAATGGGGCACAACACAAATTTATGGGCTTACAACCAGGGTCTCTCCGCATCATCAGTTCACATCGCCTAGAAAAAATACTTAAGAAGAATTCACCTGGTGTCATCGCGCAGCTCAATTCCATTCAGATGCACCCATCAACAATCTCCACTACTTCCTTGGATAGATATGCAAGTATCTTTGCTGAACCAATGCGCTTGCTGCCTTCAAGAGACCTTTCCGGTAAGAATGTATCCACATCTACCTCTCAGCAGGCAATGATGGCTATTTTGCATGCAGTACAGAAGTGGCAGCCATCCCTATTAGGGAATTATTTCTGCATCAAGACTGATCTCCCGAGTCTGGAAAATTTTCTGGAACAATGGGTCTCCTCCCCAACACACCTACAATGGGTTATCCAACTCATGGGTTATCCCTATGTGATCACTTACAAGAAGGGTAAGGACAATATGGTGGAAGATGCTCCTTCTCGCACAATTGATGACCCAGTTTCTCTTACAGCTCTTTCTCTCCTTGTTCCAAATTGGTTGCAATATGTACAACAGGGCTATCTCTTCTATGAACTCCATGCTTCTCCATCAATAGGGCACTCTGGGTTCTGCAAAATGTATGACCGGGAACAATGTAACTTCTTTTGGCCGGGACTAAAAATGACAATTCAACAGATGGTGGCTGACGATGATACTTTCCAAGTCAACAAGGGGGAAACGACACTCCTTTCGGGATTGCTCAAACCCTTGCCCATCCCTACACAGCTTTGGCCAACTATTTCTATGGATTTCCTAGCAGCGCTCTGGTGGTACAATACCACATCTCAAAGGACACCATATGAAGCAGTCTATGGAAAAACACCGCTATTTCTTCTTCCATACACCCTTAGCAGCTCCCCAGTTCAGGAAATTGACTCGGTTCTTCGAAACCGCGATCAGATTCTTCTCATTTTGCAGGACAATCTTCACATGGCCAGAATTCGCCTGAAACAACAAGCCGATCAGCACCATTCTGAGCGCATTTTCCATGCAGCCGACAGGGTTCTTCTTCATCTACAGCCTTCCAAGCAATCCTCCTTGACACTCCAAAGGCGTCAGTGGCCCGAAATGCAAACTGAGGATGCTATGGGGAACCACTCCTTCAGATTCTGCAGCAATTTCTCCAACCAAAGCTTTGAGGACAAAGCTTTTTTTAAGGGAGAGGGGATGTTAGGAACCTATGTCAACCCTTCTCTTTACTATGTTAGTATATTGTTGTTGGACGCATATGCTTTGTAAGTCGTCCCGTAGTATTTGTTGATCCATAGTTTATATTAGCCCATAGTATTGACCCGTAGTATTGGACGCATATGCTTTGTAAGTCGTCCCGTAGTATTATATGTCCCATGGTTTTGACTCATAGTATTGGGCATAGACTTAGTATATAAGTGTGTGTTGAGATCATTGAAGGCATCGTGAAGTTAATTGTATTGAGCTTGCTCAAAGGAGGTTGCCCCGTCGAAGTGGCCCATGATTAATATAAAAGTGATTCTGTTCTATTATTTATGATATCTTGTGTATTTGCATTAATTAATTATTGCAGGTTCATCACACGGTGACTGAATGGATTGTGGTATTCCACTCAGGCCTCCGGAACTAGTCTGGATACTTCAACCCTCCTAAGGGAGAGGCATTTCCGACGAATTGGTTTTAAACCATGCCAACAAATAATAAGGGATTTTGGTACCCTAAAAGTAAACAACTATGTCTCAACATGTAAGTGAGTGAGGGGTGTTATTTGGATACTTATCCCCTCAGTCCTACCTAACTACAATATTCTTTTGGTGTTCCCCAAATGGGGTTAGAATGTTGGTTGAGTTAAGAGAATTTTAAGGATCACTTGGATTTATTGTGACAGATTGTGTAATGGTATGGTTATGTACTTAAAAGAAAGGTGCCTCGCTTGAGGAAAAAATTCACAAATTAAAATAAGGATTTCAACTTGCAAAATAGACAGCAATGTAAATATGGAAAACGATTTAAATGTAAATGCTTTTAAAAACTTTTCAAAAAATATGAGAAATTCTATAAAAAATATGGTAAAGCAAATAGCATAAAAATGAAGTTGCTTGGGCGAAATATAGAACAAATTAAAATTGTGGTTCTAATTTGTAAAACTTGAAATTTCTAACTAAAAAAATGCTTCACTCTTTTTCTTTCACTAAACTGAAATTTTTTAAAAATGATGTAGCAAAGCATAAAACAAGAAATAAATATGAGTTTTTAATGCTGTAAAAAATAAAATAGTGGGTTGTTCAAAAAATGCAAGGAAGATGGATGGAAAAAATGGGTTGAAATGAGAAAAACTCAGAAAAATAGGCCATACGAAACAGGCGATATCGCGACTGTCTGTGGCAAAACCGCGATGCGTATCGTGGCTTTCGGGCTAAAAGCCGCGATGTGAATCGCAGTGATGTAGGCGAAACCTATGCGGTAGATCGCAGTTATCAGGCTAAAACGTGCGATGCGCCCCACAGAAATGAGGCTAACAGCCGCGATGTGCAACATGGAAAACAGGCTGAAAGTCGCGATGTAAATCGCGACTATCGAGCCGAAAGCCGCGACGCGATGAACAGAAAATGCCATCGAAAAACGAACCCAAAAATTAAAATTTTGGGCTGTTTTAGGCTGCAGAACAGTCCAATGGCTAGGACAGCAAGCAAGGATATGACTAATATGGCATATATACAACTTTAAAGGGAAAAAACAACTAAAATATAGATCTAAATCAAAGATTCAAAGTTCAAAAACCAGCAGAGTTGCCAAAAACTGTTGCTTGGTTTTTCAACCAAGCATGTACTAAAGAGCACCTGCTAACTAGTAGTGATCCAGGTGGATATTGGTGGCCACCCACCTTTCCAACTGGCTCAAAACAGTTTTATGGCAACTTTGGTATTGTACTATTTTTAGCAGTTTTTCGGGTCCTGGACTTCCGGGGCCATTTTGAGGCCCTAAACGACCTTTTTGGCAATTCGGGGGGCCAAATGGCTGCCTCCGGCATCCATTTGGCCCTAATCGAAAGTTGTAAATCTCGGATAGACCTTTCCAACAGGCTACCGAGCACCCCAAACGGAGATCGTATGCAAAAGTTACGACCCCGGGAAGTTGATGTACTAACTTACCCAAACGGGGCCCACATGACTTTTGGCGCTTCATCTCCTAGGGTTAGGTTTTTGGATGTCTAGGGTTTTCGACATTCCTGTTTATTGTAAAAGGCCTTGAGAGCCTCATTGTAACCATCTTCTTGCGAAATGAGCGCAGCCGTCACATCTCTTCTCAGAGATAAGCCGCCACCATTCCAGCAAGCTTGTTTTCCGCTGCATTTTACAGTTCTAGTTTATTTCCTTATTGAATAGAAAACCTGTTTTACTGTATCTCTGTTATTTTGTGTTAAGCATCTGATAATAATCTGTATTCATTTCGTTCTGCTCATAAAATCCGGATCAGTGGTATCAGAGCGGTCTGCTCCTTGTCGTCTTAATGCATGTCCCCAACGAGGTCAGGGTACAAAGAATTGGGTCTCGAGCTTGTTTCTCTTGAGGACAAAAGCTCTCGCACGCCCAAGCGACCTCTCATGGCAGGAGAAAAGAAAGATGACGGGACAGGAGATCCTATCAAAATGTTGCTTGAGGAAGCCCTCACGCAGCAGAGGAACGAGATGATGGATAATTTCGCGCAAATCCTTCGGCGACTACCAACAAGCGACGCATCTTCCTCGAGCGGAGGCGCCGCCCCCTTCAAGGTACAAATCAACTTTGATATCCCTATATTTGAAGGACAGATAGACGCAGATTGTGTAGATAAGTGGTTGAATCTACTAGAAGGGTATTTTTCTGTCCATAACTTTTCGAATAAAGAAAAGATTACTTTTGCGCTCCTCAAAGCCGTTCCCCATGTCAAAGATTGGTGGGAAACATTCTGCGAGCAAAAGGACACAGAAGAAGCCTCATTATTTTCAGTCACGGCCACCTGGGAATCCTTCAGGGATGCTATTAAGGAACAATACTACCCTGTTGGAAGTTATGACGACCTGTATACCAAATGGACCACACTGCGACAAGAAAGAGACCAAGCAGTGCCAGAGTTCACAAATATCTTCCATACCTTGCGCACCAAGCTGGGTATCAAAGATTCAGAGCGACATCTGGTGCTCAAGTATCGCGGTGGTTTTCATAGATACATCCAGACCGAAATGGAATTTCTGGACATCTCTTCCTTGGGCGCGGCCTACCGATATGCCGTCAAAATCGAGCAGAAGCTCAAACAAAAGACGCGGCAATTTGGGCCTGGGAACCCTTCACAGCAAAAGACAGGAAAGGGCGGCCCCAACCCACAGAATAAAGGACATTGCAAAGATGGACAGCATCCGGACAACCAGTCCAAGCCGAAAGCAAAGAAGGACACCGGAAAAACAAAGAAAGATACCGGGAAGTGGTGCGACTTCCATAAGAGCCCTTGGCATAACACTGCTGATTGCCGCTCAAAGCAGTCGCTGGTGGCCGAAGTGAAAGCATCTGAATCAGATGCGGGTTCTGACTCCGAGTCCGAAACAGAAAGGGGAAGACGGATCATTGACGCAGAACCCAGTGCCACCATCGCTACCACCAAGCTCCAGCCTGATGAACCAGACGAGCCAGAAGAAGGAGAACGCCTCTTCCATTCACAGATGTGGGTAATGGGCACCCCGCTGCACTTCATCGTTGATAGCGGTAGCCAGAAGAATCTCATCTCAGCGGAGGTCGTCAAACGCCTGGCCCTGCCGACAACGCCGCACCCACAACCCTACACCATTGGATGGCTCCGCAAAGGAAGCGATCTCCGCGTCAGCCAACAGTGCCGACTGCCATACGGCATCAAGCCCTTCAAGGACGAGGTATTGTGTGATGTTGCTCCTCTCGAAGTTTCAGATGTTCTTTTGGGACAACCTTATTTATGGAAACGTCATGCTGTATATGAGTCTAGGCCTCGCAGTGTTATTATCTCTTTGAACAGGAAATTGTACAGGATACCCGAGGCAGTCCCTCCTAGTGCTATTTCCTTGATCTCTGCCAAGCAATGCAGGAAGGTCATCTCTCAGACCGGGAAATTTGTCTTCTTCGTGATTCGCTCTCAGAGTGAAAGAAAGATCGCAGCCACATCCCAGGCCTCCGCGACCGACCTATCCACACAACAGAAGCAAGAGGACAAGGTGGTGGAAGGATACTCAGATATCTTCTCCTCTCCGACCGGGGTACCTCTGCACTGCCAGGTCAAGCATCCCATCGATCTGACCCCAGGCGCACCACTACCCAATGGGCCAGTCTATCGCCGCTCTCTGTTGGAAAACGAGGAGATCAAGAGGCAGATCCAAGAATTGCTCCGCAAGGGGCACATCCGTCCCAGTTCATCACCTTGTGGGAGCCCAATCGTGCTAGTGCAGAAGAAAGATGGGACCTGGCGACTCTGCATTGATTACCGGGCCCTGAACAAAATCACAGTCCGTAATCGGTACCCGATTCCCCGAATCGATGACCTCCTTGATCAGCTCACGGGGGCCAAATACTTCAGTAAGATTGACCTGAAGTCTGGCTACCACCAGGTCCCAATAGAACAGACAGATGTATGGAAGACTGCCTTCAAGTCAAAAGAAGGTCTTTTTGAATGGCTGGTCATGCCTTTTGGTTTGACAAATGCTCTAGCAACTTTTATGAGGATGATGGACGATATCCTACGACCTTTCACCAACAATTTTGTAGTGGTGTATCTGGATGACATCCTCATCTACAGCAAGACTTGGGAGGAACACTTGCAGCATATTCAGCAGGTTCTGCACACCCTGCGGAAGCACAAACTATATGCAAACTTGGAAAAATGCTCCTTCGGCATGGACAGAGTCCATTACTTAGGCTACATCGTTGATCGACATGGTGTGCATGTGGATCCAGCCAAGATCCAGGTCATTCGTGACTGGCCAGCCCCAACCACACTCACTGAACTTCGGAGCTTCTTGGGCCTCGCCAATTTCTATCGACGGTTCGTGCTGGGATTCTCTCATATCGCATGGGCCCTCAGCCAAGTGACCAGGGGTGGTGGTAAGGCAAAATTTGTGTGGGGCCTGTCCCAACAACAAGCCTTCGATGAATTGAAGAAGCGTTTGTGCTCCTCGCCGGTACTCTCATTACCGAACCTGCAACATCCCTTTGAGATCGAGACAGATGCTTCAGATTATGCTGTGGGTGCCGTTCTCACTCAACACGGCCACCCCGTGGCATATCATAGTGAGACACTATCAGATGCTGTCCGCAAGTACCCTACCTACGACAAAGAAATGTACTCCATTGTACAAGCCTGCCGCCAGTGGAGACATTACATTCTTGGGAAGGAGACAGTCATCCACATTGATCACAAGCCACTACAGTTCATGCAGACCCAAGGAAAGTTGCAGAATGACTGCCATCAGAAGTGGTCAACATATTTACAGCAGTTCCACCTCAACATCAAATACAAAACAGGGAGTACCAACCGAGTTGCTGACTGCCTCAGTCGACCACCAGTCGCGGCACTTACCACGGTGCTAGACTCTTGTGGCCACGAGACCTCCGGATGGCCCCACCTCTACGAGACAGACCCTGACTTCTCCGCCACCTATCAAATGTTGGGCACCAACTCAGTGGTTGCTAATTTCCATCTTCAGGACGGGTTGTTGTGTCGTCTGGGCCATCTCTGCGTTCCATCAAGCGAGCGCGCGAAGCTGATTTGGGAAGCTCACTATAGTCGGGTGGCAGGACACTTTGGCGTCGAAAAGACAGTGGCAGTGTTGCAGAAACATTTCTACTGGCCGAAACTTCGACAGGATGTCGGCAAGTATATCAGGTCCTGCACCGCTTGTGCTATTGCCAAACCGACCACTAAGAAACAGGGCCTATACACCCCTCTTCCTACTCCTGACAGGCCGTGGGAATCCATCTCAATGGACTTCATGTCGGGCCTCCCGTCCACCAAGAGGGGAAACGACTGTGTTTTCGTGGTTGTTGATCGCTTTTCCAAGATGGCGATTTTAGTCGCTTGCAAGAAGAACATCACAGCAGAAGCCACTGCCAAGCTCTTCTTTGAACGAGTATGGGTACATTTTGGGATCCCACAGACCATTATCTCAGACCGTGACAGTCGGTTCCTCAGCTCATTCTGGTCAAGCCTCTGGTCACTGCTGGATACCAAGCTCACCAAATCCACTGCCTTCCACCCCCAGACCGATGGACAAACGGAGGTCATCAACCGGATGGTCGTACATATCCTGCGCATGTACAATTCAACACACCCCCGCACATGGGATGAGAGTCTCCCCTATGTCCAACATAGCTACAACCGAGCCCTGCATAGCTCAACTGGCCACAGCCCCTTTCAGGTGGGGTTGGGATTCCAACCATTGGGCCCCATGGATGTTGCACTTCCCCTTGCGACCACCTCGGCCGACTCGTCCCCAGAAGCTGACAAAGCCACCCGGTTCATTGAACGGATCCAGCATATCCGCCAACAGGTTCAGGATATTCTACAGAAGTCTAATGCCAAGTACAAGCAGCGCCATGATCAACATCGGGTGCCACATAAGTTTCAGGTAGGCGACAAAGTTTGGTTGCATTTGCAGAAAGAACGCCTTACAGGGCCCCATCGAAAGCTTCGCCCACTCCGTTATGGGCCGTACACCATCACCAAGGCGGTGGGTGACAACGCTTTTGAGCTCAACATTCCCCCCTTCCTTGGTCTGCATCCAGTCTTCAACGTGGCTCTCCTTCGGCCATATTTCCCACCACTATTAGACACCTCAGAGATAGCAGAGAGGTTGACACCAACAGAGCTCAACCCTGACTGCCTACAACAAGCATCCAGTGATCATATTGCAGACACACAGATCAAGGGCACTCGACATCAAAGGATCCAGCTTTATCGAGTTGTCAAAGCAGGGCAGCTCATGCACCAAGGCAAGTGGCTCACTCGAGGCCAAATTCAGCAGAAATTTCCTCATCTGATGGGGGAACTCAACGCAATGGAGACCATTGCTTCCTGAGGAGGGAGGATTGATCCAGGTGGATATTGGTGGCCACCCACCTTTCCAACTGGCTCAAAACAGTTTTATGGCAACTTTGGTATTGTACTATTTTTAGCAGTTTTTCGGGTCCTGAACTTCCGGGGCCATTTTGAGGCCCTAAACGACCTTTTTTGGCAATTCGGGGGGCCAAATGGTTGCCTCCGGAATCCATTTGGCCCCAGTCGAAAGTTGTAAATCTTGGATAGACCTTTCCAACAGGCTACCGAGCACCCCAAACGGAGATCGTATGCAAAAGTTACGACCCCGGGAAGTTGATGTACTAACTTACCCAAACGGGGCCCACATGACTTTTGGCGCTTCATCTCCTAGGGTTAGGTTTTTGGATGTCTAGGGTTTTCGACATTCCTGTTTATTGTAAAAGGCCTTGAGAGCCTCATTGTAACCATCTTCTTGCGAAATGAACGCAGCCGTCACATCTCTTCTCAGAGATAAGCCGCCACCATTCCAGCAAGCTTGTTTTCCGCTGCATTTTACAGTTCTAGTTTATTTCCTTATTGAATAGAAAACCTGTTTTACTGTATCTCTGTTATTTTGTGTTAAGCATCTGATAATAATCTGTATTCATTTCGTTCTGCTCATAAAATCCGGATCAGTGGTATCAGAGCGGTCTGCTCCTTGTCGTCTTAATGCATGTCCCCAACGAGGTCAGGGTACAAAGAATTGGGTCTCGAGCTTGTTTCTCTTGAGGACAAAAGCTCTCGCACGCCCAAGCGACCTCTCATGGCAGGAGAAAAGAAAGATGACGGGACAGGAGATCCTATCAAAATGTTGCTTGAGGAAGCCCTCACGCAGCAAAGGAACGAGATGATGGATAATTTCGCGCAAATCCTTCGGCGACTACCAACAAGCGACGCATCTTCCTCGAGCGGAGGCGCCGCCCCCTTCAAGGTACAAATCAACTTTGATATCCCTATATTTGAAGGACAGATAGACGCAGATGCTGTAGATAAGTGGTTGAATCTACTAGAAGGGTATTTTTCTGTCCATAACTTTTCGAATAAAGAAAAGATTACTTTTGCGCTCCTCAAAGCCGTTCCCCATGTCAAAGATTGGTGGGAAACATTCTGCGAGCAAAAGGACACAGAAGAAGCCTCATTATTTTCAGTCACGGCCACCTGGGAATCCTTCAGGGATGCTATTAAGGAACAATACTACCCTGTTGGAAGTTATGACGACCTGTATACCAAATGGACCACACTGCGACAAGAAAGAGACCAAGCAGTGCCAGAGTTGACAAATATCTTCCATACCTTGCACACCAAGCTGGGTATCAAAGATTCAGAGCGACATCTGGTGCTCAAGTATCGCGGTGGTTTGCATAGATACATCCAGACCGAAATGGAATTTCTGGACATCTCTTCCTTGGGCGCGGCCTACCGATATGCCGTCAAAATCGAGCAGAAGCTCAAACAAAAGACGCGGCAATTTGGGCCTGGGAACCCTTCACAGCAAAAGACAGGAAAGGGCGGCCCCAACCCACAGAATAAAGGACAGAGCAAAGATGGACAGCATCCGGACAACCAGTCCAAGCCGCAAGCAAAGAAGGACACCGGAAAAACAAAGAAAGATACCGGGAAGTGGTGCGACTTCCATAAGAGCCCTTGGCATAACACTGCTGATTGCCGCTCAAAGCAGTCGCTGGTGGCCGAAGTGAAAGCATCTGAATCAGATGCGGGTTCTGACTCCGAGTCCGAAACAGAAAGGGGAAGACGGATCATTGACGCAGAACCCAGTGCCACCATCGCTACCACCAAGCTCCAGCCTGATGAACCAGACGAGCCAGAAGAAGGAGAACGCCTCTTCCATTCACATATGTGGGTAAAGGGCACCCCGCTGCACTTCATCGTTGATAGCGGTAGCCAGAAGAATCTCATCTCAGCGGAGGTCGTCAAGCGCCTGGCCCTGCCGACAACGCCGCACCCACAACCCTACACCATTGGATGGCTCCGCAAAGGAAGCGATCTCCGCGTCAGCCAACAGTGCCGACTGCCATACGGCATCAAGCCCTTCAAGGACGAGGTATTGTGTGATGTTGCTCCTCTCGAAGTTTCAGATGTTCTTTTGGGACAACCTTATTTATGGAAACGTCATGCTGTATATGAGTCTAGGCCTCGCAGTGTTATTATCTCTTTGAACAGGAAATTGTACAGGATACCCGAGGCAGTCCCTCCTAGTGCTATTTCCTTGATCTCTGCCAAGCAATGCAGGAAGGTCATCTCTCAGACCGGGAAATTTGTCTTCTTCGTGATTCGCTCTTAGAGTGAAAGAAAGATCGCAGCCACATCCCAGGCCTCCGCGACCGACCTATCCACACAACAGAAGCAAGTGGGCAAGGTGGTGGAAGGATACTCAGATATCTTCTCCTCTCCGACCGGGGTACCTCTGCACTGCCAGGTCAAGCATCCCATCGATCTGACCCCAGGCGCACCACTACCCAATGGGCCAGTCTATCGCCGCTCTCTGTTGGAAAACGAGGAGATCAAGAGGCAGATCCAAGAATTGCTCCGCAAGGGGCACATCCGTCCCAGTTCATC
The DNA here is from genome assembly GCA_027924585.1 of Larix kaempferi. Classification (NCBI taxonomy): domain Eukaryota; kingdom Viridiplantae; phylum Streptophyta; class Pinopsida; order Pinales; family Pinaceae; genus Larix; species Larix kaempferi. Next base: position 8,406,758 of record BSBM01000598.1, on the reverse strand, counting down.
ACCTTGTGGGAGCCCAATCGTGCTAGTGCAGAAGAAAGATGGGACCTGGCAACTCTGCATTGATTACCGGGCCCTGAACAAAATCACAGTCCGTAACCGGTACCCCGATTCCCCGAATCGACGACCTCCTTGATCAGCTCACGGGGGCCAAATACTTCAGTAAGATTGACCTGAAGTCTGGCTACCACCAGGTCCCAATAGAACAGACAGATGTATGGAAGACTGCCTTCAAGTCAAAAGAAGGTCTTTTTGAATGGCTGGTCATGCCTTTTGGTTTGACAAATGCTCCAGCAACTTTTATGAGGATGATGGACGATATCCTACGACCTTTCACCAACAATTTTGTAGTGGTGTATCTAGATGACATCCTCATCTACAGCAAGACTTGGGAGGAACACTTGCAGCATATTCAGCAGGTTCTGCACACCCTGCGGAAGCACAAACTATATGCATACTTGGAAAAATGCTCCTTCGGCATGGACAGAGTCCATTACTTAGGCTACATCGTTGATCGACATGGTGTGCATGTGGATCCAGCCAAGATCCAGGTCATTCGTGACTGGCCAGCCCCAACCACACTCACTGAACTTCGGAGCTTCTTGGGCCTCGCCAATTTCTATCGACGGTTCGTGCTGGGATTCTCTCATATCGCATGGGCCCTCAGCCAAGTGACCAGGGGTGGTGGTAAGGCAAAATTTGTGTGGGGCCTGTCCCAACAACAAGCCTTCGATGAATTGAAGAAGCGTTTGTGCTCCTCGCCGGTACTCTCATTACCGAACCTGCAACATCCCTTTGAGATCGAGACAGATGCTTCAGATTATGCTGTGGGTGCCGTTCTCACTCAACACAGCCACCCCGTGGCATATCATAGTGAGACACTATCAGATGCTGTCCGCAAGTACCCTACCTACGACAAAGAAATGTACTCCATTGTACAAGCCTGCCGCCAGTGGAGACATTACATTCTTGGGAAGGAGACAGTCATCCACACTGATCACAAGCCACTACAGTTCATGCAGACCCAAGGAAAGTTGCAGAATGACCGCCATCAGAAGTGGTCAACATATTTACAGCAGTTCCACCTCAACATCAAATACAAAACAGGGAGTACCAACCGAGTTGCTGACTTCCTCAGTCGACCACCAGTCGCGGCACTTACCACGGTGCTAGACTCTTGTGGCCACGAGACCTCCGGATGGCCCCACCTCTACGAGACAGACCCTGACTTCTCCGCCACCTATCAAATGTTGGGCACCAACTCAGTGGTTGCTAATTTCCATCTTCAGAACGGGTTGTTGTGTCGTCTGGGCCATCTCTGCGTTCCATCAAGCGAGCGCGCGAAGCTGATTTGGGAAGCTCACTATAGTCGGGTGGCAGGACACTTTGGCGTCGAAAAGACAGTGGCAGTGTTGCAGAAACATTTCTACTGGCCGAAACTTCGACAGGATGTCGGCAAGTATATCAGGTCCTGCACCGCTTGTGCTATTGCCAAACCGACCACTAAGAAACAGGGCCTATACACCCCTCTGCCTACTCCTGACAGGCCGTGGGAATCCATCTCAATGGACTTCATGTCGGGCCTCCCGTCCACCAAGAGGGGAAACGACTGTGTTTTCGTGGTTGTTGATCGCTTTTCCAAGATGGCGATTTTAGTCGCTTGCAAGAAGAACATCACAGCAGAAGCCACTGCCAAGCTCTTCTTTGAACGAGTATGGGTACATTTTGGGATCCCACAGACCATTATCTCAGACCGTGACAGTCGGTTCCTCAGCTCATTCTGGTCAAGCCTCTGGTCACTGCTGGATACCAAGCTCACCAAATCCACTGCCTTCCACCCCCAGACCGATGGAAAAACGGAGGTCGTCAACTGGATGGTCGTACATATCCTGCGCATGTACAATTCAACACACCCCCGCACATGGGATGAGAGTCTCCCCTATGTCCAACATAGCTACAACTGAGCCCTGCATAGCTCAACTGGCCACAGCCCCTTTCAGGTGGGGTTGGGATTCCAACCATTGGGCCCCATGGATGTTGCACTTCCCCTTGCGACCACCTCGGCCGACTCGTCCCCAGAAGCTGACAAAGCCGCCCGGTTCATTGAACGGATCCAGCATATCCGCCAACAGGTTCAGGATATTCTACAGAAGTCTAATGCCAAGTACAAGCAGCGCCATGATCAACATCGGGTGCCACATAAGTTTCAGGTAGGCGACAAAGTTTGGTTGCATTTGCAGAAAGAACGCCTTACAGGGCCCCATCGAAAGCTTCGCCCACTCCGTTATGGGCCGTACACCATCACCAAGGCGGTGGGTGACAACGCTTTTGAGCTCAACATTCCCCCCTTCCTTGGTCTGCATCCAGTCTTCAACGTGGCTCTCCTTCGGCCATATTTCCCACCACTATTAGACACCTCAGAGATAGCAGAGAGGTTGACACCAACAGAGCTCAACCCTGACTGCCTACAACAAGCATCCAGTGATCATATTGCAGACACACAGATCAAGGGCACTCGACATCAAAGGATCCAGCTTTATCGAGTTGTCAAAGCAGGGCAGCTCATGCACCAAGGCAAGTGGCTCACTCGAGGCCAAATTCAGCAGAAATTTCCTCATCTGATGGGGGAACTCAACTCAATGGAGACCATTGCTTCCTAAGGAGGGAGGATTGATCCAGGTGGATATTGGTGGCCACCCACCTTTCCAACGGGCTCAAAACAGTTTTATGGCAACTTTGGTATTGTACTATTTTTAGCAGTTTTTCGGGTCCTGAACTTCCGGGGCCATTTTGAGGCCCTAAACGACCTTTTTTGGCAATTCGAGGGGCCAAATGGTTGCCTCTGGCATCCATTTGGCTCCAGTCGAAAGTCGTAAATCTCGGATAGACCTTTCCAACAGGCTACCAAGCACCCCAAACGTAGATCGTATGCAAAAGTTACGACCCCGGGAAGTTGATGTACTAACTTACCCAAACGGGGCCCACATGACTTTTGGCGCTTCATCTCCTAGGGTTAGGTTTTTGGATGTCTAGGGTTTTCGACATTCCTGTTTATTGTAAAAGGCCTTGAGAGCCTCATTGTAACCATCTTCTTGCGAAATGAGCGCAGCCGTCACATCTCTTCTCAGAGATAAGCCGCCACCATTCCGGCAAGCTTGTTTTCCGCTGCATTTTACAGTTCTAGTTTATTTCCTTATTGAATAGAAAACCTGTTTTACTGTATCTCTGTTATTTTGTGTTAAGCATCTGATAATAATCTGTATTCATTTCGTTCTGCTCATAAAATCCGGATCAAGTAGCAACAGTCTCAATGCAAAAGTAAAAACAAATGTAAATAACAGTAAATTTGATCTAACATTTGCAACGAAATAAAAACTAGATTTAAGAACAATAAACAATGAGATCTATGAGACAAACAAGAAATAAAAAATTTGATCTTTTGTATTACCTCAAATGGTGAGGATGGTGAGTTTGAGCAGCTCCAAGGTTGAGATGCTCCAATGGTCCAATGGTATCTTCTTCTCCAATGCTCTAATGGGGATCTTCAAACTCAAAAGTGAGGCTAGGGGTCTCAAGAGTGAATTTGGCAGCATAAGGATAGGATGAATAAGGGAATGAGCTAGGCTCTTGATAGCTAGCTGCATTCAAGGATTCTTTCATGGAGTAAAATGTAGATACAAAAACAGAATATGCAGGTCCAAGTTTTGAAAGAATATGATAAATGCAGTGTTTGTCTTACCTCTTAATCTTGCATTCTTCACATAAGAGTCTAAGAGTTTTGTACTTAGATAAATAATCTTGAATGAATGAAAAATCACTTGGATTTAACGAAATCAACTCATTTTCGAGTTGATGACCTCGAATTTCATTGTGTTTACCAAACACAGCTTCCAACTTTTCCCAAGTTGTATCAAGTTCATCAATTCCAGATATGTGGAATTGCAAATCAGTAGAAATTGACATTCCAATCAATCCACGAGCTTCATCACATCTATTTGCCCATTTTATTATCTTATCATCATTAGTAGGTTCTGTTTCTTTCCCTGAGGTAATTATGAAAAGTCCCCTACTTCGTAGAACATCCTCCATATGAGATTTCCTTGATAAATAGTTGGAACTGGTAAGTAGAATATCACAAGGGGCAACCATATTGAAAATTAATGGCTGTAAAAAAAAAAGAAACCAATAGTCTGGATGTGAAGAGCTTGAAAAAAAAGGCAGTTTAAAAAAAACGGCACTGAAAACTGACTCCTTATGATGAAGTTATGCTTGATCAAAGAAAATGTTGAAGATGTCCCCAATAGTGACGTGGCAGATAGAGAATGACCAACTAAAAAAAAAAAAACCCTCTTCCCAAGATGAACCTTTGAAAATCACTTTACAAGAAAGTTGCTTTAATTGAATCACTTTTGTAAAATAAGTGATTTTCACTTTTACAATGATGTTACTTTAAATAGTGCAGCAAAAAAGAACTTAAGTGACTCACCTTTTATTTTTAATTTAAGTGAGAAGCACTTTTACAATAAAGTAACTTAAAATTAGAAATTGCATGCACCTTTCTTTTTAAAAGTAACTTAATAAGACTTGAACTCAAGACCTATTAAGGAATAAAGCAACTTTGAACCAAGTGAGCTAATATTAAAAGGTATATAAAATAAGGGAAGGAGGAAGGGAGCTTTTTTTTTCCTATTTTCTTGTAAATCACACCACAAACCGAAACAAAAAAAAATTCCACACTTTTGGAGTTAGATCTCGTTAGATTTCCTGAAAATTCTACATTTTTTCTCTGTTTCTGATTTGCCACGATCGCACAAGGTGCACGGTAAAGAGCATACGCAGCCAAGAAAAACCCTTTCCCTTTATGTTTCTGATCCGCCTCTATCGCACAAGGTGCATGACAAAGAGCATATGCAGACAGGGAAAGAAAAAATCCAAACCTAAAAAAAAATTAATAATAAAAAATGATAAAATATGAGATATTTTTTTAAAAATAATAAAAAAAATAATTGTAACATTATACCTTCAGATCTGATGAAATACACGTTTTTGAACCAATCGAAAACCGTTTTCGATCAAACAAAAAGTATTTCCCAATGGAAACGATGCTCTGGATGAAATGGAACACCTCCCACAGCCCATAAATGCACATAAATTCTAGAACCAGAAACCCTTTCAATTTTCGGCAACACTAGTTCAATATCTAGATCATAACCGTAAGCGGCTCTTCATAAATGCTCGGATACCATGTTTGGGTACACAGGGTACTCCCAAAATACCGAACACCTAGAGAAACCACTTCACACAAACAGATCACAGATCGATACACCGATGTTTTGACGTGGTTTAAACCCTCGAGAGGGAAACACTCCATAGCCCCATCCAAATAGCTACTTGAGGTATTTTATTATGCAAAAGAAAGAAAGTTGCAAATGATCTTCTCATAATCGATCAACTTGCCAATGACCCTCCATGCTCTTTAAATAGAGATCATGGACCAATCGGGTGTTAAGCCATGGATCAAGAGTATGTATGATCTAAGAGAAGTTGAACCATCGGATCACTCTATTTTTAGAACATATCATGACCTTCAGATTAAATATTTATAAATGCATACTAAGGAAACACACTTTACCTAATGGATATATTACAAAAGTTGATATTAACTAACTCCTAAGTGTCTAAATATCCTAACAAGGATGGGGCCTAAAAAATCTTCAGCTCTTCTCAAAAGCACTGGCTTCAAAATATGGTCAGAGGCTTCTCTCTACAAGCAGCTCATGGACAGAAGTCATTACTCACAAATACATTGCTCCAGACTCTCTACTTGATTGGGTTCGAAAACAATATAAGAAGCGTCTCTCTATTTCAACTATCTGGTGAGCCACTCTAAATTCTTTCCCTCTAATTGAAGAAGGTCTTCCTTGGAATATTGGTCGTGGTTCAAAAGTTCATATTGGGATTGATCCTTGGGTCGGGTGTCAAAAAAACATATCCTTCCTCCTCTAGTCATACAATCTCTTCATAATCAAGGAATCTTCCATCTCAATCAGATTATAGACCCTGCAGCTTCCACTCTTTGGAGTCAAGGCTAGAAACAAGTTGAGACTCTCAATCTTCCCAATGCCTGGTGGGAGGCCTAGAATTTTTTCCTGAATTCCCTCCGCACATCCCATATCAGGCTCCTTGATCGGGAGGATGAACTAATTTGGAGTAAAGCACCAGGTGGCTACTACACTCCAAAACTTGGGTACCAGGAACTCCTTGCTCCTAATCCTGTTGATTCGGATTGGTGGTGGAAAAGCATATGGAAGGAAAAATGTCCACATATGACCAAATTTTTCATGTGGTGCACTCTTGCTAACAAATTCCCAACTTGGGATATGATGCACAAAATATCTATTGAAGGGTCATGCTGGTGCCCTTTTTCCAGAAATGACTCTGAATCTATTTCCCATCTTTGCTTATTCTGTCAATTTTCAAAACAAACCTGGTTGGATGCAACAAGAAGACTGAATATGGAGCTCGTTTGGGAAGGTGAAGATGTTTTAGAGGCTTGGAGAAATTGATCTTCTCTTTAGAATACAAAAAACATTAGAGCCCTTCCTCTCATTATCATTTGGGGCCTTTGGTTAGCCCGCAACCATTCAATCTTTATGGACTCCCCTTCACTCCCAGAACTTATCTCCTCTTGCAGCCTTGACATCCTTTCCCACTTTCCCCAACAAAAGGATGCCTCTGCTGTCCGTCTGATCCAAGCCGAAACTATAAACAAAACCCTCCCTTGGGAATTTTTTGATGGGACCTCACAGAATGAGATTTGTGGTGGGGGTGTTGTTCTTAATCTCTCAGAGTCTGTTTATTACAATATCACTATGGGTCTGGGTCTAGGAAAAAATAACTTTGTAGAACTATTAGCCTTGAAGTTGCTCCTCTGTTTTGCAATTGAAAAAGGATGTACAAATCTTCAAATCTTTGGAGACTCCCTGAATGTTATCAATTGGATTAAAAAATATCAGAAATGTCAGATTCTTCTCTTAAACACTTTAATAGAAGATGCTCATATTTTATTAGAAAACTTCACTTCTTATACATGTCGTCATGTATACAGGAACAGGAATGGTCTAGCATACCGACTCTCAAAGGATGGACTTACTCTGGTACATGATCAATGGAAAATTGCAGGACAACAAAATGAAGACTTTTTTTAATACTTCCATCGCTCTTTCATTGATGGACTAGTTCCTCCTACACAACCTCTTTGTGGACCTGAACTATAATTTTGACAGTTTTTCTTTGAATATCTCTTTCTAGAGGATATCATGCTTGTATTTTGATGCATAGTCACATTTTCAGATGTTTTTTGGGAAACATTTTCTAGTTTTTCAAGAATATGTTTTGGATATCAACTGATACAAAATTTCCTATAGAACATGTCAGCCGGCCTGGGGCCATGGTTTTGAAATGCACGACACAGGTGCATTATGCATATGTAATTTTGTTAAAACTTCTTTAATAGAATTATTCTTTTTTCCAAGGAAAAAAAATAAAATATATATATATATCTATGTGTGTGTGTGTGTGTGTGTGTGTGTGTAATATGGTTATTATTAGAATTTTATTTATGTGCATTCTTAAATCATTTTCGTAAGTCACTATAGTTTTGTTGAGTTAAAAGGTAATGAAGGTCATTATTATAATGTAAATATTTTTCTCCCGTGGGGGGTAGCTTAAGTGGTTCTATGGAAGTTGTGAAATTGGTTGTGAATAGTAGGTCATGTGTTCGATTCCCCCCAACTTGCATTGTGCACCATGACTCGGGCCTTGTGCTTTCACCTAGGGTTATAGTGGTAGCGATATTGGACCCCTAGAACTTGTGTCACACGAGTACCAGCCCAACCTCTGTTGCCGATTACCCTAGTAAAAAAAAAATGTAAATATTTTGAAATTTAGATCAAATGTATGTGTACATATGACAATTTGAAAGGAAGTGTTTTTCATTCTCAACCTTGATAAAAAAATTATATCTACCCATGGTGTTTTAGGAATTTTCCAATTCCCAGCTCCACTATGGAACTCATGAAAGTTAAATAAATATATATTGTTGATCTTCAAGCTTGGGGTTAATCACCTCCTTACATTATCTGAATTTTCTCTTATCCTCTAATTCTTTATCGCACCAAATTTTCTTCTTACAATTATATGTAATAATATTTTTATGTTGTTGATAGTTTGCAAAGTGACCTATTCCTTGATACCCAAATGATTTAGCCAAGAGTTGACATATTTGTGCCAACCCCACTTGAGCCGCATATGGTTTATACTAGAATTTAGAGAAATCTTAGGAATCCTCCTATCATCCATGTTAATTACCTTGTGCTTATACATTAGGTACCTAGTCATATCCATGATATCAATGGGGGGTAGGTTTGATTCTATGAGGAGGATAGGATAGGGTGTATTGCTCTTAATTGTAAGATTATAGGTTATAAAATGTTTCTAGATTTTCTCAATCCTTCTCCAAGATTCTCTAGAGATGCTACAACCCCAAACTTCACAACCATATGAGAAAACATGAGTGACATGGGTCTCAAAGATAAATTTCTTTGTATCCCATGACCGAAGGTCCACTGCATTACAATTGTTTTCAAGGCCAAAATAAGATTTCCAGCCGCAATTTATCCTTTTCTCAATGCTATAGTTCCAGTTAAGCTTGTGATGAAAATTGATTCTGAGATATTTGTATGAAGTTACTTCATCCAAGATATCGTTTTCATTTGCAAACTTGTCGTAAGTGATATTTTTGGATTTGATTATCATAACATTTGTTTCCCCCTACCAATTTTTTAGGTGAAAATACCCCCTACCATTCTCTACTGCGAGTATAATTGCTAGCGAATGGATCCTGTAGTGGACTAAAAGGTATACAAATTAAGAAATTAAAAAATACTGAAATTTTAAGGTGTTATGGGTATGTCTAATCCTAATAGAGACTTAAATCCGAACAAAGAATATAGAGAACACTCGATAAGGCCCCGCAGAAGCTGGTTTCTACCTAGTGTGGGTGCCAATTCTATTGTATGAAAATTAATCCTATGATTAGGGTGACATCACCAACATACTAATTAAAATGACACTGAAATATAAGGCTATATTAGTAGACATAAAAGACTCATACTCATGCATAATACCACATCCAAAATGATAATAAGAAAAACTAAATTAATGAGATATGAGAAGAAGAAAGCTTCTGCACCTTTTTATGATGGTTCATCGAAGCTTCTGCACCTTTTTATGATGGTTCATCGAAGCTTCTCCTTCTTCTTTCTAGATATGCTATTGATTTCCCAACCTTCAACCTACAAAATAGATAGAACCAATCTTCCTCAAACCAATTTGGTAAAAGGTAAATAATTTTACTCAATTGAAGAATGAAAATAACATAAAATTACTAATCAACTTCAATATGAAAAACATTAATTTCTTTATGCCAATTATCAATCACAACATTGACACAGAATTTGAGGAAGGGAAAAATGTCAAATATCTATTGAAATAGTGAAACAAAGTACAATATATACCTCTTCTCTACTTTGGCACCTTAAAAAACCTGATTATTCTGGTATCTCCTACTCATGCACTCCGACAATTCCACTCCAATCCATTGAACACATAAAATGGAGAAACTACTTGAGGGCACACGTTTCAATATGCAGGGATACAAGGGTTGTTTATGGAAAGGAAATATGGGCATGATAGTGAGTGATTCCTTTAGCGTGACTTTACTTTCTTGGGTGTCCCCTTCCTTGGTCCATTCCCTTCCTTTTTATGATTGAACGAAGAAGTTGAGGATGGTCACCAAGTGGTTGGAGGAGTTACAATCGAGTAAGTTAGTTTGCATAAATTCCTAACTTCCCTCATTTTTTATTTTGTTGTTGTTGTGATTTGGAGCTTAATTCGTAGGAAACATGCAAATGCTTCACTTCTTGTCAGTGTGCAAGATGCGAATTGTCATTTTTTGAGGCATTCACTCCTAATGAACTAGCAATGTGCGAATGATTCACGCAAAATGAACTAGTAGGATGCAAATTATTAGGGAATTCCCTCCTAATGAAATATAAAGGTGCGAATTTTCTCCTTTTTAGGTTGGAACTCTTTAGAATGAATGGGAAGGAGCTTGGGTTTCACTTGTAATGCTTAGGTCCACTAATAAGAGACTACAGGCTCTTCCATCGATAAATTTCCTTTTTGTGAACGTATAATGACACTTTAAGTGTCTTCTTTCTTGAATTTTCCTAACAAATGGATAAGTTTCGATTTGAATAAGTGCCAATTTGAGCTATAGCATGACCCATGACATACTAAATGCGTTGGTGACTCAAAGAACAAGATGATGTATTTACACTTCAAAGTCTACTCGCAACTAGAACAATCGAGATTTTGGATTTTCCTAGTATGTTTCCATTTGTTGAGACCCAAAAAATTCCTCAATTCAAGTAACTTGGGGCCCCACCTTAATTTTTGGATCAAGTATCAATGATCCAAATTCACTCTCCCTCAACCATGATTCACCAATTTCATCTTGACTATGTAACATTTTGGTTGGTATGTTTCTAAGTAGTTCTCTGAGTAGTCCTTTTATCATTGATCACTTTGGTGCATCATCAATGGGTTTTATCACTTGATCTATCTCATCTTGTTGCATTATTCTAAGTGATGAAAAATATCTTTAGTCATATGATGATTTTGTTAATTGAACTTTCTAGAACTTGCAATTTTAGAGGAACTTAGGTGAAGGAGTTGGATTGACCTCCCATACTCGTGTATTTTTCCTTAATATTTCATCATTGACTTTCAATTTCTAACCAATTCGACAAACCTCTAGTGTATCCTTTAATCAAAATGTAAAAACACTAAAAAATATTCATAGAATCACTCTTCAAGCCTCTTTTCCTCACAAACTTTAGCTCATAAAAAATCTTTTGTTGTGACCTTTTTGTCCCCCAAAAGTATTTCTCCGTCAATGTGTCAGTGGAGAAAAGACTTCTTTCACTTACATGTCAACAAGAAAAGTGAAAAGTTGGCCAACAAAAGCATTTATCTGCCAACTCCCAACACAAAAGAGAGATATTTGTCAACTCCCGACAAAAAGAGAAAAGTTGGCATACTTCCAACAAAAAAAGAGAAATATTTTCCAACTCACGACAAAGAGAGAAAAGGTGGCTGACTCCCAACAAAAATAAAAATCTTTTCTGACCCACAACAAAAAACATAAATCTTTGTTGTCTCCTAACAAAAAGGGAAAGTTGCTAGACTTCTAACAAAAAAGTGAAATCTTTGTTGACTCCCAACAAAAAGAGAAAAGTTGTTTGACTCCACAAAAAAAGAGAAATATTTGTTGACTCATGAAAATAAGAGAAAAGTTGGTTGACTACCAAAAAAGAAGAGAAATATTTATTGACTCGTGAAAATAAGAGAAAAGTTGGTTGGCTCCTGATAAAAAGAAAAATCTTTGCCAACTTTCGACAAAAGAGAAAATTTTGCCAAAATATTGACGAGAAAATCCTTTCATCCACTGAAATATCAACGAGAAAAGATGATTTTGGGATGAAATGTCAGCCAAAAATGTTAATTTCTCATTGATAAAGTTGCAGATGATAAAGTTGATATTTTTCCCTACAGATGATAAAGTTGCAGACATATTAACAAGTCTCTTACATAAGTGAATTTTTCAAAACTTCAATATATGTTAGGAGTTTAAGAATTTTTCATTAAGGGGGGATAGGCTCTAATGATTCCTTCTATTATTGTGTCACCTTTATAAATCCTTCAATCCTATCCCAAGTTGTTCTTAAAGGTATATGTTAGGATATTTAGACACTAAGGAGTTAGTTAAGATCAACTTGGTCTAATGTGTCTTTGAGTAAAGTGTGTTTCTTTAGTATGCGTCAGTATGCATTTGTACTTATGTAATCTAATGGTCATGATATGTTTTAGACATAAAGTGATCTGACAATTCATGTTCACCTTGATCTTAATGGATATTGATCTATGACTTAACACCCGATTGGTCCACGTTCTCTATTTAAAGAACATGGAGGTTCATTTTCTTAGTGATAGATTGTGAGAAAATCATATGTAAATATTTGCTTCCTTTTGCATTAATATATTGCATCAAGTATCTATTTGGATGGTGTCCTGGAATGTTTCTCTCATTCAGGTTTTAACGACATAAAAGCATCAGTGTGTTGATCTGTGATTTTTTTGTGTGAGTGGTTGCTTAAGGTGTTCGAACTGTATGGAAATACCATGTTTTAGTCGAACAAGGTTGCATGCACATCCAAGTCCTTTATTTCCTATTGTCCATGTTGGAACCTTTGCAAAATGGGGGTTGATTGTATGACATTGTTAGTATCACATTAATAAATTAAGAAAATCAAGAAACCAAATATGGTGGAAACGACATATGAAATGAATTTTGTTCATATGCATAGAAAGTACATTTATAATACATATTTCATAACCACCTTACAATCATACCATAACTAGATGTGTGTTAAGGTGATATTAGGACTTAGATGCAGCAACCGTATCCGGTTGGACTGTTAATAGTCGAATCAAACTCTCGTATTGAATAATAAATAAGAATAATATATTAGATGATGATAAATTTACAATAAGCTCATCTTTATAGGGCTTGAGCAATCATAATGAAGGGTTATGACCTTTCACTAGTAACCTAATAATATATTAATTTATAAATAATAATATTAATTAAATATTCACAGCATTGCCTTTCCCTTGGGAAAGCTTTGTCCTCAAAGCTGAGTTTTCTCATGACGTCTTTTATTCTGGCTCTATGTCGCACTGATGACTTGAGAGATGCGATTTTGATTACGACCATTGCCTCCTTTTGATTATTTTGTCTTGGTATTTGCATTAAGTATGAACTTGGTGAAGTTTTGTTTACACTTTTTCTACTTGTGTGATTGCTTCTTTTAACTATGTTTGTCGTCAATTGAACATGCTCAACATACATTACAACCTTAACTATTTTCGTGTTATTATTCCCAACACATTTTGTGTGAGTTCCTTTGAACGAGCTCTTTGTGCTTATAACGCTCATAAGAACACCAGTCTTATCTTGTGTCTAATAGATATTATAGTTGCTTTCCTTGATGTTCTTTATAGAAGTTCTTGTGTTGGCATATGTCCTTCGTGCGTTTGTTATTGTGATATTATTGTCAATGCATTAATCATTGTTATTGTTAGTAACATCGGCTTGTCTCTTATCACAACCTTAGGATCATATTTCTTCTTGTCAAATATTTTGTTGTCATTTTCTTCATTACTAAGGTATGTTATATCTTTGTCTTGCACAATATCTTGATTGATGCTATTAATCTCATGGGAATGGCATAATAGTCTATTGTATCTTTATCTTTTAGATGAGCTTGGGTGGTTTCTTATACCCGATTTTCACATCCATCTTCATTTTCTTTAAAGGTTTCGTCAATAGATTTCTTTATTTCATCTATATTCTTAAGGATTTTCTGAAGGAGATTTATGAACTGGTCAGTATCACTATATGATGCCATGGATGTTTGTAGAAGGGACTTTTAGGCTTAGAAGTAAGAACATTATTATTATATTTAATAATAATAATTTTTTTTTTGAATAATAATAAATATTAATTAATATATTAATATTGTTATTATTATTATTTTAAACTATATAATATCTTGTATATAGTTTTTTTTTAAGTTTCTAAAAAATCAATATTATAATATAATAATAATATATTATTATTACATATAATATTTTTTTTTATTAAAATTTGTTTTTTTTTGTTTTTTTGCAGGTCGTGGAGGTGGTGGCGGAGCAATGACGAAGGCAGGAGGGCAGCTGGGCAGAACGACGTGGCGAGAAGGACACGCAGAGGAGCATGCGGAAGGGAGGAGTGGCTTGCGAAAAGGGGAAGGCGGGCTTATGCGTGGGCGCAGGTGCGCGTGCGCGGAAAGGAGTAGCAGGAGGAAGTGGATAGAATGGGGTTGGCATTGGAGAAGAGGTGCAAGGAGGTCGTCCTGGGGGTTGTGTGCGCAGAGAAATGGTGGACGGTGGAAGCAGCGTTGGATTGTAGCTGATGGCTAATGGGAGATCGTGGACTCAGGGATGGAAAGCGGTTGGGGAAACGTGCAGGTGGTGTGGAGGGAGGCATGCAGGTGGTGTGGAGGGAAGCATTGGAGAGATGGAGATGATGGAGCTACGTGCGAGTAAGAGCAGAGCAGCAGATGGGGAACGCGTGGAGAGTGCGGTGGTGGAGTCGATGGGCAGAAGGATGGAGTTTGAGGGAGAAGTGGAGAGCAGAGGAGCGAAGAAATCAGGAATTGATGAGCCGGGTCCAAATTTAAGTAGGAATTGATGAGTCGAGTCCAAGCTCAGAGTGCAGGAGCAAACCCGCTCTGATACCAAATGCAGATAGTCGAATCGGACTCTCATATTGAATAATAAATAAGAATAATATATTAGATGATGATAAATTTACAACAAGCTCGTCTTTATAGGGCTTGAGCAATCATAACGAAGGGTTACGACCTTTCACTAGTAACCTAATAATCTATTAATTTATAAATAATAATATTAATTAAATATTCACAGCATTAGGACTTAGATTAGGGGTTTGTCTATCAATCTCCCCCTTAATAGTTAGTCCTTACAAGTGTATCATCTAAGAAACAATAATTAGTGAGGACACTGATAACATGTATAGGTATTCAATCACAATCATAGACTCATGGTCTGGAACCTCATTATTTTCGATGAATATCCACTTGAAAAATCACCAATGAAAATGCTTGACAATCCTCAATGTTCCAAGAAAAATGTAGAGAGATGAAAAGTGGAAGTGAACAACTACTTGTTGGAAACATTAATCCTTTAGGGTTAATATTATTATTGTATGATTGTATTTACTATTTGTGTGAAATAAACACCAAGAGTCACAGCAAATAGGAACAACCATGAGAGTCCAAGAGATGGCTTGGAATGTGAATCCAAGGGTCATTATGTATGTATTTATATGTAGATATGTAAATGAGAAAAAAGCATCGATGATTATTCAATTTATTCTATGTGTCGTTCTTGTATTTGTTGCCCATTGTTCCTGGGCACTCCAACAGTGGTATCAAATCTTGGCATCTTCAACTCCATGATAACTTGTGGTTTTTGCCCCATTCTGTCACTGCATATTATGTTCTCTCTATAGATGTATTTGTCAAGAATTTTATCTGTTAACTAATTCATGTTCATGTTTCATTGGTATCTTTGTTTACACTAAGGTTGTATTTATTTCTCTACATTTGTATATACCTCTTGTGGTTTGTGTGGAGGTATGCATACTATTATTTTCATGACTTGCATACTGGCCAAATACCTCATGAACATCATTGTATTTATGTCTTCTGCTAGCTCTGTCGACCTCCAAACTTACACTGAGACCTGAAAATTATCTCCTTTGCATACTATCATTCCAAGTTCTTTCCAAAAACCTACCCTTCTCTATGTGCATTTAACCTATCTGAGTATAGACTGTGATAGAAACCATAATTCTTTGTGTGAGTCTATCAATGGTTTTTCCTACGTGAAGTATGAGCATATTCTTGATCGTGGTGATATTCATGCATGTGAATTTCCTTTTCCTAGATAAACCTAGATGCGTGGATAACTTGGTATGACCTAAAAATCTAAACAAATGGCCTAAAAATATCATTCAGATTGAATCTTTCATCATAGAAACTATTTGATGTTCAATAT
This sequence comes from Larix kaempferi, assembly GCA_027924585.1. Lineage (NCBI taxonomy): Eukaryota > Viridiplantae > Streptophyta > Pinopsida > Pinales > Pinaceae > Larix > Larix kaempferi. Next base: position 8,390,951 of record BSBM01000598.1, on the reverse strand, counting down.
GGTGATTGATCTTGAATGGTCCATCATCACTTGCTCACTCTATTGTGTTATCTAATCCACTGTGATCAATAAGCCTTACCTTATTGTAGTACTCGACCCAAGATTCATGTATGCTTCTATGTGCATACAAGGGTGAGAATGCGAGAGAGAATTGCACCATGGGATTTAATCATGAGATGTTTGCGGGAGAGAATTGCATCGTGATATTGAATCAGGTTCTCTCTACCCCTCAATGTCCTTGATTATATTTTTCAAGTGCATTCAATCACGTATAACAACTAAAATAACATGGTTGTGTTGGAGAGCGACCCACGGTTTCTTTTCCCTTGAACAATTCGCTAGATTTATTATTAGCTTGTGTTGCTATGATATTTTGTTGTAATCGAGGATGAATTATCTATTTTAATAGAGGAAACCCAAGAAGATCAAATGGGGAATAACCCAACCAGTTCCTATGATCCTTACAATACTATTTATGTAAGTGTTGGACATGTTCAGGGCGGATTGACTAGCCAACAAGTATGCTTAAAACAATTCATTGAGGTTGCTCTTTCTTACCTCTCTAATCATAATTTGATTTGAGGTAGCATAGATCAATGGTGGAAGGGGAAGAGATGTTGACCAATATTAGTCTCTATTTTGAATTGTTGGAACCACATTCCACAACCACTACTACAACCAAAGCATGACAACTCGTTTATTAATTAGAGGGTTTGTGCATCACTATTTGTTGGGTCTTTGAATGGGTCGTCCTTAATAACTATAGATATGTGTCTAAATTGCTTGAGAAGGACTCCATTTTTTCCATAGGGGGAGAGCGGTAAAGAGATTTGAGATATTAACTATTCTTAATATGTGATTCTCGTAAATATGAACCTTTATCCAACATTTATTAAAGATCTTTGAGATATTAATTATGCTTAGTATGGGATGTTGTTAAATATGCACCTCTTCTCCAACGTTTGGCACCTCTTCGACACTGGATTTTTTTTCACTTTCAATACTTATGCATTCAGTTCAATAAGCATTTCTCCATTTGTTTCTGGAAGCACTCCTTCATTTGTTTTTGGGAGTACGTTTGGATCCAATAGTTCTCCATCATTTGGTGGAAGTAGTGTGTCATTTATCACTGCCAATACTCTAGCATTTGGTGGAATCAGTGCCTCATATGGTTCTTCCAACACTTCATTATATGGTTCAAGCAACACTCCATATGGAACTACATTTTCATCAACTGGTAATGCCCTTGACACATTTACATTTTCTTCAAAAGACAATTTTTATATGCCTCAACCACCAATTTTTGGATTGACAAAGTCAAATTCTGCTTTTGGGGTTACACCATAACCCACACTGTAGTTGAGCATCATCAAAGGAATCAACTTAGAGTAATGCAAATCATTCTTTTTTTGAAGACAGGTCTAGCTTCATATTTCTCTTTGTAACTTGCAAACTATTATTTTTGTAAGTTATTTTGCATTTTTGGTACTTGAAATTGTTTTTTATAAGTATCAAATCAAAGTTGAGTTGAATTATAATCGAGTGCATTCTCGGTTGTATCTAACTCCTCTTCATTTTTTGAGTTGGAGTCTTAGTTGTTGAGTCTTGTTTGAAAGGGGGGAGTTGCAAGAATCCCTTCTTAATTTTGATTGAGTCTCCAGCCACAATTTATCAATATCTCGAATAAATGGTTTAGTAGAGTTACTAATCACTCTACTTCTCTCTTCCATCGACAACATTGTCACGGTCAATAAAAAACTCTCACTCATATTAGAAATTGTGTATAATATTTACAAGACACACTTGAGTTTATACATCTTGACTCGTAGCTCCAACAAGAAGAAATACATTTTGAACTTGTTCCTGTTTAGAACAATATTCTTTGTGATTCCGTTAAGTAGCTTGCACTTATTGCCACTTCAGAAGCACATAATCAAATCAATGGCTCCACTTCAGAAGAAAAAGAAGATGGTGTTTTCCATACAGATGTTTAGCTTGTCCTTTCCAATCCCATCATCATACCTTGGGAATAAATTGTACACACCAAACATAGAACCAATCTTGGATATGACAAGGAAGTGAAATTTCACATTCCTAATTAATCCAAGACAATCTAGTTTTATAGTCTTGGGTTCTTAAAAGAAAGTTCATCTTCATCTACTCCAATTCATAGTTTGAAATGTCAACATTGTGATTTATTTTTCCATATGAAAGATCAATGTTTTGATATTCACCCTTGTAAGCATTATGAAAAGCATACCCATTCTTTAGACAGATGCTTCATACTGAAGAAACCTATAAGAGAAAATATTCACTATGTGTGGATTGCTTCTAAATGGTTTCCAATAGCCAAGAAGATATATATATCATATCGCATAATTCCTTCTTGAGTTATGAAACATCTTGTAGTTTAGAAATTTTCTTCTCCTCACCTTGTTCTTGACAGGGATTGATTGAAAGTTAGAAACAAGCGAGTGAGAACAAGCGAGCGGGAACAAGTGAGCCTGAAATAGTGCTAGATCCATAGCTAGAACCTTGTGCTAGTTTCCAAAGCCTTGATACAAAGACACCTAGCCATATCCAGATTCTAATCCATGTTCCACCTAAGCATGATTTGGTTTGTGGAATTCCTAAAACCACCATTTTCCAGAGGAAACCCTTGAGCCTTCGAGTCAAGTTCCAGAAGGAACCACTGAGCCAAAACCTGAGTTAGATGCAAGTTCCAAAGGGAAGCATTGAGGAAGTACTAGAGTGAGCACCAGGTTCCAAAGTTTGTGATCATCTCAAAAATACTCAGAGAGAACCTTATTCTCACCACTTAGTAGAAGACTTCAAATTTTGTTATATTACATGGAAAATTTGGATTGTCAAGTTGGATATGTTTAGCCTTTGAAAGCTATCCATTTCTAGCTTTTTTAGTTCTATTTTCTTGGACTCATATACACCCCTTCGAATTAAGGGAGGGAATGTTGGAAACATTAATCCTTTAGGGTTAATATTATTATTGTATTATTGTATTTACTATTCACATGAAATGAAGACCAAGAGTCACAATGAATAGGAGCAACCATTGGGAGTCCAAGAGACACCTTGGAATGTAAATCCAAGGGTCGTTTTGAATGTATTTATATGTACACATGTGAATGAGAAAAATGTATCAATGATTATTTATTTTATGTTGTGTGTTGTTCTTGTGTTTGTTTCCCATTGTTCTTGGGCACTCTAACACTACCAAAGTTGAAAGGGGTAATCAAACTATGTTTGATCAGAGTCCAAATACTCATTATTCAAGTCAAAAGACAACCTCCAATGGGCCCTATTCTTTCCCTAAAATCATCATATCCAAAACACTAACAACCATCCATTGTAGAAATTTCTCCCTGTAAACATGGTTGAACATGTGTATGAACCTTTCGATAAGATATCGCTAATAAATTAGATTCCAAACTCCGACGCCAAGTACTTAATCAATCATCATCTATAATAAATGCCAATCCATCATCGTATACAATCATCACTATGTTCCCCCTTATCAACAGATAGGCGAGAAGTCTAGGACCAATAAATCAATCCTCGAATATAGCCCCCTCTGAAAGTAGAAAGGGGTAATCACACTGTGTTTGAGAAGAGTCCAAATACTCGTTATTCAACTCAAAGTACAACCTCAAAGGGGCCCTACTCTAAATTCCCTAAAATCAACAAATCCAAAACACTAACGACCATCCATTGTAGAAATTGCTCCCTGTAAACATGGTTGAACATGTGTATGAACCCTTCGATAAGATATCACTCAATAAATTGGCTTCCAAAATCCAACACCAAGTACTTAACCATTCAAAATTTATTTGTTTCCATTGAACCTTCTTTTTCTTTTGGCACCTGTTGGAGAGGTGATTGGTCTTCCCACAAAAAATACATGGCTGAAGCTCAAAACAAGTTAACAAATGATGGCCAACTCGATGATAGTGTCATCACTATATGGGTTCACGGTTCAAATGAGTATCATCAATTGCATCCGCATGATCATCATCATTATTATCATTCTTAACTACATTATCATCTTGTATCTACTTCTTACCATTATCCTCAAGTTTTTTTTTTTTATTAGCATCAACCATAAAGCCTCCACTCAAAAATCTAATCGGTTTGCTATAATCAAGAATATGAAAAAGGTTATCATGATATTTTTCATGTCCTAATCCATATTTGTTTCAATTTAACTCCAACTCTTCCCGTGGTATGATGATGGGTGAAACTTGTTTGTGAAATACTTCATTTTTATTTGAATCTTCTTCTAAAATAGTTTTACTAACTTGAGCATGTCTTGGTTGTTGATCATGTTCAAATTAAATAAGAGATTTTTCGTTGAACAAAAACTAGTTTAGAATGTTGATTCTTTTGTTGTATTTCATCTCATTGGAGCTGTGATTCAAGTTGGGGAAATTCTATTTTGTCCTGTGAATCTTGTAAGAGTTTCTTTGTCGATTGTGACTATATCGTCTGCATAAGTGAGTATTCTAGTGTTTAGTAACTCTAAGAATTCATCAATTTGAACCATTTTAAAAATGTTCTTAGATCTCAAAGGATTTCTTGCAACTCCACCCTTTAACAATCAAACTCAACAACGTAAATGCAAATTTAGTAGATGGAGAGTGTTGACTTCTATAGAAAATTCACCCATTTACAATGCGATTAACTTTCATTGTTAATTTAATACTTACAAAAGAACTATTGTAAGTGTCAAATGACCACAAATTGGTTTTGAAGAGATCATCACCTTGTAAATCAACAAATATGAAAAAATTGAACAATCTTATAACTCCTTTATGAAATGTGAATGATACACCTTTGTAACTTATACCACCTTTATCATTGTTCAAGATTCTGCATCATATGCTAGGAATTTTGAGGAATCATTTTCATATTTGTTGGCTATTCTCATTGTATTTATTTTAACAGTTTCCAAACAACCTCATTTTTTTTTCATTATAGTGTTTTAGGCACCATCTTCTTATCTGTGTGAACTACCTTCTCCATGTTTTTTCTCTAGTCAGTGTGATTCTAGTTCAGATCATGCGATTGTATAGGCTGCAACCTTGCCTTCACCAAATGTCGTCAGATTTCAACTCTTACTTGCAAAGGCTATATCACTGGAAAGTTATTCCTTCCATGTTTCCCATAAACCATCCTCCTTACTTGTAAAATTAAAAATATGGAATTCAAGAAGTTCAACCAATATATTCTCTTTTGCACTAGTGCAATGATCTAAATCAATAGGTTATAGATAAGTACTATATTCACCAGAGTATACCAACAATAGTAAATCCTGATTATTTCAATACTATAGTTACCATAACATATTGGGGCATATCATTTCTCCATGTTCGAGGATTTATCATCAATAGTTTGAAATAATGAGCATTCTTGGAGCATCGCTATTGATTGATTACACAATCATAGCCATACAGAAATTGATTTTTTATTTGAAAGTTCGCATAATGAAGACTCTATTTCTTGTAATTGTACAAGCTTATGGCCATTTCTTTTCACATTTGATGTCATTCCATGGTAGACAATAACCTACCACCTTTCATCATAGTCTTCATTCACATGTTGATTCTTCTTCAACTCTAAACTTATCTCTTGCAAGAATGGTCAATGAGCTATTTCACCATTCAATAACAATCACAATCATAATCACAATCAAGCTCTTAGATATTTCTAGATGAAAGGGAACCGAAAGTGGTGGTCACCTTAAATAAAAAATAGTAGCTACTGGTGGGCACCCTTGCAAAGCGTCAAGCAATAACAAACCCAACTAACACATTGTTTGGAACCAAACATTTGATAGGAAGAAAGTTTGATGACCCACAAACACAGAAAGAGATGAAAATGGTCCCATATAAAATTGCTAGAGCTCCAAATGGTGATGCTTAAGTTGAAGAAAATGGACAATAGTATAATTGTTCCAACCTATTTTAATGATGCACAAACACAAATTAGATGCAAGGAAATATTCTTGGAATAGTTATTTGATCATGTTTATGTAAAGTATGCAAAGAGAATACCTTTTAAAGGTGTATGATGGAATCCAATAAAGTTTTTTGGTAAAATCTAAATTTGGAAGCGTTTAAATTGTGTTTTTAAGTTGTGTTTTTGAGCCATAAAAAAATAATCTGGAAGAAACATAGAATATTTAGACTACTCCCTTTTTAATATTAGATATTGATAAATTTCTAGCTAATAATTATGATAAATTTTATAAATAATTACTCTAATACATGGTTCATGTTTTTCTTTTCATTTAAAAAAACGAAAAATGAGTAAATTTATTTTTAGATAAAAATATGGAAAATTAACTATTCAAAGAAATTAAACCCTTCAAGTTTCTGGACTTTCAAATTAATTGATATTTTTTTCACCATTCACCTTCAAGATGGAAGACCACCTTCAAAATAAAAACAAGGTGTAGTCTAAATATTCTAGGTTTTCATCTTTTTTCGAGCATATTTTCCATCTTATTTTGTTCGGAGTTTGGTTAGAAATATTTAAAAAATCTTAGAATCACATATATTAGCTATGGAAATTGCATAATTTGGGTGCCATGGAGATATTCGATGGTGCTCAATCTATTTATAGATTCAAAAACACAGTTTAAACACTTCCAAATTTGAATTTTACCAAAAAAACAATTTACCAAATTCCACCATAAAATCAATACTTTTCATGATTATTTACTTTAAAACTATTTTCCACCTTAAAAATGAAAATAATAATAATCAAAAAGCAATTAGTTTTCATAATTTCATAATTCTTTAGTTTAATGAAAATAATAATCTTGTCATCTTTACTACTTTCAAGGTAATTGATATTTTCTCATCATCCACCTTTATTGTGGACAAATAATTTTGAAGATAGAAATAAGAGTCATCATCATCCACCTTTAATGCCGAAAAATAATTTTGAAGGTAGAAATAATAGTCAAAATCACTTTGAAAATAAAAATAATAGTCAAAAGTTAATTGCATTCTCTATTTTGAATCCATTTTTTCTAACTAATTTCCACTTTCTAAATGAAAATAATGATAGAAGTCAATTACTTTTCACGATTTTGCATTTTCAAAAGAATTTTAATTTTCACGAATTTTTACTTTTAAACTAATTTTCACCTTTAAAATAAAAATAATAATATTACCATCTCTACGGCTTTCAAAATAATTGATATTTTCTTCATCAATCACTTCAAGATAGAAAATATCACTTTCATTTCCTTTTAATATAAACAAAAAAATACATTTTAAAAAAAAATACATTCTCTAATTTCATACTTACAAACTAATTAATTTAATGGATGGAATGAGTGTATAATGTTGACTCATCTAAATACACTCTTATCAACTACACTTTAATAATAATAAAATTAAATTTTATCCTTAATATTTCAATGACCATTTAGTTAACGAAAAAATTAATAATATTTTATTTTACTTAATTAAAAATATTTATTATCAACTACTTGAGGTTGAATCCAATATAAAATATAATGACCGGGTACATTTAAAATATTAATTATTTTTTTTGTCAATAATAATTAAATATTTTTTTCATAATTACTTCATACCGAATCCAATATAAAATAAAATGACTTAATTAATTTTCATAATGATTATGTTTTGAGTAATTTAAAATCCTTTTCACAACTACTCAATATTAAATCCAATATAAAATTGACTATTCTCACCACACAATGTAATATTGATCTATGTTTTTTTCTAGATTAAAAAATCTTAATATAATTGATTACTCCCACCACACACTGTAATATTGATCTAGAAAATCTCATTATATAGGGGATCAATACTTTCCTTAAAAACACTCTAGTATGACACTCTCATAATATTATATTAACATGAATACATTAGAATAAATACATGGATAAGATTTAGAGGACTCTTTAATGACTCTTGTATTTAATTTTGATTCACCAAGATCACTGAGTAATGCTACTACTTACTTCTTTCCTGTACTCTCTATAGATATGACTTCATTAAATATGTAGTAAGCATTAATGATAAATGCCATGTAATTATAGTCATATGTTCAACACTCTTGGTTATAACATAAAAAACTTGTATTATGTAGCGGTACGTAATGGCTAGTGATAAGGGTCGTTATTCCTTGTAGCATATTGGTTGGATAAGCTTTAGTTACTTATTTGTTAAAGTATAATACTGTTTCATGAGGTTAAACTCCTAGTGGTGGAAACAAGTTATTGATTTTTTTCTTCCCTTAAATACATGGATAGTAAAACGTTTTAATCTCCATTACTCTCTCTCTCTCTACATATGAGATGTAACAACTTAATAGTTATATACCTTAGTGTGTATATATAAAGTGTGATGTTTGTGAAGTTTAATAAAGCCTATACGTAATCAAAATATATATGCAAATGTATGTATATATGTTAATCCGATCAATCCAAATGATTATATATATATATATATATATATATGATTATTAATAGAATTTTATTTATGTGCATTCTTAAATCATTTTCGTAAGTCATTATAGTTTTGTTGAGTTAAAAGGTAATGAAGGTCATTATTGTAATGTAAATATTTTGAAATTTAGATCAAATGTATGTGTACAGAGGACAATTTGAAAGGAAGTGTTTTTCATCCCCAACCTTGATAACAAATTATATTTACCCATGGTGTTTTAGGAATTGTCCAATGCCCAGCTCCACTATGAAACTCATAAAAGTTCAAAAAATATATATTGTTGATCTTCAAGCTTGGGGTTAATCATATAGAGAACACTTGATAAGGCCCCGCAGAAGTTGGTTTCTCCCCAGTGTGGTAGCCAATTCTATTGTATGGAAATTAATCCTATGATTAGGGTGACATCACCAACATACTAAATAAAATGACACTGGAATATAAGTCTATATTAGTAGACATAAAAGACTCATACTCATGCATAAGACTACCTACAAAATGATAATAAGCAAAACTAAATTAATGAGATATGAGAAGAAGAAAGCTTGTGCACCTTTTTATGATGGTTGATCCAAGCTACTCCTTCTTCTTTCTAGATCTTCTCTTGATTGCCCAACCTTCAACCTACAAAATAGATAGAACCAGTCTTCCTCAAACCAATTTGGTAAAAGGTAAATAATTTTACTCAATTGAAGAATGAAAATAACATAAAATTACCAATCAACTTCAATATGAAAAACAATAATTTCTTTATGCCAATTATCAATCACAACATTGACACAGAATTTGGGGAAGGGAAAGATTTCAAATATCCATTGAAATAGTGAAACAAAGTACAATATATACCTCTTCTCTACTTCAGCACCTTAACGAACCTGGATATTCTGGCATATCCTACTCATGCACTCCCACAATTCCACTCCAATCCATTGAACACATAAAAGGGAGAAACTACTTGAGGGCACACATTTCAATGACATAGTTAATCCCCTTACAAAATCTATGAAGATATTATTCCTAGGATGAGAGAAAATAGGAAGTGGTGTGTGTAGCCCCAATTTTCTATTAGTGGGATTACAAAAGCACAACACACACCCCTTTACATTCATGAGCTTCATCCGAGGAAAATTTACTATAGTCCCAAAATTCCCAATTACATGAGAAGTATAAGTTTGCATGTTGAAAAGAAGAAAACAAAGAATACCCAAGAGGTAGAGTAGCTTGTCTTGCAAGCCAAACTTCTTCACCTTGAATGGCTACTGAAGATCTGGAAACGCTACTACTGGGGTTGGACTGGTCTTCTCTTCTGAGATGCTGAAATATTTTTGTAGCTTTCCTCCCCATTTAGAGTCTTGTCCCCTCTCAAGCACTTCATTCTTAGAACAAGGATCAAAACCATCATGAGACTTATCATTATCTTTCGCTTTTATGGCTATAAGCACAAGATTCTTGTTAGCATTCACAATTCTTTTCATTGAACCTGCACTAACAAGTGATGAGTTATCCTTCATGCCACGAGCTCTAACAATATATTCCACTCCATATTTTGTGAGACAGTATTTATTCTTCTGTCGGAAGAAGATATATTTTATGTCATAAAGATAAGGACTCCCAAGTACAATGCCACATACATCCAAAGGAACAATATCCAAATCAGCCTCATATATCAGTTTAGAAGCAATAGAAAACCTTGCTCTACATTGTTTGGTAACTTGAAGTTTTGCATTGTCATGCACCCAACCTAGAGGGTAAGGTTTGGGATGAGGTATTGTGGTTAGTCCCAACTTCTTCACAATATTTTCAGAAATCAAATTGACTTATGAGCCTGGATCAAATAGTGTTTCAATCTTTGTAAGCTTGGAAACAACTCGAATATGGAACAATTCACTTCTTATTCTTTCATAATCATGAGGTGCATGTGTAGAGATTGAACTAACATGGAAGGAACTTTTACCTTGTAAACAAACTGCTGTGATCAATTCATCATCACCTGAATCGGATCCCAAGTCTTGTTTCACTATAGCAATAGTCTTCTCCTTCCCTTTGCTACCAAATTTCTATGGTATTAACTCTGGATGAGTTTCCAACAATGTTCCTCATCATGTCCGTCTACCTCACAATGAGTGCAATGGAGCACTTTCTTCTCTTTCTTTGTTGTAGTTGTTCTCTTATCCTTTCCTTTTCCTTTGGAATGGTCTTCTGAATTCTTGAATGGATTTTCATCTTGTACATATTTTCCCCTACTTTCAATGTGTGTTGCTTGCACACTTGCTTCATCCAGATTAGTAGGATTCAATAACAACAATGTATGACAAATATAATTGGGAAGTGCACCAACGTATTTCATCGAAGTTTCTGAAGTATCTAAAGGAATATTCAATTCAAGATCCTTCTTCCTAATTTCTTCTGTGAAACTTTGAACATTCTGACCCTTATTTAGCCTCAAATGTTTCCATTCCAACATATCTTTTTGAATGTAACCCAATGGATATAATTGCTTTCTCAAAGAAGAAGTAAATTCAAACCAAGAGGATAGAAGTTTACCATTGTGTTTGCTACCCTTTTGAAGCTTGTTCTCCCAGCATACGAGAGCAATACCAAATAAACGTAGAGATGCCAATTGCACCTTCACCTCTCTTCTTCAATCTGCTGCACATGAAAATATACCTTGATCTGTCTTATCCAATTGTTAATTTTTTATGCATTGCATTATCCATTAAACATGGACAAATCAAATTTTACATCAAGCTTCAATAATGGCTTTTTATAAGCATTCTTTTGATGAAAACTAGAATGATGAGAAGAGAAAGAAGAGGAGGAAGAGCTCAAACTAGGATATGGAGGTTCATGAGGTTCTTCCCCATCTTCTTGATTCACTGATGCTTCACCTCCTTCTTTGTCCTTCATTTTGTCCTTCTCTCTCTTTTCCAAACTCTCTTGATCATATCAAAAGAGCTGCTCTACCCTGTCTACCATTTGGTAAAAGGCCTTGTGAAAATATTTCTCAATATTAGTGTGAATTTCTTCATCCCCCATCTTTTTGTTTTGATGTGCACGTCCAATCTCGGGATTGAAAGGTTCCAATTCTCGTTCTCCTCTTTGATCTTGGCCCTGGTTATCATTCACACTCACAATCCAAAGTCATAGAATCCCGCTCTGATGCCAACATGATCCAAGATATTTGCATCCTATAACCTATCATGGATGGATTTTAAAAGAGCATGAAAAACATAAACTATGCAAAATAATGAATAATATCCAAAATAAGAACACACCATAAACAAATGAGAACACAAATTTGATATGGAGTTCGTCCAATGTGGACTGCATCTCCAAGCCTGCTTCTGAAATGGGGAGGCCCTTTTATAATTCTCAGCAAAATGACAAATTACATGGAAAATACAACATGATACCTCAATGGTTGGAGGAGAAAACCCACTACTTGGATACATGATTTGACTGCACTAGCGAATCCAGATTGCAAAGGCAGTGAAAATCAACTACAAATACGCCCACCTTCACCTTACATGAGTCACAAAAATCACTTCCCTCTCTACTCATATGGAAAACTACATAGGGACTTGTGCCAATGGCACTTGGATCTCAAAACATAAATCTCCACAAGTGATCTCTCCAAAGTTCTACCAAATGGAACTTAAAAAATGGAGTATCCCCATGGATCCTCTCTCCAAACATGAAGTTTCACAATGAGCTCTAGCTCACAACAAGCTCTCACAAGCTCTCAACAATCTCTCCATTTCCCCTTACAACGCATAAGCAAGAGATTAAATAGGATAAGCCACCCTTGGTATCGTTTATCACATGAATCCCCAGTTAGCCCCATTTATTAGGTTTGTTACAACTTGTTTGGATTTTAATAACATAAGCCAAAATATAGTTCTTGCCATATTAAATTTGGGCTAAGTGGTTTCACCTTTTGTTACTCCCACTAGCCTTACATTTGGTTGGCAAATTTACATTTAAAAACTTTGTTACAACCACCAAATATTATGTGAATAAAACAAAATCCATTTTTTCTCAAAACATAACCCAAATTTTTGGCCTATTCCAAACTAAGTCAAACTCCACCATGCATATAATATCAAATAGTTTTTAATATGGTGGCATATGATAAATTTGTGGAAATGTATTAACCACTCTCCTAAAATTTAGGAAATGGTTTTCCCCATTATGTGCTCATGGGATTCGTTCCATTTCAAACCATCTTTTTAGGATATGGTCTCCATATTTTTAGGTGTGTATGTTGCCACTTAATTTGGCATATATTATTTTTTTAATTCATTAAAAAAAATTTAAATTCTTTCTCTTTAAAATATTTAAAACCTTAAATTAATTCACACCTTCCACTTTAATGCCATGTGTCATGAGATTGGATTTTAATTGGACCACTTATCATCTTGTGCCTGGTCCATATGTAAATTGGGGCAGAATCACCTGCCATATCACCATTGACACATCATCAGTGCCACATCAGTATGCTACATGGTACCATACAAAGCTTCCACACAGGCTACCACATCATCTGAAACGTGTCCTCTTCCAATTGGTCCACGTCACTTGCACTTGCCACATCAGCTGCCATACAGGATGCCATCTCATCTTACTGATGTCATCCACTTCCATGTGTCATCACCAGGTGCTGCCATGTCATCACTTTTTACCTATTTTGTACAAAAATTTAGATTCCATATCTTCATCATCCAAGATCTGTTTGAGGTGAAATGAGTTCCATCGAAATCGTCTCGACGAGCTCTTTGCAATGGTACTGTTCTTGCTAAGATTGGATGAGTTTGAAATTTTGGCCTCTTAAGGTCTTCCTGGATCACTAGTGGCCATAAGAATATAATTGTGGCCATTGAATACTTCACCAAGTCGGTTGAGGCCATTCCAACCTTTAATTGTATCAGTGAAACTGCAATGCATTTCTTTTTTAACCATTTTATCACTCAATTTGGTGTCCCGCGCCAACTAGTGTCTGACCACAGTTCTCATTTCAAGGATTCCATCTGGAAAGAACTGTCTTACCTTTTAAAGTTTTAACACCAATTCTCCTCCTCCTATTACCCTCAGGGAAATGGACAGGTGGAGGTCATCAACAAAATCCTTAAAACGATGCTCCAACGAATGGTGGATAAAAAAAAATCAAATTGGCATGCCATGATTTTTCTATCCCTCTGGGCCTATCACACATCGAGGAAAATCGTGACGGGATTCACCCCTTTTCACCTCTTACATAGAATGGAATCTGTTCTCCTGGTCGAGTGTCAAATACCGTCCCTGCCCCTTGTTTTCAAACTTCTTCCAGATACCACTGCTCTAGAACAATGGTTAATCACTCCAGGACAAGTTGATGAGGATCGCCATGTGGCACCCCAAATGATCAAATATGCAAAGAATCAGTCAAAATCCCATTATGAATCTAATGTTCTCCCTCTCACTTTGAAGGAGAGAAACCTTGTCCTCTCTACAGCCAAGCCCACGATAAGCATGGCAAGGGAAATTTGGAATCTATGTGGTGGGGACCATATTTTGTCAAACATCGTCTTGGAAAAGGGGCATACATCCTTGCCAATTTAGAAGTTCACCTCTTGAATAACCCGTACATAAGTGATATCTCAATATATTTTACGCTTAACCTGACCTAAATTTGTATTCATTGAACTATATCCTTCCCCTTTTTGTTTTATCCTTTTTTTCGAAAAAGAGCCTCATGGTCTATTTCCTTGACCTTATCAAATGGATCCTTACCCCACCATGTACATCAATTATGTTGACTCAAGTAGATATTGTATGAATCTCACCTCGGCTGCATGGGTAATCTATTCCCCATCGCACGCCCTCATTCACATTAGTGGCACATGCTTAGGTGCAGCCATGAATAACCAGGTGGAATACGATGTTATGGTCGGTCTTTTAATTGATGCTCTACACGTGAATATTCATCACCTTTGTGTTTACCTCGATTCCTAACTACTTGTCAAACAATTGAATAACTGTTTCCGGGTATGTGATCCTTTCCCCTTTAGAAATTTACCGAGCACTAAAAAATTGGTTAGACTATTTGAATCCATTACATTCATTCATGTCCCGAGGAATTTCAATAATGTTGCAGATTAAATGTATAAAGATATTCTAGAGTGGCAAATTAATCTTCAATAACAAGGAAATAAACCGTACATTTTCATTTCATATAATTTTGCATAGACATGTAAATAAACATCACATCCATCATATAATAAAGGGGATAAAAAAAATAAAGTGTCGCATCCACGTGCATATGTATATATATGTAAATAAGAGTCATACAATGTTCGTTTTTACGTAGTGTGCTGTCGGAATTAGCATTTTGCACTCTTTGTGATTATGGAAACCATTTTTCATGATCACCAAACATTTTTTGGGCCATTTTCATCCTACCTCGGTTTGTGTTCCCTCACATATGTCATTCTTTTATTAAATTGTACACTACATTTGATTTCCAAAATCACATTTATGCTTGGGTATTGTTTCCATTTGTATAGGTTCAGGTTACATTGAACTCCACTTGTTTCAGTCAACAACCGCTCCTAACAAGAATAATACTTCAAATTGGAATATAGGTAATCACCCCTGTAGAATATCATATGCATCAACCTTATTTATCCCATTTTTTTCCTATAGGACCCCCCATTTTGTTCGGGTAAGTGTCCAAGCCCAACGAACCTTGCATTCTCCCTTCTTCGACAGTTAGAACCTACCTTACAGGGGTGACCTTTTAGTGCCTTTTATCATTTGGAATCCATGTTGTTTCAATTTCCATAGGTTTGGGAGTCCTTATAGCCTCCAATCCACACCAAACCACATATTACTCTGTCATAAACGCTCATTGGCTCACCCTCTAGAATCCTATATTTATGTTTACTAAAGGTGTTATGAGGATCAACTTGTCCATTCACAAGCCCTCTAATCCATACATACTGCAAAAACTGACATTATTGTAACTCTATTCACTGTTCCGCAAGGAGGTTACCACAAGTGTCCCACCCTCCATAAAAACCCCAAATGCAATCATTTAGCCAATTGAACCATATGTTTAGTTCATTGGACACTTACCTCCTTGCCTATCATTTTATATTACTGAGTTGGCCTTCCACCTCACCAACCATGATTCAATGGTGCTTTTAAGCACCTCCTTTTTCCAATTTCCCATGTTTCTAGGAAGCTACGATTGTGAATTTCAACTCCACATCATCTTCAGTGCCCCACGCATCAGAGAAATCATTTCCAAATGGTGCTTCTTAGCACCCCTGCAAATTGAATATAGTCCCTTATTTACAGTAGCACCCATGGTTGCCTTTCCTTAGAGTATTATGCAATGAGTCACCTTTATGTCATCAATACCCCCCCCCCCCCCTCTAAGTGTCCCCCATTGCAATCATAGTTGTAGGTATCCCAGTTGTGTCCCTCCCCGAGATTAATTTCACATATGTTGCAAGGTCAACATTGCTGTCATACTTTGAAAAAAGGAAGTTTGAGTCTTGTTGGTACCCAAACTTACTTATTAGAATTTGTAGACTTACCTGAACCCTCTACCCAAAACTTCATTCCATATGAACCTCTTTAAAAACCAATTCTTGATCTTTGATTAGTTGATATGCTTTATTTGTTAATGTTTACTTAAGTTTGTCTGTTTTAACAAGATTGATTTCATAATGTATGGAAATTTCGCAATATGTAGAGATATTTTGTTATGTTTTGATCATGTGTAGGAGGTGTTCTTCATCTTTATTCTACAAATTCCAAGAGTTTTATTATTTTGTAGCGAAATACTCAAGTTCTACGTATATCGGTGCTACAAAATGAAGCTTCATTCTCCAACGAAAATTCAAACTAGTTTATTTATAGGTGCTACAGAATGAGTCCTTATTCTTTAGTACGCTACAAAATGAGCCGTAATTCTGCAACAAAGGGTTATTCTAGCAATAGTTCAACGCTAAAGAATCACATTGAATTCTTCAGTTAGCCTGCAGTTCCGTCAGTACCAGGTTGTTGCCAAATCACTTTTATGAGTAGGGCACATGTTATAAAGGAATCAACCACTTCCCTACATCTCAAGTCCATTGTCAAAGAGATTCATGATGGTTGTTATTTGCACTGTTGGTGCCACTTATCCCTGATGAAAGGTCATGACTTGGCTGATTAAATAAATTCAGTCATGATATTTCCATCCACAAATGATCATTCTTTCTTTTCTTGGAAAAGGGAAATTGTTTATTTTATTAAGTCCATTTATTTTCATAATTCTCCTGTGTTCTGCAACTCTTAATCAAACCTTCATTCTTCAGCAACAACATTGCAGATCCAGTTATGGCACCTTGAAAAGGAGGGAACTTAGTTCTCCATGTACTCGATGGGGTATTGATGGACTTGTATCCTGAATCCAAAAGAAGGTTTCAAGAAGTGGGTTGTTATGAATTTTGTCAACGTCTTCAGGGGCACAACCAACAAGCAGCCCAGGCATTTGATGAATTTTTTGATGGTCACCAAGTATCTCTAGGAGGATTAACCATTAGGGTTTCCGAAGAATCCATTTCATGTATTTGTCTTCTACCACTAGAATGTGAAAGGTGGTTTAAACAACAACATGTCAAATTCACAGACTGTAAGCAATTCTTGACAGAGCAACATCAAAATATCGAGTGGAAAAGGGGTATCCCTAAAGCCTGGTTTAAGAAAGAGTGGTAATATCTCCTAGTTTTAATTCATAAGTTCATAATCAACAAATGAAGGTATAATGTAATTTTCCTTTACCACATGCGTTTTTTACTACATTTAACTAGAGCATGCAAATTAAATTTACCATACTTCCTTCTGGAAAGACTGACTAAAATGTCTAAGAAGATACAAAAAAACCCTAAATTGAAACATAGTGTTATCCACTAGGCATTAATTAAGCTCCTAATTCAGGATGCTTTGGATAAGGTCAAAAGAACTTGGGATCACTTTCTGTTCTTTTCTAGCTTAAATACTGAAACCATTCCGCCACATCAAAGTGAATCAATACCTTCAAGCAAAAATCCTGAATTAGATAAGGAGTCAAAGAATTCAGGAAAATATACTTCAAGTTCTCAACAAGTTGAATTACCTTCTTTCACATAAAGTCCAACAAAGGAAGATGAAAGGAAAAACACTGTAAGGAGAAGCTCAAGGAAAAGACCACATTGTTCAATAATGGAAAATGAAGGAAGCTTGAAAGTTAGTAGGGTTTATATCAGAAAAAGGAAGAAATAAAAAATGGATTCAAAGGATAAAATTCAAGAAGTATCACTTGAATTAGAATTTTCACCCACTGATACAATTAAAAATACACCTCCAGCCGAAACCCTTAATAGTCAAAAATCAAGAACGGGTAAGTAGAAGCCTTCAGGTCCTTTTACAGAAAGAATATCTTATACCAGACCAACTAACAAATTAAGGATGAATACCAGGGTTGTATATGATCCATCTCTGAAAAACAAAGCAGTTATTCAACTAGATGAATCCCTTTAGTTGAAGAGAAAAGTAAATCTAAGGCTCAAACATCTAAGAAAACTCAAAGGACCAAAGGAAAACAAACAATATCAAAGATTAAGCATGTTAACAAGTCAAATATAGCAGAACTTTGTTCGAGGAAGATTCGGGTCCAGAGTTGGAACACGTGGAATTAGAAAGGCCAGTTTCACCTTTACAATCAGAATTGGAAAATCCTGAAGTGATCATTCCTAGTGCTAAAGTAAAAGTTAAAAATATTCTGAACCTGCCTTATTCTGATAGTGATGAGGAAACATAGGAGAAAGAAAATACATAGGAAATGGAACAACACCCTTCAGAAGTCATTCAGCAGCAACGACATCATGAACCAAAAGTTCTGAAGTTGAACATTTTGGCAGAAGTTGCATTAAAAAATTAAAGCTGAAGAATGAAGTTTTGTAGCACTAATAGCTACAGTCAACCAATAGAGTGTTGAATAATTACTCTTCAAGCCCTTTTCTTATTTTTGTCTCATGTTTTTCATGAAAATCTATAGGATAAAATCTCTTCATGTATTTGATGGACATATGGACTCCTATAATGTATGCTTTATTTAGAATTCGAGCCCCAAGTCAAAGTATGATAAGTTGTCATATCCCTGTAAAATTGGATCTAATCGATTTTGTAATCAAAGTAAATATCCTTTTGAGCATCTAGTATCCTATTTTTATGTAATGGAATGTCTATAAAAAGATAAAATAAGATGTAGATAGGGGTTCAAGTGGAGATAATACAAGGAACACCTTTCTCATGTACATTTTACTCTGCATCTAATACAACTGAAATTTCATGCTTTATGATCATCTATTTATTCTACAAAATGTGAATTTATTTTTCATTGTTGTAATTACTTGTTTAAATATAAATATTTTGCAATGCAAATGTGACCTTTAAATTTCATATCAATGCACAGTTAGAGTTTTATGTTGATTTCCTGAACCATAAAGTTGTATTAAAACATTCCTTTTCAATTTATGAATGATACTGCATTTGTTTAATTTGTAAAAACATAGCCGCCTTCCTATGTATGTATGAAATTAGATCTTTGTTATATGTTGATATTCAGTTTGTGCCTTGAGTGAGATACCTATAAGCTATGAAATTTCATCCCAAGTGTTAGACATTTGTTTATCCTAGAACTTGAACTTCACATTCTTATAACCTTTCTTACTAGACCTACCTTTTAAATATGAACAACATCACTCCAACTACCCTAATCCTTAATATGTGCTAAACTTGCCCTCCAAGCATTCAAAGGACAACTTTTAGTGCTAACAAGTCCCTATAACTTAGCTTCCCTTGTATCCCCTAGCAGTGTCTTAGTCCCATGTCCAATTATATCTCTCTTTGGTTGTATCCCTCATGCTTATGTCAAGGAAATGTCATTTCCTTTCTAGTTACAGGTCTCCCTCTGTCGACATCAACACCTTCATTCCAGAGGATAGACGCAGAGGTACCATGTACCTTGGCTTCATAACCCTCATTGATGAGCCCCTTGTACCACCTAAAGGGAAACCTTAGTGCCCTTTGGAATGGTTTTTTCTCACGTGCTCGACATCATCTATGTTATCTCATCGATGAGATTTGTATAGGTTGATGGTTCTTTCATTATTTGGTCAAAGAACTCGGATGTCCCTTGACTCTAGTCCATTGGTGAGTCTCTATGGAAACCCCATGTTATTTTTTTTCTTGAGATATTCAGGATGCATTGGCGATAGTGCTTGGAAGCCCTCCAATTACATGCTTCCTTATGTATCAATTTTAGATGCAATTGATTGTACCAGTTAGATTCAGACTCTCATTTTCTTGAGTCATTACAGATGTTGGACCCCTTCAGATCCAACAATTCATCAGCTATGGTGATTCAACATTCCATGAGAATGCCATTGTTCATGTTCCAATTCTTCAGATCATCCTTGGTTGGACCATGACTATATTCCATATTTGAGTCCGTCTTGAACATTTGCAATGTACACATCAGTTATCCATGTATTAATCAAGCCCCCTTTGGGCCTCCATCTAGTTTTTAGTTTGAGACATTGATACAAGCATGGGAATTCCCACTTCATCCATATATTTGATATTATATGCACCTCATTCATACTGAATATTGTATCTACAGATAAGGGATCATGTATTCCCATTGAAGGGAGAGATATCTTCGACGCGGTATTGATTCTCCACTCCACTGTCATACTAGAATAGAATATCCTATGATGTATGTCGACCATACGATGAGCTCCTGACCTCACACATTAGGGGGAAATATGTTAATTGTACCTAAATTTTTTCCACTTACCTTGTCATTAGCCCCATCACACCTATACATCATTACCACATTTCATTTCCACTATTTTGACCTTGGTAAAACCAAGAAATCAAAGTCGCACATAAAAAGGGCCATTTTATAAAATTAATTTGTTCAGTTATCTCAAAAATGAGAAACTTATGCCCTAACTTTTTTTTGGATGTTTCTCCTTTTTATCACTCAACAAAAAGAAGAAACCTTGCATGACACCTATGATAGCCCATTTTGAAAAAAGGATAAAAAAGTGAAAGGCACAAAATCAAAGGCAAAAGCCAAAAATAAAAATCAAAGGCAAAATCCAAAAATAAAATATCAAAAGCCAAAAATCAAAAATCAAAAATCCAAATCCAAAAACAAAAAACAAAAAATCAAAGCCTTATCCTTATCATAGAGCTATCCATTGTTCCTATAAATTAAATATCAAGGCCCATCACTCAACACCAATTCTCCATACATTGCTCAAGTCGTTACTCTGCAAAAGTATCCACGAGATCCGAACTCCCTTTCGTGTTCATTTCGCACCTTGTAGGATATCGCTTATGTGACGTGTGGCCGGAGGATCATGGACTACTAGGAGATAAAGCGAACCCTCCCTCGTATAGCTATAGGTATTAGGAGACCATCCTACTATGACTCTGAGGTGATTCTTGTACTCTTGTAAATGTTTTATCAATGAAAAATGAAATTCTTTATTATTTAATGATGATTCAAAAATATGCTTGTTGAATGAAGAATATATGTTAGTTTGGATTTATTTTAAGTGTTGCATGCATGTTAGATTAGTTACTTTTAGTCTATATTTTATTTACTTTCTATTTATCCTTTGAAACTCTACTAATATTAGCACAACCCTTAGTAGGTGCCTTTTGGCATGTGTTAGTGTGAAAACACCAGCAATAGCCAAGGAGAAATGCGTCTCTTTCACCTATACTCTTTATAGATGATGCAATTCTATTTTGGTCTAGTCTAGGGAGAGATGTGTACATTATCAATGGTATTCTTCACCTTTTCTGTAGAGTGACAAAGATGGAAGTTAATGAAATATAATTTTCTCTTGGCATTGTTAATCTCTTTAATGAAAAAAATACTTCCTTCTATATGCATTTTCCTTTTCATAGTCATAGCTTAGATGGTGGCATCAAGAATCCATGTTTTATTATCAAACAAAACTATTATTTAAAAATTGATTGGATTTGGATAATTAAAAAAGTGGGAATAATAATTACTCCCTAGTGTAATAAGTGTATTTCTTGTGGTGGAAGTATAATCCTTTCTAAATATGTTCTCAAATCTATCCTTGCTGTTGAGGAGAAAAAACCTTAATAGCTATGACAAACTATAATCAAGAAAATGAGAGATAACAAACCCAAATACCCAGGATTAATGATCTATAGACAAGAAATCAATTAAGAAAAAAGGAAGAATAGGAACCTAGATCCTAATGATTTTCCTAAAGCTTTCTTTCATGTTTGTATCCCAATTTGATCCAAT
Source organism: Larix kaempferi (assembly GCA_027924585.1). Lineage (NCBI taxonomy): Eukaryota > Viridiplantae > Streptophyta > Pinopsida > Pinales > Pinaceae > Larix > Larix kaempferi. The sequence continues at coordinate 8,369,084 of BSBM01000598.1, read as the reverse complement.
CAAGGAACCTGCAACCTGCACACAAAGGAAATAGTACCTTCCTCAAATTTGATGACTAGATGACAAAATTAATCATACAATAATTGATATATATCATCAATTAATCCTAATCAATCTATCAAGAATATTTATCCTTCAAACCAACATGCATCACCTACAATTAGACATTGAATATCATATTTAGTAGAGGTGTCGGGTGGGCGGGGGGAGGGGATGAGAGATATTCATTTCATTAACAATAAGTATCAAACACAATTACCTTATATTGTTGTAAGCACCTTTCAACAACATAGGTTGGGTCGCTCTACACCCAACCCACTAATGCTTCACCTTCCTTATCTTTGATCTTCACCCTGAACAATATGGAGAGATCAAGTATGGATATGAACTTCAACACCCAATAGAGAAAAGAATGGATAGATAAGGGTTTCTATGGGAAGAGAAAACAAAAAAACTCATAATCTCTACGATGATTTCCCTAGCATAAGAATAATAAGGGAATGTTTGTCCCTCTTCTCTCCCATCTAGGATTTATACATTGTTTGAGGTAATTTGAGGGTGGTTCTAAGGAGGAAAAACCCAGAAACAACTACTTCCACCATTCAAATTCAATAAATTTTATGACTTTTGCATAATTTCAAGGTACATTCTCCTTTACTAAAGGGAAAGAGTGTGTACAAGCACCTTTCTACAAGGGAAAGAGCGTGTACCCCTCAAAACCAATTTTTTAAAGTATATTTTGGGTTGGAGTGAACTGTACCTGATTTTTTATGTGGTCCCATCAGTTATGGAGGAAACTGGTGTGTCATTAAGGTCCTCTAGTAGTTATTAGGGACTCTTCAAGTGGAATTAGGGACATTTGGAGGTTGATTAGGGACACTTTGATATCATTAGGGCCACTCATATTCCAATAGGGTCATTTGGGTGCCATTAGGTTCATTGAGTTGTCATTTGGGATTCTAAAGTGCCAAATAATGCTATAAAAAATTCCCATAATATATGAGGTAATAATGGGAGTTGATGGCTGAAATATATTAGAACTCATGTAAATAAACATTGAGTGGGATTAGATGGAGGTTCCCATATGCAATCTCATAAAAGTACCTGCAACTCATATTGATGTATCATATGACTCTCTTCTTTAAGGTGGGCATACCCATGCTCGGGGTGTAAACAAGCATGGATGCTAAATCAACTATATTGCAAATCCATGAAGTATATAAAACATTGGATCATATCCATGAAAACATACACAGTGGATCCATGTAAAAGGAGATCATAGCCAAGAGAAAATACATAGTGTGTATCTATCAATGTTCATTAGGAGAACAACTAGAACTAATATAAGGAAAACCAAGTTCTCCATCCGGTACCAATATCATACAAAGTGTGGTATGGTCTTGCACAAATCAAGAAACAACATAATAATGATAATACTACTACAACTCGATGCCTTCAATACAAACTTTCATCTTGTACAGATCCTTACCATGTGAATAAATGGTATGGAATCAAACATGGGGGATACCATTTGATTTTTGGTCATTAAGATATAGTATTAATAAATGCAAGAGAGCCCACCAATGATGTAATGGGTTTCAAGGTACTTAGTACATTCTATCAAGTAATCAATAGATGTTATGTCATGGATCACTTGTAAAATCTACCAATCAGGGAACATTTGGTTCGATCATGGAAGGTGTATTCATAACCTCTCGTATAGGTCTAGGCCTCCCCGTTGTTATGATAGGTTTGTCCATCCTCGAAAATATGCTAAAGGTGACTTGGTCCTTCTTTATGACCAAGCTAAGGAACCCCTGGGGTAGGCAATATTAACCCCATGTGGCATGGTCCTTACGTTGTGAGGCGTCTCCTTGCAGAAGGAGGTTACGAGAATTCTTCCACCTTTACTTCGAGCTCGTTAAAAACAACAAGGAGGTTACGAGCATTCTTCCATCTCTCCTTTGAGCTCATTAAAAACAGTAAGGAGGTCATGAGTATACTTGTCATTTCAGACTCGTTAAAGGATTTGAAGCAACATCCACTTAGATATAAGTTTACCCCTTTTCCAGACCTTTGTGGATTAATTACGAAAAAGGTATACTCTAGTCATCCGTGACTAGAAGAATTCTTCTCTCATTGTTTTACACTTTTTTGGGGTGAGGAGACTAACATTACGAAAAAGGACTCCCCTTTTATGTCGATTTGTGAATGCATTGCATTATCCTGCTTGCCTTTGAGCCTTGTGTCAACTCCCGCTTACTCAGCTATTAGCCATGTGCCTGAGCACTTTGCCTTCCGAGCCAAGTAGAGCCTTAATTTATCTTTCTCAACTTGATGACCCTTTACCTTGAGGGAACACCCCCCCGAGCGTCCACATCTTGGAAATGATTTCTTGCATTGATCATAGGTATGTTCCACTGCTTGGAACTAGTTTTCTTTCCATTTGACACTCGTTCCCTCACTTTTGTACTATATGCAATTTTATTCTTTTTCAAGCTTTATAAAATGAAAAAGACAAAAAAATCAAATAACTGAAAAAGCCGGACGGGAAAATATTTACTACCTCTTATTGGAAGTTGTCGTGTCACCTTTGAATAGAGCATTTATATCCACTCTATTCATTATGAGTCGGGACTTTAGTAGGACCTTAGGAGTTGTAATCGTTTTCTCAGATCTTACTCCACCGGCTGGTTAAGCTTCCAGTCATCACGGAGCCTTTGTTGATGCCTCCTGCATCACAAAGTGTTATTATTATCTAGTACTTGAGTCTATGCTTCTTGAGTCTATCCATTTGCTCATGCTCTTGTTCAAAATAAGTATTGAAACCAAAGTTGGCCACTCCTCAAATCTCTTGACTATTGCATGTCGGCCATCCCTTACAGTCCGTTCTGTTAGTCTGAGTTCTTCCAAATATTTCAGCGTAGCTGTTACCTCGTGTTGGTTGATGGGGGATTCATCAATGCCCTCCTTCTAGCGAGTTTCATTCCGTCGACTTCAACTCATTTATTCTGGAATCGAGACTTAGAGTCCATTGAGTACCTTCAGGCTTGCAGTCATTAGTGGTAGGTTCTCTCACCATCGACAGATTTGGGAATTCATCAATGTCCCCTGATCGATGGATTCATCATAGTGTTCGACCTCAACACCTCTATTCACACTTGGTGAATGTAATCAGTTCCTTGATGCCCATTTTCATTATTGGTGGGTTATCTCACATCTGTTAACGATATACATCAATGACTGGTAATCAGACGATGTCACATCAGGTTCGACTTCAACACCTTTATTCACTTGATGGGACTTGCACTGTAGATGATTTGTGTAGAATACCCTAGACTTCAGTGGCATTCAGTATGCTACTGGTGATCGTGATTGTACTTATGGGATGTTATTCTCATACATCAACAGTTTGCACCAATTCTTTCCTTTCAACAAGAGACCATATCTTACTGTATATGCGTCATGGCTATGACCATTCATGACATGTATTCACTATATACTGGCTATTCATGGCCATTGTATCAGATTGTTGTATTGTACCGACATGTATTCAGAGATATCATTGTATTATGATGAGTGGGTTGTTCCTTCCATTTGTGTCTCCATCACTCCACTTCTGAGATTTATAATGTATTTCGGCCATCGTAGTACCTTCTCTGACCTCACACATTAGGGGGCATTTGTTACAACGTATTTTTCCACCTTGTGAGCATTAGTACTCATTGGCCTTCATTATTCATTTGATTGACTCAGATCCACTTTTTGTCCTCCAGGAACCCTTATTTCCCTATGTTTGTTCCTATACACTAATTGTTCCACTATACCTAGCGTATACACATGTTGTACCACTATAGACCGTGTACATCGAGTTAAATGGTAAATTATAGTAAAAACTCTATTTTTACTTTCAAAAAGTAGCCATTGTGACCTTTGGCCCTCCATGCATCCCGAAATGACTCGATTCGACCTTTCACGTACCTTTTGGAAGGTTATATATTGAGCTCTTATGGTGTATGGAAGGGAGGGAAAAAGAGAGAGCAACGAAACTCTATTGGATTTATGCGGTGACTTGATTCTACATCCATTGATCCTTGTTGTTGTGAACCTTTTTATGTTCACCTACCAAACTCTTCCATATCTTGTGAAGGACTCTATCCTTTACTAGTGATTTTTCCATTGCATGGGGGATTGAAGTGGTGAAGGCACAAGTGGAAGGACCTAGTTCTTGGTTCATATGAGTTGCTGGCATGAGGTTGTATCATGTACTTCTTGTTTATATTAATAGAAATACTCATTTTCTCGTCCAATTTTTATTGTAAATGTTTTTTTACTAACATTGGGTTACATTTGCTTATTATATCATGGACCATGCTATTGTTTATGCTAATATCTTTCATATATTATATGCACTTGCTTGTATTTGTTGTTGAGACTAAGCTGTAGGTTCAAGTGTAGATATTGAAAGCTCAACGGGGATCTACTTCGAACATCTGGTTGAAGGTTGGTCTTTTATCCACATCTTAGCATTTACATTTATATAGCATTGCTTTGCGAATTGAGTTTATTTCTGGTAGTCATCTGTCTGTTGTGGTCTGCCCTGAGCCATAGGAATTTTTTCTCTGTAACATGCTTGTGGAACTATAGGTATGGTCATCTACCCTTTTAAAGTCTCAATCATCTGCAAAAACAGTCCATGGTCAAGGGGTTACCATTTATTAATGAACAGTCCAGTTCTTGTGAAGACTGTACCTTAGGGAAACACCAAATGGACAATTTCCCCACTTCTACATCTCGAGCCAAAGAACACATTGAGTTAGTTCACATAGACCTATGCAGACCCATGCAAAACCATTCCATAGGAGGTATCCTGTATTTTCTGACCTTTATTGATGATTATAGTAGGAAAGTCTAGATCTACTTTCTCAGACATAAATATGATGCCTTCTCCAAATTCGAAGAGCTTAAGGCATTGACTGAAAAGAAGTTAGGTAAACCCATTAGAGTACTCAGATCATATGGTGGAGGTGAGTATGACTCACATGATTTTGTAGAGTTCTATAAGCAGCATGGCATCCAGCACCAGTTCACTACCAGATACACTCCACAGTAGAATGGGGTTGCTAAACGAAAGAACCGGACCATCATGAACATGGCCCAAAGCATGTTGTCATACAAGAAGTTGTCAGATGATTATTGGGATGAAGTTGTCGCATGTTCAGTTTACTTACTGAACAGATCTCCAACAGTAAGTGTTAAAGATAAGATACCTGAAGAAGCATGGAGTGGCACTAATATTAGTGTTTCACATCTCAGATTATTTGGATGTGTAGCCTTTGCACACATACCTGATGAAATAAGGAGAAAAATAGACAAGAAGAGTGAAAGATGTATCTTCACTGGTTACAGTGAACATCAAAAAGCCTACAAACTGTATAATCCTGTCACCAAAAAGGTTGTGGTGAGCAGAGATGTTAAATTCCTTGAAGACAAATGTTGGGATGGCACAACCGATATTCAACAGAATGACAGTTCAAAACCATTCAAAATGCCCAAACTGGAGGTACAGCAGCAGCAGCAAGAAGCAACACCAACAGACAATCCACCTCAGAAGCAGAGAACCATAATCTTAAGGGATTTATATGAACAGACTCCTGTTATTGATGAGCAACTACATTATGCTTTATTTTCCTGTCAACCAACATCATTTGATGAAGCAGTAAAAGTTGCATAGTGGGTACACGCAATGAATGAAGAAATTGATTCTATTGAAAGGAATCAGACTTAGGATCTAATTGATATCCCATTAGACAAAAATAGTATTGGAGTAAAATGGGTCTATAACACCAAACTAAATGAAAAAGAGAAGATAGAGAAGCACAAAGCAAGGTTGGTTGCAAAAGGATTTGCTAAAAAATATGGTGTAGACTATTATGAAACCTTTGCTCCAATAGCAAGGATGGATACCATTAGAGCTGTACTTGCAATAGAAGCTCAAAACCAATCGCATGTTTATCAAATGGATGTGAAATATGCCTTTCTCAATGGCATACTTGAAGAATAAGTCTATGTAGACCATCCACCTAGTTATGAATTCAAAGGTCAAGAACACAAGGTATGTAAGTTGAAAAAGGCCTTGTATGGTCTAAAACAAGCTCCATGAGCTTGGTACAGCAAAATTGATTCTTACCACATCAATAATGGGTTCAATAGGAGCAGCAATGAACCCACTCTGTATGTCAAAATAGATCAAGAAGGTAACATTCTAATTGTATGTCTTTATGTTTATGATATGATTTATACTAGAAATCTGATGCTAGAATAACTTAAGACAGTCATGAAAAAGGAGTTTGAAATGACTGATATTGGTCTTATGAAGTATTTCCTTGGTCTGGAAGTTGACCAAAGTGAAAATGGAATCTTCATCTGTCAGCATAAGTATGCTATAGACATTCTGTAGAGATTCATAATGGATAAATGCAAACCAACAGAAACCCCCATTTCTACAGGAACCAAGTTAAGCAAAAATGATGAAGGGCCAGAAGTAAATTCTACAATTTACAAAAGGTTGGTAGGTCGTTTAATGTTTAACTACAACTAGAATTGATTTGATGTATGATGTAAGTTTAATCTCTAGATTTATGGAGTCTCCCAAAGACTCTCACTGGAAAGTTGGTAAAAGAATTCTAAGATATGTTGCAGGAACAATTGGTTATGGACTTGGGTACACTCATTCACCAGACAATACTCTTACAGGGTACACTGACAGTGATTTTGCAGGCAGTATTAATGATAGGAAAAGCACATCTGGCTATGCTTTCAATTTTGGTACCATTATGATTTCATGGGCCTCTCAGAAACAACCCATTGTTAGTATGTCTTCTGCAGAAGCATAATATGTAGCAGCAACTATAGCAACATGCCACACAGTTTGACTAATAATACTTTTAAACACAATGTGTTTCATAGAAAGAGTAAACACATTGACACTCGCTATCATTTTATACGTGAGTTAGTCAATAATAGAGAGATTACTTTGATGTTTTTTGGCTCTAAGGAGCAATTAGCTAATATGTTTACCAAACATTTGAGAACATCTGCATTTGAGTTTCAGAGGAAGCACTTAGGCATTGTTAGTGTTGAGAATACCATCCCATTTGAGATTAAAGGGGTGTGTTAAGAATTGTAATCGCAATAGTCATGAGTTGGTTAATTAGTTGAGTTGTTAGTTGGATAGTTTGATTATGACACTTTGATGTCCCGTAGTATTTCCTGTCCCATAGTATTGGACAATAGTATTGATGTGATGTAATCCTATATAAGCTTGAAGTTAATAATCAGAAGGCAATGAATATGCACTTATGTGTTCCATCTTCTATTTTCTTTTGTGTTCTATATTTTAACATAGACAAGGAAACTAAACAAGGTTGGTAGAGTGACAGGGTAGCATAAATTTTGGAACTCAGCAATATTCTTCCTAAACAGAGTTGAAGAGAGCGCCCCAGGAAAAGCACCAAGCATCGACGAAGTAACGATGATCAGAGTGCCAGATCTATCGAACAAAGTCTGAGAGGAATCGAATAGAATCCTGGAAGGTGGAAGGTCCACACACAACAAGAGTAGTAATTCTTTAAGCCGCTTTAGGTGTAGCGTTATTGATCAGTCGATGAATGTTCTGTAGCAGGAATATCTGGCTCTGAAGCCTGTAAAAAAATCTGGAATCATCCATGCCATGCAACACCGGTGCATTCTATATTAATTCTTCTTTCATGTTTATATTAGTTTGTAACTATGCATTGAATATTTTAGTTGGGCTCCGGTCTAGATGTACACAAATGGGAATTCTTGTAGCCGATCTTACCTCTAAAATCCCCAAATCCCAAACCCCTGAGTTATGATCTTACTCCACCCAAAATTAAACAATGCGAAGACTCAAGATTTTCAATTCCTCAACAATGCTCGCAGCCCTTGTTAAATTCCATGTTGGGGACTTTAGCCTATGAAAGGGAAATGATAAGCCATTATGAAAAATGAATTTATTTTCTTTCTTTTAAGATTGAATTTTCTCTCATTATATTAAGATGGATTTCAAAGTAAAGTGATGTTGATGATGATGATTAACGTCCACTAAGATCAACTTTTGGTCGAATTAGTTGGTTTGCTTTAAAATTTTATTCCTATGCTAAAAAATCTTGAAAGAAGCTTTCCTAGCTCAATATAGTTTTGGCAAGTTAGGAGGTTAGAAAGGTTTGTATTGTAGCAAATACTATAAAACTAAGATCTAATGTGGGTTGTAGCAAGGCACTCTAAGAGAAAGTGATTTTCCTCCTTAACATTCATAGACTCATAAATATGACAAATCCTTTCCACCCACGATGTTTCAGGAATTGACCAACACCCTCTTTTGCTATGGAGCTCATGAGAGTTCGTTCTTATCTTGGTTATATTAATTTTCTTCTTTGAACTAATTAATACCGAGAGATACTTTTGATCTTCCATATCAGGTTTAATGACCTCTTTATAGTATCTTAATTTTCTTTTAACACCTAAATCATCTTATACTCTAAATCTTTCTCGCACCACATTTTCTCTTCAAAATTAGATCATGTAATAATATTTTTGTCATTATTGATATTCTGCAAAGTGTCATTTTTGGCAATGCCCCAATGGTTTAACCAAGCCATCGCACCTTTACACCAACCCTACTTGACGTGCATGTAGTTTTGACTTGATTTTAAATAAATTTTAGGAAGTCTCTCGTCTCATATGTTATTTATCTTGTGCTTGTACATCAGGTACCTAGTCATAGCCATGCTCTCAATGGGGGAAAGACCTGCTTCTATGAGGAGAATAGGATAAGGTGTATTGCTTTTAATTTTGAGGTTATAGGTTATACACCACTTATGTATTTGCTCAATATTTCTCTCTAGAAATGCTACAACCCCATACTTCACAGTCGTATAAGATAACGAGAATGACAAGAGTTTCAAAGAGGAAATTCTTTTTATCCCACATGACCAGGTTGGTTGATTTACAATTGTTTTCAAGACCAAAATAAGCTTTTCACCATCCATTAATCATTTTCTCAATGCTATAGTTCTAGTTGAGCTTGTGATGAATATCAATTCCGAGATATTTGTAAGAAGACACTTCCTTCAATTTGTTATTGTCATAACTTTTGTAAGAAGTCACTTCCTTCAATTTGTTATTGTCGTAACTTTTGGTATAAAATTAGCATATGTGTCTTTCTTGGACTTTATAGTCATAACTTTTGACTTTTCAGTGTTAACAGTCATATCCATATTAAAACAGATATCTTTGAGAATTCTTAATTGCTTATCAAGATCAAAGGGACCCTTTGTCATAAGAACAATATCATTAGCATAAAGCAGGAGGATGATAACTATCCCATCTAAGATCATGTCGACGCAACCTACTTCTTCTAAACAACCTTCTAACTTATCGATGTAAATGTCGAAAAAAAAAGAGAGAACAACCTTGCTTAACTCCAATACTATATATATATATATATATATAATTTAAAATAAATTATTATAATATTAATATAATAATTATTAATTTAAAAAAAAAAATTAATTAAATACAATTTTTTTAATTATTAATTATTAATTAATTTTAAATATTTTTTAAAATATGATGTATATTTAAATTTAAAAATCTCAATTCAATAAATTAATGCCTTCTGGTGCATCAACTTCAAAATTCAATAAATTAATGGCTTATGGTGCATCAACTTCAAATAAGCCCATGACTTTAACCAAAAGAAGTGGCACGTCTCTACTAAAACATCTCCTTTTGAAGTGGTAACAAGAAGGCACATCCACACTCTTCCTTTGGAACTATTAGGAGTCATCCTACCTAAAAGATACTCAAAGGAAGCTTAGCCTAAAATTTGTGTGTTGGTTTGTTATAATCATTTCATAAAAAATTTAGTGACATTTAATGTATTTAAACTCTTCGCCAGGTTGATATTCAAAGAAAACATAAAATAAAAATTTTAGTGACATTTAATGTATTTAAACTCTTGGTCATGTTGTTATTGAAAGAAAACATAAAATTGGTAGGTTGGAAGCTTTATTATAATAATTTCATAAAAGTTTTAGTGACGTTTAATGCATTTAAACTCCTGTTCATGTTGATTGAGAATGTTGATGCTAATATTGTAACCCTCACTCAACGAAGGTAGTTTAACGAAATGGTAATTGCTTTATTGATCAAATTATGGTTCATCATTTTAGGAGTGAGCTTTAGAATCTTGAATCTTGAAATCTTTGTGTAAAAAGTGAAAAATTGTAAGTTTGGTGAATGCATTGAATTATATATAGTAAAATGAAATGATTTTTATCTTTAGTTAGGATAAGTATAAAGATGGGGTTGCGATGGTTTTATCACTTCAATGTGTATGTTTTGTCATAGTTTACACAACTAACTTTTAGAGGTTGGCGTAGTCAATATTAAATTTATATAAAAATATATTGTTCTTGAAAAATATATGCATTTAATGTTGTAGTCAATATTAAATTTATATAAAAATATATTGTTTTTGAAAAATATATATGTATTTAATGTTGTTAAGGAGAGAAGACATTTCTAATGATGAATGGTTGATTGGTTGTAGGATGAATAAATGTTCTTTTTCAACCTCCTTCCTTTCTTCATGAGATTTGTTGTATGAGTGTGTATAATAATCAACAATGAATAATAGAGAATATAATAAAAATTGAATATATTTTTTTGTATTTTGGAATAGTTTCTACAACTTTAATCAAAATGATAGATGTTCAAAATCACAAAGAATACATTTTTTTTCAAAAATAGTATGAAGAAAAATAACATAGAATTCCCTCAGGGCCAAAATGAGGTTAATTATCCTAAAAAAATCCATTATAGGTTAATGAAATTAGGTCATGCTCTACAAAAATGATAACCTCTTTTTTAATCATCATGGAGTTATGATAGTACATGTACAAGGGGAGTTCACACTCTTATACCATCAACCAACATGTTTGTTTGAAGAAATACAAAAATGTGGATGTCTAAGGCTTATTTCATTATCCAAGTCTCCTCTAAAAAAGATAGTGTTTATTTTTTTATTTTATTAAAAAAGTTAAGAACCTCTTTCCCAAACTTAAAAACAAGGATAAATAGATTATGTCGTGGAAATATTCCAATGCTGGTATCACTATTTTCTTATGAGATATGAATGGCACATTACCTTAGTCGAGAAAAATGACACAAATTTAAAAAAAAAGCTTAGTATGTTAGTCAATTACTCTAATTTCATTTCATTAAAGGTTTACAATAAGGGACAATCAAGATTTTGCACCTTATTTCATGATGTTCAATATATTTATTTAAAAGAAAAATTTTATTAACTTTAAAGTAGACACTCGCAACAAACACAATATTTCTGTAAAGCCTTACTCTTTAAATCATTAGCTCTATTGTTATGATAAATAACCTTAATTGACAACACAAAGAAAAAATATATAAAAGAGATAAATGATCATCGACATCAAACAAAGTATTTCTTTAAAACTCTACTCTCTATAGAAATATAGAAATTATTAACTTCATTATTATGATAAATACCTTTAATTAGGGACTCACCAAGAATAGAAATATTAATAGGAAATTTGTCTTACATTACTAAATGATTTTATTTAATTAAAAAAACAAACTTGAATCCTCAAAAAGATATTATGATGTGTTTAGTCTTAAAAAATATACTAATTATGATTTGTTTTATCATATTACGATAACTTAGATATTAGACTTCCTACAATGTAAGAATGACAAAGTTGAGTTGAATATAAATCCTCTTTTTACATAGATATAGATATTTATAAAAAAAAATCTTCAATAAAATCATAACTTAAATATTAGACTTGCTACAATGTAGGTTGATGGGGGAGGGTGAAATTCACTTAACTTAAATATTAGACTCGCTATAATGTAGATTGATGAGGGAGGGTGAAATTCACTTATGTTATTAGCTTAAATATTAGACTTAATACAATTCAGGTTAATGAGGGAGGGTGAAATTCACTTATGTTATGTTATTATGATTAGTTTTTTAATAAATTCAAAAAAAATATTATTATTTTTATAAAAGTTAAAAGTAATTATTTTTATAAATTATTTATATTAACTATTATGCTATGTTATTATGATTTGTTTTTTAATAAATTCAAAAAAAATATAATTATTTTCATAAAAGTTAAAAGTAATTATTTTTATAAATTATTTATATTAATTATGATAAAAAGGTGTTGAATTCTTTTAAAAAAATATTATTATTTTCATAAAAGTTAAAAGTAATTATTTTTATAAATTATTTATATTAATTATTATGCTATGTTATTATGATTTGTTTTTTAATAAATTAAAAAATATATAATTATTTTCATAAAAGTTAAAAATAATTATTTTTATAAATTATTTATATTAATTATGATAAAAAGGTGTTGAATTCCTTTAAAAAAATATTATTATTTTCATAAAAGTTAAAAGTAATTATTTTTATAAATTATTTCTATTAATCATGATGAAAAGGTGTTGAATTCCATTAAAAAAGATGCAAACTTATTTTAAGGCACGGGAGACCATAAGGATGAGGTTGCAATATAAAAATTATAAAAAGCCTAAAAGTGATATGGATCTTCTCCATAATTCTCAAACATATATCATCAATATTTGGGGAGCTTTCACATAAGTTAAATATAATATTAATTACTTTTAATTGGAATCTATTATAAATTCCATTATCAAATGTGGTCTATTATAAATTCCATTATCAAATGTGGTCTATTATAAATGGTACATTATTGCACAATCCCACATTGAAATCATACTTTTGAAAAGAGTCCATACATCTTCCTCACGGATGAATATACATTTTTTATATTTTCAATGGGCAGCCGCCTTTGCGAGCATCGTTATCCAAAAATCCATAGAATATTATATATTTTGCAAGGGCTAGTTTATGGAAATATGGTTTCTATATTTTATTAGATTTGATTTCTTTTTAATAAAATCCCATATTATACAGGTAGAGAAATTTCCAATAATTTAACAAAAGTTATAGATTTAAATGGGAGACAGTATATACATTTTCATAATCCTTAAAACTTCACTTTTTATTCACAAAAAATTGTGAAAAAATCTACAACTAATATTATTAAATTTATAAAGCTACATAATACAAAAATACTTTAATATATATATATATATATATTAATAAATTACTAATAGATAATAATAAAATTTTCAAACCATCCTCTTAACATCCTCCTTATTTTGCCAATGGTTACTCATTTATTTGGGTTTCTCTCTACCTTTGGTTTGATGTATTATGGGTTGTGTATCATCAACCAATTTTGCAGTTTATATTATTGTCTCAGCAACGTCTTTTCTTAAGGCATGCGACAGATTAAGGTAGGGATGTCCATTGTCACCATATCTCTTCATTTTGGTTGCCAAAGACCTTAGTTGATCAATTCTAGATGTTATAAGTAAACGACATTTGCATGGAGTATTGTTCAAGAGAAATGTGTCTCTTTCACATCTTTCACGAGAAATGTAATTATATTTTGTAATGGTCCAGGGAGAGATGGGTACATTATCAATGGTATTCTTCACCTTTTATGTAGTGTCGCATAGATGGAAGTTAATGAAAGCAAATATGATCTTGACATTGTTAATCTCTCTAATGAACAAACTACTTCCTTCTATATACATTTTCCTTTTCAAAGTCAAAGCTTAGATTGTGGCATCAGGTATCTGGGCTTTATTATCAAACACAACTATTATTTAAAAAAAGAATGGTTTTAGCTAGTTAAAAAAGTGGAAAGAATAATTACTTTCTTGTGTAATAAGTGGCTTTCTTATGGTGAAAGGCCAATCCTTGTTAAATATGTTCTCGAAGCTATCCCTGTTTTTTAGGACAAAAAAAATACTAAATAGCTATGGAAAACTATTACAAAGTGAAAGGAGAGATAACAAACCCTGGAAATCCCAGGATTAATGATCTATTGTCAAGAAATCAATTGAGAAATAAGGAAGAAGAGGCACCTAAATATGAATGGTTGTCCTAAAGCTTGCTTTCATGCTTGATTCCCATTGTGATCCAACCAAAGAACTACAACTTGCACACAAAGTAAATAACGCCCTTCTCAAATATGATGACTAGATAATAAAATGAATCATACAACAATTGAGATATGTCATCAATTGATCTTAACCAATATATCAAGAAAATTGTTCCTTCAAACCAACATGCATCACATACAATTATCCATTAAATATCATAGTTAGTGGAGGGGTGGAGGGGGGCAGGGGGGAGGAGCATCTATTTTATTAACAATAAACAAACAATTACAATTACCTGATCTTTCCAACAACTCCTTTCAGAAACATAGACTAGTTCCCTCTACACCTGAGCCACTAATTATTCACCTTCCATACCTTTGATCTTCACCTTGAAGAATATGGAGAGATAAGATATGGATTTGAACTTCAACACTCAAGAGATGAACAAATGTAGAAACAAGGGTTCATGTGGCAAGAGAGAACATAAAAACTCAGAATCTCTAGGACAATTTCTCTAGCATAAGAATAACAATGTAATTTCAGTCCCTCATCTCTCCCATGAAGGATTTATACATGGTTTGAGATAATAAGACGGTGCTTCTAAGGTTGTACAACTCAGAAACAACTGCTTCAACTATTCAAATTATGAAATTCGATAAATTTTGTCTTTTGCATAATTTCAAGATACATACTGCTTTACTAAAGGGAAAGAGTGTGTCATGCACCTTTCTCCAAGGGAATGAGTGTGTACCCTTCAAATCCAAGTTGTTTAGTGTATTTTGGGTTGGAGTGAAATATCATTGATTGCTAATGTGGACCCTTATGTGTTGGAATTATTGTCATTGATGTCAAATGATTAATATTGTCATTAATGTCATATTATGTCATTACATTGAACATGTTGTTATTAATGTTATGCTAAGGAATTTTCAAGCAAGGGGGAGCATCTCTATATTGATTTATATATAGGTTTACAATTATATTACAAAATGAGTGCATGTGAAAAAGTAAAATGTGAAATGTTGGTTTCAAACCCATGGGTTTGGAAGCCTGTGGTATTTTCCCATGGTATTTGGAAAAGTGAAATAGAAAAGGGAATTACAATTTTTTAATTAATTGGTGCCGTGTCTTTTGGAATGAACATGTCTCTTCATGAAGGTTTATGAAAAACCATAAAAAGAGAAAGCATTGAGAGAAATTGTGTGTGTGAAAAATGTGGTATAATATTGAACAAGTGGATGAGAAAAGATTGAATATCATTCCAAAAGGGAAGAGTTGCAAAATTAGTTTCAGGTCATCTTGGCATTTTCATGATAACTTATTTTCTGGGATGTTTTAGATTGTGAAATTTTGAGGATATGGAGGCGATATCTTTCGGTACATGTCAAAATTTCAGATTTTGGTTTGCTATACTTTTTGAGATATGACCTATGGAATTTATGGTTTTTGAATTGTCCTGAAATCAGTTTCAAACATGTAAGTTTGGAATTTTCTCTACAACTTATTTTCTAGGACTTTTCAAATTGTAAAATTTTCAGGGATTTGAGGAGACATACATAAGTACTTCACGTAAACATTTCAAACTTTGGTTCACTATAATTTATGGTATATACCTTGTGGAATTTAGTGTTTCTAAATGGTCTTGAACTTAATTTCAAACAGGTCAGCTTGGCATCTTCTCTCTAACTTGTTTCTTGAGATTTTTTAGACTATGAAATTTTCAAGAATCTAAGGAGACATACCGAATTAACTTAGGTAAAAATTTCAAAATTAGATTTTCAAAATTGGATATGTGGCATGCTGTACAAGTTCGTACTTGGGAAGAGACAAAACACAACAAGCTTTGGGAAAGCTACCATCAATTTCATTTGGAAATTCAAATTTTGGGAAAACCTGGTGAAAGAAGAAGTAACAAGAAGAATTAGTAAAGGTAATATTAATGTTATCAAGTTTTGAAGAATTTATATGTACTAAAGTATAAATTGTAACTTAAATGTTGGTGCTGCTCAAACAAAGAGATTGGTGTCTCTTACTAAGTTGGTTCTTAGTGGTGGCAAATTGTGTCTACAAAGATCTATAAGACTAGGTTTGTTTCTACCAAGGTTTATGATTGGTGTCTCTAGTAGGTTGGTGCCTACAAATATATGTAACCTTAGGTTGGTGCCTAGAAATATTTGTAACCTTAGGTTGTTGCCTACAAATATTTGTAAAGAGAAGTTTTGTGGTTTTCTCTCAAATGTGTTTTCACCTAAATCTCGTTTTAAATGTTCCGCAGTTAATAGATCTCATATGTGATTTTTTTTTATGATTGAAGAATGTTTGAAAAAGTAAAAAATTGTTTTATCCTAACTCAACCCACACAATATAAGTGTTTTCCCAACATTATGTGCGATTAAGGTCCTTTAGTTACTATTAGGGACTCTTTAGATGACATTAGGCACATTTGGAGGTTGATTAGGGATACTTGGATACCATTAGGGTCTCTCATATGGCATTAGGTTCATTTGGGTGCCATTAGGTTCAATGGGTTCTCATTTGGAATTTTAAAGTGCCAAATAGTGTTATAACAAATGTCCCCTAATATATGAGGTCAGAAGGGGAGTTGATGACTGAAATAAATTATAAATCACATAAATAAACATCGAGTGGGATTAGGTAGAGGTTTCCATATGCATCCCATAAAAGTACTTGCAACACATACCGATGTATCAAATGACTGTCTTCCCTAAGGCAGACATACCCATGCTCAGGTGTAAACAAGGATGGATGCAAAATCAAGTACACTACAAATCCATGAGTATAAGATATTGGATCATGGCCATGAAAATATAGACAATGGATCCATGTCAAAATTAGGTCATATCCATGAGAAAATAAAAGGTGGATCTATGTCTCAATGTTCATCAAGAGAACAACTAGAACTAATATAAGGATGACCTAATTCTCCATAAAGTATTGATGTCATACAAAGTGTGGGATGGTCTTGCACAAACCAGGAAACAATAAATGATCCAAATTGTCATCTTTTACAAATCCTTAACATGCAAATAAATGATACAAAGTCGAACATGGAGGATACCATTGATTACTAGTCATTGAGGTATATCATTAATAAATGTGAGAAAAATCACCAATGATGATAATGGATGTCAAGGTACTCAGTACATTATAGAAAGTGTTAATAGATGTTTTTTCATTGAACACGTGTAAAATATGCCAATCAGGGGTCATTTATGTATTTATAATGTCAATAGAGAGGGAACTTGCCGTTGATGACTACAAGTACCAATTTACTAGAAAGGTCTCTAAATCCCTCCCCCGGAGAAAAAAGAGTTGATTTTCATAGGAAGATATCCATTTGAAGAGAGACATTAGGGTATCCCCTACCAACCAACATGAACGTCGAACAAGAATTGATTATTTTTTAAATCTCTAAGACAAAAAAATTGTACGAATGCCACCAAATATGTCTCTCGCATGCACAAGATGAGACTAGCACATGAAAACAACCCTATGAGAAAAAAACAATAATAAATTTTTTTAGCAAAGACAAGGAATTCCACCAATGATGGAAATGGAATCCAATGTATAACATGAATCCCAAATTGTGAATATAGGTCTTGTTGTTGAACATTTGGAAAACCACTAAATTAGTGACCAATTATGAGATGTCACCTATTGAGTGCAAGGTAACTTACCAATGATGGAAGTAGGTTAAGGGTGCTAATGAATCTAGGTTAATCTCTCGGAGCAACATGTCATAGTTGATTAGAAATAACCCACAATGAGAATTCAATGGTGGCCTTCTACAAAAGCACGAATCAAACATTGGTTGTAATGATGACATTGATAGAAACTTGATAATAGGGAAGGATGAAATGAATAGTCAAAGAAACTAAGGAATGGATGACACAGGCTAAATACAACCCTTGAATAGTAGTATGACACAATGGTGACCTGGGAAGCATTTGACACAAAGGGAGCAATGATATAAATCTGCAAAGCAAGATGCAATAACATATTTTCCATAGTATCCTTTTTTGGATTCCATCATGGTTCTTTCAAACGAGCATAAGCACTGCTACTAGGGTTTGCCGAAGATGAGCTCTGCTGGAGGAGGATCGCCTCCTCCCCCTCCGCTGTCCGTTGAAGAAGCTCCCTTCGCTCGACTAGTTAACGAGAATGGGAAGAAGGTGGACTCTGCTCCGCCACCGAAGTTTGTCAAGAAATTGGAAGCCATTCCTGAGATCGAACTTCCGCCAGAGAAGCCCATTCACCTGGCCATCTCCCTTGCAGATCGAGCCCTTATTGGGCAGTTTACGGGCCTGTGGCCATCTCCTCGCTCCACGGAAGCCTGGATTCAGAATAACTGGCGACCTCTGATCTCTCAAGGAGTCACAAGCTATGCGATTGGACGAGGGTATTTCCTGTTTGATTTCGTCTCAAAAGTTGATAGGGACCTGATTTTCAGAAGTGGTCCATATTTTATGGGCCCTCAGGGCTTGTATCTGAACCATTGGACTCCTGACTTCGACCCTGCTCTGGATGTCCCCAAAGAAGTCCCAGTTTGGGTGCGTTTACCTAATCTTCCTATGCATTGCTGGGGCGAAGAATCTCTCTGTTCTATAGGAAATGGCCTGGGAAAATATATTGACAAAGCTGATCCAAAGGGTCAATATTCCTTTGCTCGTATCTATGTGGAAGTAGATCTAGAGGCGGGTCTACCTGAAGCTGTAAAACTCACAATCAAAGGGTGGCAACATTTCCAGCAACTTGACCATGAACAACTACCCTTCAAGTGCAGACATTGCCATGAATATGGCCATTTCCAAAGGAACTGTCCAAAACTCCAAAAATCAGAAACAGAGAAGGCCCCTGAAGAAGGTTGGCAGCAAGCCAAGAAGCAAAAAGAAAACCCTAGAAGAAAGGGACCTAAGGGAATCCCTCTGGCTGGCCGCCTGAAGGACCCCTCCTCCGCGGCACTGGAAACTTCGAAAGCCCAAGAAAGCATACCAAAATCTAGATCTGGAAATAGCTTCGCTATCCTTGGAGAACAGGAACCACTGGTCAAACCAATCGAAGAAGGGGAAATATCTCCCACGTACTCCTCCTCCCTGGCCAAAAGAGGTGAAATCAGAACAGCTGAAAACCCGAATGTAGAAATAGAAGCAGTCAACCCATCTAAGGAAGATTTGCAGCAAGATTTTGCTATTGATGGAGGCATAGAGGAAGAGGGAACGGATGAGGATGATCTTGACCCTATGAAACTCACTAAAAAGGACCGTGGAGGAAGGAAAACGGATAGGGAAAGAAGGGAAGTCGCCATTTATCGGGATCAGTTAGCCGAAGTTCAAACTACCCTGGAAAAACATCTCAATCCAAGAAATACCAGACAACAAGGTAATGCCTCAAAAGGGGCAACCACCACCTCCAAAGGTAAGTAATGCAGATCGTCTCCTAGAATTGTAGGGGGTTAGGAAGCAAATCGAAAGTGTTATCAATGAAAGATCTAATCAAAATCTCGAAACCCTACATCCTCCTGGTCCAAGAGATAAAAATGGAAGAGCATGCCTTCCTCCAGGCAGCTCCTTCTTTCTGGTATCACGCGAAATGCATAGCGGTTAGCTCCAGAGGAGTGTCTGGAGGCATTGCAATGCTCTGGGATCCCTCTAAGGTTGAAATTGTAAGTCAAGCTACATCTCCTCAATGGATTTTCACTGAAATTCTCTTTAAATATGAAAATCTACGTCTAAGTCTTTTTAATGTCTACGCCCCTATTGTTGTTTCCGAGAAGCAAACTTGTTGGACTAATCTGAATGATCATATGATCACTTCACATCTAGATAATTTTGTCATTGCGGGGGATCTGAATCTTACCCTCTCCTCTGAGTAAAAATGAGGGGGTAATATTGTTAGAGACCCTGCCAGAGAATGGGTGGAAGACATCATCTCGGATTGGGACTTGGAAGATATCAAACCTATCAAAGGGAAATTTACTTGGACAAATAAAAGGTTAGGTCCAGGCCACATAGCAGCAAGGCTGGATAGGTTCCTGGTTCAACAATCTCTACATGTTCAAGGGTTTGATCCAACCTCTGCCATTCTGTCTTTTAGTGCTTCGGATCATAAGCCGATTTCACTCTCCTTTGTCAAAGACCAGAATTTGGGTCCCATTCCTTTCAGGTTTAATCCCGCCTGGATCCCAATGGAAGGATTTTTGGACATTGTGGTAGCAGCCTAGAAAACTAATATTAGAGGGTCTCCCTTCTATGTGTGGGAAGAAAAGCTGAGGACTGTAAAAAAGGCCCTTAAAGAATGGGCGAAACTTCTCAAGTCTCCCAAGAAGCAAAGGATGGAAGCGGAGAAAGCTCTGGAGGATCACCATTTCAGTAATGAAGGGAGCCTCTCTCAAGCCTCTCTGGATAAAGAAGTATCTCTACATAACAAGCTCCATGAAGCATGTAGGCTTGAAGAAAACTGTTGGAAAATAAAATCAAGAAACACGTGGCTCCAAGAAGGGGACAAAAATACAAAGTTTTTTCACAAACAAGCAGAGATTAGAAAACATTTTAAAACTGTCACTAAGATCGATCATTTGGGGAAGCAGATATCTGATTTTGATGAAATTAAAAAAGCAGCTCATGATCATTTCCAGGATATTTACACGGAAACTTCCCCCAGGATGGATTTCAATCATTCTGATTTTCTGGATAATATCCCACTCCTTGTTTCTGATCATTTGAACCATCTGCTCCTTCGGCCAGTCTCCCTTGAAGAAATTAAAATTGTTGTAGACTGCATGAGTCCTGATAAGGCCCCTCGACCGGATGGATTCACTGCCAGATTTCTCACTTCCTGTTGGCCCATCATTCAGTCTGGTCTGTTTCGGATGGTCAATAAATCCCAGTCCTGTTTCAAATTAGGAGGAGGAACCAATTCTTCTTTTCTAGCCCTCATCCCCAAAGAAAAAGGAGCCACCTCTTACTCCCGCTTTCGTCCTATCTCCCTCTGCAATATTGGTTATAAGGTTATCACCAAAGTCTTAGCTATTAGACTGAAAGCTGTCCTTCCTCTCATTATTCTTGAGAATCAAGGAGGGTTTATCAAAGGCAGGCAAATATCTGACAACATCATCTTAGTTCAAGAAGCCATCCACTCAAGCGTGGCAAGAAAAGAAAAAGGTATGGTTATTAAACTGGATTTAACTAACGCCTTTGATAGAGTTTGCCATGGTTTTCTGTTTCAGGTCATGACCAGGTTTGGCTTTGGTCCAAGCTTGATCTCTTGGATCAAAGCCTGTATTAGCACTCCTTGGATTGCCCCTCTGGTTAATGGGAGAGCAACAGATTTCTTTCAAGCTTCTCGTGGTCTCCGTCAAGGATGCCCTCTTTCCCCCTTGCTTTATTCTATTCAAGCGGCCTCCCTTAGCTTTCTTTTAGAGCACTATAGAGTACATGAAGATCTACTTGGGCTAAGGATTGTGCGTGGGGTTAAAGAAGTTAATCACACACAATTTGTAGATGACACTCTCCTTCTGAGCGGAGCGAGCCCAACCACAGCAAGGAAGTTCAAAGAGGTGCTTGATAATTATTAGGACATCTCTAGAAGCAAAATCAACTACTCCAAAAGCCAAATTTACAGCTGGAACTGTTCCCCAATTGAGCTGCAATCTTTATCCCGTATCATGAAGATAGAAGGGAAGCATCATTGGACTAAATTTAAATACCTTGGAGTTCCAATTTTCAAGGACAAACCCAAAGTCTCCAGTTGGGAACCGCTGATTGAAAAATTGAACTCGAAAATGAAGGCATGGGGAGCCTCATGGCTAAATCTAGTAGGGAAATCAGTGCTTATCAATTCAGTCCTTGCAAGCATGCCTGTCTTTCAATGTTCTTTGCTTTTGGCACCTATAACTGTTCTAAAGAAGATTGAAGCCCTTCTCCGGAGATTCCTTTGGAAAGGAGGGAAACAAAATGAAAATAGGCTCCCTCTGGTCAAATGGGAGAAAGTAACTACTCCTTATCTAGAAGGGGGACTGCATTTTCGAGATCTTAGAGCTCAAAATCTGGCCATGGGTGCTAAGCTTCTTTGGAATATGGTTTCAGGGAATTCCTCTTGGAGCAAACAGGTTTTATGGAAAAAATATTTCTCAGGGACTAGGCTCAGGTGCTTGGACCAGGGACCGAAGGTGGTCAAAGGATCCTCCCTGTTTGCACTTTGCTCTAAATCCCAATCCTTCTTCTCCGAGGGCCTTACGTGGATCCCAGGAAATGGGAAGAAAATTAGAATATGGGAGGACTCCATCTCAGGAAACCCCCCAATTGGAAATATGGAAGGATTGGATGGTATTCGGAGGTTCCTATCAAATCTCAAGATATCAAATCTTGAGGATATATCAAAATGGCATCCTGAAGGTCGACACAGTTGGATAGGATGGGACATCCCGGATTGCCCTCCCAATCTCGAAGACGAAAAAGATCTACTCCTCCTCTGCTTGAATGGGAAGTCTCCGGTTGCCAAGCATTTTAAAGATGTAAGGGGATGGGGATCAAAATATGGACATTACTCTGTCGCTGAAGGTTACATAAGCATCAAAGCAATTCCAAATGTTCCTAGAAATCCTGCAATCTGGAAGTACATCTGGTCAACCAAATCGCTCCCTAAAGTTGATCATTTTTCCTGGACTCTTGCACATAACAGTGTCCTCACTACTGAAGTCCTTCGGGGAAAAGGATGGGAAGGTCCGTCGCGTTTCCCTCTATGTTTCGCTGCAGAAGAGTCGTCCCCTCATCTGTTTATTTCTTGCCCCTTTGCCTCAGTTGTCTGGAATTTAGTGACCCTCCCCTGGCATTTTCCCTTGCATTTTGATGAGGTCTCTTCCCTCTTTTTTCGTTGGTCTTTGTCCTCCCCTGTAAGGACCCATGTGAAGGACCCTCTAGCCATTGCTTGGTTGACTCTTCCTAAATTTATCTGTTGGAAACTTTGGCTCGAGCGCAACAATCGGATTTTCAGAGGAATCCGATCCTCTCCGATCCAGGTGGTGGTTAAAATAAAAGCTTTGCTTGGGGATTTCATTAGGTCTCGCATTCCTCTTTGTTTCCATTCTCCTTTGTCTAGGGAGGAAGCCGTCTGGTTTCAAAGCTTGAACCCTGGTACTTTCGCTAGCCTTCCCCATAGACCTCCCATGCTGCAAAATTGGGAAATCAGGAAAGAGGGGGTGGATTTCGAACTCTGGTGTAAGGAGTTAGGAAAAAACCTATTGTGTTTTGATGGAGCTTCAAAATGTAACCCAGGGGAGGCAGGAGGGGGAGGGGTGCTCTTTGGCCCCGCAGGAGATCTGATTTTCACATATTCCTGGAATTTGGGAATTGAATCCAATAATATGGCGGAAGCTCTGGCCCTCTGGCAAGGCTTAAATCAAGCTCTCCTCCACGGTATTCAGGTCCTTACGGTTGTGGGGGATTCCAGGATGATTATTCATTGCATAAAATCTATGAACTTTCCCTCTTCTAATCTCCTTCGTCAAGCTCTCCGAAGAATCTCTTTGCTCATCCCTCTCTTCCGAGATATAGATTTCTTCCATGTCTTAAGAAAGAATAATGGACAAGCGGACAAAGCAGCAAATGAAGCTATACCCCTGGGTAAAGGGGTCCTTAAATTCAATGATGTGTTTAGTCTGTTTCCTATTCCTTAAACCCTTGGGATTGGACTCGAGGATGGTCGGATGGGTAATATGGAGAATGGGCCATAGGCCAAGTGTCATGCGCTCCTGCTGCCCAATGGTGGCCTCCTTCGATTGCGGCGTGGATTTCCCCGTCTTGAACATCTATTCACCCTCATTTATGCACATTAAAACCCACCATTTCGCACGCCTTGCTATCTCCAGGAGGATGTCGTCTCCGTCTTTGCTGATGATGGAGCGTACCAATATTTGTACTTCGGAGCAGGAGAATTTACGGAGCAATATTTCACAAAATATGAGGGGCTCTCTTAAGGCTATATTATGCAATCATCGCATCTCTCTTAGGCGTGCGGATCTTCCTCTCTCTGTTCAAACAGCTATGAGTTTTTCTGCTGGCAACGCTCTTTGGTTCGTTGGAATCATGTCTTGTTATGATGACGTTCAGGCTCCTAATCCTCAAGAGGTTTCCTCATTTGGCATTGAGAGCTGTTATTTAATGAATAGTACGGGTTCGGTTAATGGCACTCCTCGAAATCTGATGAAACGTCCTTCGGCATGCCCCAATTTATGGGTAAGTATGCTCCCTTTATTTCATATGAAAAATATAAGGACTATTAGATGCAATCTTCCTCGACTCGTTTCAAGAAGCAGAGCTTAGTTCTCTCTGAAGGTGGTTTCTCCCGGGTGGTGAAGGTCTCTGGAGCTCTGCATAACGCCTTCCCTGTGTTCCATCTCTCTGAAAAATAACCTGTGTATTTTGGGTGGTATGGCTGATTCTGGTGACTCGGCAACCTCCTCCCCAAATCCTTTGTTGGAATTGGAAGCAGAAGTCAGGGTCCTGCAACGTCGGGTTAGACGTAAAGGAAATTTTATGCAACAAATGGACGAACAAGGGGGGCGATGCCTCGAAAGAATTGATGAGGATATTGGTTGTATCCGCTCGGACTTCACGGCAGCTTTTGAGGCTCTGGAAGAGAAGGTCACGGTTGCTATTGAAAATATGGATCTCAGGCTGCAGAGTATGGAGATCACCCTGGCAAAACTTCGGGATGCTAAGAACTCAGGTCATGGCAAGAGTCAATTGGCCGCCAAATCGTCTTCTGGGGCAAGACACCGTTAATTCAAGTCTAGTTTCTGACTTCTCTCTGTTTAAGCTCTTTTGTTAAAAACTTTAAAGTCCTGGTTTTGCTAGTCACAGGCATATGTATTTAATGTTTGGAAGACGGTATGGCTTACTATATTTTTGGAGATGTAAACTCTTTGGTGGCCTTGCCACTGTTTTACTAATATAAAACCTATCCGTTTCTGTCAAAAAAAAAAAAAAAACATATTTTCCATAGTGTTTGGAAGAGTAACCAACTGGAATGGTACAAACTTAGCAAACATGGTTTAGATTCCTAAGGAAATACTAAGACCCAACTTGTTGGGAAGACTAAAAAAGGGTACTTTTTTCATGGGTGACATAATTGAGACTATTGCCACATCAAAAATGAAATTCTAAACTCTTTCCCCTTTCTCTTTTTTTTTCTTTGTAAATATTTGATTTTTTGTGTATTTTTCATATTAATCAATCCTAAAAGGGAATAAAATAATGCCATAATACAATGGAATAAATGGGAGTCACAAGGAATGCAATTGTGTTCCAAGCACATGGACCATACCTATGCAAAAAAATGCAAAAATGGTGTTAGGAAAGACATGGACACTCCTCAACATGTTTCTTCCAAAAATATAGTCTATAATGCAAATGCCATGGATGCAAGTGATGAGAACATGAATACAATGGAAGTATGGAAGATGCAATGGAGCATTAGGCATAAGTTTGCAAGTAGCAGTGAGAAAAGGAAAATTCATAATGAACAAAAAGAGGAGTCTTATAGGGAATGGATAGAAATATATGAGAAAGAGAGTATGAGGCTTCTTCTCAAAGTCATGGTAAGACTAAAAAGGTTCTCGAGCATATGATAAAAACTAAGCATGGGCGCTTGTTGACTATAGTGTCCCATGTTTGGTAGCCTCTTTTGTTGGATTGGTGTTAAATGCAGATAGAGAAGGCTATGCACCAATATCCAATAGGTTAGACCCTATGGAAAATTTAGGTGGGAAAAAATTTAAAAGCATCATAAAAGAGGGAAATCCTTAACCTATATGCAAGTTTTTGAATATACTTGACTATATATAACAATGTACAAAGCATGATTCCTAAACAGCCAGGAATCCAACTCAAAATCAGGTATCCAAGAATCTGCAATACCATGATTATATAAAAAAAATGAAATGAAAGATTTGATATGAGTCACTTAGCAGTATCTTCAACCTAAATGTCTTCCATGATATTCATTACTAAGGTAAAGTCTACTAGGGAATACTCAAGAAAATCAAGGACGTAGGACCTACAATCAATATTTTTTTTACTCATAAGGAAAATCCAAGATGAAATCAACAATGGAGTCCACAGGAAAAGAATCATCATCATAGGAGTCTAAATATTTCCTAAAAGAATCAAACTCAGCAGGAACAACAATTTTCAAATCAATGACAGAAACGAAGGACTCAGAAGTTCCAATGTTTAAGGATCCACTAACAGTGATATCATACTCAAAAGGTAAATCGGGGTTGGATTTGATTGCAAATGGGTCTAATCCAGGGAGACAATATTTAGAAAGGATGGAAATATCCAAAGGAATGTCATAATTATTTATATGCTATAGGTGGTATTTATCAGAGGGAATAATGTCATCCCAAATAGAATGTATGTATGTACATTCGCTTTGACCTATGGGGGATAGAATAGGATTCAATTCCCCCATTGGATAAACCGCCTTCTCAACTACTAGAACCAAGTCCCAAGAATAAGAGCATGAATGAAAAGGATATTTCTTAGTAGCAATTGGATGCATGGGATACACGGCCACATAATTCACTCATGGCAAGGTAGTGTCTACTGAAACACTAGAAACAAATAAAGGGGACACTTTGTCTAAGTTCAGGTAAAGGGGGGGTTATTAAAATAAAGTTAATTAATAGTGTCTATGCTTCCATTGTGACGGAAATGCACCACATGAAAGAGCATATATACCATAACATTAATAGAATATACATAATAGTTTCCAAAGATCATATTAAAGTCCAATGGGCCTTCCATTACAACAAAATCAACTAAGACTATATTCCCTCCTAATGAAATAAGAAATTGAGGAAGCAACCCCAAATGTTTATTAGATTTTCTATAAAAGGCTAGTAGTGGACTAGTAGCTGATGCAAGGTTGGGAGAGCCTAAACCTTTCCAAGCATAAACATATAAAATACTAACAAAGGCTCCATCATATACAATAAATTGAAAAACCATTTGAGATTAAACTTGAACCCTTATTTTAAAGGGAATAGAAGAAGGAAGGAAAGGCCCATATAGACTATTCCAATAAAAGGAAATGATCCTAAATATTGGTGGTGGCTCATATGAAGTGAAAAGAGCCCCTTCTTGTAGAGAAGGTTCTTAATTGGAAGTAAAGAAAACTTGAGTGATAGTGACATTACTCTCCAAAGGAAGAGTGGGAATGACTAAAGATTACATCAATTCATCCACTTCAATCTTGACACTCCCTGAGAGAAGAGTGGGATTGATCAAATATTGCATTAACTCGAACACTTTATCAACTAAAGGTTGAATGGGATGTTGGGAAACTATAGTTTTTCGAGAGTATAATATCCTTGAGATATGGATCACACTCTTTGTATCTATGGAATAGCAGGGCATGATAAATAAGTAATGTTATCTCCCTTACAAACCTTACAATGGGAACTTAGGATTGCGTCTTATTCATCTAGGTTTCTCAACAATATCAATACTCCCAACATGAATTGCGTTGGATGGTTGTCTACCCCTAGTGTGACCTATAATGGCTGGTTGCTTTCCCCTAGAATGACTTCCAACAATTGGTTTCATTCTCCCTTGTCTTCGCATCTACTTCTTTTTTTTTAACAGAAACTGGAAAAGGGTTAATATTATAAAAAAAGCTTTGCACAACCATTCATTACAAAAAGAAGAGCTTCAACCTGAGCTCTGAGAAGTTCTGAAGAGATGATATCAAAACTTGTTTCAAGCCAGTTCTATCAGAATTCCTATAATGCTTCCTAGAAAATTCAAAAGCAGAGGAGGGTTAAACCCTTGCAAACTGATAATTTAGCAATATACAAAAAAACATATAAACGTAAAGAGAGGGAAATTCATTCTTGAAACCCTTGCATACCCTGCACTTGCTGCTGAACCGAGGCTTCATCCATTGGCATCACATCTTCATCTGGGGACTCCTGGAAATGACTGCATTGGGTCATTTTTGCCATCTTTAGTACTTCTTCTTTGATGACGTCCATTGTTCCCATAATCTCAAACAAATTCTCTCCAATTCATCAATTCAAGAGTCCTGAAAAGCGAGCTGTTGGGAGATATATTTCATATCCTCAATGTTTCTTTATTTTCCTTGAGGCCAGCACAGGAAGCCTCGTAAACCCTCCTAATATAAATTTTAAAGTCTTCAACACTCGCCTTCAGATAGGCCATATCATCCATAATACCTGTCATTTCTCCAGGATGCTGGATGCTTTCAGAAAGCTCGACGAAATGCAGTGAGAGGGCAGTGGGTGAACTATGCTCCAACCTGTTTCCTTCCCCGCAATCCAAATACATAAGGTAAGGCCTCCCAAATAATCTCTGAGCTGTCGCGACCGAATTGCTGCATAAACCTTCCCTTCTGATTTGTCAAATTCCATATAAGGGGAAATCTTGTTTGTGCATGAACTGAGAGGGTTTGAGTCTTGGACAAGACTCCCCTTAAATGTTGCTTCTAGACACCTATTGTCAAGAGGCCAGGTGCGGATATGGACATACCCACACATCATCACTTCCATATTGGTTGGGGACTGCTCACTTGGGCGAAAATTCAAATGGAATAAATCCTTGTAGGTGGGGATAACAATCCTAGGGAATCATAATGATCTTTTGTAAACCATATCCATAGTTCACCTTTCCAAAACCAAGGTTTACACCTCTATTTGTAAGGTGATCAACTATTCCATTATTTTCTCTTAGGATGTGGAGGTAAATTACCTCATGAGAAATATTTAGGAGGCCAATTCTTTGGTGAATCCTTTTGCACCACGAGGACCCTTTGGTGTAACCATTCCTCATTTTTTGGATGAATTGTCTTGAATATCCAAACACCATTAGCTTGCTGATGTTTAACTTTGAGGATCTTTCCAAGCCATGAAGTAAAGTTATCCATTTGGCTACATTGTTGGATTTCTCCCCCAATCCCCAAGCATAAGAGCTGACGATTTTTCCTCCAGGATCATAGATAACCCCCCCCCACACACACACACACTTTCCTCCCCTGGGTTTCCTTTAGCTTCCCCATCAAAGAAAAAGGAGAAGCATTTCTGCGACATCCACCACTAATTGAATTCTACTTTGTTCTTTCTTATCTCCCAATCAGAGATGACCCTCTTTATCAAGAGCTGAGTAGTTTTCTTTTTTCACAAATTTTTGGCACCACAAGTCTTCCTTCAAGGTGATATCTTTTGAATTCAAGAGAGAGATTCCTTTAACTGTGAGTATTTCAATGATTAAGTTTATGGCCCTGAAAGCAGCTCTGTTATGATCAACCTTTTTTCCTTCAAATATACTTCTATTTCTTTCTATCCATATTTTCCAAGAGATGTTCATGGGAACCATTTCCCATATTCTATTAAGGGTGGGTTTTTTTGTGGATGTTGCTCAGGTAACATCTTTTCCAGTTTTATATCATTTCATCTACTTGTCCAGGAGGAGAATAGTTATCACACAGAGGAACAACGACAATCTCCCATAATTGCTTGAAAAAAGCGCAATCCAAAAAAAGATGTTGGGAATTTTACGAAGAAGCTTTGCAAAGCACACAATGAGAGGGGCCTTCTATCCCTTTTTTTAGAAGGTTATCAGCAGTGAGGATTTTTTTGTGAGCTTTAATACAGAATAAAAATTTAATCTTGGGAATGCAATCAAAATTCCATACCTTTGGCCAAAATTTGGACGCGGGCTTCCTGTTGTGGTTCTCCAAAGTGTTGTACCCTTCCTTGACAGTGTAATGTCTGGCGCGACCCCATCCTCGATTGTCTCTGATTCTGAAATGAATGAGATATTTCCCATTGAGATGCGATTGAAGTTAGGTGTACTCCTATAGAATATTTTTTGGAGGGGCTAAAGGAATCCATCCCTTCCATGCTCCTGAGATCTTCCATATAGAAATGTCCTTCAAGGTAAAAAAACCTGAGTTTTGCATCCATTCACGAATTCTTGCTAAATATGGATTAGATCAAAGATGGAGGGATCCAAGAATGTTATCTGTCCATATTTTAATTTTCTTCCCATTCCCTAGAATCCAATAAATATTGTCTCTAATTAGACCAACAGAGGCTTTGCATAAATTCCATATGTTGGTGCCTTTCCCACTTAACGAAAAATATACACTTCGCAATCTAGTTTTTCTAATGTATTTTTTCCTTATAACTTCTTTCCACCATTCCTTCTTACCAGATATCATTCTCCATATTAGTTTGTCTCCCATTGCTTTGTTCATTTGGTTGGGTTCTCTAATTCCAAGTCCTCTTTCTCTCTTGGCTTCCTTTACTATGTTCCAATTTACTAGATGGAATTTTTTACCTTGCGTTCTTCCTCCTTGCCAAAGAAATTTTATAATTTCAATGTTGATGTTGTTCATCACATTTTTTGGAGCCAAGATCATTACGCTTATAAAAACCGGTAGGATGAGAGAACTGAGTTTATCATAGTAACTTTACTTGCCAAATTTAGCCACCGCATTCCCCAAGACTAAATCTTGTTTTTTTATTTTTTGAGTGATAATATTCCGTGATGAAAAAATCGTGTTGTTCCCACTGATGGGTACTCCAAGATATGTAAAGGAATTACATTCGACATTTTATTTAACCCCAAGAGCCACTGCTATCTCCCTTAGAAGACTTGGATTACAGTTCCAACCATAGATATTTATCTTGCTTATATTGGTTTTCCCTCCAGTAGCCCAAAGATAGAGATCTAAAGTTCTTTTGAACTTCCTAGCTATTTGAACAGATGCATAACCCAACAGAATCGTATCGTCTGCGAATTGAGCATGATTTATTGGTTTAACTCCTCTATCTATGGTGATACCTTGAATGATTCCTTCTATCATTAATTTTCTAAGTCTCTTGCTTAGAGTGTCTTCCACAAGGATGTAGAGGAACGGGTACATAGGGAAACCTTGTCAAAGTCCCCTGGTGATACTGAAAAAGGAGGTGGACCTCCAATTTACAAGAGGGGCTATCCAAGGAGACCCAATGCAAGATTTGATCCATCTTATGAATTTTGCACAAAAACCATACTTTTCAAGAACCAAGTATATGAAGTCATGTCTCACCCGATCGAAGGCGTTGACAAGATCAAGTTTAATAACCATGTCTGTCTCTTTCCTTTTCTGACTGGAATGTATTGCCTCATGGATTAGCAATATGTTATCATATATTTTCCTTCCTGAGACAAAGCCTCCTTTATTAGCTGAGATTTCCCTTGGAAGATACTTCTTGATCCTTCCTCAAATATTTTTTGTCAGAATCTTGTAAGATTAGTTGCAAAGGGATATTGGGTGATATATGTTGATTGTGGAGGGATTTTTTTCTTTAGGAATAAGTTCTATAAAGGAGGAGTTTGTGGATACTCCTAAGCAATCCCTTATTCTCATCCAGTTCAACATTCTAATAAGGTATTTTTTTATAAAGGACCAACTTTTGCTATAGAAGTGGATTGAGAATCCATCAGGTCCTGGGGCTTTGTCTGGGTGTAGGGACCAGACTGATTTTCTTGCTTCCTCTTCAGATATTGTTTCACACAGAATGACGTTGTCTTCCTCTGAAATGATGGATGGCACATCTTCGCACATCTGGTCCATCTCTTCCATAGTCACCTCTTCTTCTTCATTGTAAATTTTTTTGAATAAATTCTTGATCTCTCTTTTTATATCTTGTTGCTCAGTGATTTTTCTTCCATTATCTTTGTCCAACTCTAAGATGGTATTTTTTCTCTACCTCTCTTTGCACTAGTTGTGAACAAAGGTTGTATTCCTGTCTCCTCTGGTTAACCATAAGCTTCTCGATCACATGTGCCATTCCTCTTCCTCTCTTCTGGCTAGATCTTGAATTTTCCTATCCAAATATTTTTCCTTTGCCAAGGTTTCTTTAGTGACTGTATTGTCTTCCATATTTTCTTGAAGTTGTTCCAAAGATGCTTGAGCTTCTTTCTTTTCCAGGAACTTTGTAGATGTCCGCTAAACAATTTTTCAGGGCCTGTTTAACATTTTTTAACTTCATTTCCAAAATATAACTTGGAGAACCTATAACATACTATTTCCAGGCCTCTCTAATTGTTGGAATATTCTCACCATCATCATTTGTATTTTCATGCATTGCATGCATTCATGCATACTGCATGCATCCATTCATCGGTATGGTAGCCTCCCAACACCTAGTCCTTATTTTTGGGCCCCTTGGACCCTGTTTTTGCTCAATATTAACCCTCCTCGCCATTGATGTGCCCCTGTTTTCATCACTGGAGTACAAGTGCGACCTCTTACACTGATTTAGGAGATCTATCAGTTAGTTCCATGATTTGGGGATCACTTCCTTGATTTGAGGAGTGATTACTCAATTAACTGACTGTAGCTCTTATATTGACTACTACAGAGACTAGAGTTGCTCTATTAAACCACTGGTAGCTATTATGTGCCCTCCTTGGAGTCTCCTTCCCTAGATTTGTGCTCACATGCATCAGTTAGACTCACATTGTCTTCTTTGACTATCGGTGGCCACTACACATGATTGGGAGATGGTTCCAATGCAATTCAAGCCATGCCTTGAGGAGAATTCGAATCACCTTGGATGATACCAAATTCATTCTATTGTACTCTCATAGTTTTTACAGCTTACAGCTGATTAATGTAACAAAAACAATTTACCACATTCTTTGAGTTTCATGTGTGAATTTTGATCATCTTCTGTCTATTATTCTCTACAATTATTTGAGTGAAATTGTGAGGTTTGTTCAAGCTAAAGTGATCTCCACCTGCGGAATTTCACATGGTATCAAAGCTTGTTACAGCTATTCGAGTTGCAACAGTTTATAGAACAATTGTTTTTAAGTGGAGCACCAGAAACCTCTGGATTTCCACAACAAATCCTGGTGCCATTGCATTGAATTCATTGGAGCAATCTAGTGGGGTCTAGCCAAGTGTGAAGGATCTAGATAAAAGTACTCATTGTCCTAAAGCAGTGTTCTTTAGATTCTGCAGCAAACCTCCAACCAAATTTCATTTTTTTTGCAGGTTAATTCCATCTTCAGAAGCACATTCAGTAGCTACTATGGATCTCAAACTCACCTCCTTAAACTATTTCGAATGGAAAGCAAAAATGGACATCTTCATGAAGAGAAAAAGTATCTACAGAGTGTTGAATGGGAAAACAGTCGAACCCACTGGTGCTACTAATAAATCCAAATATCTTGATAGACTTGATGAAGCAGTTGGACTGCTACTCCTTAGCATTTCTGATGATCTACACTTTCATGTCATTGGTATGAATACTCCCAAGGAGGTTTGGACCAAGCTAGAAACTCTGTTTGGGAAAAAGGATGATTTGAAAGGGCATCAACTAGAAAATGAGTTAATCTCTCTGAGCCCCAGCAGTTTCGACTCTATCAATGATTTCTTCACGAGGTTCAAAAACTTGGTTTCATAGCTGAAGTCATATGGAATTGAGAAAGAAGAGAAGCAACTTATCCTTGCCATTCTGTCAAAATTGGGTCCTGATTACTCAATTTTTGTCTCCACCTTCCAATCAGCGAAGCTATCCATTCTAAATTGGAAAATGCCCACTCATGAAGCTTTCATCCAGTCTCTCACAAAAGAGAAAGACAAATTGGTGCAAATGGGAGTGATCAAACCAAGGATGGATTCAGCTCTTGTAGTTACAGAAGGGAGGAATGTGAATGGCAGAGGGAAGAAAAAAGGTAAAGAGAAGAAGTCGAATGAGCAGAAGCCAATAGAGGCTCGCTATCAGTCAAAAGGGGCTTCAAATTCTAAGAGAGGAAAGCAAGGTCAAAAGAAGAAGACCAAATGTCCCTACTGTAACAAAGGATTCCATTCCGAGAGGGCTTGCATGAAGAAGACAATAGATCTAATGGCCCAAATACTTGAGAAAAACAACCTCCCAGTACCTGCAGGTGCTAGAAGGAAAGAAGATGACCCCAAATCTGAGGACAATGAGAGGTGCCATGCACTCATGGATGGTACTTCAAATGATTCCTCCTTCATCATTGATTCTGGAGCATCCAGGCACATGTTTGCTTTCAAGAACCTCTTCTCTGATTTTGAATCTACAATTGGACCTTCAATCTTGATGGGAAATGATTCTGAAGTCTCCTCCGATGGGATTGGAAGGATCAATAATGAGCATGGGTACTTCAGTGATGTACTCTATATTCCTACTCTTGCAGCAAATCTTCTTTTTGTCTACCAAATGACTCATATAGGAGTACCCAAGAAGGTCATCTTCACTCCTAATGAAGTCGAAATACAAGAGATCTCAACTGGAAACATCATTGCAAAAGGTATTGTTGATCATCATTTGAAACTCTATGAGTTTTCTCATTTCCTACCTTACTCAAAACAGAGTGCTCTTCTCACACATTCAAATGAAGAGAGCAGACTCTGGCATGAGAGATTTGGGCATCTCAACTACAAGTATTTGCAAGACATGCAAAATCAGAAAATGGTTGAAGGACTACCCAACATCAAATTTGCTAGAGGCACCTATAAAATTTGCTTGATTGACAAGCATCCAGAGCATAAGGTTGAGAAAGGGAAGGCTCACAGTAACACTTCAGGAAGTAAAAAAGAGTGATTTCTCTGTCCATTATCTTCCAAAACCTATGACATGGCTATGATCGCCTATGACATGAATATTTCCTATCATGGCCATTGTATCAAACTGTTGCATTGTATCGACATGTATCCACAGATATTATTGTATTATGACGAGTGGGCTACTCCTTTCAGTTGTGTCTCCATCACTCCACTTCTGAGGTTATAATGTATTTCAGCCATCGTAGTACCTTCTCTGACCTCACACATTAGGGGAATCTGTTACAATGTATTTTTCCACCTTGTGAGCATCAGCATTGGTTGGCCTTCAGTACTCATTTTATAGACTCAGATCCACATTTTATCCTCCAGGAACACACTTTTCCCTATTTTTGTTCCTGTATGCTAGATGTTATACCTTTGTTTATAGATATTAATGTTTCGATTATTAAAACAAATTCATAGAAAGTAGATTATGGATTTCGATTAGAGTTCAATCCAAAAATATGGTCGATTATGGGTTCAATCCAAGACACTCAAGTAATTACATTAAAGCGTAATGATATATATTATTGTGTTGAATAGGTGCATTCTACAACTTAGTAGAGGGAGATGTGTAAATCCTTCCGTGCTCATCTTATAGTTGACAAGTGTCCTTTATAAAAAATAATAAATATTATAAAAAATAACATGTCTACTCAAATTATATTTAAAATATTTAGAACAACATATATATAAAACAACACAAATTAGATAAATTAAAACCATAACTTCCTCAACATTTGGAGTCTAAAAATGGGTTTGCACCTTTAAGAGATTTGATCCCCACGCTTGATAGATTCCCTTTTAAGATGGATCTATACTGATTATAAAGAAAAATACAAACTACAGAATCTCAGACGCTTCCTGAATAAAACCACTGAAAAGTTCAGAACAAGCCATTAAATACTTATTCGAGAAAACCATTTATAAAAAAAGTATGCACAGATAAATTAAAACCATTAGTTTAGGCGAAAACCCATAGAGTTCAATTACACTTTATATAATTTAAAATATAAATGAAAACTTTAAAAATGTATAGTAATTAACAATCTAAAATAATAATATTTTGATCATATTTCAAAATATACTAAGATGGTATTTTTTCTCTGCCTCTCTTTGCACTGGTTGTGAGCAAAGGTTGTATTCCTGTATCCTCCCTTTAACCATAATCTTCTTGATCGCATGTGCCATTCCTCTTCCTCTCTTCTGGCTAGATCTTGAATTTTCCTATCCAAATCTTTTTCCTTTGCCAAGGTTTCTTTAGTGACTGTATTTTCTTCCATATTTTCTTGAAGTTGTTCCAAAGCTGCTTGAGCTTCTTTCTTTTCCATCCCAGGAACCTTGTAGATGTCTGCTTAACATTTTTCAGGGTCTATTTAACATTTTTTAACTTTGTCTCCCAAATATAACTTGGAGAACCTATAACATACTGTTTTCAGGCCTCTCTAATTGTTGGATTATTCTCACCATCATCATTTGTATTTACATGAATTGCATGCATGCATGCAGTCATCAATATGGTATCCTCCCAGCACCTAGTCCTTATTTTTGACCCCCCTGGATCCTGTTTCTGCTCAGTATTATCGCTCCTAGCCACTAATGTGCCCTTGTTTTCATCACTGGAGTACAAGTGCACCCTCTTCCACTGATTTAGGAGATCTATCAGTCAGTTCCATGATTTGGGGATCAATTCCTTGATTTGAGGACTGATTACTCAATTAACTAACTATAGCTCTTATATTTACTACTACAGAGACTACAGTTGCTCTACTTGACCAATGACAACTAGTATGCGCCCTCCTTGGAGTCTCCTTCCCTAGATTTGTGCTCACATGCATCAGTTAGACTCAGTTAGACTCACATTGGCTGATCTTTGACTATTGATGGCCACTACACCTGATTGGGATATGGTTCCAATGCAGTTCAAGCCATGCCTTGAGGAGAATTTGAATCACCTTGGATGATACTGAATTCATTCTATTGTACTCTCATATTTTTTCCAGCTTACAGCCGATGAATGTAACAACAGCAGTTTACCACATTCTTTGAGTTTCATGTGTGAATTTTGATCATCTTCTGTCTATTATTCTCTACAATTATTTGAGTGAAATTGTGAGGTTTTTTCAAGCTAAAGTGATCTCCACTTGTGGAATTTCACATGGTATCAGAGCTTGTTACAACTATTCGAGTTGCAGCAGTTTATTGAACAATTTTTTTTCAATAGAGCACCAAAAACCTCTGGATTTCCACAGCAAATCCTGGTGGCATTGCATTGAATTCACTGGAGCAATCTAGTGGGGTCTATCCAGGTGTGAATGATCCGGATAAAAGTTCTCACTGTCCTAAAGTAGTGTTCTTTAGATTCTGCAACAAACCTCCAATCAAATTTCATTGTTTTTGCAAGTCAATTCCATCTTCAGAAGCACATTCAGTAGCTACTATGGATATCAAACTCACCTCCTTAAACTATTTCGAATGGAAAGCAAAAATGGACATCTTCATGAAGAGCAAAAGTCTCTCCAAAGTGTTGAATGGGGCAGCAGTCGAACCCACTGGTACTACTGAGAAATCCAAATATCTTGATAGAATTGATGAAGCAGTTGGACTGCTACTCCTTATCATTTCTGATGATCTACACTTTCATGTCATTGGTATGAATACTCCCAAGGAGGTTTGGACCAAGCTCGAAACTCTGTTTGGGCAACAGGATGATTTGAAAAGGCATCAACTGGAAAATGAGTTAATCTCTTTGAGCCCCAGCAGTTTCATCTCTATCAATGAGTTCTTCACATGGTTCAAAAACTTGGTTTCACAGCTGAAGTCATATGGAATTGAGAAAGAAGAGAAGCAGCTTATCCTTGCCATTCTGTCAAAATTGGGTCCTGATTACTCAGTTTTTGTCCCCACCTTCCAATCAGCGAAGCTATCCATTCCAAATTGGAAAATGCCCATTCTTGAAGCCTTCATCCAGTCTCTCACAAAAGAGAAAGACAAACTAGTGCAAATGGGAGTGATCAAACCAAGGATGGATTCAGCTCTTGCAGTTACAGAAGGGAGGAATGTGAATGGCAGAGGGAAGAAAAAAGGTAAAGAGAAGAAGTCGAATGAGCAGAAGCCAAGAGAGGCTCCCTATCAGTTAGAAGGGGCTTTGAATTCTAAGAGAGTCAAGCAAGGTCAAAAGGAGAAGACCAAATGTCCCTACTGTAACAAAGGATTCCATCCTGAGAGTGCTTGCATGAAGAAGACAATAGATCTAATGTCCCAACTACTTGAGAAAAACAACCTCCCAATACGTGCAGGTGCTAGAAGGAAATAAGTTGACCCCATATTTGAGGACAAGGAGAGGTTCCATGCACTCATGGATGGTACTTCAACTGATTCCTCCTTCATCATTGATTCTGGAGCATGCAAGCACATGTCTACTTGCAAAAATCTCTTCTGATTTCGAATCTACAATTGGACCTTCAATCTTGATGGGAAATGATTCTAAAGTCTCCTCTTAGCGGATTGAAAGGATCAATATTGAGAATGGGTACTTCAGTGATGTACTCTATGTTCCTACTCTTGCAGCAAATCTTCTTTCTGTCTACCAAATGACTCATACAGGAGTACCCAAAAAGGTCATCTTCACTCCTAATGAAGTCGAAATACAAGAGATCTCAACTGGAAACATCATTGCAAAAGGTATTGATGATCATCATTCGAAACTCTATGAGTTTTCTCAATTCCTACCTTACTCAAAACATAGTGCTCTTATCACACATTCAAATGAAGAGAGCAGACTCTGTCATGAGAGATTTGGGCATCTCAACTACAAGTATTTGCAAGACATGCAAAATCAGAAAATGGTTGAAGGACTACCCAACATCAAATTTGTTAGAAGCACTTGTAAAAGTTGCTTGATTGACAAGCATCCAGAGCATAAGCTTGAGAAAGGGAAGGCTCACAGTAACACTTCAGGAAGTAAAAAAGAAGGAATGCTAGATCCAGATCCATAAGAACCTGAAAATCTAACACCTAAAGATCCAATTCCTCTTTTTAGATGGGATACCACCACTCCTGTATCCACCAATGAGTCCACACTCTTATACCATCAACCAACATGCTTATTTGAAATGCTAAAAAAATCTACATGCTTAAGGCTTATTTTACTATGCATGTCTCCATAAAAAATTAGAGTTGAATTTTTTATTTTATTGAAAGAGTTAAGAACCTATTTCCCATACTTAAAGGTGAGGATATATAGATTGTGTGGTGGAAATATGCCAGTGCTTTTACCGTTTTTTTAATGGGATATAAGTGGCACATCACCTTAGTTTGGAAAAATGGCACAAATTTGTTTAAGAGAGGTTTGAATGGGTTAGTTAATTATTTTAATTTATTCACTTTACTAAATGTAAGTTTTTGCAATTTCGTTAAGCTAACAAAATTTATGATGTTAATTAAAAGAAAATCTCCATAATTTCATAATGTTCAATATGTTTAGTTAAAAGAATATCTCCATTTTCTTTACAGTGAGCACTCACATCAAACAAAATATTTATTTAAAACCTCCAAACTTGGATTTTCAGATAACTCGGATTTGTTTTGTCATATTCTGATAACTTAGATATTAGACTTATTATAATGTGATATTGACAAAGCAAAGTTCAATGGAAATCCTCTTATATGTTGATAACTTAGATATTATACTTATTATAATGTGATATTGATAAAGCAAAGTTCAATGGAAATCCTCTTATATGTACATATGGATCTTTATGTAAGAAACAAATTGAAATTTTCAATAAAATAATAATTTAATTTGTTTTGTCTGATAACTTAGATATTAGATTTATTATAATGTAATATTGATAAAGCAAAGTTAAATGGAAATTTTCTTATACGTAAATATGAATCTTTATCTAATAAACAAATTGAAATTTTCAATAAAATAATAATTTAAAAATTAGACTTGCTACAATGTAGCTTGATCAAAGAGAGTGGAATTATGATTGGTCTTATCTCAAGTTAAAAAAATTATTTTGAAGAATTTTTATTTTAATAAATTATTTATATTAATCATGATGAAAAAGTGTTGAATTCCCTGAAAAGAGATGCAAACTTATTTTAAGGCATGGGAGACCATAAGGATGGGGTTGAATATAAAACTTAAGTCTAAAGTGATGTATGCCCATCTTCTCCATAAATTTGAAACGTATATTACCAATTTTTTAAATCTTTGGGAAGCTTTCACATGATTTAAATATAATATTAGCTACTTTCAATTGCAATGTATTATAATTCCATTACCAAATGTGGTATGTATAAATGGAACATTATTGCACAATCCCACATTGAAATCAAACTTTTAGAAAGAGTCCATAGATCTTCCTCACTGATGGACACATCTTTTATATTCTCAATGGGCAGCCGCCTTTGCAAGCATCGTTATCCAAAAATCTATAAAATCTCTCTCTATACATGAAGGTTTAGTTTACGAAATAATGGTTTATATAATTTATTGAATTTGATTTATTTTTATTAAAATTGATATTTCTATAGATTAATTAATAATTTGTATATCAACATGAGGACAAACTCATCTTAACATATTTTTAAGTCGAAGTCTAGAAGCAAAGAGAGTAGATACTTTAATTATTTTGAAATTCAAAAATTTTAATTATTTTGAAATTCAAAAATTTATGTTTGAAATGCATATCAAACCTAAATTTAGATACTATGATGTTTATAGAGTCTAATTTTAAGGAGAAAATCTTAAGGAAATTAAGAAACTTTAACTTGTGACGTTACCAATTTTGAACCAGAGATCTTATGTTTAATTTGTGACCACTTAAATTAATCCTTATAACTTCACTTTAATTCATTTATAAAAAAAATTATATACCTAATATCATTACAATTATAAATTTACATAATACAATTTTTTTAAGATTTTGGACTTTACTATGAGTTTGGGTAGAAAAATGGTAATTTTTTTTAGGTAAAATCCAAATTTGGAAGTGTTTAAATTGTGTTTTTGAATCCATAAATAAATTCAGCACCTTCAAATACCCCCATGGCACCCAAATTATGCAATTTCTATAGCTAATATATATGATTTTAAGATTTTTTAAAGATTTCTAACTAGACTTCTAACAAAATAAGATGGACAATATACTCATAAAAGATTGAAAACATAGAATATTTAGAATACATCAATATTAATTATCAATACACAAAAAATTTAAAATCATCCTCTTTAATTCAAATGACATCCTCTTCAATTTCTCTAGCTAACATTTTACAAACAAACATATCACCTAAATCATCCAAAACAAATCTGAAGCATATCACCCAAGGTCCAAAGCATATCACCCAAGGGATATCTCAAACATATCTCCTGAACTAGTCATTAATTTATGTTCAATTTTTTCATTACGATTGTCTTCCCTTTCCTTTAACAAAGAAGATAAATTGTTTCAAAATTTTAATATTTAATTAAAAAATCCAAAATATTTGGATTTGAGTATGTGGATTTATGAAATCCTATAAATAATGTATAATGTTTATTTATAATATTTTTTACGGTGTATATGGATTAAGCATAAATATTTTAAATTATATTAAATTTAATAAATTATAATTTTATTAAATTTTTAATTAAAATAGTTTGTAAAACGATTATAAATATTATATTTTGAAAAGTTTAATATAAAAAACAATCGTTACTAATTTACTTCCAAATAAGTTCATGACCTTTAACCATTACCAAGGAAGTGGCATGGCTCTTCCAAGGTGATAACAAGATTTTATATGTGATGATAACAAGATGACACACTTTCCACTTTCCCTTTATCTTTATGTGACCTCCAAATAAGTTCATGACCTTTAACCATTACCGAGGATGTGGCATGGCCCTTCTAAGGTGATAACAAGATTTTATATGTGATCTTAACAAGATGGCACACTTTCCACTTTCCCTTTATCTTTATGAAGTGATAACAGGGGCACACTCCCCATTTCCCCTTTAGAAC
Organism: Larix kaempferi; assembly: GCA_027924585.1. Lineage (NCBI taxonomy): Eukaryota > Viridiplantae > Streptophyta > Pinopsida > Pinales > Pinaceae > Larix > Larix kaempferi. The sequence continues at coordinate 8,327,289 of BSBM01000598.1, read as the reverse complement.
TATTAGGATCCTCATATTCCCAAAAAAAAAACTTAAGGAATCTCAAAATTTATACATTTGACAACTATTATGATCATACCTTTAACACTTCAGTTTTGAATGCATTCAAACTCTTGGTCATATGGGGAGAGAATGTCGATGTTTATGATTTGTTTTAAAGAAAAAAATTGTAACTTGTTATTTGATGAGCAAATCAAAGTTATAAGAAGGATTTATATTCAAAAAACTTCCAATAATCTAGTCTAAATACAATTGAGACTGCATACGACTATCCGGCAAACATACTCCATCAGTCTATGCATCATAATGTTGAGTACATCATAACAACATTAAAATAAACCACCCAATAGTAGATATAGAAAATACATCTACCATACAATAAGATCACTTAAAGCAAATAGTAAAAGCCTGAATCCACCAAGTGCTAGGTCAAGTAATCCTCAAAAAAAGATACTGCCATCCATCAGGCCAATTGCCAATTTTGAAAGTGTGCCAACCTGCACATTAAGTTCACAGTAGACATGTTCAAAAGAAATGGTAGCAAACTTGGCAATCAACGGCTGAATCCTATTTCTCCATTGTTCCAAATGTCCACCAGACTCTTCACCCATTCAATCGTAATCTTCAAATCACCAAAGATTTTGATGTTGAAAATACCCCTGAGCTTGGAAAACTGAAGTAGTCCCCAGAATGCCACAAAAAAGTATGCCTACGATTTTCCCAAAGAAAAGCATTTCCTTCTTAATAATTTCTAAATATTTTATAATCTTATATATTGTTTTAAAGATTTATTTAAAACAAAAATAAGTAGTTTTTTTTTTTTTTTCAATTAATTAAAACCAAATTGATTTAAGTAAGCATTAATTATCATCATCATTTTAATTGAAAAATATAGTACAAATTTATTAAAGATCTAGAAAATTTGACACTAAGAAAGAACTCAAATAAATAAATAAATGAACAACATCAACCTAAGCCTAGAGATAGATACTAATTACCATTAAAAAATTTCTTTAAATCCCTACCATTTATGGAAGCGATTTAAATAATTAATGTTATTGACAACCCTAGTGGGCGACTCACCAAGAAAGAAAATACTAAGGTGGGTGCTCATTACATTATCTAATGGATTTCTACTCTCTATAGGATTTTGTTTTTTATTAAAGTACTTCCTTTGTACATTAAGGTTCATATATGTAATTATTTATATTATTTAAGCTTTTAAACAAATTCATATTTGTATTATTATTCGTATTCGTATCAATATATTTGTTATTTAGTTTGAACATGGAAAAATAACTAGTTAATAAGTTATTAAGTGTTATTTGTGACCAATCCTTGAAAATCTTATCATTTTAATGAAAAGAAAACTTACCTTGTAATATTGATGATTTTCCATGACGAAGTATTTAAGTAGCCTCATACTCTTATAAAATAGGAATCGAGGCTCATTCTTTCCCTATTATCTCTTAATGGTAGATCCAAGACCAAATTATATTTAACTAACCAGAAGTAGTTTTACCCCATACTTTAGAGAAAAAGAAGTCGTACATCATTTAGAGAGAGAGAGATCTCCTAGAACTCGAAACATGTCATTATCTAAATCAAAATGAATCCATTAATGTTCATCATCAAAATAATATAAAATTTGAATTTCATTAAACTATCCTATATCCATCTTAATCTCATATATGTATCAAGAAACAAGAAGGATTATATCTCTTAAGGTGCAAATTTCTGTATCTTTTAAAATGGATTTGAGATGGTCACAACTCTTAGAACTAATAACTCAAGAACCTAAAACTTATGGAGATGTAGAGAACCAGATTCAACCTTTTGGAAGTCTTGAAATTGATTATGTATATGTTGTAATTGTACTTTTCATAAGTATGTTTTGCAGCGCACCATAAGGTAGGTTTTACATGGTGATTTTGGAGACTTATAAACATGATCATTTTGAAATTAATAAAGGGTTCCAAGGTTAACTAAGGAAGGGAATCTAAGTGGAAAGGTAAGGGGGTCCAAGGAGTTGACTTATATCTTATGACTTTGGCATGTTCTAATTATTATATTCTAAATTTCTAAATTTTATGTGATTATTCCATTTCCTCACTTCTTCCTAATGTTAATGCTAATTATATTATATTAGGATCCTAGTTAAATGAAGCATGTATTTATTTCTAAAAAAAATTATACCATGATTCCAATCATGACTGGGTTCAGATAATTTCAATGAACTCCCAAAATGTTATGTTTATTTTAATTCAAAAGATTCAATACATCGACTCCAAATAATCCCATGTAGTGTCCCATTTTAAGAATTTGCACAAACTAGGAAAAATTGCAATTTTTAACCAATTCAACCCTTAGACTAATATTAACCCAACTATTTCTGAATGGCTCCAAATGCTTTCGAATGGGGTATAAAAGAGTTTGGAAGGTATTCATACATATAATTGAAGATTATGGATGCTTAACAACCCTTAAAACACTTCTGCAACATTCATTTACAATCTGGACAAAGTAGGGAAATGTACTAGTCAAATCGAGCTTCAATCCCCCAAGGGTAGTGGTCAAAGATGGCTCTCCAAATGATCTTAAACCTTTCCAAATTTCAGAACAGAGGTATGGTACTGATAAATATATTTAATTATATCCCCAATGCATCATCAATTAGTTCTTATGGCCTTCTACAACTCCCTTAAATCAAATGTTTATATGCAAGTCTTCACATAGGGGGGAAAGCTAGTAATTTTCACCATATGTTATGAAATTTGAAATTTAGGTGCCAAGGACTTGTGAAATGTTAATAAAACTTCTTCAGAACATTAATGACACTCCATACATCAACAAAATAACAAAGAATGGCTGATACAATTCGAAATAATGGCTCTTCAAGCTCCAACAACAAGATATAGAGAAAATGGCATCATTTATGCATTGTTTGATATTTTTACATAGTTTCACTTGGTATTTCGAACTGAGAGTCTTCTGAGCAGTAAATACAGAGTATATATATCATAATACAAATAAATGAATATTCTTGGACTCTCACAAAGAGATCATAATCTCACCAAGGGCACAATTCCTCCAGGAGCCCAAACATGCAAGAAAATGTGAAAGAGATGCAAGACAAGTTGTATATGAATGAACCAAGAGATTCCCTGTAGCTTCAACCTATAACTAAAGACTCCATTGTAGAACCAAATGAAATTTCTGAATGGACTCTGCAATTTCCAATTAGGATGGGAATCTTTCACCCTCGAAATTGGTGCTAAGGAAAGTAGACTAGCTCTCTACTAGCTCTTCTCTCCAAATGCAAAATGTAAAATGATCAAAAGTTGTTCTTCTTATTTGTTCCTGAATTTTATAAACTTACTAAGGCTTCCCCAATTCGAATTCCATCCATGAGCTTCATGCCAACTCAAATTGGGAAGAGATTCCCAAGTATGCCACTTGTCCTTGCAATTCTAGCCTCCTCCTTCACCAAATTCGAATAGGTGTCTCTTTGGCTGCCCTAACTCACTTGTGCGCCTTCTTGGAGGCTAATTTTAGTCCTGACATGTTATGTATGCCAGATGTAAACCATCAGGTCTGATTTTTCAGAAATATCATAGGCATCTTCATCATTAGTGTCATAGAAGCTAGGGAATCTAGCCCAAGTGTCCCACTAGCTCCAAAATGCCTCTTCCTCTCCCATGGGACTTAATCTTCCTCTACATTTCGACCTCATTGATTCATGCCAAGTAATATCCCTTCCAACTACCCCAAGGATAGTGGACTCCACCTTGGATTCGAATGAGTGAGAGTGGAATGCCATGTGGCATGAGGAATCTAGCTTTGTGGGGGTCCCATACCACCCATGTGTCTTCATGACCAAGTTCCATCTTATTTTATCATCATAACTGTTTTTTTTTTCCCTTCATAACATATTTATTCCAAACCAAAGTCCCTTTTGGTTTATTAGTCTCCTTATTCCAATTTTAATGTCTCCACCCCAACCTAGGAAACTAGTAGATTGGTGGAATCTTCTCCTTTTGGAATTTATTTGAATGGGGACATTACAGTCCTCCCCACCCAAGATTTCTTTCCCTCAAGAAATTCTAAATTATGATTTTTCAAAAAAAATTCTTCCTCCCATGTGGAATCCTCACTTGGTAAATCTTTCCATTGTACCAAATAATCCCTTATGGTCTTGCTCCTCAATTTTCTTTTTCTTTTCTTCAAAAAAAATTTTGGAATAAGTGTGAGTTGTCCTTAATCATTTAATGGATGGAGGGTTTCTGAAACAAATATTTGCTCACCAATATCCTTCTTAAGGCATGAAACATGGAATACATTGTGAATTTTGCTCCCTTCCGGAAGCTCCAACTCATAAGCAACCTCCCCAACTTTTCGAACTATCTTGTAGGGACCATAGTATCTTGGTTTGAGATTTTTTGACCCTTTCACCTTCAAGGATGTTTGTTTATATGGATGTAGCCTCAAATATACCAAATCATTTACTTGAAAATTTCTTTCCACTCTATGTTGATCTACATACTGTTTTTGTTGATTTTGGGCAACCTGAAAATTGTCTTTTAGGAGTTTCAAAATCTCTTGACTTTCCTCCACCCAATATTTAGCCTTTGGGGCTCTACTATCACCAAATATATGCTCAACAAATGTAAGTGCTTCATAACCATATAGTGCTTTAAAAGGAGACATGCCAATGGACATATGGAAGGTAGTGTTGTAGCAAAACTCACCCAAATGTAGCCATTTCACCCATGTTTTTTGTTTCTCACCAACATAGCTCCTCAAGTACCCTTCCAACCATTGATTCACTCTTTCTGCTTGGCCATCAGTTTGAGGATTATATCTTGTGCTTGGATTCAATTGAGTTCCAACCAACTTGAAAAGTTCTTTCCAAAAGGAACTCATAAATATGCTATCTCTATCACTCACAATGTTCTTGGGAAGTCCATGCAATCTGAAAATTTCTATAAAGAATAAATCAACCACTTGTGCAACAGTAAAAGATGATGTAACAGAAAATCAATGAGCAAATTTAGTGAGTCTATCCACCACAACATAAATGCAATCCTTACCCAAATCCTTGGGCAAACCTATGATGAAATCCATGGAGACACTTTCCCATTTTTGTTGTGGAATGGGAAATGGTTGCAATAGACCAGCAGTATGTGTCTATTCAGATTTTTTTTTTTCTGACATGACTTGCATTCATTCACATATTTTAGAACATCCTCTTTCATCTCCTTCCAAAAGAATCTTTCCCTTAGTTGCCTATATGTTTTGAAAAAACCAGGATGGCCTGCTAAAGGAGACTCATGAGCTTCCTTCAAAATATTGTGCTTAAGATTTGAACCATGAACCAAATATATTCTATCCTTGTAGTAGATGATACCATCCAAAACCTTCTACCTATCATCACCTTTGACCCCATCTAACACACCACAAGCAAAACTATCTTTGGCATATTCAACTATTAGCATATTTTTCCAATCTTTTGAAATGTCCATAAGAGAAAATGTTTGCCTTCTAGATAATGCATTTGCTACAATATTATTCTTTCCCTTAACATATTCAATGTCAAAATCAAAAGCTTGGATTTTGCTTACCCACTTTTGTTGCCTTTCATTTAGGTCCTTTTGTGTGAGAAAATGCTTCAAACTATTATGGTCAGTTTTTACCACAAACTTGTTTCCCACCAAGTATTGTCTAAACTTAGCCATGACATGCATGATGGCTAACATTTCTTTGTCATAAATGGAATAGAGCTTCTCATGTGGCTGCAACTTTCTGCTCTCAAATGTTATAGGGTGTTGATTTTGTTTTAGGATGGCCCCTATCCCTTCTCCCAATGTATCAGATTCCAAGACAAATGGTTTAGTAAAATTAGGTAATGCAAGTACTGGACAACTACTCATTACCTCTATCATTTTTTGGAAATCCTTTTCAGCCTCTTAATCCCACTTGAATGCGTTCTTGGTCAAATCAGTAAGTGGAGCAGTCAATTTAGAGAACCCTTTCACAAATTTTCTGTAGTAAGTGCATATTCCAATGAAGCCTCTCAATGTTGTGATTTTTTGGGTGATGGCCATTCAAGAATAGCTCTTATTTTTTTCAAGTGTGCCTTCACTCCATCTTTCCCAATGATGTGTCCAAGATATTAAACTTCTTTCATCCCAAATTCACACTTAGACAACTTAGCAAACAGAGATTGATCATGCAAAATTTTCAAGACAACTTCTAGATGGTGCAAGTGTTCCTCCCATGTTTTGATGTAAATTAGAATGTCATCAAAGAAAACCAAAACAAACTTACGGAGCTGTTTGCTGAATATTTGATTCATTCATGATTGAAATGTGGCTGGAGCATTGGTCAAACCAAAATGCATGACAAGAAACTCAAAATGGCCATAGTGACATCGGAAAGCTGTTTTAGGCACATCCTCCTTCTTCATTCGAATTTGGTGGTAACCAGATCTAAGATCAATTTTTGAGAAGAATTTTGCTCCATGTAGCTCATCCATGAGCTCATATATTCTTGGGATTGCATATCTATTTTTTATTGTCTTCTTGTTGAGGGATCTAAAATCAATGCACATTCTCAAGGTCCCATCTTTCTTCTTCACCAAAACAACTGAAGAAACATAGGGGCTAGAGCTTGGTCTAATGAGTCCCTACTCCAAGAGCTATGGGATAGCATTTTCAATCTCCTCTCTGAACTTTTTAGGATTCCTATATGGTGGAATTTGTATAGGAGAAGTGCCCTCCTCCAAAAAAATGTTGTGCTCAACCCCTCTATCTGGTGGCCTTCCAGGGGGGAGGTCTCCAAAAACCTTTGCATATTTGTGTAGGAGTTTCCTTATCTCCTTTGGAAATATTTATTTTTGGTTTGGGTCAAGTAATGAAACATTCAGCATCCCATTCAATATCTCCATGCCTCAATATAGACCTGATCCTATGGGAAGTCACTACTTGATTCAGATAGGTGTGTTGCCCTCTTACAACCCTTTTTTTTCCTTCCGAATCTTTGAATTTCATTTCAGGAATTTATATTTCACTATATGCTCCCCTATATAGTACATCCATTGCACTCCCAAGACCACATTAGTATCATCAACATCAACCACATAAAAACTATCAAAAAAGTGTAATTACCTATGGTGATTTCTTTCTTTGGAATCCATGTTTTGCACTCCATAGTGTTGTGACCTGGAATGACGACTGTGAAGCCATAAAATGGTTCAGTAGGTAGCTTCCTCCTCTCCACCATGTCTGCATCAATGAAGTTATGTGTGGCTCCTCTATCTACCAAAACTGAAACCCTTTGTCCTTGTAACACTCCTATGCACCGAATATTGTGGAAACCAGGCACTGCTGAAAGTACTGCCATCCTTCCTTTGTCGGGTGAAGGATGATTTTCTTCTTTTTTCCCTTCTTCTGTTGTATCATATCCCTCATATTGGTATGATATATGTCCTTCTTCCTCCATACTCCCTTCATACTCATCATTATCAAAAAACACTTCAAGGTATTGTGCTTTCCCCTTAACACATGTGTGCCTTGGTACCCAAGGTTGGAAGCATGTGTATCACACTTTCTTTCTTCTGATTTCTTCCCTATTTGGTCCTTCTTTCTTATCCTTTCCAAATGTATCTCTTTTCCATGGCTTCTTTTCAAACTTGAACTTGGAAGGGAAGTTAGTTTTGGGAGGAAACCTTGTCCTAGGTAGCACATTTTGTAAGCCTCTTGTCAAGTTCATGGCATCCTCAATGAATTGGGTCTATGGGCCTTAACTAAACCTTTTAAAGGTTCATCCAAACCTTCAATAAACAACAATACTAATCTTACCATATATATATCAGCCACCCTAAATGATAATTTTTGGAATTCCATCATATACTCAGGAGGGGTTCCAACTTGCTTCAATTGGGCTAGTTCTTTGAAAGGCAATTCTAGATCTTTTTGCTCAAATATTTCTAATACCCTGTCAACAAAATATCCATATGTTGTAACCTAATCATGTCCCAAGGTTTTCATACCATGGAACCACCAATCATTGGCTTCTCCTTCTAGATGCAAAATAGCCATTTTTAAAGCATCATCTTCCACCATAGGATTCAGCTGAAAATTAGCATCTAGTTTTTGTACCCAAGTATTTGCAGAAATTTGGGGTGAGCCATCAAAAGTGGGAAGGGGAATTTTACCAATGGAACAATTCAATTCTTTATTCTTAAATGGAGTTCTATTACCTTCCCTCATTTTGAGTTTTCTTGATACATTAAAGAATTGGTCAAATGGTAGAGTTCTTCTACAATCTTCACTCAACTTTTCTCATTCTGTCACCACTTCATGCATATTAAATTGGGTGTTAAGTTATTCTTTGGCCTCAATAAATTTAGGTGTAGTAGGCCTTGGTGTGCTGTGAAATTCATTAGGTCTATTATGGGGTCATGTTCTTGAGAAAATATGCTCACCCATTGCCTTCTTTTCCTCAGAATGAGAACTATTGGTGCCTCCTATTACTCCTTTGCTCCCAAGTTGTCTGGCCAATAATTCGAACCCTTTCATGATCTGTTTGGTCATATATTCAAAGAATGGTTTCATGAATTTAGTAAATTATTCCTTATCCTCTGATGTCTCCTTCTCATCCTTGGCGATAGTTTCAGCAAAATGCACTTCCTTTCCTATTTCTTCCTATTCAACAACACCTTCAGTTTCAGTTTCTAAGGATGGGGGCTTATTTTTTTTACTTCTTGTATTCATAAATTGTCATCCACATCAGGTTCAAGGACCATGCTTTGATACCACTTGTAGTGTCCCGTTTTAATAATTTGCACAAACTAGGAAAAATTGCAATTTTTAACCAATTCAACCCTTAGACTAGTATTAACCCAACTGTTTCTGAATGGCTCCAAATGCTTTCGAATGGGGTCTGAATGAGTTTGGAATGTATTCATACATATAATTTAGGATGATGGATGCTTAAAAACCCTTAAAACACTTCTTCAACATTCATTAACAATCTGGACAAAGTAGGGAAATGTACTAGTCAAATTGAGCTTCAATCCCCCAAGGGTAGTGGTCAAAGATGGCTCTCCAAATGTTGTTAAAAATTTCCAAATTTCAGAACAGAGGTATGGTACTGATAAATGGCTTTAACAATCTCCCCAATGTATCATCAAATATTTCTTATGGCCTTCTGAAACTCCCTTAAATCAGATGCTTATATGCAAGTCTTCACATAGGGGGGAAAGCTAGTAATTTTCACCATATGTTATGAAATTCGAAATTTAGTTGCCAAGTACTTGTGCAATTTTAATTAAACTTATTCAGAACATTAATTAAACTCCATAAATCAACAAAATCACAGAGAATGACTAATACAATTCGAAATAATGGCTCTTCAAGCTCCAACAACAAGATATAGAGAAAATGGCATCATTTATGCATTGTTTGATATTTTTACATAGTTTCACTTGGTATTTCGACTTGAGAGTCTTCTGAACATTAAATAAAGAGTATATATACCATAATACAAATAAATTAGTATTCTTGTACTCTCACAAAGAGATCAACATCTCACCAAGGGCGCAATTCCTCTAGGGGCCCAAATATGCAAGAAAATGTGAAAGAGATGCAAAAACAAGTTGTAGACGAATGAACCATGAGCTTCCCTATAGATTCAATATGTAACTAAATACTCAATTGTAGCTCCAAATGAAAGGTATGAATGGCCTCTCCAATTTCCAATTAGGATGGGAATCTTTCACCCTCAAAATTGGTGCTAAGGCAAGTAGACTAGCTCTCTACTAGCTCTTCTCTTCAAATGCAAAATGTAAAATAATAAAAAGCTGGTCTTCTTCTTTGTTCCTGAATTTTATAAACTTCCTAAGGCTTCCCCAATTCAAATTCCATCCATGATATTCATGCCAACTCAATTTGGGAAGAGATTCCCAAGTATGCCACTTGTCCTTCCAATTCTAGCCTCCTCCTTCACCAAATTCGAATAGGTGTGTCATTGGCTTCCCTAACTCACTTGTGCGCCTTCTTGGAGGCTATTTTTATCCCTGACATGTCATGTATGTCATATTTCAGCCATCAGGTCTGATTTTTCAGAAATGTCATAGGCATCTTCATCATTGGTGTCATAGAAGCTAGGGAATCTAGCCCAAGTGTCCCACTAGCTCCAAAATGCCTCTTCCTCTCCCATGGGAGTTACTCTTCCTCTACATTTCAACCTCATTGAGTCATGACAAGTAATATTCCCTTCCAACTACCCCAAGAATAGTGGACTCCACCTTGGATTCGAATGGATCAGAGTGGAATGCCATGTGGCATGGGGAATCTAGCTTTGTGGGGATCCCATACCACCCATGTGTCTTCATGACCAAGTGCCATCTTATTTTATCATCATAGGTATTTATTTTTTCCCCTCATAATATATTTATTATAAACCAAATTCCCTTTGGGTTTATTAGTCTCCTTATTCCAATTTTAATGTCTCCACCCCAACCTAGGAAACTAGTAAATTAGTGGAATTTTCTCCTTTTGGAATTTATTTGAATGGGGACATTACACCCATGACCTTAAACAAAGGAGGTAACATGCCCCTCCTAGAACTCTTCTTCTAAGGATGTATCAAGAAAGCACACACCACCCCCTTTGGAACTCTTAGGAATCATTATACCTCAAAAATACCTAAAGGAAGACCAAATTTTGTATATTGGAGGATTATTATAACCATTGTTTTTAATGCGTATAAACTATGGTCACGTCGGTTGATGCAAATAATATTGACCCTCGTTACCCTTTACTAATGAAGGTATCATAATGGAATTTAAGGGACTTATTAATCACTATGAAAAATCATGGTTCATCATATTAAGAGTGGACTTTATAATCCTGAAATCTTACGTTTGTTGGAAGTGAAAATTTTCTAAGTTTTTGTCAATGTTATGAGTTATATATGGTCAAATTAAATGAATTTTACTTTATTCATGGTGAGGACAAGGATGGGGTTGTGATCCTTGTATCACCTCAACTTGTATCCATTTTCATGGGATAGGAATCTAACTCCTTATAGGTTTGTGTAGCTTATGTTGAATCTATATCGTTACATGTTGTTTTGGGAAAATTTACATACATCCAATTATATTGAAGAGATAAGGTATTTTTATAGGCTAATTGGTTGTGTGTTGAATATGTATTTTCTTAGACTCTCTCTTTCTTTGTGAGATGTGTTGCATGTATGTATGGGTGTGTAATAATCAATAATGAGTAAAATAAGATAGTAAATAGTTGGATGCATATTTTTTTACGACTGAAACGAAAAAAATTTCCAATGTAAATATGATAAATAATCCATAAAGGATAAATATATAATAAAATGTATATAATGAATAAGAGATATGCTATGATTACAAATAGGAGAGCTTGCATATATAATGCTTAAAGGGCACATAGTAACTCTTCGTAAAGAGTTGCAACTTTTGATAATTATTACTATTTTTATTTATTATTAATTAACAATTTAATTATTATTTACTTATTTTATATTCATAACATTGCCTTCCTGTTAGAGATGTTTTGTCCTGTAAGCATGATTATGAAAGACCTTTATCCTTGTTCTTGATCATGACACCTTCTTGTGATCTTTTGTGTTGGTAACTGCAACGCTTGACGATAGGAGACGATACGTTCTTTTAAACATCGAGTGAAATTGTTGCGACATTTGTGAAGTGGTCCATTCGAGATCTACCTTTAACGTAATTGTTTGTTGATCGATTGTTCAGATAGAACTTCTCATTTTCTGCTTCCACCAAGTTTCTTGACTTTGTCCCCATTCTGTTTTGAAATCATAACTCATTTTTTTATGTTCCTCTTGACCTTGTCATTGGTCATATCGATTGTTATGATTTGGATGACGATAAGGCATCCTAATCTTTTGTAATTGTTCTTTGGAACCATATTGTCTTGATGTTTGTAGTGATTTATAATTATTATAAACATTCTTCTGATTTTGAGCGCCATTTAACTCTTTATTGGTTCCCATTTTGGTATTTGAATTTGACTGTTTGATGACTTTTCCATTGGGTCAATCATCATTTCCTTGTCAGCTAATGATCCTGTGTGATCTAAATTTTCTTGTAACAATTTCTTATCATGCTTTAGTTTTCTAATTTGTATGTGTAAATCTTGGCTGTGTCTTCTTAAGAATAAAAGTACTTTTTTATAATCGGACTTGTTGACTTCATTTTGAACATCTTGATTATCCTGCTCTCTTTCTCTTAATGTTTTTATTTGCTCAAGCAATTTATAATTAACCTTCTTCAAGGAGGAATTTTCTTCGTCTTTTCTTTAATTTTTGCTGGAGATCTTGAATCTCCTCTTCTAAATTTTGATTGCATTGGTTTTTATCCTTCATCTTCTTGATTTGAAGCAGCAATTTTTGATTATGATCTCTTAGACAAGATATCTCTTCGTCTCATTCTTGTATGTCCTTGTCAATTTTTTTTGCGGTTTCAAATTCTTTAATTTGTTTGCTGGACTCCTGAATACGATCTTTCAATTTGGAATTTTCTGTGTTTATTAAACCATTAAAATATTTCTCTTTATCATTTTCAAATTGTAAATTTTTATTGCTTTCCTTGTAGTATCGTAATTCGTCTTCCAATTTTTGTATTTGCAATTGCAATTGTAACTGACCTTGATTTTTTTTCATAATAAAATATTTACCACATATTGGACATGAGCGATTGAAATTCTTAAAAACTATCACATACTAGATATTCCATCTCGCAATAAGGACACTTAGTCCAAAATTTAGACTTATATATGGAATCCATAATTCACCACTCACTTCTTCAATAAATACACAAACCACAAACATGCTTCAATAACTTCCTTCAATATCTTCTTCTTCTTTTTTTTATTAAAGGGTTACTTTATAACCCCTTTTAGCTCACTATATATATATATATATATATATATATATATATATATCTTCGAAAAACCACGTGTGGTTTTATAAAACCACATCCTGGTTTTATAACCATGTATTGGTTTTACCTTTTTTTGTCTTTTTCCTTTCAAATGTTTTCTTTTTTCTTTTTGGTTTTAACTTCTTTTCCTTTTAACTTTTTTCTCCTCACTTCTTCTTATTTGCAAGGAATAATTAATTAATTTGAATTGATATCCAAAAGACAAATTAGACAAAGTCTAAATAATGGCCAAAGGCTAGATTAGACAACGTGCTCTGATATCACTAAAACGAACAAAATTCGTTACTCATGGAAAATTCTAATGTAAATATGATAAATAATCCATAAAAGATAAATATATAATAAAATGTATATAATGAATTAGATATATGCTATGATTACAAATAGGAGAGCCCACATATATAATGCTTAAAGTGCACATAGTAACTATTTGTAAAGAGTTGCAACTTTTAATAATTATTACTATTTTTATTTATTATTAATTAACAATTTAATTATTATTTATTAATATTTGCATATTTTATATTCATAACAATGTCTTAATATAATTTCTATGACTTTAAAATCTCCTTTTGAAGACCACTGGAGTATTTGTGGATACTTCAACATGGTAGATATGTAAGAACACAAATAGGCGGCATTTTTCTTGTCAAAAATCCATATTAAGAAAAATAACCTAAGCCAATCTTGGGTTATGTGATCCTCAAAAAATAAAAATAAATAAGTAATTTGTCTTATGGTTTACAAATCCAATATTTGAAAGGCAAACAAAGAATCCATTAAGTGTTGACTAGGCTACGCTCTATGAACATGATAGCTTATTTTTATTGTCATGGAGTTAGGCTAATACATATCATAGGGATTCCACACTCTTATATCATCCACCACTATGCCTAATCTCTTGGAGTGCTAAAAAAAATGTGGATGCCTAAGGCTCATTTTACTATGCATGTCTACTCCAAAAAATTAGAGTTAACTTCCTAATATTATTAGAAGAATTAAGAACCTTTCTCACAAACCCAAAGGTAAGGATGGATGGATTATGTGGTGGAAATATGACAATTCTTGTACTAGTCTTAAAATATAGGTTATGAGTGGCATATCACCTTAAAATATAGGTTATGAGTGGCATATCACCTTAGTTTGAAAAAAATGACACAAATTTGTTAAAGAGAAGCTTGAGTAGGTTAGTCAACTATTTCAATTGAAAATCAAGCTTATATTGCTTCGTTGAGTTAGTAAATTTCACCATGCCCAATATGCTTAGTTAAAAAAATCTTTATTGACTTTGAAATAGGTACCGAAATTAAACAAAGTATGTCTTTAAAGACATATTCTTTAAATAAACCATTAACACAATTGTTATGATAAATAATCCTAGTTGGAAAATCACCAAAAAGAAATATCAAAAAGAGATATATTGATAGGAAATTTGTTTTACATTATCAAATGATTCTCACGATAAGTAACATTATAGAGAAATATTGAGAGAAGATAGAACCAATACCTCCTACACATGACATGCAGATATAGATAAAAAACCAAACTCAAGTATTAAGCGTATTTACTATCATTTATTTTGATAACTTAGATATTAAACTTAGTAAAAAGTTAAGATAGAATTAAATAAAAATCCATTTTATCTTTTTTGATGATTTAAATATTACAATGTTAAGATAAGAATTAATTTTTTTATTTTATATATATACTCAATTGCAGTATTTAGTAAAGTAAGTAACCACTAAGTACTTTGATCTAATCATGATAATGATAATAAAAAATGTTAAATTTTAATGTGCACATGCATTACCTTAAAAGAGATGCAGATTTATTTTTAAAGGCACGCGATACAAGAAGGATGGGTTGGAATATAAAACCTATATTTATATGATTTATGTTTATCTTCTCCATAATTCTCAAAACATATATTATCAAGTTTTTAAAATCTTTGTGGAGCTTTCACATAAGTTTAATATAATATTAAGTACTTTATAGATAATACATCTATCCTTCTTTATAGGACATTCTTGGACAGTGCCACATTCAAATCATACTTTTGACCATCAAAAGATTCCACAGATCTTCCTTTGGCATGGACACACATTTTTTTATATTATCCATGGGCACACCAGAGCCACCTTTGCTAGCATCGTTATTCAAAGGTGTTTTGACATTTGTTTTGACAGTTTGGGATTCAAGAAGCTAGTGCTTGATATTGTTGGGTTTTGTGAGAAAATAAATTCTGTTTGATGAAATTATTTATTATACATATAAAATTTTATAAACTTTATGGAATTCGGAAATGAAATATCCGAAGAATATTTAAAACTTTTAACCAAAAATTGGTTTATATTTCCGCATTTTTCCATATCTTTCCAATTGAAAAGATCTAGAGAGTTTGGGATTCAAGAAGCAAGTGTTTGATATTGTTGGGTTCTAAGCAAAGAGAGTATAATATTTGGTTCCATAAATGATGAAGAAGTTTTTAAACCTTTTTATATTTAAAATAATAAATATTAAAGAAAATATAAAGGATTATTATGTATTTTTAAAATGAACAAAGATTAAAAAATATATAAAAGATTATTATGTTTTTGTAGAGAAGCTTTTAATAGTTGATTGGAGTTGATTGGAGGTCATAGATTTTCTAATCTAGACTTCAGATATGTAGATCTTTATGAATTAAAGAGTAAAATCACTTTATAAAGAGATTTTCTTGTGCCATAAACAATAAGATTATGTTGGTCTTAGTGGATGTTAACCACCACCACCACCACCACCAATATCATCATCATCATCAATAATTTTGTGAGAAATATTGTAAAAATAGAATCATTTGTACCACAAACAAAAAAATCTTATACATTAATTTAATATCTAGATAAGACTTAAACTTAAAAATTTATTATTATTTTCTTCTTTTCTTAAAATTAAATGTTGGTTATCACAAATAACTACTTTATAATGATATTAACATTATATTATCATGTCTTTCTTTCAACCCACAAGCATGATGATTAATCAATTTCATGACCTTATTTTTTTTCTTCTAATAAGCCAGTAAGACCCTCAGAGATTCTTATTTGATTATCTTTATGATTCTTTTTACCCCAATATATCTCAAAATTTTGATATAAGAAACCAAATCTATCTTTAATCTTGCATGCGGCTGTAAGCAATGTACATCTGTTGTTGGCATTTGTTGACCACATTTTTTGTCAACAGACATGAACCAACAAAGATTTTTTAGGCTACCCTCACGTGTGAAATTTTCACATGAAGATTGGAATCCCTCACTGAGCTATCCCTTTAAGTTCTTTAGTTTGTCATCCTTGGCCTAGGTCTCTAGCTAACTTGACATCATCTTGGGTTTTCCATCACTTAGGAGGTTTGTGTATTTATCAAATAGTGTCTAATGATTAACAATATTGATTGGATTGCATAGGTGGTTAGTTATAAGTTGATTTAGAAAAAGGTAGGCTCACCCAGATAGAAATATATTAGAAATGGGCACTTGGTGAGATATAAAGTTTCTTGATATTCATATGGTGAATCAAAGAAACTACATGTTGTTATATCCCTTGAATAGTGATTCACGACCTCTAAAATCAACAAGATGCTCACCCCACCAACCAAATGAAGAGAAAACACTCAACCAAGAGTCAACCTCTAAGTCTAGACCAAGAGGAAGTACCATTATGTTATATAAAAATGAGGGATTCTTTTGGAAAGTGTTATATAAAACGAGGGATTCTTTTTTCCGAAAGATTGTTGGGCTAGCCTACAACATCTCAAGGGCAAGAGTAAGTAGCTCACTTGGTGAGTTAAGGAGCCCAGACATTTCAGAAAGTGCAGGATGGGGTGGGGTTCAATTCCCCGACTACAAAAATATTCTAAAAAAAAAAACATCTCAAACTAACACAAGTGCCAAGTCACATGTCACTACTTCCCATTGAGAAAGTGTCATTGGCCACCAAGCACCAAGCCAAGAAACCGATCAAAGGATTTTGGTTTATAACCTCAATGCATGTGGGACATGTCACTGCAGAATATATTCGTATCATGGCATATGTGAGAGATACTTCTCACACAAATCTGAGAGATATATCTCCAATTCTTGGCATCCAGTTCAACGCCACGATCAGTGGAGTTCCTTGGAAGATGGTGGCAAGCGTGCCTGTCTTAGTGACAGCAATTTTTAATGGAATCTAATGCAGGCTACGAGAGGGCTTTTCATCAAACCCAAGCCATATTTAGAGGCATAAATCATGCCTTTATCACCGCAGACCTGACTTTTCCACTGTATGTTAATATTGCAAGTTGCAGTTCTTTCTTTTGAATACGTAAATTTGACTAGTGGTAAGCTTTAGAGAAGTTGAATTTGAATTTGATGAAGCTTACGGAGGAAGAGTCCACAAATCATGGTGATCATATTTTTCATTTTTATTTAGCAGTGACACTTTTTCCAAGAATGGAGATGTTACAGCTCGTATCTCAGTAACAGAAGATGCTGAAGCAAACAGGCAAAAGTTGCATGCCAAACTTGAGTTTCTTGAAGTGATTCTGCAGAAGTTAAATGAAAAAGAAAGTGATTCTGCAGAAGTTAAATGAAAGAAGAATTTCATGGATAGCTTAAGGGATTTTTAGTCATCTTTCTAGAGTTTGATTAAATAAAATATCTAGTAATATTTCTAATCATAGTAGCATAATTCGGTCGTATTAGTACTTATGTACAGAAATTTGGAACAAATTCGAATTGGCCTAATATTGGGTGTAAGTGTAATAAGGATACTAATTATTAGTGGACAATTAAATTTTGAAAACCAATTTTAAAAAAAAACTTTAATTATTTAAATATTTTATTCGTACTAGATATTTTCATTGGTATAGTATTCGTACTCGAATTATGCTACTATATTTCTAATTGATACTATTGTCGAGGCTTTCCAGATTTTGTGTCACTTGTACCATTCACAGATGCTCCTTTTCAAGAGATTCCTTCTCCATTAAACTCGGGATCAATTGACAAACATGTTGTCGTAGGCTTGGAAAATAATTTTGATAGATCTCTACCATCTCAAGGAGAAAATGTTGGAAAATGGAATATTTGGCTATGTTTATCTCTATTTCAGCAAGTAAATATTAAAAATTGAAGATTAAAGAGTATGACGAGTTCTAAGTCCGATTCATTCACACAGAAACACATCATATCCTTTCTTGACTGATGTATTTGCATAGCAAAAATAGTGTCCATGGGGACATCAAGGTGCGAATATTTGTACATTATAAAAGGTTTCCCTCTTACTTATATATTCTTTGTCGGATTATACAAGAAGGTGAAGAGTGATGAAGTTTTAATGGGGTTATAAACTTAGGGTACCATTCTTGTCTTACCCTTGTCTAGCCTTGTGGGGTCAAAATCTCGGTGATCGAAACATTACATTTTCGGCATGGAAATTTGGTAATGATGAACTTCATCCACGTTGGGAAATTCTTAGGTAAATTCTTAGGTAGGGTGGTCTTTGGTACAAATTGTACATAAAAATTTGGACTTTCTATTTTCTTTCTTACCACCATCATTGGCATTAGTTTTTTGGGTTTCACCATCTTAACATTAGAATTAGTTTTTTTTTTTTTTCCTGCCTTCAAGTTTCCAATTGTCTTTATAAAAAGTAAAATAAATAGAACGAACATCAAAGGTTTGAACTAGACGGTAACATTTTGGGTGGTTTGACTAGTTGTAGGCATATTCTACTGAATGGAAACTTGTCCCATTTCGCCAATCAACTAATCAATGGTAATATGACTCATAAAGCTAATCACGCCATTGGCATGTGGTCCTAGACTGGGTTTTTAAATGTTGGATGAAAACCATAATGCATGCAAGATTAATTCATATAACATGTCAAATTGTGAATAAATCAAATCCAACCATTGTGCACATAAAATAACGTCTTCTTTTATAAGAATCACTGACATTGCTAAATCCTTGTCTATGTTTGGTAATAAATACTTCACAAACCAATCCCAAGGAATTGTTTTGGGATATTGGCTATAATAAGCCTTCGTCGATGCCTCCACCCATGGATATGATTGGATATATGAATATGGGTGGATTTCCAAAGTGAAGTCAAAAATTTATTTATCATTTTGTAATGAATGGGTAACTAAAAGTGTCAGAAAGGATATTGCTAAAGAGGAAAAATCTCAAAAAAAGAAGTGCCAAAAAATTAAATATACCATTCAACAACACTACATTAGGAGAATTTATTAAGTGTATAATAAAAAATGAGATTAGACCTATTTATGGATTACTTGAGTTTGATGTAATATGAATCAAATTCAGGAGGTCTTAGTCATAGTTACTCTGAGCATGTTATCCATGGTACCATGTATCTTTCAATTTTTACTTAAATATAGAATAATTGAATCCAATATACTACATTATTTGTTAATGTTTGAACATAAGGTGTAGAAATAATGGATAGTGACAAAGACCTATCTTGACAAAAGACAAAGAAGAGGCTTATTGATGTGATGATATACAAGTTGATGGAAAAAGGAGAGGTTTTGAAATTTGGAAGTGGAAATTTCTCTATTAAGAAAGTTTTAACAATGTCATGAACTAGTGGTCAAAATAATACCATAAACATTGGTTTAAAATAAGTAATGCTAATAAGAAAATATCATTACAACATCTATGTAGAAGGTTCTCAAATACATTATTTAGTGATAAATGAACCCTTTCTAGACTATAAGACTATTAGGAGGAAGAGAAACCATATAAGACTATTAGGAGGAAGAGAAACCATATTAGGTGAATTACATTCAAATCAATGTTCTTTTAAGTCACTCATGTTTCTATTCATTTACATTTTGTATTTCATTATATATTGTCATTGAATTTTATAGGTAGACCATCGAATGTTGATAAAACAATATTTTAAAATATTCATAAGGAAATTTTAGAGGATAAGAGGGTCATCAATGAGAAAGTGGCACATAGAGGGAACCCTTAAACACCAAAACATCAATATGAGTTTGTTTTTTAACTTATATATAGTTATGTTGAAGTTATTCATTCATTGATTGAAATATATTATATTCTTATAGATTGAGATTGATGACGACAAGAATGATTCAAAGGAATCAAAAGGTATTGGCAACTTTTAACCTTCATGTTTTTTTATTACAATTATAAATGTTGGCAATTGTTTATTTTATCAAGTTCATTCTATTTTATTATGTTTTTATAGAGTAAAGATGAGGAGGGTTCAAAAGATAAGGGAACGTATCAGGAGAGAACTAACAAAAAATCAATCAAGTTTTGATGTCAAATGCATTTCATTTCCTTTATATGTACATATGTTGTATACAAAGTTGGCATTTCCATGGGGTGGCAATGTACCACTTGTTTACAAGAAAAAAGTTACATGGTTGTTTTACAATTTGTTTTAAAAATTCATGATTGCATTTATATATACATAATTTGTTGCTTCCACAGTGTGAAATTGATAGAATGTTAATGTTACTATGATAAAATTTCTTGATTATGTTTATGAATACATGGTTTTTTACTCTCATGGTGTGAAATTAACTAAATGTTAGTGTATTCAATGATTAATATTATAAAATAGTATTTACCAAAAAACACGCTTAACTTAATAATAATACTTAAATTAATAAAACAATTTAATTATTTTTAGTTTATTTATAATAAAAATAATTAAATTGTCAATAATAATCAAATTAATAAAACAATTAAATAATTAATAATATTCATATCACAATTTTGATGCTAAAACGATGTAATTTTGATGCTAACATGATTCAATTTGATGAATACATCGCATTTTTACACAAAAATGATCATTTTGATGTAGATGTGTGACTTTTATATGGCACAAAGTTGATCAAATACGAAGTAGTTATGACACTAACAAGATGCAAACGTTTTGAATGTCAATGCTGAAATAGTGCAAATTTGGTGCTAACACAATGCAATGTCTATGAAATATGACACTAAAAAGACACAAAAGTTCTAAAATTTGAATGCCCATATGGATAATATCGATGAAAAAATGATGCATATCAATGCTAATGAGAAACAAAAAGCGCATTCCAATGCTAAAAGTTGCCTTTTGAGAATTTGTGACACAAGGGGATGTAGATAAAACACAAAACCCTATTCAAGATGCATATTTTGTTGCTACAATGATGTCAATAGGCATGTGTCAAAAAGTTGACTCTAAGAAGGGATGCAACAATATAAACATGTTGCAAAACATGATGCACCATAATTTGTCGTGTTTAGCATCATCCAAACTTTACAAAAAATACACTACATGGAAACCCTAAAGATGATGCCAAAGCAACATATTATAATAATGAACTTATTATTTAATATATTGTACATATAGACAAACCCTTAATTCCCTTATTGCATGGTCTCAATCCTATATACTTACAACAGTGAAACATGTTGAGGAGCACAACCATGAAAATAATGGCTTTCAAAGTATTCATTCACCATTTCTATTAAAAAAAAATTCATCAAAGCTATTAATCATCACCACATTTATGTTATATATATTATTTCATCTTCCTTTTCTAATTCTAATTTATCATACACACTCTACTAACTTTGTATATATTACAACTTTTCTATTATATATATTATTTCATCTCTATTTTCTAATTATAATTTATTACACACACTATATTAACTTAGTATATATTAAAACTTAGTTTGTGTGCACATTTGATTTGTCTTACATTATAATTTCAAAAAATTATAATGTTTAACTTTTTTATTATATATATTATTTCATTTTTATTTTCTAATTATAATTTATCACACACACTCTACTAACTTAGTATATTAAAACTTAGTTTGTGTGCACATTTGAATTGTTTTACATTATAATTTCAAAAAAATTATAATGTTTACCAATAACATTTAATCCAAAATACATTCATGTTAACCTTTAAAAACCAAATAGATAAATAAAATATAATTACATGACATTTAAATATAATATGTGATACTAAAAATTGCTTCATTGCCAACTCACAAATAACCTTAAATTACAATACTCTACATTTTTTTCATTGAAATAATATATGCATATCATTCATAAACCTATTTCACTTATTTCTTCACATTTAGTACTACAATTAAAATTTAAAAAATAAAAAATAAAATTGATGCAAAATTTTGAATTTGACTAAGTTGAAAAATTAAGACATCTAAACTAAGAAATAAATCCCATGAATAAATTTAATAACCACCATCACTTTAATCATTAAGAGGACATTTTTGTTTAAACAATAAATATTAGTTTTTACAAAGAAACTTTAAAACTAAATAGTGGATCCAATCTCCTCCAAATATATGACGCAAATTAATAGATATAAAAACTAACCAACTAATATTACTTAAATCCTTTAAGTATTAAACCTCACCCAACCTCTCTACTCCATCTAGGTCAATCGGTGCTAAGCTAAAAAAAGGCATAGTTGTTGGGGATGTAACCGCAACAACTGCTTAAGATGGCACCGAGGGGGTTTATAGTGATTTTGGTGTGAGTATCATTCCAAAACTAAGAGAAATATATATAATTTAGTTGTCCCTGGTCTGCACCAAGCCCTTCTTCATATCATCTATCAAAATTATATTTCACTTCTATTTTGTCAGTGTGAACTAAAAAAATTGGCAACGATTCACGGCTGAAAGCATTGGAAACAATTCAATGTACTCTCCATATAAATAATGAAATAAAGAAAAATAGCAACACAACTCCATTTAACCAAGAAAAAAAAGATTTAATGAGGTAAAACGTTGCATACAAAATCCATTTAGGTAAGAAACCTATGAAACAAAGGATTTAATGGAGAATGAAAAGAATGTGTCTCTATTTAACAATGAATCAAAGGCCAAATAAAATAATTCACTATATGCTTCCCAAGATTAATGACCACATTTTGATAACTACTTTTCTTCCTTGACATGCTTCCACAAACATGATGATGTGTTTCTCCTAGATGATTCCCAAGATTAATGACCACATCTTGATAACTACTTTTCTTCCTTGACATGCTTCCACAAACATGATGATGTGTTTCTCCTAGATGATTGTGGTTTGGATAAGTGTCATGTCGAAAATAAGACATAAAGCTCTTGATCCTTTTGCGACTTGATGCAATAAATGTTTGTTTATTGTTTTTTTGTGTGTCTTATTAAAAGAATATTAAATTTAAAGAAAAACTAACATAATATAGCAAGATTTAGAATGAAAATAAAAAATTACCATAATATTAACAAATTGTAGAGAGTAGC
Source organism: Larix kaempferi (assembly GCA_027924585.1). Taxonomy (NCBI): domain Eukaryota; kingdom Viridiplantae; phylum Streptophyta; class Pinopsida; order Pinales; family Pinaceae; genus Larix; species Larix kaempferi. Next base: position 8,303,938 of record BSBM01000598.1, on the reverse strand, counting down.
TAGGGATTTGGCTAAACAAGACGTGATATGTTTCAATCACGCTTAACTCGGGTCCTATATGTAGAAGATAGCATGGCAGGGGAGAGACATGATTCACAAGCATAGCTTCTGGGAAGTTAGGAATGGAGAAACAACGGATTTCTGGAATGACTCGTGGCAACAACTTCCCGCTCTTAGTAGATGCTTCGATATCTCGGGAAGTTAGGAATGGAGAAACAACGAAATTCTGGAATGACTCGTGGAAACAACTCCCCGTTCTCAGCAGATGCTTCGATATCTCGAGAAATTAGGAATGGAGAAACAATGGACTTCTAGAATGACTTGTGGCAACAACTTCCCCCTCTCAGCAGATGCTTCGATATCTCGCCTACGTAGTACTGAGGAAGAGAGAAAGGGAGAGTGGTGGTCAAAGATTACTGGTAGGAGAACCCTACTATCCAAGACTTCAGGTATTGGGAACCTTTAGAATGGTGGAGTGTGTTACTAGACAATCTACTGAAAGAGGACGTAAGGCGTGATCTCCCTAGTTCAATGTGAATCTAGAACAAATCAGACAGAATACAAATCTACCTTCCTAGATGCAATTAGAGATTGAGAGATGTAGACATCTTACCTTTCAGATCTGTAGATCTCGTTATCCTTTGTCGCTCCTAGTTCCACGGTCTTCAAATCCGTAGCTGCAAGACCTGCAGAACATACAAGAGACAAATAAGCAGTAATAGTACATCTACACAATAATTGATCTAAGTAAACAGTTAAGGGAGTAAACTATAAATATCAATAACAACAAGACATTTATGGAAAGATTTTTTTATTACTGTATAAAAGAGTGGAAATACATAGAAGAGTGAGGATTACAACCAAGCCCTAACGTTGCAATCTTCCTCCAACAAGCCAAGCCAATGCCACTAAGGAGAAATGGGTGCCTCCAAGAGATGGATGATGATCTTCCTAATCTTATTTCACCAGCATATGGATACTATAGCCTTCCTCCCTTTGGAATAGAGAGGGCTCTTGTATTTATAGGACCAAGTTGATAGAGTAGGTTGAGGATCATGGGGAGAGGGTTAAGGGATCTTTCCTCAAGGATAGGGAACCGAAGGCCAACTCACCTAGGAGTTAGGGATAGAGATCCACCTCATTCAACTTCTAGAATTTGCTCGAAAGCTACCTTTATCCCATAAAACTGACTCTAACGCATGCTGCATGAAGACAACCTGCGCTGGCGCATCTTGCTCAAAGACAACCTGCACCGACCGAGAGTGGATAAAGGACATCAACTTGCTCCAAATGACTAACTTGATCATGGGACTTCACGGATTGAGGAACTGAGTTGACACATATCTCATGATGGCGAGATTTTGGGTGTAACAAAATTTCCCCCAAAGCATGAAGCTGGTAAAACTAATCAGGTAAAATGCTTTGATAGAAGGAATGGCAAGGACTTGTCGGATGGAAGATGTTGTTGCAATACAACTGACTCTGAGAACACAGTCTCGTATGACTCACAACATGGCTTCCGACCAATACAATGTAGATCCATGGTAGTAGAGACCAACTGAACACAATCATGGCTACTAGACACAAGTGTAGATCCATGATGAGATGATAACTCAACAACAACCAATACAAAGTGGATCCATGTAATATAACTCAAACAATCTCCATCGCAACCTGGGTAAAACATGACTCCCTAGGGTCTTCAAGCTGAACCCGCAATGACATGAATCTATCCATGTGATTACAAATGTCTTGATGTCTAACATGGTAGAAACCACTTGATTACCAGTCATTGATGTATACCGTTAACAAGTGCGAGGGATATCACCATTAATGTCAATGATTCCCAAGATATCACAGTACATACCATCGAGCGTGAATTAATGAGTTGAAGTCGAACGCTCAACAGGATATTTCAATCAAGATTCAATGATGTAAACTCATGTCGAAAGTGAGGTAACCTGCCATTGAGGCATGCAGGCCCATGGTACTCAAATGGTTTCTAGATTCAGTCCTCGGATGATGTGTTGAAGTCGACAAGGATGAATCCGTCGAAGGAGGGCCATGATGAATCCCCCATCAACTACATGAAACTCGATAATAGATGTTTGGAGTAGATCGGCTGGTATAGTAACATGTAAGACTGACTCAGAGTAGACCGACATGAATATGGAAGGTGTACTGACTGCAAGATGATGAATGGTAAACACATCTCTTGAACATGGGCATGGCATGACTTGGCAGTATTGACATGATGAGAACGACGCCAACTACTAATGCAACTAATGGTGGAAGCATTCTTTGGATGAACCAAAGGAGTAACAAGACTCATGAAGTTAACAGGACTCAAGGACAAGTACTGAATGAAAATGAAAATGAGTGCCATGTTCAAGAGAAACTAAGTACTGCCACAAGTTAAAGTGTAACACAAAAAACATTCCTTTTTCCCCATCATGATTGATGAGTGCCTCACTTTTTTTTTACAAGATTGAGGAGGGTAAACAGATGCTCGGTATAGCTCATCTCATAGATGAGTCCAATCCCAAACGTTTTTTGAACCTAGGAAAGGAGGGGTTCGTCCCATGATGGGACCTTGAATGTTGGATTTTAACGAGTCCATAGAAGGTAAACTCGGCGTCATTTCATTGTTTAGAGAGTCTGAAAAGAACAAAAGCAGACTCCAAAGGTCCTTTTTCATAGGGTTAGCCTCTTCGCCCGAAAAAGGGTAAAACAACGCGAGAGAGGACTCTTCCAGTCATGTTTGGCTGGAGTATTCCTTTTTCATAAGTAGTGCCCCCTGGTTCGAAAAAGGGGTAAACTATCACCAGGAAGACGACCATTCAAATACTTTAACAAGCGTAAATGTGACAAGTTCGCTTGGCGATCTTTTCGTATTTTGAGAGCCTGAAAAGAGCTTAAATAAAACTCCGGGGGGGTTCCTTTTTCGTAGGAGTTTAACGAGCCCGAAAAAGTGATAAACTATAACTTGGTGACTTATTCTCATCGTTTGATGAGCACGAGGAAAAACAAAGAGTTAGCTCGGTTTTCATTTAATGATTTACATTAATGAGCGAAATAATGACAAAAAGACGTTGTATGAGTGTTCATACCTGAGAATGTATGCAGAAAGGCCATAACCGTGAAAAATCGGATCCAAATGGTACTAAACTTCACCTGCATGCTTGAAACTAGGTCAAAAATGATTAACCAGATATAAATAATCCCAACTATAGCAAAATAACCCACTTCAGAATAAATTTAAAAAGGAATATTCTCTTTTTCAATATAAATAAGGCTAAATATTAAAAAGAATACTATTTGTTTTTTACCAAGTTGGAGAGGTGAAAAGTGCCCTTTGAAGCCGTTTTTCTTCTGTTGATTTCGGGAGCTGTGATCCATCATTTCAGGCACCGTTAGCGATAGGTAACCCTAAACCTAACCCTTTAACTTTCTAGTGGATTAGAATTTGCTTTTTTATGCTTTTAGATAGGTTTTGAGCTTGTTGAGTTGGGAGGTTTGCGTTCACGGGTCAGCGCAGGCAGCCCATTCGGGATCTGCACCGGCGGCGCACTGTCCAAATGGATGCTCTACGCCGGCGCAAACAGCCAATTTGAACTCAAAACCTAGCCAAAAATAAAACATTTTGATGGATGGGAAAAGTTCTAAAGATGTTTAAATGGCTCTCTTGGCAGGTTTGGAGTGACACAACGGTCCTTGAGTGGTGGGAATGCGAGGATGAGCTCGAAGATGTGCAAGTGGAAAATAATCCACAAAGCATTGCAACATTGAGGAACTACGGGCTACTCAAGTACTTTCGAGTGCCGAGGATGAGATCCCAAGTCCAACTACTGACATACCTGGTCCAATGTCTGGACCCCATTCAGCAGCACTTCCAGATAGGTGAGCATACACTTACCATAGATATCAAGGACATCTACTTTCTGACAGGGTTATCCCGGCGAGGGAACCCTCTATCTTTGACCGGATCACGGGGTGGTGACCGTTCAGTCAAGGAAATAATAGATCAGTGGTGTAATCCGGGTATGGTGATGGCTGGTGGGAAAATTCCAATCAAGCATGTCATGGACCGGGACCTACATGCGATACTCTTCATCGTTGCACGAGTTGCTGGCAGCCGAGCTGCTCACTTGGCAAGCAAATCGCAAATGATGTATGCTGAGGAGTGTATGACTCCTAAGTGTTTAACTGGTGTGAGGGGCTTCTCACTAGCCTCAAGGATCAGTTGACCAAATGCCAGTGCGGGGCGCTTAAGCAGTTTGGATATGGTTCGGTACTGGTATCTTTCATGTTGGAGTAGGTGCCTCACTTGCGCCCGCAAATGGATTTCGAGGATCGGGAGGTACGTGATCCTCACATGCTGAGATGGTAGGATGTGATGGCTCGCCATGGTGGCGAGGGTCACATCGTCAGTTTCGGTACTGGGTTCTTCTCATGGTTGCAGGCACAGATCTTCATGGTGGAGGATTATCCATATGCCGGTACAGACTTCCGGGGAGATCCAGACCTGGTGCTTCCGGAGGGGACGCATTGGGACGACATCGGTAAGAACAATTGCTTGTGTTTTTTATATTTTATGCATTTTTTTTTGTAGTAGTAGTGTTGATGATGTTTACAAGTTTTCTTTGCAGACGTGGGTCCAGAGTGGCCACTAGGAGTCTCTTGCCTTGTGCGAAGAGGAGGAGTGCTAGAGATGGAGCTCGCAGCCCGTGATGCTCTCGAGGAGCAAGAGGTGGTCAGGGAGAAGCTCCAGCATATGACCTCAGACATTCCAGAGCCTATTGTGCATGACTTACCCCTTCGTTATCAGGATTTGATGGTTGGGGTATCGGCTCGTTTCGGCACGCTACTCCAGAAGGTGGAAAGGGTCGTAGTATGTTACCATGCTCAGCCTGGGGCTATGCGGCATAGGGTTTAGACACATGGCTTGTATATGTATACTTTGAAAGCTTACAGGCTTCAGAATTTTTGTAGAGATGACTCTTACTGAAAGCTAGCATGCTTCAAATTTTGTATCAGCACTACCATTTTGTACTTTGTATAGATTTATATACACAAACATTATCAGCGGTTTTATACATCTTGTGTTCTATGGTGATTAATGTGATCTTGTTTACATGTTTGCTTATACAATGAATAATTTACATGTTATGTCTATCTTTATGAATATGTTATGTGTGTGCAATGTACCAATCCAAAATGAAGTTGGCCATCGAGTCATCAACTGTATTCATGTCTCGTGGAATGTGCAAGTATTGAATGGACTCAACAAACCTTTCCAAAAGATGGACTCGTTGAAGAAGACAGATTAAAGTGGGATCACGGATGGTGTAGACCTGGTTGAGATGAGAAACCACTAGTTGCGAATCCAAATGGATAACAACATGGTTCATACCCAAGGAAAGAGCGTCGATTAGGGTTCCAATCACTGCCTAATATTCTGCAGCATTGTTGGTTGCGAATCCTAGACAAATTCCTCCTGAGCTAATAAGCTCGTCGGTTGGGGAATAAAGTACCCAGGTTGCTGAATCAAGGTTACGAGTATGCCAGCTGGCGCCGTCCGCGAATCCATAGCAAGTTTCCATCTGCACATGCAGACAAAATATGGTATAAGAAGCAAAAACAAGATCTAGACACACTAAAACAAAGCATCACACCACACACAAAAACACGTGCCATGTACAGTATATACAAAAGTACTCATGCGTGAAAAGCTCAGGCATGGTACCTCTTCAGGTAAATCTCGTTGCGGGGCTCACCTAAAGATATCTCGTCATAATCTTCTAGTTCGTAGGCTCCTTTCTCCAGAACATGTTTCACTATGTAGGGTCTGTGCCACATGGACTCGAAATTTCCTGCCCCCATCTTATCGTGCCTTTGGTCGTATGTAAGGACCAAATCACCCTCGCTATAGACGCGGGGTTCTACCGACTTATCATACTATGCTTTGACGCGTTTCTTATGTGCCTCGTTGGCAAGAGCGGCATCGCAGCGAGTCTCATCGAGTTTTGCTAGGTAGAGGAAGTGTTCTTCCTCGACAGTGGTGTTAGGAAGAAGTTCAACTACGAGTTTGAGAGACAAAATCTCGCACTCTATTGGTAGGACTGCCTCCAATCCATAAACTAATTGGAAGGGTGTAAATCTAGTGGCAGTCTTGATGGAAGTTCTATAATCCCATAGTGTGGAAAAGAGCATGTTGTGCCCATTTGATTTATGTATACCAACCATGCGTTGGATCATGGTTTTCAAGACCTTGTTAATGGCCTCTACTTGTCCGTTGGACTGTGGGTAGTAAGGTGTTGATTTTTCATGACAAAAACCCAGTCTGGCGCTCAATTTGTCAACCATATAGTTATAAAAGTGAGATCCATGGTCGGTGACTATAGCTTGCGGAACTCCAAACCATGAGATAACATGATTAAACATGAAGAGTGCGGCGGTTTTGTTGTCGTCCTTATACGTAGGCATAGCCTCGGCCCACTTTGTAAAGTAATCCATGGCTACTATGACATAACCATCACCCCCAACCGAGGTAGGTTTACAATGCATAAGTCAATGCCCCATTTAGAAAAGGGGTCAATGGCAATAAATGGGTGTAATGGGGCTGGGTGGGTGCGCTTTTTCGTTTGAAAATGATGGCATGGAGGACATTTTTTAACGGCCTCAACACAATATTTAAATATGGATGGCCAATAATATCCCATGCGAAGCATCTTCTAGGCTATAGCCATCCCAGAGAGATGACCGCCACAAGCCCCAGCATGACAGTCATTTAAGATGTGTTCAACCTCATCATGTGTCAAACAACATCGAAGAATAGAATCAATACCACAACGGTACAAGGTATCATTGATGATCAGGTAATACTTTGCGTGGTGGCGTATTTGACGATGGTCGTCACGAGACAGTTGGGGGTTGAAACGTTAGGTCTGAAGATATAAGGTAATATCTCCATACCATGGGTCAGACGTACTGATAAGAAACAATGACTCATCTGGAAGAGAATCATTGGGCTCAGATTCTACATCAGCACGGGGAAGATGACAGATGAGCTCGAAAACCACCAAAGACTTCTTAGACTTGGCCTTCTCGAATAGGAGATCGAACTCCTGCAGTATCACGATCTAGCGTGAATACTTGCCCCCAAGTACTTGACGTGTCAAAACATGGTACATGGGATTTGAGGTGGCAATGATGGTGGTGGTGTGGAGCAAGATGTAATGTTAGAACTTTTGGACAGCAATAACTGCCGCGAGAGCGGGCTTCTCAACATGTGAGTAACGAGTTTTAGAGTAAATAAGACCCTTAATTAAGTAATATATCACATGTTCCTGGGCGTTATGGTCCTCCTGCACCAAAACCATGGTGATAGTGGTGGCAGAAGCAACGAGATAAAGAATATAATCTCGGTAGTAATTGGGCGGTTGGAGCATAGGGGCATGGGTAATGGCATGTTTAAGACTATCGAAGGATTTTTGTGCTTGATCGTCCCATATGAACGGGACATCCTTCTTGAGTAGTCTCATATATTCCTGTATCTTCTGGGCGAAATTACAGATGAAACGTTGTAAGTAAGTTGACTTCCCTTGCAGACTTTGAAGTTCCGTAACATCAGTTGGAGGTGGGAGAGTGACAATGGCTTCCACCTTCAAGGGATCAATGAGGAACCAATCTTTCGAAACGATAAAACCTAGGAGGCGTCCAGACTCGACGCAGAAAATACACTTATGAGGGTTCATACGGATGTTATACCGTCTACATCTGAGCAAAACTATCTTCAGATGATCAATGTGGAACTCACGCTATCGCGAATGGGCAGGGAGATCATCCAATTAGGGTTCCACAAAGTCCTTCACGTCATGAAAGGTGTACGACATGGCCTGCTGGAATGTGGCACCAGCATTTTAAGACCAAAAGGGAGTTTGCGATATGCAAACGTTCCCCAAGGGCAGATGAATGCAATATTGTGTTGGTCGGCGGGGTGGATCTCAATCTGGTTGTAACCGAAAAATCCATCCATGAAAGAGAAGATGACACTTCCAGCACAGTTGTCAATGATCTGATCGACAAAGGGAGTCGAGTAATTGTCCTTAGGACAAGCCTTGTTGAGATCCTGATAATCGACACAAACTCGGATGGTGCCCTGTTTCTTAGCCACGGGGACAACATTTGAGACCCATTTTGTTAATGGAACAGGGTAGATAAAGCCAACCTTCAAGAGCTTCTCAATTTATGCCTTGATTGCCGCAATCTTGCGAGGGTGTACCGGTCGTAACTTTTGGCGAAATGGTTTGACGTCGGGATAGGTTTTAATTTCGTGCAAAACAATAGCGGGGTCTATCCCAGGAATCTCCTCGTAGGTCCAAGCAAACACATCTCGGAATTGCTTGAATAAGGCCATGAAAGTAGTAACTTCTTCAGGGGAACATTTATGGCCTAAACGAATATGTTCCACTACACCAGGAGTAACCGAAATGTCGACCGGAGTGGTGGGTTGAATGTTTTCCAAGTTTCCTTCAGTGTCTGTATGAAACGTAAGTATCGGGGATTGAGGGTAAGGGTAGAAATCTGGTGTGAAAATAGTGGTAATGTTGTTCTCCACATAATCCAAAGGAGGGAGGAAAGACGATCTATGGTGTAGGTATTCCCACAGAGGGTCATCCGCACTCATTATTTCCATAATGGACTCGTCGGAATGAAACGTCTGGAGCAGAGGATCGGGTAAGGACAACATCCGCTGTAGAGAACAGGATGTAGAGGCCACAGCTAGGTGGTCGTCGGGTGTTGAATGGATAGCCTCATAAGTGAGTTCAGCGGGTGAAAGAGGCATGGTGTCTCCAATTAGATGCGTAGTGGCTTCATCGGGTACAATCCATGTATCGCGAGATTTGGGAAGAGATGGAATCCCGAAGGAGATCATGTTCACTGTGGCAACATGGTTAGGGGGATCCGAGGTTGGAAAGACACACATAAGATATGAATCTTTTATGAGGCCGACCCCCACGCTTTCATACTGTTGCAAAGATTTTCCAAGCAATGGGACATTATCGCCATGATGATTAGCGGTGTCCGGTGTGCAGAAATCTAGTTGGTCGACAGTGACAATTCAGCCTTGGTGAGAGAATTGCACTATGCAGAAGACAGATGATGCGACCACATTCATTGTGTAAAACCAATTATGACCAAGTAAGAGATTATAATCCAAAGGGGTTGCAACAACTTCCACGTTAATGGTTGCGATCTTACCCCCCAACTCAATTGCTAAGGCTTGTAATAGCCCATGGGGTTGAAAGCCATGACTGTCGAATTCTTTCAAGGTGGTGGGAGAACAGTTCAATTCGGGATAACCAATGGCTCTCCAACAAGAGATCGACATGACCGAGGTAGAATCCCCTTCGTCTAATACAGTACGATGGACAGTCTTCCCAGCAACGTTTGTAGCAACTTGAAATGCAAGCTGGTGGGAAAGCCTCGGCTTAAAGTACTCAAGTCGAAACATGATGGTGTTCGAGGAATCCGGATCTACTGCACCGATAGCAGCAAGAAGAGTATTGCATTGGTTGGGACAATTTTGCAAGACCTCTAGCATCGACATGGCACAAGGAGCTTGTGCCATGTCCTCTACAATATTGTAGTTTTGAGCTGCCTGATCATTGGGATTGAAACTGCTTTCCTAATCGTGCTCTTGGGAAAATGCAATACTGAATCTAAAGAAGGATTCTCAATGGTGAGAAAGGTTGGCGGTACGGTGACATCGGGCAGAGAAGCGGAATATTTTTCAGAATTACTTCCTACAGGTTCCTTCGAAGGGACTGAGTTGTATGAACGCGATCGTGTGTTCAAGTTGACCGTCTCACTATGCATCATGAGAACATGTGCAGTAGAGGATGCCTCGCCATGTGATGGGGAGGCTTGGGCGATCAGCTATTGGTTCTGAGTAGGGACGGGATCATTGAGAACCGCAGGAGTAGAGTTTCTCTTGAGAAACTTATGTACTTCATCTCGGTGGGGACATTCCTTGGAGAAATGGTCTCCACCACACAGTAAACAAGGATACTTAAACTTCCTCTTCTATTTGGTGTCTTCAGGGGTGCTCTTGTTCTCCTGCTGGGTGGAAGATTTCTTAGGTTTACCCTTGTTTTTCTTCTTGCCACCAGACTTTTGAGGTGAAGCTGTTTGGACAGAATTCACTTCTTTGGTGGAAGTAGGAGTGGATGATTTGGTGGTGTTGTTTCCAGCCTATGTTGGTGATGGGGAATAACCTTGAGGGTTCGACGATCCAACAATTTGAGAAGGAGGTTGGGAGTTAAGGGAACGAATAATACCATTTGCTTGGGTCCCTTAGGTGGTTTTGCAGGGTCATATGTGGAACGGGGTGCATCAGGAACAATATCATACAATGTGCCAGATTGAGCATAGACCAGGTCTAAGTAATGGGCACGAGCAATGGCTTGTTCCTCAGTGACGGCCCCTCCCATGGCCACATCTCGAGCTACTGTAGGTAAGAGAGACTTCGTGAACCAGTCTGTTAAGAGTTGGTCTGGAATAGGATCCTTAATTAGACGTCATCTCCTCCGCCACTCATGGATATGATCAGAAATATGAGTTGCGATGGTTTGACGAAGTGAAGTCAAAAGGTCCGTACCAGTCTCATAATGTAAGGGTAACTGGAAGTGAGTCAAAAAGGACATAGCAAGAGAGCGAAAATTGGGAAAAGAATGTGGTGGTAATTCAATATACCACTTGGCAGTCGGGCCAGTGAGAGTCCGTTGGAATAACCTAAGATGGATCGAGTCGTCCATCAAGGAGTTGGATGAACACCATAAGTGGTATTTCATCACATGATTTTTTGGATCCTCACCAGGTTTTCCATCAAATTTGGGAATATCATATGGTAGTTTGACCGAAATTGGTGGCCAATTATATCAGTGAAAAATGGGATCATTAGTCAGCCAAGATAGGTCAGGTAGGTCCAAAGTAGCCAAAAAGGGCAGTTGTTGGTTTGGCTACAGGTACTGATAGTACTGATAAGGCATATAAGGACCAGTAGGACCTTGCATCGACTGGTTGTAGGGTGTTCCCGGAGGAAATTGGTCGTAAGGGGGTGTGCCGTCCGGACCAAATGTAGGTCTGCCACCATTATAAGTTGGTCCATTACCATAGGGTGGGGGTCCACCGCCAAGGCCAAGAGGAGGTGGAGGTCCACCGCCACCGCCGGGAGGAGGTGGAGGTCCACCGCCAACACCGAGAGGAGGTGGAGGTCCACCGCAACCTCCTTAATAAGGTGGTACTCCACCGCCTCTGCTAGGAGGGGGAGGTGGACCACCTCCACCGCCGGAGGGATGGGGGCCTCCACCAACTCCTCCACCAAAAGGGTATGGTCCTCCACCGCCACCGCCACCATAATAGGGTGGTCCTCCACCATAAGGTGGGGTTCCTCCGCCACAGGGAGGAGGTGGTCCCCCGCCTCCACCGGGAAGGGGAGGTGGTCCCCCACCTCCGCCAGGAGGGGGAGGGCCTCCACCTCCGCCGCTAGAGGGGGGGGCATTGTTTCCAGAATGAGGCGGGCCTCTGCCAGCAGGTAGAGGTCCGCCTCCTCCAGAATTGTGTGGGGGTGGTGGTACTTGAGGGATGGTTGGTGGGGGTAAATTTTGCACAACATTTTGGTTCCCCCATAGAGTGTACGGATTACCGGGATAGGGTATCCCGTAGAGTGCGTTTCTAGGATTGAATTGTACCAACACAGGGTTAAGATAACCTAGATACGCTTGCCTCCATGGTGGTTGGTTTGAATTGGATGGTCCCTCAACATGAGATAATCCCATGGTGGATGCTACAACGGGTAAGGAGGGCCCAATGGAAGGACCAATGGGAACTCCTCCTCCTGTATTATGGTTAAGAGGCGGGGGTTTCCCCCCAGCAACAACGTTGTGACCACTAATAGGTTGTTGATTATCTACTGTGGGATTAACATTACTCATAAGAAAATTAGGTGGTAATGAATATCCTCCCCGTGAGTTTTGGGGTGGGGAAGGAATGGGTATAGTTCCCGTAGTAGTGCGAGGAGTGTTGGACTGTTGTCCTTCAACCAGTTGAGACGTTTGGGGTATAGAACTAGTCTCCTGTTTAAGTGGTATACTTGCAGGAAGTGAGGGTTGACCAGATTCATAAGTGTTCACGTTGTGGATGGATGGTTCCAGTGAATCATAAGATAAAGTGTGAATCGGGATCTGTCGATATGTGGGTAATGTTGTGTTGTCAGCCCTTCATGAGATACTTTGTCTTCAAACTTCATCACCCATGGCACGTAACCGATCTAAGCGATCACGCAGGGGTCCGAAAATCTCGGCAGGAGTGGGACAACTGGGTGGGGATGTAGTGGAAAAATGGGCCACTTGTTGACCTAGAGATGTTTCCCAAAAGGGTGTAGCTGGACCAAACGCAGCTGCTACATGGTCGTCCTAGGAGGAATTTAACCATTCCAAAGATCCAGGCTCTCCTGGTAAAACGGGAGGGAGAGACACATCTTGTGAAGTGGAAGGTTCAGCCTCTTCACCCCTTAAGGGATTGGAGGTAGGTGAATCTGGAGGAAACATGTGTGCTCTAATGTTCAAAGTAGAGTTTTCTACTTTAGGTGACATGACCGTGGCACGTGGGTCCATTCTTACCCTCTAAATTACCTCCTAGTTAAGGGGATATTCGGGTGGTAAGTTCAAAATTCTGCGGGACCTTCTCCAAGGAAAATCAGCCAGAGTGACTGAACCATAATTTCTCCTAAGGGTGTTCTAAAAAAAAGAAAAGTAGTCCATAAAATCTACACAAACTAAGGCCACAAGCAAACTTATGTGATAGGAGTGGATTCAAAAGTCTGGAACCTCACAGGATTGTCAAGGCTTTGCAACTCTCTATATACCGCAGGGTCCAACAGTAAAACGCGACAAGGAGGATTGGGACCGTACACTTGCCTGAATACCCGACTACCTGGATGACACGTGCGTAGTAATCTCCCCGAGTGTTGTTCTTGGTGTATTTCTCTTCCAAGACGGCCAAATGGTTTGCTCAGTTGGTTTTAGGAATCCTAGTGGTTTCTCCCGATATACTCAAGGTACGTGGGAGCTCAAATCCGTAGTGGTGCTGTCTAATGCACAACCGTACGGCATGAGACCTTCCGATATACTACTGAGTACATGAAACACCTTTCAATATATGCCAAGTACGTGAAGTGCCTTTCGATATACCCTAAGGTACGTGAAAGAGCCTTCAATATACTGGTTGGTACGTGGAAGGTTCAGCCTCTTCACCCCTTGAGGGATTGGAGGTAGGTGAATCTGGAGGAAACATGTGTGCTCCAATGTTCAAAGTAAAGTTTTCTACTTTAGGTGACACGACCGTGGCACGTGGGTCCATTCTTACCCTCTAAATTACCTCCTCGTTAAGGGGATATTCGGGTGGTAAGTTCAAAATTCTGCGGGACCTTCTCCAAGGAAAATCAGCCAGAGTGACTGAACCATAATTTCTCCTAAGGGTGTTCTAAAAAAAAGAAAAGCAGTCCATAAAATCTACACAAACTAAGGCCACAAGCAAACGTATGTGATAGGAGTGGATTCAAAAGTTTGAAACCTCACAGGATTGTCAAGGCTTTGCAACTCTCTATATACCGTAGGGTCCAACAGTAAAACGCGACAAGGAGGATTGGGACCGTACACTTGCCTGAATACCCAACTACCTGGACGACACGTGCGTAGTAATCTCCCCAAGTGTTTTTCTCGGTGTATTTCTCTTCCAAGACAGCCAAATGGTTTGCTCGGTTGGTTTTAGGAATCCTAGTGGTGTCTCCTAATATACTCAAGGTACGTGGGAGCTCAAATCCGTAGTGGTGCTGTCTAATGCACAACCGTACGGCATGAGACCTTCCGATATACTACCGAGTACGTGAAATACCTTTCAATATATGCCAAGTACGTGAAGTGCCTTTCGATATACCCTAAGGTACGTGAAAGATCCTTCGATATACTGGTTGGTACGTGAAAGAGCTTCGATATACCGGTTGGTACGTGGAAGACTACAATACCCCCGGGACGCAGTGCAAGCAAATAACGACAGTTGCCACGTTTGATGACGCTGGAACACGTCTCTAACTTAACACACAAGTTACTAAATATTTTACCCTATTTCTACCGTTAATTTTATCTGGACGGTTAGGTGAATGCATGAGGTGAGTACATAAACATAAACATAATACAAGCCCTAACTACATGAAAAAATGTATTTTTTCTTTTGATGAAATCTATATATGGGAGGGAGAAATATTTTCAAATGGTTTTACCAAAACAACCCAAAATGCAACAAATCTCAACTCTACCAAAAATGATAGTGAAAGTATTCTTTTCCTTTTTCAAGCAAAACATGAAAATCAACAACACAACAAATCCAAATCAAAACATTTTTTTTCTTTTTGTCTTTTTCAATCAATCATGAAACTAAGTGATGAAAAGAGAGAATTTCTACGTAGCACACACTAACTTTCTTTTTCACTGTGATGGCCTAAAAGCATAAAAACAAAAAATGCATGTAACTTCTTCAAGCATGGAATCACTTTTGCAAAAACTTGATTTCACTTGGATTTTTCAAGAAAATGAATGGCTCATAATTCGTGAAAAATACAAATAATTGAATTTTCTTTCAAACGTTCCAAAAGATTTATGAATGATACATTCCAATGCATGAAACAACTTTTTCAAATGGACTTCAAAAAATGGTAAAAATGAAGCACTTTTGATTTTACAATGAATGCACCAAGATAACGCTTGATAACAACAACGCTTTCAAATATAAATGGCTGAAAAGAAAAGATTTTTTGTAGTACTCTAATTACTCAGAAATTCTCAAGAAAATGACAAGCACTCCAATGAACTGAAAACACACAAAACACTCAAAATCAACCGGATGCAAGCAAAACCAAAAGATGTGTGCAAAAAGAGGTATGGAATCAAATCCAATGCAATGACTAGATCAGGTGAGGAGAGGAGGGAATGCAATTCCAAGTGGATGAAGGGTGGGGAGACTAAAGTGTCCACCACTACCAAGTCTTAAGCTTGTCCAAAATGGGACCCAAAACCAATCCAAGCAAATCCAAACGCTACCAATGCAAAAAACACAAGATCCCTAACTGGAAAGTACAGTACAGAGAGGTCTAAGGACCAAACCAAACTCAAAAATGGAGAGGGGATGACCCAAACCCTAGGCTTGAGTGCTCGGCGCAGGCTGCGATCAGGCACAGAGCGTCCGACGCAGATGATGTGCAGGTTATTAGCGCCTGTGGCGCAAAATGCAACACTTGCTTTAGCGTCGATGGTGCAGGTCATAGAGAGGAAAAAAGCGCCCGTGAGAGGACGGCACTCTGGTTATACTTCCCAGGTGCGCCGGGGGAAATCCAAAAGAAAAAATAAAAAAAATATCTCCAAGAATGAGCAACATAATGGTTTGATAACTAGACACACAAACTCAGAGAAAGCGAACAGACTCTTCAACAAGAAGATCTGATCGTGAAAGAGGCTCAGGAGGCAAATGAAATGGATTGCTAAGAAATCAAAGAATATGACATTCAAATTGAAAACTTAAAACAACGTACATATCCCCAATATGGACGCCAAATTTGTTACCAGACAATCTACCGAAAGCGGACTTAAGGCATGATTTCCCTAGTTCAATGTGAATCTAAAACAAATAAGACATAATACAAATCTACCTTCCTAGATGGAATTAGAGATTGAGAGATGTAGACATCTTACCTTTCAGATCTGTAGATCTCGTTCTCCTTTGTCGCTCCTAGATCCACGGTCATCAGATCCGTAGCTGCAAGATCTACCAGAACATACAAGAGACAAACAAGTAGTAATAGTACATCTACACAATAATTGATCTAAGTAAATGCTTAAGGAAGTAAACTATAAATATCAATAACAACAAGACATTTATGGAAAGAGTTTTGCATTACTGTATAAAATAGTGGAAATACATAGAAGAGTGAGGATTACAACCAAGCCCTAATGTTGCAATCTTCCTCCAACAAGCCAAGCCAATGCCACTAAGGAGAAATGGGTGCCTCCAAGAGATGGATGATGATCTTCCTAAGCTTATTTCACCAGCATATGGATGCTATATCCTTCCTCCCTTTGGAATAGAGAGGGATCTTGTATTTATAGGACCAAGTGGATAGAGTAGGTTTAGGATCATGGGGAGAGGGTTAAGGGATCCTTCCTCAAGGCTAGGGAACTGAAGGCCAACTCACCTAGGAGTTAGGGATAGAGTTCCACCTCATCCAACTTCTAGAATTTGCTCGAAAGCTACCTTTATCCCATAAAACTGACTCTGGCGCATGCTGCATGAACACAACCTGCGTCGGCGCATATTGCTCAAAGACAACCTGCGCCGACCTAATTAGGAGTGTGGATAAAGGACATCAACTTGCTCCAAATGACTAACTTGATCATGGGACTTCAGGGATTGAGGCACTGAGTTGACACATGTCTCATGATGGCGATATTTTGGGTGTAACAAAGTGGACGTGGTCAAGGGGAGGAAGTGGCTGATCTCTGGTAGGACCTTCAGAACCGGTGTATCCCGGTGCAAACTAATCTTGATAAGTTGAGATGGGGTTATTCTTCGAAAGGGACCTTTACGGTGAAGGAAGCTTATGGTCTGGAAGTGGGCTAGGTGCACCTGCAACCTCAACATGAATGGAGGAAAGTATGGGGATCCCAACTATGGCCAAAGGTGGCTACCTTATTATGGCTACTTCTTCATAGAAGTATAATAATGGGGGAGAATCTTAGGAAAAGAGGGTTGAAAGGCCCAATGCAGTGCATTCTATGTGAAACAGAGGAAGAAACTATGGACCTGTTGGCCCCCCAACAAATTCCCCTTGATTTTGCACCAATAAAGGGGCCCCTGTTATAATTTTGTAAATACTTAGTTTTTGGTTTTCATTCACCTTATATTGCTTGATTTGGTGTCACAGATGATTTCATTGCTTCCTTTGGATTGATCTATCGATTTTTTCATTACTCACTCTTTGGCTTGGAATTTATGAGATAAGGACTTGGTGATATGATTCATTTCAATTGATTTAGTCTATTGACTTTCTAGTTGCTTGACGATAGTTGCATGCTCTTATTTGGGGTTTTATGGGTTGAGTCCTCACCTTGGTTTGGCTTAATTGAATCAAATTCATATTTTGATAGTCTTATCGATTTTTCGTTTCGACATCTTGACATATCATAACAAATTGGTTATTTGTTTTTTTTTTAAGAATCCAATACATGTATTAAAAATGTATATTTTAAAATTTGAGATGAGTTGATACTCTACTAGTTGAGTGAATTTTGGAGCTTTTCATTTACTTATCATAAATATGTCAATTATTAATTTCTTTGCTTGGCACATATGTTTCATTATAATGGTAGTCCGTATTATAATGGTAGTCTATATTAATAGATTTTGATCAAAACTTTTTTGAGTATATATATACTCTATAAGGACAATATCAAAACGTTTTGGGTATATATCTACTTTGTAGGACAAGGCAATTTTATTGCATTGAGTATTAAGGTTATTTTTAAATTCCATTTGATGGAGTTGTCATCATAAAAAATTGATTCTGATTTTTTTTTATATTCTTATTAATATCAATTTTCTTTTTATATGTTTTTGACTTCATCTAATCATTTCTTACCTCAAATATTATTGGGTGTGGGTGTAAGCGATCTTATAAAGGTTACATTGCCAAGTTATTGGGAAGAATTATATTTCTTGGGCACATATTATGATTCTTCATATTTACAATTACTTTATCTTTATCTTTTATCTTTTTAATTTATTTAGAGGAATATTATTATGGAGAAAATATGCATAACTACAAAGGTGTCCACTTTGAATGATTTTACCTTTCTAAACATTTGTTCAATCACCAATATCAATTTATTACCAATAACTTCTTCTTTTTTATGCTTTCATATAACTTTAACAAGTATTATCTTTTAAGAACGTGTTGTTAAGATATTTTCATGACACTTGTGAAAGACATATCCCATATCAATTAAACAAGATTTGAATTCATATTAAAATACGTTGTGGAGACTATGCCATAATATATTAAACGATTGGCTTCATACCAACCAACGAGAGAAATAGGGCGCCATATATATTCAGCTATGGATTTTTCCGTTCATCACCACGCTAAAATGAAAGATGCTATCGAAAGTTCTATATTCAAACTTTATTTCTATATATTGTGAGGCATGAAGGAATAACTACGACTATTATAGTTCAATTTGTATTGTTATCTAATGTGTGTTTTTTAATGTGAGATATAATGGGTAGATTTAAACGATGAAGCATGAGGTGCGATAGAATCATAAACTAACTTATGCATGATGGAAATGAAAGCATTGATTCCCTAGGAAAAGAAGACAACATATTTAACGGTCAACGTGATTGGGGTGTGTTGGAATTATTTAATGGGAGATAGTACGCAGAAGTATGCCACGAAATAATCTGTAGTAATTTGTTCGCCAACAAATAAATATGTTAAGCCAGGTTCCAAGCCTATCTCATCTTGCGTGGAGTGAAATTAAATGAATCAGTTCTTCCAAAAAATAACAAGAAGAAGAAGGTTACTGTCTATAAAAGAGGCAGGATATCAATTGCAGGTAGAGGGGGAGGCTCTGCAGAACTGGATGAAACTTTTCTTTTCCAAAAGGTCTACTCTTGTTCTCTTGTAAACATTAATAGGTGTAGGACAATGGATAGGTTGGGGATCTGTTGTTGGTTGTTGTATGACACTCCAGATTCTCTTTTGAAGACTTCTTGTGATTATGTTAGGAACCCATGTCTTTACTTTGTTAGTATGTTGTTGTTGGACGCATATGCTTTGTAAGTCGTCCCGTAGTATTTATTGATCAATAGTTTATGTTATTGTTCTTGGCGCATATGCTTTGTAAGTCGCCCGTAGTATTGTTGATCCATAGTTTGTAACGACCCATGGTTTTGACCCATAGTATTGGCGCCTAGAATTAGTATATAAGTGTGTGTTGAGACCTATGAAGGCACCGTGAAGTTAATTGTATTGAGCTTGCTCAAAGGAGGTTGCCCCCTCGAAGTGGCCTATGATCAATATAAAAGTGATTCTGAGTTCTATCATTTCTGCTATTTCGCATATTCTTGTTAATTAATTGTTGCAGGTGCATCACAGATTACAGTTTATGTTGTAATATAAATACTTTTTAGAATTCAGTTTGTAAATTGTTCTTTGCCTGTCTCTTTGATGTTCATGGAAATTATGTTCACTATCCTTTGATGTTTACACATTGATTAATCTATTGATTGTTAGTTTATAGATCTGAGGAAAACAGTTTGATGTTTGAATAAAATAATAATTGTTTTGTTATTTTACTCAGAAATCTTATTGAATATCACAACATGTTTTAATTCTGATTTGATTTTAATGTTAAATCTGATTCAAGCTTAGTTAATCTTTAACTTGGATCTATGTAACTGTTTAGGTAATTCAAACTTTTCTCTTGTCTAAGATAAGATAGATTAAATAGGACAAATTTTAGTTTTAAATCTAGATTACAGTTTATTTCGTAGCAGAAACCTACAGGTTTTTAGCAGCTACTAAACTGTTTTTCTCAGCTATTGGAAGTTGCATCTTAGTTAACATTGTATTTCATTCCAGAGTAGTTTATCATTTAGGAAATTATTAAAATCTAACTGTGAGACTCTCTTGTTGAGAAAAAACCCATATAGGCAGCGGGGCCTTTGTTCCCGCGAGAAGTGGCTATCCAAACACGCAAAGGGCTCCTTTAAGCACTTTGTGTGGGTTATTTCTCCTTGTTGGCGAGCAGGTCAGATTTGTCCGTTAACAGGGGCACCTAATGGATACATGACCCTTATCCTTAGATCTCCGGGACATCAACGCGACCAGTTTTAGGAAGATTGTGTGGATTAGGGGGGAACCTAACCGTATGATTAAATAATGTAGTATCCCTTCTATGAAAGTTGCTCAAATTCACCCAATTTCGATTCTAGGAATGTTGTACACAAACTGTTCCAAACACCTCTAAATGTTTTCGAATTGTGGAAGGAGGGACTTAGGAGGATATAGGAAACTCTAATACACCCTTTAGACACCTAACCCTCTATTATAAACATTCATCGTCTGCAATTTCTAAGGAGAGAAGACTTGGGACAAAACTAGTCAATTGGATTGGTGAAAATCCCCCTAGGTCCGCCACTATTTTCCCTTCCAAATATTGTATGACCTTCCCTAATATTCAATATGAGAATTGGTTATGTTAAAGGACATCAAGGAAAACATGTGTGCATCACTATATCAGTTTTTAGGGTCGGATAAGTATCCCAAAGGACAACAGTTTCTAAGGCATACAATTTATGTGAAAATGGTGAAAAAGGGAGCATGAATTAATGTTGCAAACTATAGTATGACTTATGGGG
Source organism: Larix kaempferi (assembly GCA_027924585.1). NCBI lineage: Eukaryota > Viridiplantae > Streptophyta > Pinopsida > Pinales > Pinaceae > Larix > Larix kaempferi. The sequence goes on along the minus strand of BSBM01000598.1, from coordinate 8,283,403 downwards.
TATGAACACAATATTTTGGACATCCATTTAACTTCCATATGCATCTTAAATAATAGGCAACACCTCCATAAAATTCTAATATCAAACTGATACAAAACATGCTACAATCACCATGAGAATATAGTGAGGAAACTAGCTCGAATATCAATGTTACTTGGATAAATAATACATGAAGTGCTTAGTATTTCGAGTTGTGTCTCTCATGATATATCCATTACAGATTTATGCATCCATTAACAAGTTCATAATTTCTAAACAACATCCTTCCATTATCTATATGCAACAAAGAGTGTGTTATCTCACTTTACATGAACATTGAGAGAAAGATAGTAGAATGAGAGAAGAGAAGAAAGAATGAATATGAAATCAAACTCAATGGAGGTTGAACCTGCACCATAACATATCCATGAATCTCTTTTGAAAGGTCTAAATGTCCTCTCCATCAACCAACTTGGATTGGAATATTGCACCCTCAAAATTGGTTCTAAGGCAGGGAGGATGAATATCCACCGTGCAAGGACAAGCTTGAAGCTCTCCCAAATTGCAAAGATGCAAATAAAAAATGACCAAAATATGCTCCATTTCTACTTGGCCTTCTTTTAATAACTTTATTTGATTCATTTCCTTCCTTACAACTCAAATTATCTCCTAATTACTCATGAAATTCTAATTAGTGGGGGGTATGACCCTTCATTGACCCCACATGACACTTGGCTCATCTTTTATCTCCAACTCCTCGATGAATTCGAATTGGGGAATATTTTGGATGCTTTGGAGATGTGTAACTCCTCTCATGCACCCTCTTGGTCTATTTTTATCTCTTACATTGTCATACATTTCATAGAATCTATCATAAGTGTCATGGGTATCATAGAATCTGTCATATGTGTCATAATGCTTGTCATAGTTTTCATAGAATCTGTCATTTCCTATTGTTATCCCTATGACTCTTCCTCTTCCTTCATGAATGTTACCTCTTCCCTCCAACTCGAAGTTGGGGGTGGATCCATGTTTAAAGGAGGAATATTCTCTCATGTGGACCCCACATTTCCACTTATGCACCCCTAAGTCCAACTAGGACCTAATGCCACTTCATTTTGGAGCATTTAACATTTATTCCATAATTTATTGGCCTATTTTTCCACCATCAATTTAGAATATTGAATTTTCATGAGAAACTATAGACCTTGGGGTTAAATGTCAATATTTTAATTCTTCCACATAACCCTTAGGAATTGGGTAGGCCAACTTAATTATTTATCTAAAAACTATTTAATTGGGGACATGGCAGTCCTCCCCACCCAATATTGCTTGTCCTCAAGCAATTTCAAACATGGATGTTGAATAACCTGCTTTCTTTCCAAAAATTTGCTTCCAAAACTCTGAGTACTGGCACTCATGTACTGCAATTGTGTGTTTCCAAAAGTAAGGAGATGTGTGTTTTCTTTTTCATATTGGTATATCTTGTGGCATCACCACTAAACACCAAAATATTAATTAAATATATCAAAACAAAGTATGTACAATTAATCTTTACCTTCTTCATATTTTGGAAACCCTTTCTGAACTTTCAACCCTTTTTCTCACTGTATAATTCTTTGAAGTTGCCACTGAGTTTCCCAACTTTGAGTCTTCAAGATTACATGAAAATTTTAGAGAGGAACCACCATTCTTGCTGCTGCACTACTCTGATTACAATAACCTTCTCAAGTGGTGACTCAATCTCCCATAGTACTTGTTGCCCCCCAAAATTCAAACCAATGAGACAAAAATGATCCCAAGGTCCCAAATGATCCCGATACATGCATGGTGTGAAATGTCTATTATGAAATGCCATGAACACCAAGCATGTTAATATTGAATCCATCTCTCAAAAGGTCTCCCACATAGGGAACTGGAACACTGCTCTACAAATATGAACTCAAACAACTAAAGGTTGGCTTTCTCTCTCAAACCAACAATCGAACTATTGCTCCAATTGAGCTGAAACCAAGCAACACCAAGATCCCATTGCTTGTATTGCATCCTTCCAAACATCATAAGTACAAAATATATATCATCAAAGTACATAACAACATCATACAAATGTACATAAAATAGGTGCCTCATCAAAGAATCATGAAAGTGCTTATACATCCAAGTAAGTAGATCATCATGTGCCCCATACACACAATCATCAAGTATCATATCAAATCTACTCCAATGACATAGGTGAGGATCCCATGTCCTATAATGCTGATCCAAAAGAATGTAAGATGCATCAAAACAATCAACCATGTTTTCTTTCATCCAGGAAGTGAATGAAGAATCTCCACTAAAATATGGACCAAGTAAGGAGCAAGGAAAATCATGATTCTTCAAGTGACTCAAGTGAACATCATAGGTGCATCCATGTATATGTGTATCATCATAAGGTAACAAATTATGCTGCTTCAAATGTAAATAGTAATGTGCTCTAATAATTTCATCATCAAAAGGAGAGATAGGATTTTCGTACTCCTCATGTGGCACCACCAGAAAGAAACCTTTCACCCTATTTTCATCCCAAATTGATGTGGCTGAAAAGGAAGTAGGGGGTGAATAATTGTAAACCAAACTTGCCTATTTGCAACTCTTACCTATCAAAATTTTGAATGCATCTTATCCATAATTGGCTGGTCCAACTGTTGTGAGATCATGTGCCTCCTCCAAGGCTCTGCAACTCTCACCACGAGGCAGCTCATAATCCCTCTGAACAAGAACAAGTGCTTGGATTCCTTCTTATTGAATGTAACCCATTCAAGCACCTACATATAAAAATGTACCTCATGTTACACCATCACATGAGGTTCCTCCTTTGTAACATAAAGTCTTCCATCCATTGAATGATTATCTGATATGTGGTGTAAAGGACCTTTGCAACCTCTCTTGAAGTTGCTCAATATGCACCATATATTTTTGGAGTGTATTGTGGGTAGACTCCAACACATTTGAGATATTTTCATTCTCTTCTGCTTCCTTCAAGTTTATTTCATGATACAAACCAACAAGCTCAATTAAATAATCTCTATCAGAAATCAAATTCAAAAAATTACCTTTGGTGTCCAACATTGCCTCTGGATTTTCTCCATGTCTTCAAAGGAATATTTCTCCTCCACACACCAACAAAATTTTGAAACCAATGCATGTGTGTCATGGAGAGTTTTCAAGGCTTCTTGAATCTTATTTTCATCCATCTTCAAGGACTCTACAAGAAAATGAGGCTCTTGCAAATGAACCTCTTCATCTTCTTCCTTCTTGCTTGGACCAACTTCATGAAGCTCAAGTGGTGATGGGAAAGTTGATCTTGGTTCTTCTTCAACTACTACAAGGTCTTCATATCCATAGTCAATGGAACTTTGGATTAAAGAAACACTTTCAAAATTTATCTGTATGTCACCAATATAGAGGTGTGAGCACCCATCAGTAGGTACTCCTTCACAGTTCAAGCATCCATCAGTCGATGCTCTTTGATTCATGTCCAAAGTAGAGAGTGTCTCAAAATGATATTTAGCATTTTAAATGAAATCTTCTTCATGTTCATGTGGTGTTTCTTCATATTTTTCAGTGTCACTTGGCAGTGAATTTTGATCCTCTTCATGTAATGCTTCTTCTGCTTCACCTATTTCAGAACTAGGTGGCTCATGGGTATCCTCATTTCACTCCTCCCTTTCACTCAGACATATATGATTTTCTCTCCAAGGTATTTTGCAAGAATGGCATAAAACTTTCTTCACTAAATCCACATATTCATTCTTGGGCCTATGTCCAAACACCCAATCACAAAAGTCCTCCAAAGGAATGGCCTTTTGTGTATCTCCCTTATACAGATCAAGACATGCTTGATATTGTTGGGGCAAGGTTTTACATGTTGCTCTCAATATTTGTAGTTCATTCATTCCAGATTGAGTGTTAGGATCCTCTTTGGACTCAAGAAAATTGGGTGTGGTGGCTCTTGTTGAGCCTTGGAAGTCATTAGGTCGATTGTGAGGCCCAGTCCTTGAGAAAATGTTTTCACTAACTGTCTTTTTTCCCTCGAAATGAGAACTACTACTGCCTCTTGTTTCCAATTTGCCTCTAATTTGACTAGCCATCAATTCGAAACCTTGCATTATAATTCCTTTTCATGTCCTCAAAAAATGGTTTCATGAATTTCCTAAGCACCTATTTCTCCTCCACCTCTGAGGTTCCTTTTTCATCCTTAGCCATAGTTTCAGCAGAGTGCACCTCTTCTCCTGCTTCCTCCTCTTCCTTCAAAGGTACTTTTAGTTTCGATTTCTAGGGGTGGGGGATGCATTCTTGACCTCATAAATGGTCACCCAAATCAGGTTCAAGGACCATGATCTGATACCACGGTAATATCCCTTCTATGAAAGTTGCTCATATTCACCCAATTTCGAATCTAGGAATGTTGTACACAAATTGTTCCAAACACCTCCAAATGTTTTTGAATTGTGGAAGTATGGAATTAGGAGGATATAGGACACTCTAAAACACCCTTTATACACCCATACCTCTATTATAAACATTCATGGTCTGCAATTTTTAATGAGAGAATACTTGGGACAAAACTAGTCAATTGGATTGGTGAAAATCCCCCTAGGTATGCCACTATTTTCCCTTCCAAACACTGTATGGACTTCCATAATATTTAATATGAGAATTGTTTCTGTTATAGGACATCAAGGACAACATGTGTGAAACACTATATCAGGTTTTAGGGTTGGATAAGTCTCCCAAAGGACAACAGCTTCTAAGGTATACAATTTATGTGAAAATGGTGAACAAGGGAGAATGAATTAATGTTGCAAACTATAGTATGACTTGTGGGGCATGGATACAATATTTTGGACATCCATTTAAATTACATATGAAGCTTAAATAATAGGCAACACCTCCATAAAATTCTGATATCAAACTGATACAAAACATGCTACAATCACCATGAGAATATAGTGAGGAAACTAGCTCGAATATCAATGTTACTTGGAGAAATAGTACATGAAGTTCTTAGTATATCGAGATGTATATCTCATGATATATCCATTACAGATTTATGAATCCATTAACAAGTTCATAAGGTCGAAACAACAACCTTTCATTATCTATATGCAACAAAGAGTGTGCTATCTCACTTTACATGAACATTGAGAGAAAGATAGTAGAATGAGAGAAGAGAAGAAAGAATGAATATGAACTCGAACTAAGATGGGGGTTTAACCTACACCAAAAAATATCCATGGATCTCTTTTGAAAGGTCTGAATGGCCTCTCCATCAACCAACTTGTATGGGAATCTTGCACCCTCTAAATTGGTTCTAAGGCAGGGAGGATGAACATCCACCATGCAAGGACAAGCTTGAAGCTCTCCCAAATTGAAAAGATGCAAATAACAAATGACCAAAAGCTACTCCATTTCAACTTGGAATCCTTTAATAACTTTAGTTGAATCATTTCCCTCCTTAGAACTCAAATTATCTCCTAATTACTCATGAAATTCGAATTAGTGGGGGTTATGACCCTTAATTGGCCCCACATGACACTTGGCTCATCTTTTGTCTCCAAATCCTCCATGAATTCGAATTGGGGAATCTTTTGGATGCTTTAGAGATGTGTAACTCCTCTCATGCTCCCTCCTGGTCTATGTTTAGCTTTTACATTGCCATATATGTCATAGAATATGTCGTAAGTGTCATAGGTGTCATAGAATCTGTCATAAGTGTCATAATGCTTGTCATAGTTGTCATAGAATCTATCATTGCTTATTTTTAGCTCTATGAATCTTCCTCTTCCTTCATGAATGTTACCTCTTCCCCCCAACTCAAATTTGGGGATGGCTCCATGTTTAAAGGAGGAATATTCTCTCATGTGGTCCCCACATGTCCACTTATGCAACCTCAAGTCCAACTAGGACCTAATGCCACTTCATTTTGGAGCATTTAACATTTATTCCATAATTTATTGGCCTATTTTTCCACCATCAATTTAAAATATTGAATTTTCATGAGAAACTATAGACCTTGGGGTTAAATGGCAATATTTTAATTATTCCACATAACCCTTAGGAATTGGGTAGGGAAACTTATTTATTTATCTGAAAACCAATTAATTGGGGACATGACAAAGAATGGAGCGATAAGCCATTTCATAATTCGGTTTTCAACCGCATATGGCAGCTCTTCCTAGGATTTCTAGTCTTGGAAATCTAGAAAGAATGGAATCAACGCATCTTCATAGATAGGAGAAGGACAATGGAGCAGGTTTGGAGATTGCTGAAAACTCATATCATGGAAACTATGAAGCTAACCTGGTAGACAGGAAAACACTAGAAACCACCACCAATTGAGCAAAGAATTCTTCAGGGATGGGGGATAAATGCATGTATGGGGTTCATTGGAAAGGACACACAAGGATAGGAAATTGAATCCTAGAGGCCTGGGAGGCTCCGCCACAAGGATACATCAAACTGAATTTTGATGGAGCTTCGAAAGGAAACCCAGGCCTGACTGGGTTTGGGGTAGCTTCTGGAATGCTAACGGGGAGTTATTATGGGTTTTTTGGGGTTATATCCGGCGGGACACCAACAACACATCGGAAGTCGAGGGCCTCTAACATGGGCTAATTTAGTCCAGAAGTCAGGGGTACGGTCCAATCATGGCCAAAGGGGACACGGAGGTAGTCCTCACAATGCAAAAAAGAATTGAAAATGGCCAGCCTGTCACAAAGGTGTCCTAGGGGTGGCACATGGAGTGTAGGCTAGAAAAAATCGCAAAATCTATTCGCCATATCCGAGGGATGTCTTTAAGCCATGTGAAAAGAAAAGGAAAGAACGTGGCTGACCTCTTATCCAACAGATGGGTTCAGGAGTGGGCCCAATTTAAGGTAAGAAGGTTCCATGGTCTAGGGGATCAACAATTCACATATCAATTCACGGCTTTGGTAAGCCAAGATCGAGCTCCCCGGATGTGGGTGCCTTACGCGTCGATTGAATGAGCATAAGAGGGCACGTGGTATGGGAAGGGTGACATGTGTTAAAGGAACCATTTCCTTCATCACCATTAAGATGGTATTAATGGATGACACAGCTGGGCAGCGGAGGAATCATGAGAGGGGAGTGTGTGGTACGGAGGGAGAACAAGTCTTAATTGTCTCCCTTCTGGACAATCTAAAAGGAGCATGTGATAGTCTGGAAGAACACAGGCTTGAATGATGGGAAATTTACCTACGTGTTGGATGGGAAAAGTGTTCTATGGGAAAATTTACAAATGACTCCTATCAAATCTTTTCCATACAACTTCCTCGAACTTTTTAGGAGAAACAATATAGAAATTGGGAAAATAATTCCCTCAAACTCTAGAGATATCATATTCCCATACTTTTGCAGTCGAACTGCAACCTCTTATATAGGAAATAATGTTCCTTTTTCTGTTCGTTAGGTGAAAAAATAGATTTAATCCTTCTTCTCGTGATCTCAGATATGCTCGGAGTCTAGTGTGACATCTTTAATGCTGGCGAGTAGGTCCCTTACATCTCTGCGCCTTCTCATTCAACCTGCTTTCGTCCTCTTCTCCATGGTATTTGGCTCCTCTTTAGATCTTCTTGTTTTGAATATTGATCTTTTAAGAGATGCAGCTGTTACAATGATTTCTGGGAATAATTTAAGTCACTCCAAGTCTGCGATTAAAACAAAACAACAAAAGAAATTAAACCCAAATTCAAAAAATAAAAATTGAATTATAAGACAAACTAAAAATTATCAAATGAAAACAATGGAAATTCTGTAGTGAATTGATATCCTTTTTGTTTTGTTTTTTATTGGATATTTGATGCATCTTTTGATTTTAAATAATCATGTTGTAGTCTCTCTGGTGTAACGATGTGTCCCTTTATTTATGAAGACCTTAAACTCATCAAATTCCTCGTCATATTTCCTCGATCAAATCTGCAATTCAAAAATTAGATAAGCAAGGAGATTTAAAAGAAATATTGTGAAAAATAAAATGACATGAAAATAGATCAAGACCTTCCCCTTTTACTCTGATATTTCAATTCAACATAACCACCCCGACGATTCCTTTGACACGTCTTCAACATGTAGCTAATGGCATAGTAAAATATTTCATGATACAAGAGTTATTCATAATTCTAAACAACATTTTACCAATGGAACCTAGGTAATGAATTGATCTTAGTAATCTTTATTCGAAACATTCTAACGTAGAGCACCACCTCCTTTAATTTCCTTCTCAAAATGATGTAACTGAAATATTTTTCTAGTCAATAATTTCTTGAAATATCGAGGCATGATCACTTCAAAATCTTTAATATCGATCCACATTCACAGTGACCTCATGGTGATCTAGTGGTTATTTTTTAATGAAAAATATATTCGCAAAAGGTTGAAAACCTAGAATATTTAGACTACACATTAAATACAAATACTTGTAACTAGTTCTTCAATAGATTGAAATACAATCTATATTCATCGTTCAATGGCGTGACATGGAAGGTTGATCTCCTCCGTTTACCTCTTTTCAAACTCAAAATAAGGTCATACTCCTCAATAGCATGCTAATGAAATTGGTGAACAAACCTCCTTAGCATGGAACGTTATCCTCTGACATCTCTTATGTAAATGCATGGTAAATTCCTCCTTATATAAAGTTGGCGAAGTTGACGTTTTTTGCAACAAGATTTCAAGATTGACTTATAATATAATATTTAAACAAATTTTCTCATTTTCAAATGTAAATTTCATATAATGAAGTGCGAACACATGTATATAGCATATCAACTTGAAAATATTTTGTCCATCCACGTGTATGAATTCAATAAACCATGATCATATAGCAAATCGGAATCTGCATAATGCATGTCAAAAAGAACAACGATAATATGTGTTAGGATATTTAGACACTTAGGAGTTAGTTAAGATCAACTTGTGTAATATATCCGTTAGGGATAGTGTGTTTCTTTAGTATGCATTAATATGCATTTGTAAATACTTAATCCGACGGTCACGATATGTTTCCGACATAGAGTGATCTGACGGCTCAACTTCTCTTAGATCAAACCTAACCTTGATCCGTGGCTTAACACCCGATTGGTCCATGATCTCCATTTAAAGAGCATGGAGGGTCATTGTTTAGTTGATCGATTATGAGAATCTCATTTGTAACTTTCTTTCTTTGCATAATAAATTGTCTCGTAGAAGCTATTTGGCAAGGGCCGTGGAGTGTTTCCCTCAAAAGGGTTTAAACCACGTCAAAACATCGGTGTGTTGATCTGTGATCTATTTGTGTGAAGTGGTTGCTCTTGGTGTTCGGTCCTTTGGTAGTACCCTGTGTACCTGAACATGGTATCAGAGCTTTTATGAAGTGCTGCTTCTAGTTATGATGTAGATCTTGAACTGTTGTTGCCGAAACTCGAAAGGGTTTCTAGTTCTGGTATTTATGTGCATGTCTGGGCTGTGGGAGGTGTTCCATTGCATCCAGAGCGTCGTTTCCATTGGGAAATAGTTTTCGTTTGATCAAAAACGGTTCCCAGTTGCTCCAGAAACGCGTATTTTATCAGATCTGAAGGTATAATGTTACAGTGACGCATTTTTTTATTTTCTTTTTTAAAAGGAAAAAATATCATATTTCATCATTTTTTACTGTTAGATTTTTTTGGATTCGGATTGTTGTTTTCCCGTCTGCGTATGCTCTTTGCCGTGCACCTTGAGTGATCTTGGCAAATCAGAAACAGAAAGGGAAAGGGTTTTTCTCGGCTGCGTATGCTTTTTGCCGTGCACCTTGCGCAATCTCGGCAAATCAGAAACAGAGAGAAAACGTAGACTTTCCGGGAAGCTAACAAGATCTAACTCCACAAGTGTGGAAAAAAAAAAAATTTGTTTCAATTTGTGGTTTGTTTTGCAAGAAAAAGGGCAAACACGCAAACCGAGCAAGAAGAGTACAAAAAAAAAAAAAAACTTTCCTCATTCCCATATTTTATATACCTTTTAATCTAGCTCACTTGGTTTAAAGTTGCTTTATTCCTTAATAGGTCTTGAGTTCAAGTCTTAGGAAGTTACTTTTAAAAGAAAAAGTGCATGCAATTTCTATTTTCAAGTTATTTTATTGTAAACGTGCATCTCACTTAAATAATAAAAAATAAAAATACAAGTGAGTTACTTAAGTTTTTTTTATTTGTTGCACTATTTAAAAGTAATATCATTGTAAAAGTGAAATCACTTATTTTACAAAAGTGGTTCAGTTAAAGCAACTTTCTTGTAAAGTGATTATCAAAAGGTTCATCTTGGGAAGAGGGGGGTTCTTTTTTTGTTGGATATTCTCTAGCTGTCACATCACTATTGGGGACATCTTCAACAGTTTCTTTGTTCAAGCATAACTTCATCATACAGAGTCAGTTTTCAGTGCCGTTTTTTTTTAAACCACCTATTTTTTCGAGCTCTTCACATCTAGACTATTGGTTTCTGCTTTTACAGCCATTAATTTACACATATGGCCGCCCCTTGTGATATTCTACTTAACAGTTCCAACTATTTCTCATGGAAATCTCGTATGGAGGATGTTCTACGAAGTAGGGGACTTTAAAGAATTACCTCAGGGAAAGAAAAAGAACCCACTGACGATAATAAGAAAATAAAATGGGCAAATAGATGTGATGAAGCTCGTGGATTGATTGGGATGTCAATCTCTACTGATTTGCGATTCCACATATCTGGAATTGATGAACCTAATGCTGCTTGGGACAAGTTGGAATCTGTGTTTGGTAAACACAATGAAATTCAAGGTCACCAACTCAAAAATGAATTGATTTCTTTAAATCCAAGTGACTTTTCATGCATTCAAGATTATATATCTAAGTACAAAACTCTTAAACTCTTATGTGTAGAATGTAAGATTGAGAGGGAAGACAAACAATGCATTTATCATATTCTTTCCAAACTTAGACCTGCATATTCTGTTTTTGTATCTACATTTTACTCCATGAAAGCATCCTTGAATGTAGCTAGCTATCAAGAGCCTAGTCTTGAATCCTTTTTTGATTCCTTGATTAGAGAACAAGATAAACTCATTCATCTTGGAATAATCAACAATACAGATAGATCTGGGAAAGCCTTATTGTCCCAACAGAAAGAAAATTCCAAGCCTCCCAAGAAACAAAATTTTCGCAATAATAAGTCAAACAAGGGTCCAAAACCCTCTCAGTCAGCTCCTTCTTTAAAAAATGACAAAGGATCAAATCCAAAAGGCAAAAAGACTGAGCGTCATTGCAACTATTGCGGGAAAGATAATCATGATGAATCTAAGTGTTTCAAGAAGATGGCAGCCTTGGAAGCAGCAATGAAGAAGCACCACATCAGCCTAGATTCGTCTTCAGAATCTGCCTCTCATGGACATGCACTTTGTGCTTCTGGTTATTCTTATAATGCATCTTCTTCTTCTACTTCAAATGAATAACTCATTGATTCTAGAGCATCTTATCATATGGCTAAGGATCAAGCCATCTTTTCTACTATGCATGAATGTAACACCAAACAAATATTTGTTGGTGATGATAGATCTCTAAGTGTTGTAGGAGATGGAACAGTTCCAGTAGATAATGGTCATTTTAGTGATGTACTATGTGTTCCAAGAATTTCCTGCAATTTGTTATCAGTCTATCAGATCACTCATTCTGGTGAAGGTAAAACTATGACCTTTACTCCTCACCAAGTTGTAATCAAGGATTTTAAAGATCCTCAATAGGTCCTAGCTACCGGAATTGTTGATGATATTACCAGGTTGTACAAGTTTAACAACTTTGGGTCATCACCTTTCCCTTCAGTTTTTGTCGCTCATAGTGATAACTTGAGCAAACTTTGGCATGAGCGATTTGGTCACTTAAATTATCGCTCATTGCAACAACTATGTAAAGAAAATATGGTGATAGGTCTTCCGATGGTATCTTGCAGGGATGGTGTTTGCTCCGGTTGTGTACTTGGAAAACATCATCGGGACAGTTTTGACAAACGTACCTCTTGGCACGCCTCGGTTCCCTTGGAGCTTGTGCATAGTGACTTATGTGGTCCTCTTCCATCTGCTTCCTTTTATGTTTTCAAATATTTCTTAACTTTCATTGATGATTACACCAGACGCACTTGGGTTTATTTCCTAAAACTTAAGAGCGAATTATTTAACATGTTCTTGGCCTACAAGGCCCTTGTTGAAAAACAATCTGGTCATCAAATTATTAAGTTAAAATCTGACAATGGAGGAGAATATGTTAACAATAAGTTCACTACTTTCTGCACTGAACAAGGCATCCAAAAACAGCACACTGTTCCATATACACCACAACAAAATGGTGTAGCTGAGCGGAAGAACCGCACTTTAAAAGAAATGGCTAATTGTATGATCCAATCTAAGGGACTAAGTCTTCAATTTTGGGCTGAAGCCATTAATTGTGCAAATTACATAGTTAATCGCACCCCCACTAAAGCATTACAAGGTATAACACCGGAAGAAGCATGGAGTAAAACTAAACCTGATGTAAGTCACTTCCGTGTGTTTGGTAGTGAAGCATGGGATCACATTCCGGATGAAAAACGGAAAGCATTGCAGCCTAAAAGTGAAAAGTGCATATTTGTTGGATATTCTGAAGATGTAAAAGGTTATAGACTTGTTCAACCACATTCTCATGATATAATCATTAGAAGAGATGTTAAATTTGATGAAAATCTCTTGGCCTGCAAGCCTAACTCGGCGATTGTGCCATCTTTGGCCTGCGAGCCTGATTCGGCGTTTGTGTCTTCTTCTTCTTCTTCGAACTTCCTTGACAGGTTTCCAACTCCAGTTTCTAATGATGATAGTGAGGATGAAAATCCACCTCCGCCTGCTCATGTTCCTCCAGTTGCACCAACACAAGTGCTTCCTCAATGGGTTCGTTCAACATGTGAAGCAGCTGGTGATCTTGCCGGTGATCCTAGAGATCAACGTCGAACACGTTCTCAGTTTCAGCGAGCCTCTTCTCTTTTCGCTCAAGTTTCCGAGAATCATGATCCATAAACTTTTGCAGAAGCTTCAAGGAATCCAGATTGGGATGCAGCCATAGATGAAGAATATCGTTCCTTAATGGCGAACGATACTTGGGATCTTGTACCTCTTCCAAAAGGAAGAAAACTTGTCAGATGTAAATGGGTCTACAGAACTAAGTATGCATCAGATGGAAGTGTTGAAAGACTTAAGGCAAGGTTAGTTGCCAAAGGTTTTTCCCAAGTTGAAGGGATTGACTACAAGGAAACCTTTGCTCCCGTCGCAAAAATGAACTCCATCCACCTTGTTCTTTCCCTTGCAGCGTTACACAACTGGGAAGTCCATCAAATGGATGTCAAGTCTGCCTTCTTACATGGTGATTTACAGGAGGAAATTTACATGGAACAACCTCCTGGCTATGTTCAGAATAACTCTATCCTTGTCTGCCACCTTAAGAAATCCTTATATGGCCTTAAGCAAGCTCCTAGAGTTTGGTATGCCAAAATGGTTAACTTTCTCCTTGACACTGGTTTTTCTAGATGCCATTCTGACCCAAATGTCTATACCAAGAAAGTAGGAAACCATCTCATCATACTTGTTATATATGTTGATGACCTTATTCTTACTGGTAGTGACCCTAAGCTTATAACCCATGTGAAATCCAGTCTTAAACAAAATTTTGAAATGTCAGACTTAGGACATTTGCATTATTTTCTTGGTCTCCAAGTCCTACAAACCAAAGAAAGAATCTTTCTTTCTCAGTTTAAGTATGCTTGTGACCTTCTTCGTCGCTTTCACATGGAAGATTGTACACCAGTCCCTTCTCCCTTCCAGTCTGGAGTCAAACTTTCTGCCACTTGTACTTCACCTGAAGTCGATGCCACCTTGTATCGTCAGTTTGTTGGTAGTCTCTTATACTTGACTCATTCCCGTCCTGACCTTTCCTTTGCCGTTGGTCGTGTTGCCCGTTATATGCAGACACCTCATGAAAGTCACTGGCAAGCAGCTAAAAGAATACTTCGATATATTCGAGGTACAGTTCAGTTTGGGATTCATTACAGTACAGGGGGAAACCTTTGTTGGTTGGTTTCACTGATTCATATTGGGCCGGCGATCCTGATGATCGAAAGTCTACTGCAGGTTATGTTTTCAGTCTGGGATCTGGACCTATTACTTAGGCTTGTAAGAAACAACAATCTCTTGCTCTTTCTTCAGTAGAGGCAGAATATCGAGCAGCAGTTAATGCCAGTCAGGAAGCTTTATGGCTTCGACAAATCCTTTCAGAGTTTGGATTCGAGCAGCAGCAGCCTACTCCACTTTGGTGCGACAATCAAAGAGCCATCAAGCTTGCCAAAGATCTAGTTCTACATCAACGCAGCAAACACATTGAGCTACATATGCACTTCATCAGAAATCTTGTTCATGATCATGTTCTTGAAGTGCTCTTTTTCCCTACAGATGATCAAGTTGCAGACATCTTCACCAAGTCTCTTACAGAAGCGAAGTTTTCTAAACTTCGATCTATGTTAGGAGTTCAGGAACTTGTCATTAAGGGGGGATAGGCTCTAATGCCTCCTTCCTTCTCCTAATAGTGTCACTTTTGTAAATCCTTCAATCCTATCCCAAGTTGTTCTTAAGGGGGGATGTTAGGATATTTAGACACTTAGGAGTTAGTTAAGATCAACTTGTGTAATATATCCGTTAGGGATAGTGTGTTTCTTTAGTATGCATGAGTATGTATTTGTAAATACTTAATCCGACAGTCACGATATGTTTCCGACATAGAGTGATCTGACGGCTCAACTTCTCTTAGATCAAACCTAACCTTGATCCGTGGCTTAAAACCCGATTGGTCCATGATCTCTATTTAAAGAGCATGGAGGGTCATTGTTTAGTTGATCGATTATGAGAAGCTCATTTGTAACTTTCTTTCTTTGCATAATAAATTGTCCCGTAGAAGCTATTTGCTCGGGGCCGTGGAGTGTTTCCCTCAAGAGGGTTTAAACCACGTCAAAACATCGGTATGTTGATCTGTGATCTGTTTGTGTGAAGTGGTTGCTCTTAGTGTTCGATCCTTTGGTAATACCCTGTGTACCCGAACAATATGAGCAACGATAATATGAGACAAAAGTTTAATCAATGCTCTTGTTTTCATGTTAATGGTTGAATACTTTTATTCACAATTGGAAATATGAACGAAAGTCCCAATATTAATTATCTTACTTATTTTACCATATGGAAAAAATTTGGGCTTATCACCTTTAAGTAAATAATGATAAAGTTGGGATAATCAGCTCTTATATATTATGATAAGTTATTCCTTTTAATATGAATGATAGCCTTTTAATGAAATTTTGAGAGTTAGAGTAAACGTTTTTGTCAAATCTTCCTTGTAAAATCATTTTATTAATATGTATCCTTTCTCAAAAATAAAGTTAAACCATGTAAGAGAAATAATGTTTTTTATTATTATATCAAAGCCAATTATATAAATAAATCATTAACATTGTTTTAAAGTATATTGAATATAACTAAATAATAATAATAATAAACAAATATTGACTTTCAAAAAAGATAATGTATAATAATAATATTTCTTTTAGAGCATAATCATATGTCTTAGAATAAAAACAATTGTTCTAAAAACAATCATATGGAAGCAAAATTAATAATAAAAAGTTTTAATACTTCCATATATATAAATATTAATAAGCCATCTAAATAGGATTTGAAAATTATTTATCAACCAATCAAGCCAAAGAGTGAGTAGCGCAAAAAGTGATAAATCAAGCAATTAAAGTCATGAAATTAACTAACTGAATCAAGCAAGATAAAATAAAATAAAATAAAAAGCTAAATATTTACAAATATTTACATGGGGGGAACCTTTATTTCGTGAAATCAAGGGGAAGTTGTTGGGACACCAACACTACAATACATAGTTATTGTTTCATGCAGATGATGGGTTACGAGATGATGAATGAAGAAGTTGATACGCTCATCTGCTTGGAGGTGGTGGAGTTTAAATCTCCTTTCGGCATTACGATTCGGGTGCAGTGCTTGGATTTGCGGAAGGTGGAAAAAAAAGCAGGTTCTATATGTAACTTTCCTAGTTATCTAATATATGGTTTGACTTTCTTAGTTACATATAGAAGGTGGAAAAAAAGCAAGTTCTATTTGTAACTTTCTTAGTTACAAATATGTAACTAAGAAAGTTACATATTTATAAGGGTAGCTGGAATTTGGAAAAAAAACAGGTTCTTCCACATACATGTGTTTAAATTGCTTGAGGACAAGCAATATTGGGAAGGGAGGATTTGTCATGTCCCAAAATTTTGCATTGGGTCACAATGGCCTAAGCCCTTTGGCCATACTCATGATAGTTTGTCAAAATGGATGCTAAGGGTCAAATAAATGCCAAGAATGAAGTCCAAGTTAGTAATAATGTGAAATTAGATCCAAATGGAAAAGGTGGGTCACATTAAGAGAAATTCCCAATTCAAAGTTGTAATATACCCATCCAAATGAACTGTCATGGAAGAAAATTACTAGTTCCCTAGGTTGGGGGGTGGAAGCTTTGGGATTTAAAATAAGGGGGATAATAAATGATATTTGAACATTAGAATGGCATAAATATTTAATAAAGGAGCTACATAAATACAAGGGAAAATCAAAGTGGAAATTGATCATGAAGACACATGGAGGATGTGGGACCCACACAAGCTAGATTTTCTATTCCACATGGCATCCTCCTCTTGTAATTTCAAATCCATAAGAAGCCCAAGGTTCTTGGGATGAGTTGGAAGGTCAATATACTTGGCATGAATCAATTAAGTTTGAATTGGAGTGGAAGATTAACTCCCATGGAAGAGGAAGAGGCATTTTGGAGCTAGTGAGACACTTGGACTAGATTCCCTAGTTCTATGACAACAATGATGAAGATGCTATGACACCTATGACAAAAATCAGACCTGAAGGATGACATATGACATATATGACATGTCAGGGCTAAAAATAGCCTCCAAGAGGGCACTCAAGTGAGTTAGAGAAGCCAAAGAGACACCAATTCGAATTTGGAGAAGGAGAGGGTTAGAATTGGAAGGACAAGAGGCATACTTGGGAATCTCTTCCCAACTTGAGTTGGCATGAAGCTCTTGGGAGGAATTCGACCCATGGAGGAACTTAGAAGTTTATAAAAGACAATAAAAAAGAAGGATGGTAGCTTTTTATCATTTTGAGAATTTGCATTTGTGAAGAGAGATAGTGGAGTGCTTCTCTACTTGCCTTAGCCAATTTCGAGGGTGAAAGATTCCCATCCTAGTTGGTAGTGGGAAAGGCCATTCAACCCTTTCATGATAGATTTAATGGAGTCTTTTGTTGCAGGTGTAAGCTACAGGGAAGCTCGTGGTCTCTCTTAGTGCAGCTCCTTCCTCCAACCATTTCCATTTTTCTTGGCATATTCATGATCCTTGAGGAGAGGTGCATTGGGTGAGCTACTGTTCTCTTTAGGGGAGCTTATATTGCCCCATTTCTTTTTCCATATAATGTAAATTCTCTTTTATTCATGTTTATAACTGAACCAATTCGAGAATGCAAGTGGAATGATGTAAATCTAATTATTAATGAGCAAATGGTGCCAATTTCCCCACTATGTTGATGTATGCCAATAATATATTGAAGTATTCAAATGGACCAGTGAACTATTTATGGATTAATGATGTATGGACTTTTATTATATTTTCTACAAGCTTCATGTTCATTGCATAATCTTTGGGAGTCATATTGTTCATTTTTAAAGCATTTGGAGAAGATTGCCTATCATTCCCCCCAAGGTCGAAACTGGTATTTTGCTTCTGATTTGGAGAGATTTGTAGCAGAGTTAATTGAATGAATAAAGATGCATATGAGTCCATATTAATGTCCCCTAAATTTCCCCTACCTCTTTCATGAAATTCGAGAGGTTCCAATAGCACTTGGAGAGCCATCTTTAGCACCTACCTAAGGGGGATTTGAACCCCAAATTGCTAGTAAAGTTCCCTACTTGGGGTAGAACTTAAAGGAGAGTTGCAGAAGCTATTTGATGACTCTAAATAATCCATGAAACTCATATATATGCACTAAAACCATTCATACACCTACTGTGACAATTTGGGAGCATTTGGAGCCAATTGGAGGTCAAGAACCCAAGACTAGTCAAAGGTCGAACTAGGGGAAAAAGTTGAAAAATTCACCATTTTAATAAAATTCAAAAAAAGGGACATTACAGGTTCACATGTAGCATCCTTATAATCTTGTGTATCTTTCAACTATATCAGGATCTTATGGATGTTGTGGTGGTGGAGACAAATTTATCGTTTGTCAAGGACAACCTTGAGCTACAACCAAATGGAACCCTCTTTATCCAAATATAAAAGGCTAATTTGAATACAACAATTAGAGATAACAACTTTCTTTAAGAAGGAAACATGAAATATTTGATGAATTTTAGAGTATCTAGGTAGTTATAATTTGTAAGCCATTAAACCAACACATTTGAGGACCTTATAGGACCCATAAAACTTAAGAGAAAGCTTTTGGTGGTATTTTTCCTTAAGTGAGGTATTCTTATAAGGATATAAGAAAATGAGTACTTTATCCCCTTCTTCAAAATTACATTCAAAAGTATGTTGATCAAACTGCTACTTCATCTTGTTCTAATCCATGACCATATTATCCTTGAGAGTGCAGAGAATGTCATCTTGAGCTGTGAGTGTTTTTGGCCATAGATAGCCTTAAAGGGAATCATCCAAGTGGCAACATGATAAGCTGTATTATACCACCATTTTGCTAGAGGTAACCATTGAACCTATTGGGATTGCCTCTCTAAAGTAAAACACCTCTGATACACTTCAAGGCACTTGTTAACAACGTCAATCTAGCCATTAGTTTGGGGGAGATAGGTGATGTTGATATTCGGTGGAGTTCCCTAGAGCCAAAACAATTCTTACTAGAAATGGATAATGAAAGTGGGGTCATGGTCCATGACAATAGATTGTGGCATACTATGGATTCTAAAGATATCATCCAGGAATACTTGGGCTAATATCAACGCCTTAAAGGGGTTTTATAGAGCACAAAAATGAACTTATTTTAAAAGGAAACCAACCAAAACCATGATTAAATATTTATTGACAAATTTGGTAACCTTGCAATTCGAAGAAATGCAAATCCATACCACTGGAGGAATCAGAAGTGGTTAAATCTCACCCAAATTTTTCATTGTCTCTTTGTTATTTCATTGGTAAATGTCACACTCTACCACAAAGGGGCAGATTTCCTTCTTCATACCTTCCCAAAAAATGATCAATTGATCCTTCCATATGTTTTATGAAATATTAAATGAACAACTATAGGAGATTAATGTAGCTAGATAACAACTTCAATTTCAATGTTGACTTGTTCAAATAAATATGCCCTTCACAGTGAAGCTCTTGATTTTCCAAGTGTAACACAAATTTGAATGGGGTTCCATTTGAATTTGATAGATCATGTTAGTGATCTTGGGATTAGTTAGCCATTCCTTGCAGACATCAACCATCCATTCTACTACAATGAAGGAGATTAAAAAGACGAAACCTTATTATTTATACTACTGAGAGGGAGAATCTACTAATACATTCTCCTTACCCTTCTTGTAAATTATTTGATAGCCATATCACAACATTTTGGTGACCCATTTTTCTAACTCAAGGGAATAAGTTCTTTGTTCCAAGAATTATTTCAAGCTACAATGATCAATTTTAATCTAGAAACATTTCCCAAGGATGTATGGATTCCATATGTCCACATCATGCAATATGGACATCATCTCTTTTTCATATGTCAATTTTTCCAAATGCTTCTCATAGAATTTTTTCCTATTAAAAGCCAATGGTCTGCCCTCTTTTATGAGTATTGACCCAATTCCTTTACCCGAGGCATCACATTCCAAGACAAAGGTTTGAGTGAAGCCAAGAAAAGAAAGTATTGTTGTAGCTACAACTATTTTCTCCATTATTCCTTGTGGGAAATGGTGGGGACCCTCCATTAATTTTCTTACTTTGATCAAATTTTGGTTTTTCCATCAAGCTTGGATAGTGTTGTCTCAAGACTTGACCTCACTAAGGAAGAAACACTTGAAAATTTTCCAAATCCTTTTGTGTTTCGACGTATTTTCTTGAGTTTTTTACGTTTTGGCGACTTGGTCTCAGTCAGCGGCAATGCAATGCACTTCTCCTGGTTGGCCACAACAGTAGGTTATTCTTCACTTGTTCACCATTGTTTCGATAGACTCGCTCCAAGTCACCGCAATGTTTCCATCCTCATAAATGTGCATTGCCTCATCGAATCACTCACTCCAAGTAGCCACAACGGTGGTTTTTCTGACCTTAACATCTTGGTTGTATCGGAGGTCGCTCATGATTTTTCTGCAATGAAGGTAAAGATCATTGAGTTTTCTGCAACAATGGAAGGGTGTGAAAATTTTGGTAACACTGGAAACACTTGTCTAAGTCTACCATAATGTTTCGGCATGACTCGTCCAATTCCACCACAAAGTTGCGACACACTTAGCTTAAACAATCACATCACCCAAGTAAATATGCAATAGCTTTGGAAAGGAGGTATGCCAATGGATATCACTCAAATATTCCAATATGTTGCGGCAAGACATGTCCAGAGTCATCGCAATGCACTAATGCAGCTCGTCCTAAATCGCCACCAATTTTTTGTTAATAGCCAAACTTTGTTTTACCTTGCATTTTTTTGAAACTCGCGGTCAATCAAGGGTTAGAAGGGGGTAAGGGATTTTGTTTCTATAAATAGCATGTTACCCCGTTTCAAACTCACTGTTGTTATTCCTCAGTCACACACTTGACCTCATGATTGAAGCTACCTAGAGGAATCGAACTAGGAATCCCACACTAACCACCAATTATCTTTGTGCACCTATCGTCACTTTTACCAGGAAAGAACGGGTCCCCTGCTCAATTTTGTCTTTCATTCCACATAGAATTTTATCTATCTCATTTCAGTCAAGGGTTTTAAGCCCCTGATTGGTTCCCTAGCACATTGATTATCGGGCAGGTGGGGTTTTCCCATTCAAGCCATATATAGGACTTGTCGAAGTCTTGTGACCCCTAGGGAACACCCTCCTCTTCGTGATGTATGGTTTACCGGATATGAAAGCAAAACCCTAGTTAACAATCATTGTTCCACTCTCCACAATCCCAATTGAACCTCACGAGAAGTCCACAATTAGTTTTTAAGTTTGGGTCCCCACCCCACTCAAATGAATGGTCTCAACTTCAAAGTTCTATTGATCATGTAATGTCCCCCGGGACTATTAGAGTGTCTAAGGTACATATCATTGGCTCTTTGAGGCTAATTACTTGGTTTTTAGTGCAGTGGATAAACCATAAAATTTTAATTTCCATTTTTCCAAAATGAATTGCAACACAAAATCATATAATTAACAATAATTATAAATTCATTAACACATCCAAAATCTGATCTAAGGACTGGTAAGGCTTCTTAACATCATCTAACATCATCAAACCTTAAATCCAAGCCATATCAGAGATGATAACCATTTCTAAATGCTAATTATTCTTAATCACAGTTAACTAGTAATTAAGGTGTTAATCACAACACTTAATGACACTTAGTGCGCAAATGAGGACACTTATCACAAATCCAATTTTTTAACAAATAACCATTGAATATAGATCCCAATGGCTTAATAACATTTAATTGCATGTAAATAAGGCCTAATTACCAAAATTACAATAATTAATCATGGTAATTACGAATGAGAGTCCGCAAAACTAGTTAACTAGTTTTCCAATAAAAGCAACTATTCTTGCACAAAATCAACTTGTAACCATGCCATTAAACCCAAAATCAATCGTATATCCATTAACAACATAATTAAATGTGCAAAAATATCCAATTAAAGGTTTATTTTCATATCATTCTAATTGCACATAAGGTGAGCTTTTCCTTCAATTCCAATGAAACTAGTTAACATTCACTGCAAGGAATTGAGTATAAGTAACTGAACCAAAATGAAATTCATCCATAAGTAAAGGATCACACCTAATAATTATCCACCTACAACACAATAACATGTGAGAAAAAGGGCACATGGCTCTAACATTCCGGTTTTACAAAAACATAGATTTCAATCCACAACTAGTTATCAATTTTCACCGCGATGTATCTAGTTTCCAATTTAACTTTCCGAATGCCAAATAAAGAGAAATATATGACTATTGTATCTCATGGAAAACATATCAGGGGTTTCCTACATTCATATGGTTGTAGCTTTCCTCCCATATATAGTCCATTAAATAATTCAAAAAAATAGCTAATTCTACTCATCTGAATTGACTAGTAATTCTAAGAATCGCTAGAATAATTAAATCCACAACTCATAGAATCATTCAAATTCCATTCCAAATCCAAATAAAATGTGTTATCAGTCATAACAGATTTATATCTCATCCAAACATTTCGTCAAACACTTCATATGCAAAGTCACAAATCTACTCAAACAATTCCATTGAAGGAGCTAGAAATTGGAAATTGATCTAGAATTTCAGTAGACATTTTCAAAACGCTATAAAGAATATTTACCCTCACATTCTCACACAAATTTTAAGTTTATTTATCATACATAAGAATAAAAATAACACTCGGGAATTTTTACAAACACTTCATGTGCCAAGTATCCAAACTACGCAAAACAATCCAATCGAAGAACTAGTTTTCGAATAAAATGTAGAAGCATTAAAGATAAGTGCCTTAAGCCATTCCGAGGATACTGTGCCATAAAAATACACATTATATAATGAATAGGGGCATAAATATCACTTATATAGCAGAGGTTCCAAAGAATCATTTCCTCAGACAATTTGTGCCCAAAATCCGAAAAACTAGTTTCCAATTCCTCCACAAAATTTACTTGCATAAATAGATTGAATTCAATGAGAGATTTATTCCACAATTATCTCATACATTTCATCTAAAATTTCATGTAAATCCATAAATAAATAATATCAGAGCCAAATAAATTGAATAAACATGAGATAAAGCACTAATCTTTTCCAAATACGCAACCAAAATCCACTGTGCCTTGTTCCACCAGCTATAGACACAATGCAAGCCAAAACTCACTTTGCAATGGTCACCCCTGAGCCGGAACCATGATTCCACAAGAAAGATCGTACTCAACCACAAATTCTCTCAAGAAATCAATCCAACCACAACCCAATGGTAAGTGTGGCCTCTACTTCCAGTCCAGGGAAATTCCAGTGGCTCCAGGAAAACAGTCCAACCACAACCCAATGGAAAGTAGCACTTCCAATCCAGGAAAATGCTAGTGGCTCCAGTACAACCTCAAATCCAAGGAATTGGACCTCACCCCTGCTGCCAAACTAGGATCTCCAAAGGAAATACACATCTCTGTCCAACCTCAAATCCAATGGCAAGGGACTTCACCTTTGCTACCAATCCAAGATCTCCAGAGGAAATTCCAGGACATACACTCGTGTCTCTAGAGTAACTCAGCTTGAGAACAAGATCCACAAGGGCGCAATGAACAGCAAGGATCTCATACCAAGAGAATCAAATCGAACCACAAGTGCCAAACACAAGTACAAGAGAAAAAGCATGAACCAATACACAAGTGTGACTAGCCAACACAAGCCAATCGAATTCCTTCATGAGAAATTCGAATTAGGAGAGAGAGGGACACAAGCATGAGAGTTACATTCCCAAAATAGTAAATTTGAGTTACACATCAGGTGGCTACACCAAGAGACACACTAACCCAACTCAAGAGGGTGCACTAGGTGAGAGAGAGAAAAAGAGAGAGACTGTAACACTAATAAAAATTAATCCTGGAATAAATGAAACCAAGGAGTAACATAACACGTGAGGGTACACAGCCAAGAAGGTCCACCAAATCCACAAGAAGGGTGTATAACATCAACATAGACACAAACACAATGGTAACACTTTTTCCACAACCCCTTTCTCCTAACATCATGGTTCCTCAACTCTTTTATGTGGCATTGATCGATCCAGTTGTTTTATTTTATAATTATTTTATTATTCAACCTAATAAAAATAATAATAATGTGCAAACCATACTCCAGTAACCTTGTGCCACTTTGTCCAACATAACAACAATAATAATATGTCCAGGGGCTAAACCAAAGGGTATTACATCCCTCCCCCCTTAAACCATGCATCGTCCTCAATTCATGCACATACATGCATTTACAAAAGGATAACATACATGCCCATACATGCCTCAGAAAGATAATATATTTATAACCACAATACTTCCCAATACCACCTACTTTCATGTCCATCTCCACTACCTATGGGAGAACCAGGACTAGTAGAGTGGAATCAAGGAAACAAGGGTCGATCTTCAATACCCATGAAAGGGTATTCAATCCTCTTTACAAGCCTCCCTCAAACCTCAACAAAGATACATCTACCTGAAAATCATATTTCAATCACCTATATGATTAACATCGGGGATACAAATATATGATACATGATATTCTTCATCAAGGATACTTTCTTCACATTCCAACAACACACGGTTAGCAACAAATATGTATACATACTATTCATCTAGATACATAAAATACATCTTCAAGATACATGAAATAGAACTTCAAGGTACATGATACATGAAATAGATCACACAAAATACATTAGTATATACAAGGAACATGCGATATAGATACTTCTTCAACAAAACACTTGAAATGCATCTACATGAATCTTATTCTAATCAATTTCAATCATATGAAATGCATCAAGTGTATCAATCAATTTCATGAAGTGCATCAAGTATACCATCCAATCTCATGAATTGCATCAAGTGTATACTCTTTCTTCATGAAATGCATTCCATTCAATCAATCACATAAAATGCATATACTTTACCTACAGATACATGAAATGCATCATGCATATGCTCTATCAACAATATGCATGAAATACTATCAAGATACCACAAGAATAGTTGTTCGTTAAATAAAAAATATTCTTCCAACAAGGTACTTTTCAAGAAACTTTTCAAAAGAAAACTTTCAACAAGGTCATAAAGACATTCAGACCATGAAGATACTTTTATAACAAATATCATAAAGATATTCTTCTAACAAATATCATAAAGATATTTTTCTGACAAAGATCTCGAAGATACCTTTCAAATGAAGATCGCAAAGATAAAGATCACAAAGATATTTTCTAGCAAAGATTGCAAATATCACCCAAACATTTTATGCACTTACTGTAAGAGGTAAGCAAACTTATATGTAACAATTCCAATCTAACTAAGAAACCAAAAAGACCCATAACAACTAGCAGTTAAACAAAGCATAAGTCTTCTTTAGAGAATAGTCAAAAAGTCAATATACATCAACTAATAGTAATTAGTATCAACCAGTAACATCAACCAATATCATTCATATAGACGTCGATCCAAAATACATCAATTCATAATACCTCAACCATATATCAATCATACACAAATATCAACCAATGACAATCATACATGCATCAACTGACCATATAAACATCTATCATAGTACATCAACCAGAACACATCAATCAAAATAAGCAAAATACATCAACCATAATATGTCAAATCGGAATACATCAATCAAAATACATCAAATCGGAATACATCAACCATACATCGATCATTAATATCAATCAGTGACAACCAATCAAACATCAACAACAACCAAAGGTAATTGTACTTACATTAATTATACCTCGATCACCCATCAATCACCATGACAACCAAGAACAACCAATAATAGCCATACATACAGTAAAGACAATATCATACATGAATCAACCATTAATCAGTCAACCAATAACAACCAATAGTATCAAGCAACATACATCGACCATACCAATCATATTGAATAGTTACTATTTATCATAACATTATATATAATTATTAGCACATGACGATATATATAATATCCATATATTAATAATATATATGTACAACCAACATCCTCACACAAACACTACTAATATTACACTTATGTAAACACTCAACATATACACAATCATACATTACATTGCTAATTATTTACACGTAGCACACTACTTATAACATCAGCCAAAGTACATTCATACTCACCTCAAGAACCAAACATCCTACCACCAAAATATCATAACATTCTGCAATAAAATAATTACTAACTATACAACACACCATCATACACTCATACCATACACCATACTTGCTATTACCATGTATTATTCCTATACATATGCCCATTTGTCTACATGCATATTATAATTCTTCAATCAATCATATATCATATTATTATTAATCATATACACATCATATTAGTCATATAACCCATATATCCTATATTTTATACACTCGTGTAATTATTATGTTATACCATAATATCCATACAATTATAGCAATATGATTACTTAATCCAATGCTATCATATTAGGTACGCATTATAACATATATACTAACATAATACTTTTGATCACACTATACTTCCTAATACTTCCAAACACTTCCCAAATACTCTCAAACACTTCCAAACTTTACACTTACTTCATTACATACGTTCACATCTATTTATATAGTATATACACAATATAATATTCGCGTAATACTAATAATTATTGCATATTTTAAAAATACATACTGCAGTACATACACACACACACACACACACACACATATATATATATACTTTTAACAGTCATACCTATACCACGCATATATATATATATATATATATATATATATATATATATATTATGCTATATTCAATATCATATGCCCCTAATCTATCTTACATCATATATTATGTTATACATATTTAAATTTATGCCCATACAATATTATCATACACTACTACACTACCTTCTTACATACACAAAATAAAATAAATAGAATTAAGAAAATATGAACCATTAAAGACTAGTGGCTCATTTTCTCCAAAAATAGACAATGAGTTACATTTCCATAAACAAAATAAATAAAATAAAAGAGAATATGAATCATTAAGGACAAGTGGTTCATTTCCTCCAAAAATAAACAAGGAGTTACATTTCCACAAATAAAATAGAAGAGAATATGAACCATTAAAGACAAGTGGCTCATTTCCTCAAAAAATAACGAGTTACATCTCCACAAATAAAATAAATAAAATAGAAGAGAATATTAACCATTAAAGACAAGTGGCTCATTTCTTCCAAAAATAGACAAGGAATACATCTCCACAAATAAAATAAATAAAATAGAAGAGAATATGAACCATTAAAGACAAGTGGATCATTTCCTCCGAAAATAGATAAGGATTTACAGCTCCACAAATAAAATAAATAAAGTAGAAGAGGATATGAACCATTAAATACAAGTGGCTAATTTCCTCCAAAATAGACAAGGAGTTACTCACATATATTGAAAATAAAATAAAAATAAAAAAATAAAAGGAAAAGGAAAATCTAACCACTATTAAGACAAGTGGCCTATTTACCCAAAATACACGAGTTACTCACATACATTGAAAATAAAATATAAAATAAAAGGAAAATCTAACCACTATTAAGACAAGTGGCTTATTTACCCAAAATACACAAGGAGTTACTCACATACATTGAAAATAAATAAAAATGAAAATCTAACCACTATTAAGAAAAGTGGCCTATTTACCCAATATACACAAAGAGTTACTCATCAATGTAACCACCACCATCCAAGTGGCATAAACCAGTATAAATCCATCTTAAACCCGTATCTATCAAGCACCGAGAGGGATCCAATTTCTTGAGGTGTATTTCTTTTTTTAAATTTAAACTCAAGAAATTTGATGTCCCTTGATTGATAGATCCATGTTTAAGTTTTAAGTCTTTATTTTATAAACGAACATCGATTTTTTAATTACTTTCCATAATTTTTTATTTTTATGAGTCGACATGGATTTTTTTTAACTACTTTCCATAATTTTTTTATTTTATGAGCATACATGAATTTTTTTAATTATTTTGTTAGGAACAAACGATATTATTTTGTTAGGAACAAACGTTACATCTCCCCCATTCTGGGCTATAGAGCACCGAGTCTCGGTGCAATAATCCTATAAAAGCATATCATTAATAAAAATCCAAAATCCATATAAGGTATAAATGCCACTTAATAAATCATATTAATATTTAATAATAATAAAACTATATAATATTTATATATCTTATATAGTTACATATCATATACATATATACTTAATTATTTACTTTATACACTATTTATATATCACACCTTACAATATATATACTAATCTATGTTAATATTACATATACTAACAGATCCATAGCCCCTTGACCTTTGAAATTGAAAAGAAATAAAAATACATTCAAACTTATCTCTGAAGTAGGAATTAGTTAAGGCTTCAGATTCTTCTATTAAAATTCTTTCACAAAGCACATCTATAAATTCCAAACGCATATAAACAGAGTTATGAATCCATAATAGGCCCAACAGCCGCAAAGTTGGAACCTCTATGATACCACCTACAATGACTCTCGGGGATATTAGAGTGTCTAAGGGACATATCATTAGCTCTCTGGGGCTAATTACTTGATTTTTAGTGCAGAGGATAAGCCATAAAATTTTAATTTTCAATTTTCCAAAATTAATTGCAACACAAAATCCAATAATTATAAATTCATTAACACATCCAAAATATGATCTAAGGACTGAGAATGCTTCTTAACATTATCTAACATCATCAAACCTTCAATCCAATCCATATCAAATATGATAACCACTTCTAAATGCTAATTATTCTTAATCACAATTAACTAGTAATTAAGGTGTTAATTACGACACTTAATAACACTTAGTGCGCAAATGAGGACACTTATCACAAATCCAATTGTTTATAAGATAACCATTGATTATCAATCCCAATAGCTTAATAACATCTAATTACATGTAAATAAGGCCTGATTACCAAAATTACAATAATTAATCATGGTAATTACGAATGAGAGTGTACAACACTAGTTAACTAGTTTTCCAATAAAAACAATTAGTCTTGCACAAAATCAACTTGTAACCATGCTATTAAACCCAAAATAAATCCTACAGCCATTAACAACATAATTAATCCTGATCCAATTAAAGGTTTATTTGCATATCATTCCAATTGCACATAAGGTGAACATTTCCATCAATTCCAGTGAAACTAGTTAACATTCACTGCAAGGAATTGAGTATAAGTAACTGAACCAAAATGAAATGCATCCATAAGTAAATGATCATACCTGATAATTACACAACAATAGCACAATAACATGTTAGAAACAGGGCACATGGCTGTAGCATTCCGTTTTTATGAAAACAAAGATTTCAATCCACAACTAGTTATCAATTTCCACAACAATGTATCTAGTTTCCAATTTAACTTTTCAAATGCCGAATAAAGAGAAATATATGACTATTGTATCTCATGGAAAGCATATTAGGGGTCACCTACAGTCATATGGCTGTATATTTCCTCCCATATATAGTCCATTAAATAATTCACAAAACTAGCTAATTCTACTCATCTAAATTGACTAGTAATTATAAGAATCGCTAGAATAATTATATTCATAGCTCAATAAAAACATTTATCAGTCATAACATAAGTATATATAATTTAAACATTTCTTCAAACACTTCATATGCAAAGTCACAAATCTACTCAAACAATTCCATTGAAGGAGCTAGAAATTGGAAATTGATCTAGAATTTTGGTAGACATTTCTCAAACACTAACAAGAAGATTTACCATCACATTCTCACACAAATTTCAAGTTTATTTATCATACATAAAAATAAAAATAACACTCAAGTATTTTTACAAACACTTCATGTGCTAAGTCTCCAAACTACGCAAAACAATCCAATCGAAGAACTAGTTTTCGAATAAAAGGTAAAAGCATCAAAGAGAAGTGCCTTCAACCATTATGAGGCTATTGTGCCATAAAAATACACATTATATAATTAACATTGGCAGAAATATCATTTCTATAGCAGATGTTTCAAAAAATCATTTCCTCAAACAATTTGTGCCCAAAATCCCAAAAACTAGTTTCCAATTCCTTCACAAAATGTACTTGCATAAATAGATTGAATTCCAAGAGAGATTTCTTCCACAATTAACTCATACATTTCATCAAACATTTCATATGAATCCATAAATAAATCAGATCATAGCTAAATAAATTAAATAAACATGAGATAAAGCACTAATCTTTTCCAAATATGCAACTGAAAACCATCGTGCCGCGTTCCGCCCAGTCGTAGAGACAATGCAAGGAAAAACTCACTTTGCATTGGTCACCCCCAAGTCGGAACCATGATTCCACAAGCAAGAGAGTACTCAACCACAAATTCTCTCAAGAAATCAATCCAACCACAACCCAATGGCAAGTGTGGCCTCTACTTCCACTCCAGGGAAATTCCAGTGGCTCCAGGACAACAATCAAACCACAACCCAATGGCAAGTAGCATTTCCAATGCAGGGAAATTCCATTGGCTCCAAGACAACCTCAAATCCAAGGCAGTGGACCTCACTTCTGCCGCCAAACTGGGATCTCCAAAGGCAATACACAGCTCTGTCCAACCTCAAATCCAATGGTAGTGGACCTCACCCTTGCTGCCAATCCAAGATCTCCAGAGGAAATTCCAGAACATACACCAGTGGTTCCAGAGTAACTCAGCTTGGGCACAGGATCCATAAGGGCGCAATGACCAACAAGGATCTCATACCAAGAGAAGCAAATCAAACCATAAGTGCCAAACACAAGCACAAGAGAAAAAGCATGAACCAACACACAAGTGTGACTAGCCAACACAAGCCAATCAAATTCCTTCATGAGCAATTCGAATTGGGAGAGAGAGGGACACAAGCATGAGATTTACATTCCCAGAATAGTAAATTGGAGTTACACATCAGGTGGCGACACCAAGAGACACGTTAACCCAACTCAAGAGGGTGCACTAGGTGAGAGAGAAAGAGAGAGACTGTAACACTAATAAAAATTAATCCTAAAATAAATGGAACCAAGGAGTAACATAACACGTGAGGGTACACATCCAAGAGGGTCCACCAAGTCCACAAGAAGGATGTATAACATCAACATAGACACAAACACAATGGTAACACATTTTCCCACAACCCCTTGCTCCTAACATCATGGTTCCTCATACTCTTTTATGTGGCATCAGTCGATCTGGTTGTTTTATTTTATTTTATTATTTTATAATTTCAACATAATAAAAATAATAATAATATGCAAACCATAGTCCAAGCACCTTGTGGCACGTTGTCCAACATAACAACAATAATAATATGTCCAGGGGCTAAACCAGAGGGTATTACAATCACCATTTCCCTAAACCTACATCTCGCTTAAATGATGGAAACGACCCTAACGGAGGGTTTTTTTGTTTGGTTTGACGATTGAATCACGATACTCAGAGTGCTATTGGAGTTGATAAAGAGTATAAATGGGGAGAAATATATCAATTTTTCAAGAATGAAGATTATCAGTTCGCTAATTTAGAAGAAGTCCTAATATACCAGAACATCAAGCAATCAGGACTCCATAAAGCAGTAGCAAGAGCCAAGGTCTTCCCTTGCACAGAAGCAATAAGTTGGCTCATTCCCCACATCGATGCCACAACTTGCATCTTGAAGGGTACCTCGGGAAAAGTTATCGCTTCTTCTCAGCCAACCCATTTAGAGGTCAACGTGATGCTTGAATGGGTTGAAGGTTTGAAAGTCAACTACATGAACTTCATTAAGCAAGCATGGATTCCTAGGAAGTAGTTTCGCCAAAGGGAGAGCAGCGAGTATGAGACCAAGATGTTAAAGCATCCTTATTGGGTAGCCATAGCTCTCCATTGCAAACTATATGGGATGGTTAGTGCATCACACTTTAGGCTCCATTGGACTCCACTGCTATACTATGTCACCGTGTGTGCCACAACGTTTAATTGGGAATCTATTATTTCTACAAATCTAGAGGATGCAATTAAAAGAGCATAGGACGGTATTCTTGCAAACAAATCAAAGCTCCATATGTCTTCATACCTACTAGATACCGTATGCATATTCCACAATTTTTTAGGCATGGGATGCTAGTGGAGCCTTGACAAAATACCCATACATGTGTGATGTCAAGCATTATGGCGTAAAAGGAATACCAACTCTACAAGCAAGTTTGTTAAGTATTCATCACGCCTTTGTAAAAAATCACCCCAAAGATTCAATTCATGTCCACAAGACATAGCTCAATCACCAAAGGATTTACCACATTATCTAATGAGGTTGTTCTTCATGAGTTTGCACTGCATCTATTACAACCCTAACAATTATATGTTATAATTTATGATTGTGAACTTTGGGATTAGTTTATTAGATCTCGAGGGAATGCTCCTCCTTAAATTTGTAATTTAAATTTTATTTTCTTTCGGAGCAAATGTAAGTGACTATGTGACATGTGTATTGAGATCTCAAAAGTTGTAATTGTCTTTGAGGAAGTCGAATAGTTACTTAGGAGTTTTGTAAATTATAAAAGAAAGGTAGAAGGAGGCAAGAGGGACTTTTGGCATGGGATTTTTCCTACTCATTTTGTGTAAGAACTATTTCTGAAGATGAATAGAATACTTTTGGATTCAAGTTTGGCATTGGAAGTTGGATCTATTATGTGGATGAATGTTATGAAACTGATTTCATGTTCTCATGTGGCTCATATGTAGTAAGATTGTTATGTTCACCTGTAGGATTACTCTTATGGTGCATTACTACTTATTGTGTATGCATTCTTGCAATCTTATTTTGCTTTCTACAAGCTGTAAATACAAATTGCGTCTACGTTGTAACTATTTCGGCATTTAATCTCACTTTGTAGTTATGATATATTTCATGTTGAGTGGTTATATGTTGTTGGAATGTATCTCAACTTCATTTACTACTCGTTCTGTTTACTTTCTCTCCTTGCAATGATAGGTTAAGATAAGTTAGCATTGCATCATAAGTTAGGGTATATTGCATTTCATTCTTAAAAAACAAAACTTTAAACGATGGACCGAGAATTAACCGGTAAAATCCCCAACCATTGAATTGTAACTGGGCCAAAATCCGGAAGGGTTCCCCACCTCAAATTGTTCAAAGTCTAATTGTGATTTCCTATCGAGGATAACCCCTATTGTCGGCACAAGGATTTTTCTAGGTGTCAACAAGTACTACAGCGATACACATAGCCTGCTTTAAGTCCTAGAAATCCCTTTCTAATGCATCATTCCAATTGAAAGAATTATTTTTTAGCATGGTTGTGAGTTGAGCTACAATCTTACCATAGTTCTATAGAAAATTTCTATAATAATTAGTGAGACCAAGAAAACCCCTGATACTTTTATGAGTTTTGGTGCAAGGCCAATACTTTATTGTTTCAGTTTTATTTGGATCCACATTTACACCATCCTAACTAACAATATGGTCCAAATATTCCATTTCAAAGACACCAAATGCACATTTGGACCTTTTCTGAAAGGGTTAATGATTAGTAAGTAGTTGTAATACATGACCCACATGGGTAACATGGGATTGACAAGATTTACTATAGATCAAGATGTCATAAAAAAAGACAAGGACAAAATTATGCAAAAATGGTTTAAATATTATGTTCATGAGTCTCTAGAAGGTGGAGGGTGAATTGAAAAGGCCAATGGGAATCATCAAGAACTCGTAGTGGAATTCATGAGCATGAAAATAAGTTTTGGGAATATCATCCTCCTTCATGCAAATTTGATGATAGATTGAGCAAATATCATGTTTTGTGAAGAATTGAGCACCCTTGAGCTCATCTAAAAGGTCATCAATGACAAGAATGGGAAACTAACCCTTGATGGTCAATTTGTTCAAAGAACAAATGTCGAGACACATGTATTGAGTGCCTTCTTTCTTGAGGACATGGCAACTAGTAAAGAATAATGACTAGCACTAGGGCATACGACATTGGCATCTAGGAACTCCTAAGCCATCCTTTCAATTTCATTTCTTTGGGCGATATGGGTGTATGTTGGGTGGGACGGTACCGATTATGAGAAGAATGGAATGCTCAACATAGGGAAGGGGGAGTCCTTTGGAAGTGTCAAAGATGGATTGGTGTTTGGATAAGACCAACTACATGTCAGAAGGAATGGGGTGAGAAGGGATCTCGAAAGATTGAATGGCATGGAATTGAGCCACAATGCTTGAATTATCATTTTTAAGAAGTTTTACATATGAGTGAGCTAATGATATATGGATATCTAGCTATAATGACTTTGAGACTGTAGTGGTTCCCTCCTACTGGAAACTCATGTATAATGCATGAAAATCCATGGTGATGGGGCGTAATATCAAACCATTAAATATGTAAGAAAATATCACAATCACCCATTTCAATAAAACATGTGGGTTTACATTGAATAATCACTTATTTGAAGTCACAAATTTTCACAACGACCACTGCATTTCATATTTCCTCCACTAGCAATCATAGTTTGAATATCGTTCACAACATGGATGTAGAAATATGTTTCTTGGGATACATGGAGTTGAAGGAAGTTGTGCGTATTACTGATGTCAATTAAGACAATGAACTTGCAATATTTGATGTAGCCAATCAATTTGAGAGTTTGGGGGGGGGGGAAGACTAGTCAATGCATACAAAGAGATCTAGTGTTCCACCTCCTACAGATTAGGAAAGGAAATCTCTTCCACAAATGGATCAGGGATCTCTTGGGTGACAACTACATCTTCCTCATCGAGGATATCCTTTTAAACAGCCATAAAGACTTTTTTCTCCTTACACGTATGCCTAGGGGAATATTTATCATCACAATTGTAGAAGAGACCTTTAAGTTGGTGTTTTTTCATTTCAACTCTAGTTAAATTTTGGATATTTAAAGATGGAAAGGACAATGAGGAAGTAGTGGAAAGGAAGGAAGGTGGACGAGGATGGGGAATAAATGGGGACTTTTTTATTTGAGCATTTATCACCTTTTGGGATTCCCAAGCTCTTTGAGTAGCTTCTAACCAACTAGTAGGATGAACCATTAAGACCTGTGCATGTATCTCTTCTTTCATATCACTAATGAAACATTCTCTGGAAAAAATATCGGACATGTATTTGGTGCGGATTTCCGACTACTCAAAAGTGGAGATGAAATCTTCAAATGTGCCAAACTGTTTGATCTTGGTTAGTAACCCCAAATAATGTGTGTCAGCTTCAAAAGTTTCATAGAGGTATGAGACAAACTGTGTCCAAGGCATATATTAACCCTTGTAAAATTAATTGTTCTATTGCCACCATTTCCAGTGTCCAGGATCCAAATATAAGACTCTCAATGGAAGTTTCACCAATTCATTGGTGATGCTATGCAAGGAAAAGTAATGCCCCATCTAAGTGACCCACCGATGGGATCTAACTTGTCCAATTTGTTGAGATCTACATTAGGAATTCGATGACACATGTGAGTCATTTGATCACAAATAAGCAAAGTCGAGTGAATCCCATGTTTGGGTTTGAATCAATAAGGCTTTCACCTAATTGGGGCTCAAATAAACAAAAATGCTTTATCATGATCTAGTTAAGAACAAGGAAGACCTTGAGCTAATTTGGGCTAGAATGATGGTTTAACATTGCACCTTTTGTTTCTCTAGTAAGCAACAAAGAAGACCTTGCACTAGTTGGGGCTAGGTGCTACCAAATAAGACCTTAATCTAATTCAAGTTGGCAAGGGGGATTGATATTGTAACATTGGTCTAGTTGGAAGCTAGAAAGAAAACCCTTGAGCTAGTGATGGCCAGCAAGGTGGATTAACATTTAGTTAAGAGCTAAGCTAGTTGGGGAAGAAAGGTGTGTTGACATTTCTACCATGTATTAGCGGAAGTCAAAAAAGAAGAGCTTGCGCTAGTTGATGTAGTAAGGGTGTTGCAGATTTACCCTTGTAGCACTAGGAGCCAACAAGGAAGGCTTTTATCTAAATGAAACTGTGAAGGTGGATTAACATGCCAAGGAAGGCATTTATCTAAATGAAACTATGAAGGTAGATTAACATGCTCACAATGATTTTATATACTGTTATAAGCCGATGGAAACCTTATTGAATTCCATTTAAACACTTTATTTCATTATCAACTTGATCTTGAATCATGATAAACTATGTTTTATCAACTTTATAAGAATGGATCCCATTTATATATCGAGATTTATTTATTTGCACTCTCCCTTGAGATTATATTTGAATGTCTATTTCCGATGTTGCTACTACAAATATTTTGATCTCTTAAAGCATATCTTTCACTGCATTGGAAACATCTAAATGACTTTGAAAATGGCAAATGTACACACGCTTTCTTTCCAAATCTTTATTCATAATCCATAAGGGAATGGTTGCTAAGCAGAGGAAGTTGCGCCTTCGTTTTATTGTTATTCTATTTGTCTACTCGCAAAGGATGAAGACAAATATTCATCAGCAGTACACCATCACAAGAGACGGAATTAAATATTCTTCGGTAGAACACCATGTTATCTTTAACTACTCTACATTCATCCAGCATCAATTGATCTCTCTTTGTGCAACAACTCTTGCATTGATTATTCTACATGAATTAATCCATGCATTGATTAATCTCTTTTTGTGCATCAAGTCTTGTGCTCTTAACACTCGCCAGGTAGAATCAGGAACCACCTCCTGAACACTAATATCTCTGCTGCGCAGAGACGTAATAACCTGGTCACGTGTCTAAGTTTGCAAGGTAGAACCAGGAACCACCTCCTGAACACTAGAAGAATAACCTGAGCACGTGTCTAAGTTTGCAAGTAATGATTAACAGATTGAAACATGAAACATACTTCAAAAAGCTTTTTAAGGGGCAACAACTTCCCATTTTCAAACTCATAATCTGAAAGACAAGTTCCATTATTTTATTTCTTAATAGGCTGCCAAAAAGATGGCACTTAGAAGCTTTTCATAAATATTTATAATGGCCACTCTATGTGGGTTTTAAGAAGTCTAAAATAAAATCCCGAAGCGAACACCTTGAAGGAAAAACTTCAGAAGCTTTTCCATGCAAAGGACAAACATAAATGGGTGCTTCAATGGGACACTCTCTAATCTCTCCTAGCTCTGCAAATGCGAGAATACTGCCACTAATACTCCGCAAAGATCATAATAATATCACAAATACATGAATCAATGAAGTGAATGTTTCATACTAGCTAATATTACTATCATACACGTTGACAAGGAACAATACAATACACGACAAGATCCCATGTCATGATCTTACAGCCCGGTAACTACTGTTCTTACGCTGGCTTTATTGCAGAAAGCTCCAACCCCCATAAATGTTAATGATGGTTCACCAATTACTTAGTTCCGAGTTTATACTTCTCTCACGATGATGATATTCTGTGTGGATGAATTTTACAGCCTTGTCTGAACCAGGTTTTCCCAACCATTCATCGTATAAACCCTTTACTAAGGGGTTTTCAAAAGGGTCCGCTACCAAAACCTGACAGACAGTGTAAAGATGGTTAGACTCTCAAACCCGTCCACAAGAATATTGTTCTTTACTAATGTATGCACAATTAAGAAACATGTTCATGTACATGGGAAATATACAACTACACAAGTTAGTGTCAGCGATGTCATGAAATTTGTACAATTACATGCAAAGACTTATGTGTCCACCACCTACAATCAGATCTAAATGACAAGGAAAACTATTTCTTCACAATCTGTAACCTAAAACATCCAAGAACAAGCAGTCATGTGTAACCATATGCTCCACAGATCATAATTATGTGAAGCTCCACAGAACAGAATTATCCGATTACGTAAATATAAAATGGTCACAACAAATATTATTTAGACTTCACGTGAAGAATCTATTTTTCAATGGGAACATAAAAAGGTAAGATGTCTACATATGAGATAGGGCAGTGGTATGAGGAAATGGTTGAGACCATTGGAAAACTACAACATAAGATTTTGCCTTATTGTCAATAATCTGTTGTCTAAAAAATTATTCAAAAGAGTAAAAAAAATAGGAAGAATAAGCATACAACATTAACAAACGAAATAAGTCAAATAAATTATTAATCATCAGTTTGAAATTAGCTGCAAATTCAACCATTCCCAACACTTTCCAAGCAATAAAGTAATATGGGAGATCAACCAAATCAACAATATAAAGTTTTAGACATTTCTTCTATTGACAAAACCATCGTTGAAAATAGTGATGTTGGGAGCAGGAGCAGTGAAGTGTCGATTCCCAAAAGATCCCTGAAGGTTAAAGAATGTTTTTTAACAGTCGGGTCAACTTGATGTGGTAGTTCAAGTGCACTGCAAATAAGATACTTGATGTTATCTTTATGCAATATGTAGGTGTTGTTTAATGCAGTGCTATCAGAACCGGTCCGGTTTTGGCAAAACCAGCCGGTCCGACCGGTTTAGGCACCCAGCCAGTCTGAACCGCCACCCTGAACTGGAAATGACCGGTTTAGAACTGAATTGGTCAGTTCCGTACAGGAACCGGTCAGGTCGGTACGGAACTGGCCTTTTTTCACCCAACTGATCGGTTTCGTACTGAACCGGCTGGTTCTGTACTGCATCCTAGAGTTGTGGCTTTGGGTCCTTAAAATTCAATTTTAAAAAAAAAGGAAAAAGAAAAAGGCCTACACTAATAGCAAAAAACCTAACCTTAGTAATCATCAGTAACATTAAATGGTAATATTAAATTCTTAAAAGTAAAAGTGGCATTCTCTTTATCTTTCATTTTCTATTGTTTTACTTAAATTTTTAACATTACCATTAATTATTTCAGGATGTTTGAGAGTGTTTCCAACCACTTCATATGCAAAAAGTAAAAGTTTAGATCCCATTCAGAATTCAACAGACTTAACAATATTCAGGGTTTCACAATTGCAACATTTCCATTGGATTCTATTATGTATGACAGTAGGGGATTGGCATTTAATCAAGCGCATCAACCCCTCTATATACCTTGATGTTGGTGGTGTTGATTTTTTAACTGCTTTTTCATGACCTTAGTAAACATGTACCTTCACTCAAGAAAAATTACTTATTAGGCATGTAAAGTTTTTTCTACCTTTTTTTAATGCTTGGATCAGGAGGTTCCATCAAAATTGTAGGGTGTCTACTATGCACAATTAGAGTCTAGACTAATAGTACCATATGATCAGATTGTATACACTAGACTATAGTTATTGATTGGTACTATGCTTATTTTTGGACTCTAGGGGCCATTTAGAGGCTCTTTGTTGATGTATTTTGGTTCAGAGATGAATTGCATTCGGTGCTATTTTGGCTATCTGCAGCCATACTTGCTATATACATGAGAAACTTTGCATATTTGTGTATAATGGTTTGGATTCATATGGGTGCACATGAATATATATGTTTTTTAACAAAATTTGAATATTTTAAGTAGTTTTTGGTCAACCGGTTTTTTTTTGGTTTTTTCTGGTTCTGGTCCAGTTCAGATTTTTGGGCTCTGCCGGTTCGATGACCGGTCCGGTCCTGATAACATTGGTTTAATGCATCATACAGGGCCTTGCAAACACACTGATAGGATCAGCCATGCAACAGACCACAGCAATCCATATCAGTCACATCACAAGTAGCTTTATCCAAAATTTAGGACCTAAAGAAAACAAGACAGTGCATGTGTGCATGATATGGGAAGAGGAACCATTATCCTTCCTTCCAAGTGCATAAGGATGAGGAGGAGGGTCCATTGGCAAGTGCAGCTTGTCAATAAACCATCTAGCCATTATAAGTTATAACATCAGCCATAACCTCAAGTTTCACATCAGCCATAACCTCAAGTTTCAACATCTAACAGATAGCATCAACCATCAAACGAAATAGGCCATCTATCTATCTACATCAATAGATCATCTAGTAATTATAAGTTATAACATCAGCCATGACCTCAAGTTTGAACATCTAACAGATAGCATCAACCATGAAAGGAAATAGGCCATCTCACAACATGACCTATAGGAGGCAATCTATTCTACTTGGTTGTCTTCTTGCCACAAGCAACTTTTGCTGTAAGTTCCCCCAATATGATATTGATGGGCACCACCATGACTTACATAGCCCTTGCACCATGATGGAGATTTTACTTAATGTAGAAATTTCAGGATAAAATTTTCTTTTAGAAGGGTGCTTAAACCTCTATTACTCACTAAATTTCACCTCCTTTGTCAATTCGTTTCCAAGACGTGTATTATATTGTACCTTCCGAAGTACTCGCTAAGTAGCCAACTAAGACAATGCACCCAGTTACCCCTCTGTCAACAAGGGGTGATTTTGATCAGTTGTTCCTGAGATGTGATATGTGGCTTTACCATAAATCATTGGTCATGGGTCCTTCAGCATGTATCAGATGGTCCATGTGCCTTGGATATGCCTAGCCAGAGACAATGTCTGATACTCTACGTGCTGTGATATCTCTAACCCTCATTTACTCTTCGGATGTTTTCTTATATGAAAATATATTTGCATGGAATGTTATTTTTATGCTCTCATATAATGAATGATCCATATGCTTAAACAATTAGCTCATGTCATATGCTTAAACAATTAACTCATGTTTTCATTGGTGTGCTCTGCCTTAGAAGTGTGTTAGTCCGAAGGTTAATTTGTAACTTGGTAAACTAAGTTAAAGTGCTTTCATCTATTTCATAACATTTCACCCAGCCATTTTTCATTTCGCTAGCCAATTCATCCATCCCCTTGACTTTCCCCTTTATGAATGATCTATCATCAGTGATAATCTAAAGTTTCATTACTATTTCCATCTATGAATGCCTCAAATAAAACTAAAAGAGTCTTGTACTCTCAAGGATGATGTTGATAAATGAAATGGAAAATTATGGGAGATACTCCCTTTGCAAAAAGCCAAGTTACCTTGTTCCAGGTTATCAAATCCAAATCTAAAGTAAACGGACTAAGCCAATGAAAGGCCTATGAAAAATAAAAAATAAAGGAATCGCAATATAGAAGCACAAGGATGCATGACCCATACAACACCTCCTTACGCAACCATGTGGAAGAAACATATCAAATTCTAACTCTTGAAAGTTAAGGATAGACTGTCACTCGTATATTGCTATGATGGTTATTTCATAAAAAAAAACTCTTTCTCCCTTGGTACGTAATTCACTTCATTCACCCTCACTTGACTTAGGTAGCTAAGTTATGCATCTTAACTTAGGGGTGTCACATCTAATACGGTTTTAATAGGGTCACAACAACATTCGACTGGATGAGTAAAGGTTAGAAAAGTCATTATAAATTGTTAAAAGGTTATGAACGTTGTTTTATTCCATGTATTATTTCCATGTTTGATAACATTGCCTAAGTTAAATGATGGGTTAAACTTTATGCACTAGAGTGATTTATTTTACACATGCTATGACACTTGATGTGGTATGTTTGATGGCTATTAAGCATGTTTCTATAGAGTGCTACACTGAAGATAACTACATGTGATGTATCCTAGCACATTTGAGGAAGATGTACCCCTTCTACACATTGGAGACCCTTCCTATGGCACATGGGAGACTTGGAGAGGCTTCTAGTCACTTCTAGCCTCACTTTGGACCTTGTATATCACATTTGGATGCTTCTAGAGGACCGTTGGTCTGGATTTCATGGAGCTGTCCCACATCTAACATTTGTTAATGGACTGTTTGAGCATATTCAGGAGGGTGTTCTAGGGTTTGACCTTGGAATGGCCCCTCCTACCACTTGGCATCACCTTGGAGGCTAGCACTCACCTATTTAAGGGGTTGGTTGCATGATTGGACCATGATGAGGGTTGACGTCCTCTTTAGAGACCCATTGAGATACACAAGTGGAGATTTTGAGGGAGCCCTCTAGTTTTTTAAGCTATGTTGTGGCATAAGATTGTATGTAGGACCATTCTTGGAGTGCCCTAGTTTTTGGGCCTTGGTGGTTATGATGGTCATATTTTGGAGTGAAATGGGTGAAATGAGAAATAGAACGAGTACAAATGGAGTGTGTTACCACCATATTTGTATGGGTGTGTCCTAATGCAGTTATGGGGGCTTTGATCTGCTACAGCAGGAAAACATCAATTCTGGACACAATTTCTGAAGAGAAGCAGCATATGTCTTGAGTTCTGGGCACTGCCTAGCACCTTTGGGCATCACCAAGCAATCCTGGGCAGTATTTCAGCATACCCAGTGGCTAGTCTGTGGCACGTTTCAGTGCTGCCATACTACTTTTGAGGCCCGTAACACCAAATGCAAGCCTGTAGCAGCCTACCAGTCCTGAGATCCATTCCCTCGATGCCCTATATGAAGTAAAGAGCAGATCTGGGTGTTTTGATGGCAATTCTGAGCATCTAACAGTCACCAAAAGAAAAAAGGAGTCATTAGTATTACAGCATGTGTTTTGAAATCTGGGCCATAAAATCTGTGCATACTCCTGTGTAACAGCAGTTCTGGACAAGCAATGGACTGTCTAAGTCACCTGGTTCGAATTCAACGACCTTGAAGTTTGCCAAAAATTCGGCAATGAAAATTTTAGTGATCAAATTCGGCATTAAATTCGAGAGCCTATAAAATTTGAAAATAAAAAAATATATAAAAATTTTTAATAAAATTCATTTGATAAACTATACGACCTTTAATCATTAAATACTTTAAACATATATTTAAAAAAGACTACCAATAAATGAAATTTTAAACATATATTTAAAAACATTATACCAATAAATGAAATTTTAAACATATATTTAAACAAAATTTGAAAATAAAAAAAATATATCAAATTTTTTTATTAAAATTCAATATGTTAAAACTATAGAATGAAATTTTAAACATATATTTAAACAAAATTTGAAAATAAAAAAATATATATATGAATTTCTTTATTAAAATTCAATATGTTAAAACTATAGCAAATCATTAAAGTTAATGATTTAAACACATTAAACATATATTTTAAAAACATTCTATCCACAAGTGGACCGGACGGCAAGGGCGAACAAGCCGCGGCCGCACGAGCTGGTTTCAAACTAAGAGCCGCGAGCCAGTGACTCGCCCACAGCTGACTGGGAACAGGAGAGCCGTGAGCCAGTGACACGCCCACAGCTGACTAGGAACTGGCGGCCCTTTCACTGCAACATGACGGGCTCTTCACTGGAACGCGGGCCCATCTTCATGACCATTGACGGCTGCCTCCCCACATCACGGTGAACTACGACCTCCACGACGACAACCAACCTTCGACCTCCACGACGACAGGTTTAGTTTCACGGCAACCTCCACGATGGATGTACTTTTGGTAGGTTTTACCCACGAGCCACCGAAACTCCATTAAAATCGCCAATCCGGTGACTTAGTGGACTGTATTGTCATGGTCTTCTAAGTTATGAATATGGTCCCATGCTGTTGGTAAAGATGGCAATCAAAGCCTTAGGCGGGTAGTAACGAATAAAAGCAATGAGGCATTAACAAAGGGTAGTCCTAAAGCTGTCAAAGGAACTCCTGTAGCATGGAATGGAGAAGAAAGAAGCCACAGCCTTAATGAAGATCATATTTGGTGCAGATTGTTGTTGTAAATGTAACTTCGGAAGATATTCATTTGTATTTTATATTGATATTATTATTGTATTTTACTTGTACCTCCGACAGAGATGTTTTTCCTTTGTTCGAGGATGTCTTTATTATGTTTAGTCATGCAAGGTCATTGAGGTAAAACCTCCATTGTAAGTCGGGGCATTAGATCCCCTAAAGTCAAATGTAAAATGTATTATTATGTCCCCCTAGGACAAGTCGGCCTAGTTAG
This sequence comes from Larix kaempferi, assembly GCA_027924585.1. NCBI lineage: Eukaryota > Viridiplantae > Streptophyta > Pinopsida > Pinales > Pinaceae > Larix > Larix kaempferi. Next base: position 8,239,379 of record BSBM01000598.1, on the reverse strand, counting down.
GTTTAGTGAGGCCGACCTAATTGGGAATTAGGTCGCCCAAACATAAAGTATAAATAGAGAGCTTGTTCTCTCATTTGGACACCACTCACTCACTCAAGTTCACATAAGCAAGAGAGAGAAGACAAGTTCACTGAGGAGAAAGAAGAGAGAGCTGCAGAAGACTTCCTATTTTTGGGTTTTCCATTTTGTGATATTGTATTAGTGACGAATCTATCTTTGAGGAAGTTGCGAGGTTTTCTCCTTTATGGTTTCCTCGAGGAAAACTATTGTGTCTATTGTGTTTTGCTGTGCTTGTTTTTTTTTCAGTTAAAGATTCTAGTTAACATTGAATTAAAGTTCATACTCTAACATCGTATCAAAGCTAACCTAAAAAGAAGGCATTGTACAGCAATGAGAAACTAGGGCTTCCTAGTTCAAGATCTTCTCTCCACTAATCATCTAAAAAGAGGGCTAGGATAACTCACCCTAGGAGGGCACATCTTTTGGAGGAGGCAGAATCCAGTTTTGAGAATTTTCATTTTTGACCCAATCACCACTGCCAGGAGAAACTAGGGCTTCCTGTTCCGAGCACTTTCCTCCATAGATCATCCTGAAAAGAGGGTCAATTCAATTCTCCCTAAGAGGGCGCATCTTCCTGTGTAAGCAAAATTCAAAACCGAAAATTTTCATTTTTGGCCCTGTCACTACTGTCGGGGGGGAACTAGGGCATCAGTTATTTTGCAATTATGTCCACAGATTTGGGAAAAGGAGTACATTGGACAACTCGCCTTGAGGAGGCACATCTTTGTATCCAAGCAGAAGTTCAAAATTCCAAATTTGAAAAATTAGGGTTTCTCTAACAAACCCTAGGCCAGCCAACTCCAGAACCAGGTTGGGCATCTCAAATTGGTAAGATCTAAATCTTTGCTATTTCCATTAGAGGTTCTCATTTTAATATGACTAACCACACCAAGGTTGAGGATAAGCTTGAGGGAGCCGACAACTTCCGAGCATGGAAGCATAGGATTGCCCTTGTCCTTGAAGAAAATGATTTGGACAAATATGTTAATGAAGAGGTTCCAGCACCAGAGGGAGATGAGGCTAAGGATATCCACAAGAAGAATTTGGTCAAGGCCAAGAGAAATATTGTAGACTCCATTAACGATCATCTCATTCCCCATGTGTCATCCTAGAAGACACCCAAGGAGATGTTCGACGCTATGACAAAGTTATTCGAAGGGAAGAACATCAATCGAAAGATGACATTAAGGAACCAACTCAAGAATGTGAAGATCCTAAACTCAGAGACCATGCAATCCTACTTCACAAGGGTCTCTCAAATCAAGGAACAACTTGAAGCAGTTGAAGACAAGGTAGAAGAAGGAGAGATTGTTATGACCACCTTAAATGGTCTCCCAAGATCATGGGACTCATTCATTCAAGGAATATGTGCCAGAAAGAAGTTGATCACTTTCAACAGACTATGGGAAGAATGCACTCAAGAAGAAGCTCGGCTACTAGCAAGAGAAGAGAAGATGGGAACAAATGATGATCAAGCTCTCACAGTTCACGCTAGAAGAAATCACAACTAGAGAGAGGACCACCATCACGGAAGACAAAGGAGACCCAGAAGAGATCTATCCAGTGTCAAATGTTACACATGTGATGAGAAGGGACACTACTCCAGACATTGTCCCAGAAACAAAGGTTACTCCAACAAGAAGACTAACAAGAAGAGACATCATGCTCACACCGCTGAAGATGATGAACCAACAAGGAAAAGAACCAGAGAAGAAAGGGATGATTCTTCAAGTGATGAAGAATATGTATTATGATGAATAAAGGTAACCAACTACAAGGGTTCATTCAAACTGTTCCACCTCATAAGGTGAAGCTAGAGATGACCTTCAGTATTACATAGTAGGAGAAGCTCCTACAAAGTTGGACTCTGGGAAAACAAATAAAGATCAATGCTCTATGAAGAACCTCTCATCCATTCCAGCATTAGTTAATATACAGAAGAATGGACACACAGAGTCTACTTCAGTACAAAGAAGAAGCAATCTACAATGTAGAATACTTGCTCAACATTTCTGATCATAAGCAAGAAAGGCACAAGTCCTCAGAATCAAACAATGAAGTAGAGCACACTATCAGAGACTCCAGTAGTTCCTTCAAGGAAGCAAAGATTAAGAGGGAGTCCACCCAACAACAAAACAAAGATAAGTATTTAAATTGTCATTTCTTGTATATCTAATTATTTAAATGATATTGTTCAGTCATGTACATACTTATGTTCCTAGAATTAGGATGTGTATTATGCATGTTAGAAAAGTTGCATTAATGATCAGAATACTACTAATATGCAAGTAGCGGGTAAGTGGCCTATGGTACTGTACAACATTCCATTGCTACTTATCTAGAATGAAACCTCTTTCCTGACATGTTGGGAGTAATGCACACTCATAAATAATGTTCTGGTAGAGATGGAAGGCATCTAGAAAGTTACCGTATAAATACGGGATATGGATGAATGTTGTGTTGACGCATTGGCTAAGATAGTTGCATGATTGTGTGACCTATGTCTTTATGCATAAGAATTTGCTTTGAAAATTATGAAATGTTTCTAACCACGCAACTAAATTTGACTTGTAGGAATGATCATGTACCATCACCTACAAGAGAGACTTGTTTCGAAGAACAAGTGACGATGATTCAGCTATAACATTCAAGAAGATTTATGAAGTCAAGATGAAGAAACTGAAGAACCTAAACCAAAGACATAGTTATGTAAAAGACAATTCAAGAAGATCATGTAGACCACGACATGGCAGAACCACAAGAATTTGTAGATCCACCTCTTAAGAAGAACTCCCACAAGAGAAGACCAGCATGGGCACGAGAAGCAATGCAAGATGCAGAGAAGCATGGCGCTCCAGATGGGATGCATAGAGAAAGCAAGAGACCCAGACCATACTCCAGCTATGTGGCCCTACTATGTGATATCATTGATAAAGAACCTTCCAACTACGAAGAAGCAACAGAGAAGAAAGAATGGAAGGATGCCATGATCGAGGAGTACTAGTCGATTATGAAGAATGATGTCTGGGAGATAGTTCCAAGATCAGAAGGGAAGCCTGCTGTAACTTCGAAGTGGATCTACAAGATCAAGCATGTTGCAGATGGTAGCATTGAAAAACACAAGGCAAGGTTTGTGGCACGTGGCTTCTCCCAGAAGGAAGGCATAGACGACGAGGAGACATTTTCACCTATAGCAAGATACACTTCATCAGATCTATACTTGCATTGGCTGCAGTAATGAAATAGAAGGTACACCAGATGGACATCAAGACAGCATTCTCGAATGGTGTAGTAGAAGAGGAAGTGTACGTGGAGCAGCCACTGGGATTTGAGACACATGACAGACAGACTCGTGTGCAAATTGAATAAATCCTTGTACGGATTGAGACAGGCACCCAGGACGTGGTACGGCAGGATGGACAGTTTCCTGATGAGCTTAGGCTTTACCAAGAGTAAAGCAGATTCCAACCTTTACTTCAAGGTTGAAGACGGAAGACCAGTGATACTTCTACTATATGTAGATGACTTGTTTCTGACAGGTGAGGATGAGCTCATTGCAGATGCAAAGAGGAGGCTTGCCACAAAGTTCGAGATGAAGGACCTAGGGATGATGCATTATTTCTTGGGCATAGAGGTGTGGCAGAGTGCGGATGGAATCTTCCTTGATCAAGAAAAGTATGCAGTGGAGATTCTGAAGAAGTTTGGAATGATGGACTACAAGGAAATGGCCACACCAATGGCATCGAACTTGAAGCTACTATGTGATGCTTCATCAGAGACAGTTGATGCCATGATGTATCGACAGATGATTGGTTCGTTGATGTACCTAACGAACACAAGACCAGACATATGTTTTGTTGTAAACACCCTGAGCCAGTTCTTGACGGATCTAAGACATGTTCACCTGACGGCTGCAAAACATATATTGAGGTACCTGAAGGGTACAGTTGAGTAAGGGCTCAAGTATGAGGCGAATCAGAAGCTTAACCTGCATGGTTATGTTGATTCAGATTGGGCAGGCAGTGCCACAGATAGGAAGAGCACTTCAAGATGTTGCTTAAGTATGGGATCCGGTATGATCTCCTGGTTTAGCAGGAAGCAGTCATGCGTGGCGTTGAGTACAGCCGAAGCAGAGTATGTTGCAGCTTGTTCGGCTAGTTGTGAGGCAGTATGGCTTCGAAAGCTACTGACAAATTTGTTTGATCTCGAGCTCGAGGCGACTTGTATCTTCTGTGACAACCAGAGTTGTGTGAAGTTGTCTGAGAACCTGGTGTTCCACGACAAGTCGAAGCATATTAAGATCAAGTACAACTATATCCAGGATATGGTGCAGAGAGGAGCAGTGAAGCTCCAGTATGTGGCGACAGACAAGCAGAAAGGCGATGTCTTGACCAAGCCGTTAGCCAGAGTGAAGTTTGAATACTTCAGAGAGAGGCTTGGTGTTATCCAGATCGAGGTTCCTCGAAAGAGGGAGTAATGAGATCGAAAGACGCAGATGCACTAGAGCTAGTTCTCGCATGGTGGAAGATGCAGGTGGTCCTTGGGACGTAATGCACCTAGGGTGCTCTAGGCTATACTACCATGCTGGAGAAGATGCAGAGTTGGTTCTCGCATGGTGGATGACGCAGGTGGTCCTTGGGATGTAATGCACCTAGGGTGCTCCTGGCTGTACTCCCATACTGGAGATGCTGAGAGGTCCACCAGTCACAAAGACACTTTGTGCATGCCTAGGCTGGTTCTCGCATGGTGGAAGACGTAGGTGGTCCTTGGGGCGTAATGCACCTGGGGTGCTCCTGGCTGTGCTCCCATGTTGGTAGATGAGGGCTGACCGTTGAGAGACGTAATGCACCTAGGGTGCTCCTGGGTTGTACCCACTGGATGGTAGACACAGGTGGTATGTTGGACATGAGGTGTGCATCTGGGTTGTGCTCCTTGTATGATGATGAGATGATCTGGATACGATGAGATGATAGTAGGAGATGCAGGTGATTGTTGTGCCAATGTAATATGTGGTCCTAGGTTGTACCTACTTGATGGCTTGCTCACAGAGATGATGAAGACCTACATGAGAGCTAGGCCTACATCCAACATGAAAAAGGGCTGGCTATGTAGAACTTCTTATGACGGATAGATTCGAGAGATGTCACTAATCAATGATCAACAAAATGAGGATTACGACAGCAGCAACGATGATGACCCAGTGTTGATGATGATGTTTTAGCATTGAAGATGATCCAACGATGATGACATCCAAAATACGTGTCCAGAATGATGATGACTGTGGCGAGAAAATACCTTCCTAGTTAAGAGGGAGTGTTGTTGTAAATGTAACTTCAAAATATATTCATTTGTATTTTATATTGATATTATTATTGTATTTTACTTGTACCTCCGACGGAGATGTATTTCCTCCGTTCGGAGATGTCATTATTATGTTTAGTCATGCAAGGTCATTGAGGTAAAACCTCCATTGTAAGTCAGGGCATTAGATCCCCTAAAGTCAAATGTAAAATGTATTATTAAGTCCCCCTAGGACAAGTCGGCCCAGTCAGGTTTAGTGAGGCCAACCTGATTGGGAATTAGGTCGCCCAAACATAAAGTATAAATAGAGAGCTTGCTCTCTCATTTGGACACACCACTCACTCACTCAAGTTCGCATAAGCAAGAGAGAGAAGACAAGTTCGCTGAGGAGAAAGAAGAGAGCGTTGAAGACTTCTGATCTTTGGGTTTTCCATTTTGTGATATTGTATTAGTGACCAATCTATCTTCGAGGAAGTTGAGGGGTTTTCTCCTTTATGGTTTCCCTGAGGAAAACTATTGTGTCTATTGTGTTTTGTTGTGCTTGTTTTTCTTGCAGTTAAAGATCCTAGTTAACATTGAATTAAAGTGCAAACTCTAACATAGATGCCCAACTTTGGAATGCCTTTCTTGTAGCAGCAATTTCAGACTTCCAAACTTGATACCTTTTATGCAGGGGGAAAAAAATGAATGATAAGAGATGGACTTATGTTACGTTGTACCAATACCAGCTCACATTCAGATGGCTTCCCAAGGAGAGGGGTCGTTTTTTTTCTTCATGGCCATGATGGGGGTATTATCAGCATTTTCTGAGAGGTGGTTATGGTCGTATCCTTTGATCCTTCCTTTAGGAGTACTATGGCTTAGTGGCATTGTTGACTGCCTCATTTTGGGGCCTATAGCCCTGAGGTTAGTGTCTGGGGCTCCTAGGGGCAGGTCAATGGGTCACATGACCCCCTACTTGTTTCTCTCACAGGTGACAATGTTTCATCTCTAAGGCACTTGCCTCCGGTTCCGGTCACCCTATGCACCCATCATGGACCTTTTTCTAGCAGAGCGCCCTCTCCCCTTGGTGCCTTCTTAGTGATGACATCATCCTTGGTCACCAGGCCCACAGGCTTGTAGAGGGGGGGTGTTGAGGGTTTTTCAACACTGTTGGGGTTAGATGGGGCATGACGATCCCCCCTGCTCACTCCACCTTTCGGAGTGAAGCCATTTTTTCAGTTTTAGTTATTTTTATCAGTTTTTTGTCATCTAGGGGGGAAATACCCCAAGTAGCCACCTTTTAGATTATTTTATATTATTTCATGTTATATTTTTACATTGACATTATATTTGGCTTGTCGGCCTGGTTATTTTGTAAAAGTGAGTTGAAAAGACTATAAATAAGCCTCCTCACTTCATTTGTAAATCATAATGCAAGGGATAAATCACATTATGTTGTTCTTTTGCCCAAGATAGTCTTTTGGAAAGTGATGCTGACCTCTTACAGTAGCTTCTTTTTTGGCTTGTGGATGAAAGTTGGATGTTTTCTAGGGTTTTGCGCATGCATGGTGGATGCTAGGGATTGTTGGAACACAAAGCTCAAGTAAGTCTTGTTTTAAACTTGTTTGGTGAAGGTAGGTGATTTTCTTGCTTCTTGATGATTGAATGGTGGCCATAGAGCTGCATTTTTTCTGATTTAGGCCTTCTTGTCTGCCTTATATCTTATATGCATGGTGGAATACGCTCCCTTGAGGAGGTTTTCCCTAGTTTGGCCTTGGATCTCTAATTTTTCCCTAGATTGCCTCCTATAACGAACCCTAGAGGTTGTTGTAGGAAGCCCTAGTTTAGAAGTCAAAGAGAAAGTTAGTCCAAGAGGGAGGCTGGTCACCTCTCCTCTAGGCCTAGGGTTTAGGAAATTTGTTTGCATATTCATGTGTAATTTTGCATTTTCATGGTAGAATTACAGTTAGAAATAGGTCTGCAATTTTATGTCTGAAACCCTAAAAAATAAAAAAAATAAAAAAAAATTCCAAATTTTTGGTCTTCCTAAAATTTCGGCCCTCTCCTACAAATTCGGCCTTCCTAGTTACCTCTAAAAAAACCTAGGGCAAAATTTGGGAGCCATAAAATTTTAAAAAAAATTAAAAAACATAAAAAGTATTTTTTTGTAAAATTTAAAGCCCTAAAAGGCTACGGCCTTCCCCGTTGCAGCCCTTAGCTCCCTCTTGCAGCCCTTAGCCTCATCCTTTACCTTTCTCCCCTGTTTCCTTCCCTTTCCATCACCCCTCTTTTACCTCCATTTTAGGACTGCTGCTGCAGCAGACCAGTGACACCTCTTGCTGTACCTAAACCTACCACATAAGCACATAAAAATAATATCAACGGGGTTGGGAGAGAACACCTAATTGCTACTTGATAAAGGTTGACTTGAAGGACTTGGATTACTATTGTTTTTACATGCTACATGAATTAAATTAGACCTGTTATATAAAGTTAAAGTGCCCTAAATTGCTACAAGACAGTTTGTTTTGGAGGTGAAACTGGTCAATATTAAATAACTTCTTGATGCTACATGATTGTCTTAAATTGCACTGAGTTGATCCATTGTTTAGCACTATTGGAATACTCAAAGTAGATTCGATATTCAGTGGATGAATTTTTGTTTACAGTATTGGTTGATTATTACTGTGTGAAGATCATAATTGTTGACAATCATTGGATAAACCTTTGTCTAAATACATTGTTACTGCTTGAGATCACTTTTCCTTGAATTAGTTACATTTATTGCAGCAGTACTGATACAGTTTGTTTCTTTGTTTGACGAATGGTTACATGCCTAAGATAATTGTTTGGTGAAGAAAGTTTTTGCCATAACAGTGACAAGTTTACTTTGGTTTGATAACACCTACACCATTCATAATTCCTAGTATGTCTTCTTCATTCTTTATTTGACTCCATAAAGGCATTGGTCACTAACACAAATTGCATAAGAAGATCTAGAGTTTGGTGGCTAAGCGTTTACAAGTGTTCTATAAGTGCTCCCCCTTGGAGGTCAAGACTCTCCGAAGAGGTTAAATATTTGTGATCAAGGTGACATTGGGTCACAAGTCCGTGCATGTGCTTATTGGACATTAGCCCTGCTAGTTTGCCCGATAACTTGTTTGGCACCGTTGCCGGGGACATTTCAAAACTTGAAGTCGTTTATCCGGAGTCATTCACACCTTGGCATAAGACGACACTTAGGTAAGAACTCAAGGTGAGTCCTCCGCTTTACAATTGAAGTATATTTATTAGGACTAACCCTGCAAAGCTTATCTGGCGACTCCATTGGAAATCACTCCTGCCATCACTCAGGAACGTTCTTGTTTAGTACTTTGGTGACATTTGTTTAAGTCTAACTTGGCAGGTCTCTCCTGGAAACTCCCACTAAAGAAAATAAAATAAGTATTCTACAAGGACTAGGCCAACTCAAGAAGGAAGATATGGCATCCTTTGATGAAGCGTGGATGTGCCATCCTTGGTTTGACCCACTGGATTTCTCAAACATTCCAAGGTATCCAAATGATGTGCATGGGATATCATGGATGAGGACATTAGAATGAAATTATTGGTAATATCTCTTAATTTCCTGATTAATCATCACGAAGAGAAATGGTATCAAAAGCTTCCTCCCAAGGGGATATCTTCATTTTTTCAACTAGTTGAAGTGATCTGCAATGACTTGGGTCCCTGGATGTGCGAAGAAGTTACTGAAGCCCTAAACTCTCTTCCAAGGAAAGGGGAGGTCCAAGAGGTACTTATTCCAATTGATCCTATGAAAGAGGTCCTAGCAAACCCAAAAGTAGACCTCGTCAAAGAAATCTGAGATGAAGATCAATATGGTTTGCTTAAAGAAACTATTGTTCAAGACCTTGTAGATGACACGATAAGCCTTATGTCCCAAGATGAAGGTTCTTATGAAGACGAATATGATCGTGATCCTAGAATTGAAGACCAAAAAGTCATGGTTGAAGAAATTAGAGAACAGAAGGAAATGGTGAGTTCTCTTTGCCATCATAAAACAATTTCTTATGATATCTCGGATCTCTTGAAGCAGACTGACAAGATTCGTGAGGACGATGATAATTGGAGGTTTATGGGTCCACCACTTTACAATTCTTCAAGACATAGTAGTGTTGTTTCCAGACCCTTCAGTGATGAATACTTTGAAGAGGAAGTCAATAAAGTTTTCTTGCCATTCACAGAAGAACCAAAGCCTAGTATGGATCAGCTTGAGCCATATTTTGACACTGTTTGGGATGAAGAAGTCATGATCACCTCGATGGGGGACATCGAAGACATAATCAGTGAAATCCACGTTGAACAAGATAAGATTATTCCATCTCCTTATGAGGATAATAATGAAGAATGGGATAACCCTTTTGCTCTTACATTTGACGATGAAGTACCTCAGGATGTGGGTCCTCTTGCCATTATAGATGATCACCATATGTAGATATTTCGATATGATGAAGGGGTTGAAGACTTTGAAATCCATATTATTGATGAGACTTCTATGAGCCCAAATCATTCGTGCATATCTAGTATCAAGAAGGGTGGAGTATGTCATACAGAGGGTTACTTTACAGACGTTCTGCCCATGGTGTACCCTAATCAGTAGCCTTTTTTGAAAGGTGTTATTGAAGTTGTTTAGCCCTTCTTGTCTGATGTTGGTAAGTTTCCAATGATCCATTTCAACAAAACCACTACAGGTATGTGGACATGTATGTTATTCACTTTGCATTGCCAAAATATCTAAATTGCAGGAAACTTGGTACTAGGCCCCGTATCACTGCCGTACCAGGCAGGAAACTCGGAAACGCGTTTCTGACCATGCCACCACGTTTCACGTGGAGGAAACATGGGTGGTACGGCTGGAAACGTGTTTCTGTGTCGTATCCTCGTCCGTATGGCGCGTTTCCTCCTCGAATTCTCGCTTTTCCATCCAAAAAAAGAACCCGTTAGCTTAATCAATGACTTAAGTTGTTTCTTAATGGGTTAATGATGGTTTAGGAAACCTCTAGAAGCCTCTAAAAGTCATTTTTTTTATAAAAGGAGGATTTTACTTCCCTCATCTCACATAGTGATTTGAGCAAGCGAGGGTTACTTGAGGAAGCCGATTTGAAGACAGTCAGCTACAACAAGCCCAATAGAAGCATGGATAAATGAAGCTTGTGAAAGCAATCCTTCTCTGTGGCAACAATATCTAGGCTTCTAGGTTCTCACTGTCATCCAACTTTTATTCCCCATTCTGATGCAAATCCTGGTATGTACTCGGTTTATTATTGTTGAGATCTTATCATGGACTGTCTCTAAAGACAAATGAAACAGATCAGGTATGAATTGCCTACTCAGCTGGCTACATTGGTGGTATGATTTCACTTAACCTATTTTGATTGTCATGTTTAGCGTAGGTAGGTTTAGTTTCATTTGAGTTTGGCATATGCGGTTACCCTTGCATTGCATTTGTTGTTCTTCATGTTCAGTTATTTGCATTTCATTTAATTGAGCAAGGAAGGATAGAAGTGTCTTCCTCACAGTGCTTTTAATTCCCTCAAATATTTGATGTGTGTAGGTCTACAGGTACCCAGAAGATTCACTAGTTCTCAAGCACTCCCTAAAAGAGCACTTGTACCGCAGTTGGAGCCAGTGTTACATTGTACCAATACCAGCTAACATTAAGATGTCTTCCCAAGGAGAGGGGTCACTTTTCTTTCTTCACGGCCATGATGGGGGTATTATCAGCACTTTCTGAGAGGTGGTTATGGCTAGACCCTTCGATCCTTCCTTTAGGAGTACTATGGCTTAGTGGCATTACCGATTGCCTCATTCTGGGGCTTGTAGCCCTGTGGTTGGTATTCGGGGCTCCTAGGGGCATCTCACTAGGTCACATGACCCCCTACTTGTTTTCCACACAGGTGACAGTGTTTCAGCTCTCAAGCACTTGCCTCCTCTTCCGGTCACCCTATCCACCCATCCTGGCCCCTTTCCAGCAAAGCAATCTCTCTCCTTGGTGGCTTCTCAATGATGACATCATCCTTCGACACCAGGCCCATAGGCTTGTAGAGGGGAGACATTGAGGGTTTCTCAGCACCGTTGGGGTTAGATGGGACATGACGATCCCCCTTGCTCACTCCACCTTTCGGAGCGAAGCCATTTGTTCAATTTTAGTTATTCTTATCAGTTTTTCGTCACCTGGGGGAAAATACCCAAGTAGTCACCTTTTAAATTATTTTATATTATTTCATGTTATATTTTTATATTGACATTATATTTGGCTTGTCGGCCTGGTTATTTTGTAAAAGTGAGTTGAGAAGACTATAAATAATCCTCCTCACTTCATTTGTAAATCATAACACAAGGGATAAATTACATTATGTTGCTCTTTTGCCCAAGATAGTCGTTTGGAAAGTGATGCGCACCTCTTGGAGTAGCTTCTTCTTTGGCTTGTGGATGAAAGTTGGATGTTTTCTAGGGTTTTGCTCATGTATGGTGGATGCTAGGAACTGTTGGAACAACACAAAGCTCAAGTAAGTATTTTTTGGCCTTGCTTGGTGAAGGTAGGTCAGTTTCTTGCTTCTTGATGATTGAATGGTGGTCATAGAGCTGCATTTTTTATGATTTAGGCCTTCTTGTCTTTCTTCTATCTTCTTTGCATGGTGGAAAATGCTCCCTTGAGGAGGTTTTCCCTAGTTTGGCCTTGGATCTCTAATTTTGCCCTAGATTAGGCTCCTATAACGAACTCTAGAGGTTGTTGTAGGAAGCCCGAGCTTATAAGTCAAAGAGAAAGCCAGTACAAAAGAGAAGTCGGTCACCTCTCCTCTAGGCCTAGGTTTTAGGGTTACACCAATCAATACCCATGCTTTATCAAAGTTTATCAAATTTTCTTGCATATTCATGTGTAATTTTGCATATTCATGTGTAATTTTGCATTTTCATGGTAGAATTAGGGTTAGCATTAGGTCTGCAATTTCATCTTTGAAACCCTAAAAAAATAAAAAATAAAAATTTTCAAATTTTTTATCTTTCTAAAATTTCGGCCCTCTCCTACAAATGCGGCCTGCCTAGTTACCCCTAAAAAACCCAAGGGCGAAATTTTGGGCAGCCCTAAAATTTATAAAAAAAAAATTATAAAATTTAAAGCCCTAAAAGGCAGTGGCCTTCCCCGTTGCAGCCCTTAGCTCCCTCTTGCAACCCTAAGCCTCTTGATTTACCTTTCTCCCTAGTTTCCTTCCCTTTCCAGCCCCCCATATTTTACCTCCATTTTAGGACTATTGCTGCAGCAGACCTGTCACACCTCTTGTTGTACCTAAACCTGCCACATAAGCACATAAAAATAACATCAACAGGGTCCTGCCTTATGGGCGCCTCCTCACGAAAAGGGGGACGCTGAGATGCCCCCACATGATTTTCAATTTTTTTTTCATAACTTAAAAAAACAAAAAAAATCATTAAACTAATAAACCTAAAAGCTATCTCACCCAACCCCTCTCTTAAAAGCCCAACCCATCCCTTATTCTCAATTTGAAATGTTTCTCTTATCCAAATGGATTTCCTTGGAGAGAAGTGGCCGATAGCAAAGAAGAGAGATCCCTTATTCTCATATTTGAAATGTTTCTCTTATCCAAACAGATTTCCTTGGAGAGAAGCGGCCGATAGCAAAGAAGAGAGGACTGATTTGCCAAAGGGAAGAAGCGATTTGCCAAGGGATGAGTGATTTCATTGCTTGAAGGCTAGATCAAGGAGTTTGAAGGCTGGAGCAAGGGGTTTGAGCTATAAAGGTTGGAGCATGGTTTAATTGGTGTGCCATTGGTAACTCATGAGAGTGATTCTGACTCAGATAGTGACACTCCCATTGATGGTCCTGATGGCTTTACGTAGCATATGCATGAGGAATAGTCCATGGAACTATCTCCTTTATGCTCTTTTGATGCTTTCAACTTTCTTTTCGCTAGTTTTATTTTCAGTGTTCATTGTCAATTGTTAGTTTTCAATTTAACTTTTGACTGTAGAAGTAGATACTGTCATTAATGACCTCAGACTGAGTCTTCGACTCATCACTCTTTTGTCTCTTTAATTTGAAGGTGTTTAAGACTTTACGTTTATGTGGCATGTCTATGATTCAGTTTTATAATTTTAATATTTTAAATTTTCACCTATTGTTTATGTGTTTATGTCTATGATTCAAAGTTACAATGGAAGATGTGCATGTATTATAAATTTAGAATTTATCAATCTGAAATTCAAATACTCAAACGATAAATGATTCACAAATCAATGATGAATTGGCAACCGTGTCTATAATGATGAATTTACTATTTTGTATTTACTATTTACTTTTAAGTTTTAGTATGTAAATGAGAAATAAAGTGTAAAATGTTGATATTGTTGAATATGTGAGAAATATGTTTAAGCTAGGTTGGTATAAAGATGTAAAGTTTTGGTTAAAACATTGAAGACTCGAGGAAGGAGTCACTTTGCAAATTAATGATAATATTAGAGATGGAATGAGGAATTTATATGTTACTATGTTGGGATTTATATAAATTATATATTTTTAATAATTTTAAAAACCTCGACGTCAACCTGTCCCCTAAATTTTCTAAAAATTGGGGGTGGTCTCTACACATCCCCAATGTGCATTTCCCCACTCTCATGTCCCAAAAACTTGGTGGAACACTGTTTATTTGGAGGTTTTTATGACTACTGAAGAAGACATCATCCTCCATAACCTTGCCATATGATGCACCCAGCTGTGGAGACAGATCTGTAGGTTTTCCTTGTGCCATTGAGCAATCCACAGCCTTGTGGATAGATTGCCATGTGTAGATGGTTGCCTCCCATGAGCTAAGTTGCACTGAAATGGATACAGATACGGGGAGGGACACGGATACGGCAAATTTTCAAAGAGTTTGGATACGATACAGCAGGGAAACGGCATATATATACATATATTTAAAGTTTAAATATTACATATTACATATATTACAAATATTAAATTTTAAATATTACATATTACATATATTATATAATAAAGTTTAAAGTAAATATTAAGTTTATTATATATTAGTTATTACATAAACTTTATATTTCAATATGTTAAACTTTATTACATAAACTTTATATTTCAATAAAGTAATATGTTAAACTTTAGATGTTAATATAATAAAGTTTATATAAAATAAACTTTAAAGTTTACATATTAACATATTACATAAAGTTTACATATTAACTATCAATATGTAAACTTTATGTAATATGTTAATATGTAAACTTTAAAGTTTATTATATATAAACTTTATTATATTAACATCTAAAGTTTAACATATTACTTTATTGTATTAACATATAAAGTTTATGTAATATATAATAAACTTAATATTTACTTTAAACTTTATTATATAATATATGTAATATCATTAACATATTACATATTATATAATTTAAATTTTAAAGTCTGTAATACGGACAAGCATTTAAATTTTAAAGTAATGAGAGACACTAACTTCACAAATATCGGGACAAGCATATTTATAAGTTTAAGTCTCCAAGTGTACTAAAAAACAAAAATAATGAGAATAAACTTATAAAGTTAAGCGGCAAGCCTTTGAAGAAATAATAAACAATGAGAATAACCTTAATAGTCACTTAGAATTCTGTGTGACTATGAAGTTAACCCGTGCGAACAAATAATTTTGTGTGACTGTGAAGTTAACCCGTGCGAACAAAGCCCCGGAAGCCTGGAGCTTTGAAGTGCTAACCTGTCGAGACTCGAAGCCGGAAGTGTAGTGTCGAGTTGTCAACCCGTGTGAACAACAAACTTCAAAGCTGGAACTGTAAACTGTGAATCGTTCGGAATGATGGAGGTTGAATTTATAGTTGGCCGCCTTCTAGGTTTATTGTTTAACCGACTCAACAAAAAGGCGGAAAGCTTGGAAACAGAGGGATTACAAACTGATACGTATCACAAATTTTTTGATCTGTTTCCCAGTTCTCAGATCCGTTTCCAGATTTCTCATATTCGTTTCCAATCTTCACTGATCTGTTTCCGTTTTTGCTGATCGGTATCCAATTCAACGGATCCGTACCCTCCCACACTTGATATGTATCACAGCCGTTTCTGTGCCGTTTCGAATCCGTTTCAGTTTCCGATACGGTGAACGATGTTTCAGGGGGATTAACATGGCGTTTCCGGTAACTTAGCCCATAAGGATGAAGAGGCCCGCCATCATTTTAGAGCAGAGCTATGTTGAGCTTGGTGTTGTCATTGATGTCAAAGAGATTGTTGATTTTTGTGATGGCATTGAAGTCTTAAAGCCAGTTTGACGTGCGCAAGTCTAAGCAAGCCCCACCAAACGTCAAAGAGATTGTTTAATTTGGTGATGGCATTAAAGTCTAGAAGCCAGTTTGAAGAAGTATCCAGAATAAGGTTGTATGTGCACAAGTCCCACCAAGTCATGGCACTCTAGTGCGCAAGTCCCACCAAGTCATGGAACTCTGGAACGCAAGACCCACCAAGTCATGGAACTCTATCAACACAAGATAAAGACAAGTGGCTGAATTACCGCAGAGTCAGTAAATATACAAAAGTGCACGTTGATGAAAGAATAAGAGCGATGGTAAGCTTAAGCAAGAAGAAAGGAAAAAGGGGTGTCACTAACTTAGAGAAACCCCAACTTGTGGACATATCAATTGAGTAAGATCGATATAAGCTCGTGCGCAAAAAGATGTAGTATTCTGAAATTGCAAATCTCGGGGAACAGAAGAAATGCTCAGGGGAATCAATGACTGAATGACTTGAGGAAGTGCACGAGGTTACAAGAAGAGGAGAAATACAAGGTGCAGTCAGGCAGAAATATGAGGAGCATTTGAGACGAGCACAACGAGCATTTGAATAGAAGGATACAAGAAGCAGTCGCACAGAAAGAGCTATAAATGTGATCAACAATTTGCGCAGAACTGTGGAAACAAATCAGGAACCGCAGAGTGGATTGTGATCGAGGTATACAACAACAAATCTCTGTCTGGGTGGTAGGACAGGGCAAGGACAGAAGATTGGTGTCTTCCACAAATTGGTGCCTAGCAGATCAAATGGGTTCCTGACCGCGCAAGTTGGTGCTTGCTGACTATGAGTTGGTGTTCATAAGAGGATTGGTGTCCTCACGGGATGGGGCCTGTAAAACAGCAAGTTGGTGCTTGCAATGGATTGGTGTCCCTATCTGATTGGTGTCAGCAAAATCAGTGAGTTGGTGCTCACATTTGTATTGGAGATTGGTGTCTCCTAACATTATTTGTAATAAGAAGATTCTTTATATATATAAGATTTCTTCACATATTCTTTGCGCAGTGCTCTTTGTATTGAAGATCGCTTTTGATACATGGGATATGTGTTAATGAATGATCACATAGTATAACAAATGTTTGAAAGGATAAAAACTATGCGATACTGATTCACCCACCCCCCTGTCAGTATCAGTTGGGGTCCAACAAGCTAAAGGAGGCACTTAGCTTTGAAGGGATATTTCTTGATGTTAATTGATCTTTTATAGAGGGATGTCTTGCATTTGGAGTCTTGGACCCTTGACTTGGTTAAGAGGATCACTTATTGGGGCTTTTCCTTCCTTCAAGCCCTTGGGGTTGAACTTCGTGCACATGGTGGAAGCCTTTGAAGACTTGTTGTGGTTACCATGTGGACATAGGTGATTGGTTCATCTTCCATGTGAACATTATTTGAGTGGCTCGTGTGCCTTGTGGACAACATTTAGGGTTTCAAACCTACTTTTGGATATTGCTTGATGGTCAAGTAATATTGAAAGAAGCTTTTGGAGGCCAGTGTGGACATCATGTGGTTGCTTGGAGCAATCGATTAGTTAAGGACCCCGCTTAAAGAGGGGCTTTGAGGTGGTCTCGTGGACATTCCTTTGGAGCACATCTCTTGGAGGGGCCTTTAGAGGCCATGTGGTATCATCCTAGCACATGTTTCCTTGCTTGTTGGAGGCATTGCCCCTCATTAAGGGGCCTTGTGGGGCCCTGTTACGCCCCAGATTCTCTACAGTGCACCCTACCAAATGATGCCAAAGAGGGGGGTCCTTTTACATTGTAAAAGGCCAAGTTGGGGTTGCTTTATGTATAAGTGTTTGTCTTGCTACGTTCCAAACTCCTTTATCGGTCATAGAAAGTCCTCTTGGTCCTCATTTCAAGGTGTGTTGGTCTTGTGGCCCTACTGACTACCACTTGATGGGTGGTAACCCCTCATCATGTCAGGCATTTTGCCCTAGGTAGGTATTGGTGCATCTTGGAGTGACTCCATTTGGACACATGGCTTAGGAGCCCCTAGCCACACTTATAGTTTTATGCTTTGTAAAAGTAACTCCGCTTGTACGGTTGTCATACCCAATATAGCACACCTCTTTTATACCCACTTGGACCTTATTTTATTGTAGTACCCCTCCCTCTTGGTCATCCTAATGAAGAAATGCAAATCGTCCACCTTAAAAGCAAACTTTTGAAGGTCGTACAATCTAAAGAAGAAGGGTTTTGAGAGCAAAAGACACTAATTGGGGTTAGATGGGGCATGGCATCCTCCTTCCAAAGCTCAACTTTTCATCTTTGTTAGAGGATAAGGCCTCAATAATGTAATAAAGTCATGTTTACATAAGTGACTAACAAAATAATAATTAAGTAGTATTTAATAAAGAAGTTATATTGTAACAAAAGTACAACTACCTACCAAATGAGATAAAGGAGATCATTATCAATGTACCAATTTACTTCATTATAATAAAAGCATAACTTTTATATGAGTCCATTGTGCTCTTTATAATGTTTGAGTGTTCTTGAATAGAAATTTAACATGGTACCAGAGCAGGTACAACCCTATCTCTCTCACGAGAGGGGTTGCGATCATGCAAATTTTGCAATTCTAATTATTTGTACATATGTAGTTAGATCAATGTTTTAAGAGGATAAGGCCTCAATAATGTAATAAAGTCATGTTTACATAAGTGACTAACAAAATAATAATTAAGTAGTATTTAATAAAGAAGTTATATTGTAACAAAAGTACAACTACCTACCAAATGAGATAAAGGAGATCATTATCAATGTACCAATTTACTTCATTATAATAAAAGCATAACTTTTATATGAGTCCATTGTGTTCTTTATAATGTTTGAGTGTTCTTGAATAGAAATTTAACATGGTACCAGAGCAGGTACAACCCTATCTCTCTCACGAGAGGGGTTGCGATCATGCAAATTTTGCAATTCTAATTATTTGTACATATGTAGTTAGATCAATGTTTTAAGACTTGGACTCGGACACGAAATCGGTTGAGAGTCAGTGTGGACTCGGAATCGGTCAAGGGCCAGCTCGAACTCTAACTCGAAATCGGTAATGAATCAGTAATGACTCAAACGATTTGAATTTACTGACTTGGTTTACTAAAAAACACATCAAATATTTAAATTTCAATGAAAACAATATTTTGAAGATTCTAATCCATGATTCCAAAGCATTAGAAACAAAATATCCAAAGTCTACTCATGTATATACCATATAAGAGTCCAAAAAACAACATCCTATGATGCCAAACATAAAACATCATACATCAATGATGATATGATCATATAGGTTCCATCCATCGTTCATCCTTAGTAGCGGAACCTGAAAAGATTCCATTGTTTGTAAAATCGCTCACTCCCTAAAGCAAGAGGTAGTACCTAAGTCCTAAACCTATTTCTAAGCTCGTACGACGTGTGAGAAGCACCATTCCCAAATGGGCATGGCAGTGACGACGATATAGCTATAGGGCAAATTGAAGACTCCGTCTGATAGGATTGCTTGTTTTTTGCAACTCAAGAACATGTTTATGGTATTGGGATTTGGTATATAGAGGAAAGAGGAGCATGAGTATCAAAGGGAAAAACATCCCATTCATCGACAAGACAAAAACTGCAACAAAATCGACAAAATCAACCGCCAAAACAAAAGGGGAAACAACGGCAGCAAAACCAACAATCAATCGGTCGAATCCAAAAGTGAAACCAACAACAAAACCCTCGTGCACCATCCCAGACCCTCATGCGCCATTAAAAAAACAAATTTTAGGGTTATTTTTACTCCACAAAGTCGGATAGACCCTCACGCGCCATCACAGACCGACTCAGTCGATTCAACGCTTGACTCGGGAGAGTTGACCAGTTCAGTACCAAACCGATAAAGTTGGACCCTGACTCGGCCGGTTCGGTACCGAACCGGTCACCCTACCCAATTTATAGGCCAACTCAACTCAATTCGGGGTTAGCTCAGTAAACTCAACCAAGTCTGAGTTCGAGTCACCCGATTTTTAAAACACTGAGTTGGATTGTTGGAGTGTGTATTTTTGTGTGGCCATTGTTGATTCGTAAATTTTCATCTTGTGATGAGTCTCTGTTAAAGATCTCAGTGTCTGTATGTATGCAAGAAGAGGAGCAACGCAACCAATAGTGGAGTAGACGCCCATCTATCATCAAATCTTGCTAATCTTCATATTTAAGACGACAGAATTTATCGAGTGCCTTGTTTCCCAAAGCCTTGGATTGCCTGCTAATTTTCTCAAGGAACAAGATGTGGATAGGATCGAGCCCTTTAAAGTTCTCAGTTATCCAAGAGTCACAAATCGTTGTGAAGAGACAACGACGTGCGAGGATCAAGACAGCAATTGCATCACATTGGTTGAGCAAGATGAGACTGGAGAATATCGAGTTCTCAAGGGTCGGCATCAATATCGCTGATATTCTTCAAGTACGGAGCAACAACAAAAACAAGAGTGTTGTGCATCAAGTTCTAAATGGAGAAGATGAAGGCAACGCAATGAATGACCTCTCATGCAATATCCATCCTGCAGTAGATTTAAGAAACGTTGGGATTAAATTTGTGCCATGCGTTGGGCGGATCAAGAATATTAACTTTAACTTGAACCACAAATTGTCATATCAAATCCACCATTTGCTTATTAAATCTATGATTCGTGTATTGGAAACCCTAACAGCATTTCTATTTGGGAGAATGCAAAGAAAAAAGAACATGATTAGTATTTTGAAACTCAGAATTGCAACACATATGCATATATAGAAAGGGAGTTATTTAATTATGAGATGAAGAGGGGGCAAATAAATAAGTTTTATTTTCATGAGAAGAGAAATGTATTTCTAGCATTTTGATTAGTTTTTCTTTTTTCTGTGGTTTATGAACAAATTTGGATTTGCAACAGAGAAGTCTTAATCCCCTTATGAATGATTAAACATGATAATGAAATGAAGAAATTTTTCCTATTTTGAGTAGCCAAAACCTCAATACATGAGGGAATTAAAGAAGGTTTAACTCAGTATGGATCGCTATCCAAGTAATTCGAGAATTTGGAAATCTCAATAATTTTGGAGTATGGGAATTTAAGGAATACGGAAACTCAGGAAATCAAAATAATTCAAAAGTTTAGGAATTCAATTAATTCAAAAATCGGGAATGTAGAAGATTTGGGAATTCCAGAATTCTATACTTACGAGAGTGAAGAAGCAGCATGATGGAGTTGCTGCCAGATTTCATCTCTGTAGTGGATAGAAGCTACTTAAGAAGTTTACTTTTAAAATTTAGTTTTCAATCAAATTTTTTAGAGTTAGCATTGTAGACTTAAGAGGTGGTGTAAGATTATAAGGCTTCAATAATGTAATAAAGTCATGTTTACATAAGTGACTAACAAAATAATAATTAGGTAGTATTTAATAAAGAAGTTATATTGTAACTAAAGTACAACTACCTACCATGGGAGATAAAAGGAGATCATTACCAATGTGTTAGAAATTTATAACTCCGGAGGTCTTCCTTGTGATTTTTGGGTGTGTTTGACATGGGGGGGACTAAGTTGTTGTCCCTAGTGTTTATTTATATAAAAGTGAGTTATGTAAATAAAATGGTTTTTATATTATGACTTTATGTTTATAAAGTACTAAAGTGCATTAAGTGCACATTTAATAAGTAAAATTATTTTTTATTTGTGCATTTAATGTATACCTTCATATTAGAATAATCTCATCCATTGGATGAGTTAGTTAAAGGTAGTTAGGTTTTTCATAATATAAAAAGATTTTATGGAACAAAGAGAAAAGAGAGAAGAGATCAGATTTCTGGAGAGAAGGAAGAGCAAAATTTCCAAGAAAATTCAGATTGCACAGTTCCCAAGACAGTCCGTACAGCAAGATTTTCTACAGCAAGTGAGCGCAGATTTCAAGGCTAAGAATGGGTGCATTTCCCAAGGCAAACTGAAGGATTATCTCTGCAGAAATCCGTACCAGTTTGTACCTGACTTCTAGCACATTTCCCGAGGGAGAATTTGCTGTTATTATTTCTGATAGGCCATACTCTGTCGGGCAGTACTGTGACACGAGTTTCCAGATAAAAAAATCAGGCTGCTGTTTTCTGGCACGTGTGGACAGTTTTGCACTTGTTTCTGTTGCATGAATTCCAAGAAAGGTTAGCAGAGGCAGAGATAAGTTGCATTTGCATTTCTGAGTTTGTTGAATTGGAAATCAGAGAAATTTTCTGAGTTGTAAAAGAAGTTTCAATTTTGCTCTTCATTAATAGAAATAATCTCTCAAGGGTTTTCCCAGTGTGGGTTTTGCCCTGGTGATTTGGACCTAAATCACTGTGTTAATGGTTAATGCTCTAAATGTTTTCAGTTTAAGTGTTTAGTACATGTGTTTTAGCTTTCAGAATCTTTAAGGGTTAATAAGTCTAAAACCTCAGACGTACTAAATGTTTGACAAAATGTTTACATGAGGAGTTAATTATTTTGTCATAAAATTTCTTCACAATGTACCAATTGACTTCATTACAGTAAAAGCATATCTTTTGTTGATGACTGTAGCTCGGACAGGTATTTCCTTGGGGTGTGTCGAACCCATGGAAATCAGCATTCATTAAATGTCCTAGCTTTTTGACATTTCACGCTATTAAATTATTAATTAAAGTGAAATGTGATTTTTCATAAAGTGGGTTTATTTAATTTAATAAAATGCCCAATTCAAGGCATTGGTGACTTAAATTAAACGTGGGCCATTGATCTCAAGTCAATATTAGTTTTAATCTTGACTGTTGAGATTAGGGATTTGGCCCAACTCAAAAATACAAAAAGACAGCAAGGGTTAACACAAAGACACATTCATTATTCACAGCTGGTGAGTAAGAGAGAAAAGCAGAGAGGAGGACTTCTTGGTTTTCAGCCATTGGAAAGGAGAAAGAGATCAGCAGAGGGCAGCAAACAGAGAGCAACCACCCAGCAGAATAGGTTGTACCAGAGAATCTATATAGCAGATCGTACAATTCAGTACAACGTACGGATCACACCGGCAAGTCGCACGTGTGAGGGTAGCTGACTGCACAGAGGATTCAACATTCAGGCCATACTGTTACAGACCGTACAGCCATTCAGACCGTACGGATCAACAAGGGGGTGACTCTGGGCAGATTTCAGTGAACAGGAATATTCAATGTTTGACTGTGTTGAGTGTATTTCTTCCTCAGAGGTATTCTCCCAAGCATTGGGAGCTCTTGTAAGTTTTGAAGATATTTTGAATGATGAACTGATTTGAAGAGCAGAATCACTGTGTTAGCATATATTTGTTTTCTGATTTTTGTTGATTTGAAGAGCAGAACCACTGTGTTAGCATAGATTTGTTTTCTGATTTTTGCTTCCACTGAAATCTGTGATAAATAAATGAGTAGGGTATATTTCAGATCTGAAATTAATTACATAGGCACTGGATTATGTGTTCCTGATTAGAAATTTAACAGTTGAAGCTATCATCACTTTTATTCATTATTTTATGTTTTATGAGATTTAGTCCCCGAATTGTGAGTGACAAACCCTAAAAGTTCATTTTAACTTAAAATTAGGTAGGTAGGCCTAGAGGAGGGAAAAGTTATCCTTTTTTCTTGAAAGTAGGGTGCCCTCCTCTCATTTGTAAGCAAGATCATGGGATCAAATATGACTGAAATTTTATTCTTATATGTGTACATGAGACTTTAAGTGGTGTGCAACTCTCTTCTTGGCTTCTCTAGGGTTTTCAAGGATCAAATTTTGATGTGTAAAGCTTCTTTGCAATCTTTCAAGGATATTCCAAGGTGAAAGGATTCTAAGGTTTCTTTCCCTTCTACTTTTTCCTCTATTGTGGTAAGATCTTGAAACTCTTGTCTCGCATTGCTAGAGGTATCCAACGTAAGAGCAATTTAGGGTTTTATGCATGATAGCTTAGTTTTGCTAGTGAGGCATTTCTCTTGAAGGATCCCTCCTCCTATTTAGGTCCTTGACATCTTGTTTGCCCTAATTAGCTCAACTGCTAACACAACCTAGGGTTTCTTAGCCTTACCCTAATTCATTCAAGCATTGAATTACCAACTCTTGGGAAAACACTAGCCCCGATTTTTCTCATTTCCCTAAGGAATAAGACCTAAGTCTATTTCCCTCATCTTCTCCTTTTCAATTTTACAAGTGCTATGTACTATATTGGAAAAAACACCTAAAAATCATACATGTAAAAAAACCCTAAAAATCAAATCTTCTGAAAAAATAAAAATCTATTTATCTTGTTCTTGTACTTCAATTTATGTAAATTTATTTGCACAAAATTCAAAAGGTTACTGCTGTTATTTATTTCTTAAGTTGATTTTCTCACTGAAAAATCGATAAAAAGTCCAAAAATCCACAAAACGTGTGTTTTGCAACTTGTTTAGGTCCTATAGTAGGGTGACATCAGCCATAGGAATGTGACGTCAGCTTCTAAGGGCTGCTACAGTCCTAGTGCAGGTCTGGTATACTGTTTTGCAAGCCCATATTTGACTGAGGATAAACCCTAGGGGGTTTGCAAGAGGTTTATATTTCAACTCCAAGCTATATTGGGTGCCCTAGGGGGTTTTGAAGTGATAAATCAAGTCAGCCATCTATTTTACAGGCTAGTACAGATCTGAAGTGTTTGAACAGCCATAAATTGCAGCTAGTATTACCAACATAAGCTATTTCAAAAGGTCCAAAACTTGTCATTGGTTGGTAAGAGGTAAAAGGTATATATTGGTGACTTTTTCAAGGGTTTGATTGAAGTTTTGTTACGAGTTATTGGTGCTGGTTTTATACTGCAGTTCATTGATCTATCTAGCACCAAATCATATTGCTCCTAACCTCCTAGTCATTAAGTATTTATCGAATATCTTATTGACTCCATAAGGCATTGGTTGAATAATCTAATAGGAGGGTTTATCATTGGAAGTAGAATTGTTTATCGTTGGAAGTAGAATTGTTTCTCGTTGTTGTGTTTGACAGTGTTACTTCTATCCAATTTTGGGACTTCCCATGGCCAAAAGAGCAGACCTAAAGAGAGAGAAGAGTGCATTGTGGTGATAGTGGGTGCATCTCTTGAGAAGTTGCCAATCTTAGCACCGACCTTCATGACCTTTCGGAAGGGTGTTAATTTGTGTGGTAACAGGCCCCATGTATCTCATGATTGTACAAGTGGCTTTGACCACCATTTATATTGTTTATTAAGAATTTGTTAGAAGCAAATGTGGCTTTTGTATTATTTTAACCCACCCTAGGCTAGATCTAAGGAAACAATGAATATTTTATTGTAAAGGAAGTTTTAGCCTCTCCTATAAATAGAGAGCTAGTTGCTCATTTCATTTCATGTTTGGATTATGAGAACATTTCTCTTTTTGGAGCCTAAATGTTATATCTTTCATGTAGTAATCTAAAGTTCAAGGGTTTTCTTCTCCAATTGTAAGTGTTTTCCAGTTCTCATATTTAATGTTGCTAATGATATATGGAATAGCTAGAACATGTTATTAGGGCCATAGAAGGAGAGTCTTGTCACATTGGAAGGATTGTGAGAGAAGTTTCTTCCATTCTTTTGTTGTTTTATGCATGAATGTTACATTGTTCTAGGCGTCTTTAGTGAGAACGAACTTGGAATTCATGGTATAAGGCATACCTTATTAATCATTGTTTTGAGTTGGCATCGAAAGGGACTCCTAGTAATCTCCGCCATTGTGATGTAACATGTTAGGGTTTGTTGGGTGGCACCACAAGGGATCCAGTTCTCCCTAACCACTCATGAACCTCCCCATTTTCCATTGGTAGTGTTTCTTCTCGACTCCATATGCCTTGGGATTGGCACTAGTCTTCAAAGTCCTCCCATCACCATTTAAACTATACAACAAAAGACCACAAGTTTTGCTAAGGCTAACTCTTCAGATCACCTTTATGCCCTCATTGCCATAGCCTAGCAATCCTATCTTATGGAAGGCCCACTCGAGTTGGAGTAGAGCCAACTAGAACTGCAAAGAGGTGGTTATTTTCTTGATAGTGGGTAGCACCATTAGGTTGCGACTGGGCTAGCCTATTCTTCGAGGCTTTAACGACACATGCCAATTCAAGCTATAACATTTTGGCATCATTGTCGGGCATAAAGCCCTTTTCCCATAAATTTGAAGATCATGTTCTTGACATTTTGTGGGACTTTACTATTGCAGATTTGTCTTCTCACATAGCAATTCCACGAAGGGAAGAAGCCCTTGTCCAAGTTTTTGAAATTTTGTTTTTTGTATAATGAAGCAAGAAACATTTTAAAGGCATTAAAGGTTCACCTTTGCGACTCCACACATTTGGTATGAGGTATGCAACTTTTCAAAATCAGCACCTTGTATGTTTGAATATTTTAAGAAAACAGTGTGGCTTTGTGCAAAGTTCAAGAGGTTATTGAAGAATGGCTTAGACCTTTGGATTTTTCACATGTTTGTGAATTGAACTTGAAGGTTAGGGGGCTTCCTTCACCCTCCCCTTCCCCACACCCCATGCAGGTGGGTACCTTGCTTCTCTGTGATTACCTAGAGCTCTCTAATATTCCCCTGGAGAGGGCATGGTTTGGACATGATTCTACACTTCATATAGTTCAAATCAACATGTGATCGACTTTGAGCTGTAAGAGCCAAGCCAAGTATGTTCTCTCTCCCCAATAAGATTTTCCTAGACGTTGATTTCACTCATCAATCACAGGAAGTTGAGTTGAAATGCTCAAGGGAGTTAGTTGCGGTAGATCATCAGACAAGAAAATGGGCATTCATCCAGGACCTCATGGCCATTTTTCAAGATAACCCACCCCTTGGATATTCTCGGCCCAGTTTTTCTGAACGGCTAGCCTAGTGGAGACAGCGATAGCGCATGGAGATTTTGATTGGGATGTTGGAATAGTAATAGGTCACTCTGGTCTTCGTCAAGCATGTTGTATGATGCCTCAGTCCATTTGATCTCCTTTTTATTATTGATACCCACGAGAGCCATGTCAGGCCACTTCTAGACATCGCGGGCTATCATTGGCTATCCACTTGTTGGCAAAAAACTAGGTCCTTAGGTGGGGTCTGAGGGTCAAGTGGGGTTGCATGCTTGATGAGAGACTCCCTCCAAGGTAGGGTCTCTTTAGTAGCAGTCGATGAGTTTATTAGGTTCATGTGGGTCTAGCTCAGTAGATCACCCCCTCTCCTCAGAGATCTCTACATAACGATCTGTTATTTCCCCCAACCTCATCTTGGTTTGTTGTCCAAGGTGAGTTCGACGATGACACTTTCTGTTAATTCTGCACTCTTACCACAAGAGTTGAGCTTAACTCTGATATACTACTTTCAATACAAATCCCAGATGCATACAGATAAATAAATATCAGATCTTATTGTATAAGCAATAATACATAAACTCATTTAATTGTCTAACATGCACAGCAAAACTGGAAACCAAACACACATTAACACAATGATTTACCCTAGAAACCCCAATGGGGAAAACCAGCAAACCTGGCTTTCTATAGTCTGAGCCAGAGAAATATGAGAGAGATTACAATCAGCTTTATCAAATACACAGAAGAACCTGATGCCTTGGAAGGCATGTTAGATATCTGGTGAAAACTTCAACAGTTGAATTGTCTCTAAAGGAATGCGCCCCTCCGGCACACATGTGACCAATATGGCAAGTGCGCCCTCTTTCTGCTCTAATCTTTGGTGCAATCAACTCTGGATCTCTGTCTAGGGAAGTGTGCCCCCTCTCAATCTCTGAAATATGTGCCCTAGTCTTCCTCTGCTATCTCGTTGTTAAGATCCTAGTGGGCGTCGTTCACTAACATCTCAGGATTTTGGTGTAACGATTCATATCATTTGGTATCAAAGCCTCCACCCAGATTCGAGTCACAGAGCGGGTGGCAACGTCAGCATTGCAGTGTTCGTCCAGGGCTCGTACGGCTCAAAGGGGACACCACTGTACGGGCGCACATCCAGCCCGAAGTCTAGACTGCGAAGTGTGGTGGGATGTTAAGATCCTAGTGGGCGACTTCACTAACACTTCGGGGATTTGGTGTAACAGTTCGTATCACTCATCCTCAGAAGAATGCACCCCCCCAATCTCTACAATGCGCTCCTCTCCTACTACTCTCTGTCTGCTCAATAGAAAAGCTCTGTGACTCAGTCTCTAAATGATCAAGGCACCCTCTCCTCAATCTCTGAAGAATATGCCTCACTGCTCTCAGCCCTCTCAACCTCAAGCCTGCGCCCTCTCTCTCATAAGTGCGCCATTCCACAAGAAATGCGCCCCTCTAACAAAAGTGCACCTCACCTCTCTGGCTCTTAAATCCCTGAAGATTGTCTTCAATTCCTTTACCTTTAACCCCTACCTCCTTTTAATAGTTGTCGTGACTGATTAGTAACTCTCTGCATACTTCCACCACTGAAACCATGCTGACTAGTAGAGTGTTTCTCGCACACTACATCCATGCCTACTCTGCTAATGACCCTCCATGCAAGGCATGAGTGCATGAAGGACATCCCAAGATACGAATCTCAACACTTTCTTGGACTTGTATTCTGGCATCAGCTAGTATTAAGAAGTGGGGGAGGTCATCATATTGCACGATTTTAATGCCCACATCAAAGCTCTTTAGATCCCTCGTCACCCAAGCTTTCAAGAAAACTCCAACACCCTAGGGAAGAATTACAAGCACCCAACTGAGGTCATGCAAGCACTAAATAAGCCATCTCCAACGTGCCAATGCAAATCCATCACATACCCTCTAGGGCTAAACATACACCATGTACCACAAATCTCATGAAGCACCCCCAATCTTGGTGTAAACACCTCCAAAGTAAACCCGAAAGCTAACAGTATTGAGGGATTATATGTTGCCAAAGCAACTTTGGCTTTGATTGAGAAAGATCAAGAAATGGCCTTCAGCTAGAACTGTATCATAAATAATTCTACAGATGTGGCTCTCTTGACATAGACATTGTAGTTTACGAAAGTATGCACGTAAAAACCGTAGAACAATCATTGCATTGAACTTCTGTAAATTATAAAGCTAGGAAGTATATATAGAAAATAAAATACAGTACCAATAAAAATAGATGTATGAAATGAGTAAGATATATCCAGCAATAAAGCAAATAATGTTTCATTTATTTTCCTATATAATTTCTGAACAACAGAAAAAATATATATATTTACCTCTTCTAAGTATGAACTTTCTAATGACTGGATAAGATCCTTGACAGATTGTCCCTGATTAGGCTTTATTTGACCTCCCCCATTCAGGCAACCTGTAATTGAGTTTTACAATGAAAATAACTGATATGGGAGTTGAATGTGAAACAAAATATTAAACTATGCAGGGCTAGACTAGGCATTGCAAAGATAAGGGCTTGAAAAGGGACCTGCGGGACATGCCATGACCTCCACAAAGTCATATTCACATTTTCCTGCCTTAATTTTCCGTACAATATTTTGAAGATTTCGAAACCCATAACAGAGTGCAACCCTCAACACCTTCTCCCCATTGACCTATAGAAAATCAGGTCAGATTGTGGGGCTGCAAAGTACATATCAACTAGATAAATCATATGTTTATTTTGGAAAAGTGAAAAGATATTGAATTATCACTCACCTCTAAATATATTTCTCGAAAATCTGAATTCCGTAATATTTTGAAATCAAGTGGGCCCATTATGCCCTTTCCATAAAGCTGTTTAGCAGCATAGCAGAAAATAGTCTCTGCATAACCACCAGATCCACCTCGTACACCATATAGGTGGCCTTTGTCATCAACATTTGTCAGCCTACACAATATTTATAGTCAAGTACAAAAATGACTAAGATTTTTTAATGAAATTACTACTAAAAAATCTTGGATAGTTTTTTTATTTTGAAATATGACCTTGCCACACTGCCACATAATAAAGGGCTGATTGCACTTATGAGAATAATGACGACTTACAATCTGTCAAGAGGTGCTTCTTCAAGAGACTTAAAATCGATATTTTTCATCTGCAGTGAAGTTGCACAAATGAGATTTTATTAAGGGTCCATAATAAATGAAATAATCATTGCATAACTAACTATCCTAAAATATACAGAAAAAACAAACCAATCAAGTAAATATTCAAAAGACAGATTCCCAACACTTCTCTTCACCTTAAACAAGTCTAGCATTTCTCCCGAGGTTAAAACACAATCCACCTCAGATACCCTTGGCCCTGCAGCTTCTTGCCCAGTCTCTCCTTGACGTTCAACTGAGAATATGAAATCATCCCTTACAGCTTCAAGTTTCTTGTCATAACAGGGCATAATGGTCACATGGTAAATTTTCTCTGGCCTGTAACATGCAGTAACCTAGATATGAATTCCACGAAGTAAATACTAGGGAAAAAATAATGAGGACATCGAGTAAATCATTAACATGGTTAGACAGAGGAAATCCGCCTTTCCCTTATGTTCTCTTTATGATTGGAGAAAACAAGCAGAAATAAATTGCAGTAAAGGAGTAATAATAATACCACAGTTATAATTAAAACAATGTATAATTAAATGGTGTAACCAGGACATAATTCCAGCCTGGTGGAACTCTTGGAAAATCATTAGAAATCATCAGAGGCATTATTAAAATTACCATCCTTTCTAGGTAGAGTCTCTAATTTCATCACTTAGTATCTCATGACATTCACAAATGTTGATATCTCTGTTTCATATTGAAAACAAAATTCCACATTTTTAGCCTAATTGGTATAATGGACTTATCCAATTTGTTTAACTGTGGAACCAGATAGTTATTTAATGTGAACAAGAATAAGCAGGATGTGTAGGCCACAGGCGACATGGTGGCTTGTTGATTAAAGTTGTCATTGATGCCAACAGTGCCTTGGTAAGGGTTTGTTGTGTCTTGGTGCTCCTTTTGGAGCCCCTGAGGGTTAGTGTTTGGTCTGAGGGTTAGTGGTTGCCCGTGTCAAAGGAGACCTTTTTGACCTTGTCCAAGCCCAAGTCTGAATCCCTTGGAGTCCTTGGGACAATGGCAAAAGCCCTAATTACCCATTGATTTGGTTAAGTATCGCTAAGATGTATCTTGGTCCCATTTGAGTCCTTTGTTGTATCCTTGCTCCTGGTTGTCTTTTGATTGATGGTCTCTTGATTGGTTGGTTGATGGAAGATGTGGCAGTTCAATCCTTGGAGCCTATACACAGTTGACTTGTGCCCTTATGCTCTTTCACATGATAAAGCTTGGTCCATATTGTTGATGATAATATCTTTGGGTCCTGGAACCCACACACATGGAGTCTTCTTGCTTGATCTTGATGAAGTTCTTGCTCATAATCCCATAACCTTGTTGAAGTAACTTTGAAGCACTTGTATCATTTGAAGACCTTACTCTTGGCTACCATGATGAAACCCTTGACGCAAAGATGAAGCCATTATACTTGCATAAGATATGTTGTTCTCATGATGCCCTTGTACTTTGAAAATATCCTTGATGCATTGTCTTTAACCCACAAGTTTGATGGAGATGTGACTGAAGCCCTTGAAGTCTTGAAGCCCTTGCATATGGTGACTTGAGTCTTAAAACTCTTGGAGTCCTTGTTTAATGATCATGCACCCACATGCATATGGTCATATAGCATCTTGTTGAAGCCCACGTACAAATGAAGTAGCCCTTAAGTAATCATAACGTGGTCATAAAGCCCAAAGAACACAACATTTGCAAGATGAAGAAGCCCTAGTACCCTTGTTGAATTCCAAAGCCCACATATGTCCTTTGCACGTAATGGTCATGTTATCACATCCATAGTAGCCAGGCTACCATGATTGCAGAGTAGTTCATTGTATATTTTTGAGCCAAGCCTTTACACAGTTTTGATGAGATCGGCCTATGATAAGCAGTACTTTTGATGATCAATCACATATCAGAGCAGCCCCAAATCACACAGCAATGAACCTTATGCCAAGTCTGAGCCTCATGACCTCAAATTTGATGACCGAGATGACCATTTTCATTCCATACAAAGCAGTGCAATGCCCAGAGTTTCAACAACAGTGTATCCAGTGGTTATTGATGATCCAGATGGCAGGTACAGGTATATGGCCCAGCAGGTATATAGTGTGCATTGGTTATGATTGTCTTGCTCTTTTGGTCATCTTAGTAGCTTGACTTAGTATCTAGTGGTCATGATTTGGCGGTATATATATATATGGATATGGTTGTAAATGATTATCTAAATGGTCTTATTACTCAGAACTAGAAGCTCCTGTTTATACTCGTTGGTTTTACCCTCTTAGTAGTGTGGGCGTGATCATTCCCACTATTTATGGCTTGCTAGCTTAGGAATCACCTTCACTTTCCCCATCCATTTGTTCTTTCTCCCATCTTTGGTTTTCACCCTGACTTACCTCGGCCTATGATATGGAGGACCTCCCCACTTTTGCCTCTATGTTGGATAGCATCTGGCGGTATATATATATATATATAAAATATGGATATGGTTGTAAATGATTATCTAAATGGTCTTATTACTTAGAACTAGAAGCTCCTGTTTATACTCGTTGGTTTTACCCTCTTAGTAGTGTGGGCGTGATCATTCCCACCATTTATGGCTTGCTAGCTTAGGCATCACCTTCACTTTCCCCATCCATTTGTTCTTTCTCCCATCTTTGGTTTTCACCCTGACTTACCTCGGCCTATGATATGGAGGACCTCCCCACTTTTGCCTCTATGTTGGATAGCATCCCTGTTAGTTTGTGTCTCGGCTCTGAGTTGGCAATAGAACTTACTGAAACCTTGATCCTTCTGGGCCAAGAAAACCCACTGGTGTTGGTTCCTAAGCTTAGGTGAGTTGGATTTGATACCTCGTCACTCTAGTCAGTTGCCCCGATGTTTGATCCTGATTGTGGATAATCCCCCTAGTTGCTTGAGTTGTGTTGGCTAAACCTGAAGCAAATAGTACTACCATCATTACATGCATATGGAAACTATTATCTTATCTTTTGTGCAAGCCCATGGAAACAAATTAAAACTGTGCTTCTCAACAAAATGAAAGAGGGCTATGGAAATTGAAATGCTAAAGCACCCTGGATGCAAGCTGTGATTAGTCGTGCTTCTAAGCACATGCAAAATCCAAAGGGTACTAAAGGCCTAAAAAGCAGTGGTTAAACGTATGCTAAATCCAAACACTGTTGACCATGAATTAAATGTAATGATTAAATACCTCACGGAGCCTACAGGTTGTGATGTGAGATGGAGTAAGGGACAGCTAATTCTAAGTGTCCCATAGAACCTCAAGTTACGGTTAGTTGTGCACCTAGTTACGGCAGTTCTAGCAAAGATCCTCACGGAGCTGGATACAGCTTGGATGTGAGTTGTAGACATTTGCCAAGTTTGAATAAGCACCTCTCTAAACAACTTATTCCATTTATGAGACATTGCCATTCCCTATGTGTTTATTGTTCGACATATACGTAAGTGTGTATTCCCTTTCCCTTATCTGAAGTATCACAATGTTGAGTCAGTCAAGTCACCCCCTTATCCTAGCCTTGCATTCTTCACCCTCACGCTTTGCTAGCAAAATGTTCACGTCTACAAAATGAGTATATTCTTGAGGTTCTATTTTGAGTAAGTGATTATTTTAATTTATATTTGATGTGATTATTGATTAACCGCCAGTGAAATGATGCTTCTTACTTTAAGTCTTGCTATTAGAATGATTAAAAGAGCATACCTTATCCATTTGCACTTGCAACATCAGGCATTTCTAGCCTGGGTCATATTTTGATCAGTCTTGACCTGGTCAAAACTAGTTTGACCAAGTCAACCATGGGGATCTGAGATGAGATGGACCAATGATGTTCGAGGATGATGATTTATGGTCTTTTGATACACCTTTGATGGTTCCATATGGTAGACACAGGTTTCATGTGATGGTTGATATATATTTTTATGGTTATTATTATTTTCAAACCATTATTTTTACACTATCTGGGTATGGTTGAGACTACAGATGATTATACAGGTTGCCACAGGGTCTATGGGTACTCATCTCTAGCACATTTGGACCTTCTGAGTCCATTGGAACACTCAGATTTCAGTTACAGGCACTCCCGGACGAGATTTCACTCGGATTGTCACTTTTATGCAGATTTGCCATAATAAAATGGCCTGGCAGCACAGATGAGTTTTGATTTGGTTCTCCTAGGGCGCTACAGAGTATGGGGTCCAACCAATTGTTATTACCATATTGCCATACCCCCAACACTTTGGTACAGTCAAATTGTGCCCAGAGCACCAGGCAGAGAGCTACAGGCATTTTATTGATTTACAGGTGATTTTTCGAGGATAAAAAATGGGATAAAATGGTCATTCAGGAATTCGATTTGGGCAAATGAAGCAAGGAATTAGCATGAGGTTTGTTCAGAGGCCATTCATGATGCATCCCACACCTTCCACCACAGTTCCATCATTCAATGGGGTCCACACACACTCTAGGGCATTATTTTGAGTGGGCCACGATTTGGTCACTTGGTCACTTTGTGATGTTATTGAGTCATATCTTTTATCATTATGCCATGGGGTGACGCTAGTGAAGGATATTAATACCTCCTAGCCCCACCATGTGCTCCTTAAACTCATCCTAGTCATCTTTTTTGTGGTGCAACCCCCCTAGGGCCACCTTAGTGAGTGCGCACCCCTCATTAGTAAGTTCATGTGTTTTATCTCCGGCTCATCATAGCCGTCGATTGTATTATGTTTATCTTTTGATCTCCACCGCTCGTTCATAAAGTGGTTAGAGTTTTGGTCTCTCTCATTCCTATTTAAGGAAGAGACCCCCTCATTGTAAAGGCACCTTTGGGCTCTTGAAATCTTGGAATAAAAATATTATTTTGCAGATCTACTTCTTCTCGCTTTGATGAATGCTCTTGCAAGTGAATATACAATCTTTTCTCTGTGTTATCATTGTAAATCTAGCTTGTTCCAAACGTTTTTCTGCAGGGAGGCTGTGTGGTAGAAGAGGAGGGCGAATTGAAGTGGGCGTTATTGTGGGGAAACCCCATATCTCTCTCTTGGATCAACCTTTGTCTCAGGGAGTATCTTTATTGTATCTTTTGGACATCTTGATGCTACTTGTTTCATATTTTCTCCCGTATAGTTACTTTCATGCTTGATCAATTCTCATTATAGATCGTTTTTGGCAGGGAAGGGCGCATTAGTCACTCTGGAAGGATAGCGATTCTACTCGGGGAAGTTGGATCTCACCTCTTGATTGCCTCACTTTGGGAAGACTATCATTTTGCAAGGCGGCCGAAAGCTTTTGAGGTAAGATCTAAAAGGTACGTATTGATTTTCATGCATTTTACCCATTGGTCACTTCAGACCAGTGTTTTAAAACTCGACCGAGTCCGAGTCCGAGTCGGTCGAGTTGACCTCGAGCCGAGCTGACTCGGCCTGTAAATCAGCTCGGGTGACCGGTTTGGTACCAAACCGGCATGTCCAACTCGGTCGATTTGATACCGAACCGGTTAACTCGCCCGAGTTATGGGATGACTCACCCGAGTTGATCCGAGTTGATGTGTGGAGTAAAAAAACACTAAATTTTTAATTTTTTTTAATTAATTCCTGAACTTCAGATATGTCCTACATGTCAGTTAGGACTATGCCTATGGCCCTATTCTTGTCTCTTACACTGTCAATGATTTCTGCTAATGGTCATTTAGGACTATGGTAATTCTTGTATTATAAGCATTTTATAGATCTTGTTACTGTGCTATTCTTTATAAACTGGAGTTGCTCTCCCATTGTGAGTGGGTTAAACAGTGTTGAGGTCCATCCGTTTCCATTTTGTTGATATTTCTTGTAACTGTGAGATACTAGAAGGAAATTGTGCACAGTTGGAACATGGAATGATAAGTATGGAATCTGGACTTTCAACTCGTGATATTTCTCTACTTTAATCAGCGAAGTTTGTATATGCCTCGAGGTTTTGGTTATATCTGAATTAGCAATTTAGCAGATGGTAAAATAATAACTATATTGAATATGGAAAGAATCAAATAAAATAAATTAGTGAATTATGCCACTCTACAGGCCATTTAGGCCTTCTTTGATTATGTATTTTTATTTTGTTCTAAACTTCCATATATGTATTGCACAATACACTTTGTGCCATTTTGATATGTTCACCCTTATATGGTATATAGTATATACATGAGAAGACTTTTCATATTTTGTCTCTAATGCTTTGGAATCATGGATTAGAATATTTAAAATATTTTTTTTCTTTAAAATTTAAATTCTTTATGTGTTTTTTAGTGAACCGAGTCATTAAATTCAAATCGGCCGAGTCATTACCGATTCATTGCCGAGTCCGAGTTCGAGTTGACCCTCGGCCGAGTCCGAGTCCGAGTTTTAAAACATTGCTTCAAACCCTCATTGTTAAAACACTAGTTTTATAGATCTGATAGATCTGGCAATAATTTGGGCTTAATAACTAAAACCCACCTCTTAATAAATTAAAGAACCTTAAAGATTAAATTTGGTTGAATTCCAACTCCATTTACCCCTCGATCCAAGGCACTGGCCATCTCTAAGGGAGGGCGCACTTGTGGGTTCTTAGTCTTTTTCTAGATCTATCATCTGGGTGTTGCTATTTTGTCTTTGAAACTTCATATCTGTAACTTAGCCACCCTCCTAGTGCCATTCTTAATTCAATTTCACTTTGTGGGCCCCATTTCACTCATTTTCCTTAATTTAAGGGTGGGCCCCACTTGGGTCTTTCAGATTGGCATTAGATCTATCTAGATCTACTCCTTTAATCTCATAAGTGGCATATTCATTTCATGGTTGAGCATTTGTTCCTTTTATAAGGCTCCTCAACCAAGCCCTAACTCCATTGTCCACTTATATTCCCTAGATCTAGATCTACTTACTCTTGATCTCTCTCTCCTTTCAACTTCACATTTCCCTAGAAGGTCTAGAGTAGGATCGCTAGCCTCCATTGGTTAGCTAAGGACTCCCCCTTGGTTTTGCATTTGCATGATCTAAAGTGGAGAGTGCCTTGATTAGCGTGACAACCATTTATCCTTGGGAATCGTGGCTCTCTTAGGTCACCTCTTTAGTTGTCCAACACCTCTACCATCCTGGATAGGATCACCTTTTGGGACTACTACAAGTTGTGTGATAACAGGTCATACGAAAGCCTTGATTGTTGAGCTCACAAAATGTTATGATGAACCCCTAAAGTTAGCCCAGTCCACAAGAAAAACAAGCATAAAGAAATGATGACAAGTCTGCCTAAATTAAAATTTTATTTTAGACCTATTACAAGTCGGCCTGCTAAAAGAATTTAAATTAATTTTTAATTAAACCTAACTATAGGTTGGCCTAACCTAATTTCCACACCAAGCAAACTCCTATATATTCCTTACGCCCTCACTTTCAAATCAAAAATTTAAAGATCATCTTTTCTAGCTCTGAATTCGGCTGCCTCAGTACAAAAGCAAATCAGTAAGGCATAATTCAGTGACCACATAGCACAATTCTTTTAAAATTCGGACTATCTCTCTTTCTCTTTTGGACTGTACAGGAGCATCACTCATCAAAATTTCGGGCTGTCTTTTTCTCTGAGTCTATGCGTGCTACAGTAACAAGGATACGCTGATCTTCATGAAGGCAGAAAATTGATTGGCAAACTGAAATCTGATCCAACACACAAGACATCAAGTAAGAGGTCCTTGTTAATTTCATTTCACAACTGATTGTTGATATCCTTGAAACCCTAGATTGTTTGGTTGACCTAAACCTAATTGTAAACTGCCTTTTGACTTGTTGATTGACCCTAATTAAGGCTTGTAAATTATGTATTAGTAGGTTGTGAAGTACTACCAATTTGACAGCTTGGAAATTAGCCTAATGCTAACTGTAAGTATGTGAGGTTGACGAAATCCTTTTGACAGTAAACCAGTATTTGACTTGACAGTATTGAAAATCAATTTGATGTTCCTAGTACCTACTCTCTTGAGTTTTAAGGCAATTTGATTTGACAGTATTGTGATTGTTCTTGGCCTATTTAATGTGAAAAGTTGCCTAAAGTTTATCTTCACTTGATTATTTGGCAAGAGTGTCTTTGACTTAATTAGTTTGGTAAATTGGCCTAACAAGTGTGGAGTGCAAAAAATACACTACTCAACCAACAAGTAGTAAAATAATGCAAGAGATGGTGGTCAAATGCCTCGTGTACAAGTGTCCATCATAAGTCTCTCCATGAAAGGTGGAAATAGTCTAAAGAAGTGGGACACCTTCCATCCTAGTAGGAGAATAAACAAAGTCAAACCCTAATCCATGTCCTCCAAAGGTGTGCCCCAATAAATGTGTCCACAAAGCATGCATAGAAGTTGACAAACCATAAGTAGACCAACAACCATCACAAGCAGAGAAGCACCACTCGTCGGGGACTCGCGAGTACTCGCGAGTCTTCCCAAGCGAGCTCCCACACCGGGTAACCGGCAGATACTCGACAAAGGACTCGTGGACTCGCCCCACGCACTGGAACTGGCAGACACTAGGCGAATCGGCGGACTGGTGGAACTCAGTCTCAGGCTCGCGCGAAGGTTTTGTTCGTGAAGTTCAATTCATCGGGTTCAGTTTGTCTCAGTTCATGCTTGTCAGGTCCAGTTCCGGTCTTCGACGTGCGGTGTAGGGTTCTGTGCGGTGTCGGGTTCCGTTCATGTTGGACGGTCGGGCTGCTGTTCGACGGCCTGTTTATCTTATACGGTTTCTATTATATCATTTTTTTTATTTATAGTTTCAACTTTATATTATATAGCTTTTTATTTATATTTTTTGTTATATAATTTTTAATTATATTTTTTGTTATATAAATTTTTAATTAAATATTTTTTTGTTATATATTAAATATTTTATATATAATATATTTTATATATGTAATTTTTTTATTTATATTTTTATTATATAGTTTGTGTTAGATAGTTTTGTTTATTTAGATTTTTGTTATAAATTTTTTTATTTTATATATATATATATATATATATATATTTATTTAATTTGTGTTATTTTTTATTTTAAATTTTTATTTATGTTATATGTTTTAAATTTATATTTATTAATTTTTGTTATATATTTTTTATTTTTTATTTTGTTATATTTTGTTTTATAATTTGTTTTTTATATTTTATTTTTATATTTTATAGTTTATTTTATTTCCGTTATATATTTTGTATATATATTTTTTAATTTTATTATTTTAAAATCGATTGTGTTATGTCGTATAGTCATTGTTTATGAGTTTATGAGACAATGTTATAAATTATTGCATAAATTGTAGTTTTATAGCTTATATGGATTGGAAATGCTTTTAATCTCTTTTTTTTGTCCAAAATGTACAATATATATTTTTTTCCCTATT
This sequence comes from Larix kaempferi, assembly GCA_027924585.1. Taxonomy (NCBI): domain Eukaryota; kingdom Viridiplantae; phylum Streptophyta; class Pinopsida; order Pinales; family Pinaceae; genus Larix; species Larix kaempferi. Next base: position 8,200,201 of record BSBM01000598.1, on the reverse strand, counting down.
TGCCAAGTCTGTCCCGAGTCTTTCCCGAGTTTTTCCCGAGTCCACCAGTCATATGCCCGCCGAGTCTTTGCCGAGTCTGAGTCGTGCAACATTGATCACAAGGATGCATAGAACTCATCCCAAAAGATGCAGCCAAGGTCTAGAGCGTGGGAGCAGGAGCGGGAGCTCAGAAGCGCCATTTTCCAAACAAATTGGGGAGCAAAGCGTATTGGGAACATACATACATACATATATATATATATATGATGAATATAGTTGTCATTAATGACAACATTAATGACAAAGAAGCTTGAGGACATGACATTGGGTGACATGGACAAAGAAAGAAGCATGATTGATGACTTGGCATGACGGTGATGGGCATTGGCACACCTAATGAGCCAAATGACCCATACTGTCATCATTTGGAATTGGGCCTAATACCCTAGACAAGAATGACTTGGAGACATGGCAAATGACAAGGCTAATGATTTGGACAACCAAGCAAGATGACGAGGTTAATACATGACAGGGATCGAGAAATGGCAAGCATGGACAAAAGGCAAACAAGGTGGACATGGAGAAGACATGCCAAGCAAGCATGAGCTTGCAGGCATGCTTCTTGAAGCATATACGAGCAGGTTGAATGGGCTCACGCAAAGACACCAGCACGGACATATTAAGAAATGGCCAAGGGCATGCTGCAAACCCTCGCTGCGGGCTCATCTCTTGAAGGGCGAAACCCCCATTAGGGCACACCACACACCATCTAAACCCTGTGGCCACTCTTAACCAAAGCCACGGGCATACAAAGATGACAAGTAAGAGCTCATACAGGCATCTAAAGGAAGGTATTATGGGCATGAAGTGTTGATGAGGTGGCTACAAGAATTTGTGCTTGTTGAGGTTTTATGGAAATCAAATTAACTTGATTCAATGCTAGGCAAGTCGACCTCCAATATTTAAGGAAATAAAATATATCATTTGTTGAATAAAAGACTTAAGCATTGACAAGTCGGCCTTAAATTAAGATGAAGTAAAACATGGAAATAAATAAAAACTATTTATTTGAATTAATGAGACAAGTCGGCCTCCATAAATTATTAATAAAAAAGGGTGGTGTATAAATAGAAGATGAGTTCGTTTTCTTTAAAGAATTGTGGAAAGAATCTCGGTGGAGCAGTGGAGGAGCAGTTCGTATGGTTCAGAAGGACAGTCAGCAGATGGAGCAGTTTCAACAGCACTGACTCCATGACATTATAGCAGCAAGACTTTCATCCTTCGGTTTGATTGGGGCTGCATATGATGCAGAGAAAGCTGATTTAGGACAGCATAATATGTATGGACAAAGAATGAGAAGATGCTGAATTGAATGATGGGCTAGGGCAGAATAAAGACATACTGTTGATGGTGAAGAATTTCGGTGAAGAAGTATGGAGAATTTCGCTTGGTTCAGTTAGCTCCGATTCTTTTGACAGTGAACAATTCGTGGTTGGAACAAGAGGAGCAGCAGCAGCAACAAGTTGTTTATACTTTTATCTTTTACATTGGTTTGGCAAATCGCTGATCACATGAAGCATGAGTAAGACATGGCAGTGATGTGGACAATATGATAATACAGAACAAGAACACAATTCTGAAATGATGAGGACAGTTTGGTGACTACAGTAGAAGACTCTATCTTTTTGTCTTTGACTGCTGAAGACAATAATGCTTCGGTGATTGATGAAGACATGGTGACTATGTGGACAAGATAGATGTGTGGCCATGAGCAGAATGCTGAAGATGATGATAGTCTATGAATGATCATGCTGCTGAAAGAGAATTATTATATCTTGGGTTAGGGCAGCTGTTTATGAACATAAGTTGTGAACAGTATAAAGATAATCCTACAGGTAGAATACCTGTTGGATATGATGATGATGCCTAAAACTTGCTGAAGGACAGTATGCTGGAGATGTTTTGCTTGACAAATTGCTGAGACAGAGTGATGCTGGGCAGCTGATGATGAAGACAGAGACATGTGCATGTGGACAGTGTGATTGTGTGAATGGAGACATGATGCTGGCAACAATGATGTGTGATTGATGAAATGTAATGTAGATGAGTGTATGATGATGTGATGAAATAAATGTGTGTATTACAAGCAGGGTCTTGTATCCACTTCTTGGCTGGGACTAAGAGACCTAGGCTGGCTCCTAGATGATGAGTTGGTGCTCATTGTATCAGTTGGTGCTGAATTGCCTCACGGTTTTAGCCGTTGAATGAAACACAAAAGATTACAAAACTATATCTCGTGTCCTTCTTGCAATGTGTTGATGAAAATGAGTTGGTGTTTATTGATTTATACGTTAAGAGTAGAAATGCAAATGATATGATATTGAAGTGAATATGAAATGATATAAGATTTGTTGAAAAAGTTGAAATTGTCAAATAAGTCTAGGCTCACTGATTCACCCCCCCCCCCCCTCTCAGTGAGCACTGTGTCTAACAATATATACATTTATATTAAAAAAAAAATGTAGAATGCCAAATTAGTTGCAGAATATGTGAAACATGTATATTTATGCTACTTCTAGATGAATATTCATATTACATACTACATACTACCATAGTACATTAATGATTAATCATTCAAGCATCAACCATCTAGCTGCTAACAATTACAAAGTTACAAATACAAACCATCTAGCAATTACAAACATTCAAATTTTAAAACCATATAATAAAAGTAGACCATTAACTTATGGAATGGAATGAGCGAGCCCTCCTAGGAAGCTCCCAATAACCCTGGATGCAACGATCTCCTTAAATCATGAGTAGAACCTCTCCAACATGAAATGTTCCTCTATTAAATGGCACAAAGTGATAGGTAGGTCACCTCCAAGGTAGATGCTGCCTCCAATATGGCACCTCCAAAGATGTGGCACTCCCATAGGAGTGTACAATGAATAGTGAATAGCCTTTGGATCTAGGGTTTGATCCCTAAACCTCCTCCAAATAATGAAACGCTCCATTACAATAGCATAGATATGTGTGTGGTCCATATAAGTGATGTCCACACACTAACCAACTCATCCTCCAATATGGGACAACCCCTCCAAACATAGCACTAACACCAAATTACTTCCAAAGGATAAGGAAAGGAAACTCCTTCATGGTGGATGCCCTCTATAAGTATAAAATAAGGTTCCAAAAGGATGGATGCCCTCTTTAATATGTGCATATACAAGTGGTAAACAATTCCTTAACAACCTCATCATACAGGTCCATTGCTTCCTATTGGCATTAAGCCTGCAGTTGTCTTGTTGCATGCTAAAATTTGGGGTCAATTCCTTCAATATGAGGACTATTACCAGCATGAGATATATCATGAAGCTCCATTGTTATGGGATGATTTTCTAGATAAGAAAACTTCAGTTTGGATGAGCTTGAGTACCTCAATTTTATTGCTGGATTAAAACCAAAAAACCAAAGAAAAACCTACACAATCACAAACTCCTATAGTTACAGTCATTGTTTTGTTTAACCTATTATCTTCAATGCTGAAAACTGCCTCATAAGATTGACTGGGTAACCTTTCTGTGCTGGTTACAGATCTGAACATCAGCTCACTGTGTCTGTTCAGTGATATAGAATGCTGATACTTTGTCCCAAATTTGCCAAGGATACCTTACCCACTGGTTGTGACAACTTACACCTACTGCTGGCTGGCAATACCATCTTTTAGGACTCCTACAGGAGTCCTTGGCCAGCTACTTCATGCAGAAAATGTCATCCTTAGACCAGAATATCCAACAGATTTAGAATTGCAGCATACCCTTGTTACTCAAAACCTGCACCGCTATTCACATTACAAGCTTCTGGGTGACAGTATGATGGAAAAATGATACAGGTATGCCACAGATCTTGCCTAACTTTGCCATGGAAAAGGCTAGATGATATGCCATACCTAACATAATTGCTATCCTCAAACCAGCAGCCTAAAACCCTCAACAGTACCTAGAATCCCTGTAGCTTTCAGTGCACAGACCAGCTCCAAGGATCAGTAATCCATGGTAATTCATGTCTGCAAATCAAGCATGCTATGATATTATGCCACAAGAACAAATCAAGCCCATAGTTCAAGCTCCGCATGTCATCAAGATATCACATGAGAAATACCCCATGTCAAGAAAATGTATCATCAAATCATCCACAACCAAATATCCAACTACTAGCACCATGAAGGTGCATCATCAAAGCATGGAGCATGACCAGCATCAAGATCCTAAGCCTTCCAAATTTCTATCAACATGTCACCCCTGTGAACTTTGTGATGAAAAGTACAAGTGGACACCCATGCAATAAGGCAGCTAACACGTCCCAAACAACTACAAGCACTGGCAAGTATTTCACCATCATGCTCAAGTGATCAGATTTATGAATAACTTGTAAGAGTTTTCAGAAAATCAAATCAACTGGCATAGCGAGGAAGGAGAAGGTGATGAGGATAAGGATCGAAGATTCGCCTGACAACAAGATTCCCCATGGAGTGGTTCCCTTAGAACAGACTTTCCATAGGCATGAAATGTACAAACCAGATGGAGATCAACAAGAGGATGTAATTGAGATAAACATTGGATCAACTGAAAGCCCGCAATTGAGCAAGATTGGAAAGTACACTTCACTCAAGGAAAGGAGTATTTAAAATCCAATTAGGTAATATAAAGATGTGTTCACCTAATCATATGATGATCTAAAGGCATACAAGGGTGATATTATCCAGCACACTATTCCATTGAAACGAGAAGCAAATTCTTTCAGGTAAATATTGAGAAACATCAACCCTGAATTGGCACCACTCATTGAAAAAGAGTTGAAAAAGACGTTGAATGTGCATACCATAGCTCATAGTAGACACTCAGCTTGAGTAGCTAATCTGGCAGTGGTAAGAAAGAAGAATAGTGAAATCTAGTTGTACGTGGACTTCAGGAATTTGAATCGGTTGTCCCTCAAATATAATTACCCTCTACAGAATATGGAGCAACTGTTGCAAAGGTTCATGGGTGCAAGGATGTTTTCAATGCTCGACAGTTTTTTGGTATACAATCAGGTTCTTGTGAAGAAAGAAGATCAGCACAAGACCACCTTTACAACACCTTGGGGAACATTCAAAGATCAGATCAACTTTTCAAATGGCTATGGATTTCACATTTTGAGACCTTATAGGCAAGAACATTGCAATATACCAACATGATTTGATGGTATTACTAGTTTATAATGATAGAAGCGCTCATGTAAGTCACCTAAGACAAGTCTTTGAAAGGTGCAAAAGGTATGGGATCTCCTTAAATCCCAAGGAGTCAATATTTGGTGTAGATCAGGGAAAGTTGTTGGGACATATTGTTTCGAAGGATGGTAACCAGGTAGACCCAACTAGAGTTGATGTGATCAAGAAAGTTTCACTTTCTGAGAATAGGAAGGCAGTATAGTTGTTATTTGGCAAGATAAACTTCATCAGGAGGTTTATCCCAAATTTTGCAGAAATTGTCAAACCAATATCAAAATTGCTGAAGGACTGTGAATTCAGATGGGATGAGGAAAGCAGATAATCATTCAAGAAGATTAAAGAAGCCATTATGTCTACCCCAGTCCTTGTTAGTCTTGACTATTCAGAAGATTTCTTGATCTTTTCATTTGCCTCCCAGAATACAATTGCGGTGGTTCTGCTGCAAAAGAACAGTAATGATATGGAACAATCAATTGCCACTATGAGTAAGAACCTCAGGGACTCATAATTGAAATACACTATCATAGAAAAACAACCATATGCCATGGTCCATGTTAGATTATGACAACTGAGGAAGGTCTTCCTGCATGCATGCGTCCTTGCATGCAGAAGACGAAAATTGAGGAAGCCAATAAAATGTATTTAATTAACTTTTCCTAAGTTTACTTGGGAAAATTAATTAAAATGATCTATTTAATTAATGACTTAATGAAATTACTTTTTTTATAAAGTATGAGCGAAAAATTAAAGTAAATGGCAAGATCTAATCTTGGCCATTGATCTCACCGGAGGATCTCATCCATTGATCCATATTGAGATTAGGATATTCGCTTAGCATTGAGTTATAAAGGAAAGGTCAATCGGTTGAGAGGACACACATTCATTCCGACGGAGATTGAGAGAGCAGATTTAGGAGAGAGAGTTTTACGAAGAAGACGGAGGAGTAAGATTCAGAGAAGACACTCGAATCAGCAAAGAGAGAGACAGGGCAGAAAGAGGCGGAGGTGTTCGCAGCAGCAGCAGCAGGGCCATACAGCAGCCATACAGTGTACGGATCCATACAGCAGGCCGTACGGATTCCGTACAGGCCGTATAGCAGCTTCAGCTGCCTCGGTTACCGTACCAACCCCGCAGGTTTTTCTCAGTTGTTTTATGTGTTTCGATTTGCCATTGTTGGCTGAAAATCGAATTTCTGATCTGTAAAAGAGCTCCATATTTTCTAATAAAATATTTCTCCTATTGCTGCACCGGTTTTCCCATCTTGGTTTTTTCCGGGGGTTTATACCCGAAAATTATTGTGTTATTGATATTGGTGTGATTGATTGGTATATATCTCAGTGTTTTAATTCCGCTGCAAATTTTATGAGTGAAGAAATCCATGTGTGGTTATTTGGTTGCAATTACACTAGCATGCATTTGGCCCTTGTTGGATTTTAAAGAAAAATTTACATGGTATCAGAGCTCTTCTGAGCAGACTGAGAGATAGCAACAGAGTGCTTGGATAGATCACTGCATATCTATCCAAGGGTTTATTGGCACTATTCACTATGGCCATACAGTTGAGAGTTGAGGATAGACTCCAAGGGGCACAGAACTTTCCTACATGGAAAGAGAGGATCACTAGGATCCTGGATGTCAGTGATGCTGAAGAGCACATTGATAGTACCAAGGCTGCTCCCACAGATCCGGCAGATTTAGCTGCTTGGAAGAAGATTGATTCCAGGGCAATGTTGATCATCTCAGATGGGGTGAAGGACCACATAGTCCCTCACTTATCTAGGAAGAAAACCGCATCAAACATGTGGAAGGCTTTGGAGAGTCTCTACCAGAGTAAGAATGAAAACCGAAAGATGGTGTTGTAGGAGAGATTGCGCAGTACCAAGATGGCCAAGGGTGAAGGAGTGGTGCCTTATCTTACAAGGCTCACACAGATTAGGGATGATCTTGGAGCAATGGGCTTTAAGACTGAGGATGAGGAGCTAGTTCGTATAGCTCTCAATGGCTACTCTAAGCCATGGGACGTCTTTGTCAAAGGCGTTGTGGCTCGGGAGAATCTCCCTGACTGGCAGAGATTGTGGGATGACTTCGCACATGAAGAGACCCGGATGGATCAAGGTTCAGCTTCATCCAGCGGTACTACACAGATCGTGGATGAAGAGGCTCTAGCCCTAACAAGCAAAGGTAAGGGGAAGGCAAAGAAGAAGAAGGGTGGCAAGAAGAACTTGGACATGGCAAAAGTCAAGTGCTTCATTTGTCACAAGCAGGGTCACTTTGCTTTCCAGTGCCCAGAGAAAAAGAAGAAGAACAACAACACTCAGATGGCAGGATCTACAAAGGTGGATGATTTCAGCAAGAGTTTTGAGGAGGACTTTTGTTTGGTAGATTGCATGGCAAGCTCTGTCAGCAGCAGTATCTGGTATGTTGATAGCGATGCATCTTGTCACATGACAGGACACAGAGGGTTCTTCAAGAGCTTGCAGGAGGGTGGAGTGAATCTCCACATTGAGTTAGGAGATGATGCGCGGTATCAAGCACAGGGTGTCGACACTATATCGTTTCAAAGGGAGTCTGGAAAGCCTATCAGTTTTGTTGATGTGCTATATGTCCCAGGGATGACCAAGAATATCATATCAGTATCCACACTAGAAGACAAGGGTTTTCTAGTGACTTTCCATGACAGGAAAGTATGTATCAGACCTAATGGGTCAGATCAAAGATTGGACAGAGTGATTGGGGTACGGAGCGGGAAGGTTTACAGACTTCAGTTTGAGCCTGCAAAGGCTCTAGTTAGCAGTAGCAGCAGTGATTGTGAATTGTGGCATAGGAGGATGGCACACTTACACCATGGTGCACTGAGGCATCTGAGACAGGCAGTCATTGGAGTTCCTTCAGTTCAGGAGGACAAGCACAACCACTGCAAGGGTTGTGCATTGAGGAAAAACATCAGGAGACCTTTCCCACATAGTGAGCACAAGTCTGAGGGAGCCTTAGACTTGGTGCATTCGGATGTATGCGAACCGATGAGTGTACATTCATTCAATGGTTACAGTTACTGCGTCACATTCATTGATGACTATTCCAGGAAAACCTGGATCTATTTTCTGAAGGCCAAGTCAGAGGTCTTCGATTGGTTCCGAGAGTTCAAGACTCTCGTGGAGAACCAAACAGGGAAGAAGATCCGAATATTGAGGACAGACAACGGTGGTGAATACACCGGTAGAGAGTTTGTGGAGTACTGTGCATCAGAGGGGTCAGGAAGTAACACATTGTTCCTCATACCCGACAACAAAATGGAGTGGCGGAGAGGAAGAACAGGACACTAGTGAGTGCAGCTAAGGCCATGTTATTTGATCAGGGATTACCTCTATTCCTATGGGTCAAGGCATTTCGAACTGCAGTATATGTCCATAACAGGTGTCCCCACACTGCATTGGGGAGGAAGACACCTGAGGAGGTATTTACAGGTACTAGACCAAACGTGAGTCATTTGTGTATATTTGGGAGTATCTGCTATTGTCACATTCATGCTAACACTAGGAAGAAGCTGGATCCTTCTGGAGAGAAGAGGCTTCTAGTTGGGTATAGTGAGACTTCCAAGGCTTATAGGGTATATATCCCAGCTCACAAGAGGATCATTGTGATCAGGGATGTCCAGTTTGACGAGGACAGAGCCTTGAGAAGATCTATGAACTTACCAGCACAGGAGCATCCAGCACAGGACTCAAGAGGAGTCAAGTTGGAGGAGTCACAGGTACAGGTTCAGACACAAAGCACAGGCTCTGATAGTTAGAGGGAGTCGAGTGGACAGGATCCTCCTATCTTTGATGGGGAGGATGAGCAGCAGCAGCAGGAGGACATCCAATAGCCGCAGCAGGTAGACACTAGGCCATAGCCTAAGTGGTATAGGTCCACAGTTCAGGATTCCAGAAAGGTGAGTCTTCCTCAGAGATCTTTTAGACGTAGCGTACCACTAGATAGACTGAGTTATATGGCACTGATGACAGAGTTGACTGACTCTAAACCTTCCAGTTTCGAGGAGGTTGCACAACATGATGTGTGGCAAGAGGCCATGGTTGAGGAGTATGACTCAATCATGAAGAATCAGGTATGGGAGGTTGTTCAGAGACCACAGGATAAGAAGGTGGTGGGTTCTAGATGGATCTACAAGGTAAAGCATGCAGCAGACGGAAGTGTGGAGAAGTACAAGGCACGCTTCGTGGCGAAGGGGTATTCGTAGAAGGAAGGTATTGACTATGAGGAAACCTTCGCCCCTGTCGCTAGATACTCTTCTATTCGGACTATCCTATCATTAGCAGCAGAGATGGGTTGGTGCATTCATCAGATGGACGTGAAGACAGCCTTCCTCAATGGAGTGATTGAGGAAGAGGTTTATATTGAGCAGCCATAGGGGTTTGAGGTGGAGAGTAGAGAGTCTCATGTATGTAGACTACAGAGAGCTCTTTATGGGCTCAAGCAGGCACCTCGAGCATGGTACTTGAGGATTGATAACTATCTATGAGAGATGGGGTTCCAGGGGAGTGAGGTAGACCATAACCTGTACTTCTTGGCAGGTGAGGTACCTCTCATACTAGTTCTATATGTGGATGATCTCTTTCTTACAGGAGATGAGGAGCTGATCAGGGACTGCAAGTCCAATCTTGCAGTAGAGTTTGAGATGAAAGACCTTGGGTTAATGCATTACTTTTTGGGTCTGGAGGTTTGGAAGAGAGATGGGTGCTTCTTCATTGGATAGGGGAAGTATGCAGTTGAGATCTTGAAGAGATTCAGGATGGAGGACTGCAAGTCTATGGCTATACCTCTAGTTTCCAACTGGAGGAAGATTGATGCATCAGGATCAGAGGAGTTTGATCCTACTCTGTATAGGCAGCTTATCGGGTCGCTTATGTATCTGGTCAACACTCGACCAAACATTAGCTTTGCAGTCAACTCTTTGAGTCAGTTCATGGTGAACCCTCGAAGAGTACATTGGACAGCTACGAAGCACATACTTCGCTACATCAGAGGTACAGTGGAGTATGGATTGGTTTATGAGCGCCGTGGGAGTATACAGTTGGCAGGTTTCACGGATGCTGACTGGGCAGGATGTGTAGAGGATCGGAAGAGCACTTCAGGTTGCTGCTTCAGCATTGGGTCAGGAGTTGTCTCTTGGTTCAGCAGGAAGCAGAAGTCAGTTGCATTGAGCTCAGCTGAGGCTGAGTACATGGCAGCCAGCATGGCTACATGTGAGGGGATGTGGCTGAGGAAGTTGCTCTCAGGATTGTTCGAGAGTGAGATAGAGACTACTATAGTTCATTGGGATAATCAGAGTGGTATCAACCTTTCTGAGAATCCAGTGTTCCATGACAGGAGTAAACACATTGACATCCGATATCACTTCCTCAGATATTGTGTTCAGAGAGGAACCATTCGGTTGGAGTACATTCAGACAGATGAGCAAGTGGCAGACATATTCACCAAGGCACTTTGCAAACTCAAGTTTGTGAATTTCAGAGACAAGTTGAGGTTGTTACCGAATCCCTTCCTCATTGAAAGGGAGTGTTAGATTATGACAACTGAGGAAGGTCTTCCTGCATGCATGTGTCCTTGCATGCAGAAGACGAAAATTGAGGAAGCCAATAAAAGATATCTAATTAACTTTTCCTAAGTTTACTTGGGAAAATTAATTAAAGTGATCTATTTAATTAATGACTTAATGAAATTACTTTTTTTATAAAGTATGAGCGAAAAATTAAAGTAAATGGCAAGATCTAATCTTGCCATTGATCTCACCGGAGGATCTCATCCATTGATCCATAGTGAGATTAGGTTATTCGCTTAGCATTGAGTTATAAAGGAAAGGTCAATTGGTTGAGAGGACACACATTCATTCCGACAGAGATTGAGAGAACAGATTTGGGAGAGAGAGTTTTACGAAGAAGACGGAGGAGTAAGATTCAGAGAAGACACTCGAATCAGCAGAGAGAGAGACAGGGCAGAAGGAGGCGGAGGTGTTCGCAGCAGCAGAGCCATACAGCAGCCGTACAGTGTACGGATCCATACAGCAGGCCATACAGCAGCTTCAGCTGCCTCGGTTACCATGCCAACCCGACAGGTTTTTCTCAGTTGTTTTATGTGTTTCGATTTTGCCATTTTTGGCTGAAAATTGAATTTCTGATCTGTAAAAGAGCTCCATATTTTCAAATAAAATATTTCTCCTACTGCTGCACCAGTTTTCCCATCTTGGGTTTTTCCGGGGGTTTATACCCAAAAATTATTGTGTTATTTCTATTGGTGTGATTGATTGGTATATCTCTCAGTGTTTTAATTCCGCTGCAAATTTTATGAGTGAAGAAATCCATGTGTGGTTATTTGGTTGCAATTACACTAGCATGCATTTGGCCCTAGTTGGATTTGAAAGGAAAATTTACAGTCCAATCTCCAAAGAATTTCAGAACATATGTTGGGGCAACAAGGAATGGATTGTTGTAGCTTGTAAATTTCAGCATCAATAACGATTGTCCATCATTAGGATGGCCTCCCATTTAGCCTTGACTTGACCCTATTAGCCCAATGATAAGACACTAGTCTCCAGTACATTCATCCATGCTATTTCCCAAACATATAAAACTGTTTTGCTGGAATTTGTTCTTCATTTCACCTTGCAATCCATTCCCTAAAATTCTACAATCCTATTTAGGGAAGCCCCTTTTGGGCCAGACGAGAATGGCCTAAAGTGCAAAGAGGGCTTGTGTAGTGACATTGGCAATCCCTCCTAGTTCCTCCAAGCCCTCACTTGAGCTTTATGACTTTATCTCAAGAAGTGAAGGTTTGACAGGTAACAGAACCATTAACTTAGGACAGCCAACATGATATCTTCACCTAGATTCCAGTCTTTCTCTGAAATTGAACCAGTAACTTAGGACAGCAAACTGCTAGAGTTAAGTGAGTTATTGTAATAAATCAGAGAGACAATTACAGAGCAACACACAAATACTTCATTAATTAAAAAAAGGACTGATACGACTGATAAGAGAGCAGTGGTTGGCCAAAGGAAGTCCCAGCCCCCTATGTCCTCCTTTTTTTGGTTTTGAATACATTGTTTACTACAAGATGGCAATCTGTTTAGGAACTACCCAATTCTTTGCACCTTGATATTTTAACACAATACAACTAGCATAATAAACATGAAGAATAATCATCTTTACCATGTATTTATTTTATGTTAACAAGTCAACTACTTGAAAAGAAATAACTTTTCTCTAGTATGGAACACTCCAAATAATCGAGTGGTAAATACAGACAAAATGCCTTTTTAGTGCTATCAAAGATCTTCAAAATGCATTTTTGTGCTACAAAAGATTTATCTAAATTCCATATGACAAGTATCTACCAAGACATCTCCGCAATTTTGTTTTATTCATTAAAGTGCAAAGACCGCTTTTTATAAAAAGAAAAATGTAGGAGGTCAAGCCTTACACGAGGCCCATTTTCTTGGAGACATGATGTTTAATAATTGCACCCATTGCCTGTTGAGGGCTTTTCACAGTGCTTATATATGGTAAAATATACGGTCCCAGTGTTTTCTCTGCATAGCATATCCAACCTGAAATGCAAAGCATAATTATTTTAAAAACCTCCCTTCCAAATGGTAGATTTAAACAGGAGAATATATATAAAGATAATACACATATTCATGCATGCATCTGACATAAATCCTCAAAGTATTCTTTCTCCATATCAAAGAACCAGAAAGAACATGACCTTGAACACCTTCAAGGTTGTCTTCAAGTGAGTTTATTTTTCTCATTTGTGTCTTCTATATTTTATCAAATTAAATTAAATTAAAACTATTGGTCAAACCTCTGCGTTAATTTTACAGTTATTCATATACATTTTTTATACCACTAATTTTGAATATCCAAAAATAAATGAAAAACTTATACCCTGTTAGCAATTATTACTCAGGAGCTGAGGCAGTGGCTTTGGGTACTACCTACCGCAGGATATACAATTTACCAACCATAAAAAACAAACCGCAAAGATAGGAAAATTGTCATTTTGAGTGGACAATTTCAAGTAGGATTACTGTTTGAAAACATGAGGAATATATAAATATATATATATATATATATGAAAAACTTATACCCTGTTGCAACTATTCCTCAGTGGCTTTGGGTTCCAGCTAACACAGGAAATACAATTTATCAACCATAAAGAACAATCCCCAAAGATAAGAAAATGATCGTTTTCAGTGGACAATTTCAACTGGAACTTCTGTTTGAAAACATGAGAAATATACATGAAAGAGTCTTGATCTTTAAAAAAAAACACTTTGTTTTGCTATAGTTACTCTTTAATTTCACCTTGTGCTCCATTGTTATAATCTAGTAATCCTACCCTAGGGACTCCTCCATTGAACCAGAGAAGAGCTAGACTAAAGATCAGAAGAGGGCTAGGTATGGCGACATTGGCCTCCCTCTTAGTTATCCATAAGCTATCATTGATTTTAGGGCTTCAATCTTGAGATGCTAGTTTGTGCGGTAACATACATGATACCCTTTGGAAGTCCCACTGTATCCAACAAAGATCGCCATGATATTTGTGGGCTCAAAAACTTAGCATTTCTCATCAAGAACATGAATATAAACTGCACAACCAAATACATGGAAATGGCATACATGTGGCTTCTCACTAGTAAAAGTCTCCTTCGGTGTTTTGTTCTTCAGAGAAACCTGTTTGGACATTGGTTCAACCTGTAGACAACAATATTGCATGCCTCTATCCAAAGACACGTGGGTAAATCCATGTCATTAATCATGGCCTTTGCTACCTCAATGATGGATTCGTTCTTATGTTCAATGACGCAATTGTTGTTGTAAATGTAACTTCGGAAGATATTCATTTGTAGTTTATAATTATATTATTATTGTATTTTATTTGTACCTCCGACGGAGATGTTTTTCCTCCGTTCGGGGATGTCATTATTATGTTTGGTCATACAAGATTATTGAGGTAAAACCTCCATTGTAAGTCGGGGCATTAGATCCCCAAAGGTCAAATGTAAATTGTATTTTTGAGTCTCCCTAGGAGAGGTCGGCCCCATTAAGAATTAGGGCAGTCAAACATAAAGTATAAATAGAGAGGCTTGCCCTCTCATTTGGACACACCACTCACTCAAGCAAGTTCGCATAAGGAGACAGAGAAAACAAGTTCGCTGGAGTTGAAAGAGAGAGAGCTGCAGAAGACATCTTATATTTTGGTTTTCTATCTTGCTTGATATTGTACTAGTGACAAATCTATTTCTTAGGAAGTTGCGGGGTCTTCTCCTTTATGGTTTCCACGAGGAAAATTATTGTGTCTCTTGTGTTTTGTTGTGCTTTCCTGTCCTTTAGTTAAAAATCTAATTAAATTGAATTAAAGTGCAAACTCTAACATGGTATCAAAGCCAATCTGAAAACAAGGCATTGTGCAGCAACAGGAAACTAGGGCTTCCTAGTTCAAGGTCTTGTATCAACCAATCATCAGAAAAAGAGGGCTAGGCTAACTCGCCCTAGCAGGGCCCATCTTTAGGACGAAGCAGAATCGCGTTTGAAGAATTTTCATTTTTGACCCAGTCACTAGTGTCGAGGGAAAACTAGGGCATCAAACTTTTGGGGTTTTCCTCCAACAATTCGGACAAAGGAGTACACTGGACAACTCGCCTTGAGGAGGCACATCTTCATGTCCAATCAATAGTTCAAAATTCCAAGTTTGGAAAATTAGGGTTTCTCTAACAAACCCTAGGCCAACCAGCTCCAAAACCAGGTTGGGCATCTCAAATTGGTAAGATCTAAATCTTTGTTATTTCCATTTGAGGTTCTCATTTCAAAATGACAAATCACACCAAGCTTAAGGATAGGCTTGAAGGAGCTGACAACTTCTTAGCATGGAAGTATAGAATCTCTCTTGTCCTAGAAGAAAATGATTTGGACAAGTATATCAATGCGGAGGTTCAAGAACCAGAGGGAGAAGAGGCAAAGGCAATCCACAAGAAGAATTTGGTCAACGCCAAGAGGATTATTGCAGACTCCATCAAAGATCATCTCATCCCTGATGTGTCATCCCTAAAGACTACCAAGGAGATGTTCGATGCCTTGACAAAGATATTCGAAGGGAAGAACATCAATCGGAAGATGACACTAAGGAACTAGCTCAAGAATGTGAAGATCCAACATTCAGATACCATGCCAATCGAGGCACCCTTCACTTTATGCTATCAAAGCCACAGATAGCAAAGGGGGAGACCCTGATCTACTCTCGACAAGAGAGATCTAACCCAATCACCAGATCAAGCTATTAAGATAGGGTACGTAAGGTGACAGGCATGGAACCCTAAATTTAAGAAAATAGAATCACTGTGGAGGCTTAAGAAAGATAGGATCTGATTGATAGTGTTCAGACACAATGATTCAATAATTAAAGATGATTCCAGGATTCAGGTGCTAGTATAAATGTACAAATTCAGCTGCCTTGGGAAACGTGACCCTTAAAACAGGGAAAGTGTCCCAAAGAGTAAATCTGGAAGTTAAGGCTTTCTAGCACAGCTTGGACAAAGGATCTGATAGCGTTAAGGCAAACAAGCTCACAAACCAGGGTCAAACGACAAGAGAAAGCAGTCACTCAGGGAATGCGCAAGGGTTAGAAGACAAGTGCCTTGGGATTTGGGCCGGATGGAGTCCTCCAACTATGACGTCTAGGAGAACCCACCTAGGGATATGCAAGAGACTAATAACCCAGAAATGGTTTACCAGTAAACCAAGTCGTTTGAGCCAAAGAATTTTTCGAAGGATTTGAATGAGGGTTTTAACATGAAATGACAGATGGGTAGGATAGAAGAATAATTTACATACCTTGCAAGCATACCTGAGTCATGGAGATGATTGCTATGATGTTGAGGATTGTTCCCGCAGAGATCAAATGAGAATTTGATGATTTATCTTGCCCACACGAGTTATGCCCAGCTCCACAAATGTGCCCTCCTCTTCCTGTCAAACCAAGGACAACGAAATCAATTAGTTTAAGCAAGAATGGAAGAAATACAAATGGCGAACATGATAACAAAGAGTAAGAGGTACAAGGACAATGATACTCCCTGAAATTGACGAAGAGAAAAGAAAGGAGCAAGGAGAGTCTCCCCAGCCAATGCCCCTTCCTCACCAAATCAACTTCTTCACCTCTAGATAAAACGTGGAGAAAAGATGTGCAAAATAATCACCAAGACCCTCAGTGCAAAGGAAGAATAGTTTCAATCAACACCAATAACATCCAAAACCAGAGCACAAGTATTTGCAAAGATATATTTTATTCCAGAAGCCAAGGGCCAAAAGTCCATTTACAATGAGAGGGTCTCTCCTTTAAATAGCTATTGGAGAGACCAAAACCCTAACCACCTTTTTAATGAGTGGCTAAGATTAAAAGATACAATGTTCTAATCAACAGTTGAGATAAGCTCAACAATAAAGTACATGGATCAACTCAAAAACATAAGAAACCCACTAGTCAAATCGCCCTAGGGAGGACGTCCTCATAAAGTGACTAGGAAAATATAACATGATGCTCATGGTGGGTCTAGGGGGTAACATAAATCCTCCCTAGTGTGTCCCCATGGCACAATAACACAAGATGACTCAATAAAGTACAATAATGTGCCCAAGTGGCAAAGTCGTGTGCCTCCAAAGACACCATAAAACTGTTAGTTTTGTACCTTGGGATGTGTTCCCCTAGTGATTTTTAGCCTAAGTCACTAAGGAGGGGGAAAAAGTGACCCTCACATTAAAAACACATTAATGAGACTTTATATTTTAGAAGTCACTTTTTGCTAAAGTCAAAGTGGGTGAGCAAATATTTATTTAAGTGAATTAAATAAAGTGATATTTTTGCTCTCATCTTATCCTAGCCATTGGATTGACTCAATGCCCACCGTTGGATTAGATAACCACTTAGGGTTAGTAAAAAGCATGAGGGAGGCTCATTTTGATGTTGTTGTTGAGTTTTGAGAAGAGAGAGGTCGAGTGAGAAGAGCTAGGGCTCCTGCACGATTTTCGAGGCAGCCATTACCCATTGGCACGAATTTCAAGACACGAGTTCAGCATTTAACATTGGCTCAGTTATCGAGGCATGTACTTGGCATATATTATCAGCACGAATTTCTAGATAGAAGTTTTTATCTACAGCACAAATCCCAAGGAGAAATACCGTACAGCAGGTATCTTTTCCTACACGCAGTTCGAGGAGAATCTGGGCACTATTCCCGAGGTATATTCTGCTCAGTCTGTGGAGAAGGTACAGGGCACGGGTTTCAAGACTTCAGCACAGTTTTCTAGAAAGATATCAGCACAGAAATCGAGGAAGATTTCAGTTTAGTTCATGCACAGAAATCGAGGTGCATTGGCACAGATATCGAGGAAAGTACAGTGTACGGACTATGTATTTTTCCAGCACAGTTTTTGAGTTAATTCTGGCACGGATTTCTAGGCTGTGGGCACACAACTCGAGGTTCAGTTTGGTGCACACTTTTCAAGAAAGATTCTGCTGAGTGGTGAAGATAAGTTAATCTTTTCATTGTAATGCTGTGATGAATATCTTGCTGAAGAAATAATATCTCTCTCTCTCAAACTGGTTTTCCCCGTGGGGGTTTCTCCAGGGCTCGATTTGGCCAAAAATCTCTGAGTCTATTTTTCATGTGTGAATGTTTTAAAATGTGTTTTCAGCCTGTTAGTAGCATTCTATTGTGTGTTTGATTGTTGCAGAATAATTTTATAAGTAACCTACAGCCTATGCATAACCAGTTGTAGGTGAAAACCACAAATTGTTAACACAAACCAGCAGTCAATTTAGTGCAGAAAATTCTACAAAAACCATATAAAATGAGCCCGGGAAGTGTGTAGGCCCCACTGACTACTGCAACTGTTGTGGAAGGTGTGGGATACATCACACATGTCATCAAAATCATTGCTATGCCATTTCCTTGCCTCTGTAGCCCAAATCGATTTCCTCTGTAACCAATTTTACCATTTTTATGCCTCTGTAAATCACCTACAGAAGATAGAAATGCCCATAACTCACTGCCTGGTCACCTGGGGCCAAAACTGACTGCACCAACATGTCCGGGAGTATGGCAATATAGTAAGAACAAGTGGTTGGACTCCATACTCCCTCTGTAGCGCCATAGGTGAACCAAATAAATCATTAAACTGCTCTAACAGACCATTTTTAATGGCAATTCTACACTAAAGTGATAAACTGAGAGAAATCCCATCTGAAACTGCCCGGGACTGAAAACTGACTGTCCCCATGGACTCAGAGAGCCCAAATGCACTAAAGATGCATACTCATACACCATATGGATGACTGCATAATCATATAATATCAATACCATGCCTGGATATATAAAAATAGTAATAATCTGTAAATGATCAAAATCATTAAAATACCACAGATCACTACTATAAACCTGTAACTGCTGCATGGAACCATCTGGTGACCAATAATAGACAACATATCATCAATATCTATCATCCAAGGTCTAACTCATCTCATGTCCTGTGGTTGACTTGGTCAAACCGACCCATAATATGACCCAAGCTGAAATATCAAAGTGTTGCAAGCTTAATTGGTTAAGACATGCTTCATTAATCATTCAAATAGCAATATAAACATAAAGTAACCAATTCACTGGCGATCTAAAACAAGATATTCAAGATTTCATTAATAATAATAGCTCAGACTAGAACCTCAAGGCTATACTCACTTCATGGTTGTGATCAATTTGCTAGTGATGGGTGAAGATGGAAGACTGCAAGGCTAGGCTAAGGGATGACTATACCGACTCAACACTGTGATACTTTGGATGTAGGAAAGGGGATACACACTAAAGCATATGCTGGACAAGCAATAACACAGGGGATGGCAGTGTCTCACAAATGGGTAAGTTGTTTGGGATGTGCTTATTCAACCTTGACAAACGTCTACAACTCACATCCAAGCTAACTCAGCTCCGTGAGGATCTTTTCTAGAGCCGCCATGACTAGGTGTTCAACTAACCATAACTTGAGACTCTAGGGAACACTTAGAATTAGTTGTCCCTTGCTCCATCTCATATCACAACCCGTAGGCTAATGAGGAATAAATCATTACATTCAAGTAAGGTCAGCAATCATTGGATTTGGCATTTATTAAACCATTGCTTTATTTGGACCTTTTCATTTCAAATTTCAATTTCCATAGCCTTTCAGTCCGCGTGTGTTTAAAAACACATTCTTCGATTTCATTTCAATAGGCTTTCAGTCTGTGTGGGTTTAAAAACTCATTCTTGGATTTCATTTCAATAGGCTTTCATTCACGTGTGTTGAAAAACACATTCTAGAATGGCCTTTCACATAAGATATACAATAAAGTTTCCAGGTACAATGTAATGATGGTAGTACTATTTGTTTCAGGTCTAGCCAACACAACTTAAGCAACTCAAAGCCGAGACACGGAGTAAACAAGGAAGCTCATCCAACAAAGAAGCTAGAGTGCGGAAGTCCTCCATATCACAAGCTAAGGAGTAAATTAAAGTAAAAACAATAACTGGATGGTAGCGGATGGATGGAAAAAGTGGCAACATGGTGCCAAAACTAGCAAGCCAAAATATGGTGGGATTGATCACTTCCATTCTCCAAAGGAGGGTAAAACCAATGAGTATAGACAAGAACCTCATAATTCTGAGCGGGACACTAGATAAATACATAATAACCATCAAGTCCATAATATATATATGATCGCCAGATCATGACACTAAATGCTAAACCATGCTACTAGAATGACCAGAAAAGCAATATAAACCAATACACAAGATAATACATGCTGGATCATATACCTGTGCAAACCATCTGAACCATCATCTGTCTACTGGGAACCTGCTGCTGCAACTCTGGGCACTGCATACTGCTCTGTATGGCAAAATGGCTACATCGATCATCAAATATGAGTTTCCAGAGACTCAGTCATGGCATAAGAACATACTAGTTGCTCATAATCATAGGAGTGATCCAAAATAGATGCTCATCTCAAGCATCTCAGTGTAAAGGACTGGTTGAAAAACAATATACTGGAAACTCGAATAAATATATGGTAGCCCCAGCTACTATAAATGTGATAACATTTGGCTCCAACTGGGACAAGTGCTCTGCTGAATAGAGCGCTTGAGAACCTCAGAATCTCTGGTCCTCGTCACTCTGCTACTCGTATCCTCGAAGAATGCACTCTAGCTCTGCATCATCTACAAAATGTACCTGCTATCTGCAAAATGCCAAGAGCTATACCAAACTCACAGACCGATCGTCAAAACAATGCATGTATATACATAAAACTCAAAATAACAATACTAAAATGAAATGTTGAAAGGGAAACTAATCTACTAACAGAACTTCAAATATTTTTATTTTGCAGGAACAGAAGAAAAGAAAAGTACTCAAAACTAACTACTAGCTTCAAAAGGTGAGCTTAGGGATTAAAAAGGTGCCAGACTCGATGGCGGAAACACTAACCTACTGCTCAAGTGAGCTTATTCAATTCCTACCTACTCTAACCTACCAGGCAAGCAAGAAGTCAAGGACTAAGTCAAGTCAGGGATATAATCCCTCAACTCTCTCTGGTTAACAGGAAGCAAAATACGTTGTCCACTACCAGTAGCTAAAAATCACATGCCTCCAATACATCTCTCAACCATCAGAGGTCCTATCCAATGTCATCATCTTGTCCAGATCTGATATACAATAAGTGACTCGGGATGATGACTTGATCTCCAGAAGAAAATCTATTCCTGTTTACAGATTCAGGGATAACTTCGATATTGCGCACAGGAATTGGATGAATCTCAGCATGATTGCGAGGTTGTGGGGTGATAATCCTTGAGTTCCTCCTAGAAGGAACTGCATTAAACCTGGGTGGACTACTGTCGATGGGAATAGCTACTCTACCAACCAAGACTTCTCTAATCTCTCTTCTCGTCTCTTGAACATTAGGCTCTCCATTTTGAGGGTGAGCTACATACTTAGGTGTTTCCCCTACAATCCAAAAATCTTTGTTTTCTTCCAAGGGTGGAGGCACATGTGATATATCATTACTATGGCTACTACCTTCCCCTGAAGGAATTGGAATGTTCATATTTTTTAACCCATTGATTTGAGCTTCTAAGTGAAAAATTAAAGAACTAGGAATGTGAGAAGGATCATGATTCTGATGATTAGGTGCCTCAAGTGGGAATAAAAATGTAGGGATGTGAGGATATGCAGATAAAGCATGATTGTGAGAAGGAGATGGTTGAAAAATATTAAGATTATTTAAAGCAAAACCTCCTTTAGGGGCATCATTAATTAAGGCATCTTCTTGCCAACTCATTGAATTGTCATGAACTTGCATCAAAACACCATCTTCCAAGGGCATATGGGACAAATGATCGAGAACATCAGAATAATGGGATTCATTAATTTCATCATCACTTTCCAATATAGGAGAAGGATGTGTTCCCTCCTAATGATTTGCCCAAGGACAAATGGGGTTAAGGCCTTGCCTTCCTCTGATTAGATTGTGATCATAGAGCGCATTAAATTCCCTAACTGTTCTTGGAATACGTTCACCACACCTTATGTCATCCAAATCATCTACATCTTCTGGTATGGGATTTTCATTAATTACTTCTTGATTTGATTCATTATTAAGCTCTTGACCTTGAAGTTGATTTTTATTTCTACTTCTCAATTCACTCATTTCTTCAGATACTTCACTTAAATGCATTTCCAAATTGATCCTCCTAGCAAGTTCTACTATCCCTTCCTCTTTCTCAAAAGAGTCAGTTTCTCCCATTACCATGAACACATTTTCAGATTGTGATAATCCCCAAATTTCACCATCATTTTTAATCATATTAGCCTTAGCATTATTTAAGAGCTCATCTCCATAGGTGTCTTTTATCCCTTCCTCAAAAGTTTCCAAATGTTTGCCAATACATGGTTCTCTATTAATTCTGATTAAGGCACCATCTGAATTAAGAACACAGATATAAGATAAGTCCATCATAAGATAACCACCTAAGCCAGCTGCCCACTTCCTAGATAAAAGCATTCCATATGATGGGGACAAGTCTATAACAACAAAATCCATCATGGTGGATATGTCTGAGCAAGCAAAGAGATCAGCCCTTAGATTTTTTATCAAACCATAGGACTGTACACATTTTGAATCTATGCCACAAACATTGTTGGAAGTACGGCTGCCGTTACACCAAAACCCGCAGGTGATTGGTAAACTCACCACCGCCAGATTTCAAGGATCCACGAGAGGCGATTAGTCCCTTATCACGATACACCAGGGAGCGCTGACTACTTGCAATTTCGTGCAACAATCTCCCCCTCAGCGCGAGCCGAGTGTGTATCGAACTCGTGACCTCTAGCTCTAATACCAATTATTGGTAGTACGGTTGCCGTTACACCAAAACCCGCAAGTGATTGGTAAACTCACCACCGCCAGATTTCAAGGATTCACGAGAGGCAATTAGTCCCTTGTCACGATACACTGGGGAGCGTTGACTACTTGCAATTTCGTGCAACAAACATTTCCATAAGGCCTAGTCACCTCCAAACCCATTTCTTTCATGACATGCAAAGGCATGACATTCATGGCAGCTCCAGAATCTAACATACAATTGTGAAGGAGCATATTCTGAATGTGCAAGGTAAGGTAAAAAGGAGGGTGACCACCATTCTTTCTCTCATAAATAGCAGAATGGATGTTAATGGGTGGTTCCTTTTCAACTCTTATAATTTCTTTCCCACTAAGACTCTGTATATGACATGATTCTAAAGCAATCTCAGGAGTCTACTTTTGGTTGATGCCTTCAAAAAATTCTTCCACTTGGTTTCTAAATGAAGGGACTTTCATTAATTCAACTATAGAGACATTACACATGATTTTGCCCAATTCTGTTTTTCAAATCAATATTCAAATTGTAATCACAAGGGGCAATTTCCTCTTCTTCCCTTTTATCTTCTTTATCCTCATTACGTTTGTCTAGGAAAGAAGGAGGCTGGAAATCAACATTTCTTCTCTTATAAATTTGAATTTTGGGTTGTTCTTTTGGTTCAGGGAGATTGATTGCACAACATGAAGAGCTTTGTTCATTATCCAATTCATCTTGCTCTACTTCTTCCTCCTCTAAGAGAATTCTTCTGAAATCATCATCATAAGATAGATCTTCAATAAAATTGATGTTTTCAAGTTGATCATCAGGGTAAGAGGTGTCTAAAGGTTCTTCTTCTACTTCGTCACACCAATTTACATTCTTTCTTTCGGAGCTTTCTGGAATTTCAGGACGCCTTCGATCTCTCTCTCCCTCGGACCTTCTATTGTTGTTCCAATAAGGTTTAGGGCCATAAGGATTCCTATACCACTATGACTCATGAGTCCTCGTTACTTCCTTAGTTAGGACAGTCAATTGCCTCATCATTTCTTGCATTGTTTCTAACGTGTCCTTTGTGTTTTGTACTCAATCACAAGTTCCTTGGACTTGGTCACAGGTTCCTTGGGTTTTCGGAGTTTAGGATTAGATCTAGAAGTGGATGGGGAATAATGATCAAAAAAGTTTTGTTTCCCCATGGATGCCGCATTGGATTCAGCAGTCTTAGCATTTAATTGTGCAGTCTTTAGGTCATTTGGATTCTTATCCTTCAAATGATATCCAAGCCATCCTTCGAAAGAGTTTAAGTAATGAATAAGGATTGATGGATCTTTTGGTTTAATGTCATTAGGGATGTTAGCTACCATCTTGTCAAATCTAAGGTTAAACTCATGGACTGTTTCATTCTCTTTCTTCTTGATGTCAAAAAGTTGATACAAAAGAAACTTCCCATCTAACTGGAGAATGAAAGGCAAAAATACTAGGAAAATCGATGTTAAAACCCCCAAAGGTAGATGACTCTTTTGGCTTCCCAAATGTTGTACGACCCTCCCAACTTTCAGAACAGACACTTGGATCATATCAAGGACCTCCAAAACAACCTAGGTGCAGCATTGATTCAGATTTACAGCTTGCTAAGGCACTCTTAAAACAGAAGGTTACAAGACACATTCATTGCTTGGAAATTGTGAGCAATATAGTAGAGATATTTACATGGAATTCTAAGCAAATGCAAAAAGGAGTCTGCATAACATTTATGTCTCATGTACATTAAATAATAGGCTTGTCAAACAGCTACAAAACTCGGAAGAAGTTTGGTGCAAAACTGATAAATAAATGCCCAAAGTTTCATAAATGTTTACAACGGCGCAATGGCTCAAAATGGTGGTTTTTGTTTGAGTTTTCTTATATGGTCCAAGGGATTTCGAGTTGTGGCTCTCATGATATGTCTATTATAGAGTTATGCAGCAACTAACATGTCCATAAGTCGAAATAGCAATCCTCCATTAGCTAGATGCAACAACAAGTGCGCCATCACACTTTTACATGACATTGAGAGAAAGAGGAAACTAACTTGAATATCAATGTTACTTGGAGAAATAGTACATGAAGTGCTTAGTATTTCGAGTTGTGGCTCTCATGATCTATCCATTATAGAGTTATGCATCCATTAACAAGTTCATAAGGTCGAAACAACAGCCTTCCATTATCTATATGCAACAAAGAGTGTGCTATCTCACTTTACATTAACATTGAGAGAAAGATAGGAGAATGATAGTAGAGAAGGAAGAGAGAATATGAACTTGAACTCAAATGGGGGTTGAACCTGCATCAAAACATCTCCATGAAGCTCTGTTGAGAGGTCTAAATGGCCTCTCCATCAACAAACCTGGATGGGAATCTTGCACCCTCAAAATTGGTACTAAGGCAGGGAGGATGAGCATCCATCATGTAAGGACAAGCTTGAAGCTTTCCAAATTGCAAAGATGCAAATCAAAAATGATCAAAAACTACTCCATTTCAACTTGGGCTCCTTTTAATAACTTTAGTTGAGTCATTTACCTCCTTATAACTCAAATTATCTCCTAATTACTCATGAAATTCGAATTAGTGGGGGTTATGACCCTTCATTGGCCCCACATGACACTTGGCTCATCTTTTGTCTCCAACACCTCCATGAATTCGACTTGGGGAATCTTTTGGATGCTTTGGAGATGTGTAACTCCTCTCATGCTCCCTCTTGGTCTATTTTTAGCTCTTACATTGTCATAGATGTCATAGAATCTGTCATAGGTGTCATAGAATCTGTCATAAGTGTCATAATGATTGTTATAGTTGTCATAGAATCTGTCATTGCCTATTTTTAGCCCTATGACTCTTCCCTTCCAACTCGAATTTGGGGATGGCTCCATGTTTAAAGGAGGAATATTCTATGTGGACCCCACATGTCCACTTATGCGCCCCCAAGTCCAACTAGTACCTAATGCCACTTCATTTTCGAGCATTTAGCATTTATTCCATAATTTATTGGCCTATTTTTCCACCATCCATTTAGAATATTGAATTTTCATAAGAAACTATAGACCTTGGGGTTAAATGTCAATATTTTATTTCTTCCACATAACCCTTAGGAATTGGGTAGGCCAACTTAATTATTTATCTGAAAATCAGTTAATTGGGGACATGACATTGCCGCAGAGTTCGCGATGAAGGACCTGGGAATGATGCATTACTTCTTAGGCATGGAGGTGTGGCAGAGTACTGAAGGAATTTTCCGTGGTCAAGGAAAGTATGCAGTGGAGATTCTAAGAGGTTCGGAATGATGGACTGCAAGGCTATGGCCGCACCAATGGCATCGAACTTGAAGCTACTATGTGACGCTTCATCAAAGACAGTTGATGCCACGATGTACCGACAGATGATTGGTTCGTTGATGTACTTAATGAACATGAGACTAGATATATGTTTTGATGTGAACACCCTGAGCCAGTTCCTGACGGATCGGAGACATGTTCACCTGACAGCTACAAAACATATATTGAGGTACCTAAAGGGTATAGTTGAGTATGGGCTCAAGTATGAGACGGATCAGAGTATTAACCTGCATCGTTATGTTGATTAGGATTGGGCGAGCAGTGCGACAGACAAGAAGAGCACTTCGAGATGCTGCTTTAGTTTGGGATTCGATATGATCCCCTGGTTTAGCAAGAAGCAGTCATGCGTGGCACTGAGTATAGCCGAAGCAGAGTATGTTGCAGCTTGTTCGGCTAGTTGTGAGGCAGCATGGCTTCAGAAGCTACTGACAGATTTGTTTGATCTCGAGCTCGAGGCGACTTGTATCTTCTGTGACAACCAGAGTTGCGTGAAGTTGTTTGAAAACCCAGTGTTCCATGACAAGTCGAAGCATATTGAGATCAAGTATCACTATATCCGGGATATGGTGCAGAGAGGAGCAGTGAAGCTCTAGTATGTGACGACAGACGAGCAAATAGCCGATGTGTTGACCAATCCTTTAGCGAAAGTGAAGTTCGAGTACTTCAGAGAGAAGCTTTGTGTTATCCAGATCGATGTTCCTCGAAAGAGAGAGTGATGAGACCGAAAGACGCAGGTGCACCAAGGCTGGATCTCACATGGTGGAAGACTCAAGTGGTCCATGGGACGTAATGCACCTGGGGTGCTCCTGGGCTATATCCACATGTTGGAGAATGTGATAGGTCCACCGATCCCAAAGACACCTGGGGTTGGAGATGGTGATAGGTCCACCGGTCACAAAGACACCTGGGGTGCTCCTGGGTTGTATCTTACATGGTGGAAGACGTAGGTGGTCCTTGGGGCGTAATGTACCTGGGGTGCTCCTAGGCTATTTCCACATGTTTGAAGATGGAGGATGACCGTGAGAGGCATAATGCACCTGGGGTGCTCATGGGTTGTACCCACTAGGTGGGAGACGCAGGTGGTCTGTTGGACATGAGGTGTGCACCTGGGCTCTCTATGTGTGATGATGAGATGGTCCGAATACAATGAGATGATAGTAGGAGACGCAGGTGATTGTCGTGGCAATGTAATGTATGGTCTTGGGTTGTACCTACTTGATGGCTTGCTCGTAGAGATGATCAAGACCTAGATGAGAGCTAGGCCTACATCCAACATGAAAAAGGGATGGCTCTGTAGAACTTCTCATGACGAATAGATTCGAGAGATGTCACTAGTCAATGATCAACGAGATGAGGATTGTTGCAGCAGCGACGATGATGATCTAGTTCCAGCATTGATGATGATCCAGCAATGATGACGATGTCCAGAGTTTGTGTCCAAAGTGATGATGACCGTGTCGAGAGAATACCTTCCTAGTTAAGAGGGAGTGTTGTTGTAAATGTAACTTCGGAAGATATTCATTTGTATTTTATAATTTTATTATTATTCTATTTTATTTGTACCTCTGATGGAGATGTTTTTCCTCCGTTCGTGGATGTCATTATTATGTTTGGTCATACAAGATTATTGAGGTAAAACCTCCATTGTAAGTCAGGGCATTAGATCCCCAAAGGTCAAATGTAAATTGCATTTTTGAGTCTCCCTAGGAGAGGTCGGCCCCATTAGAAATTAGGGCAGTCAAACACAAAGTATAAATAGAGAGGCTTGCTCTCTCATTTGGACACACCACTCACTCAGGCAAGTTCGCATAAGGTGAGAGAGTAGACAAGTTCGTTGGAGGAGAAAGAGAGAGAGTTGCAGAAGACATCTTATATTTTAGTTTTCTATCTTGCTTGATATTGTACTAGTGACAAATCTATTTCTCATGAAGTTGTGGGGTTTTCTCCTTTATGGTTTCCCCGAGGAAAATTATTGTGTCTCGTGTTTTGTTGTGCTTGTCTGTCTTTCAGTTAAATATTAATTAAATTGAATTAAAGTGCAAACTCTAACACCAATGACCCCATCCTGTTGTGGGTTGTGTGGTATGGTAAAAGCTCCCTTGTAATCTCTACATCCCTACAAAAGCATCAAAATCCTTAGAGTTGCACTCTCCATTATTAAACTGAAGCATCACGATCCTCTTTACTATCTGATTTTCAACTAAACCCTTGAATTCATTGAATTTAGTGAATTCTTCACCTTGACTTTCATAAAACAAATACAGTATTTTTGAGAGGAATCATCACTAAAATAAATACTAGCGTAGATCCATGTTAACCCTGGATCTATCAAGCACTGAAAGGGATCAAATACTTGGAGCTGTAATTTTTTTTATCAAAACTCGAAACTTATGCAGATATGGATATGTAAAAATATAATTTTGATTACAATCTCTCTCTCTCTCTGTATATATATATATATATATATATATTTGCATTGTAATTATTTTTATGTAAATATCATATCTATAGCATTTCTATTTATGCATAAATTTGTTATCTCTCTATTTATTTTTCTATATAGTAGTTTTTATATTAGGTGTATGTATCAAATCTCTCATTCGTATGTATATATAGTGATATTTTTATTTTCATTTGTATATATATTTGGCTAGCATATTGTATCACTATTTTTATTTGTTATAAGTATTATATTTTTATAAAGTCAACATATGATGATGTAAGCATTACCCATGTATGTGGCAACATCTTTATCACATTGGGCTTTAGATCTAGCACCTTTAGGCACAATAATTCAGATTTCCTTTTGATGAAGAGGATGGCATAGGGCCATTAACTCAATAATCTCTCTCGATCTATGTTCATTGGATGGAAAAACAACCTTAGAATGCATATCCTTTGCCCACACTGATCTACTTAATCTTCAAATTTGAGAGGAGCACCATAGTGCAAGCAACTAAGATGCTCGTGCCATGGCTTGCACGACTTGACATTATCATTTACTAAGGCCTCATGTTTTGTAGTATCAACAAGGAGCCTATTAAAAAGGCCTCCACATACGCTTTGGCAACAAGCCCAGGAGGTTCTTGCTCGAAATCTTTTATGGTGCATTGTTGATTATTAAAGTGAACTATAGATTTCATATCTATAATAGCTAAGATCGAAAGGTACAAAAAGAACGTCATGGAAATTTATAACATCACTCAAAGGTTTCCTGAAGGACATGGTGTCAATTCCAGTCACTTGATATATAACATCATCACCCAACTCCACTTTGTTGAAAAGTTAACCAGGAAAGTTGTCCTCTATGTTCAGATGCCTAGCATGCAAGTATATTTTCAGTATAAGCATCAGGGGAGGGTAGAGGGTGGGATGCACTTTACCAGGTGTCATGGATCCAACAGTGGATGCATGCAGAGATTTCAGTGTCATTTGCCTTAAGCATGCAAGATTTTTAATTAAAAGGCATGCAAAAGTGAGATTTTTTGCATGCACTCATATTAGGGTTTTGGAAACCCTAATCAATCATTGAGTTGTTCAAAGTATCCAAAGGGCAACGGAAAAAGGTTAATCAGTATGTTCAGCGGAGATTGATGTGAGAGAGAGAGTGGTGCATTCTCTGCATGCAGAGGGGGGTCGCATTCATCTGAGATAGAGTGAAGGCATCCTCCTGGTTGAGAGCGGGTGCAGGGTTTCTTCTAAGAGAGAGGGGCCACATAATCCAGTGTGTGAGAGACATCTTAGGATATCTCTTCAGAGATTAATGAGTAGCAAAAGAGGGGCATATCCCTGAGACGGGCGCATTCTCTATCTGGACTAGAGCTCAGATCTAATGCAGATCTGACATGCTTGTGAGGGATCCTTCAAGGAAGCAGAGATTGCCTCAGTACTTGACTGGATCTAGGAGCCAAGAAAACAGAGTTTGATCAGCCAGAGAGGGGCGCACTTCCAAAGCAGAGAGGACCCACTTCCAGAGCAGGGGCGCACTTCAAAGATTGAGGGAGCAGCAGTTCTTCAGAAGTTGAGTTGATCAAAGCAAAGACAGTAAGAGTACTTCTTCCAGAGATTGGCAGAAGCACTTATCAAAGATTCAGATAGTGTAAATCAGAGGGCACATTTCTCAAAGTAGTTATTGCAACTGCATGCAGATCTAGGGCTTGTCCCATCAAGTTTCTCTACTCATATAATTTCTTAATGTACTACTCTTCATATTTTGCTCTAGCTCGAGATTGAAGAAAGCCCTCAGTTGCTGCTTTTTCCCCATTGGGGTTTTCCAAGGTATATTGTGTTGTCCATGTGTGACTGCTACAGTTTTGTGTTGTAGATAGATTCCATGTGCTTTCGTCTATAAGTTTATTGTATTGATGATACCTTATCCGAGTTAGAGAAGTTGGGTTTTGTTATGCATGAGGCTTATTGAGAATTAAGGCCAAGTTGGAATCCGAGGTTTCCAGAGTGAGTAGTGCCCTCTGGATAATTTACAAGGTATCGGAGCCCTGTTAAAGGTCTGGGCAATCACATACCAGATCTCTGAGTATTCAGATCTGGAAGGGAACATAGATCAGATATGTGAGATCGGGACTCAGATCTGAAGAGTAGGCATCAAGTATGTGTGAGTAGAGGCTAGATCTGTGACCTAGAGGTGTCCTTGGTCACCGAGATATTCTTGTTTCAATTCTTCAATTAATCATAGATTATGGCTACAAGGTTGAAGGTTGATGAGTATGTTGACAAGGAATGTTCCTTGATTACATGTCACGCTTGTACTTCAACAAATGTGGTTGTGCATTCCACAGAGGAGCTTGACAAGGAGTTGGCTCTAACGACTTGTCATTCATTAAGTGCATCTACTACCAGTGTGTGGTACATAGACAGCAGGGTCTCCAGCCACATGACTGGTGTTCAAAGGTACTTTACAAATCTTACTAAGAGTGGTTTAGATCTCGAGGTTGAACTGGGAGATAACACATCAGTCAAGGTAGGTGGACAAGGGACAATCTCCTTTCAAAGGGAGTCTAGAGAGTCCATGACAGTACGGGATGTTTGTTGAATTAATGTAACTTCGAAGAATACTCTACTTGTATTATTCCTCCTTCGGGAGATGTCATTAATGTAAAAGGTCATATAAAAGTCATGAGGTAAAACCTGCATTGTAAGTCGGGTCATTAGTACCCAAAATAATGTAATATAAATATTATTTGAGTCTTTCTAGAGAGGTATGCCCAGTTAAGTTATTGAGGTCGACTTAGTTAGGTTAATTGTCAGGTAAAAAGTAAAGTATAAATAGAGAGTATTACTCTCTCATTTCTACCATTCA
Source organism: Larix kaempferi (assembly GCA_027924585.1). Lineage (NCBI taxonomy): Eukaryota > Viridiplantae > Streptophyta > Pinopsida > Pinales > Pinaceae > Larix > Larix kaempferi. Next base: position 8,168,783 of record BSBM01000598.1, on the reverse strand, counting down.
CTCACTCATGCATTGCACATTAGAGGAAGAAGGAGACTAGCGAAGGAGGAGGAGGATTGTTCTTGGCTCTTGTTTTTGGGTTTTGTCTCTATTCTTTATGAGACTTATTTATTTGGGCATTGTACTTTGGTAATCTATATTGAGGAAGTTCTTGCTGGGTTTTCTTCCCCTTGAGGGTTTCCCAGGATAAATTGTTGTGTACCTTGTGATTGTGTGTCTTTCAAAGATCCTATTTATGTTGTCGTTATTGTGAAAATGTATTAAATGCTAATGAAGTAGGAATCTAAGTTATTGCAGCATATAAACTTAACATGGTTTCAAGCTGGAATGAAAAGAGCAGCTCTCACTAGGTAAATCTCTCTCTCCTTCTCCAAACAAGAAACATTAGGGCTTTCTACTGAAGAAGAATTTTGGAGTGCAAGTGACATTGGGAAGTGCGCCTCTCCAAGGCGCATCTTTTGGCACCAAGATCAAAAAAATTCAGTGGTTAAATCTTCCAGAAAGTCAAACCCTAGTTTGACTTTGGACCAGAAAAACCAGAAACTGAAATCCAGAATTTCACAAGTCCAGATTCAGGGGTAAAATTTTGGATTCTTCAGAAACAAACTATACCAGCATACTCGCCTCAGTCAGGGGCATCTTTTGGTGAGTTCAGTTTTCAATTTTGAGAAATTTTAATTTTTGGTCATTTTCTGTTCTCCGGGAAAAGATGGCCCCAAACACTAAGCTTGATGACAAGTTGGAAGGCATAGAAAATTTCCGTGCTTGGAAATACATAATTGGACTCATTCTAGAAGAGAATGATATTGCGAAGTTTGTTAAGGAAGTTGTGCCAGAACCCACAGAAGCTGAAGCAAAGGAAAAGCACAAGGAGGACATGATTAGAGCCAAGAGGATCATAGCAAATTCCATCAAGGATCACTTGATTCCTCAAGTGTCCTCCAAGAAAACACCTAAGGAAATGTTTGATGCCTTATCAAGGATATATGAAGGAAAGAACATTAATCGAAAGATGAATTTGAGAACCCAACTCAAAAGTACAAAGATGAATCAGGGTGAATCTATCCAAGAATACTTTACAAGAGTTTCTCAATTCAAAGAACAACTAGAAGCAATTGGAGACAACCTTGATGAAGATGAATTAGTGATGACCGCTCTCAATGGTCTTACTAGACCTTGCGATTCATTTATCCAGACAATGTGTGCAAGAAAGGAAAGTCTACAATTTGAAGTTGTATGGGAAAAATGTGTTCAAGAGGAAGCTAGAGTGGCAAATCAAGAAGCACAACTCAGAGATGATGATCAAGCTCTAGCTACCCATACTAAAGGAGGAAAAGGAAAATCTCACTACCTGAAGGAAATTCATAAGGAGTTTCATCCTCCTAAGAAGTTTCGGAAGTACAAGAAAGGAAACTACAAGCAGAAAGACTTCTCTTCTTATCAATGTTATTATTGTGATAAAATGGGACGTATTGCTAAAGATTGTCCAGTAAGAAAAAAAGAATACAAAAAGAAGAATAACAAAAGACATCATGCTCATTTTGCTGAAGATGAAGAAGAAGAAGAAGAAGAAGAAGGACCTCCCAAGAAGTTACCAAAGGAAGAAATTGAAGAATATGTCTTATAATAGTGGTGCTTCAAAGCACTCTCTCCAATCTTGAGGACTCCCATCAGAAAGTCTCACTAGGAGAATAAAAGAAGCCACATACAAGCTTGATTCAGGAGGATGTACTTTTATATAAGATGCAATTGTTATTGAGACAAAAGAAGGTGGCTCACATAAGATCACTTAGAAACAACTTTGATCTATGGTAGAAGACTTGATCAGCATTCTAGATCATAAGCAAGAAAGGCACGGGACCTCAGAATCAAATGATGGAGTAGAGCTCACCATCGGACATTCCAGTAATCCCTGCAAGGAGACTAGGATCAAAAGAGATCCTACCAAACAAACAAAGATAAGTATTTGAAGTGTCATTTTTATCAAATTGTTTAAATGATATTGTTCAATTGTGTACATATTTATATTCCTAGAAGTGTAGTATGCATGTTAGACAGTTGCATTAATGAATAATATGCATGTGATGGGTAAGTAGCCTATGGTGCTATACAACATTCCACTGCTACTTATCTAGAGTGAAACCTCTTTGTTGACATATTGGGAGTAGTGCACGCTCTTAATAATGTTTTGGTAGAGATGGAAGGCATCTAGAAAGTTACCATATGAATGTGGGATATGGATGAATGTTGTGTTGAAGCATTGGCTAAGATAGCATTATGATAGTGTGACCTATGTTTTTATGCATATGTTCTGGAAACTATGAAATGTTTCTAACCATGCTACTGAATTTGACTTGTAGGAAGTCTCGTACACGATCACCTACAAATGAAGAATGATGAGACTTGTTTCGTAGAACAAGTGACGATGGTTCAACTATAAACAAGACTAATGAAATCAAGCAGACGAAGTCGACTATGACGAGATGTTGCTCTAGTAGCCAAACTCATAGTGTAATCGAAGTAGAAGAATATATCGAGCAACCTCTAGGTTTCAGAGAACCACATGTGTGCAGATTGAAGAAGACTTTGTACAGGCTCAGAAGTCACCCATGGATAGAATGATGAGATCAAGGATCACCTAGAGTGATAAGACATCAACCTTTGCTACAAGGTTGAAGATGAGAAGCTCATAGATGGGTGCAAGAGAGAACTTGCAACAGAGTTCGAGATCTTGGTATCCAGTGACTTAGAAAGATGAAATAGATGGATACACAGAAGATCATCAGAAGTGAAGGCTACCAGTCACTCCAGCGCAAAATGTCCCAATACAGAAAGTATAAGATGCAAAGGAACAATAGTGCTCAGTTATAGGAGCAGGAAAGCTCCGCTTCAAAGGAAGTTACTTCAGTACAGATAGAGAGACACTATCAGTTAGTCTCTATTTGCGGCAAAGGTTGTTTGCCCCAAGTATGCAGTAGAAATCCTAAAAAGATATGGCCATACCCATGGATAGAAATTTGAAATTGTTGTTTGATGCTTCGTCAGAGTTATTGGATGTGACACTATACAGGCAGATTATTGGGTCATTGATGTATCTGATGAATACCAGGCTAGATATATGCTTTGTTGTGAACACCTTGAGGCAGTATCTGGTTGAGCCCAGACGTGTACACCTTATAGCTGCAAAGCATGTGATGAAGTACCTAAAAGGTACGCTAGACTATGGTCTTAGTTATAATAGAGATCATGACTTCACACTGTATGGTTATACAGATTCAGATTGGAAGAGCACTTCAGGTGGATGTTACAGTCTAGGGTCAGCCATGATTTCATGGCTAAGTAGGAAGCAGTCCAATGTTGCTCTCAGCACTGGAGAAGCGGAATATATTGCAGTTTGTTCCGCCAGTTGTGAAGCCATATGGCTTCGGAAGTTGTTATCAGGTCTATTCGAACTGGAGTTGGATACCACAATGATTCTATGTGATAACCAAAGCTGCATGAAGATGAGAAAGAACCATTCGAGATATGGTGCAGAGAGGAGATGTAAAGCTCCAATATGTGAGCACCGATGAGCAAGTTGCAGATGTGTTGACTAAGCCTCTGTCTCATGTGAAGTTTGAGCACTTCCGTGACAAGCTTGGTGTAGTCCGTAAGGACTTCCCTCGAAAGGGGGAGTAGTGCTGATGATACTATGGTGGCGCAGTTGGGATTGATCATCCTTAGACAGTGATCCCGTAATTCCGAAAGGAAGAATAGTCTTAACTGTTGATCCTTAGACTAAAATCCCATTATTCTGAAAGGAAGGATTGTCTAGATGTGAGTAGTGGACAATGATCCCGTAATTCCGAAAGGAAGGATTGTCCAAGTGTGTTGTAGTGGTAGCTCCGTAAAGACTGGGTCCCGTAAATCCGAAAGGAAGGATTGTCTGAGCACCACCAGTGTTGATGGACTAGAGTCCCGTAATTCTGAAAGGAAAGACTGTCCATGATCCCGTAATTCCGAAAGGAAGGATCACCAGAGTTGATGGACTAGAGTCCTGTAATTCCGAAAGGAAGGACTGGTCCATGATCCCGTAATTCTGAAAGGAAAGATCACCAGAGTTGATGGACTAGAGTCTCATAATTCCGAAAGAAATGATTGTCCATGATCCCGTAATTCTGAAACGAAGGATCACCAAAGTTGATGGACTAGAGTCCCGTAATTCCGAAAGGAAGGATCGTCCATTATCCCATAATTCTGAAAGGAAGGAACCCCAATGATGATGGACTAGAATCTCGTAATTCCAAAAGGAAGGATTGTCCATGATCCCATAATTCCGAAAGGAAGGATCACCAGTGTTGTTGGACCAAAATCCCGTAATTCCGAAAGGAAGGATTGTCCATGATCCCGTAATTCCGAAAGGAAGGATCACTAGTGTTGAACTTGATCCCGAAATTCCAAAAGGAAGGATCATATTGGTTGTTGATGCACATGTTGCCAGAGATGATGTTGCTCCAGCCTTGAGCTGTTGACGATGATGATGTCATTCCAGCTTTATGTTGATGAGCCAGCCTCGTGCTGTAGTTATTGTTGATGTATCAGTTTTTATACTTATGTGATGATTGATGTTGTTGTTTCAGTATTTACTTATTGATGATTGATGTTGTTTCAGTATTTACTTACTGATGATTGATTGATGTTGTTTCAGTGTTTACTTATTGATGATTGATGTTGTTTCAGTATTTACTTACTGATGATTGATTGATGTTGTTTCAGTATTTACTTACTGATGATTGATTGATGTTGTTTCAGTATTTACTGATGATTGATGTTGTTGTTTTAGTATTTACTTACTGATGATTGATGTTGTTTCAGTATTTACTTACCGATGATTGATGTTGTTGTTTCAATGTTTACTTACTGATGATTGATGTTGTTCCAGTATTCATATACTGATGATGATGTTGTTCCAGCAAATCCTTGCTGACAATGATGATGATGTTGATGGTGATATTCCAGCAAATGATGTTGATGTTCCAGCAAATTCTTGCTGAAGATGATGATACATCAGCTCTGTACTGAAGATGATGATGATGATACTTCAGCTTTGTACTGAAGATGATGATACAGATGATGATGTTCCAGCTTTGTGTTGCAGATGATGATGTTCCAACTTCGTGCTGCGGATGATGATGTTCCAGCTTCGTGCTGTAGATAATGATGTTCCAGCTCCGTGCTACAGATGTTGATGATGTTGCAGCAAGTTGTTCCAGTTGCTGATATTGATGTTGTTGAAGAACTTCCAATGATTTATAGATGTACCAACCAATGTTCCAGATGATGTTGTTGATGATGCCTCCTCCTCCCTCCTTTCGATGATGTTGTGAAGAGCCACACCTGTTGTTGTTAGTAGAATACCCTTCTTGTTAAGGGGGAGTGTTGAATTAATGTAACTTCGAAGAATATTCTACTTGTATTATTCCTCCTTCGGGAGATGTCATTAATGTAAAAGGTCATGTAAAAGTCATGAGGTAAAACCTCCATTGTAGGTCGGGTCATTAGTACCCAAAAGAATGTAATATAAATATTATTCGAGTCTTTCTAGAAAGGTCGACCCAATTAAGTTAGTGAGGCCAACCTAGTTAGGTTAATTGTCAAGTAAAAAGTAAAGTATAAATAGAGAGTATTACTCTCTCATTTGTACCATTCACTCACTCATGCATTGCGCATTAGAGGAAGAAGGAGACTAGCGAAGGAGGAGGAGGATTGTTCTTGGATCTTGTTTTTGGGTTTTGTCTCTATTCTTTATGAGACTTATTTATTTGGGCATTGTACTTTCGTAATCTATATTGAGGAAGTTCTTGTTGGGTTTTCTTCCCCTTGAGGGTTTCCCAAGATAAATTGTTGTGTACCTTGTGATTGTGTGTCTTTCAGAGATCCTATTTATGCTGTCGTTATTGTGAAAATGTATTAAATGCTAATGAAGTAGGAATCTAAGTTATTGCAGCATATAAACTTAACAATGTTTTATATGTTCTAGGGTTGAAGAAGAACTTGATATCAATTTCCACTATAGAGGATAGGAGATTGTGGGTAATGTTCAAAGATGGGAATGTTCTCATTCATCCTAAGGGATCCAGAGATGCTTCAACGGTGAGGATGGAGTTCACAGTGGGAAGCTATACAAGCTCAACTTCCAGCTTCATAATGCATTAGCTCATAGCAGCAGCAATGATGGTTGTGACTTATGTGAGTTGTCGCACAGTAGGATGGACCACCTACATCATCCAGCATTGAGGATCTTGAGGGAGATTGTGACAGGTGTGCCAGAGTTTAGCACAGTGACGTGTGCAAAGGGTGTGCACTTGGAAAATATGTCAAGATTGTTTTCCCAAGCAGTGACAGCAGATCTACAGGGGCGCTTTATTTGGTACATCCAAACCTTTGTGGTCCGATGTCCACTGCATCTTTGAAGGGCTACGAGTGCTATGTATCCTTCATTGATGACTTCTCTAGGAAGACCTAGATTTATTTTCTGAAGAGCAAGGAATCAAAAGAAGTCTTCCAGAAGTTCCAAGAGTTCAAAGCTCTTGTGGGAGAGTATACCTCCAAGGAGTTTAATGAGTTTTGTGAGTCAATAGACAGTTACCAATACCTTATACAACTCAGTAGAATGGGGTAGCAGAGAGAAAGAATAGGGCAATTGTTGGTGCAACAAGATCTATGCTACATGATCAAGGTTTGCCATTCTTTCTCTGGACAAAGGTTTGTAACACAACAGTCCTCACAAGGTTTTGGGGAGCAATACTCCTGGAGAAGCCTTTATAGGAAAGAAACCCGAGGTTGGCCATTTTAGGATTTTTGGATGCCTTACCTACTCACATGTCCCTTCAGAGAAGAAAACAAAGTTGGAGCATACAACAGAGTGGGGAATCTTTGTTAGGTATGATGAGACTTTGAAGGCCTACCGCATATACATTCCTGTGCTAAGAAAGATAGTTGTGAGGCGGAATGTGAGATTTGAGGAGGACAGGGCCTTCAAGAAGTCATGTGACTTAGAGAAGGGGAAGCAGCATGTTCCTACACCTCAAGGTGGTGCAGTTTAGAGTTCAGCTTCACAAAGTTCAGGGTCACAGGTATCAGGGGTGACAGGTTCACAGGCAACAAGTTCCTCAGGTACAGATACAGGGATAGGTACAAGATCACAGGGTGGTGGTCAACCAGTTTCAGGTTGGCAGGTTACAGGTTCTCGAGCTACGAGGTTTCAGACAACTGGGGCTACTACTTCAGATGCTCAATTTCAAGCAGTTGATTGTGATGAGGATGAGCAGTTCCCCTCACAAGAGGTTACCTCAGGGAAGAGGAAGCCCAAGTGGCTTCAAGATACCTTGAAGGAAGCTCAGACAATGGGGACTCCCAAGAAGGAAAAAAATGCCTGAGAGGTTTTGTAGCTATTTTGGCTATGGTGAGCGATATCAATGAGTCTGAGCCATCTTCTTATGAGCAGGAAACAGGCGAGCAGGCCTGGAGAGATGCCATGTTGGAAGAGTATGCATCCATCATGAAGAATGATGTTTAGGAGGTTGTGCCGAGACCTGAAAGGAAGTCGGTGGTGACTTCCAAGTGGCTCTACAAGATTAAGTATGTTGCGGATGGTAGCATTGAGAAGTACAACGTTAGGTTTGTGGCAAGGGGATTCTCTTAGGTAGAGGGAGTCGACTATGATGAGACCTTTGCTCCAATGGCTCGATATACTTCAATCAAAACAATGATCTCCATTGCAGCAGAGATGGATCGAAAGATCCACCAGATGGATGTGAAGACAGCATTTCTGAATGGACTCATGGAGGAGGAGGTGTACATTGAGCAGCCAAAGGGATTTGAGGTTCATGTTAGAGAGTCTCATGTGTGTAGGCTGAGGAAGGCATTGTACGGTCTAAAGCAAGCTCCAAGAGCTTGGTATTCGACAATAGATACTTGCAACAGTTGGGTTTCCAGAAGAGCGAGGCAGATCCCAACCTCTATTTCATTGTGGTTGACGAGGACCCACTCATTCTAGTACTACATGGAATGATTTGTTTATTACAAGAGCAGAGAACTCATAGGCGGCTACAACAAATATCTTGCTTCAAAGTTCGAGATAAAAGACATAGGTCTAATGCATTACTTCTTGGGTATGGAAGTTTGGCAGGAGGATGGGCATATCTTTGTAGGACAGGGCAAATACGCAGTTGACATTCTGAAGAGATTTCAGATGGAGGACTATAAGCCTATGGCCACACCTATGACAACCAACTACAATAAGCTGGTAGTTTCTGAGGGAGAGTTGGTTGATCCCACTAGGTACCGTCAGCTTATTGGATCTTTGATGTATCTGGTCAACACTAGAACGGATCTGAGTTTTGTTGTCAATACTTTGAGTCAGTATATGGTGGAGCCCAAGGATGTGCAAGGACAAAGGTCAGAGGAATGGAATAAGGCACAACCGAAGGTTAGCAACCAACAAGATCGAAGGATTGATCTTGAGGCTTGATTTGCTAGCTGTCTGTCATTGTATTTTCCTCAATGGGCCAATGTCCCAGGACAGGAGCCCAAGGTTTTTATCTTAATAAAAATCAATCTGTAGTTGGTTTTTCTCCAGTTGGGATTTTCCAGGGTAAATCAATATGTCGAATGTGTATGATTTCATGAGTATTTCCGCTACGCTGTTTTGTTGAGATCTAGCGTATTTTTCAATAATAATTACATAAATTATTAGAACTGTTAAATCGGGTCTAGATCAGTAAAAACCAACATTGTATCAGAGCTATAAACTCTGAGTTGCAGAAGATTGATTTAAGCCACGGGTGTAATATGTTGTAAGTGCAGATTTCTTCTTCATCAAGGAGAGAGTACTGTTGGAAGTAGTTGAAAAGTTGGACATAGATGACCACCAGTCTCTTGTTTGAGAATCGGTTGGATGGGTCATCTTACTACAGTACTTGGAGGGAAAGGATAGCATTAGTACTAGAGGAGAACAAGATATAGGAGTTTGTGGATAAAACTCTCACGCCTCCTACTGAAGGTTCTCTTTTGGTTTCCCATCAGAAGAAGGATGTCAAAGCCGGAAGGATCGTTCTGAATGGGGCTAAGGATCATGTGGTTACTCACCTATCCAGAAAGAAGACAGCCAGGGAGATGTGGGAGGCTCTGACAAAGTTGTATTAGAGTGACAACCACAACAGGAAAATGTTGTTGAGAGAAAAACTCAGGACCACCATGATGTCCGACTGATACAATGAATTCTTATTTCACCAAGATATCACAGGTTCGTGATGAGTTAGCTGCAGTTGGGGAGACAATGCCAGATTCAGAACTAGTAAGGACAGTTTTGAATGGATGTTTTGAGCAATGGACTACCTTCCTTAAGGGAGTTTTGTTGCAGGAACATCTTCCTAACTGGGAGAGGCTATGGGATGACTTTATCCAGGAAGAGACTCTGAAGGAGGCTTTGCATAGCAAGCAGCTAAATGGTGATGTATGTTCTAGAGTTGAAGACGAACTTGCTCTCAGTCTCAGCTTTGGAGGACAAGGGATATGGGGTTGTGTTCCAGGATGGACAGGTACTCATACGATCAGAGAGAGCTACCCAGGATGCAGTAGTGATGCTTGGTGTCAGACAAGCTAAGTTGTACAAGTTGTTGGGTCAACCTGTGTGTGGGTCCAATGGGATCTTAGATCATGGATTGATGTCAATGATAGAGGTCAAGGAGCAAAGACCTTGAAGGGTGAGTAGACTTCCAATGTGTGTAAACAACCTTCAAAGGGGAACATGGAGTTAGCCCCTTCCAGTTCAGTCAAGAGATCTATTTGGTACGAGATGACATTGATGGATGCTCAGGAGCAAGAGACGGCTTCTAGGAGCACATTGACTGAGAGCAAATCTTTGACGAAGGTTGTAAACTTCATGGCACTAATGTGTAACTTATGTAGCGTCATCGATTCCGTGACTTCCAATAAATAGGAAGCAACTAACCAACAGGGTTGGAGGAATGCCAGTGTGCAGGATGATGTGAGCAATGGTGTGCCAGGGTCAAAGGGAGAACCAGTTACAGGTGGCTCTCGCGCCAAGAGGAAGTGTTGATTTTTGTAGCATCGGACAGGCACTTCTGCATAGGCCAAGTGTCTGGCATGCACTAGTTGTCCAGAAGACCTCTTAGACTTAGGAGTTTTACTTTAATTAAGTGAACTATTAAAGTGAAAGTACTTTTGTAAAGTGAGAGGGACCATGTTATTTGATAGTCCATGGTATTGGCCCAAGGTATTTCCATATTGTAATGATATAAAAGGCAACCTATGTGACCGGAGGAGACACAATAGTCAATCACACAGAGTGAGAAAAGGAGATCTCATTGATTAGTTGACGAAGGATTGTCAGCTAAGTGTGTGGGAGCGGAGACAGAGGTCAGAGGAACGGAGCAAGGGGCAGCCACGGGTTAGCAACCAACATGATCGAAGGACTGATTTTGAGGCGTGATTTGCTAGTTGTCTGTCATTGTATTTTCCTCAGTGGGCCATTATCCCAGGTCAGGAGTCCAAGGTGTTTATCTTAATAAAAATCAATCTATTGTTGGTTTTTCCCCAATTGGGGTTTTCCAAGGTAAATCAATGTGTCAAATGTGTATGATTTCCTAAGTATTTATGTTGCATTGTTTTGTTGAGATCTAGTGCATTTTTCAATAATAATTGCATAAATTATTAGAACTGTTAAATCGGGTCTGGATCAGTAAAAACCAACAAATAGCACCTTTCTACTCAAAGATTTTACCCAACCACTGGAACTGAAACATTAAGAAACACCAATAAAAGCTTGAATTTCTTGAAAACGAAAAGCATAGTAGTATTGACAGGAGTGTGGACACTGCATATCAGAATTTCAAGTCAATTCAAAAAGTGACAGATACAGAGTGTAGATCTGAGAAGTACTTAATCTGCAAATCAAAACTAGTGAGCTAGATTTTGTACCAACAATAATATACCTTATCATCGACATGGAAATAATAATTACAATGACAACCTTTTGCTAATGCACCCTTCATCTCTTTTTGTAGATTAAAAGTGGGATCTATGCATGCAAAAATGACCAACAATGGAAAAATGTAATTCCCCAAGTAATGCACCCAACATGTGCCAAGAATAGGTAGACACGTGCCAATGGATGTCAAGCACACTCCTCCATGTGGTGGTCACACACCAACACATTCGAAGCACACTCCTCCATGTGGTGGTCACACACCAACACATTCGAGGCACACTCCTCTATGTCGCCAACACATGCCAAACACTCAACTCATTATTTAAATGCAAACAACTCACTGATGACTAATCAGTATTCAAATCTAGTGTAAAAATAGAAAATCCCTAAAAATTGGAAATAGCAGAAACTTATGGTTAATGCAGAACAAGGTCAGAGAAATAGAAAAATTAACATGCCTGCTCACAGTAAACTAGATAATTTCTTGAAAAAGCACCAAGGATAAGATTTGAAATGAACACGGTTACCCCTTGACATGTATGGGTGACTTGATGATCATTGCCTATGTGATCTTCCATCACCTCCGATAGTTCCATCGATGAGATCTATGGCTTACTCATGGGTGTTTTCCAGAGACACTTCCATCCTGCTCAGATAACAATGATATGTGCCAAATATTGATGGGGACATTCAATTGACTCTAGGGTTATGACAAATGCTATTTAGTTGACTCATGGTAAATGCTTTCCTATGTGTAGACATGGGCATAAGGGTTGATGGTGTTACTCTATAATGGCTCATGAATTTTAGATGGTTGTTTCATAGCTAAGATCATAAGAGTGATGAAGGGATTTGAGACCAGTGTCTTATCCAATGGGTAAATGGGGTCAACCAAGGGATTGGAGACCACAATCTTATCCAATGGGCAAAATGGAGTCAACCAAGGGTAGCATGAATCCTTCTTTAGAAAGATTAGAAAGGGTTAGATTTATAATGAAAAACCTAGTTGCTCTCTAATGGTTGGGCCTATTTCAGAAATCAAACAAATGGAAATTTCTAGAGCAAAACAATTCAAATGGATTTTAGGACGAAAGCTATCATAGAAGGAATCGGAAAACACATAACCTAGAGCAAAAAATGTGCACCTAAACTACACATCCATAACATAGTAAATGGGGCACCACCACCATAATTTAACCCACCTCCAACTCATGGCTCCATATACATGACAAAAGGGGTGGCCCCACGATTCAAGAACATAATAAAAGACAACTCATAATAAATAAAGGCCATGCCTAAACATATGTGCATACGTGTGAACGACCAACCCCAAGGAGATAAGTTAGCCTTCATGCAACAGCCTCACCCAAACTTTAGCATGTTTTCACCAAGTCGTATAATATGCCATGGGAAATGACCAATCAACATATAAAGAGGAGCTCCAAGTGAAATAATTACAAATTAACCTTTCAACTCAAGGCTCAAACAATGACAAAGTGGTTCGCCCTTTTACATCATTTCTAAAATCCGTGAGCCCACAGGTACCCCACGATTTAGTCAACTTGCAATATGAATGGCAAAATCAAGTCCCATGTGTGAATATGCCATATGAGCAAAAGTCCAACAAATATATGGTTTGTAAAAACGAGGTGGCCCCATAAAAATAATGTTTCTTTCCTCCACATATGTGCCCACTATATGTTGAAGATTGTAGCCCAGACAAGAACTTCTACACAGGTTTATTGTCAAACATGTCGAAAGTAGTTTGAGTCAAAATCTATTTTGCAATTCACTTTAGTAATAACGTGAAAGTCTTATATTTAGTTGTTGAGCCTAATAAAGTGTATTTTTATACATTAGTAATTTAAACTAATCTCAACCATACATGTCACTGTGAGATTAGGGTTTCGATAGATTAGGGTTCAAACTCACTTATAAAGGAAAGTCGAGGTACATTGCTCTTGCAAGTAATGACCCAGCCCCTAGTTCTGTCAAGAGACCTCAATGGTTCACTCAAACATTGACAGATGCTCAAGAACATGTTGGGCTCCTAGAAGCACATTCAAGGAGCACAGACCTCCAAAGAAGTTTCCAAACTACACGACACTGATGAGCAACATCATAGATTCTGAGCCTTCCAATTTCTAGGAGGCAGCCAACCAACAGGATTGGAGGGATGCCATGGTGCAGTACACCTCCATCATAGAGAATGATGCATGAGACATTGTGCCTAGACTGGAGGAGATATCAATAGCGACTTCTAGGTGGCTTTACAAGATCGAACATGCGACAAATGGCAGCATAAAGAAGTACAAAGCGAGGTTTGTGGCGAGAGGGTTCTCCCAAAAAGAGAGACTGGATTACAATGATACCTTTGCTCCAGTCACCAAGTACACTTCCATTAGAGCAGTAATGTCTTTAGTTTTGATTATGGGAAGGAGGATACATCAGATGGATGTAAAGATAGCTTTCCTCAATGGGATAATTGAGGAAGAAGTTAACATAGAGTAGCCTCAGGGCTTTTGATATCAATGACAAAGAGTCCCATGTGTGCAGGTTGAAAAAGGCCTTGTATGGACTCAAGCAAGCACCAAGAGGGTGGCATTCCAAGATCGGTGGATACCTACTGAGTATGGGCTTCACCAAAAGTGAAGCAGATCCCAAATAATATTCCATATTTGTTGAGGTTGATATGCTTATTTTGGTGTTGGATGTAGATGACCTATATTTTATAGGTATGAAGAAGCTCATTGCAGAGCACAAGGAAAGATATTGTAGTTGAATTCGAGATGAAGGACATTGGTATGATGCATTACTTCTTGGGGTTGGAGGTTTGGCAGAGACCAAGGGAGATTTTTCTTGGGCAAGGTAAGTATGCAGTCGAGATCTTGAAGTGATTTTAGACAGAGGACTGCAAACTTATGGCCACCCCTGTGATCACTATTTTGAAGAAAGTAACAACTACAAATTCAGATTTGGTGGATCCCACACTGTAAAGGAAACTGATAGGTTCCTTAATGTATCTGGTCAACACTAGGCCAAATATATGTTTTGAAATGAACACCTTGAGTCATGGTGGAACCGAGACAAGAGCATTGGGAAACAACAAAACATGTGCTCAAATACTTGAGGGGCACAATGGAGTTTGGACTGAGGTATCTTGGAGATGGTGAGGTGAAGTTATAGGGATATACAAACTCAAATTGAGCAAACATTGCATCAAATAGAAAAAGCACCTCAGGGTGTTGTTTTAGCTTGGGATTAGATGATATCCTGGTTCAGCATGAAGCAGACTTTCGCGGCACTCAACTCAACAAAGGCAAAGTATATGGCAACCAATATTGCTAGTTATGAAGCCATCTGGATTCACAATTTGCTTACAAGATTATTTGATTAGGAGTTGCATCCCACGATGATTTACTCTGATAATTAGAGTTGTATCAAACTCTCTAAGAATCCATTCTTCCATGACAGGTCCAAGCATATTGAGATCAGATATCAATTCATTCAAGATAAGACTTATAAGGGAGTGATAGAACTCTAGTATGTACCCACAAATCAATAGGTTGTTGATGTTCTACCTGTTACCGTACAAACTAGCAAGCTAGCCTTGCTAGTGAATGCCAATCACATAAGAGACTTGGACCATTGTCACCTTTGTCCAATCCCTTAACTTCTTCAGGATCCAATGTTGTCCCAAGGGGGAGAGCCCTTTCGTATACCTGTCGATCACAATTACACAACTACCTCCAACCACATAAGAGACTTGGACCATTGTCACCTTTGTCCAATCCCTTAACTTCTTCGGGATCCAATGTTATCCCAAGGGGGAGAGCCCTTTCGTATACCTGTCGATCACAATTACACAACTACCTCCAACCACCTTATAGCAAAGATCAATGCCTTCAATAGAGTCAAGTAGAGAATGTGCTAAAAAGGTAATTCCAATTAGGTGTTTGTGAAGTGTGAGCACTAATCTAATCAACCTTTAATCATTTTATGTCAACACATATTGGTAAATGGGGTCATCATTTATTATCCAAACAATATTGCAGCTGTTGCTACCAAGGAAAATAACAATTTCGTCATTCTAATCAGTGCATGCATAACATAGTGGCAATTGGATTTTCTTTATTCAACCTTGTATCACACTTGTACCGAAACGAGTAGCAATCCACTGTGCATATCAATGTTTCACAGTAAGCAATATAATCAGCACTTTAAGGACATCCCATTTAGTGAAATAGTGTAAGCAACAGTTAGTTAATTTTGTGTATATATGGTCATTCTGTACTAGCATTCAACCAAGAGATAGATAAAAATCAGCACTTTATCACATGCTCTTAAGACAACCACTGTATATAGCAAATCGTAGCACAGGATCAATTAAATTGTAACTGTCATTTGCTGCCAAAATTAGTTAAGAATCCCACCATATACACAGGGACCAAAAAGGATGTTAAAAGAACTAAGGTAACTCCGCCTTAATGAGGAAATGACGTATGATATTTAGGCTGTCACAGTTATGGCAGGGGCAGCAATTATGAGACCAGCCCTCAAGGATTTGCAAACCACCCAATCAAAATTGCTAGGGCACAGGAAGGCCTTTTTGAAGGAGGCCAAGGCTGGCAAGGGCACTTGCAAGGTGCAAGGGTTATGCCCTAGCTGCTACAGCAGCTGCTACAGGGTTCATCCCTGCTCAAATGATGACGCCCTTAGGCCTAGACTGACGAAAAAGAGGGCCACAGCCCTTGGGGCTAAAAAAATTACAAAAAAATTGAATTTTTTTATCTGATTTTTTTGGATTTTCTGCAATTTCGAATTAGGGTGTTGAGGATGGAAAAAACAGGCCTAAAAAGGAAATGCCCTAGGGTTTGTAGGGCCGCCAAAAAATTGCAAAAAAAATATATTTTTTGAAATTTTGAGTGTTTTTAGGGTTTTCTGAGGCTGCCACAAATTTCACCCAAGGGTTTCTATGGCTAAAAAAGCAAGCCTAAATTGTAGGGAGGCATAGAATTTGGAAATTTTGTATTATTTTTGGCTTTTGGGGAATTTTATGATATTTTTAGGGTTTTTATAGGGTTTTCTGATTTTTAGGGTTTTGTGAATAAAAATGCAGCTAATTAACATGAAAATGCAGCTCAACTATAATACATTAAATGCTGAAATTTTGAGTAATAAAAAGTTGACAAGAGAAGGGAATTATGATGTCATCTCAATCCCTAGGGTTTTGAGAGATGATGGCTAGTGTCCCTCTTGGAATGTCCTTCTAGTATTTGCAAGGCATCATCTATCAACCTCTAGGGTTCGGTAGGTGAGCCTAACCAAGGAAAATGAAGAATTCCAAGGCCTTAAAAGCAAAAGGAAACCCTGATACAAGGTGTTTCCCACACAAAGTTGATAGAATATTGATAAAAGAAGCCCTAATTCAGAAAAAACCCAGCAATACACCACCATTCAATACACATAGAAGCATTGACTTACCAATATTCACCAAGACATAAGCTTTAGGTCATTCTTGAGAATGTGTTTCAGCAAACAATTCTAGCACCAACCATAGCATGTGCAAAAAGAAACCTTAGATTCACCACGATTCACCATTCAAGCAAGAGAAGACATCCAAGAGAAGTGCACATCACCAAGAGAGCTCATAAAGTAAGAGAAAAAGAAGAATAATCATTTGATCCCAAGTCTTGTGCTTTACAAATGACAAACGAATGGATATTTATATCCATTTTAGAACAAGATTTTAATTTTTTATCAAGCCTACATGTCAATTTCAAATTAAAACAATATAATATTAAAATATTCCAAAATAAGACAAAATTAAGGCATGTCACCCACACATTGGGGACTAAGCCCTAAAACCAACATAAAATAATAAAAATACTAAAATAAGCAAGCCAAGGCCTCATCGTGACTGCAGACGTGAGCCTAAGAAGGACGTTATGCCCCTACTAACCCCAGAATGATGAATAAAGTCCCTCAACGTCCCCCTTGCCTTAGCTTGAGGCTTGATCAATTGTGAAGACATCAAGGGGTTGATTTGGTCAGAGGGGGTAAAATCCGCTGCAGAGAAGGTCCAAGTGGGGTGTGAGAGGGGTGGTGGACTTAGGGATAACCTCCCTATATGAAGCATAGTCCCCCTCAAGAGATATAATGGTGGTCATGTGACCCAATAGCCCACACCTGGAAGCCCCGGACACCAACCCCAGAGCTAAAAGCCCCATAAAGGGCAATCAGCAATGCCACTAAGCCATAGTACTAAGAGTAGACCAACGGGCCCAATCATGGCCAACCATAGGCAGAGAGCCCCACTCTTGGCCTTTTAGCCTAAGTTACTGGAAACGTCCTATTAGCCTTGGTGAAACGCCGTTCCCCGTTTCGGATCCTGAAACGGAGGGGATACAGCCCTGAAACGTCATTGAAACGTATCATAGTGGTACATATACGTTTCAAGGGTTTTGGATACGTTTCAGGGGAATTCTAAAACGTATCAGAGAGAGAGGGCCACGTTTCTAACGGTTTTTTATTCCTGAAGTCGAATTTTTAATTGTTTCCCTGGTCTACATTGAAACCCTGAAGGACCCACTACCTCTCCCTGGAAGCTATAAAGGATATTAAATGGTAATATTAAATTCTTAAAGTAAAAGGATAGAAAATGAAACATTACCATTAATTGTTTCAGGATGTTTGAGAGTGGTTCCAACCTCATCGGACTACATATGCAAAAAGTAGAATTTTTAATCCCATTCAGAATTCAACAGACTTAACAGTTTTCAGGATTTTAGGATTGCAACGTTGCCACTAGATTCAATCAAGCACATCAACCCCTCTATGTACCTTGATGTTGGTGGTGTTGATTGTTGAACTCCTCTGTCTTAAATGGACTTCGACCCACTTCCATAGCTCGAGAATATGAACAAAGTGCCTTCAAGCCCAGGGGAATCAAACCAGGTTCAGGATCCCTATTTTCGGTCTACTTTTGTTGAGGACATAGATGATGACTCTCACTCTGAGCATGAGGATTCAGATGATATTAGTTAAAAGTTTTCATAGTATCATGTTACATGTATGATTAATGATATTTGATAGTAGTCTTAGGTGATGATGATGTTGTACAATGATAATATTATAATGGTTATGATGACAATGATAATATTTATGATGATGGCGATATATATATATATATATATATATATATATATATATATGCCATTTCCCCGCCGTATCGTATCTGGATTTTTTGAAAATTTGTCGTATCCGTGTCCCCCCCCCCCCGTATCCGTATCCGCTTCAGTGCAACTTAGCTTTTAGCCCTCCTCTACCAACGACCTGCTAGAACGCTGAAAACTGCAGAGGCGTAACACTACCCAAGCCCTTAGCAAAAGGGAAGTTTGAAGCATTCAAAGGAAAATTTGGATTGGTGCATAATTCCTTCCTCACCAAGGGGGAGTGCTAAAGATTGTAGCTTAGACAAGAACTTTCGCACAGCTTTAGTGTCAAACGTGCCAGAAGTAGTTTGAGTCAAATCTATTTGTAATCCACTTTAGTAATAAAGTGAAAGTCTTGTATTTAGTTGTTGTGTCTAATAAAATGTATTTTTATACATTAGTGATTTATACTAGTCTCAACCATACATCTCACTGTGAGATTAGCTTTTGATAGATTAGGGTTTCAACTCGAGTATACAGGCAAAGTTACAACAGAGGGTTAAGAACTTAAGACACCCATTTATTTCACTCAAAGACAAGTTTTGTCAGGAGGTGATTTTATTCATCTATGGAGCAAAATTAGAGCGTCGAAGAGGAGCCAGAGTCAACAATCAGGCAAAACGAAACATGCAGGTCCATACAGGACAGGTCCGTACAGTCGTATGGATATGTATGGATAAGTCCATACAGTCATACGGAGAGATCTGTATAGTCGTATAGAACAAGTTTGTACAGTCATGCGGGCAGGCCATACAGCAGGTAGCAACCAACAAGTAGTTTTCTCGGTTTTGGCAGGAGGATTTTTCCTTGGTAAGTGTGCAGATCTATTTCATTTTGGGTAATACCGTACAGCCATTAGTTTGAGAGTTGTGGAGGTTTTCTAGTAAGCTTTGAATTGTTAATGAAAAGCTGATTTGAAGGAGTAAATTATCTGTGTATTGTGTTTTTGTTTCTGCTGTTTATTTTCCAGCTATATATGTGATTACTGCTATGTGAAGAATTTGATTTCTGCAGTTAAATAACAGCTTTGTTTAGTTGAGAACATAAGGACAGTAGTCACCTAGGTTAGGAAAATCTACACTTTATGCACATGCCACTAATCCATGAGCTTATGTCACCCTAACATACTTGCCATCTCAACTTATCATGAAAAAGAGGGGCACTTATAATAATATGCATGAACTTATGTGCCACAGAAGGAGCCTCCTTGGAGTGGGCAATGTAAGCATATATAAAAATCAAAGGGGTTGGCTTTGTTTGTAGACCAAGGATCCAACATTACTAAACCATGGAAAACCATCCTCTAGCAATAAAATACATCCATGAACATGTGGGCCAGCAAAAGACAACTCATCAAGAAAGGGAGATGACCTCATCATCCAGGCAATAGAATTATGCCAAGTGTTCTACATCATACAGAAGCTATGTCCAAAATGATCCCAAAGTGACGCCAATCTATCCCACAAGAACTAGGGAGCTCTCACACAAGGGAATCTCATCATCATCACATCATAGAATCCAAGGCATCAAAGACAAAAGGTAACACAAGCCTCCTCAACACACATAAGCATCATGCACATGTACCCCCAGACAATCCAAAGCTGCATCAACCAGCAAACCTACTCTTGTGATGAAAATCACAAGTGTTAAAATCTGCACACAAAATAGGGGATAATAGGGCCTACATTCCACCACAACAGAAGACAGTGGTGAGCAGGGATATGAAATTTGACGAGGAAGGGTGACCCTTAAAGTCATAGGAGCCTCCATTCTTAACCAACATCAATATCAAATATTGAAATTGATTTTCTTGATTTTCTCCACAAATCAATATTTTATTCCTTGACGATGGGCCACAATGGCTTCATCCAAGACATTGATAAATGAAAATAGAAGCAGTTTAAAAAGAAAACTATGTAATGTCCAAACCTTTTTATCAATATAACATGTTTGAACCTTATTTATCAATATCACAGGTGACTTTACAGCATTATCTCATGTATCACTTTATTTTCTAACACTTGGGAAATATAACATATGAACATTAGACTATACTAACTCTATCAGATATAAGAAAATCAAATAATATGTCACTAAACAGTTTTTTCAATTGAAATAACCAGGTCTTGGCACAATGATGCTTCAAAGTTCATGTAGCAAATAAAAATAGAACTGATCGATTCCTAAATCCCAATATTGCATATAAATGCAGACATGCATATGCCGAAATTGAGATTGAAATGAAATATGATGAAGCATCCTTTCATCTTTTTAAATATTTTATACTAAGGATCTGAATGCATATTGACCACAGAGTGTAATCTATAACTCTATTAGAAGAAGAAAGTACATATCAAACTCTGCACAAACTGTTTATGCTCTATATAAAACTCAAAAACAGCACCAGAAATTGTCGACTGACATGCTCTGATAAAAGCAGATAGTCATAATTCCACTTAAAGAAACAATGAAACGACCTGGACATGCAGATGCTAACATTGGCAGGCTCAACTTTGATTGATCATTTTCACCCGAAAACTGTCCCTTGTAACACTTGACAAATTCTTCACAGGCTTCTATGAGCGATAAGTCTCTGCTACAGCTTGTATCAAAGACTGCCTTGACACCGAGGGACTTCAAAAACCCAGTAAGCTTCTTAAACACCTGAACAAGAAACCATTATTGAAAACAATATTTTTGGTTCATGCTGCTTGTAGGGCAAAATAATTAAAATATAGCTATAGGAACAGCAGTAGTAGAGTCATGATGCAATCAAGAATCTGTCACAGTACTACTAACTGTGCACATCAAATTAAGAATAGAAACTACCAATAAAATCTGTAATAAACATAGTAATGTAATCCAAAGCACTTCTCAAGCAAAAAAATTCTCTTGAAGTTGAATTTGTAATTGGGCATTTAGTTGCCATGAAATAAGCTTACACCAGTAAGCAGAAGTTGTCTTTGGCTAGAACTTTCAGGACATATTCATTATGTTTCTCTTTAGACTCAAAGCTATTGGTTTAACTTCCGAGATACCTCGCAGATAATAACTGAAAAGAAGAGCTAGTTTGGTGCCCTAATCAGTTTTTCACAGTCAATACATGTGATTCTGCAACAATTCAATAGGGTTAACGTGTTTACTAGGACGTAAAAACTATTAGATGTTTTGCTTCAACTCCAAAATGCTTAAAAGACTTCAAAATATTGTGAGGTTTTAGACAACTACATTCAGTCACAGACTCATAGTAAATCTCTGTACTTCACATAATTCATGAACATGCATTAAGTCACTGACAAGTCAAAAGAAATAATAAAACTGGTCCAGAAAAGGTCACTGGTGCCTTAATCAGTCAAAATTGCCACCTTCATTAGTATGAATCCCTGGAGAGAATAATAGATTTCATTGAACAGTCATACATTGTCATGATCACCATTCAAGACATTCCAAAATCACAGGAACAGAACCTGATGAGAAACCCATGCTTCCAAACAAATTGATGCACATAGCTCTTTCTTCTCTAGTCGCTTAAACTACCCATATTGCCCATACCTAGCAATGCAGAGAAAAGAAAAAATGTTAACACATTTACATGTCCAGCATTAATGATTGGGGTATATGCAATGTACCCCACAAAGGCCTCCCTGGTAGTGGAGTGACGATGATGATGATGGTTAACATCAACTGAGACCAAATCTGGTCTACCGGACCAAAGATTATTTTGTTTGCTGTAAAATTTTATTTCTATGCTCAAAAAGCTTGGAAAGAAGCGTTCGTAGGTCGCCATAGTTTTCGCAAATTAGAAGGTTAGGGAGGTTTGCATTGTAGCAAAGATTATGAAACTGCGATCTAATGTGAGTGTACGCAAGACAATCTAAGAGAAAATTATTTTCATCCTCAACGCTTGTAGCCTCACAAAGATGGCAAATCATTTCCACCCTTGGTGTTCTAGGAATTGTCCAGTGCCTTGTTTCACTATGAAACTCATGAGAGTTCGTTCTTATCTTGGCCATATTAATTTTCTTCTTCAAACTAATTAAAACAGAGAGATAATTTTGGTCTTCCAGGGTAGGGATGATGACCTCCTTATAATATCTTAATTTCCTTTTAACCTCTAATTCTTTCTTGCCCCACAATTTCTCCTTAAACTTAGATGTGATAATAATTTTAATGTTATTGAAACACCCCTAGTAATGTTTGTGTCCCAGGACCATCAGTATGGCAGGTAATGTCCCCTCCTCTCCTAGACTTAGGGAGCAGTTCTTTGACATCCTCAGTCCATTATTAGTTTGATGGCATAGTATCACGAACGTCCTGGGGGAATTTCCCAGTTTTGGGAATTGCCAGGATGATTTTCCACCACATTTAGGGATGTCCCAGTGTAGTGTATGGTTTTTGCACTCCATACCATGGTACGGTCACTTAGCCTCAACCTTGATCTGTTTTGCCTTTGGTTGAGTGTTTGACTCTAGTAGACTCTTTGGTCAACCCATTTGGGTCAATTCCTTGCTAATTGGACGAATCTTGGGCCTCATGCACAAATTAGACCTCAACTTAGGTGGGGAGCCTCCCCTGGGTCCTCAAGTGTCTCTAATCTATTACAGCATGCTAATTGAGGTGTGTACTTAGTCAAACTTTCCTTTACCTTGAGTGGTCTTGAAGCGTGCCTGAAACCACTACTTTTGCTAATTATGTCACCCCTGTGGCCCGCAGTTCACATTTACTTGAGAAATAGATATTTGATTTCCCCCGAGTTACCTATGGTATGGCTCTGTCCCTCATGATACATAGGGTCAAAACCAACAAGTTGACCATTATAGAGAAAATAAAATTCCTAGTGCAAGTGCAATAGTTGGCTGCAATACTTAAGCATTCGCAAATATATTCATAACTCTCCCTTGCTCATTGTAAAGGGTCTCCAATCTCTCCTTTTTCAATACCCAAACAATGTCAAATTTCTAGGTCTCTTACATCCTAGCGATCTCCTTCCACCTTCAACGCTATTGGGCTTGCTTGGATATAGTGTCTTCATCAACCCTCCACATATCTGAGGATGCTATACTTGGCACTACCTCTTCAACGGCTTGGATCTTCCTTTGTTGGACCAATTAGCTGCATCACGTGGCATTTTTTAGTTCATCACTAGTCACACCTTGTTCAACCTTCATCCCCACCTCAAAGGAAGCTTTAACACAAGCTTGTGAGTGAGAATGGAACGTTCTTCACTGAATTATGGGATCAAACTATTAAGAGCCTCTATGACATGAGCACCAAATGAGCCACTAATAAGAGCGTTGTCCTCTACAACATGAGTAGATCAGCCACTGACAAGAGTATCCTGAAGAAGTAAAGAGAGATCTGCAAAAGGAAAATTGGATGAGTCATCAATAGGGTCCTCAGCAAACATAGAAATCTGCCAAGATACTATAGAAAGCGTACTTGGGAGAGAACTCATAGAAGAAGAGAGACGACCAACTAACATCATACTCTGAAGGAGAAGGTCCATTATAACAAGACAGGAATCATCTAGAAGATGACCTGCGTGGTGATGTGAGGAAGCATAATCCATGGAAGCAAGTTGAGGTCCATCTAAAAAATCTGCTGAAGGAAGTAACTAGAGAGATCTAAGAAGACCATGGGTGGGAACATCATCAAAAATACCTCTTACATCCTAGCGATCTCCTTCCACCTTCAGCGCTATTGAGCTTGCTTGGATATATTGTCTTCATCAACCCTCCACATATTTGAGGATGCTGCACTTGGCAGTTGGCACTTCCTCTTCAATGGCTTGGATCTTCCTTTGTTGGACCAATTAGCTGCATCATGTGGCATTTTTTAGTTCATCACTAGTCACACTTTGTTCAACCTTCATCCCCACCTCAAAGGAAGCTTTAACACAAGCTTGTGAGTGAGAATGTAACGTTCTTCATGGAATTATGGGATCAAACTATTAGGAGCCTCTATGACATGAGCACCCAAATGAGCCACTAACAAGAGCGTTGTCCTCTACAAAATGAGTAGATCAACCACTGACAAGAGTATCCTGAAGAAGAGAGATCTGCAAAAGGAAAATGGGATCTGTCATCAATAGGGTCCTCAGCAAACATAGAAGTCTGCCAAGATACTATAGAAAGCGTACTTGAGAGAGTACTCATAGAAGAAGAGAGACGATCAACTAACATCATACTCTGAAGGAGAAGGTCCATTATAACATGACAGGAATCATCTAGAAGATGACCTGCATGGTGATGTGAGGAAGCATAATCCATGGAAGCAAGTTGAGATCCATCTAAAAAATCTGCTGAAGGAAGTAACTAGAGAGATCTAAGCAGACCATGGGTGGTAACGTCATCAAAAATACCCTCTATAATCAACCACCCTATGAGTGGTGGGATCATAAAGGCAGTAGCCATGAAAATTTTCATTGTAGCCAACCAAAGTGTAGCAAGACTCTAGAGATGCTAGTGTGTTTCAATTTTTGTTAGGAGCATGGGCCCATGCACTAGATCCAAATGTTTTGAAATGCAAAATATAAGGTTTGTTGCCATACCATTCTAACAAGGAGTCATACCAATGACAACATGAGTAGGTGTTCTATTAACGATATAAGTTGCACAAACAACCACCTCTCCCCATAATGATAGCTTCATTTTCTTGGAGTGAAGCATGCAGCAAACCATCTCAATGATAGCCCTGTTCTTTCATCCCCCTACTCCATTTTGTTGTGTGTAAGGAACAAGTCTCTACCACGGGATGCCTTGAGATATGAGAATTGTTTTCCAAAGCACTGCTAATCACCTCCACCATCAGTCCTAAGACACTTAATCTTCTTGTTACTTTCATTTTCCATGAGATTTGAATTCCTACAACTTTCCAAATCCCTCATCCTTAGATTTAATGGTGTGTACAAAAAGAAAGCAGGAAAAATCATCAATGATGGTCAAGAAGTACGTAGCTCCCCCAATAGAAGATGTAGCCTTTTCCCACAAATATCACTATGAATTAGTGCAAGAGGTTTAAAATATCACCTCACTTTGTCCTTAGGAAAGGACTCCTAATGATGCTTCCCCATTGCACACATGTATCCATAGGCCCATAGATATCACTAAGAATTAGTGCAAGAAGTTGAGAAGCTTGCCTCCCTTTGTCCATAGGAAAGGACTCCTAATGATGCTTTCCCATTACACACCTTGGTTCAATCTTCAGAAGATCATCCGCCATGTGTAGTTGATTCATATGTTGCAAAGATCCACCACTGATGCGACCCAAACTATAGTTGAAGCGCTATAACACAAAAGTATTTTGCAATAAAGATTGAAGATATATAAAATTATATTTGATAAATGAATGAATAATGATTACAATGTTCTCGTGACAGTATTGTTCTCACATACATTGTAGCCGGGCTACCATGATGCAAACCAGATTTTTCTGGTCCATTGAGCCAGTCCTGTGGTTGAGATCAGTGAAGCACGACTCGGCTAGAACTCGCGAGTACTCGCAAGTCTCCCCGAGTCGACTCCCGTGTCGGTTAACCACTAGAGACTCGGCCCTAGAGTCGGCCATACTCTCAAACTCGACAGAACTCGCATACTCGGTTGGACTCAAGTCAAAATCGTGTCAAACTAGGGCAGACTCATCGTGAAACTAATCATAGGTTCGCCGAATTCCAAAAGAAAACATAAAATTCGTTGAAATTCGGCCCCAAATTCGTTGAGGTTCGATGTAGAAACTTGCCCTGGTGCGATTTATTGTGCTTCACGGACTGCAATTCCGGAATCCTTGGCGCGATTTACCACTGCGAATAGTGATCGGGCATGGGAAACGGTGGGGTAATCGACGAGATAAATAAATACTATGGTGGGGTAATCGTACGGGTGACCTCGAGAAGCACCCGAAAGTGAAACTACTCTGCACAAGCAAGGAGGGACGAAGGTAAGCCAACCGGACCGACCCCTCCTTTGTTCGACGAGAAGAAGTAGTCGGCTGCCCGGTCGTTTACTATCATTTTTTTTTTATTTTTTTAATGTTTTTTAAATTTTTATGTAATTTTGTTATTTCATTTTTTTTTTGTAATGTTTTTTTAATTTTTTATTAAGTATGTAATTTTGTTATTTCAATTTGTTTTTTGTAATGTTTTTTAAAAAATTTATTAAATATTAAAATTTATAATGTTTTTTATTAAATATTAAAATTTATAAAGTTTTCTAAATGTTTTATTAAATATTAAAAAATTTAAAATTTATTTTGTAATGTTTTTTAATTTTTTTATTAAATATTAAAAAAAAAATTAAACAACATTTAAATTTCAAATAAATTAAATATTTAAAAAAAAACGAAATGTAATGGTTTTGTAATCTTTTTATTTCTTTTTTTTAATTTTGTATTTTTTAATGTTTTCTAATATTTTTATTAAATATTAAAAAAATTATAATGTTTTTGTATTGTTTTTAATATTTTATTGTGTACAAGGAGAAGTTAATAAAAAGTAGTTTTATAGCTTATATGGATTGGAAATGCTTTTAACTTCTTTGTTGTGCAAAAAATGTACACTATTTTAATTTTTTTTCCTATTTGCCGAGTTTTTCCCGAGTCTACGAGTCATATGCCAGCCGAGTCTTTCCGGAGTCTGAGTCGTGCAACATTGGTTGAGATGCACCCACTTTTCAGCGGTGATGTATATTTCTAAGCCAACAACAGCAATTTCCCCCTTGTCTTGACCAATCCTACATGACCCCATTGAGATGATTCTAGTGTAGTCATGGTTCATACAGAGCAGAGCAATTAGTCGGTGATGTCCTTTGCCCATGGTCAATTGCAAATGTTCCAGAGACAAGTATACGGTGGAGCAGAGATATATATTTATTGCATTTGGATGTTTTCCTTGCTCTATAGTTTATTTTAGTTACTGCAACTATGCATGTTTTATTGACAATGGCATTCTGAGCTTCATGGTTTGAAACCTGTGTCATGATTGGTTAGAGAGGTTGATTTTTTAGCAGCATCGAGAGCCATTCTTCGGGACAATGGAGGCACCTAGTCAGTTACCAAGGTTGATCAACATTCAGTCTAGGACTGAAACTCAGCCTGGGGCTGAGAACCATTCTCCGAGAGAATGGACGACCTAGTCAGGGACCAAGGTGTTGATCAACATAATTCAGTCTGGGACTGAAGCTCAGCATGGGGCTGAGAGCCATTCTTTAAGAATGGAGGCACTTGGTCAGTTACCAAGATGTTGACTTCGGTCAACCTTTAGCTTGGGGCTGAAGGACCTGGTCTGGGACCAGGACATTGATTCAAACAACGTGAAGTACTAGATTGGATCTAGGCAAGTGATGTACTCCTTCCTTTGGTCAGTGGGCTATGGGACCTTCTCAAGGGACTGGCCACCCCTTGTTGATGTACCTAGCACATGACCTTGGTGAGCAAGGAGAACAAGAATAATCTTCTTTATTTATGATGATGTACTTTGAGTTGGCACATGTGGACCATAGAGACCAAGAGAAAGGTCCTAGATGACTTGCTTAAGATCTTGGGTCATAGAGCCCATTGTTGAAGGACCATGAACCCCCTTGAAGGACCAAGAAACCCATTAAAGGTCCAAGTACGCCAATGAAGGACCAAGAGCCCACTTGTAAAGGACCAAACGTCCAAGATAACAGTCAAATTTTTTGTTAAAGGATTAAAAGTAAAAAATAAAATAATAAAACCCTAACTAGATGGATTTTACTACTTGTTTATTCCTCAATATATGGAAGAGACTCTCAAAGGTGAAATATAAATAGAGAGTGCTCTCATTTGTTCAACACACATTCAAAACATCTTCATCTCTTATAAAAAGACAATTTCTTGGGGATTATAAGTTGTTCTCTTCTCTCTCTCTCACACGTGTGGACTGGATCAGTTCTTCAAGACAGCCGCAGGATATTGATCAATTTTTTAGGGCAGTTGAACCTATTACAATCTCTTACAACCACCCGAATTCTGCTCCTATCAAGCCGCAAGTCTGAGCAGTGAATTGGGAGCAAGTCGAGCCATGCCTAGGGTTTATCCCGTGCATCTGTGCCCTGTCTAGGGCCTGTCCTATGCAGTTGTACCATGTTTAGGGCCTATCCCAGGCAAGCCGAGACCTGTTAGGGCTTGGGAAAGGCAGCCGGAAGCCTTGTAAATGTTGATACTCAGCCACCGAACCAGCTAGGTACTAAATCAATCAACAGTAACTTCAAAATAGTCAACGGCCTGGTCAACAACAACTTCAACAGTCAACGACAGCCACAGGTTTCTCTTCCTTGGTCAACAATTAACTTAGTTCAACAATGGGCATGGTTAGGGTTTAATGACAGTGGTCATTTTGCACAGTTTTCATCTACATGAAGTTTCTCTTGGTATGTGTGCCCTAGAGGCAAGATTGATGTAATGTCTGCTCTATATATCTGCTCATGTAACTCTCAGTTATCTCATATATAAAGAAGATTATTCTCGTTGGGGTTTTTATACCTTGAAAGGTTTTCCCCAGGGTAAAAAGTTGTGTTCTTGTGGATGCTTGTTCCTTTACTTAACAGTTGATGATCTACTGTTCTTCTACCGCTCCTAAATCTCAGATTTGAAATTTTAAGTCTGCCAAAAGTTAAAAGAAGATTGAAACTGCTATCAAACTCAAATCTATGTTAAATTTTAACATGGTTTCGGAGCAGACGATGTGAAGAGCACAGTTTTGGAGCAGGTTACTGTTGCCTACGTGATCTTGCTACAGATCTGAGGAGGATAAAAATTTTGCAAACTTGTTTCAACAGTCTACTCAAACGGCTTCAGTCTCTTTCAGGTCAGAGGACAGACTTCAAGGGTCATCTAACTTCAACTCCTAGAAGGCAAGGATTTTGGCTACATTGGAGGAAAATGATCTAGATGACCTAGTCATCAATGTTGTAGATGAACCTACCTCAACTACAGGGAGGCAGCATTCAAGAAGAAGCAAGCCAAGGCAAGAAGAATCATCTATGATTCAGTCAAAGAAAACTTGATGCCTGTCATGACTTCGTTGAAGACTGCCAAAGAGTGTTTTGATACCTTGGCCAAACTATATGAAAAGAAAGCTCCCAGCGAGAAAGAGTTTTGAAGAACAAGCTTCATAATTTAAAGATGGAAAAGGATGAAAGTGTGGCTTCATTCTTCGAAGAGTTGTCAAGTAAAGGATCAACTCCTAGCTATTGGTGTTAGTGTAGATGATGATGATCTTGTTCAAACTGCAGTTGATGGTCTTCTTGGCTCTTGGGAAACTTTTCTATATGTTGTAAATGGTCGTGAAGTCCAGCCAGATTTTGAAAGATTATGGCACGACTATTTGCAAGAAGAAGGAAGAATGCAAAGCAGAAATGGTGGCTCTAAGGAAGGAATCTTGCTCTTGCCGCCAAAACAAAGAAAGGCAAGAAATTCTTTGCAATCTAACTAGGATTCTAAGGGTTTTGAATTTAGATAGATGGTCTTGAATGCAAGAAAAGTCACTTGGATTTAAAGCAACCAACTCATTCTCAAGTTAGTGAGCTTGAATCTCATTGTGTTTACCAAACACAGTTTCCAATTTCTTCCAAGCCTTATCCAATTCATCAATACCTTGAAGGTGGAATTGTAACTCATTAGAAATTGACATCCCTATTAATCCACATGCTTCATCACATTTGTTGGCCCATTTTATTTTCTTATCATCATCAGTGGGTTCAATTTCCTTTCCCAAGGTAATTCAGTAAAGACCCATACTTCGAAGGACATCCGCCATGCAGGCTTTCCATGAGAAGTAGTTGGTACAACTACTGGTAAGCAGAATATCACATGGAGAGACCATATTATAATACACATGTAATATGGCTTAAAAAGCAGAAATTGATGGTCTAGATGCAAAGATCACGAAAAATTAGGTAGTTTCAAGGAAAACGACACTAAAAACGGACTCTGAATGCTAAAGTTATGCCGTTTTGAAGAAAGACCAAAAAAAAAAGCCAAGGAGCCGCGTGGCAGGCAAATGTTGATCCACGTGATGACTGGAACAAAAAAAACAATAAAGAATCCCCCTTTACTCACTTTGCCTATAAGCTCACGTTTACAAATAAATTGCTTTAAAATAACTAACGCACTTTTATAAAACAAGTGGGAAGCACTTTTACAATGTAGTCTTTGTTTTAAAAATCGATCAACTCGAACTCGGCCTAGTTGACCGAGTTAACACTCCACCGAGCCGACTCGACCTTCAAACCGGATCGGGTGACCATTTCGGTACCAAACCGGCTAAGTTGGTGTCCAACTAGATCGATTCGGTACAGAACCGGTCAACTCATCCAAATCCTGACCTGAACCGACCGAGTTGACTATAAAAAAAAAAAAAAACTGCTATGTTCAGTTACTAAGTAGTATTTGGTAATACTAAATGGTAAATTAAATTCTTAAAGTAAAAGTGGCATTCTCTTTATCTTTCATTTTCTATCATTTTACTTAAATTTTTAACATTACCATTAATTATTTTGGGGTGTTTGAGTGGTTCCAATATCATTGAACTTCATATGCAAAAAGTAGAACTTTAGATCCCATCCAAAATTCAACAAACTTAATAGTTTTCAGGGTTTCAAGATTGCAAGGTTTCCACCAAATTCTATCATGTACGAGGGTATGGGATTGGCATCAACCTCTTTGTATACCTTGATGTTGGTGTTGATTGTTGAGCTCCTCTGCCATGACCTTGATAAAAATGTACACTTCACTCAAGCAAAATCACTTATTAAGCATGGGAAGCTTTTTCTACCTTATTTTAACGATTGGATTAAGAAGTTTCATAAAAATTGTTAGGTGTTGAGTCATTGACTAATGTCCTTGGAGGATCAACTTTGAGATTCAAGGTAGAGGCAAGGGCTAGAGCGTAGAGGAGGGAGG
This sequence comes from Larix kaempferi, assembly GCA_027924585.1. Lineage (NCBI taxonomy): Eukaryota > Viridiplantae > Streptophyta > Pinopsida > Pinales > Pinaceae > Larix > Larix kaempferi. Next base: position 8,137,658 of record BSBM01000598.1, on the reverse strand, counting down.
CATATGGTGTTATTGATGAATAGAATTCCAATATAGGCAATGATTCACCGACAAGTATGATTTATGATTTATGTTTCACATTCATTTTTTAAATGTCCTTGCTCATCGAAAACTCGTTCATGTTTCCTCGTTTCATGCACCTTAGAATCTAACCGTAACCCTAAAACTATAAGATGAAACCTAACCTCGTGCTTCTAGGCGTTCAGCTGGTACTACTTCTACTACTGCAGTTGTAGATGACCTTGAGGAGTCCAAACTTGAGATGGATGATGATACCACTGCCTATACCTTTGCTAGTCCTAATTCTATTTCTACTTCTAGTTCTAGAAGTGGTGATGAGTTTAATGATTGATCATGTCGATATCACATGTATGATGTATGGACCATTGATGTATGATGTAGTGGCATCATAGCATGTTGTTTTTTGGACTCTACAGGCCATTTAGGCCTCATTGATTATGTATTTTGTTTTAGATATGTACTACATTGTTGCACAATAAACTTCATGCCATTTTGATATATTCACCCTTATATGGTATATACATGAGCAGACTTTGGATATTTTGTCTCTAATGCTTTGGAATAATGGATTAGAATCTTTTAAAAGTTGTTTTAATTTAAAATTTTAATATTTTATGTATTTTTGAGTAAACGTAGTCATTAAATTCAAATCAACCGATTCATCACTGATTCTGAGTCTGAGTTCGAGTTTTAAAACATTGAATATAGTTACTTTATAAGTTATAACTAAAAGTTACATGGTCATTTACAAAAAGTAACGAAAAGGACTTGAACCCAAGACCTCTTACTTTTAAAGTAACTTTCAACCAAGTGAGTTAAGCAAAAGAATTAATAATATTACGGAGTATGGGGTGGTGGTGGTGTTTATGTTGTTGGAAGAGCGTGCCTACCAAAGTCACTTGACACAAGGACATGGGACACGAAGGACACGAAAATAAGAGTGTCTGACACGGACACGGTGACCCCCGAAATCGGGACATGGAGGACATGTTTTATATAGATATATATATCTTTTTTAAATATATTAAAATTTAAAAATATCGACATATAGATCCAATTTTTTTTAGAAACTAGAACATTTACAAATATTCAATAGAAATTAGAATCAATACACATTAATGATTACACATTCACAAATCACAATGAGACACATAGATGCATTGAAATTTGATAGGCATTGGGCAATAGCTCAAGATGTCGGAACCATATTTCTCATTATGTCATCAAAATCAAAATGTAATACAAAGATGTTGGAATGCCACTGGGCACTAGCAAATACCAAATAGACTAATAGTAAATACAAAAAGGGGTAGATCAAGAAGGAAGAATCTCATCTGTCAATAGTCCTCCTCCATGCCTAAATCAACAAACTCATCACTGCCCTCTTACTCCTCCTCCTCCACCTCCTCCTCCTCTATGCCCATCCGACAATCTGCATTTGTTGGTGTGGAGGATGACCCCTTCAAAGGATCATTAAGATCCATGTTGGCTAATGCCAACTCAGTACTGTTATCCAAGCCCATATCATCAAGTAAGACATCCCACATATTTGTCTTTCCCTTCACCCACTCCTCCCTCTTCCTGTAAATAAGATGAAGGTTGGAGTGCACATACACCATCGTCTCTACCCTGGACTGCTCAAGCATGCTCTTCTTCAAGCTTTACAAGTTTGCATATGTGCTCCAATTCCTCTCACAATAAGAGGATGATGTAACTTGAGAGATGACGCTCAAGGCTAACTTCTGTAGAATAGGGTATGTTGCCCCATGAGTTGCCCACCAAACATAGGGTTTCTTAACCCCCCTGTCCCTAAGCATATCATAGCCTCCAAATCTCCCAATGGCAGTGGAAAACTCTACAAAGCCCTCGTCCACCTCATCAAGTAAGTCTCTATTCTGAAATAGCCATCTAAATCTTATCTTCCTCCCATGTGAAATCTCTCCATCCATGTGAGGAGGGACTCTGTGTCAGGGCCCAAGCCCACCATTGAGCCATTCCTGACTGTGGCCAAGCAATGCAAAGGTGTGAAATTCTTATCCCACCTGGAGATAAGAATATCATGAATGGTGGACCATAAGTTCTCTGTCGATGTCCCATACTCAAGACACTCATTCTCCATAACAATGGACCTCATGGACTCAATCATGGAATCCCAACCCTCATAAACATCTGCTAGGATGGGCTGGTCCGTATCTACAAACCGCAACAAAGAAATGACTGGCTCCATGATCTTAATGGTAAGATCTACCCTCCCCCACCAACCATCATATAACACCATGTCCTTCGCCTTTTTTGAAGCACTCTGATCCGTCTTTCTCCAAAAAGACCAAAACACTGAAATCACCATGGACCTAAGAGCGGTTTTGACCTCCCTCAACCTCTTGAGCATGATGAATGAGGAAGCAAACTGGGTATCTGCAATCTTCAGCAATGAAAGTTGTGTGTACTCTTTGTAGATGGTGAGGGCATTTGTGTGGTTTTGTACAAAGTTGCAGATATGGCGTGCATCCTCAATAAGGTTGCCAATCCATGTCACATCTAAAGCAATGGATTTCAGTAATAAATTCAAGGAATGGACAATGCAAGGTGTCCAAAAAACCTATAAGAGCAATAAAAGCAAGTATAAATGACTCTAGAACACTAACAACTCAAATCTATAAAATGACCTTTCCCCTAGATGAATCTTGTGATAAATTCAAACAATGAAAATACCTATGCATATTTAACTTCCACAATCATGCCAACAACCTTGAAAACAGGTGCATTATCTGTGATGATTTGTACACAAGAATCAACACCTACTTCTTCAATGATTTCGATGAATAACTCACCCATATACTGTGCATCCTTGTATTTCCCAAGAGTTTCCACCGCTTTCAAGAACACCAATCCATTTTGGGAATATACCATGAAATCGATGAGTGGATGGCGTGCTGGATCCATCCATCCATCAAAAACAATACTCACACCGGATGAGGGCCATGTTGATCTAATCGGCTCAAGAATTTTACCAGCCTCCTTCTTTGCTTTAACCAACAATGTGGTTCTAAGCTTCTCTGAACCAGGAGGCACATAACCGATTGGAGCTCGTTCAATGAGACTTCGACACATCTCAATAAACAATGATTACCGTGCAACATTGAATGAGATGAAGTTGAGGTAGAAAAAGAATGCAATGGTAAGGTCCACCTCTTCTCGTGCCTTTTGTTGGAAAGTCCTATCCATTGGACCAATTAGAGATGGCCTCTTTCTTGTTTGATGAGTATCCCCACTCCCGTATCTACTAGGTGGAACTGGAGGCCTAGTGCTAGAGGATTTCCGCAAAAATGGAAGAGGATCCTCATCTTTCTTCTTGCTTCCTGCTACCACCTTCCCTAAGCCAACATGATCCTCTCTTTCCATATCCCTCCTTTGGGTAACACTCACTGCTTTACATGAAGAAATCCCACAAGAAGGAAGGACCAACAAATGGCCCTTAACCCGGTAATATGTGCTCTTGAACTCATTCTTGCAAAAATTGCAACTCTAAGACACATTGCCTCCCCCACCAAGCTTTGCCCCAGGCCCATCTTTCTTTGTCACATACTTCCAAAAAGGGTAATTTTTCTCTTGGACTTGTTGTCTTGCTAAAACAGGGTTAAATGGAGCGTGAGCTCCATTAGCAGCAGATGGAGCACTTCAGGAGTAGAAGAGCTTGTGCTTGGAGGAATAGGAGGGGAGACACTAGATGGGGCATTTCTCCCTTTCCTTTTCCCTTTAGCTCATGCCTTAGCTGATTGAGACATTCTTCTTCTTGTTTGATGGTTAAGCTTGTAATCCTCTCAACAAATTCCACCCGCCATACACTTGGAAACCCTTGGAAAGCCTTCTAATCTTCTTCACCTCCACAAAAAAACTCAGTTGAGAGCCTTCTCCACACTTGCAAATGATAAAAAGAATGACAAATTTTGATTTTTAAAAGGGCTCGGGCATCTTTTCCGCCCTTGTGTGTCCTGGAATCGGGACACGATATGCAAAGTCGGGGACACGATGGCAAATCATGTCCAACACGATTTTTTATTTAGGACACGATCAAAAATCGTGTCAGACACGATTTGCCATTGTGTCCGTGTCCGACACAACCCCACAGGACACGAAGGGGGTTTTGAGAGTGTTGGGTTTCATAGGTGCCTACCAAAAAAACCTTGATTTTGGACCTGCAAGACGCATTACACAACCACACAAAAACAAAAAACAAAAAACAAAATTGAAATGTCTCAAATTTGGAGTTATCCCTTGGTTAGCATACCCAAAAAATTAATGTTTTCTCACTATTTTAAATTTTTGGCTTACCGAGTTTGCACAAAACGCACGACAAAGAGCATATGCAATAAAGAAAACCCCAAAGGGTAAAAATACCAAGAATACAACAAAGTACCATGCTAAAATCTAAAAGAATATGAGAAAAAAAATTGAAAATGCGTACTTGTAAACAGTATACATCTGGATTTGGTAAAATGCAAATGGAAACCTTTTTCATTGAAACGAAAAGCATTTCCAATTGAAAGCAACGCTCGAAACACAATGGAACGCCTCTCTTAGCCCAGAAATATCGAAAACCAAAAAGCCTTTCATGCATACGACAACACCGATTCAAGAATTCGATCACCAACAAAAGCAAAACTTCATAAGAGCTATGGTACCATGTTTGACAAACACAAGATATTTCAAACACCTTCAAAAACCACTCACACAAACAGATCACAGATCAACACACCGATATTTTTACGTGATTAAAACCCTCGAAGAGGGAAATAATCCACAACCCCAGCCAAATAGCTACTTGAGGCAATATATTATGCAAAAGAAATAAAATGTTACAATGAGTTTCTCACAATTGATCATCAAACAAATGACCCTCCATGCTCTTTATATAGAGATCATGGATCAATCGAGTGGTAAGCCACGGATCACTGGTCGTTAAGAACGAGGTGACGATGAACTATTGGATCACTCTATGTCTAGAACATATCATGGCAGTCGGATTACAATTGTACAAATGCATACTAATGCATACTAAAGAAACACACTTTACCTAAAGATACATTATACCAAGTTGATCTTAACTAACTCCTAAGTGTCTTAATATCCTAACATTTTCAGCTGAGAAATATGTAGATCTAGTTTCATCAAGACTAGTTACAATGGTGAATCACAATAAAAAGGGCAATAAAATAATGTGGTGGAAGGAGAAAGGAACAAGTAATCAGACCAAGTGCCTTGAGTGATGGGTAATGGAGTCAATTTGCCCCTCCATGAACGCAATCTAAAAATAGGTCCCAAAAATATGCAGAAACCCCAAGGCATTCCAGGATTTTCTCCAAGCCAAAGTTTGCCTGACTAAACCCCTTTTGCTCCAACTTGTTGTTAATCAAAAGCAATGATAGGAAATCACTAAACAATCCAAGGTCATCAACATCTAGCCACCATGGAGTTAGATTAATCATATAATGGTAACAAAACAAAACCCAAAAATAAAGACATGAGCAATCTATTTCCACAACCTTATTTTCTTACTAAATCCTTAAAAGTTTTCAATAGTGTAAGATTCATATCATATATGAAAGCAAAATGCATAGATAATACCTCAAGTGTTGTTGGAATCCATGATCACATTACCAAAGGAGAGCAAGAATCGAGATCACTATAGTAGCATACACCACAAGACACAAGAAAAATTTCAGAAATCACAATTTTATTCTCATTCCCAGACTTAGACCCTTTCACAACGAAATCGCCCTCCTCTTTAATAGAACAAGAGGGAGCTTGAATCCCTAATTCTAAAGATATCAATGGTTGAGATCTCACTAGGATGAGATTTACAAATCAATTGTTGAGCTTTTAACATTTACAAAGATGAATACATGAAATGCCAAGTCGACCTCCTCTAGAGGGGTTCAAGAGACAAGTAGCTAGGATGGGCCATGTCAAGATGCCAAAGTGGATTGAGATACCAAGGTGAACCATGTAGAGATGCCTCTCAATCGAATAGCTGAAGTGGAATGAGATAGTCAAATGCAGTGAAATTCTACCAATGAATTCGCCCTCCATGGATGAATGTGCCTTCATGGTCAATTTGCCCTCCATAGTGGGCCAAGGGATAAGCCAAGTCATCACTAGAAACCAAAGGAAGAAGTCCACATAATCTTTAGAGTGACTCTCATGCCAAATAATCCAAAATATTTTTCCCTTTATGGCTTAATTATTAACCCAGCCATACTTGGGCATTTTTAAATCAAACCTTAGTAAAAGGTTTAATTAAGTCCCATTAACCCAAAATTTATGAATCCTTGTGTACCAGGAAGGGAATTTACCTATAATGAGCCTTTGTAGCTTCTGAAGACCATATATGCCAAAATCAATGCTCAAATTACCCTAGAAATGCTCCAAATAATTAATTCAAGACTTAGGCATTTTTAAATTAAACCTTAGGAAAGGTTCAATTAATTGCTTATTAGTCTAAAAGTGCATATAACCAATGGAGGAAGGATCCAATTTGCTTCCAAATTCCATGTGAATACGGAATAATGTAAACATATATGTATGATCTGTTGTTCGGTCTGGTTGACTAGGTCAAACTGCCATGTTGACAAAGTCAAACTATTGAAAAAGTCAAACTTGACAAATGAAACTCTGGACCTCTGAATATCTCTAAAAGGATGATTTTGACATCTCCAATGCTTTGAATTAATAAAGTACTGAACTCAAAAAGTCATCATATAGCCTAGCTCATAGATTATGATGATATACTACACAAGTCTTGTAAGGATTAGTGAGTTTAATGTTTTATGAAAACATCAAAACCATATCAACATCAAAACACTTACAAGGATTAATTCTTCTTTGGATGGAAGTGGATGGATCATTTAAAGGTTGTTCAAGTGAATTGGCCTAAGTTAATTGAATGACTCAAGATGAAGGAAACAAGGATCCTCTATTGTCTTCACCATTAGTGCGGACAATAGGGACGTGCCTTAACAGGGATTGTGTTATGAGGTATTTCCTCCTTTGATCTTAGCAATAAGACTCCCCTTTCATTCTTTTCTTTTTCTTTTATCTACTCCCTTTTCTTCTTGGATGGGGAGATATTAGCTTTAATTTTTACTGAAGGCATTTGCAAGTAAGCCTTGAAAGCTTTTCTTTTTCTCTTCTTTTGATTGTTGGATTTTGCAATTTTCTTGGTCCTGTATTCACATTTATAGTAGTTGGGGCTACCATATCTTCAGATCGGATTCCAGTATTTTTCTCAGTTAGTCCTTTACATTGAGATGCTTGAGATCAACAGTTGATGAGCTTTCATTCCAGGATCACTCATATTTTCATGCAGCCCTAGAGCAGATAGTACATCTTTATGCCATGACTAAGCCTCATGACCGATGTAGCCATTTTTGCCATACAGAGCAGTACGATAGTGCCCAAATATGTACAACAGCAGTGTTCCAGTGACAATGTATGTTGTAGATGGTATGTGCAGGTATATGACCCAGTAGGTATCAATGTTTTAAAAACCGGAACCGGGAATCAAACCGATCAGGGGTCAACTCGGACCAGAACCGGTAATGAACCAGGGCGGTTTGATTTCAATGAACCGGACTATTAAAAAATACAAAAAAAATTACAATTATATTTAATATTCCAAGCTATATTTCAAACCATTAGACACATAATATGTATATTTGAAACCATTAGACACATATTAGGGACTTTGAATTCAGTACACAAATATTTTTGCAAATTTATCAGCGAACTTTTTAAAATTTCCATTGCCTCTTTCAGGTAAAGACTTCACATTTAGATTCTAGAAGACTGTTTTTTGATATTTTGTCAGGGAGTTTGTTATTGTCAAGGAACTACTTTAAGAAATTCTTTTATGATAAAAAAAAAAAAAAGCTAAAATTTAGAACAAATAGAAGTCTAACTTTTTAATTTTATTAAATATCATACCTGCTAGATATGCTACTTTTTACATTGTATACTCAGGTCACAGTATGATTGCCAATCAACCTTTGTTATTCTTTATGATCACTAAAACCGTAATTTTATGTGTGTTGTACACTTGTTCATGTTTTTGCCTTTTGCCCTTAGATATAGGCTTCTCTCTTTTGTTTTTGTATGATAAATTTATGCGATAATTTTTACATGCTTCTCTCTTTTGTTTTGGCCCAGGGATGTGTTTTTTTAGCTGGTCTGCCGGGTTACTACGGAACCGGCCAGTTAGGGCCAGATTGGTAATGAACCGGTCGGTTCAGGACCGGTTCATTACCAAACCGAACCCCGGTCCGAGTTGACTGTCGGTTCAGTGTTCCATTTCACTTGGCCGGTCAAACCAGCCGGTTCCAGTTCAAACCAAACCAATTTTAAAAACACTAGCAGGTATATAGATGTGCTTTGGTTATGATTGCATTGCTCTTTTGCTCATTTTGGTAGAGCTTGACTTGGTATTTAGTGATCATGATTTGGCAGTATATATATATTTGTTATATGGACATGGTTTTTTCAATGAATATCTAAATGGTCTAATTTACTCAGAATATGAAGTTCTTGTTTATACTCATTGGTTTCACCCTCCTTAGGAGAATGGACGTGATCATTCCCACCATTCATGGCTTGCTAGTTTTGGCACCACCTTTCACTTCACCATCCATTCGTTCTCTTCCATCTTTGGTTTTACCTTGACTTACATTTTAGCCTGTGATATGGAGGACCTCCCCACTTTTGCCTTTTTGTTGGATAGCATCCTTGTTAGTTTTGGCACCACCTTTCACTTTCACCATCCATCCATTCTCTTCCATCCTTGGTTTTACCTTGACTTACACTTTATCCTGTGATATGGAGGACCTCCCCACTTTTTCCTTTTGGTTGGATAGCATCCTTGTTAGTTTGTGTCTCGGCTTTGAGTTGGCAATAGAACTTACCAAAGCCTTGATCCTTCTGGGTAGGAGAACCCGTTGGTGTTGGTTCCTGAGCTTAGGTGAGTTGGATTTGATACCTTGATCTCTCCAGTCGGTTGCCCCGATGTTTGGTCTTGATTGTGGATAGTCCCCCTAGTTGCATGAGTTGTGTTGGCTAAACCTGAAGCAAATAGTATTACCATCATTACATGCATGTGAAAACTTTATCTTATCTTTTGTGCAAGCCCATGGAAATAAACTAAAAGCTGTGCTTCTTAGCACAATGAAAGAGGGTTATGAAATTGAAAGAAATGTAAATACCCTGGATAAATAGTTGCAATTAGTTGTGCTTATAAGCACACAAGAAATCCAAAGGGTCATAAGGCCTAAGAAAGTAGTGGTTAAATGTATGCTAAATCCAAAGACTGTTGGCCATGATATTTATGTAATGATTAAATTCCTCACGGAGCCTACAGGTTGGGATGTGAGATGGAGTAAGGGATAGCTAATTCTAAGTGTCCCCTAGAACCTCAAGTTACGGTTAGTTGTGCACCTAGTTACGACGGTTCTAGTAAAGATCCTCATGGAGTTGTTTTAGCTTGAATGTGAGCTGTAGACATTTGCCAAGGTTGAATAAGCACCTCCCAATACAACTTATTCCATTAGTGAAACACTGACATTCCTTGTGTGTTTATTATCCAACATAAGCTTAAGTGTGTATTCCCTTTTCCCTTATCCAAAGTATCACAGTGTTGAGTCAGTATAGTCACCCCTTTATCCTTGCCTTGCATTTTTCACTCTCACTCAACTCTAGCAAAATTATCATGGCCATGAAGTGAGTATATTCTTGAGGTTCTGTTTTGAGTAATTGATTATTTTAACTTATATTTGATATTATTATTGCTTAACCGCCAATGATATGCTACTTTATACTTTAAGTATTGCTATTAGAATGATTAAAAAGAGCATGCTTTAACCATTTGCACTTGCAGCATCAGGCAATTTAAGCCTAGGTCATATTTTGATCAGTCTTGACCTGGTCAAACCCAGTTTGACCAAGTCAACCAAAGGATCTGAGTTGAGTTGGACCAATGATGTTTGATGTTGATGATTTATGGTCCTTATATGCCCATTAGATGGTTCCATGCAGCAGACACTGGTTTCAGATGATGGTTTGATGGTTTTTATGGTTATTATTATTATTTACAAACCATTTTTTTTATTTGTCCGGGCATGGTTATGACTACAGATGATTATACAGATAGCCACAAGGTGTATGGGTACTCATCTCTAGTACATTTGGACCCTCCGAGTCCATTGGGATACTCAGTTTTTAGTTACAAGCACTTTCGGACGAGATTGTACTTAGATTATCACTTTATTGCAAATTTGCCATTTAAAATGGCCTGCCAGCACAGTTTGATTTGTTATTTGGTTCACCTAGGGCGCTACAGAGGGGGCATGGGGTCCAGCCACTTGTTATTACCATATTACCATACTCCCAGACATTTTGGTGCAGTCAATTTTGGACCTAGGGTACCAGCCAGTGAGCTATAGGCATTTTATTCTTTCACAGGTGATTTTTCTGAGGATAAAAATGGTAAAAAATGGTTACTGAGGAATTCAATTTGGGCTATTGAGGCAAGGAAATGGCATGAGGTTGGTTCAGACGATTGGTGTGATGCATCCCACACCTTCCAGAGCAGGGTATAGCATTCAGTGGGGCCCACACACACTCTGGGCTTTTATATTGTATTTTTATTGTGTCATTGAGGGGGCACGATTTGGCCATGTGGTCACAGTATCGTATCATGATGAGTTATTATATGTTATTGTGCCATGGGAACATGCTAGAGAATAATGAGTACACCTCCTAGCCCCACCATGAACTTATGTCATGTTGTCTAATCACTTTCATGTGGTGCATCCCCTAATTGTGTGATGGGAACATGCTATAGAATAATGAGTACACCTCCTAGCCCCACCATGAACTTATGTCATGTTGTCTAATCACTTTCATGTGGTGCGTCCCCCCTAGGGCAACTTAGCTAGTGCGCCCCCTCTATTTTTGAGTTGATCTGTGTGATTTATATTTGGGCTCATCTTAGCCATTAATTATCACTTATGTATCTTTTGATCTCAACCACTCGTTAAAGAGGAGGTTAGGGTTTTGGTCTCTCTCATTCCTATTTAAAGGAGAGAACCCCCTCATTGTAAAGGGACTTTTGGCTCTTGGCTACTGGAATAGAAATATATTTTGCAAAACTCTTGTGATCTGGTTTTGGGTGTTGGCTGTGTCAATTGAAACTGCTTTTCCATTGCATTGAAGATATTGGTGAATATCTTCCACATCTTTCGATCCACGTTTTTATCTGCAGGTGAAGAAGGCGATTTGGAGGAGGGACGCATTGGTTGAGGAGACTCACCCTGTTTCTCTCTCTTCATTTGGTTCGGTTTAGGGAGTGAATCTGTCTTTGTACTTCTTATTCTCTATGATCATTTTCGTCATTTGCATTTACCTTCATTGTTGCTTGCTAATTGAGTTCATCTCCTTGGTTTTGCAGAAAGAGAGGGGCGCATCAGTGGAACTGGACAAATTCGTAGAGGCAAGATAAAGCACCAAATTTTCACTTGATCTTTGCGAGAGTAGTCATTGACATACTATCATCAGTTTCCAACAATGCATTTCAATAAAACCAATACAGGTATGTGGACAGATATGACATTTTTTTCACATTGTCGAGATTTCTATTGTTTATCTTTTCGCTTAAAATGTGAAGGCTTAGTTTATGTGGTTGACAATTTCAAAATTTTAAAGATTATTGGGGGTACTAACAGATTATTATAAAGATGAACAATATGCTTGTATCTCCAAAGAAATGTTTAAGCAGGTACAAGGACAGGTTGCATTTGCATATGAAGATTTGTGAGGTCCACCTTTACAGATGGTCTCCCAAGTTCAAAATCGGGTAATCAATTTCAGAGAAAAAAAAATTCCATTGCAAATGTATGATAGAGATGGCCCATACATAAGTCCGATAAAAGCATGGATAAATGAAGCTTGTCGAAGCAATCCGTCTCCAGGGCAACAATATCAAAGCTTCCAGGCTCCCGTAGTCACCCAACTTTCATCTCTTATCCTGACGGAGACCTTGGTACGTACTTGCTTTGTGATCGATGTGATCTTATCATGGATTATTTCTAAAAACAAAGGTAAGGGATCTTGCTTACTTAAATGGTTACATTAGCGGTATGATTTCACTTTAACCCTTTATGATTATCATGTTTAGATTAGGGAGGATTTGTTTCATTTGAATTAGGCATATACTGTTACCTTTGCATTGCATTTGTCGTTCTTTCATTTGTCTACATTTAGTCTGCTTGTTATTCAGTTTATTTGTCATATTTATATACTGAGCAAGGCAAGACGAAAGTGTCTGCCTCATGGTACTTTGATGCCCTTGGTTATTTGATGTGTGTGTAGGTCTACAGGTACCCAGATGATTCATGGATTCTCAAATACTCTCGGGAGGAGCACTCATCTCACAGTTGGAGCCAGTGTTACATGGAGGAATTTTTTATTTTTTTATGATCTTAAGGCTTCCTAAAATTTCGCCCTAGGGTTTTTAGGGCTTAAGTAAGACAGGGCAAAATTGTAGGAGAGGGTCGAAATTTTAGGGAGACCTAAAATTTAAAAAAAAAAAAAAAAATTATTTTTAGGATTTTTGTCATAAAATTGCAGACCTAATTCTAAACCTAATTCTACCATGAAAATGCAAGTGAAATTAGGTAAAGATAGATCAACTTAGGGTTTTAATGGATGTTACCCCAAACCCTAACCTTAAAGGAATGTGCCCAGCTTTCCTCTTGGAGTTAATTCTCCTTGCTACTAGGTTAGGTCTTCTTGAAACAACCTGGAGGGTTGGTTGCAAGAACCTAAACTAGGGCAAAGTTGGAGCTGCAAGGCCAAACTTTGAAAAAACCTCCTCATGAGAGTGTTTTTACTATACAATGAGGATAGAACAACAAGCAAAATCCCTATTCAAAGAGAATGTATCTCTAGGGCTACCATTCAATCATTCAAGATGCAAAATTTACCTACCATCCATCAAGCAAACCTTAAAAATATAAAAGACTTACTTGAGCATGAGTTATTCCAACCATTCTAGCATCCACAAAGCATTAGCAAGACAAAGAAAGCATCCAACTTCATCCAAGAGCAAAAAGAATCATCGCTCCAAGAGGTGCGCATCACTTCATAAGACCCTTCTAGGGTAAAAGAGTAGCATAATGAATTTTATCCCATAAGTTGTTTGTAAAAATGAAGTGAGGAGATTGTATTTATATGATCTCACACTCACTTTTTACAAAATAACCAATCCTACATGCTTTAAAATGTCAATTTAAAATTATAACATGTCAACTTAAAATTATAACATAAAATAATATAAAAGAGTCAAATATGTGGATAACTTGGGGCATTTTCCCAGAGTTTACCCAAAAATGACTAAAATGGCTAAAAACAAGCAAATCACTCCAAACTGAAGGCTGGAGTGGGCAGAGGGGGGACGTTATGCCCCATCTAACCCCAACAGTAGTGAAAATCCGTCAATGCCACCCCAATATCAAGCAATGTGGCCTGGTACAAATGATGACATCATCATGACAAGGAACCCAAGGAAAGAGGGCGTTGTGATGCAGAGGAACCAAGAGGGTGTGAATAGTGACCTGGAAGAGAGGCATAAGCCTCGGTGTTGAGAGAAAAGTCACCAGAATTATAAAACAAGTAGGGGGTCATGTGACCCAATGACCCACCCCTAGGAGCCCCATACACCAACCTCAAGGCTTCAAGCCCTTTCATGAAGCAGTCAACAGTGCCAGTAAGCCATAGTACTCCCAGGAGAAGAACCAAAAGGTCTGGCCATAACCTCCACTCAAAAAATGTTATAAAATACCCCTCCTGGTTAGAAAAAAAAATGACCCTCTCCCCCTGGGGGCACATTTGAAAGTGCACTAGTACTGGTACTATGTAACAATGGGCACAAAAATCGAGTAGCTTATTGTTCGTACAACAATGTATAGCCACGTCCGTACAGTCGCACGTGTGAGGTTATTGAAGGGTCGTATAGCTGCATTTACTCCAGTTGCTGGAATGTATAGTTTGTATGTTGTTTGGTGTTGATTGGGCACGTTTTTCAAGGCATTAAATTATCATTGGAGGTTGTATAGGCCATACAAAAATTAGGCACGATTTTCTAGGCATTGGTACAAATTTCTTGCTGTTGTAATTAATGTTGTAATATTCCTGAGTTTTTTTCCATGAGCATAATAAAATTTCTCTCAGTTGTTTGGACTTTGGTTTTCCCTTCAGGGTTTTTCTAGGGACATTGCCCAAAAATCTCTGTGTCAAATGTATGAATGAATACTTGTCTACTGTTCATTTATTTCCGTTGCAAGTTCTTAGTCATTTGTGTTTCTGCTCATGAAATATAGTAGAATGTGTTGAGTTTAAATGCATTACTGTTGAAGTTTTATTGGAGATAGAAATCAGAGTTTGTCTAAGTGTTTTCCCTACTAGAGCGAATCTAGTTTGTAGGTGATATTTCAACTTGGTATTAGAGTTGGGACTCTAAGAAAGGACATTTGACACAAGGGGGTTGTGGGCAATGGTTCATCTCGCCATATGACAAGAATGAGGTCAATTTTCCTTAGTGTTTCAGAGATAGACTCAAACTGCCATGAGGGTTGTGGGGCTAGCACCACGCATGCAATAAAGGGGGTTGTATGTGTGAGATTCCAGCTAGAGTTAGGAGGATCTCTGGAGGTGGTTGAGGTGTTGTTTGTTCTGGAGTTGAAGGTAAATTTGCTCTCTATTTCAACTATGGAAGATGAAGGATATAGTGTAATGTTCGATATAGCGCAGTGTTCCAAAGGGGACAGGTACTTATATATCCAGAGGGAGCTACCCTAGAAACAGCACAAGTGCTTGGTTTCAGACAGGGGAGATCATATAGGTTGTTGGGACAGCCTATGATTGGGTCCAAGGGGATCTTGGAAACAAGGTTCTTGCCAGTATCTGGGACAATTGGTTGTGTGGGTTCTTCCAGTACTGTCAGGAGACTGAGCTGGTACGAGATGACTCAATTAAATGCTCAAGAGGTTGAGGAGACTCCTCGAAGCATGCTTTGCAGGAACCAATCTTCAGCACAGATTCCAGTACAGGTGGCAGGGAAGCCTTTTGGTTCAGAAGGAGCAGCTACAGTAGCAGATGGAGTGATGGAGTTGGAGACAGATCCTAGTGGAGGTTCCAAAAGTACCTCCCTCGCTAAAAGGGAGTGTTAGATTTTATAGCTCGAGAGGTCTTCTACATAGGCTTGGTGTCCACTGTCTAGGCATGTAGAAAGGACCTAAGTGATTTTCCTGGATATTAACTTTAGTGTTATAAAGTTAATGTGACTTTTTCTTTAATTGGTGAGTGAAAATTATTTTAAATTCATTTAGTGTAATTTGACTCATCCTTTGACTTTGAAGAGACAAAGTCATTCAAAAGATGAAGAAACAAAGTCACTTAGAAGATGAAGAGACAAAGTCATTCTCTCAATTAATAAAACAAGAATTCTATGAGAGTTTAGACCTATGTTGCACAAGTTTCGGAACGCGAGAACGTTGGGAAAGTGGTTACGAGTATCGGACACGTCTAGAATTTTCCCCCAAATTAGTAGGAAACGGCAGGTTGCGAACGACAATAATATATATTAAAAAAATATTAAAAAAATATAAAATAAACTAATTAAAAAAAAAACATGATAAGAAAAGAAACATTAACACATACTAGATGACTTAGCTTATCCCTCTTATATTATGGTTGTAGCTAGAACCTCTTAGCGGATGGAAATGGCAATAAAATCAAGATTACCATCCACGTCATTGATTATATAAGGTAGACTCTTTCTAAAGTGGGGACTTTTAGAAGTTATAGCCCCTATATTTGTGGCTATAAGTATAGAGTAAGTTTTTAGTTTTGTGTCAACTATGATTAAAATGGATTAAAATATTATATGTTTACTAAACATTCTATGCTAGGGCATTTGCAAAGGTGTATAAATATCCAAATTTATATTATTATAAAAAAAGAATCAAGATAATTTCTATTTAAATGTAACAAATGAATTTAGTTTTAAAATAAGATTTAACACTATTTCTCTTTAGTGTTCCATACATTCACTCCCAAGTTGCAGAATGCCTCGGGTGCATCCTCACATCTCCTTCTCCTCTTCCCTGGAAATTTCAGTTTCGATTGGTGGTGATCATGAATGCGTGGAAGCTCCCACTAAAGGAAACACGCAAGAAAAAGTCTCCAAGTTCCCAATTTCATAGGGTAAAAGTTCCCGGTAAGTTCCCAACCATCCGGAATAGTTCACACTGGATTTGGAAAGTTCCCAACTAGTTCCCAAGTTCCCTGGAACGTCAGAACTTCGAGAACGTGTTTCCTAAAAGCCGGGAGCAGTTCCCATGCTACATACGTTTAGACACACATTGAGTGGAGAAGTTTTCGAGAGCTGAAAGAGAAGAGAGAAGAAGAGTTGCAGCAAGAGGGGAGAGGGTACATCTCCCAAGACAGCATGGGCACAGAAATCGAGAGAAGGCAGCATGGGCACGAAAACCAAGAAGGAGGATCTTGTTGTCCGTACAACAGTGTACAGCCGCATCCATACAGTTGCACGTGTGAGGTTATTGCTGGGCTGTACAGCCGTTTTTACTCCAGTTGCTGGACTGTACAGTTTGTATGCTATTTGGTGCTGATTGGGCATGTTTTTCGAGACATTAAATTGCTGTCGGAGGCTGTACAGGCCGTAGAGTAATTAGGCACGGTTTTATAGGCGCTGGTATAGATTTCTTGCTGCTGTAATTAATGCTGTAATATTCCTGAATTTTTCTCCGTGAGCATAATAAAATTTCTCTCTCAGTTGTCTGGTTTTCCCTTCGGGGTTTATCCAGGGGCATTGCCCAGAAATATCAAATATGTGTGTCAAATGTATGATTGAATGCTTGTCTACTGTTCATTTATTTCCGCTGCAAGTTCTAAGTCATTTGTGTTTTTGCTCATGAAATACAGTAGAATGTGTTGAGTTTAAATGCATTACTGTTGAGGTTTTATTGGATACAGAAATCAGAGTTTGGCTAAGTGTTTTCCCTACAAGAGTGAATCTAGCTTGTAGGGGAAATTTCAACAAAAAACTTGGATGTATACTACAATTTATAGTTACAGACCAGGAATCAGTTACAAATTAAGTTACATGATGGAAAGTTGCAAGAAATGATGTTGGTGCCATGTTTCAAACAATGTGTGTCATCTAGCATTGGGTACAAGAACCATTTGCCCGTAGTTAGCACAAGGCTTGCACCAAAATGTCCCTCCACCACACTGGTGCATGTGCTCCATGGTTTGGTTTACAGAGTTTTGTAGTCAGCACAACATTCCTATTGGAAGGTCTCAGTAATGTTGTCGCGTGCCTTCATATTGTGGCAATGCATCTCTGGCAACAGTCCCAAGTCCTTGGCACAGTTGCAAACACAGGAAAATTTTCAGTGCGTAGTCTTGCACAGAAATTGGAAATGGACTTGAATCAAACACACTATGGGATGTCATTTATAAAATCTTGAATTGAGACTCCCAACTTCTTACTTTATCAATTGCAATTTTCTACTTCTTTTCATACTTAAACAGCCAATCAAACTGAAGTGGGAAATAGGTTTATGAGTCTATCTTGAATTCAATAAGGAATTGAATAATTATCTCCACGTCATCCAACACAATTCTAATAGGGAGCCACAAGTCTCTACAAGTGATTCACATTTCAAGGTTTGCTATGGGTTTTAATTTTAACATCTTGTAGCATATAAACTTCCAGCTTCCCTGCTCTCCTCTCTACATGTGACAAGAAAAAAGGGAAGAGATAAAACCACTACTTTTCTAGAAAATTTAGCATTAAATGTGAAAGTCAAGGTTATTCTCCTTGATACCAAAGAGAGAATTAAAGCTAGACAAGATAAACATAAGATCCAACTTCAATTCCAGGCAGGTAACAAAGTTTAGCTATATTTAGAGATTAAAGGTTCAAAACCCAGCAACTTCACAAATTAAAGCCATTCAAATATAGATCATCAACTATTCTACAAGCCATAGGACCAAATGCCTTTGCCTTGACCTTGTTGTGTTAGATTTTCTACTTTTAATCAATATTTATCTAGGATCTTACTGAAAGAATAACATGCACAGCATAACACAATAGACACAAAGAATTTTCCTCTGGGAAACCATAAAGGAGAAAACCCCGCAACTTCCTCAGAGATAGAATCGTCACCAATACAATATCACAAAAGTAAAACCCCAAAACAAAGATGGCCTTCTGCAGCTCCTCTTCTTTTCCTCCTATGCGAACTTGTCCTCTCTCTCACTTATGCGAACTTGTGAGTGAGTGTGATATCCAAATGAGAGAGCTCCACTCTCTATTTATACTTTATCTTTCACTTGACCTTTTCACTTACTAGGTCGGCCCCAGTTGTACCTGACTAGACCGACTTCTCTAGAAGACTCTATTAACCCTAATACAATCTGACTCTGGGATCTATTGCCCTGACTTACAATGGAGGGTTAACTCCAATGACTTTACATGACCAAATACAATAATGACTTCTCCGACCGAAGGAATAAACATCTCCGTCGGAGGTACAAATAAAATACAATAATAAATACAATATAAAATACAAGTGAATTTCTTCCGAAGTTACAATTACATTAACACTCCCTCTTAACTAGGAAGGTATTCTCTTGACACAGTCATCAACACATCTAGACACAAGTCTTCGTCGCTAGATCATCAATGCTGGAACATCATCATCAACATTGGATCATCATCGTCGCTGCTGCAATCCTCATCATATCGATCATTGATTGGTGACATCTCTCGAATCTACTCGTCATAGGAAGTTCTACAGAAGCCATCCCTTTTTCATGTTGGATGTAGGCCTAGCCTCCATGTAGGTCTTCATCATCTCTGTGAGCAAGCCATCAAGTAGGTACAGCCTAGGACCAGTCATTACATTGCCTCTGCAAACACCTGCATCTCCTACTGTCGCCTCATCATCTTCAGATCATCTCATCGTCACATGGAGCACAGCCCAGATGCACATAACAAGTCTACCAACATGGGAGGACCAACCTACCACCATGTGAGACACAGCACTTACATCGACCGACATGGGAGGACTTTCCTACCACCATTCGAGAAAGGCTCAGCACTTGCATCAACCGACATGGGAGGACTTCCCTACCACCATTCGGGAAAGGCACGGCACTTACATCAACTGACATGGGAGGACTTTCCTACCACCATTCAGGAAAGGCTCAGCACTTACATCAACGGCCATGGGAGGACTTTCCTGCCACCATGCCAGAATGGCCCGGCACTTATATCAATGACCATGGGAGGACTTTCCTGCCACCATGTCGGAATGGCTCGGCACTTATATCAACGGCCATGGGAGGACTTCCCTGCCACCATGCCGGAATGGCCCAGCACTTATATCAACGGCCATGGGAGGACTTTCCTGCCACCCTAGCGGAATGGCCCATGTGCATCTGCGTCTTTTGGACTCATCACTTCCTCTTGGAAGGAACCTCGATCTAAAGAACATCAAGCTTCTCTCTGAAGTACTCGAACTTCACTCTGGCTAGCGGCTTGGTCAACACATCGGCTATTTGCTCGTCCGTCGCAACATACAGGAGCTTTACTGCTCCTCTCTACACCATATCCCTGATATAGTGATACTTGATCTCAATATGCTTCGACTTGCCATGGAACACCGGGTTCTCGGACAACTTCACACAACTCTGGTTGTCACAGAATATACAAGTCGCCTCTAACTGGAGCTCAAACAAATCAGATAGTAGCTCCCTAAGCCATACTGCCTCACAACTAGCCGAACACGCTGCAACATACTCTGCTTCGGCTGTACTCAGTGCCACACACGATTGCTTCCTGCTAAACCAAGAGATCATACCGGATCCCATACTGAAGCAGCATCCCAAAGTGCTCTTCCTATCAGCGGCACTGCCTGCCCAATCCGAATCAACATAACCCTGAAGGTTAATCTTCTGATTCGTGTCATACTTGAGCCCATAATCAACTGTACCTTCAGGTACCTCAAAATATGCTTTGCACCAACCAAGTGAACTTGTCTTAGATCCATCAGGAACTGGCTCAATGTGTTCACAGCAAAGCATATGTCTAGTCTCATATTCGCCAGGTACATCAATGACCCAATCATCTGACGATACATCGTGGCATCAACCGACTCTGATGAAGCATCACTCAATAGCTTCAGATTCGATGCCATAGGTGTGGCCATGGCCTTGCAGTCCATCATTCTGAATCTCTTCAGAATCTCCACTGCATACTTCCCTTGTCCAAGGAAGATCCCATCCGCATTCTACCACACCTCCATGCCTAGGAAATAATGCATCATACCCAGGTCCTTCATCTCGAACTCTGCGGCAAGTTTCCTCTTCATATCTGCAATGAGCCCATCCTCCCCTATTACAAATAGGTCATGTACATAGAGTAGAAGTATCACTGGATTTCCCACCTCAACCTTGAGGTAAAGGTTGGAATCTGCTTTACTCTTGGTAAAGCCTAAGCTCATCAGGAAACTATCCATCCTGTCGTACCACGCCCTAGGTGCCTGCTTCAATACGTACAAGGCCTTCTTTAATTTGCACACATGAGTCTGCCTGTCATGTGTCTCAAATCCGTGTGGTTGCTCCACGTACACTTCCTCCTCTACTACACCATTCAAGAACGTTGTCTTGACATCCATCTGGTGTACCTTCAATTTCATCACTGCAGCCAATGCAAGTACTGATCTGATGGAAGTGTATCTAGCTACAAGTGCAAATGTCTCCTCATAATCTATGCCTTCCTTCTGGGAGAAGCCACGTGCCACAAACCTCGCATTGTGTTTCTCTATGTTGTCATCTGCAGCATGCTTGATCTTGTAGATCCACTTGGAAGTCACAACAGACTTCCCTTCTGGTCTCGGAACTACATCCCAGACATCATTCTTCATGATCGACTGGTACTCCTCGATCATGGCACCCTTCCATTCCTTCCTCTTTGTCGCTTCCTCATAGTTGGCAGGTTCCTTGTCAATGATGTCGCACAGCAGGGCTACATAGCTGGAGTATGGCCTCGGCCTCTTGCTTTCTCTGTGCATCCCTTCTGGAGCTCCATACCTCTATGTATCTTGTATTGCTTCTCATACCCATGTTGGTTTTCTCTTGTGAGAGTTCTTCTCACAGGGTGGATCTACAGGTTCCTGTGGATCTTCCATCTCGCGGTCTTCGTGTTCTTTTGGAATCGCCTCTTCCATTGTTGCATCTCTGATCCTGGGTGCTTTTGGTTCTTTAATGTCTTCAACAGGTAGCTTTCTAGATTTGTTGTAGGTTGAGTCTTCGTCAAATGTCACGTCCTTGCTGATGTCGATCTTCTTGAATCTTGGCGATCTTCTTAAATCCTGGGAAGTATATTCTGTAGGCCTTCGAGCTTTCACTATATCCTACGAATATACCCTTCTTTCCTGAAGGATCTAGCTTTGTCCTCTTCTCCTTCAGAATATGTATGTACACTGGGCAGCCAAATATCCTGAGATGGATGACTTCTGGTTTCTCACCGGAGAATGCTTCTTCCGAAGTTTTGTTGTCAAGTACTCGATATGGAGTACGATTCTGTACATACACGGCTGTCCTCGCAGCTTCTGCCCATAGATGCATCGAAAGATCCTGGTCATGAAGCATTGCTCTTGCTGCTTCCATGATTGTTTTATTCTTCCTTTCTGCAACGTCGTTCTGTTGTGGATTGTATGGAGTGGTCAACTCCCTCTTAATCCCTGATTATCTGCATAAATTTTGAAGTCTTTTGATGTGAATTCTCCGCCATTGTCTGATCGAAAGGTCTTGATCTTCTTCTCTGTGTGGTTCTCGATCAAGGCTTTGAATTCCTTGAATTTGCTAAATACTTCATCTTTGCTCTTCAGGAAATATATCCAAGTCTTCCTAGAAAAATCATCAATAAAAGAAACATAATATACATACCCACTCAATGAACTGGATGACATCGGACCGCATACATCGGAGTGGATAATTTCCAAAATTCATTTCGCCTTGCTCTCGCTACTTGGAAATGTCTTCCTTATGTTCTTTCCTTTCGCACATCCTTTGCAAACGCCTTCATGCTTTGCCTGAATTTCTGGAAGTCCTTTTATTGCTTTGCTTGCAATGGGTAGTGCACATGTGCAAGCCTCCTATGCCATAGTTCACTTGGCTCCATTGAGTCATGGACCAAGGCTTGTTCAAGTTGCCCTTCAATTTATATAATCCTCCCTCTTGCTCTCCAATCACAACTGCATCATCTATGGTCTTTCCCTTTGGCCACATTAAAACTTGGCCATCTACAAATGCAACCCTCATACCTTTTGCATCTAGTGCTGATAATGGGGAGAAGGTTCTTCTTGAGTCCTGGAACATATAGGACATCCTTCATCTTCAGAGACTTCCTAGAGTCTAGCTTATAAGAGGCTTCTCCACTTCCTTTTATGGGGTATTGGTAATCATCCTCAAGTTTCACCTTGTGAGGTGACTCATGTTCAAATAGGTTCTCACAAAGGATTCTTTAAATCCTATCATATGCTTGGAAGCCCCACTATCTACAAGCCAATCATTGCTTCCATGTGTGATAGTTCCTGTGAGTCCTGATATCAGGACATACTCTTCATCACTTGAAGATTCTCCACTATCTTCTCTGGTTCTCTTCCTTGGAGGTTCATCATCCTCTGCAGTGTGAGCATGACGTGTTTTCTTGTTGTTCTTATTGTTGGAGCCTCTGTTTCTGGGACAATCTTTGGAGTAGTGTCCCTTCTCATCGCATGTATAACATCTAACAGTAGATAGATCTCTCTTGAATCTTCTAAAGTTATTCCTTTGACTTTGGTGGTGGTGTTTCTCCCCCTTATTGTGATGGTGCTCCCTCTTGTTATTATTCCTCCTGGTGTGTGTTGTGAGAGCTTGATCTTCATTTCCCATCTTTTCTTCTCGAGCTACAAGTCGAGCTTCTTCTTGTGAGAATTCTTCCCATAGTCTACTGAAGTTGATTAACTTCTTTCTTGCACAAATCCCTTGAATGAAGGAGTCCCATGATCTAGGGAGACCATTCAAGGTGGTCATCACAATTTCTCCATCTTCTACATTTTCTCCCACAGCTTCAAGTTGCTCCTTGATCTGAGAGACCCTTGTAAAGTATGACTGCATGGTCTCTGCATTTTGAATCTTCACATTCGTTAACTGGTTCCTCAAGGTCATCTTCTAATTTATATTCTTTCTTTCAAACAGCTTGGTCAAGGCATCAAAGATTTCTTTGGGTGTCTTCAAGGATGACACATGTGGGATGAGATGATCCTTAATAGAATTTGCAATGATCCTCTTGGTCTTAACCAGGTTCTTCTTGTGTAAGGCTTTAGCCTCATCTCCCTCTGGTGTTGGAACCTCTTCATTTACATATATGTCCAATTCATTTTCTTCTAGGACAAGCCCAATCCTATACTTCCATGCTCGGAGGTCATCAGCCCCTTCAAACTTATCCTCAAGCTTGGTATGGTGAGACATCTTTAATGAGAACCTCAAATGGAAATGACAAAGATTTAGATCTTACCAATTTGAGATGCTGAGTTGAGATTGGTCTTGGAGCTGGCTGGCCTAGGGTTTGTCAGAGAAACCCTAAATTTTCAAACTTGGAATTTGGAACTTCTGATTGGACAGATAGATGCGCTTGACTGAGGCGAGTATGCTGGTATACTTGGTTTCTGAAGATTCCAAAATTTCACCCTTGAAAATTGACTTGCGAAATTCTGATCTGCAGTTTCTGGCTTTTTCTGGTTTTCTGTAGTTTCTGGTCCAAAGTCAAACTAGGGTTTGACTTTCCGGGAGTTTTACCCACTCAAAAATTTCGATCTTGGTATCAAAATTTCGATCTTGGAGAGGTGCACTTCCCTATGCCAATTGAACTCCAAAATTCCAATTTTGTGAGAAGCCCTAATTTTCCTCCGGAAGCAGTGACGAGCCAAAACTGAAAATTCTCAGAATCAACTTTTGCTTCAACAGAAAGATGTGCCCTCCTTAGGTGAGTTAGCCTAGCCTCTTTTCGTTGATGATCTGTGGAGAGAAGTCCAAAAATTAAGAAGCCCTAGCTTCCGCAGCTGCACAATGTCTTCTTTTCAGGTTAGCTCTGAAACCAGGTTAGATTTTCTACTTTTAATCAATATTTATCTAGGATCTTACTGAAAGAATAACATGCACAGCATAACATAATAGACACAAAGAATTTTCCTCGGGGAAACCATAAAGGAGAAAACCCTGCAACTTCCTCAAAGATAGAATCGTCACCAATACAATATCACAAAAGTAAAACCCCGAAACAAAGATGCTCTTCTGCAGCTCCTCTTATTTTCCTCCTATGCAAACTTGTCCTCTCTCTCACTTATGCGAACTTGTGAGTGAGTGTGATATCCAAATGAGAGAGCTCCACTCTCTATTTATACTTTATCTTTCACTTGACCTTTTCACTTACTAGGTCGGCCCCAGTTGTACCTGACTGGACCGACTTCTCTAGAAGACTCTATTGACCCTAATACAATCTGACTCTGGGGTCTATTGCCCTGACTTACAATGGAGGGTTAACCTCAATGACTTTACATGACCAAATACAATAATCACTTCTCCAACCGGAGGAATAAACATCTACGTCGGAGGTACAAATAAAATACAATAATAAATACAATATAAAATACAAGTGAATATCTTCCGAAGTTACAATTACATTAACATGTTGCTCCTCAAAATTCATTGTGTTTAATGTTGACAACCTTAAACGATGCAAACAGCCACAATTAGAAGAGGAAGTAAAGGGTATACATGTACATTATACCATCCTAGACTTCGTACCTCCAATTAGAGTATATACTGCCAGACACCAGGACAAAGGCTACCGAGAGGAAGTTGATTACCACATACCTGGTCAACAGAAAAAGGATGCTTCTTCACAAACTAAGTGGATCTATTTGAGCAACAGTTCCCCAATTTACAGAAGAAATTGGGGACAATTTCCTCCCAAGGAAAGAGGAATAGAATAACACTTTTAGACTTGTATCAAATGTTATCCCATGGAGTCAACATGTCGAAGCTTTCCTTTTGTTCACATCCCACGAAAATCACCCCATAGATGATGCCATGTCTAAAAGATAGTTGAACTGCTCTAGCTCCACCAAATTTACAATGCGGTATGATTATACTGTATATTCTATAATACATGCATCACAAATTGCACACAGATAAGATGATGCATTAGACATCCTATATTCGCATTGTTTTGAACATAGATGTATTCATTTGTTGCAATGGGCATTTGGATCCGCCATGAAGATTAACAGAATTTATTTATATAGAAACCTCCTACTGCCTTTGTTTCTCAGAAACTCTAGGTTTCCTCACATTGGTTTCATGAGTACAATTTCAGTTCAAATAAAGAATCTTGCTACTTGGCACTTGCTAGTACTGTTCAAACATTTTAGTCAGAAAGATGACACAAGAACCAAAAACATTATTTGGAACACAATCAAAAATACTGGTCATGAAAATGATAAAAACTGCAAGCTCTGAAGCATAATTAATACCTGTAAAGGAGTAAGGCCATAATAAGTTGCTAAAGATGCTCTTGACTGTGGAGAAACAGATACAATAACAGCATTTTCTCCTGATATAATGTGAGAAAGAAACTCATTGACACTTTGCTGCTCCAGCATAACAGTCTCCGCAGATGTTAAGCAGCCACTACAAAATCAACAATGAGAGATTCAAATAACCACCTCTGAAGCAGAAAATGTTCCATAGTGTTTACAAAAAATGTGCAACTCACATCACAACGTATGGAAAACTCATGACAAAGAAACCCACAAACATGCAATGAAACGCACATGAAAGGCCAAAGCTGCATGAGCAACCCATGAAACTTGACCCACATAGGAGAAGAAAGTTGGGCAGTCTGGTCAGCAAAAAATCCCTCAACATGGGTAAAAATCACCAAGGTATTTTTGCATACAATAGTACCATAGATAAGATAAAAAAGATAATTTTATTAATGTCCAAAAAGATGACCACAAATAGGTCAAAACGACTGCTAATTACAACAGTGCAAAATATAAAGTGGAAGCAAAGAAGCCACTCCTATACAATAAAAATAAAATCAGCAAGGTAAAAGCCGATATAAACCAAGCTATACTAGAAAAGATATTTTTGTATTCTAGTACAATGAAATGGGAGAGTGTAGCTGTGATGCAGAAATATTCAAGTACTGCTGAAAACCCAAGAGTAACTCCTCAAGTAAGGGGGGAGGGGACAATGTCTTGCCCAAGGAGCACTAAACAACCACCCCCAATGCTACCACTCCTAAGATCTGAGGCCGAAGAGAAGAAACTAATGACTTACTATCTGGATGAAGTAGCCCCGGAATGAGGTCTGGTGGAAATGCCCTGTCTGCATTGCTGTGTCAACTGTCCTGGGATCTAAGACCAAACCCCCATAAAGACCTCACCGGCCGAGCCCAGATAGAGTCTCTGGTCCTCACTGATCCATAGGACACAGTTTCAGTGACATGAGTTTCTTAGAAAGGTGAATAGGAAGAATCCTTTTGATAGGCTTCTGGTATTCATGAAGTGTCAACCATGAGCTTCCCAAACCCCTTTAACCCAAGCCATGATAACTGTCTCAAGAGGAGCCATACCAACAAAATACCCAAGCAATATTTTTCCCCTATGTAAAATACAAATATTTTCATACTCAGAAACAGAAATATCTATAAGAATTTCTTCTGGGATCTCAGAATTACCTCGTGGCAAACTGTGGGGACAACTTTCTAAGGCACCTTGGGGGGGGGTTATCATGCTCATTGCTATCAGTGAGAGGAATTTTGTTACCATCTTCAACAGTTAGCAGATCAACATATGTGAGCTCAGACCCAGGGAATGCCATCTAAGGCACCCACAGGCCTTATGGAAAAGTCAACATGCCAATCAAGGCCGGCGCAGGCTGGCAATTAGAGCAGGACAAGCAGTAATTGCAATAGGGACAACAGGTCATACAAACCCCTTAAATTAAAATATAATTACATGACAATTGATCAGATCAATTAATAGCTAACTGATGTTAAGGGAAAGTCATATCAATTAAAGAAGAGGTATGTAAAATATGTATACTTCTAGTTCATTGTAAGAGGGAACTCATAATATAACAAGTTGTTATCATTTAATCTCTAAATTGTTTACTCGAGAGATTTTTCCATCTTAAACTTCCCATTCTCATATAGCTCTCAGGTTCACTATAAATTTCATTTGAAAGACAAACATTAAATCTCCTTCTCATTCTCGTAACTACTATCAAGTCTAAAGAAAAAGCTTATAGAGTCTATTGTAGTTTAACAAATTCTGACAAGGTATTGAACCAACTGCCAAGCATTTCCTTTTTCTTTAAAAACATGTCTGCCCGTTCTGCCCGATCACTTTTTTCTAATAAGATTCAACTGAATAGAGACCAAAATGTCATCAATTTAGTTGTGTAAATGCTTGATGAGGTTGCAATTCATACACCTCTTATAGAAGTCATATGTTTTACAAGCCAATCAAATCATGCAATTGTAATGTTATAATGGGAAAAAAAAACAATGAAGACAACGGCAATGCATGAAATTTGACCTCGTACATGGTAGCAAGACCCACATAACCACTGTCACCACTAAAAAGATGGATCAACAAATTAAGAAGCCAACAAGTGGTCCTACAGTAGCTACAACAGTCTATTGATGGACAATGAGAGCACTCCATAACAGAACACATCAACATACGAATGCAACTAGTGCTTGAATTAGCCTTTACAGATACTTCAAACCGCCCCATTGAAATATCACAATTGTTTGAGTGAATCAATGCTTTCAATGTGCAGTTCATATTGTCAAGAGCAGAAAAAGAACTCACAGAATTTGTCTGCAAGGTCTAGTTGTTTAAAAGAGAATATTATGTTTTCTTATAACTTTAAAGGAAACTAGAATTCTAAGGGGTCACTCGTTAAGACTCAAAGTAGGAGAAAGGTCCTCATGGAGTACAATTTCTCAAAAATTGTAGTTTATGCAGAATACACAGAAACACACAATATAGTAAACTGTTGTAAATATATACTACATAATACTAGCCTGAATGTAATATCCCTCTTTTAAATATTGAAGTAAAACTGAGTTTAGGTCTGTGATGTCTTGTCCCCTTTTTGGCTGCTATGGATGAGTTTAATGCTTTTCCTGGTTCAGAACTTCCGTCAAACAGTTAACCCATGACTGCCATTTACTGCTGTTATGATTTTGTTGGGACTATATAGCGTTTGGTGCTTGGTTGGTTCAAGAGTTTTATCAAACAGTTGGTAGCAATTGGTTTTCCAATGCATTTAACAATGAGAACCCGCAAACCAGTCTGCATATATATTTATTAACCATAAAAACCCATGTACAGCAGAAGATGAACTAAATAAGATGACCTCAAATTAACAGTAGCAGATAAAAAGAGATGGATGGCTGTAGCAGCCTTCTACCATGCCCAGAATTATTGTACAGGCAGCAAACAAGTCACAAGCTTCAAGAATGATACACAGCAGCAATATATCAGCAATAAACTATGTTAAAGTCGCTGGAAATGAAGCGTACTCGCCCAGATCCACTGCTGGAGTTGTTTCCCCATGTACTCAGCCTTCCAGAAAATGCGTTCAAGTGATAATGGACTCCCCACCAGTAAGTGCGTCCTCTATACAAGGTAACTCGACCTCCCAATGAAGACTGTGACCTCCTCATGTGAACTCGGCCTCCAAATGATCAGTACGCCGTCTCTACCAACAGACGGCAACCTCACAAAGGGGAACTCGGCCTCTTCTTCACACAAACTCGCCCTTCCAGTCACAACATATTAACTCAGATTTTATCCACAGCTTCATATGGTCTGCACCTTCCTCCTACCAAGTCTGAACTGAGATGTAATGCACCCTCTTGCAGCTGGGGGAGAAACAGTGATGAGGATATGCCACACTCACACAAACAAGTGCACCTTCTCCATACAAACACTAGAAACACTGAAAACGCCCTCAAATCTGTGAAATCACTGAGTCTTCTGCATCACAATGAAACACAATGAAAAGATTTGAATAATCTCCCCCAACTGATTGACTAGGGTGGATAGTTTCACCACCAAAATCTATATTCCCTTAGGGTTTTCGTTCCAAGGGTAAAAAAAGCCACAAGAGCTTTCCAATTCCTTTTCGAAAGTGAAAATAACATGAATGAATGAGGAAGTGAGGCTACTTGCCCTTTTATTCTTACTTTGACCATTTTTTGTCACTTTTACCCTTTTTCCCTTTCAATTAATAAAGTGACTTTCACAACAGTCATTTTACGAATTAATTACTCAACGTCACTTCATAATGTTACTTTTGTCTGGTGACATTAAATAATTAATTAATATCTTTTTTGTCGACTATAGCCTACAAGAAGTGAAAAGGATAACAAGTCATCCCCTGGGGTGATCATTCAGAAAGGGACATGACACTAAAATAGGTTGGCAAACATATTTCTCGCATTACACCAATGTTGATGCATAATTTATAATCTAACAAACCCATTATGGTAGTTCAACCACCTAATATTCACATTAATGGTGATCTCTATTCCAGTGGGCAAATCAAAATTGTCCAATGTATCTACACCAAATACTATTTAGTATTTATCAAGTTTAACAATCATTGTGCTCATTCTCTGTGTTATTTATTAGTTTGGTTTCCAAGGAAAACAAATTACCAAACATAAAAATCACCCACGACATAGATGATCGCGAGAGTACAAACCATGTTTTAACTGGAGAACCCTTGTAGGGAAAAAAAAACTCCAGATTTCATTATGAATTTGTTAGGGCACTTGGAATGCTTACAACTGTAAAAGGCTCTCCCTCTGTGATTTTCTATTTACATGGTTGCAAAATAGTGCCCCAAGATCCTGCCCAAGATTATGCAACAGGGTCCCCTCAGTCCCAGTTATTCTCTAAACGACCCTATCAGGCATTGTATTAGGCCCTTTACAAATGATTGAGGACTCAAAGGAAGTGACTTCCTTCCCCCCTCTTCCGACCTCAGCCTCCAACTCCAATTCCACCTGACATGCTCTTCCCATTGGTGTTTCTACTATTGTACTTGTTTCCTTTCACATTAGATCTTATACCTTCACTCACTATTGCTAGATTAGCTTTGGGAGATGCTACAGAACAACCACTTTGTATTACATTGGTGTTACTCTTTAGTCCCATAGACCAAACTTTGTGGTCATTTGTTGAAAATAAATAAAATGAACTTATCTCATCTTATCTTACACTCCTGGCAATGAGGTCAGATACCTTCCTTCCTGTTGTTTTTCTTCTCCTCCCTCACTGTGAACTCTAATTGTCATCACTAAACAACCAATCTTTAACCTCGTGCAACTCTCCCTTTTATCTACAATGCACAAGAATCAATTACAAGAAATTCAACCGATTTAGTTCCCCCTGATCGAGCTTCCCCGTCAGTCTTTGGACATTTACTAGAACGGCTTCATTTACTAGTAGTTGAACAGTGCCTCAATCTCATGCGGCAGATCCAACCAAGCTTGCTTCATATCCCAGCGCCCTTTCATTATCTAGAGCTTTTTGGCCGAAGTTTTCTCAGTTCACCCTATCAAGCAAAACCCCATTTACAATTCCATAGAGCCTATTCCTTTTTATCTTGTAGGGTTTTGCCTACCAAGTGTGTTTGGGCCTTCTCCCTAGGAAGTGTTATCACTCAAAATGAACTTCACAAATAGTTCATATTGATTGACTGAGCATCAAAGGTTTGTGGATACATTTGTGATGGATTTGACATCGACAATTCATAGATAAATTAGTGGTGGATTTTGCATCGACAAATTGTGGATACATCTTGTTTGATTCAGTATCAACAGTTTGTAAGTGTTTAGCCAAAGTTAGCACATGATCATAGATCTTCACTCTTAGAGTTAAAGAATGAAGAGGTTTCTTCAGAGAGATCTTCATAGAAAGCTTCAAAAGGCTAATTTCAACTTTCCAAGATTTGTTATCTCGTTAAATTTCCATTTTTAGGGAGTTCATATCTTTCAACTTTGATCATATTTTTTGAAAACCCTTTATGGAGATGTGCATATGGTTGAATTTTGGTGGATCAAAGAAATTCAAAAATTAGATCAAAAATATGGTTTCTGCATTTTGGAAACCAATTGCATTTTTTAATACCCTTTATGAAGGACTATGTTTGTGCCAATTTAAAACATGGCTAGGCTAGTATGGTCATGGAGATAAGATAACGTCCTCTGATCTCATAGTATAAGGGGCACCTAAAAATGAGGTGTATCTCTGTCTCCGGCTCTAGAACATGGGTAGGCTCGATCATGGAGATAAGATAAGATAATTATATCAATGTCCACTGAATGACCACAAAAGTAGGTCAATAGGACTAAAGGATACATCCAATAAGAGTACAATGTGGGAGTGGGAAAGCAGCTCTTGGAGAGTGTTGAAAGCAAGATAAAGAAAGATACATGAAGTAAAAGTATCGCCTAGATAAGTATTTGACTAAGCTAATCACTAGGCCTAGCCAACACCAAAAAAATGTACATAACAATATCATAGGTGCAATAGTACATTGTGAGAGTGTCCCTAACTAAACTGAACAACTCAATACTAGTAAAGGAGGAGAGAGAGAGAGAGAGAGAGAGAGAGAGAGAGATGAGGCCAGTGATGTCAAGGTCTCCTAGGTCTGAAGATTGAGGGCGGTGGGGGCAACAGGGGCACTAGCTTGCTGTCAAAGTCCTCAAGTAGCATAGTGGGATTCGTCTGAACGACACTAGGGGGGATGTACAAGTGAGGAAGCATTCTCCTACCATCCAAGGTCTAAGGGAAGAAGCTTCAAATAGATCTTTGGTTGCTCAATTAGGGCTGGGAGGCAATCTAACAAGCGGGGTGCACTATTTTGAATCCTTCTGGAGCTAATCCCTCTGCCACTATGAGGATGTGTGAATGGATGTATGGTCTTGCACCTCCGAACCGTCAACGATATCTGTCGATCTCCCAAGGGGGGAGGCTAAGGGAAGACCAGAGGTCTCACAACTCTACAATTTGAATTACACTGGAACTCTACCTAATGCTTGTTACAATATGATGGATCAACATGAAATTCTGAGGCGATCCTCCTGGTCATCCCAAGGTGGGGCGGGGTGTGTAAGAGCTGAGATTTGTAACTAAATATCTCCTCGATGAAGAGGACTAGGCATCTTTGATCCTGATACCGAAAGAAAGTAGAGAGGGAGATCACTGAGTTACTACATAGGCAGTAGTAACGTCCTTTGATCTCATAATATAAGGGGCACCTAAAAATGAGGTGCATCTCTGTCT
Source organism: Larix kaempferi (assembly GCA_027924585.1). Classification (NCBI taxonomy): domain Eukaryota; kingdom Viridiplantae; phylum Streptophyta; class Pinopsida; order Pinales; family Pinaceae; genus Larix; species Larix kaempferi. The sequence continues at coordinate 8,105,082 of BSBM01000598.1, read as the reverse complement.
CCGACTCCTGTAGGTGGCACACCTAACAAATCTTATCAAATCGGGGAATATGGTGATCCATCTCTACCCGGAGTCAATGAGAACCGACTCGGAGCTGTCCCAAAGGGATCCTGAGCAAATGCATCCAATGTTTGTATGTGTCTGAAGGGCAGACAATGATACCATCCTACAACTCCAAAACGTGCTCTAAGTAGAAAGACATCTTCAGGCCCATGCTCGTCGGAGATGAGGTCCAAGTGACCTGAATGTACAATTTGTATATGTCCTCTCTGATGTCCTGGTTTAGCATTTGTTTAGTCGACATGAGATAGTCCAGTGCATCTAAGGAGTACCTAGAGGGGGGGAGTCGCTCAAGGGAGATGGTCACCGACTGGAGATGTCGAGACGCCTCTGCAAACCAACCTTGTACACAGTCTGTGGGGCGATCCAAGGCAAGGGCCTTTGAGGAGCAAAGTGCAAGGTAAGGGTATTGTTATCACATATTCAGTAGCTAGGAGCTACTACCTATTTTCCAGAGCAGACGTCAGTCCCGAGCCAGTCCTTTACATTGAGATGAGCATTCATGTGACATGATGACCATCGGTTGGTGCATACAGAGGCAGCTAGACTACTTGGAGCAGCAGTGTCAAATTTACCTTTGCCATTTCCAAGTCCTCTTCATGACCTGTTGAGGGATATTTGTTCGTGCCTTGGTTCACTTTAGCAGAGCAACAGAGCAGCCAGATGTTTTTGGTATTGAAGGGCTTATAATCAGCACTGATATTTTCTCTATTGACTTGATAACCAATTATAGTTGTTGATTATTAGTGATTAATGCAAGTTAGAATTTGTATTAATTATCAAAGTTGCTATTTATTGTGGTTTATTTCTCATGCTAGCATTTTCAAGTTAAGGATCTTTTGGAATTGTACGACTGCCCCATAGTACTACTATCGAACTGACAATACTCAATAGAACTTGATTTACAATGGTTGCCTTAGATCTGCATTTTCTTTCAAACCTCAAGTTGGAATCAGAAGACTGTGTTAACATTTGGTCTACTATTGTAGCCAACAGTGATTGTTTCCTACATTATCCGATTGAAAGGCTATAGTTTACATTTGGTTTGTTTCAATGCACTAAAAGTATGCTACAGGACTGACACTTGCTCCTTATATTATCTCTGTGTCTTACTATGTTGTCCGACTCATATGAAGGCACTGATCTTTGCTTTCAAGGTCGTAGAAAAGTATTTGTTTGTGTCGAGTACATTTGCAGGTATCATAAAAGGGCTCCACCTAGGTATAGGAGCTACCCAAAGTAGCTGAGAGACTAAGCTGAGGTGACATTTCGGCTCAGTTCTCTCTCATGCTTACCATTCACTAGCATACACATCACATTGTGTTGCTAATTCACGACTGCTAGTTTGAACGGTAACAAGGTGTAAACACATAAAGCTCGCACTGTTGAATATTTCAACCGCCTAAATATCTCGAATGCTTAGGTAAATGATGAAGGTCCAAGGATAAGAGTATGTGTAAAATACTCATTGGTAACAACACCAATGGCGGTGTTACCCCCTTTTTCAGCAAGGGTGATTTTTTATCAAAGATTCCTGAGATAAAATCTGTGGTTTCCCCATAAATCGTCGGTTAGAGGTCCTTCAACACATATCAAATGGTCCATGTGCCTTGATGTGCCTAGTCAGAGACAGTGCCCAATCCTCTAGTGATGTGATATCTCTACCTCATTTACACTTAGCATGTTTTCTAATATGACGATATGTTGGAATGAGACATTACATGTATGCTTCTATAATGACATATACTTAAACCGTTGCCCGTCTCTTACTTTAACCTTAGTGTTATTCTTTTAGCTCAATAAGTGTGTTAGTACAAAGGTTGATTTGTACCTTGGTGAACTAAGTCAAGTGGCTTTCATCCATTTCATAACTTTTTACCTAGCCATTTTTCATCTCGCTAACCAATTCACCCATCCCCTTCATTTTTCCCTTTGTGAATGATTTGTTATTTGTAATAACATATGGTGTCATCACTATTCCAATGGATGAATGCCTCAAATGAACCTAAAAGAGTCTTGTATTATCCAAAAAAGATTTGTTGATAAATTAAATGCAAAAATGCAAATGGAAAAGATCATGGCAGATACTCCCAATCACAAAAGCCAAGTCCACTTGTCTAAGGTTATCAAAGCCACATCTAAAGAAAAGGGACTAAGCCAATGAACAAGTTAAATTGAATGAAAAAAAATGAAATATCAAAAGAAAAAGAAAATAAAGGGATCGCAATATGAAGGCGTGAGGGTGGATGACCCATGACAGCACTTCATGGGCACACATGTGGAAGAAACATCAAAAAAATCTTACCTCTTGTAAGTTAAAAAGATAGACCAACACACTTATATTACTATGATGATTATTTCACAAAAACCCATTTCTTCCCTATATATGTTCTTCACCTCATGTACCCTCACTTGACTTGGGTAGCTAAGCTATGCATGTTGGCTTAGGACTCACATGTAAAAGGGTTCTAAGGGTTACACTAATGTTAGACTAGATGGGTAAAATATTATAAATCATTGAGTTATTAGAAAGAGTGTACTTGAAATATGTATCATGTGTATTATTGTCATATTACACTAAAATTTGCCTAAGTTTTGATGATAATAAACTTTATTACACTAGAGTGATTTTATTTACACACATGTTATGACTTGATTGGTAATGATTATTAGGCACCTACACTTGGAGCGCTACACTTGGAGGTGAACATATGGCATGTTCCTAGCACACTTGAGGGAACGTCACACATCCTCGCGCCTTGGAGACCTTTGCTTGACACGTGGAAGGTTTAGGGAGACATCTAGACCCCTCCCACACATTTCGACCTAGCGCCTCATTTGGGACCCTTGGAGAGGATCGTTGGAGCTTGATTGATGAACTGTTTAAGCATTTGATGGAGGGCGTTCTAGGGTTTTAGCCTTGGGATAGCCCCCTTACCACTTGGCACTACAATAGAGGCTAGTGCTCCCACTTTTGAGGAGGGCGTTGCATGTTTGGACCTTGTTTGAGGATGATGCCACCTTTTTGGACCATTTCCAGCCACACGTGTGAAATTTTGGAGGGAGCACCCTAGATATTTGGGCTTGCTTCTTGTATTTTAGACCATTTGTGGTGATGCACCCTCTCTCTTGGGCCTATTGTTGTACCAATTGCACCTCCTTTGACCATGATTAGTGGGGGCACCCTCTCTCTTTGAAGATTTGTTGAGGACTGATGTATATATATATATATTTTTTTACTCTATTTTGGAGAGTCCCTAGGATAGAACTAGGGTTTTGGCACTTTTATTATTATTTTATTGTAGAAGAAGTTGTCCTATAAAAATATCTTATCGCATAGCCATTTGTTGTTATTGTTGGAGAGAAATACTATCATTTTGCATCCAAAGGTTCTTGTCTATGGGGTTTCTTCTTCCATGGTTGGCACAACTTGATAAGATCTTATTGAGGTAATATGCTATTTTTTAATCATTGTAAGGTTTGTGCTCCTAGTTCACTTAGAGGGTAAATTTGCTCAAGTGGAATAACTTTGTTTTGTGCTTTAGCTTTGTTGCTTGTCTTGTGGCTTTGCTATCTAGGAGGGGCTGCAAATTAAGTTGTATAAGCTAGGGTACAAGCTAGGCCATAGGTTGGAGATGTGTGGCATAGAAGCCACCCTTCCTTGGTGGAGATTTGCATGGAATTTCAGTAGCTTGGGGAAGGAATTTGTCTTGTTTCTTGCAGAGATTCCAGCCAAGCATTTACACACAAGGCCACAAGGAGGATTGATCCATAGACCCCATAGCCCAAGTGTTTGAAGGCACTAGTCATTTCTCTAATTGCTTCAAGCAAAACTACCATAACATCTAAATTTTCCTTGCATTTTAGGGTAGATCTATGGTAGACCTAATTTCAAAATCCCAATAATATTTGCTTTATTTTTCTAGATTAGTTTGAGTAATTTCTTAAGGTTAGATTTGCTTAGTTTAATTTTCTGTTCATTAGTTTTAATTTCTATAGTTAGTTTACTAAAAATACAAACCTAAAAACCATATTTCTTGCAAAGATTCCAGCCAAGCATTTACACACAAGACCACAAGGAGGATTGATCCCAAGACCCCATAGCCCAAGAGTTTGAAGGCACTAGTCATTTCTCTAATTGCTTCAAGCAAAAACTACCATAACATCTAAATTTTCCTTGCATTTTAGGGTAGATCTATGGTAGACCTAATTTCAAAAATCCCAATAATATTTGCTTTATTTTTCTAGATTAGTTTGAGTAATTTCTTAAGGTTAGATTTGCTTAGTTTAATTTTCTGTTAATTAGTTTTAATTTTCTATAGTTAGTTTACTAAAAAAACAACCCTAAAAACCATATTTCTTCATATCTTTCCAAGAGTTTCATGCTAGACTTAACTACTGAAAATTATGGGCATTAGATCTTAGATTTTGGTATTTTTAGTAATTGATATTGACTGGAAATTGCAGATTTTAATTTCTGGAAAATTAAACAGAAACTATTTTAAATTCTGAAAAGAAATAGAGTCCAATATAGCACTCTAAAATTCAAATTTTTGCATCTAAAAAATTATGCATTCACTTTTCTAAATAAATTTGGGTATTATTTGCCCACGGGGGTGTAGACCGACTGGCAAAGGTGTGAAATGATATGACACATTGTAAAGAGGTCATGGGTTCAAACCCCGAAGAACCCAAGCCCCATGTCGACGGGTTGTGTGGGTGCACCTAGGGGTATAGTGGTAGCGGACGGAAATTGACCCGGTGTCACACCAATACGAGCCCTACCCCAGTTGCCAATTCCCCTGGTACAAAAAAAATATATCTACGTGACCTCTTCAAAGATTTTCCTTGGGCAGGGTAAGTATGCAGTTGAGATCCTGAAGAGATTCTAGATGGAGGCCTGCAAGCCCATGGCCACTCCTATGACCAGTATAGACCCATCTAACTTCTGTTCTACAAAGCATCGAGAGGAATCAAATCTGCAAATCTTTCACCACTAAACTACAACACACATACCTCTCACCACTATGCTACAGAAAATTGATGCATGCATTCTTATTTTTATTTTTATTTTTTTATTTTTTATTATTATGGGACAAACAAACACTTCCCCCCCACTTGGACTCCACTATGCTACAACACACTGCATGCATTCTTATTTTTTATTTTTTATTTATTTTATTTTTTTTATGGGACAGATGGACACTTCTCCCCCGCCCGGGGCTGTAGAAATGTGCCTTCTCGACTCAATCACTAATCTGAAGAAGGTCACTACTTCAAATTCAAATATGGTAGATCTCATGTTGTATAGGCAACTAATCGATTTTCTTTGATGTATCTGGTCAACATTAGGCCAAATATATGTTTTGTAGTGAACACCTTGATCCAATTCATGGTGGAGCAAAGGCAAGAGCATTGAGTAGCAACAAAACATTTGCTTGGATACTTGAGGGGCATAGTGGAGCATGGACTAAGATAACTTAGAGATGGTGAGGTGAAGTTGCATGGGTATACAAACTTAGATTGGGTAGGTGATGCATCAGATAGGAAGAGCACCTCAGGGTGTTGCTTCAGCTTGGGATCAGCGATGATATCCTGGTTCAACTAGAAACAGACTTTTGTAGCACTTAGATCAGTAGAGACAAAGTATATGGCAGCAAGTGCAACTAGTTGTGAGATCATTTGGCTTCACAAGTTGTTAGCAGGTCTATTTGATCAAGAGTTGGATCCCATGATGATTTACTGTGATAATCCAAGTTGTATCAAACTCTCTAAGAATCCAATTTTCATGATAGATCCAAGCACATTAAGATCAAGTATCACTTCATTCAAGAAAGGATTCAAAAGGGGGTAGTGAAGCTCCAATATGTACCCATAGATTAGCAAGTTGCAGATACTCTGAACAAGCCCTTAGCAAAAGGGAAGTTTGAAGCATTCAGAGACAAACTTGGATTGGTGCAAAATTCCTTCCTCGCTAAGAGGGAGTGTTGATGTTTGTAGCTCGGATAGGAACTTTCGCATAGGTTTTGTGTCAAATATGTGTGAAGTCGTTTAAGTCAAATCTATTTTGTAATTCACTTTATTTATAAAGTGAAAGTCTTTTAATTAGTTGTTGAGTCTAATAAAGTGCATTTCAATGCATTAATTATTTAGGCTAATCTCAACCGTAGATCTCAACGTGAGATTAGGGTTTTGGTAGATTAGGTCTTTGACTAAATTATGAAGGCGGGTCAAAGTAGAGGGTAAAGACACATTCATTATTCACAAGAAGGCAGTTTTGGTTGAAAGGTGAAGAAACTCAACAAAGAAGCAAAGTTAGAGTGTCGAAGAGGAACCCGAATCAACAACTAGACAGAATTTAGTGTGTAGCTACAGCAAATCTGGATCGTCATATGAATCTATAACATCATACAAATCCGTACAACATGTTCGAACCTCGTACAAAATTGTACGAGCAGGTTCGTACAAGCCTACAGCAGATCCGTACAGTCACCAAAAATTGTTGGGAGGATTTCTCGATTGTTTGAGAGGAGTTTTCTCAGTAAGTTTGTTGACCTTTGCTTCATTTTGAGTATTGTACAGCTATAAGTTTCTATAGCTAAGGAGGCTTCCTTATAAGACTAGATCTATTAATTTAAGGTAGATTTGAAGGTGTAAATTGTCTATGTATTGTGTTTTTCTTCTGTTGTTTGTGTTTTCCAGCTATTTGTGTGACTGTTGCATGTTCAAAATTTTACTTCTATTATTGAATAAATTCAAGATCTGATTCGTTTAATAGAGAAACACAGGACAACAATCACCTAGGGTATGGAAAATTAACACTCACTTTTACAAAAAGTTAATTTTTAAAATAAGTGACCCACTTTCATAAAACTAGTGAGAAGCGCATTTACAACAAAGTTATTTTATAACTTAAAAAGTTAAAATTACACAAACTTTTTCAAAAACTAACAAAAAAGGACTTGAACCCAAGACCTCTTGCTTAATAAATTAAATTTCAACCAAGTGAGTTAAACAAAAGGTTTAGTAATATTATGACAAAAAATGGGGTTGTTGTTGGTGTTGTTGTGAGAGAGCGTTTCTACCCAAAAAACCTTGTTTTTGTCTTACAAGACACTTGTATACAATCACACAAAAACAAAAAACAAAATTTTGAAATTGAAATTTCTCAAATTTGGGTTAGGCCTTAGTTAGCTTACCAGGAAAATGCAAGTTTCTCATTGTTTTTGGTTTATCAAGTTCGCACAAAGCGCATGGCAAACAGAATACACAATCAAGAAAACCCTCTCTGATCTATTTCTGATTTGTCGAGTTCACACAGAACACGCGACAAAGAGCATACACAAACCAAAATGTTGATTTTGTACCTAGGAAAGTGTTCCCCTAGTGACTTTATGCTTAAGTCACTAAAAGGGGAAAAGTGACATGACCCTTGCATTAATTGCATGGGATGTGTAATTAATTTCACTTTAGAGTCATAAAGTGACTTTCTTATTTATTTAAGTAGGAGTTGACTGAAAATAACTATTTATGAATAGAAACTGACTTAATCTCATCCATTGATCTAAGATCACAAGATTCAATGTGGGCACTTGATCTTGAGTCCATTCAACTACCCTCATGAGGCAAACAAAAAGGCAAGGGAAAGGCATTCATTTTTCAATTTTCCATGAGCTTTGGAAGAGAGGTCGAGTTCTTGAGGAGAAGAAGTCGAGTCGTAGAGGGGAGAGAGAGAGAGAGAGAGAGAGAGAGAGAGAGAGAGAGAGCACGGGCACAGTTTTCTAGGCAAATCGAACAACAATTTAAGGGCACGATTTTCAAGGTGGGTTGCACAAATTTCAAGGAGGATAGCTGCTACACACATTTCTAGAACTCAGACACAAAAATTGAGGAGAAACGTACAGCATTTAATGAAGGTCGTACTACATTAAATTCAACAAGTCCGTACAATGTGATTATGTAGGAAGAGCACGAATTTCGAGGTAATTTTCTATTGTAGCAATGGGCACAAAAACCGAGGTGAAGACTATACTATGCACGGAAATCGAGGAGGAATTTTGGCAATGTTTTCGAGTCCCCACAGGTGTTAATACTGTTGCACATTTCATTTTGAAGAAGAAATAAAGAATTACTCTCTCTCACAAGTTTTTCCCCCACAGGTGTTTTTCCTTAGGCATTAGCCTAAAATTCTGTGTCTGAATTTTTCATGTGTGTGACTGTATTTATTTTCTGCTCATTAAATCAGTGAATTTCTCATAGTGATTTAAGCTACAGAACCAGTTTATGAGTGAAATTCCATTTGCAGCAGTTATGTGTTGAGCGGGGTTGGGCATTAAACTTTATGTTCTGAATTAAACTTGAAACCATGTTTAGAATGTGAATTTTTACATGATATCAAAGCTAAGCTAAGAGAAGGAAGCAAAATTTCAGAGCAATAATTTTCAGACTCGAGGGAGACATTTCCTTTGTTCACCAGGCAAAGTTGTTGGATTTGTATTTTTCAGTAACATGGCCACTGGGTTGAGGATAGAGGACAAGTTGGATGGGGCAACCAATTTCAGTCCTTGGAAAGCAAGGATTGCGTTGATTTTGCGGGAGAATGAGTTGTGGGACATTGTGAATAACGCTCAAGCTAATCCCGTGGTGGTGCCCACAGTCGCAAATGCAACAGCTAAGGCAGCCTATGACAAGAAGAACATGAAGGCTAAGAGAATTATCCTTGATGCAGTAAAGGACCATGTGATCTGGCACATGGCTGGTAAGGACAATGCTTATCAAATATGGGATGCCTTAACCCACATGTACTAGAGTTCCAATGAAAACCGGAGGATGGTACTGAGAGAGAAGTTGGCCTATAGTAGGCTTAAAGGACTAGTCCGACCATAAACACCTCTCAGAAAGTACTAATAATACCCCCATCATGGCCCTGAAGAAAAATACGACCCCTCTCCTTGGGCACACATCTGAAGGTGCGCCGGTACTGGTACCACATAACACTTGCTCTAACTACGGGACAAGTGCTCTTCTCGAGAGTGCTTGAGAACTTGTGAATCTTCTGGGTACCTGTAGACCTACACACACATCAAATATCCAAGGGCATCAAAAGCATCATGAGGCAGACACTTTTGTCCTGCCTTGTTCAGTATAATGACATGAGAAATAAACTAAATAAACAACCAAACTGACCTAAGAAGCAACAGACATGAAAGAACGATAAATGCAATGCTTAACAATGTATGCCAAACTCAAATGAAAATAAATCTACCTATGCTAAACATGATAATCAGAATGGGTTAAGTGAAATCATACCCCCAATGCAGCCAGCTGAGTAGGTCATTCATACATGATCTTTTCCCTTTGTCTTTAGAGACAATCCATGATAAGATCTTGTAGATGATAAATTGAGCACATACCAGGATCTTATTTTGAACTTGGGAGACCATTTGTAAAGGTGGACCACGCAAATCTTCATATGCTAGCTGCAACCTGTCCCTACATCTGCTTAAACATTTCTTTGGATACACAAGTATATTGTTCATCTTTGTAATAATCATGTTATTACTTATTATCCCTAATAATCTTTGAAATTTTGAAATTGTCAACCACAAGATTCATTCTTTCACATTTCAAGTGAAAAGATAGATAATAGATATCCTAGAAATGTGAAATGAATATCATACATGTCCACATACCTGTATTGATTTTGTTGGAATGCATCATTAGAAACTCACCGATACTGGACAAAAAAGGCTGAACATCTTCCATAACACTTCTTGAGGAATGTTGTTGGTTAGGGCACACCATGGACTGGAAGACAATGGAAAAACTCTGCATATGGCCATCGACAACAGGAACCACATCTCGCAGTACTCCGTCATTGAGCAAAGCAAAAGGGTTGATCCATTCTTCATTGATGGCAGAGTAAGCTTCTTCACCCAAACATGTGTTCAGGAAAGGGTCCACCATGATGCTGCAAGGTCTTAAAGAATCATACATCAATGGACCAAGGAACTTCCAGTAATCATCGTCTTCCGTAAACCTGTTGTTTTCTTCCAAGAGAGCCAAAATATCATAAGAAACCGTAACCTGAGGATATGGAGAACTCACCATTTATGTATATTCTTCAGTTTCTTCAACTAAGGCTTCTTGCTCTTCATCTTCAGGAATCCCTTCATCTTCAGTCATACGAGCTATTACGCCATTCACCAAGTCTTGAACAATAGATTCTTCAAGCAAACCTTCTGAAATTTGATCTTCGTCGTGAACTTCCTCGCTAAGGATTGCTTCATGCTCTTCTGAGATCTGTTCATCAATGTCTGCATGATCGTCCTTTATAACCTTTAGGATGTCTTCCTTTATATTGGGATCCCACTGATCGCAAAATGCCTCAACTAGTTGCAGAAAGGAAGATATCCCCTTAGGAGGGAGTCCATCATACCAACCATCCATATCTTGATTACCTCCTAGTTCGAAAGACATTACAAACAGCTGCATAATGATGTCCTCATCTGTGATATCCCATGCCACCAGAACCTCTTTGAACTTCGTCACATGTGTTGTAACGGTATCTTCACCCTTGTGGAACAATGGGATAGATTTCAAACAACGATGTTTGTCGAACTTATTCAGATATCCTGGGATGCTTGAGAAGTCAAATGGATCGAGGATCCCCATAACTTTCTTCTTGGGTTGGCCTAGTCCTTGTAGAGTACTTATTTTATTTTCTTCAGTGGGAGTCACCAAGATAGACCTGCCAAGTTAGACTAAAACAAATCTCACCAAAGTACTAGACAAGAACGTACCTTGAGTACTAGAAGAAGCAATCGTCAATGGAGTCACAAGATAAGCCTTGCACAGTTAGTCCTAAAAAATATACTTCAATTGTAAAGAGGACGACTCACCTTGAGTTCTTAGCTAAGTGTTGTTTTTTGCCAAGGGTGTAAATGACTCCGGATAAACGACTTCAATCTTTGAAACATCCCTGGCAGCGATGCCAAAAATGTTACCGAACAAACTAGCAGGGCTAGTGTCCGATGAACAAATGTATGGAAGATGTGACCACTGTCACCTTAGTCACACCTCCAACTTCTTTGGAGTGTCATAACCTCCAAGGGGAGAGCCCTTTAGTTGTTCTACAAGACACTTAGGACAAAAGACTATGCCTTCTAGATGACAATTTTAGTGACCAGTGCCTTTCAATCAATTAATTATATGAATGAAGAAGACATACTAAATTAGTTAACTACTTGTAGATGTTAATATAAATGTATCCAAGTTAATGTATTCAAACCAAGATATTGTAAATAGCAGTAGAAGCATTCAAGACTACTCTATCACACAAGAGATCATTCACCAATAGCAGTAGGCATCAACAATGTAATCATAAATCATCCAATAAGAGTGTAATGATAGCAGTGTATGTTCAACCAATTACTTTCCAATCACAATGATTGTAGCAGTATGACTATTAGAGCAGCACTTAAGAAATCATATAAAAGTGTGTGTATGATATATAATCAATGCATTCAATATAACCACACCACGTCAACCCTTTATCACGATTCTTAGCAATATATGATAGTCATCAAATGTAGGTTTCAGACTTGCATATTAGTAGTATGAGGTGTAATTTCAGACCTTATATTCACTTCCTTTAAACAATACCAAATTCCAATTTATGACTAAGTTTGATGTTGTCTTTTTGTTGCAGGTATGGAGGACTGTCAAAAATATGATAGTCTGCACTATTTTGCAGACTTGTGGCATCAAGGTTAGGGGGCTGCCTCAAGGTTGTTACAACCCTGTTTTGGACAGCGAATAGGTGATCGAGCAATGAAGAGACCCAAGGAAAGGGGGCCATGGCCATGTAATTGCAAAATCTCTTACGAACTCTACTCTCTCAAACCTGTCACTTAGGATTCCCCACTAACTTAGCTTCTTTCAAGGTGTCCTTAAAAGTTAAGCCACTTGGGCTTCCTCTTCCCTGAAGACTCCTCCCATACTGGTGTATCCTCCTCTGAGGATTGAGACTCGGGAGAAGTATTGTTTGTGGCTGGTGACCCAGAAACCTATGAACCAATAGCTCGTGAACCATGTGAATCGGACACTGGAATTGGTGAACCTGTAACCCGAGAACCTGAACCTGTAACAAATGAATTTGTGGACTGTGTCCCTGAACCTGAAGCACCTGTAACCTGTGGACTAGTCACGCCTGATACCTGTGACCATACACTCTATGAAGCTGGACTCTGTGTGGTCACCTGAGGTGTGGAAGCATGTTGCTCCCCCTACTCTGACTCACGAGACTTTTGGAAGGCCCACTCCTCTTCAATTCTCACCTCCCTCCTCACAACAACTATCCTTTGTAAAGGATGATATATGCAGAAGGCCTTTGAAGTCTCATCATACCCCACAAAAATGCCCTTTTCTGCTATGGGCTTCAAATTTGTCCTCTTCTCTGAAGGGACATGAGAGTAAGTTAGACAACCAAATATACGAAAATGGCCAACCTCAAGCTTCTTACTTGTAAACGCCTCCTCGGGAGTCATGCACCCTGTTACGTGGTACCAGTACCAGCACACCTTCATATGTGTGCCCAAGGAGAGGGGTCGTTCTTTTCTTCAGGACCATGATGGGTGTTACCAGCACTTTCTGAGAAGTGGTTATGGTCGGACCCTTTGGTCCTTCCCTTAGGAGTACTATGGCTTAGTGGCATTGTTGACTGCCTCATTATAGGGCTTGTAGCCCTGAGGTTAGTGTCTGGGGCTCCTAGGGGTGGGTCACTGGGTCACATGACCCCCTACTTGTTTTCTACTCCGGTGACAGTTCTCTAGCTCTAAGGCTCTTGCCTCCCCTTCTGGTCATCTGATGCATCCTTCCTGGTCCCTTTCCAGCAGAGCACCCTCCTTCCTTGGGCAGTTTTCTTGATGACATCACCTTTTGGTCACTAGGCCCACAGGCTGTCTAAGGGAGGACGTTGAGGGATTTTCAACATTATTGGGGTTAGATGGGGCATGACGATCCCCCTGCTCACTCCACCTCTCGGAGTGAAGCTTTCTGCTCAGTTTTAGTCATTTTGAACAGTTTTTATGCACCTAAGGGGAAAATACCCTAGGTAGCCTACTTTAAGCCTACTATAGGCCATCTTTCACCAAGCAAGGCTAAAAAAGGACTAGACTTACCCTAGATAGCTCTTTCGAAGTGAATATCCAATGCCCATTGCATACAGTGGAAATCCAAATATCCTGTGACTGAAACCACTATAGGTTTATCCCAAATCTGAATGCCATGTACTACTACTATAATTTTAATAAAAAATCATTTTATGTGATCAAAAAAAATATGAGATTTTTATACCTTAGATAAATTATCTCTAATCAATTTTAGAGTTATCACATATTCAAACAGGTAATCCATCAAATGATTATCAAAACATAACTTTAACCTTTCTATAGTAAGAAAAATAGGTCCCTTAACACATCAACTGTTAGATACGTTATGCCTTTTGCTCTCACCAACAAATCAAAAGTAGAGGATAATAGGCTTTGCCTAAATTATTGTAGCCAACACTAAAAGGTTAAAGTAGGGTAGGACTTAGGCTGTGATCCAAAATGGAGGACAACGAAAGAGAACTACCCAATATAAATAGATAAAGAAACATCAATGAAATCTTCTACACATAAAAAATAATTACCAATACCTAATCATATTTTCTTGAAAATAGATGTAACATTTAAAACATATTTTAGAATCCAATTCATATACACATCATTTGAATGCTAGGATTATCAAAGTATATAAAATAAAATGGCCATTTTCAAAATAGTAGGGACAGCGATCCACCTGCATGCCAAACAGTCATGGAGTGTAACTTTAACCGGTTCTAAGATAGAGGGATCTGATCTCTGGGGTATTTTCTCTTGTATCTGCACCAAAACATCCTGACCAAGCATAAAACCAAACAGAGTAAGTATATGCCCTCCTTAGATTTTAGATAAGAATCTTAACAGAATGCAATCCATGCAATCAAAACAATCGAGACAAACTTTAGCCTTGTTAGAAGTAAAACGAAGAGCCAAACTAATAATATATATGGTTTCAAAAAAATCACCATCTTAATGGAACTTTAAGAATCAATACGGAACATATAATGATCAGGCTTAGCCAAACGTTATGAATTGCAAATATCTAAATTGTAACTGGCAATACCCATATTTTTATGTACTCTTATATTGTTATGTACTCTTAGCCCAGATTTCATGGCTCTGCCAATGGCTGTAATTAAACTGAGCAATATTATATTTGTGCATTAAGGTTAAATTTAACATGTTGCAGTATCAGTTATAAAGACAAAATAACATAAGAAGAACTCAAGGTCAACATTATCTTGTTTTTATTCATGAGTTAAGGTAGTAGAATTGTTAAGCTCGTATCAATCTCTAACATAAAGGATTAGTGCACTGGGTCTAACTATGAAGACAATTGTAAAATGTGGAAACCGATGGGAAACTGGAGGATAAGATTTGAGGTTTGTAAGTCACTTCAAAACATTATCCATTAATAATAAAAAGAACCAAAATTGATCTTTGTGAGAGTTGAGTCAATGATAACTAACAAATGTCAGAGTCTGTTTTTATTACTAAAAAAAACTTACATCTTTGGCTCCTCGTGTTTGTCATCAGTAATATTTCCAGCATAACATTTAACACATCTTAGTGTCCCTGTGGATGAGGGTTTGTAATAGATAAGATAAGATATTTTAATTAATGTCTATGAACCAAAATAGTAGGCCAATAGGACTAAAGACAATCTTGCAAATATAGGTTCAGGGGAATATATTTTCGAGGGCCCAGAAAGAAACTTATCAGAAATATCAAGGAAAATATTGGAAAATATCGACAAGCATAAACTTGCACCTGAAAGTTTTCAGAAATATCAGCAACCTGAAAAGCTCAGATAGATAAAAAAGGGGGGAGGGGAATAAAAATATATTTGCACCATTGCTCAAAAGTACTGGGAATGCCAAGGATACTCTGGAAAACTGGAAGACCAACAAGTAAAAAAGTACTAGTAAATAACAATAACAAAAAGAAAAAGAACTTACTCGTCATTAGGTATAGGTATAGATATGTAAAGCTAGAAGGGGAAGAAGACACATCTACTACTGCATCAACCACAGTGAAGATGCCAATGTACTAGGTGATAAGGTCATTGAGAGAGTACCTAGGGTTGAGAGAGCCAGGCTAGGTGATGCTTGCAGGAAGTCGGAAGGAGTCAATAGAAGTTATCCTAACATTTGAGCCTGCCAACAAGAATCTAGAGATGGAAGTTTGGGCACCAGAAAAGGGCTAGCTAGTAAAATCCATGCTAAACTCTAGCACTCCTCTATGGCCCCGTGGGAGCAAAATTTGACAATGAACAGGAGGGTGTATATTGGTCTCAATGATCTGGTAGAGTGTGTATCTAAGACATAGGTATCTGCACGACACCTTTTTCCAGTAGCATATGAAATAGGTGGGAAGAAGGAGGTAATTCAACTAATGGAGTGAGGCCTAGGTGAACCTCGTAAGGTCTGTGACCTATGAGTCATCGACTTGCACATCAAGAGAGCCAAACACCTCTGATTTGTGATCTGAACAGTGAAAGAAGGTAGCAACAGAGCTCCCTGAGTCGCAATACAAACAATGAAATCTCCCTCTGATCTCATAGAGAGAGAGAACCTAAATGACAGATAAGTTCTGACAATTTATTTCATGCATTGTTTTCTTTGACAATGCACATTATATAAGAGAATAGTTATCTCTCATATTTTTCTGTTTTTCTGTAACTGGCCAATATATAATGAATATCTACTTCATAGTTGTGTACCTAACCACAACATATATATCGAGTTGTAGACTCTATGCACAATAACTATTTTGTATGTATGCTTATGATTTTTGTAATAATATTTTATTGCAAGGCCCTTATAGTATCATTTTCTAATATTTGTAAAAAAACATTTTTAATGTAATAAGGACCTTATCACTTTTATTAAAGAATTAAGCTTTGAGTTAAGGTTTTTACCGCCTTTTAATATAAATAGGGATTTCTCCCCTCCATTGATGTTTTATCAACAGAAAGCTATCCAAAGTATCGTCACTTATACTTTCTAAATGGCTTTCCAACTAACTAAAAGATAACTCATTACATTGGAGATGTGTGGATAGAATCTAAATGCGGTAGAGTTATCAAAACCTTTTACTAGTTCAGAGGCTGAGATAGTGGCTAAACTTGTAGGTTGAACTTCGCTTCCTGTCAATTTGCTTGCAGTGTCCCCTTATCATCATGTGGTCATCTTATGCACCTTGGTGGCGCCTTTCCTATGGAAAAAAGGGCGACTATGTCCATTCTGAGCAGTGCAAAATCTGTAGCCATGAATGACATCATTTATAGAAATTATTTCTTGATATTAATTAAGTGTCTAAGCATTGTTTTACAGTATTTTATGAAAGTTATGTTCGATTTATTGGCGGTTCTTCTTGAGACTACTGCAGCAATTTCCTTTAGTGCACCTAGTACTCTCTAGTGTCAAACTAAGTTGATTCTAAATTTCTAAGCAATGCTATCAAAACCAGACCAGTCATCAAACCGGTCAAGCCCAAAAATCTGAACCGGACCGGAACAAGAAAAAAACTGGATTAAAAAACCAGTCGACCAAAATACATATAAAATATTCAAATTTTGAAAAAAAAAATATAAATTCATGTGCATCCATATGAATTCAAACCATTATACACAAATATGCAAAGTTTCTTATTTATATAGCAAGTAAGGATACATAGAACTAAAATAGTATCAAGTGCAATCCATATCTGACCCAAAATACATAAACAAAGAGGCTCTTAATGGCCTCTAGAATCCAAAAAACTTTACGCTACAACAAATAACTACATATCATCGAAATCATTGACAATTTTGGGATCCTATTCATTAATAGCACCTTATGCCCCTCACCTCTAGGCTCTAGCCCTTGCCTCTACCTCCAATCTCAAAGTTGATCCTCCAAGGAAATGAGTCAACACCCTGCAATTTTGATGAAACTTCCTAATCCAAGTGTTAAAATAAGGTAGAAAAAACTTCCCATGCTTAATAAGTGTTTTTTCTTGAGTTAAGGGTACATTTTTATTAAGGTCGTGATGGAGGAGTCCAACAATCAGCACCACCAACATCACGGTATATAGAGGGGTTAATGTGCTTGATTAAATGCCAATCCTATACCCTCATACATAATAGAATCCAGTGGAAACGTTGCAATCTTGAAATCCTGAAAACTGTTAAGTCGGTTGAATTCTAAATGGGATCTAGAATTCTACTTTTTGCATATGAAGTCTAATGAGGTTGGAACCACTCTCAAACATCCTGAAACAATTAATGGTAATGTTAAAAATTTAATTAAAAGTGGCATTCTGCTTATGTTACTTTTACTTTAAGAATTTAATATTATTGATGATTACTATGGTCTAGGGTTTACCTTCTCTTAACTTCATGTTCAAAATCATGGCATACAGACTTGTACAAAACCAGCCGGTTTCGTACAAAACCGGCCAGATTGGGCATTTAAGACCAGTTCCACTACAAAACCAGCTATTTCCTGTCAGAAAAACTGAACCAGACCAGAAAACGTGCAAAACCAGTCGGACTGGACGGTTTTGCCAGTTCTGGTCCGGTTTTGATAGCACTGGTTCTAGTAAGGTTTAGACCAAACCTACGAACCATCTATTTCACCTCTAGGTTGATGCTGACTAACAAGGTGAATATGGCAGTTCTTCACGTTGTTGCACCAACCCTCAGCTTTGATGTTTTCCAGGCCTTTTAAAACTTGATCCATGTCTGAGTTTATGCTGGGCTCTATTTCTTTACTAGCTTCTTTAGCTTTTTAAACAAAACAACCCTTTGTGCTATATAATTGCCTGGGATATATGTGTGTGTATGAAGGTGAAAATCAGGATTGCTTACATTTAAATTTATAGAAGAAGTTATTTGCTAATGGGCCCTTAAGTTCACTGGTTTGGTTGCCAGAAAGTCGAGCCATTGTCACTGTGGTATGTGCCACCAGAATAAATGGCATGCTAAAAGGAATTATGCCTGGTGCAAGTGCCGAGAAAAGTTGGTAAAATAGATACCCCTCGGACCTGTCATCTAAGCCGAAGGAAGTCCATGTTATGCAGTGTCCTTCCTTGGGCGGGGCATATTTAAGGAAAAGCAACTTCCAAAGAAAAATGAGATGGACTGGAGTAACCAAACAAAACCTAATTCATTCCCGACCGCCCCAACAGCACACAAAAATAGGATGATGATCACTATATACATCCGTAAAATATAAACAGTTCGGGTACGGCTATCATTCGTATGTTTTATTGACCAGCTCAGGTCATGATTGAAATATAGGAGAACTCAGTCGGTGGAATTTTTTCAAGTTGGAATCTCAAATTTCCCATGGATGGATCAAAATGTAAATAACAAATAGAGAGATGAAATGAGATTAAGATGAACCTGTGTTTTTGGTTTTGGGTTTGCCTTGAGCCCTCCTTTCAGAGAGACAATGCAAGACTGTGAAGGAGCAATGAAATCATTGAGGTCGCCCAATCTCAGCGTTGCTGAAAATTTCCCCGTCATGGCGATTGCCTTATGTTGCTCCAACTGAGTTGAGATTATTGTCAATCACATCTGCTGCATCTGTTTCACATACAACCACTGCAAGGCGGCTTGTTTCGCATACAACCACTGCAAATTCGTTTTCCTCAATAAACAAACCCCTCCTCCCTCGCTTTTCTACGAGATATTAATATTTAGTGATTTTTCTTCTCACGGTTTAGGCCTTCTAAGCCTTTCTATATATACTGTTTGTTGAGGTCGTGATAATTTGGGTGAAAAGGGCGTCCATAATTTCATGGTGAAATTAATGTAATCGGTGAAAAAAATCAGCATTAGAATTTGATGGTCAAATTAAGATAATTGGTCGAAAATTTTAGTGATACATTTTTACAATATAGTCAACATTGTTGAATACATTTTAAGTAAATTGTATTAAAAACATTCAAAAACAAATTAAGATGATTGGTCAAAAAATTAACAATATAGTCAACATTGTTGAATACATTTTAAGTATTGTATTAAAAATAATGTTTAATTGTATTTAATTTTTTTTAAACTTAAAATAATAATAATAATACTACTAATAAATTAGAGTTTTTAAATATTATTTTAAAAATGTACAAATTATTGTTAAAATTTGATGTTCACTTTTACTTATTAAGAAAAAAATTACGATGTTTTAATATTTTTATTTCTTAATTGTTAAAATTTGATGTTCACTTTTATTTGTTAAGAAAAAAAATTATGATGTTTTAATATTTTTATTTCTTATCAATTTATGTGAAGATAAATTAATAGGGTATGAATTTTTTTTTTCAGCCAAAAAAAAGTACTATTGATATTCAAGGTGAATCAAATAGTACAATGATCGTCTTGATTCATAAAATAGAATCAACAAAAACTAAAATATGGATCAGTTACACAATTAGCCCATCATAGAACTATCTAATCACAATCCCTCACAAAAACAGACCAACAAAAAACAAGTCATTCTTCCAAAATAGGATGCAGAGAACATAAAGCTACAAACGTCTTCAAAAATATAAGTATGAGTCCCTAAATTTAATCAAAAAAGTAGGTGACACCACACTCCAGAATGGCATTGTCCAGCCATTCCTCCCAAATAAGATGTCCTTTAGAACCAGCAAGAGCCTGTTTTGATAACTTGTCCGCCAGAGAATTATGTTCTCTATAAATATGTTCAAAAGAGAGATTCTGCTGTATAGAGATTTCTTTTTGTGTGCGGATACACCAGTGACAAAGATTGGTAACATTGAGCTTGAAGTCCCTTGTAGCCCACTTGATTGTTACACGAGAATCCCCATAAACTTTGAATTTTATATGAATTTTACTTTTACTATAAATGTATTAAATTATTTTTTAAATAAGAGATTGATAATTATTTTCAATAATCCAAAATAATAAAATAAAGAAATTAAAAATGTATTTTCAATATAAATACAAATAAAAGATTAAAAAATATACATTAAAAAAAATATTATAAGAATTACAAAAAAATAGTTCCTATAAAATTACTTGGAAACTTCAATATTTGAAATTTCAAGTGCTGCTTCTTCATGCTTACATAATGTTTTGTCAATAAATTTATGTAAAATTTAATAAAAAATCATATTTCTAATTCATATTGAAACCAAAAATACATATTAAGGTGCTTTTGCACTATTACAAGAAAAGGGGTAACATCATAGTTTCCCATGTAACTAGATTGTTGTTGGTTCAACCTTCTTTTATAATTTTTTTTTAACAGAAACGAGTAAGAAGATTTATATTAAAAAAGGGAAGATTTGATACAAAAAATGGGAAGACTTAACCCATCAAAAGGAGGGAATTGGGCACCTCGATTCCAGTCTTTACACTTCGCAAGGTACTTAGATACATAAATGTCTTAAAAAGATAAGGTGACTGACTGTTAAAACAACTGTTTACACAAATATCATATAGGTAAAAAGTAGCTAGAAGAAAAACCAGAAATTAGTTCTCTACTGAGCGACGGGGCTTTTTCTTGCTGCTTGAGGCTAGATTCACATTATCCTCCATTCCCAGAATGACCGACGGGTTGTTGCTCTTACTGGTCCGAATGCAATCCACCTTGGCTTCTACAATCTTGAGACAGTTGTGCATTGTCTCCATTCTGCTAGCAATGCCTTCAAAGTACTCTTTCATTTTGTTATTGTTGTTCCTTATCTTAGAAATTTCAATTTGAACAAATGTAGCTAAATGAGAGATGGTTTTCTTGAGGTCTTTCTGTTCACCTCTCGGCACTCCAACCTGAGCTTCAATGTCTTGCAAATGAGAGAGGAGACCAGGGTGAGGGCTTTCAAGTCCATTGGGGGAATCGAGATTCACCACACCTGCATTTTCTTCTGTCCCATTCCAGATTTTGCCAACTGCCGTTTCCCCAATGTTTCCACCCAGCTGATGCAGGGAGCCGAGGTGCGCAGAGCTGCCGAGGAGCTAGTTGTTGTTTTCCAACAGCCGCCAGAGTCCCCTTGTTTCTTGCTCGAGACCATTTGGCAAGCTAGCCTAGTTCACCAATTGGCCACCACCCTGAGGGACCCAACCTCTGTTATTTTCCATGACATTAGGCCGGTGCACATGCTTCGTTTTGTTTACAAGGCCTTCGTTATCGCTGCGACCATTCCCCTCTAACGCTTCTAGTGCAGTGATGTAGTGATTCAAGCCAATGCCCTTGAATACTTGTATGGACGTCTTACACTGCCTGCACTTCAGCGTAGGGAGGCATAATCCAGGAGAGCTTCCATTATCCATCTTGTAACACGCTGAATACCTGCAGACCAATTCTTTCTCCCAGAACGTTCCAAATTGCATTAGTTGTGAAATGTTATCAGCCAAGTGTTTGAAATAGGCCCTTTCTGCCAGGCGATTGATGCGCAATGAATTTTCGCATGCTGGCGGGTGGTTCTAAGCTGCAGACGCCGTCGAATTTCTATGATTTTGAGGGACACAATCTTGAAGAGATTGTGAATTTGACCTTCGATTCCATCAGCCAGGTGGGTGGTATGTTGGGGAGGATGACAATTAATAGGTGCACATTCCAATGTTGACACCCAATGCCAATTTGAAAGATGGGGATTTTGTGTCCCATTCCAATTTTGATTATTGCCCATTCCTTGAATTGAGAAGAGGGGATTAAGGAACCCATTCCATTGTCGGTTGTTGCCCATTTTTTATCAGGATGTCGCAATTCAGGCCAGCTCCGATATTTGCCATGGAGTCAGCTTGCGCATTATTGCTTCTTAGAATGTGATGGAGAGAGATGGAGTTGAGCTCCTTTATCTTTTGAGAGAAATGAAATTGGAATTTAGAGGTGGGTTGATGATTATTCTTTGCAAGTGCCCTTGCTTCTTTGATCACAAGGAGAGAGTCGCTAATTGCGACCAGATCCTGGACGTTGTTTTCCTTTGCGATATCAATTCCTTGAAGTAGCGCAATCCATTCTGCGTCATTGTTGGTCTTTTTCCCTATTCCCCATGCATAGTCCATCAACTTGTTCCCTTCGGAGTCTAGAAGGACTCCCCCCGCTCCTGCCAACCCAGAACCTTCTTTTATAAATTACATCATAAAAAAAAAGTTTTTACTGGGATAGCTTCAGCTTTCCACTAATAGTTTTTATAAACACATGAATCAGATCCACGAATTTTCATCATTTCTATCATGCGGTCTCAAATAAGATCCAATAAAAAATATAAATCCCAAGGATCTAGCTTTATATAAATCCACACCATCCATGACTGCCATAAAAAACCAACTTCATAAAAAAATATATAATAGTAAAATAGAAAGATGAGTGTAGAATATTCAAAGCTCCAAATTCCAATGTATAAGCAATATGTACACCAACATTCAACACAACACTACTTTTTTGGAACATTACTACATACATATATGGTTTTTTTCGAACCTATTGTAAAGGGATTTTAAGCTATCTTGTAGAGCTTGACTCATATTTTCTGCACTTATTTTTTATGAAACTGAAAAGCTTATACTTGAAAGAGTTCTTGAAGTTCTTATACATATGTAATTTGGTTATAATATAGTGAAATTACGCTTTTTTCCTTGGAAAAAAAATGTACACCAGCATCCACTTCTTCAATATGTAGCCATCATATATCTTTTGAGAGTCAGGTCTTCGACAATGAATCAATGTTGATATTCATTTCCATATAAACATGAGCAAAGGATATGAGAGTAAAAGACCTAGAAATTGTTTTGAGTTGGTTCGCTAGAGCTTGTAAATTTATGCCCAAAACAACTATTTCCCCGCGCATCCATTTAATGGTGAAAGATAAGTCCCCGAATACCTACATATGAAATATATTTTTACTTGTGGCAAATTTTAAAAGTGCTCTCAATGATAATAACTATGCTTTGTTATTTGTACTTATGCATGTATTTACACAGAAATAGAGATAATGATAGTTGCTCCAATAAAGGTCACCTCCAATACCACATAGCCCATCCTCGCCTTTAAAGGCGTCATCAAAGAAACTCCAAGGAAAACTCCTATTCACCATTAATTTCCCTATAACTTATTGTTTTATGGTGATTTCTTCTGAGGTGAAATGTTGATCCAGAGAGTAAATTTGAGTAGTGATATGGAAAGTCTGTGATACTCTACCCTAAAAAGGACTATGATTTCTTATCATCCATAGGCCCCATATAGTTAAGAAAGGAATTGCTCTATGGTTGGTTTGGTCTTTTCAATGAAACCAGTAACTGAGACCATCTTTTACGGAATTACATTGCCAGTGACAGTTATGTCCCACCCAAGTCCATACATCCTTCCAAACTTGTAGAGAGAAAGGACATTATGTGAAAAGATGAGTAGTGGTCTCAATCGCTCTTTTACACAAATAATAGATGCCCGACCCTTGGGTATTGTTTTTGGAGAAGGTCCCAAGTGGGTATTATGTTCATCAAAACAAGCCACATAAATACCTTGGTTTTTAGAGGGCATGGACACGCCATATTTTTTACCACCACCAGCTATAATCATAACAGGCCCCACCGCTACTTCATAACCAATTTTGACTGTATAATACTCCTCTATGGAGTTATTGTCCCATGTGAGCTATTTGTTTTCATCTTGCAGATGAACATGTTTTGAAGTCATGGTGTTTAAAAATGCAATCCACACCATTGTAGAGTTGTCAGTGAGACCAAGTCAACAGTTGTTAATCGTCATTGGTGCCATAAGTCTGTAAAAAACACGAGCACGAAGATCAAGGACCAAATCATTTGGGATAAATAATTAATCATCACAATCCATGATTGTGTCATCACCAATTATGACTAAGGTATCATCACCAAATTTCCAGATGAGGTAATCACCAACTAGCGAGAAATCTTGTACCATGGACTTTCTATGGTTAGATGCATCTCGAACACTCTTCATGGGGTTCTTGACCCAATTTAGAAGTGTAATAAGCACTAAATATTTTTTAATAGTGGTTCTTTTGTTAGTAGATTCCATAAACTCTTTCCTACCAGAGACTTCATGAAGCACAATAATTGTTCCATTCCCTGACCACGGACATGTATGGGCTTGTAAAGTAAATCCCACTGTGCCAAATGATGACCCAACTTATCCTCCTTAACATTCCATATAAATCCATAACATAACCTCTGAATTTTATCAAGAACTCATTTAGGGTAGTGGGCCAAAAGAAACTAATAAACCATAATAACCTCCAACACAACTTTAACGAATGTTAGATGACCTTCCCAAGAAAACCAGAAGTGGCACTAGAAGTGGATCTACCTTTCAATTTTTCCACTAACCACTACCAATACTTTTTATCTTTCCCTAAAGATTTCAAAATGAAACCAAGTTTTCTTAACCTTTCCTATAGATTTGTTCTTTGAAAATAAAGTAATAGAAGTATCCTTTGAACCTCCTCCTCCTTAACCAGATTAAAATTGATCGAGTACTTTTGAAGGTTGACCTTCGCACTTGTAGTATGACTATAAAGTGCAAGAATTTCCTGAATGACTTTTTCCTCTCTTAAGGATCCATAGAAATATCAAGACATCATCCACAAAGAGCATATGTCTGAAATATTCAATCCCTCCTACCTGAATCCCCCTCAATTGATTCTCCCTTTTCATCTTTTTATAATCACCATAGTCAAGCCTTTGACGACCAAGAGAAATAAGTAGGGGGACAATGGGCATCCTTGTCAAAGGCTTCTTGAATACTTAAACAAATTTGGCATTGAACCATTTATTATAAAAGCGAATGTAACAAACCAAACACAAGTCATAATCCAATTGACTACATGTATATTAAGACCAATATGGATTAGGAGCAACCTTAAATACGACCAACAAGTTCGATCATACACCTTGGAGAGGTTGAGTTTCATTATCAAAGCAAACTTCCTCTTCTATTTTATGATGTGAAGTGTTTCTTGAGCAGAGCCCACTACTTCATGTATAAACCTACCTTCAAGAAAACAAAAATGTCATGCTGATACTTATACCTTGGACAAAAACTTCTTTAGATGAACCAGAATATTTTTTTAGAAGATCTTATAAATATAGTTGCAGAAGGATATTGGTCGTAAATCTCCAAAAGACTTACCCTTGTCAACCTTTAGGATTAATGTAATAAATATAGTATTAAAAGAACCTAAAACTCTCCCATTTTGATGAACCTCCTCGACCACTCAAAGTAAATCTTCTCCCAAAAGATCAATAAACCCCAAATAGAACTCAATGGTCCAGTCATATAGGCCTAGAATTTTATTATTTTGAAATTAGGATAACATATATTTCAATTCATCCATCAAGATCTCCTTAAACAACTCAAAGTTATCTTCCTCTGTCACCTACCCAAATTTTGAGGATATTTATTTTATTTGCAAAATACTTATGATAAATTATAATTACAAAGTTTTTGTAATTATGACCAAATCTGGTCAAAGATGATTGTAATGACTTATTATTATTATTTAATAAATTAGAAAAGGAGACAAACACTCAAGAAAGTTGTTACAAGAGTGTTCACTGGCCCACTAGGAGGAATGGAAGCTGCTAGAAGGCATGGGACATATGGTAGCATTTGCACTCCACCACTAGCTGTTGGTTATGGGCCAACTACCCCTAAAATTGTGGCATTATTCCCCAGGTGGGGGAAGTGAGCAGGCAGCTCATTAATGACCAGATAATCACTAAAAAGGCCTAGGCAGCTTATATGAGGCAATTCGAATTGAGCAGGCAGCTCTTACAATATTTTCTGAAGAATTATTCCTCAGGTGCATCAGGTGATGACTGAGAGATTCAAATAGGGAGGCTATGTGAGAGTTGTTAGGATATTCCTATACTCCATCCTAGTCCCACCAGTATTTTGATCATTTACATTTTCAGTCATGCATGCACTTTTAGGGTTTGCATGCATCATTTAGGGTTTGCATGCATTCCAGTCATCAGTCCCAGCACCTAGCCCTCAGTTAGCTAGCCCCCAGAGCTTCCTTCCACTCAGTTTCAGCCGTCATAGCCTGTCATGCGCCCTCCTTTCACCTACTGCATGAGAAGGGCGCCTTTCTCACCTACCAGTCCAGTTTACTTCAGTTAGTCACCAGTCTTTCCTTGATTTGAGGCCAGACTGACTCCTCACTGTTGTTATCACTCTGATTGGCCTCCGATGAGACATGACTACCTATTCTGACTTCAGTTAGCTCCTCATGCGCCCTCCACTAAGCCTCCTTCATTTAGTTAGTGTCTCCATGTGCAAGTTACATTCAGTTACACCTACCACACTCAGTTAGACTCAGTTTGACTGACGTTTGATAGTTACTTGTGCATTGATGACTCCACCAATGATGAGATAGACTACTAGTTGTGCTCCGATGACACTCCAGTGATCCTTTGATCACTACATGAAGGCTAATTCGAATTGCCACCTTAGGCATTCGAATCCTCATGCATTGTATTATTTATATGTCCATTTGTGATTAATAATTCAGTGTGTGTGAAGTTATTTTGCTTCTATCCAAGTTCTACTGTATTATTATGTTGCTCATTATACTGCATTCACCACTCTTCTTCTATTTTCCTGCTTAATCATAATTATTCTCTTGTGAGGCATACATCATCTCTTAGATATGCTGTGAGGATTTTCACAAGAGTGCAATTGTAAGTCTGCAAGTTATTTTATGAGAAGGAAAACCAAAGGTGCTGGTGCAGGTCTCTTTGACTGCTGAGTCTGCAAGACTGGATAAACTACTTGCTACTACAAGATTGAGGACCTAAGCTTCTAAGTTTCTTCCTCCTGGTGGTTCAGTGAACAGGCTCGGGGGTCCTAAGACAGGCATATTGACTGTTTTCAGGAGCAGGTTGGGTGGAACAGGCTTCTTGGGTGTTTGTTCTCTTATCTACTAGTTCAGGTTCTATCTTTCATATCTGTCAACCTTGTTTTTACATTAAAGATGTTGGGTTATGTATTACATTGATGATTAGATAAACTGATAGAATAAAATCCTTCTTTGTATTCGTCCACATGTTGGTTTCTGCACCGTACTCTAGTACAGAGAAGAGTAGTTTAGAATAGATTAAAGATAGACTGAATGTCAATTGATGGAAACGCTGATTATAATATTGCTCTTGTTAATTTCTGTCATATGTTTAAATAATAACGCAGGATAAATTATTGTATAATATAGACAGAGGCATAGCATTCATGTAGTTCTTAAATAAAAGAAGAACACCTTTGTTTCTGCACAGTCCTACATACTTATTTTTAACCCTATCTAGTTTAGCCCGTGATCACATGCATTTCAACATTATATAATTCATATTTTCCAAGCACTTGCATTTGAAGATTTATAGAAGCTGCAAAACAATTCTTTATACGAAATCGATCATATTTACACATATTATTTCCTCACTGTCTATCGTTTTCCAATGTGATTGATTAAATATCGGCACAGTAGTATCCAACCCTATGTTATCACATACTCTAGTTCTCTGCAATATCTCTCTAATGCACAGTTTATAAGCTTCGCTTCAAGCCATTCATGGCAAGCTTTAGAAATTAAATCTCAGAAGCGATAGTAGACATGGATTCCAAACCCTGAATTATTATTCTATTACTATATATTATTTCAAGGTATGATTATCAACATGCCACGTTTCATAACTTAACAGAAAGCACAATTCTTTGTATCAACGTCTATTTAGTTTACAACCCTACAATAAACATCTTCAGCATCAAAACTATTCATATCCAAGTCAAGCCCATTTCTTAGTGCAGGCAAGATGTAAAACACAATCTACAGAGATAGGGTTTTCGTTCTTTGAAAACAAAAAAAAAATGAACACCATGGCCTAGCCAACCCCAAATCACTTGACGGTCGAATCTCATCTTAGCATTTTTTCCAAAGCATGAATAGCAACAACAATGACAAAGTACAAGACGCAACTAACTACAAACAACCATCGCGTTTCGGCACTACCATGGCAATTATTTAAACAGGTTAACAAACCATACTCTAACCAAATGATAACATTTCATTCATAACGAGCTTTCATGCACTAGGAGCGAGTGAAACCTCAACTCTCAGGCGTTGTATTCACAATCAAAAACTTCAGCAGAGTTTGTATAAAAGACTTTTCCAGTTTCCAAAACATTTAGGGCCTATTCCCTTATTTAGCCATCAATGTAGAAATCATTTCGAAGTCCCTTACAACGCTATGGCAAAATCATTACTGAGCCGAGCAACAACTAAACAAACGAGGGTTACCCTCTGTACTGTATAAATCAAATTAAAACTTTAAAAAAAAACTCGACACTCGGCCATCGCCGAAACAAGGTCGGATAGATCCAACCCTCGGCACATAGTAAGTCACCAACAAACCATGCAAAAAGGGCACCCACAAGATTTCGAGGACCACCGAGGCTTACCAGGAAGGGATCGCAGCCGCCGCTGACGAGTGCTTGTTCATAGGAAGCCCTCCAATGATGCAATGCCTGCGAGATACAGTTGGATAAGGGTTAAACTTGAAACGCAGAGTTAATTACTAAAACAATGCAAGCGTCCCGCTACTTTGGTTACATACCTTACCTCATCGACGCAGTTTCTGGACTTAACACTTCACCCAGCCAACGATGAAGCCTGATGGCTTCTACAACAACCACGAGCTACACACCGAGGACCTTGTTATAAACCGGAGAATCGAGCCCTAGCTCGTTTGCATATTCAAGCAAAACTGACAGTAGTTGCCTCTCACTCTTTCACACAGTAAAAACAACAAAAAAAAGACCCAACTACAGACTCAACCTATCAACACACTAGCTATTACAACTTCCACCACCGAGGCTCGACGCCTTAACATGATTTCCACTTACAGGTTGAATGCACTTAAGTCACAGGTTCGAGCTCAGCGAACTTCCATCTTTTAAAACCCTAAGTTCCTCGGCCGGCCGGTCGGCCTCTCCCTTAGACCACTACCTAGCAAAATGAATGCCGAGGAATGTGGATCGATGCTGCTGTAGCTACAACTAGGGTTTCCCATTACAATCTTAAAAATCACAAAATCGACGGCATAGATTGTTGCCAACCGAGTACGTTGGGAAAGTGGCCAACCACCACATTAATGTTTCCATAAATGATACAACCACGACAGTGCCAACACTTTATGCCAATGAACGAGACTTTAACCAGCTCATATTCTTAGCCATAGCACTCACCGAGGTTCACGTGAAGTGGATGTTGTGGATTGACGACAGGGCATTCCACCATAAGGTTTAGACCCAAACATTAATTCCTGTCTAGGACACTGTCAACCTGCCATCGTGAATTTAATACCTGTCAGCTCATCACTTTATCAACAAATTCATAGTGCGGTGTAATAGCATACTATATCAATACTTAGAACAAAGGTTAGGTTACTTTGCATAGTTCTCTTTTGTACTGTTAAAAACTTAGCCTTTCCAATATTTTTTGTCACATAAATAAATGGATGAGGGTCGCACTTTGTATAGGAACCACACACATAGGACTTGGTTAGGGTGTATCCCTTGGCCCTTGTATTATTTATATATAAACAAAGCCTTGTAGAATCATACCTTGTTACATGGTACTATTTTTATATCCACAATGAGGTTAAAACCTATATTATGACTTTTCAAAAAATAATTTCAATGGTAATTTCATGTGTTGTCTCACTCAATACTATATGCATTCATAGATAGAAGGATAGGAACTTTTATAATTATTTTATGACATTCAACTATGAAAATAGGACCATGATTTTTATAGTGGGAATTATGATTTAAACGCATTTATTTCTAAGTCCATTTATATGACGGTATTGAAACGACAAATGTAAATAATATTATTCTAACACTTGACGTCCATAACTTAGTATTTATACTCCAGCGTTTTTCTCAAGCACAAGTAATTTCTCATTTAATGATTCTACTATTAAATGCATTCAGGATATCAATCATTCTAACCTTCACACTATGTACTTCTTTAGTCAAATAGAACATCTAGGACATACTTAGGTCCATACCTGAAGCAAAGGGGAGAACTTAGAAATTCTACCAAAACTTGACGGCTAATTGTAAAACATAAATACCCTTAATGTTGGTTGCCCCAGAAACTCTTACCTGCATTTTGCACATGGAATAGGATACAATGCCTTAGCTAAACGTAGCTAAGTAAACCTCAGGGCACCTCATAGGACCCCTTGCATCATCATCAAAAGCAACTGTCAGAACCGAGTTAGTGAAACTCTATCGCAAAATATCATATGTCACAGTCAACACCAATAAAAACAATGTCATAAGCATTTCAACAGGAAAATGACGTGTCGCAGTCATTATTTTGTCTCTAGTTAAGAGTCTCAATAATTATTTGTTTCTGCGTTAAATGACTTTGTAATTAATGTTGTCCTTATAAGCATTTATTATTTCCACATTTACAATTATTAACAATTAATGCTTATTTAAAAAAATTTAAATTTTTATGAAAATATTAGGATGTTACAAGTGGTATCAGAGCTCATGTTCGAACTCTAGGCCTAAAAAGGTCCAAGAAACACGCAATAGAATTTTATGATTGGGAAATTCTTCACTAACTCAAGTTTAAATTATTTTGTGGTATATAGAAAATTGTTTTTAAGTTATAGGTATGGAAGGATCAGCTGGACGTATAGAGGAGAGATTTCCACCAAACAGTGATAGTACGGGACCGCAATTTGAAGGAGGATTCCATGGAAATCTGAATGACAACTCATCAGAATTGTTACGTGCTTTTCAAGAATTGAAAGCAGAGATAAGATCAGTAAAGCAGGACAATGAGAGAATTCTGAGAACACAAGAGGAATTGAAGCAAGTACTGTTCGATCAATACCCAACAGATGAACATGATAGAGAAGTTGAACATACTTCCAAAACTGAAGACTTACCTTACGAGGGCAAGAGTAAGTAAGTGAACACAAATGGTGTAAACAGCAGCTCAACGTCATCAGAAACTGCCAAACATCCACGTAAAAAGAAACGTGACTATTCTAGTGACAGTAGTGAAGGAAGTTTCAAGCCAAAGAGAAAAAGCCATAAACAGTATGAATAGATATCTGGGGAGTTCAAGAAGATCAAACCCCCAACTTTCAATGGCGAAACAGAGAAGGGAGAGACAGCTGAGGCATGGCTGTCCGGCATGAAAAAGTACTTTCAGATCTATGATTACTCGAGATCCTTAAAGGCAAAAATGGCAATTTATAATCTAACCAGAAAGGCAAATATTTGGTGGCAAGACCTCAAAAGAGTAAAGAGCATTAAGGACAGAGATGTGAGTTGGAGTACTTTTAAAAGATACTTCAAAAAGAAGTTATTATCCGAACAGTATTATGAAGAGAAATCCAAAGAATTCTATGATCTAAAGCTGGGAACAATGAACATGAAAGAACTGAACAACAAGTTTCTAAATTTGCTAAGGTATGTGCCATACCTGGTGGAAGAAAAACCCAAGGTTCAAAGATACCTGAGTTGCATACCCTTCAACATCAAGGACAGAATAGAGTACGATAACCCAAAAACGTTAGAAGAAGCCATGAGGAAAGCAACTTTTTACTTTGATCAGAACAGGAAAAGAGAAGGAATACCTAGCTGGAAAAATCATAAACCCAGTAACTTTGAGCAGAAAAAGAAAAATTTCAGGTTTAGTTGAAATTCTAGTTTCCAAAAGAGAAATTTTCAGAATCGAAATTTTCAAGGGAACATTTCCAGAAATAATCAGCAGCATAAAATTACAGCTCCCATAAATGTTCCCAATGTTGCCAGAACCAATGATCAGAAGCCACCTATAAAATGTTTTGAGTGTCAAGGTCCTCATTATGCTTCAGAATGTCCCCTTAGGAAGCGGACCGCTAACCATATTCACTCCATACAATCTGAAGCTACTGTAGGAGATTTGGCAAGAGAAGTACCCAGAATTAATGCAGCATCAGACAATCGACAAGCAGAACACCAAGTCTCAATGTTAGAGGTTGAAGGTATGCTACGAAACCATCCAGTTTCTGTTTTGATTGATCCTGGTGCTAGTTTGAGCTATATATCACCAGATATTGTAGAAAGTTGTAAGTTGAAAACAGAAAAATTCAATAAATCCTGGTTAGTTAGACTAGCAACAGGAACAAAAAGAAAAGTTTATGATTTCGTGGAAAGTTGTGTTTTATTTATGAATTAGTTAAAAACACAGATCAAGTTAAATGTCTTACCTTTAGGATCATATGACATCTTAATTGGAATGGATTGGTTGGAAGCTCATCATGTCATTCTGAATTGTTATGAGAAAAGTTTCACTGGTTTAAATGATGAAGGAAGGACAGTAGAAGTGAAGGGTATTCTTAGGAAGACGTCCCTTAGGCAGATTTCAGCTATGCAGGTAAAGAGAGCAATCAGAAAGGGATGTCAAATGTTTGCAGTAAATGTAGTAAATGAAGAGTTAAGTACTACAGAAGACAAACTGAAATTAGAAGATATACCCGTCTTAAATGATTTCCAAGATGCTTTTCCTAAAGAAATTTCAGGGTTACCTCCTAAAAGAGATCTAGATTTTACTATTGAATTAATACCAGGTGTAGTGCCAAATTCCAAAGTTCCATACAAGATGAATATACTAGAGTTGAATGAGTTGAAATCCCAGTTGAAAGAACTGAGTGATAAAAGGTATATAAGACCCAGCGTGTCCCCTTGGGGAGCACTGGTCATTTTTATTAAGAAGAAAGATGGCACCTTAAGACTTTGCATAGATTATCGTCAACTGAATAAGATGACGATCAAGAATAGATATCCGTTGCCCCACATTGATGATCTATTTGATCAGCTACGCGGAGCAACGATATTTCAAAGATCGATTTACGGTCAGGATATCATCAGGTTCGTGTGAAGGATGAAGACATTTTCAAAACAGCCTTTAGAACTCGATATGGACATTATGAGTTTGTGGTCATGCCGTTTGGGTTGACTAATGCACCGGCAGCATTTATGTGCCTAATGAATAAAATTATGCACAAATACTTGGATAAATTCGTCGTTGTGTTTATCGATGACATTGTAGTATATTCTAAGAGCAAGGAAGAGCATGATGAACATCTGCGTATCATTCTGCAAGTTCTGAGAGATCACTAGTTATATGCTAAGTTCAGTAAGTGTGACTTTTACAAAGACAAGATTCAATACTTAGGACACATGATCTCTAAGGAAGGAATTTTAGTTGACCCCGCTAAGATAAAAGCCATTAATGAATGGCCAGTCCCTAAAGATGTGTCGGATGTACGATCATTTATGGGTATTACTGGATATTACAGAAAATTCATCGAAGGGTTTTCAAAGATTGCAACCCCCATAACGTCCTTGCAGAAGAAAGGAAAGAAGTTTGTATGGGATAAAAAATGCGCGGACAATTTTAAAAAGTTGAAAGAATTACTGACTACAGCGCCTATTTTGAGGATTGCAGATCCTACTAAGGATTTTGTAGTATGTACAGATGCATGTAATGATGGACATGGAGGAGTCCTAACACGGGAGGGACATGCTGTAGCCTATGAATCTAGAAAGCTGAAAATACATGAGAAGAATTGTTTTACTTATGATCTGGAATTATTAGAAGTAATTCATGCTTTGAAAATGTGGCGTCGCCACCTTATTGGCAGAAAATTTACCTTAATGACAGATAACATGGGGCTGAAATATTTACTAGATCGGACAAATTTGAATGCTAGACAAGCTAGATGGCTAGCTTTTCTAAGTGAATACGACTTTGAAATTCAACACATTAGAGGGAAAGGGAACAAGGTTGCTGATGTGTTAAGTCGTAATGCAAGAAAAAATTTCATTGCAGCCATCAACACCTATACAACAGATTTGGAAAAACAGATTTTTGAAGGGATTAAAAATGATGAGGAATACAGAAAATTACATGAAAGGACAGCAAAAAACAATTCTGAAAATACTACGACAGATTATAGTTTGAAGGAAAATGGATTGCTGTTGTACAAAAACAGATTGTATGTACCCAACATACCAACAATAAAAATTTGGATTTTGGATGAGATGCACAAAAGCCACTATTCTTGTCATCCAGGTTATCAGAAAACCATCACTATGCTACGAAAAGAGTACTATTGGCCCAGAATGAAGGATGAAGTAGCATAATATATAGCTAAGTGTTTTGACTATTAGAAGGTGAAGGTGGAGCATCAACATCCTCCTGGATTATTACAACCATTACCTATACCTAGCTGGAAATGGGAAATCATAAGTATAGATTTTATCACTGGATTACCAAATAATAAAAAACAAAATGATTCCATCATGGTGGTAGTAGATAAACTTAGCAAAGCGGTACATTTTATTCCTGTAAAAACTACTCATAAGGCTTTGGACATTGTAGAAATTTTTATGAAGCAGATTTTTCGACTACATGGGATACCAAAGGTAATAGTTTCAGACCGTGATTCAAAATTTACAGGAAATTTTTGGAGGTCTTTGTTCAAAAGGTTGAATACAACCTTAAACTTTAGCACTGCATTTCATCCACAAACATATGGACAGACAGAAAGGGTGAATCGGATTTTGGAAGACATGCTAAGAATGTATGTTAAGGATCAGCCTGGTAGGTGGGAGGACTATCTGCATTTAGCAGAATTTGCTTATAACAATCACTACCATGCATCAGCCAGGCTTAGCCCGTTTGAAATTCTTTATGGTAGGAAATGTAATACACCAGTTTCTTGGGGTGATCCAGTTAACAGGGTTATATTAGGACCTGAATTGTTGCAGGAGTTAGAACTAATTGTGAAACATGTACAAAGAAATCTTAAAGCTTCCCAAGATAGGTAGAAAAGTTAAGCAGACCTTAGAAGAACTCATAAAGAGTTCCAGGTGGGTGAGCATGTTTTTCTTAAGGTAAGGCCAAAAAAGAGTTCCTTGAAATTAGGAAGCTGTGCCAAACTGGCACCAAGGTATTGTGGTCCTTTTGAAATTTTGTCAAGGGTTGGAACCGAGGCATATCAATTGGCCTTGCCCTCAAACCTCAAAATACATAATGTTTTTGACGTTTCATTGTTAAAGAAATATGTGCACGATGCTACTCATGTTGTAAATTGGAATGCTGTCCAGGTGGAACCAGACGACGATTTTCCGGTGGAACCAGACTGTATCCTCAGAAAGAAGGAAACTTTACTCCGGAATCACACCATTGGGCAGGTCAAGGTGCAATGGAAGCACCTTAGCCCAACAGAGGCAACCTGGGAGTTGGAAAGTAGTATGCGGGCAACATACCCAACTTTGTTTCAGGAACACTCAGAGAGTGAATAAAACAACATCGAGGACGATGTTGAGACTTAAGGGGGGGTGTATGTCACCTACCCAAATTTTGAGGATATTTATTTTATTTGTAAAATACTTATGATAAATTATAATTACAAAGTTTTTGTAATTATGACAAAATCTGGTCAAAGATAAATGTAATGACTTATTATTATTATTTAATAAATTAGAAAAGGAGACAAACACTCAAGAAAGCTGTTACAAGAGTGTTCACTGGCCCACTAGGAGGAATGGACGCTGCTAGAAGGCATGGGACAGATGGCAACATTTGCACTCCACCACTAGTTGTTGGTTATGGGCCAACTACCCCTAAAATTGTGGCATTATTCCCCAGGTGGGGGAAGTGAGCAGGAAGCTCATTAATGACCAGATAATCACTAAAAAGGCCTAGGCAGCCTATATGAGGCAATTCGAATTGAGCAGGCAGCTCTTACAATATTTTCTGCAGAAATATTCCTCAAGTGCATCAGGTGATGACTGAGAGATTCGAATAGGGAGGCTATGTGAGAGTGCAATTGTAAGTCTGCAAGTTATTTTCTGAGAAGGAAAACCAGAGGTGCTGGTGCAGGTCTCTTTGATTGCCAAGTCTGTAAAACTGGATAAACTACTTGCTGCTACAAGATTGAGGACCTAAGCTTCTAAGTTTCTTCCTCCTGGTGGTTCAGTGAACAGGCTCGGGGGTCCTAAGACAGGCATATTGAAGATAAATTAATAGAATAAAATCCTTCTTTGTATTCGTCTACGTGTTGGTTTCTGCATCGTACTCTGGTACAGAGAAGAGTAGTTTATAATAGATTAAAGATAGACTGAATGTCAATTGATGGAAAAGCTGATTATAATAGTGCTCTTGTTAATTTCTGGCATACGTTTAAATAATAATGCAGGATAAATTACTGTATAATATAAACAGAGGCATATCATTCATCTAGTTCTTAAATAAAGAAGAACACCTTTGTTTTTGCACAGTCCTGCATACTTCTTTTTAACCCTATCTAGTTCAGCCAGTGATCACATGCATTTCAACATTATATAATTCATATTTCCCAAGCACTTACATTTGAATATTTATAGAAGCTGCAAAACAATTCTTTATACGAAATCGATCATATTTACACATATTATTTCCTCACTGTCTATCGTTTTCCGATGTGATTGATTAAATATCAGCACAGTAGTATCCAACCCTATGTTATCCCATACTCTAGTTCTTTGCAATATCTCTCTAATGCACAGTTTATAAGCTTCGCTTCAAGCCATTCATGGCAAGCTTTCGACATTAAATTTCAGAAGCGATAGTAGACATGGCTTCCAAACCCTGAATTATTATTCTATTACTATCTATTATTTCAAGGTATGATTATCAACATGCCATGTTTCATAACTTAACAGAAAGCACGATTCTTTGTATCAATGTCTATTTAGTTTACAACCCTACAATAAACATCTTCAGCATCAAAACTATTCATATCCAAGTCAAGCCCATTTCTCAGTTTCATTTCTCAGTGCAGGCAAGACGTAAAACACAATCTACAGAGATAGGGTTTTCGTTCTTTGAAAACAAAAAAAATGAACAGCGTGGCCTAGCCAACGCCAAATCACTTGACGGCCGAATCTCATTTTAGCATTTTTTCCAAAGCATGAATAGCAACAGCAATGATGAAGTACAGGACACAACTAACTACAAACAACCATCGCGTTTCGGCACTACCATGGCAATTATTTAAACAGGTTAACAAACCATACTCTAACCAAATGATAACATTTCATTCATAACGAGCTTTCATGCACTAGGAGCGAGTGAAACCTCAACTCTCAAGCGTCGTATTCACAATCAAAAACTTCAGCAGAGTTTGTATAAAAGACTTTTCCAGTTTCCAAAACATTTAGGGCATGTTCCCTTATTCAGCCATCAACGTAGAAATCATTTCGAAGTCCCTTACAACGCTACAGCAAAATCATTACTGAGCCGAGCAACAACTAAACAAACGAGGGTTACCCTCTGTACTGTATAAATCAAATTAAAACTTAAAAAAAAAACTCAACACACGGCCATCGCCGAAACAAGTTTGGATAGATCCAACCCTCAGCACATAGCAAGTCACCATCAAACCATGCAAAAAGGGCACCCAAGAGATTTCGAGGACCACCGAGGCTTACCAGGAAGGGATCGCAGCCGCCGCTGACTAGTGCTTGTTCATAGGAAGCCCTCCAATGATGCAGTTCCTGCGAGATACAGTTGGATAAGGGTTAAACTTGAAACGCAGAGTTAATTACTAAAACAATGCAAGAGTCCCGCTACTTTAGTTACATACCTTACCTCATCGGCGCAGTTTCTGGACTTAACACTTCTCTCAGCCAGCGACGAAGCTTGATGGCTTCTGTAGCAACCACGAGCTGCACACCGAGGACCTTGTTATAAACCAGAGAATCGAGCCCTAGCTCGTTTGCATATTCAAGCAAAACTGACAGCAGTTGTCTCTCACTCTTTCACGTAGTAAAAACAACAAAAAAAACGACCCAGCTACAAACTCAACATATCAACACACTAGTTATTGCAACTTCCACCACCGAGGCTCGGTGCCTTAACATGATTTCCACTTGCAGGTTGAATGCACTTAAGTCATGGGTTCGAGCTCAGCAAACTTCCATCTTTTAAAACCCTAAGTTCCTCGGCCGACCTCTCCCTTAGACCACTACATAGCAAAATGAATGCCGAGGAATGTGGATCGATGCTGCAGTAGCTGCAGCTAGGGTTTCCCATTACAATCTCAAAAATCACAAAATCGACGGTATAGATTGTTGCCAACCGAGTACGTTGGGAAAGTGGCCAACCACCACATTAATGTTTCCATAAATGATACAACCACGACAGTGCCAACACTTTATGTCAACGAACGAGACTTTAACTAGCTCTGATTCTTAGCCATAGCACTCACCGAGGTTCACGTGAAGTGGATGTTGTGGATTAATGACAGGGCATTCCACCATAAGGTTTAGACCCAAACATTAATTCCTATCTAGGACACTGTCAACCTGCCATCGTGAATTTAATACCTGTCAGCTCATCACTTTATCAACAAATTCATAGCGCGGTGCAATAGCATACTATATCAATACTTAGAACAAAGGTTAGGTTACTTTGCATAGTTCTCTTTTGTACTGTTAAAAACTTAGCCTTTCCAATATTTTTTGTCACGTAAATAAACGGATGAGGGTCGCACTTTGTATAGGAACCACACACATAGGACTTGGTTAGGGCGTATCCCTTGGCCCTTGTCTTATTTATATATAAACAAAGCCTTGTAGAATCATACCTTGTTACACGGTAATATTTTTATATCCACAATGAGGTTAAAACCTATATTATGACTTTTCAAAGAAGAATTTCAATGGTAATTTCATGTGTTGTCTCACTCAATACTATATGCATTCATAGATAGAAGGATAGGAACTTTTATAATTATTTTATGACATTCAACTATGAAAATAGGACCATGATTTTTATAGTGGGAATTATGATTTAAACGCATTTATTTCTAAGTCCATTTATATGACGGTATTGAAACAACAAATGTAAATAATATTATTCTAACACTTGACGTCCATAACTTAGTATTTATACTCCGGCATTTTTCTCAAGCACAAGTAATTTCCCATTTAATGATTCTACTATTGAATGCATTCAAGATATCAATCATTCTAACTTTCGCACTATGTACTTCTTTAGTCAAATAGAACATCTAGGACAAACTTAGGTCCATACTTGAAGCAAAGCGGAGAACTTAGAAATTATACCAAAACTTGATGGCTAATTGTAAAACATAAATACCCTTAATGCTGGTTGCCGCAGAAACTCAGAACCGAGTCAGTAAAACTCTATCGCAAAATATCATAAGTCACAGTCAACACCAATAAAAACAATGTCGTAAGCATTTCAACAGGAAAATGACGTGTCGCAGTCATTATTTTGTCTCTAGTTAAGAGTCTCAATAATTATTTGTTTCTGCGTTAAATGACTTTGTAATTAATGTTGTCCTTATAAGCATTTATTATTTCCGCATTTACAATTATTAACAATTAATGCTGATTTAAATTTTTTAAAATTTTTATGAAAATATTGGGATGTTACATCCTCAATGGCCAACCGAGGGAAATAGTAGTAGATTTTGATATATATTATACTAGCTCTTGCTAGCTCCATGTATAGCTCTTCGAAATGAGATACACCGAAGTTTCCTAGTCCATTGAAGTCCCTAATGATCTCCCCTTCCTCATTCTTTAAGTGCCATATTGTATTTAGATATTTTCTACGATTTGCTACATTATGAAAAGAGTTTGTATTTTCATCACCAAGGTCAAGCTATATAGCTCTACTCTTGAGACGCATTTCTTCTTCTTGTTATAGGAGTAATATTTTCTTTTTAGTTTAAGGGAATTTGAGCAAACCAAGTTCCTCATCCGAGAAAACTCCAGCTTCATTTCTATGATATAAAGCTTGTAATTGTTCTGCAACATCTTTCAAGAACAATTTATCATTGTTTTTGTGCTTTTAAGAAACTCATGGCAATGTCTTTTCCTTCACTTTTTTTAGAGTTGTTGCAAATTGTTCTCCCACATAAAGATGAACAGAGGGATCATAGTATATCCAATTCTCTTTAACAAGTCACTGAAATTTGTCATCCTCAATCCAGCCTGGATTGAATTTAAAAGGGTTGAGGGATTTTTATCCTATAAGTCAAATTGAAGATAAATAGGGTAGCAATTTGATAATCCTTTTGTACCAAACCAGGTGCGATATTGCTTTGTGACCTAGAGAAGTATGCATGAGACTAAAAAGTGATCAAGTTGCTTCAAAACCCTAGGTTCACCCTTCTGATTGTTTCTTTGTGTTGGCTTAAGAGAAATAAGATCAACATTGACCAGTTCATAAACTTCAAACTGATGAACAAAATAGCTCATCCACCCTTGCTATTGGACCCCGAACTTCATCCCTATTTACTATAAAGTTTGGATTACCTCCAATGACAATGTTATTCGTTGAGAGCAAACTAAGAGAAAAATAAATTGTCCTAATAATCTTTCCTTCTAGAGTAAGGCCCGTATAAATTTACCACCATGATACGTTGATTAATTCCTTTGCAATTGATTTTTGTACAAAGATCTGGAAATACAAAGGAAGAGTTACGCAGAGATGTCCACCCAGTAATCAAACCCACCAAGAGACCAGAAGCATTTGTTGACACAAAGAATCATTTAATTGGAAGTTTTTTCTAGAGGTTAATGAGGACTTCACCCTCTCCCATCCTCTCTTGTAAACGAAGTAATTTAGGCTTGTTTGTCTCCACTAACCTAAGTAGGGCTAGGCTCTTGTGGAGACCTCCCAACCCCTTGATATTAAATGAGCGGATAATCATTCGTGACCCACAAGAGGGGTGCATTCTGCTCCAAGAACACCTAGAAGTATCCCTTGTTTTCCCCTGTTGAATTTCTAACAGTGCTTGTACCTGTGCAAGGTGGAAGTAAGATTATCTCCTCACCACCATCATGCCTAGTTACTTTAGATTATCTAAAACTATTCCACATTCAACCCCATTCCTCTTATTATTAATGGGTCTCAACTTATACCTTCCTCCCCCCGGCTAGTAGGATATACATGACCAAATCCCTCTTCTCCTGAAACCCCATCCACAGATGTAGTGCTCTCCCTACTAGAAAAAAAACCCAGATATATGTTGATTCCCCAAAAATCCTAGCATCGATGGTAGGGATTCTCCCCAATGAATCATCCCAATTAGATCACTCACTATTTGGT
This sequence comes from Larix kaempferi, assembly GCA_027924585.1. Lineage (NCBI taxonomy): Eukaryota > Viridiplantae > Streptophyta > Pinopsida > Pinales > Pinaceae > Larix > Larix kaempferi. The sequence continues at coordinate 8,063,692 of BSBM01000598.1, read as the reverse complement.
ATGGGGAATCCATCCGGTTAACGGTCCGTCTACCGTAGGTGTGTTTGTTTAATTATGTACCAGTTGCGACCCGACACACCGTTTATATTTTATGTCAAGGGTATGAATATGCAAGTGCTTCTAATCTAACTAATGCATATAATTGACAGGCATAAACCACACTAGCGATGCGTAGGTTCTTACCTCTTGTCTTACCGCTTCTACCTTATCAATTATCTAACCCTATTCTATACTAAGCTAACCTATCATTGCAAGGAGCGAATTTAAATAAGAGTAATAATATGAAAATCCTCATGCAAATCCAACAGATAGCTATTAAGATAAAATATGCACATTCCCAGCAGAAAATTACCAAAGATAGCTTTGATTTTAATTATCACAATTTTTTACTTTGTTAACACCTAGACATTTGCATAGATAAAGAAATAATTCACCATCATTGAAATAGTTCAACAAAATCAGAAAGATCTCACAGTATGAACATAAACAGAAGAAGAAATAGTTCTGCTTTGTCAGCCATAACTTTCCACGCAAACAATCAGTGCAAACTTTTCCTAGCGAACAAGTATTTCTTCATTAGTAGAAAAATAGTTCTCTTACACAATGTATCCAGCCTCTAATTCACTAGCAAAAGTCCTTTTCCTAGTATCCCTCCCCTATATTTATATTACAATAGGATTTGTCTCTACATGACTAATCCCTTCAGCTACCCCTGACCTTTGGATTACCAAAATTTGTCCTTTTGTGTTTGCACATCAAAATAATTAATTACAATTTAAATTCAACTTTCTGGTGGGTCCTCCAGGATGGAAATATAATTGTCCCACCAATCTATTTCCTGAAATATGATATTACACTATGAAGGCTCTAATAATTTCAAAGACACTTCATGAACATATAATTCCTTTTGCACACTTATCACTCCTTCAATAGTAGATTTATAACTCTCTTCCAAGAAATAAGCATTTATAGATGCATGTCCACTGTACTGATTGAGGTCTTCCTCATTTAACATATCTAACTTCCTGATGTATTCCATATCATCTCTTAGACCATTTCTCAATTCCATTAAGCGTTGATCCTTAGTGGGAAACTGGTACATATCTTGTGCCATTGGGATGTGATATTTCTCATGTATTTGATAAATTCCTTCATACAATTATTCACACTTTGTGATAGATTTTGGTATTTCCACATGCATCTTTCTGGAATCCCTTTTGCAACTTTCTAGGAATATTATATCTAACAGGAGTTCAGCAGTCATTTTGTGTGGCAGGTGATCGAGGAGGTCTGGATTTCTTTCTTTCCAGGTCATCAACCTTTTCAAAATTTTAAAAGTATCGACTAACTTCTATCTTATTGACAAAGCACCTGTAGATATTTCCTTCATCCTATCTATCATCCGTCTCATTTTATAAATTTCTTCAATTAATAATTCCTGTGAATGGCAGATCTATTCCTGTAACTTACATGCTTGCTCATGAAAAGGAGTCATATCCTGCTTTTGATTATGAGCCACATTTACCTGTTCCAATAGAGATTCCTTCTCTCTGACCAGCTCGTCCATCTGCGACTGCACCTCTTCCACTTGTTGAATTGACATCATTTCCTTTTCTTCCAATTCCTTAATGCGAGAGTATAAATCACTTCTCTCACCTTCCATAATTACAAGCTGTATGTTCAAAGCATCCTTTTTCATTTTCTAGATTCTGATAATCAGACAGTAATCTATTATTTTTCAGCTATTACTGCATCATGTTTTCTTTTCAATTCTATCCCTTCACCTCTCGCTTTGACTAGGTTTTTTTTTCTTCAGCTTTAGCATTTTTTCCTTGTTGCGTTCTAGGTCGTTCATCAGCTTATCAACATTGTCAGCACTTGCTTGAGCAACTGCTATATTTACTGATGCCGTGAACTTGGGCTCTTTATGTGTTCCTTCTACTATTGTGCTTTCTTGAATGATCACCACATTTGGCTATGTGCCCATTTTCAGTCTTTTCTCTGTTCTCCTTATTATTGTCTTCCTTTCGGAGTCAAATACTATCGTATCCAGCTTCGCTACTAAATGTTGCTTGGAAGGGGTAAAAGGAGTGAGTCTGAGCTCAGGAAACGGGAGATGTCCTCCTGTAAGTGTGATTCCAAATACATCTGGAGGGTCTATGTCCATGTTTTGGAGATTCTAACCTCCTTCTTGGGCTTCTTCTTATTCCATAGCTTTCTTGAGCTTGTATTCATCTTCCCTTTGCCTTTCCAACTCAGCTGCTTTCTCTGCCATTTATTGTTCTTCTTTCTTCTGTCTTTCTGCTTCTTCTTTTATTCTTTTATCTTCCTCTTCTCTTCTTTGTCTTTCTGCTTTTGCTACTTGTAGTCTTTCTACTTCTTCTCTTTGTTGTCTTTCTGCTTCTTCTCTTTGTTGTCTTTCTACTTCTTCTGCCTGTAGTCTATCTTCTTCTGCCTGTAGTCTATCTTCTTCTTCTCTTGACTTCTGCACTTTTGCTTCTTTGACAGTATCTATAGCCTGACTAGGACCTATGCCACTCTTCCGACCAAAACATTTATTCAAATCTGTCATGTTATCGACCCTCCGATATACTTCCTCATCCTTAAGGAAATGGTCTGTGTATTCAAAGTGAATCTTGCATGACACACAATGTTGGGCGACCTTTTGTAGGGAGTCATTCCTTACGAAGATATTCTCTCCGAAATGAAATGCCTCTAGGTATGTTACAAAAAATTATGCCCCTTTCACCTTGGGTAATTTATATGCCCCGATGTCAAAGGGAAATGGTGGATAGGAGGCCTTTTTATGTTCATTTAAAAAATGACCTACTCCATTGATGAAAACCTGTCTTACTGCCTCTTTATGCACCACATAATCAGTTGCGTACCTTGGCATTAGAGACGGTGGTTTGGTACCTCCATACATCTTGATATAAGTGCCCTCAAGGGTAAAGTAGAAATCTCCATATTCTCAGATGATGACCATTGCGTTTTCTGACATACAATTGGGTTCTTCATTGAATATTAACCAATACAGAGGAATGTTGAATTCCTCACAGATAAGCTTATGGAAGTTTGCATACTTGTGTGCGCACATTAATTGGTACGTGACATACAGTGGGGTTTCAGCCGGGACCCAATAGCACCCCAACTTGTGGAAAGGGTGTCTAATCAGGTAGGAAGATGTATAGAACTCAACTTTCTTCGGTGTCGTCCCTCCTTGTGCCGTTTCTGTCGATGATGTCATGCTCTCCGAGATAATATATTCCCAATTGAGGACGGTACCATGGGAGGCGGTATGGTACATGAGAGGCACCCATCTTAGTTTATATATATTCCCATTCGCCCTGCCAAATATTCTGCTCAACATTAAAGCTATAATTCTGAAAGGGGCCTTCAGGCTCTAAGTATCATACTCCCCACTTACCCTTTGTCTCAGTTGCTTTCCAGGGACAACATATTCTTGGCATATTCAAAGTGGTCTATGTTGACTCCTTATATCCAGTCATTGGTCATCATAACCTTGGGAGATGGCAATTTATACGCTGTGCTGATATGGGTTGGTTGAAATGATGCCAATCCTACTCCATTTGCTCTAGCTATGATTCGTGTGCCGACATCTACATGAGGCAGAATCCAGCCAATGACTTCAAAGCATGGGAACTGTTTGTGTCAGAAATTGTTTCTAAGGCTAGAGAAACAAGTCAACACAATCTCAAGAGTAAAATTCAATGAATAGAACAAAGTTTAGGTTTTTTTTGTATGATTTAAATGGTTATAAACTTTTGAGGACAGTCAGGGAATACATCCAAAAGAAAAGTAAAAACTAATTCATAAACATAAACTGATAAAGATGTATAACATATCACATGAGATCCCACAAAAAGAATGTGTTGAGGTTCATACATAAAAGATAAGCATCACCAGAAAATAAACATTAACTAGCAATGAATTTACCATTTAAGAAGCTAAACAAGCTCAATATCAAAGCCAATCACAAACAAATTGTAGGGGAAAAAGTCATATATTTCATTATTTCATCAGCTAATGCTCATAAGAGTCATAGTACTTATCTCTTGAACAAGTCTGGAGATACAATACAGTCTGCAAACCTCCTGATGCTCCCAAAAATCAGAACACTCTCAATGACTTGTTAACATGTCTAAATACTATCCTTTTCAAAATCAGTTAGGTCTCTAACCCTAACTATCTTCCAACTATTCGATGAGGTTCAGTTAATGCAGAATATTTACAAGTTACAAAATATGCTAAAAATAGCACCTCATTAACATATCAATTTGCTAATTGATGACAACTAACTGAAAGCACAACTGTTTTATAGGTCTTTTGCCACCTCAGCTAGGAGAGCGATACCATCTGGAGTTTGGTATTTCTTTTTAGCCTTCTTTTGCTCCTTCTCCATGTCATTAATCCTTTTTATGAGCTCTTTGTTTTTCTGTTGCAAGTCCCGAACTGTCTTCTCCAGTTGTGTGCAATGACTGTCAGTAGCCCTTTTCCTTTTAAGTACCTCTTTTGCATCAGCTACTAGTTCCTGAAAATTGTCATTTACATCTTGGAGATCCTCCCTTAACCTCCTGTTGGCCATCATCAAACCATCATTGACCTCCTGCATATATCTCATCTGGTGTTTGTATTGCTTGACAGATCTCTACAAATTTTCCCTATCAGAATTGGCTAATTTATCCACTGTAGAATCTTGATCTTCATCAGGTTTCCAAGGAATGTCGAGCTTCTTGAAGATTTCTGTCTCTTCCATCAACAGCTTCGTAGAAGTATCCTCAATGCTGGGCTTTGAATTTTCTTCACCTGCTCCTTCCACTGAATGAATTTCTTCTTTTAAACATGGCTGCAATTTATCCAATTCTGATTTATCATCATTCATGGGTACATCATCTAAGACAGTCACATCATCTGTATTTAATTTAGGATTTAGCAACTTCTTCATGTTTAATCTCAACTTTTTCTTTGACCTAGTTTTAGGTCTCCAAAATGCTGTTGCCTCTCCCATCATCTTCAGTTCTTTCCCTTGGTACTGAATAGCAGCCAATTCCACTACCTCCAGCTTGTTCCTTTTCCTATTAGGCCTTGTGGTTTTGCTATTTGAAGCATGAATTTCTTCAGTTTCAGCTTTGACTTCTATTTCGGAAATGGGCTGTTCTTCTTCCAGCAGATATCCGTCATCATCTGAAAGAATTGTAATAGGGCTTCTTGGCTGAGTATGAATCTCTTCTTTATGTACAGTAGCCACCTTAATATCAACCTTTTTCTCCTCCTGAGGATCTGCTACAGGTGCTAAATTCTTTTGATGCTGTTCTTTCTCCTCTTCAAACAGTGTAAACTTGCTTTTTGGGCTGATTGAGAATGTCTTTTGTTCACTGTCTTCCTCCACAGGCTCTGCTGATCCTTCGATTTTTACTTTTTGTTCACTGTCTTCCTCCACAGGCTCTGCTGATTCTTCAATTTTTACCTTTCCCTTGTCTTCCAGTTTGGGCTTATGACCTAATTTTCTGAGTAAGACTTTGCCCTTATCTGCTTGTCTTTTAGATTTTTGATCTTCAAAACCAGACCAAAAAACAAAGAAGTCCCAGGACTTTCCTTCATGTTGCAAGGCAGTACTAACAATCAACTTGATTAAACCATGATGAAAAATGGACTGAGAGGAATGATCTACTGGCCCTTTCACCTTGTTAGACATTTTCTGCAAACTTTGCAGGAAGAAGAAGGGCAGGTTCATCTTTGATACTCCCACCATGTGTTGAAGAAATCTAAAATGATACTTGTATACGAAAGCATACCTGCCCTCACAAGTAACATAACTCTGCAATATTCTAATTGGTTCAACCCATTCTTTTTTGATATTTTGGATTAAGACACCCTTATTCCAGTCAGGTATGACATTGGGTAAGAGGTATCTTTGTGGATCAAAGTCAAATGGCAACTTCTTAAACCATTGTTCGCCCTCGTCTTCAATTCCTGTGGCTTCTGAAATCAATTTAACTGTCAGCTTGAATTTCAAGGTATCAAAAACCACCATATCATTCTTGTAACCTTGGGCAAATTTGCAGGACACCCTTGCATTATATCCATCAATTTTTCTGAAAAAATCCATCCAGCCTGCTTGTTTGAATAGCTCCACACATTCAGACAATTTTTCAACCCATTCTACATCTGTTGGTTCTGCCCTGTTTATTTTACCACTCCTGCCCATTATGTTTCAATCACTGCAATTTGAATATATACTCTTGTATTGTTTGTGAACAGGGGCTGAATTTTGGAAGTTACCAGCACTGTTGAATCTACAGGTTATTCGTAGCACTGATAGGGTTAAATTTCATAAAAACGAAACTGTGATTTTCAACCCTCCTTCAAACTGGCGTCGCGGCTCATCAACAAACAGCTATTTCTCAGGTTAAAATTGCGTTTTAAAGCACAATTTTACCTAACCTTTGATTAATTTGAATAGAGTGAGCTCAAGCGAAAAAGCCCCAAATTTGCTGCTATACGGGTTTTTTAAGAATACCTGTAAATCGCTCCTTTATGGTTGTTTGAAATCACAACCCACAGTGCCAGATGAGTCAGCCTTGTTGTACAGATGTCCCACAATCTTCAATTTAGCTGTTAACGCCGGAATTAGGAAGCCCTAATTTTCGTGAATCCCTCCACGCCTCTTACTTGTCCAGTTGGCAACGATGCTCGGTCTTTTAAATGGCTATGGTTATCTCATTAAATACTCTGTGTTTGAATAAGCTTGTAGATAACAACTTCATGCCACATTACCTGAAACCGTGTGGATGTCTGTCAAACTGAACTACACTTGTGCTGATGATGAACACGACCTCTTCACGACGTGCAAGCATTTGAAATCATGATGTCTTCTGCATCAACACGTCATGAACCCTCTAAAACACATAATCAATGATTCATTAGCTCGAGCGTGCCAAAATCTGCTGGAAAATCGGAAGAATCTGGGATCACGATATTCTTGTAGCGCTTCTTTGATGAATTTCGGCTCCAGCGCTACAAGAAAAGTCTTAACACTGTTTTGTGGCTATCAGGATTATGATTGTACATGGGATCTTGAGGCTATCAGGATTATGATTGTACATGTTCTCACTTAGATTAGGATTTATGAGCTTCTTATTTGATATAATGAACTTTTAAAACCCCTCATCAAAAACAAATATAAAGCATTTAAAATCTAAAAACATCAAAAGCAAGTCCAAAATCTTATAAAAATCCTAAGGAAAACTTACTAAGGAGGAAAAAATCAATTTAAAGAAAATAAATAACTTAAAATAAAGTGTAAATCAAACCAAAAGTGCAAATCAAGCCAAATTTGAAAAAAACAAAATACTGATTTAACATCTGGCTCCAGCTGCGGGATGAAGACCTCCCTGCGAGGCTTCAAGAACCTGAAGACCAGTGCCTTATCCATTGGGCTATGGAGTCTTATTGTGATTCACTCACCGGTATGTACAATGATCAGTGAAAATGTTCTTATAAACTATAAAAATGTTTGAGGAATCGCCCATTAACAGGGCTAGACAACTCCTCACCTTCCAAGGACTGTAAAATAAAGGTATTGTTCTCTAAAACCTTTGATATCAGAAAAGGGCCAAACCAAATATTATCAAACTTACCATGCTTACCTTTCTGCTCCTTTCTTGTGTCCCATCTTAGAACCATCTCTCCTGCTATGAAAGTATTTTCTTTAACATTCCTGTCAAATCTGCTTTTAATCTTGGATCTATACAGCTGTGCTTTTTCATCCACCTTCTCTCTATTCTGCTGTAACTCTATCATTTCAAATAGTCTTCTTTGCATATCATTAGGTTCCTCTTGAGAATTCTAGAGGAATTTCATCACTGGAATTCCTAATTGGACAGGGAACACTGCCTCTGTACCATAAACTAGCTGAAAGGGAGAAGTTCCAATTGCTTGTTTCACTGTAATCCTATCTGCCCATAATGCATACTTTAGCATTGAATCCCAAGACCTTTTGTTATGCTTCAGCAGTTTCTTGATGCTCTGAATGATATTTTTATTGGAATATTCAGCTTGACCATTTCCCTGAGGATAATAGGGAGTTGAATGTTTCAGAATGATTCCATTTCTTTCACAAAAGGCCACCATTGCCTTGGATTTAAATGCCTTTGCATTATCTGTTATTAATCTCTGTGGGCAGCCAAACCTGCTCAAAATATTTTCTTCAATGAATTCCTTGATTACTTTATCTGTAGCATTCCTTGTGGGAATGGCTTCTACCCATTTTGTGAAAAAATCTGTGGCAGTTAAAATCCAATGATGTTGTCCTGAAGATGCTGGATTTATTTCTCCATTAAAGTCCAAACCCCACTGCTGAAACGGGGCATTTACTGCAATAGGTTTTAAAGGCAAGGACAATAATTTCTGTTTACCTGCAAATTTCTGACAAGGAATGCATGCTCTTACCTGATGGTAAACATCTGTGAATAAGGATGGCCAATAATATCCAGCTCGCAAAATTTTGTAAGCTGTTGCTTTCCAATACTTATGACCTCCACAAGCACCTTCATGAGATTCTGAAATCACCTCTCCTATTTCAGATTGGTCTAAACATCTGAGCAAAATACCCCCTGTATCTTTCCAGAACAATTGATCCTCAACTAAACAGTATTTAGTAGCTTTGAGTTTTAAAGATCTTGCAGCTTTCTTGTCCAAATGTTCAGGACATTGCAGAAATAATAAAAAATGAACAATGTCTGCATACCAGATTGATGATGAATAAAAATCCATGATTTTTTCTTTCTCCAGTTGTATTTGATCTTCTTCAGGAATTGAGTCTTCAACCATAACATGCAGTCCTAGGGCTTGGCAATTTGAGTCAGCCAACAACTTGGCTAAACCTTGTCCCTTAACAAGCTTAGTAGGCCTAATCTCTACATCATATTCCATAATCTTCGCAATCCATCTGCCTCTCTTTCCTTCACTATCAGGCTGAGTTAACACCTCCTTCACACCAGGATTAGGTACAAAAGAAATTACCTTTGAATGCAGGATGTAGATTCTGAAAAATTTCAAAGCTTTTACCAAAGCATAAGCTTGCTTCTCCAATATACTATACTTCAGCTCTGAATCTCTGAGAGTTTTGCTGAAAAAAGCAATAGGCTGTTCCAATCCTTCTTTATTTTTCTGAAGTAAGACAGCTGCAATCGTGTCTTCTGATGCAAATGAGAAGGTGAGGAATTCCTTGGTAAAATCAGGACTTACCAATACAGGTGCTTCAGTAAGAGCTACTTTGATTTTCTCGAATGCTACCTTTGCCTCAGCAGTCCACTTTATTTCCTGATCCTTCTTCAACATAGTTGTGATTTGTTTAATGGTTTCAGCAAAGTTGGGAATAAACCACCGCAGAAAATTTATCTTGCTAATAAATGATTGAAAATCCTTTCTACTTCGAGGTAAGCTAATCTTCAGTATTGCTTTCACCCTTTTAGGATCTATTCTGATGCCATCAGCAGCCACTAAGTGACCCAATAATTTACCTTCTTGCACAACAAAATGTGATTTTTTGGGGTTCAGGGATAAGCCAAATTTTCTGCATTTTAAGAAGGTTTGCTCCAAATGTTTCAAGTGTTCATCATCAGATTTTGAGAATACAGTAATATCATCCAGATAAATAACCACAAACTTATCTTTCTCGCCCACAAATGCAATGTCCATGGCTCTCTGAAATGTTGCTCCAGCATTCATTAAGCCAAAAGGCATCTTGTCATACATAAATGTCCCCCAGGGAGTTGTAAAAGCTGTCTTTTCCTTGTCATCAGGATGCATGGCAATCTGATTGTACCCTGAGAAACCATCTAGCATAGAAATCCTCTGAGCTCCAACTACTTGCTGCAAAACCTGTTCAATCTTGGGAAGAGGATAATTGTCCTTTAATGATGATCGATTCAGATTTCTGAAGTCAACACATAATCTAATTTCCCCATTCTTTTTTCTAACGGGAACTAGATTAGCAACCCAGGAAGAGTATCTGAGAGGCACTATTATCTTTGCATCCAACAGCTTCTTTAGTTCTTTTTCAATTACAGGAAATAAAGCTGGATTGATTCTTCTTAGTTTCTGTCTGAAAGGCTTGACATTAGGTTTCAAAGGGACCTTGTGCTGAATAATTGCTGTATCATAAGTTTTTAATTCCTTATAAGACCAGGCAAATGCCTCTACATGTTTTTTCAACAGTTTGATATATCTATTTCTTTGTTCCACTGTTAGAAATTTGGAAATTTTTACCATCCTGGGATGTTCTGCTGAGCCAATATTGTAGTCCTCTACATTGTCTTCTGAAGATTGAATTACTGGCTTTGAAGGTGTATCATCCTTTGTGAAAATTCTTTCTAAAGGAACTAGACCTTTAGGAATGAAATTGCTCTTTAACTCAATGATTTTATGACCTGCTATTTCTTCTGCAGCAAATTCATTTGACTGTTCATCACCTTCATATTCTTCCTGATCAATTTGATTATTTGAAAACTCATCTACAAGCTCAAGAATTTTTTTTATTTCGATGTCATCTTCAAAAACCCTCCAGTGCTTCACATTATCAGGGACACATGGTCTATATCTCACTTCTATAGGATACTTTAGCTGAGTGGTTTTAGGGATTCTGAAATGTGTGGCAGCCAGAGCTAAAGAATCTGCAGTCTCATTATGATTCCTGGGAATATGGGTGATATTAAATGCTATAAAATAGTTCTCAAGCATATCCCATACCTCATTTCGATATACTTTCAGCAAACCCTTCTTTACTTGATATTTGTTCTTCACTTGTTGAACAACTAGTTCGGAGTCGCCAAATGCAGAAATCTGCTGAATTCCCAAATCTTTAGCAGCCTTCAGTCCCAGTAGCAGAGCTTCATACTCAACAGTGTTGTTGGTGGTAACAAACTCCAACTCATACATGAGTTTCACTGTTTCACCCCCAGGAGAAATAAGTAAAACTCCAGCTCCAGCACCCTCTTTGCATGAGGATCCATCAAAATACAACTGCCAAAATGCATCTTGCTCCTCTTTGCTGTGTTTTATGGGCTGTTCTTTTTGTACTTGTAACAGACCAGCAGAATTCTCCTCTTCACTAAACTGCAATATGCATGAACCAAGGTCTTTGTCCACAGAGTACATTGGGTGATTGGTGGGGTTTTTATCATCTGTGACTATGTAAGCAAGCTGTAGCTCTCTGTAAAGTCTCCTATTTTCTCCACCAAAAACAGGAATGGTGGCATAAGAGAGGTCCATCTGTAATGTTCCCCCAACTTTCTTAGCCCATGACCTAGACAAAAGCAAGCCAAATTTTGGTGTGATGTCAGCTACCACAACATCCATTATCACACTCTTCATGGGCAACTGAGCCAGGTTGACAACCATGTCTTTTATTACTCCTAGACACTTTACAGCTCGGGAGTCAAAGGCATATAAATCATGGTATGGTTTGGTGACATTAAGGCCCAGGGCTTCCATTACAGCTTTTGGCATCAAGTTATGAGATGCTCCTGAATCCAACAGGCAATTATGAATCATCTGCTCGTGTACAGTCAAAGTTATATAGAAAGGAGGAGAAGCACCAGCCTCATTTTCAGTCATTTCAGCCAGAGTTGATCCATTGAAAATTCTAGGGTTTTCTTCTTGCAAATTAACTGTATCTGAAACAGGCTGATTACTGGGTATATTCATCACTTTTAGAACTGTATTCTTATATGATGGATTCTTTATTAACTCAGTCAAAGGTACAGGAATCTTTAACTTTCCTAGTTCATTCTCCAAACTAAAATTCTGGATGGATTTGTTTACCTCTTCAACTTCAGCATTCTTCTTTGATTTTTCTGCAGGTTGCTTCTTCTCAATAACAGGATCAAATATTTGTTTAGCAGGAACAGGTGCAGCAGGAACAAGTGCCCTCTTCTTTGGAGCTTGAGCCACTTGTTTTGGACCTGATCTAAGATTTAGGGTCTTCTTAGGTGGTCCATTCTGATGAACAGCAGCAGTTATAGCAGTATTCTCCACATCCACCTCATCTTCAGTTTCAAACCTGTCAGCATTGTAGCATTCAGAATTCAAAAAATATTCTTCACTAACAAAACCTGTAAACAATCTATCTCCAATGTGGTTCATGTCCTAATCAGTCTCAGTTTCTTCAAAGAGCAGCTGTTGATCAATTTCTTCTTCATCAACCAAATTATTTTGAAAAGGTGGAGGTACTTTTTTATCCTCATTTTCCCTTCTTTCTCGCTGAATATCATTATTCCTGCGCTCTCTTGGCATGAATCTAGGAGCAAACTGCCTTCTGAACTGATTTTGGTTGTTTGGATTTCGATCAGCTTCTGGAGTGGGTTTACTAGCATTCTTCTCAAGCTCTAGTTTATTCAATTTTGCAGTAAGAATCTTAACCATTTTAGCCATCTCATCTATCTTGGTCTCAGCAGACTGAGAAGCAGAACTTGCTGTAACAGCTTCTTTCTTTCCTTTTCTTTCATACAGCTGTTGGGCTGTTTCTTTCTTCAATCTGTTTGAAGCTAGCAAATTAGACTCTACCTCCAAAGCTGCATCTTACATGTTCAGCAGGGTGATAGGTCTTCTTTCTCTCAGTAACAAATAAAATTCATGATCAAAAGCATTTGCATAAGTTAGCTTAGCTGATGTTTCTGTAGGTTTAATTTCTGCTGGAATTCTACTGTACATCTTTTTAAACCTTTTAGAAAAGTCTGCAACAGTCTCATCTTTCTTTCTTCTGAGAGCTCCAAACTCAGTTATATAGTAGGTGTGATCCTTTGTGTCTCCCCATTGTCTCATGAAAAGATCATGGAGCTCTGCAATGATAGTAATTGAGTTGGCAGGCAAATCTCTAAACCACTTCCTTACATCCCCATCAAGGCTCTGAACAAATACTCTCATCCATACATCTTTAATCTCAATGTTTTGATTGTCAGCATAACTTAGGAAAGCCTCCCAATGTTCCTCAGCAGTGATTTCTCCCTGTCCATTGAATCTGGGCATATATTTCTGATAATCACCTCCAGGTAATGCATGTAAAGGTTGAGGTAGAACTAAAGGTGCATACCTAGCTGCAACCATGCGGTCCATCATATCCATGGGTGGGTTTTGGCCTGCCATTTTTGTACTGATTGACTTGGAAGATGTGGAAACTTGACTGGAACCCTTTTGAAAAGGATTCTTTCCTACTTTCAGCTGGAAGATAGGGATTTTACCAGGGGAAGCAGTCTTAGCTTTCAGAAAACTTTGAGGGTTAGTGAAAACTTGAAAAGTACTTTCAGAGATGGTAGGTTTTACCCAAGGTGAAGTTTCAACTGGATGTAATGAAGCATCCAACTGGTCAGGATCACAGGAGGCTGGTAAAGATTGGGACCTTATGAGTTTCCTTGCTGTTTTTAAGATTTTTTCAGGGTCTGTCACACCCAGTTGCAATGGAGAAGTAGGTCTGTTTCTGGTTCCAATTCCTTGAGAAGCCACTGTGACAGCTTTTGGTGAAAATAGCCTTTGAAAAAGTGCTGGTTAAGGTCCACCTCTTAAACCAGGAAAAATGATAAGTATCCCAGGGAAGATATGCTTTAGCTTCGTCCCTGGCAACGACGCCAAAGATGTTTGTGTCAGAAATTGTTTCTAAGGTCAGAGAAACAAGCCAACACAATCTCAAGAGTAAAATTCAATGAATAGAACAAAGTTTAGGTTTTTTTTGTATGATTTAAATGGTTATAAACTTTTGAGGACAGTCAGGGAATACATCCAAAAGAAAAGTAAAAATTAATTCATAAACAGAAACTGATAAAGATGTATAACATATCACATGAGATCCCACAAAAAGAATGTGTTGAGGTTCATACATAAAAGATAAGCATCACCAGAAAATAAACATTAACTAGCAATGAATTTACCATTTAAGAAGCTAAACAAGCTCAATAACAAAGCCAATCACAAACAAATTGTAGGGGAAAAAGTGATATATTTCATTATTTCATCAGCTAATGCTCATAAGAGTCACAGTACTTATCTCTTGAACAAGTCTGGAGATACAATACAGTCTGCAGACCTCCTGATGCTCCCAAAAATCAGAACACTCTCAATGACTTGTTAACATGTCTAAATACTATCCTTTTCAAAATCAGTTAGGTCTCTAACCCTAACTATCTTCCAACTATTCGATGAGGTTCAGTTAATGCAGAATATTTACAAGTTACAAAATATGCTAAAAATAGCACCTCATTAACATATCAATTTGCTAATTGATGACAACTGACTGAAAGCACAACTGTTTTATAGGTCTTTTGCCACCTCAGCTAGGAGAGCGATACCATCTGGAGTTTGGTCTTTCTTTTTAGCCTTCTTTTGCTCCTTCTCCATGTCATTAATCCTTTTTATGAGCTCTTTGTTTTTCTGTTGCAAGTCCCGAACTGTCTTCTCCAGTTGTGTGCAATGACTGTCAGTAGCCCTTTTCCTTTTAAGTACCTCTTTTGCATCAGCTACTAGTTCCTGAAAATTGTCATTTACATCTTGGAGATCCTCCCTTAACCTCCTGTTGGCCATCATCAAACCATCATTGACCTCCTGCATATATCTCATCTGGTGTTTGTATTGCTTGACAGATCTCTGCAAATTTTCCCTATCAAAATTGGCTAATTTATCCACTGTAGAATCCTGATCTTCATCAGGTTTCCAAGGAATGTCGAGCTTCTTGAAGATTTCTGTCTCTTCCATCAACAGCTTAGTAGAAGTGTCCTCAATGCTGGGCTTTGAATTTTCTTCACCTGCTGCTTCCACTGAATGAATTTCTTCCTTTAAACATGGCTGCAATTTATCCAATTCTGATTTATCATCATTCATGGGTACATCATCTAAGACAGTCACATCATCTGTATTTAATTTAGGATTTAGCAACTTCTTCATGTTTAATCTCAACTTGTTCTTTGACCTAGTTTTAGGTCTCCAGAATGCTGTTGCCTCTCCCATCATCTTCAGTTCTTTCCCTTGGTACTGAATAGCAGCCAATTCCACTACCTCCAGCTTGTTCCTTTTCCTGTTAGGCCTTGTGGTTTTTCTATTTGAAGCATGAATTTCTTCAGTTTCAGCTTTGACTTCTATTTCGGAAATGGGATGTTCTTCTTCCAGCAGATATCCTTCATCATCTGAAAGAATTGTAATAGGGCTTCTTGGCTGAGTATGAATCTCTTCTTTATGGACAGTAGCCACCTTAATATCAACCTTTTTCTCCTCCTGAGGATCTGCTACAGGTGCTAAATTCTTTTGATGCTGTTCTTTCTCCTCTTCAAACAGTGTAAACTTGCTTTTTGGGCTGATTGAGAATGTCTTTTGTTCACTGTCTTCCTCCACAGGCTCTGCTGATCCTTCAATTTTTACTTTTTGTTCACTGTCTTCCTCCACAGGCTCTGCTGATTCTTCAATTTTTACCTTTCCCTTGTCTTCCAGTTTGGGCTTATGACCTAATTTTCTGAGTAAGACTTTGCCCTTATCTGCTTGTCTTTTAGATTTTTGATCTTCAAAACTAGACCAAAAAACAAAGAAGTCCCAGGACTTTCCTTCATGTTGCAAGGCAGTACTAACAATCAACTTGATTAAACCATGATGAAAAATGGACTGAGAGGAATGATCTACTGGCCCTTTCACCTTGTTAGACATTTTCTGCAAACTTTGCAGGAAGAAGAAGGGCAGGTTCATCTTTGATACCCCCACCATGTGTTGAAGAAATCTAAAATGATACTTGTATACGAAAGCATACCTGCCCTCACAAGTAACATAACTCTGCAATATTCTAATTGGTTCAACCCATTCTTTTTTGATATTTTGGATTAAGACACCTGTATTCCAGTCAGGTATGACATTGGGTAAGAGGTATCTTTGTGGATCAAAGTCAAATGGCAGCTTCTTAAACCATTGTTCGCCCTCATCTTCAATTCCTGTGGCTTCTGAAATCAATTTAACTGTCAGCTTGAATTTCAAGGTATCAAAAACCACCATATCATTCTTGTAACCTTGGGCAAATTTGCAGGACACCCTTGCATTATATCCATCAATTTTTCTGAAAAAATCCATCCAGCCTGCTTGTTTGAATAGCTCCACACATTCAGGCAATTTTTCAACCCATTCTACATCTGTTGGTTCTGCCCTGTTTATTTTACCACTCCTGCCCATTATGTTTCAATCACTGCAATTTGAATATATACTCTTGTATTGTTTGTGAACAGGGGCTGAATTTTGGAAGTTACCAGCACTGTTGAATCTACAGGTTATTCGTAGCACTGATAGGGTTAAATTTCATAAAAACGAAACTGTGATTTTCAACCCTCCTTCAAACTGGCGTCACGGCTCATCAGCAAACAGCTATTTCTCAGGTTAAAATTGCGTTTTAAAGCACAATTTTACCTAACCTTTGATTAATTTGAATAGAGTGAGCTCAAGCGAAAAAGCCCCAAATTTGCTGCTATACGGGCTTTTTAAGAATACCTGTAAATCTCTCCTTTATGGTTGTTTGAAATCACAACCCACAGTGCTAGATGAGTCAGCCTTGTTGTACAGATGTCCCACAATCTTCAATTTAGCTGTTAACGCCGGAATTAGGAAGCCCTAATTTTCGTGAAGCCCTCCACGCCTCTTACTTGTCCAGTTGGCAACGATGCTCGGTCTTTTAAATGGCTATGGTTATCGCATTAAATACTCTGTGTTTGAATAAGCTTGTAGATAACAACTTCATGCCACATTACTTGAAATTGTGTGGATGTCTGTCAAACTGAACTACACTTGTGCTGATGATGAACACGACCTCTTCACGACGTGCAAGCATTTGAAATCATGATGTCTTCTGCATCAACACGTCATGAACCCTCTAAAACACATAATCAATGATTCATTAGCTCGAGCGTGCCAAAATCTGCTGGAAAATCGGAAGAATCTGGGATCACGATATTCTTGTAGCGCTTCTTTGATGAATTTCGGCTCCAGCGCTACAAGAAAAGTCTTAACACTGTTTTGTGGCTTTTAAACCACTTTTTATCATTTTGCATGGGATCTTGAGGCTATCAGGATTATGATTGTACATGTTCTCACTTAGATTAGGATTTATGAGCTTCTTATTTGATATAATGAACTTTTAAAACCCCTCATCAAAAACAAATATAAAGCATTTAAAATCTAAAAACATCAAAAGCAAGTCCAAAATCTTATAAAAATCCTAAGGAAAACTTACTAAGGCATCAAAAGCAAGTCCAAAATCTTATAAAAATCCTAAGGAAAACTTACTAAGGAGAAAAAAATCAATTTAAAGAAAATAAATAACTTAAAATAAAGTGTAAATCAAACCAAAAGTGCAAATCAAGCCAAATTTGAAAAAAACAAAATACTGATTTAACATGAACAATTCTCGTCGGGTGGCAACTTTATGGAGGCCAGACCTTTTAATGTTTTGATATACCACCATCTCCTCAATGCATGCTTCTCGCATATTATGATCTCTGATTATGTGATATAAGTCACCCCATTTGTATTTAGGTACGAATCCTGTCACTGCCTTGGTATCCTCATATACTGTGTCCATTGGAGTTTCTGGAACAACCTCAACATCTGAATCTGATTCTACCAGTTTGGTCTTACGCTTGGAAGCTCTTCTTTGCATCTCTGAGTCCTGAAGTAACATCGAAATCAATGTATAAGAGTAATTTAACGTTAAAGCAACATATTTTAAAGCATCATACAGAGGTATAATTTATCAATATTATTTGCAAGAAAACCAAAAATTAGGAGATTCATACTTCCATGATATCGGGTGTGTTTGATGTGGGTTAGGGTTTATCACAATATTGGTAACTTAGTCAGAAAGTGAAAACCTATATGCAGTGAACAATGTATAAATGGATTTTTATTAGGATTAATCCAGATTTTCCAATGCACCATTGTCCAAAAGTAAGAACTAAGGTTTTATTGAAGAGCTCCATCAATGGGGTATATTAACAGTGTAGCATGTCCATTTTATAACCAAAACAAACACAAAATCTGGACTTTCTCTTCAAACAGAACTTCATGTTTCACTTGTTTACGCGACCCGGGGAGATTCAGGGTTCTTGATGAGATTGAAGAACCGCCCTAGCTATTTCACAACGGGACTTTATACTCAAATGAATATAGGTTTCCCTTGTGAGTATATGTTCGAAATGTCTGATTTTCTCATGTTATAACCTAACATGTTTGATCTCTTCGGTGAAGTATGAGGAAGCGAAAATTGGGAAGATCATTAGAAGAGAAAACGTCCTGGCGATATGAGGTTTCACTGTAGGGGTTTATGTAAATTCTAACACATTTATCCAGTGGAAATCCTGTCAGGGAATAATATTTGGATAAGCGGCGGTCACATTACGGGAAAGCCCTCAAGTTTGAAATATTCAAATTCCGATGCCCTCTGTGGCTATCAAAGCAAAGTTTTACCCTACTAAAAAAACTAAGCCCGCCCTTATACTCTCTCATGTTTCATGATTTAACCTAATTCAGGCACTAAAAATGGACTTGCAAATTCCTATGGAAAAATGTTGTCTTATAAAATAAAGTGAAAGGATAAACGACCTACCTGGCAACAAGGGGTTCGTCCAACTGCAAAAGTCAGCGGCTTCGAGTGAATTCCATTTTCAATGATTTCTCCAAACGTTATTACAAGCAATGTGACAGGCAAAGGTTTTAAACTATGTATATATACCAATCACTAACCCTAGCATTAAATGCGTAAATGGGGTCAAATCATGCCCTTTCGGGTTACCTTTTATTTCACATCGCAAATGTTTCGGGGCAATTCTCTTTCGGCACCGATGTGTTTCAGCGGCTGTTTCCTTTTGGCACCGATGTGTTTCAACGATTGTTCCCTTTTGGCACTGATGTGTTTCAGCGGTTATACCATTTGTCATCGATATCTATTCGCATGAACCTTTTTGACTTTGCATCGATATCATTTCAGAGTCCTTTTCATTATCTACCGATTTAATTTGCAACATAAGCTTCGGAGGACTTTTCATTTTGACAACGAAACGTTTCGGAGTCATTTTCTCTTTTCGTCGACCGTATCGGCATGAAACATACAAATCCTCTGATTTGGCCCATCTTCCTTTTCCCTCCGACCGTATCGGCGTGACTTCGGATTCTGCTCCGAAACACGAATTTTAACAAAAAGACCTAAGCATTTCAAAGTTCTTTTGTAATTGTTCCGACCATTTCGGCGGATAATGGAATGTTGCTCCGACCGTTTCGGTGGAGAATGGAACGTTGTTCCGATCATTTCGGCAAAAAATCTCAAGTTGCTCCGATTCAAAAACTTTCCTTTTCTTTTGTTTTCAAGAAAAATTTCTAAGTGTCAAAAGTAAGCATATCAAAGATGAAACCAACTCTAAGTAGATTAAAAAATAAAGGCGGGATTACGGGTGCCATTTTCCAACGTTTAAAAATGAAATCCACGATTTGCAGCCCACAATCGGAACTGCGGAAAAGCGGAACCGCGGGACGCTGAATTCCGGATCTGCGGAATACGGAAATGCGGGAGGAAAAATCTGGAAAACCGAAAAAAATCAATCCAATCCGCAATCCGTAATCGAAAACGTGGGAAGCCAGAAGTCGGGCTTGCGGGGGAAAAAATTGGAAAGTCAGGAATATAACCCGCAATCTGCAATCCGCAGTTGGGAATGCGGGAGTTAAGTAAAGCGAGATTGCAGAAACAATTCCAAGCAATCTGCAATTTAACATGTGGAAAGGCTTTTTCTCTTTGGTTTTTTTCAATAAAAAAACTAAGTGCCAGGGGTAGGTATATACAGGATGAAAATAAACTCCGATTGAAATCCAAAATAAAAGGAGGGGCCCTACAATTTTACAAAAAATTTGGGGATCAGGTTGAAGCTGCAACAATTGGCGACTGGTTGGTGAACACAGATCTCTGAACACATTCTTCTTGAGGATCACGATTGATTGTTTGTCATTAATTCTAATTGTAAAACTATGCCTCTAACATTTCCTTTCAGGATTTTAAAAGTCTCAAGTTTTAAGTAGGGAGAGGAGCTTCTTGAATCATATTGGTCATTTGCTTTGGGAAGTGGGAAACCTGGACCAAATTTCCTGACCACTCTCCTGAGGCCATAATATGGGGTTCATTATTAGTCTCGTATGTTGGTTACCTCTACATATGACTCCATAGGATTGTAACAAAATCAGACAGATTTATTTGTTTGTTTTTCATTCCCATGCTATCAACATTTCGTTTAATGCTTTCTTTTGACGAGTTTTATCATCTGAGTCCTTCAAAATACCTTTCTTCAGTATTCAAACATTTGACGTAGGTTCTTCCATCCTGTGGAGGCCTCGGTTGTGTAGGGTGCTTGAATGGGTTCGAAAGCTCTCAACAGAGGAAGAAAACCCAGCCAAAGGCTTCAGATAATCCTGCACAAGTATTACCCTATCCTCGAGCTGTTTGGGATAGTGATCTCCCACGAATACAAAGGCCTCCGCTGGCACTTATGATTTTGATCCTAAAAGGATCTGTCTTCCAATGAAGGAAAACAAAGTGTGTTCAGTCTAAAACAAATATACCTAGAAATGAAATCTAAGCTAAGTTAGACCTAATCTAAAAAGGTGTCTTGTTTAAGTGCAGATTAACCTGATGTGAAAATAGATAAGTATGTTCATCCACTTGACAGAAATGTAAAGGAGATTAATTCCTTATCTGCTTAAGTTACAACCAATCAATTAAAATTAACTGAAAGTAATATTAAGTGTTTAAGTTCATTCAAGATTAAACTGTAACTGGTATGTCAATTGAAAAATTAACATAAATTATAAATTTATATGAACCATTTGCATAAATAGATAAAATATTTTAGTTGAATAAATTTAATTAAAACATAATGCATATGCAGATCAAACTTAAGGAAAATCCAAACCACAGATCTCTGTATAAAATAATAATTGCAAAGGATCAAACAGTATAGATAAACGACTTGAAGTAAAAATCAATATTTATCAAAGAAATTTGATCAATAAACAAAAGATGATGTAGGAGAATAAAATTACTGTATTACTGAAAAGTTTGTAAGAAATTACAAGCTCTGCCTTATCCAGAGTATCTCCAGTCTTCTTCTGTTGATTTCTACCCCAAAATGATCATCCTTTGCGTAAGAGAGATCTACCCCTTAAATAGTAATTTTACAAAATAATACAAAGGATAAACTCCCCTTAAACAGGGATTACAAAATCGGATTATTCTATTAAGTGAGGAAATCTTGCCACTTGGACCAAATTTCCAATAGTTCATCTATATTTGGATAATGAGGAGATTTGAGCACCAGCTGGGCATCACATGTGAATCCTTCTAGCTCATTCTTGGCCAATTTATGCCAAATGCGGATGAAAACATATATCTTGCCCTCTATGGAGACAGGTTGCCTGATCAACCAGTCCACGTCTTTAATTTGGATGTTCTAAATCCGTAAGATTTTCTCTTTGACTTCATCACAACGGGCTTCGACCTGCTCTATCATCAACTTTGGTGAATCTGCCTTCTCGATGAGTGCCATTGCAGGGAATGCCAATATCTCCATGAGATTGTCTGCGGAATACCATCTTCTCCTACAAAGGGCTTGAGCCTGGTTGATGGTATCCTCCACCATCTCAATGACATTCTGCCAAGCCCGCAAGGCAGTCCTAATCCTTCTGAATTTGAGACTGTCTAACACAGGGATATCAGCTGGCTTATCTTCAATATATTTCTGCCAATCTCTGATGTCTTCTACAACTTTAGAAGCCTGTTTTGTCTTCTCTACTTGCTGGCTCAAGATGCCAGACATCTTCTCAAAGGCGATGTATGTCTCATGGATTTCACCCAAGGTAGTAAATAGCTCAACTAGAAGCTGACGATGCTCCTGGTTGACATGATTAGCTAGGTCCTTGAACTCTTGTTGTGAAAACCTAGAAAATTAGAGGAGGATGCAACTGAACTAGAAGCTGATGATGCTCCTGGTTGACATGATTAGCTAGGTCCTTGAACTCTTGCTGTGAAAACCTAGAAAATTAGAGGAGGCTGCACTTGCAGTTGCATCCTCAAGTTATTTTTTAAGTACCGCCATTCTCTCCTCATTGACAATATTTTCTGCTTTTGCATCACGTAGTTTAACTTGAAGAGAAGTATTCTACAACTGCAGATCTTCCAACTTGTCTTCAAATATCTTCCTTAGATCCTGAACATAAACTTCGTGCTCTTCCTTAGTTGTTGCCAATTGCTCTTGAAGCTTCTTCAGTTTGTCTTTTTTCAAATCAATCTCCCTATTCAAGGTCTTGATTGAATAAAAAATTGCACTTACAAATGCACCCAAAGCTGCAGCTGTATCCAATGCTTCTGACTGGACATTATCAGATTGCTTAGCCCAGATTATTTGATCAGGAATGGGCGCCTCCAATTCTCCTTGATCCCTAATTCTCTTTTTCCCTTTCTTCATGACTACCTTGGTTGCCTTACTGTAAAAAAATCCCCTAAGGGAACAACTATATCATCTTCAAAAGAAACCACCATATCAGTAAAAGATGTGGTCACATCTGTTGTTGTAATCAATGGGGGTGTTTGGGTGACAGTAGGACTAGGAATAGACATAGCAATATGAGATGAGATTTGGGAAGAAGGGAAAACTTCACTAGTTGATGGTATAGGGGTTGGTGAAGGAATGGAAGTAAAAACTTCATGCGGTGAATCCTGAGTGTCAACAACTGATGGTGAAGAAGGGGGAAGGGAACTTGGAACATCAATAACTGGTGGTAATGAAAGAGATGGAGGTGATTGCAGGGAGACAGTCGAAGATTGGATCTCTGCAATGGTTGATGGGGGGATAAGGAGTGGAATTGTCAAAGCTGGAGGTGTAGGGGTGATAAAATTCAGTGCATCAAACAATTGAGACATGGTTGTTGGTGGTGTCACCTCAAAAGTCATAACAAGAGAAACTTCTACAGAGGAAAGTGATATGGCTGAAGTTACTGAATTAAGAACAACAGAAACCTGAAGCATATTCTCACCTGGAGTAGGTTCATCCATAATTATGGTATTCAGCAGATCTTAGACTGCCTATGAACCTTCAAATATTTATTTTAGTACAAGTATAGAGGAAACTACTTCATCCTCCACATCACTATCTTCAATATTGAGAGTGGGGATCTGAGAGACAACAATTATGAGCTTCTGTCTTTTTGTTGGATTGCTAACCGCAATCACCTGTACATCACTTACTGAGCTGGATGGATCAACCTCTTGGTGTCCAACACTGAGGTCATCTGTGCTAGTTCTTTCTTCAACTGCTGGGAAGTTTGAATTAACACTTTATATTGTTCAGTAGTCTTTAGCTTTGGAGACTCCACCATAGGTCCTTTGCCTTTATTACCATCAACATAAGTCAGCATGAGAGGAGTTTTAGCTTTTTGAGCCTATTTCTCTTCTCTTTCCTTTCTTACCTGCTCAATCAAATTGAGCTCCAATTTCCTATAGCCCAAAACCTTATCTTTGAGCTCTTGCTGGTATAGCAAAATCTGGTTCTGTTCATCCCCGTTTTTAGCCCTTGTTAGGACTTCAGAAAAAGTATTGACTCCTTGGTAGATGGAGTCATCAAGGACATCTTCGTGTACATCGTCCATCCTCATGTGATAGTACTTGAAATGAGCATTAAGGAATCCTTTAGGATCATGTCTTCTTTTAGCAGCATGTCCTAGTTTCAGAGAAGCGATTTTATCACCCAATACTTGAGCTCAGGTGGAAGTAGGGATAGCCAAAGGTCCAAGGTTCAAGGGGAATTTGGGCCATCCTCTCTTCTTGGAGCCTGTAAGTTTGAGATAAACCCCTGCTATAATAGTCTAATAGGATACTTCCTCAATAAGCAACTTATCTGGAACAATTCTAGGCAACAAATGAACACTGCTGATTCCCCATATTATGACATAGGAGAAGGATTCCCTTACATACCAATCTCTAATTGTAGTAATGAAAATATTAGCATCAGTTGAGAAAGCTGGTGCATCTTCCTTAAGTATTCAGAGATAAATAACACCAAGGAAATGATCACAAATGTCATATAATAGAGGCACATAATTATTCTCCCATAGTGCAGAATGATATTAGTGAACAGGGGGAGCAGAGGGAGTCCAATTCCATCCCTTATTGGGATATTGAAACTCAGCACAGAAAACATCCATTACACAGGCTGAAAGAAAGAAATGGTGCTTCTTTGTAGGAGGAGATTTCTGATAGTTTTCAATTGTTGTTTTAAGCTCGGCTGACGGAATAGAAGCCCAAGGAAAATATTCACCCGTCGTTAAGACATGATGAGCCACAGGAGCCCATTCAGCTTTAAAGATTGAGCAATTAGGAAGGCCATACAGTCGAGAAAGCATATCTGCCAATAACGAGTAGGGTTCTTTAAATCATGAGTCTAGGTATGAATTATTAGCCCTAGGTGTGAAGCTGGCTGGTTTGTTCATCTAGGATTTGAGCATTTCATTGAAATTAAACCTGGTGGTAGTGGAATCTAGGAATGCAAAATTCAGGAGCTACACTGGTGGTTTAAGGGCAAATTCCTTGGCAAACACCTCAGGACAGAACGTGGTTGATTGTGAACCCACGCTATCATTGAACGAGCGGTCTCTGGGGTTGGCATGCTCTATTATCCATTTAACTGCGTCGATATAAGGCAGGATAGTGGGTCTGGCAGCGATTGCGTGTAATTGAGAGTCCCTAATTTTCTCGTAGGCTTGGCGGTCATTTTCAATGTCTGATAGGTCATCATTGTCAAATATCGAGTAGATTTTAGACCAATCTACCTGGTAGGTTTTAGTGATCTTATCACTGCTGTCCGAGAAGATGCCAAAATTTGGGTCCTTGCTCAACTGGTCTTTCTGGGTAGTCTTAGAATGTGTGTTGCGCGACATGCTTGCAAACCAGAGAAATTCTGACGAATGAATAAACAACAATAAAAAACAATCCCAAAATAATAAAAAACTGTAAATAACTGAATAAGGAAATGAGAAGACCAACCTGCTTCAACTGAAATGGTGGGCAAGACACCCCTGGTAAAAACTCACAGTAAAATTCAAGCAACAAGGTAATTTTCCAATTCGAAAATGATGAAGAAAAATGACCTATTTAATAATTTGAACGGGTAAAATCTGAGCTGTCGAATCAAAACCAATCAATGGCTGAGATCAATTCTTGAGATTTGTGGGAGATGAATTGTGGGAGCCAATTTCGCAGGTATGTACATCCTTCACGCAATCCGCAATTGCGGGTTGCGAGATTTCAACCGCGTTTATTAAATCAAAAGATATTCCCGTAATCCGCAATTGTGGATTGTAGTTTGCGGGATCGCGAAGTTCGAAAATTTTATTCAAACGCTTCCCGCAATCCGCAATTGCAGGTTGCGGATTGCGGGAATGCAAACAACCCTTTTATATAAAATAACCTTTCTGCAATCCGCAATCTGCAAACTTGCTTGCGGGAACACACAACGCATTTTATTATTTAAGCCTCTTTCCGCAATCCACACTCCGCAATTGTGGGTTGCGGGTTATGGAACAAAAGAGTACCAAAACTATTTACAATGTTTTCCCGCAACCCGCAATTACGGGATTGCGGGTTGCGAGATGACCAAACTCCGTAAAGGTAAAAAAAATAAAAATCCCGCAATCTGCAATTTCAGCATTGCGAGTTGCGAGTTGCAACTGACTTTACTTAAAATATCAAAGCTTCCCATAGCTTGAAAAAAACACTCAAAAATCAGAAATTTTTTAAGGGAAAAATTCTAATTAAATGAACACAGAGCAAAGGCACAAAACCATAATAAAATTGATTCAAAAAACCCATAATGACAAAGGAATTTACCCATTACCTTTGTAGTGAAAAGTCTTGGGGCTCCCGTGTTCCATTAGAACATGGGATCTGTTGTACCTACAACACATCCATAAGGTCCTTTTGTGTGAGTGATGAGTTTTGTTTATTTGTCATATTCACGGACGGAGAAGAAACTTCTGGAATATCATCCGGTGTATCTTCTTGATTGGATACATTTGAATTTCCATACCATTTATTTGATGGAGATAGAACCCTTTTAGAAATTTTTACTCGTCATTATAAGCCTCTTGGCTGTAATTTTCGTAGCATGGGATCATTTTAACTGCCATACATTTGCAAGACTTGCTTCCTTTCCATGGGTCTGTTATAGTAGGCTACCTGAGATGTGCATTTATGTGTAAGTGAGTGGAGCCCCAAGATAGTAATTTATAATTCATGGATCCTGGTTATTTCACAAGGTTTATATTGGCACAGATTGAAACACGAAGCATGTTTCCCCTTTTAAAACAAAGCGGCAATTAAAATCGCTTATGACGTTGTTACAAAAAGAACTTCTTTTGTTATAAATCCAATTCTAATCCTTTGTTGATTGTGATCATTTCATATGAGATTGTTTAGATGTCTGCAATTTTGTTCATCACTCTTAAAGTTGAGCTAGGTTTTATTTAAACAAAAATCAAGCAAACAAAGCAAAATCAAAACAAAAATGAGATAAGGTTGAAGCTAAATATCCTAGGAAAACAACAAACGAAATCAAATGGAAAGCTAAGAATCAACAAAAATGATTTATGTACAACAAGTTTCCCTAAACCTAGGAGAAGTATTGTTTGAGGGCTAGGCCGTTGACAGGGAGGTTTTCCTTCTCCCATTGTAAATATTGTAACTTATAAGTCGTTTGTCCAAGCTTCCCCACAACCTGATAAGGACCAAGCCACGGTTGTTGAAATTTTGTATGTTTTCCCTTTTCTTCATGAGGATGGTCCCACTTTAGATCTAGGTATCCTACCTCAACATTTTTCTTGCTAGATTTTCGTTTATCAACCCACTTTTTAACAATTTCTTGGTGATGGTTGAATCTATCTTTGGCCTTTTTCCATGCTTCCTCAAGTTTTAGCAAAGTATTAATCCTTCACTGCATGGTTTCGCTATTTGATCCTCGAGCTGCCTGATCTAACTGTAGGGAAGGGAGTAGTATGTTTGGGGGAAGAATAACCTCTTTCCCATTGACTAAGGTGTAAGGATAAACCCCTAAAGAGTTTTTTGGAGTGACCCTAACTTCCCATAAATCATTGGGAAAGGCTACATGTCAATTTCTTTGGTTTTCAATAACTGTTTTCTTCAATATTCGTATGAGATTTTTATTGGTAGATTCTGCCAACCTATTCCCTTGAGGATAATAGTTAAATGAATAATGCAATTTAATTCATTTTTCCATAGAAAATGTACTTAACTTAGTAAAAGAAAAATAAGATGCATTATCAAAAACTAACGAAATTTGAACCCCAAACCTAGTTATGATGTTTTCTTGCAAAAATTTGATGACCGCATCTTCATTTACTTTGGAAAAAGGAGTTGCTTCAGTCCACCTTGTGAAATGATTAGTGGCTGTGAGAATGTACCAGTGTTGCAATGAAGAGTTAGGATTGATTTCTCCAATGATGTCTAAACCCCATTGCTCGAATGGTTCTGAAATGATAACTGGTTTTAGTGGTTCTGCTGACTTTTGTAATATGCTAGTGTTATTGGACAATCTACTCGAGTGGACACGAGCCAGATCTCCCTAGTTCAATATGAATCTAGAACAAATAGAGACAGAACATAAAGCTACTTTCCTAGATCTAGTTAGAGATCGAGTACTTAGACATCTTACCTTCATATTGTAGATCTTCTTCCTCCTTGTTGCTCCAAGTCCCACGGTCGTCAGATCTTTAGCTGCAAGACCTGTTAAGACATATGGAAACAATACAAGCAGTAAAATATGTCTAAACAGTAAATGATCTAAGTAAACAGTTAAGGAAGTAAACTACAAATGTTACTAACACAATAACATTTGTGGAAAGAGTTTATACTACTGTATAAAGAGGGAAATACAAAGTAGAGATATGATCACAACCCAAGCCTTAACACTGCAATCCTCCTCCAACAAGCCAAGCTAATGCCTCCAAAGGAAGTGAGAGTCTCCCAATAGATGGATAGGGATCTCTAAGCTAATTTCACCAGCATGTATGTGCTATAGACTTCCTCTCTTTGGAATGGAGAGGGACCTTGTATTTATAGGACCAAGTGGATAGAGTAGGTTGAGGATCATGGGGAGAGGGTTGAGGGATCCTCCCTTAAGGTTAGGAAACTAAAGGACAACTCACCTAGGAGTTAGGGATAGAGATCCACCTCATCCAACTTCTAGAAATCGCTCAAAAGCTACCTTTATCCCATTTAACTAACTCCGGTGCAAGTTGTATGAAGGCAACCTGCGCCTGATAGGGAAAATGCAGGTTGTACATAGATACTCTGCGCCGTCGGCGCAGTTTAGTAGAATACACTCTGCGCTGGCGCTTCTTACTTCAAGAGAACATGCGCCAGCCCAATTAGAAATGTGGAAAAAGGGCATCAATTTGCTCTAACTGACTTGCTTGATTAAGGGAAATTCAGGGATTGAGGCACTGAGTTAACATGGGACTCATGATTACGAGATTTAGGTATAACAAAATGCCCCCAAAGCATGAAGCTGGAAAAACGAGACAGGTGAAGTGCTTTGAAAGATGGATGGAAAGGACTTGCTGGCTGGAGGATGCTGCTGCAGTACAACTGACTCTGAGATACAAGTCTCACATGAATCATAACATGGTTTTCGACCAATACATTGCAGATCCATGATAATAAAGACCGACTGAACACAATCATGGCTACTAGACACAATCGTATATCCATGACAAGATGATAACACATCCACGACCAATACAAAGTGGATCCGTGTAATATGACTCGAACAATCTCCATCGCAACCTGGGTAGAATATGACTTCCCCAGGGTCTTCAAGTCGAACCCGCAATGATACGAATCTATCCATGTGATTGAATAGGGGAAGAATAGAGCTGAAGTGTCAAAAAGGTGGAACAAAAAGAAGAAAACCAAATTTGAAAGTAGGCAGAAAGGTCACAAGCCCAACCATTTTAGAAATCAAGCTACACGGGAACCTTTCAGCAACAGGTTTGAGGGCGGCAAGCCACAACTCAAATTTGTTCCACCCATTAAGAAGTTTAACACTGAAGGCACCAAAAAACCGGAACCTACACCATCTAAGCCACCACTCAAGTGCTAGGGCTGTGGAGAAAACCACCGATGGTATGATTGTCCCCATAAAAAGGACATAAACAAACCTGTGCATAATCGACAAGAGGCTTCTACGGTCCAAGACATAACAAGGAGCCCGAAAATATATGCTGCATTGAATAACCGTCAAGCAGAACATCAAGACTCTGTAATCGAAGATGAAGTTATGCTTTCCGGGACACCCGTGTCTATCTTGATTGATTCTGGTGCATGTAAAAGTTATGTAGACCCAAAACTGTGTGAGTCATGCAAACTTAGTAAAAACAAGTACATGCAGCCTTGGCTGGTTCAAATGGCGACAGGGACAAAAAGGAAAGTTTCTGAGGTAGTGAATCAGTGTCCCTTGAAACTGAATGAATCCTACACTAACGCAGATTTAAATGTTTTGCCGTTAGGATCATATGATTTGGTCATCGGTATGGATTGGCTGGAAAAACATAGGGCTGTTAATGACTGCTATCAAAAATCTGTGACTTTCATGAATGATGTGGGACAACTTAAAAAGATTCAAGGAATATTGAGAGTAGTGAAATTAAGGGAAATTTCTTCTCTTCAATTGAAAAGAAATGCACGGAAAGGGTGCAAACTTTATGCTGTCCACATGACAGAAAATCAACAAAATGAAATTTCAGAATTTACAAAACATCCTGTTTTGGCTAAATTTGAGGATGTGTTTCCCGAGGAGATTCTGGAGTTACCTCCTAGACGAGAACTGGATTTTACCATAGACTTTTCCCCAGGAACAATACCAAATTCTAAGGCACCTTATCGGATGAGTACACCTGAATTGATTGAGCTGAAAGCACAATTACAGGAGCTGTTGGAAAAAGGGTATATTCTCCCAAGTGTATCCTCGTGGGGAGCAGCAGTGATTTTTGTACGGAATAAAGATGACACTTTCCGGCTGTGCATTGATTATAGACAGCTGAACAAGGTAACCATAAAAAATCGGTATCCCTTGCCAAGGATAGACAATCTGTTCGATCAGGTTGGTGGTGCTACTATCTTTTCAAAAATTGATCTAAGGTCTGGTTATCATCAAATTAGAATTAAAGAGGAAGATGTGCACAAAACGGCTTTCCAAACCCGTTATGGGCATTATGAATTTGTGGTGATGCCATTCGGTTTGACGAATGCACCAACCACGTTTATGTGCTTAATGAATAATGTTTTCAGCAAGTACTTGGATAAATTTGTTGTGGTGTTTATTGATGACATACTCATCTATTCGAAGAACGAAAAAGAGCATGAGGAACACCTAAGGTTAGTGCTGCAAATTTTAAGAGAAAATCAGCTTTATGCAAAGTTATCCAAGTGTGACTTCTACAAGGACCAAATACAATACTTGGGTCGCATTATTTCAGCGCAAGGTATCGCGGTGAATCCCGACAAGATCAAGGCCATAATGAGATGGCCTACTCCCCAAAATGTAAGCGATGTCCGCTCTTCCATGGGATTGGTCGGGTACTATCAAAAATTTATTAAAGGATTTTCCAAAGTAGCCCATCTCATTACCTCCCTGCAGAGAAAGGAATTCAAGTTTCTTTGGACAACCACGTACGAAGCAAGTTTCGCAAAGCTGAAACAGTTGCTCACTTCTGCCCCTATTCTAAAAGTGGATGATCCATATGGTGATTTTGTTGTATGCACGGATGCGTGCAAGGATGGTTTGGGAGGCGTGCTAACGCAAGACGGTTCAATAATTGGGTATGAATCTAGAAAGTTGAAAACGCATGAAGAAAACTATGCAACGCATGATTTAGAACTGGCTGCCATAATTCATGCTTTAAGAATGTGGCGACATTACCTTCTTGGAAAAAGGTTTGTTTTGAAAACTGATCACATTGGGCTGAAATATCTTTTTGAACAACAAAACTTGAACGGAAGGCAAGCAAGGTGGCTAGCTTTCTTAAGCGAGTTCGACTTTGAAATTCAGCATATCAAAGGCAAAGAAAATAAAATTACTGACGCACTTAGTAGACACATGCACCTACTAACTATGCCTTCAGTTAACTGTTTTCAGTCTGATTTAATATCGCAGATCCAGACAGCAGCTGAAAAATACCAAAAATATCTGAAATTAAGACAAAAGTGTCTTGCAGAAAATTCAAATCAGCAAGCAATTGATTATAGCATATCCAACGATGGATTGTTGTTGTTTAAAAACAGGCTGTACATATCGGATCAGCCTGAATTAAAGCAACTGATTCTTGATGAATTTCACAAAAGACCATATTCTGGTCATCCAAGTTATCAGAAAATGATAACAACTGTTAAAAAACAACATTACTAGCCTAGATTGAAATCATAAATTGTTGAATACATTGCAAAATGTCTGGACTGTCAGTGGGTGAAAATAGAACATCAACATCCGGCTGGTTTATTGCAACTTATACCTGTACCAGAATGGAAATGGGAGACCATTTCTATGTATTTTATCACCGAGTTGCCTAAAAACAACAAGCATCATGATGTTATTGTGGTTGTGGTGGACAAATTGACTAATGCAGCTCACTTCATACCAGTCAAATCCACTTTCAAGGCAATAAACATTGCAGAGGTTTTCATGAAAGAAGTCTTTCGACTTCATGGAATTCCCAAGGTGATTATATCCGACAGGGACACCAAGTTCACCTCACACATTTGGAGGGATCTGTTTGTAGGTTTGGGGAGTAAACTGAGTTTTGGAACAGCCTACCATCCGCAAACGGATGGAAAGACCGAGAGGGTGAACCAAATCCTTGAAGACATGCTTCACTTGTGGGAAAACTACCTACACTTAGCTGAATTTTCCTACAACAATGGTTACCAAACTTCTGCAGGGATGAGTCCTTTCGAAGTGTTGTATGGCAGAAAGTGTAAAACCCCTATGACTTGGGATGATCCGGTAAATTGTATTGTGATGGGTCCCTAAATGCTAGATGAACTAGAAAACATTGCGCATAAAGTTAAAACAAACTTAAAAACTGCCCAAGATAGGCAGAAAAGCTATGTTGACCAGCATAGAGAACATAAAGAATTTGAAGTTGGGGATCATGTATTCCTAAGAGTGAAAGCAAAGAAAAGTTCTTTGAGCTTGAGCAAGGTTGCCAAACTTGCACCAAGATTTTGTGGTCCTTTCCAAATACTTGCTAGAGTAGGACCTGTTGCTTATCAGTTAGCTTTACCGACAAATTTTAAAATGCATGATGTGTTTCATGTTTCATTGTTGAAGAAATATGTATATGATCCTAATAATATTGTAAACTGGCATGTGATTCAGGTGGAATCAGAAAGAGACTTCCAGATAGACTCTATATGGATACTGGATCGGAAAGAGGTGGTACTTCGGAATCGAACCATTGTTTAGGTAAAAGTGCAATCGGAGCACTATAAGCCTGAAGAGGCTACCTGGGAAATGGAAAAGGAAATGCTAGCAACATACCCTTTCCTGTTCGAAGAAGTACATGACACAAACTGAATTTGCTTATTATGTTAGATGTTGTTTTGCAAAAACTATTTAACACCGAGGACGGTGAAAGCTTAAGGGGAGGGGAAATGTAATACCCCAATTTTGGACTTTGAACCCCTATTATATTTTTGCTAAGTATTATTTCAGTTTACTTAGTTGACATTAGAAATATGATAAATTGATTTCTATTGACCATGTGGACCAACACATTAATGAGATGGGAGTCACAGCCCCTTCAGGGTTGGAGGGAAAATGCCACTTAATAATAATAATAAGAAATTATTATTGGAGAAAAATGGCAAACCCTAAATAAAAGATTTAAGAGACTGATGAATTAAAAAATTCATAAAATGAGGAATTTCACACCTAAGAGAATAAAAAGTGAAAACTCATTGAAAAACTAACATTATCACATTCATTATTCACAATCTCATGAGCTGAACACACAAGAGAAATGGGAATTGGGAAGACACATGAACCTGAGACAAATGCAGATTGGTGAGGGAGGACAAATTTGGGAGAACCAAACTGGTCCTGAAGCCAAGTGAATGGGGACAGATTTGGGAGAACCAAACTGGTCCAGATTAAGAGGAATCATGCAGCTGAGTATTGGCTTGGCCACTTAATTGTGTGTAGGTAGGAGAACTACCCCAAGCTTGCAGGAGCACTGCATTTTACTCTTAATAGGTTGTGTTTAAATTGATTCTCTTAATGGATGAGGCTTAAAATCCCCTGGAGCATCTTGGAGCTCAGGAGTACTGAGTTGGATGTTGGGTTGCCTGCTGCCAATGACATATCCTGAATAACTTGGGGAAAACAAGTTAAGGGTAATTTAAAATCTATAATATGACCTGGGGGACTATGAACTTAGCTCGGGGGGGACCTGAGAGCAAGGAGTACTTGTTGGTCAAAGGCTGAGAGGTTTGTGCTTGATTCCACTGGTCATCAGATTTCAGATAAGTATATCTGCTGAACCCCTATGTTTATTTTATGGACAGTATTGGAAATTGTTTATATGTATTCCTGGAAGTACTGTTAAATGATCTACTATTTTCAGATTTGTTTATATGTATACTGTTACATTGATTTATGAGTATAGATCTGACTTAACTCCTAGATCTCTGTAATTTGAAGCAGTTTATGATATGAGTTGAAATGATTGAATATTCATAGTTCATGTTTTGTTGTATGCATGAATCTAGTTCTGATGTGATTAAGCTGACAGATCTAATCTTTAATCAGAGTTTGCAAGCCTGATAAAGGCACCATTAGAATGGATATGATTTAAATGCTAACCTAGGGTTAGTTGTATATTAATTTTATGCAGAATACCTTATTTCTATATTATGGATAGAACTGTGTTTATAGATATGTTATTGTGCAAATCAAGCAGACATGTAAACCAAGGGTTTACATGTCAAGCCATAATTATTTATAACCCTAATGTTATATTTTTATAGAGTAACCCAGAAAGGGAACATTATGCTTAAGGTATTTTGTTAGGAACCTATGTCAACCCTTCTCTTTACTATGTTAGTATATTGTTGTTGGACGCATATGCTTTGTAAGTCGTCCCGTAGTACTTGTTGATCCGTAGTTTATATTAGCCCATAGTATTGACCCATAGTATTGGATGCATATGCTTTGTAAGTCGTCCCGTAGTATTATATGTCCCATGGTTTTGACTCATAGTATTGGGCATAGACTTAGTATATAAGTGTGTGTTGAGGTCATTGAAGGCACCGTGAAGTTATTTGTATTGAGCTTGCTCATAGGAGGTTGCCCCCTCGAAGTGGCCTGTGATCAATATAAAAGTGATTCTGAGTTCTGTCATTTCTGCTATTTCGCATATTTTTATTAATTAATTGTTGCAGGTGCATCACATATTTTCTATCTGATGAAATGAATTGATTATAGCTGAAGTTGTTTATACATTCATGTAAAAATGTTTATGACGAAATCGTATTTCTAGATAGGGCTTAAGATTATACTCTAAGTTATTATGAATATGCATATGTGTTCCAAACTTCATTATGAGTTGTCGAATAGGGTTTCCTAAGTGTTGCACACACCTGCTATTATATTTACAAATATGCAGTAAGTTTCAAATGTGTATTACTATATACATATAATGGCATTCATTATTCTTTTAATACCTTGTTATGGGTCAAGTGAAGACGCGATATGCATCTCAGGATCGATTCGTGGTCTACGAATTGAGACCATATTAATATCTTAAAAATACAGAGTTAGTGGTTCTGGATGAACAAGGGTTTAAACCTACAAGTTATCCATTAACGTAAACTGTGTGTTTATTCACGCATTCTTCTAGCTTAAACATCTTATGCATGGTCACGATGTTTACACAATGCGCAATGGACATCGAAAAGAAATACAGCCTGAATATTGTTTAAATACAAATCCACAGTTATGTGTTATTACGCTATCACAAACTCATGTGAATGCCGACGGTCATACTGCGTGGATCAGTTATGATCGCAGTACCGACATTCCTTTATACAAGCTATGCATTATAACCTATGCTATGAGTATCATATGCATCTAGCTTAACATTTATGCCTACGGCTAAGCTCGTCGAACAACTCTCCAAGCTCATTCAATCGTCGAATCGCTTCTATTCTCTTCTTCCAAAGATACTCTCCTTTACAAAAGGGATGAATTCCAACATCAATAGTGGTTAAAGAATTCCCACAATAAGTGGTAGTATCAAAGAGATGTTCTCATACAATTCAAAGAGAACCGACTCTCACAAGAAAGTGGCAATGTCTCTCCTATAAAGAGATGATCTCCTCTTATGAAGGCTGATCTCTCACAGGCATGTGGCTAGAAGCTCGATAAAATATGGTGATCATTCATCTTGGTATTGATGACGAAGAGAACCCGCTTCTCAGATCCAAAAACCGATTGCACTAGTGACTCCGACTCATGAAAATGGTGAGAAACTACTATAAGCACGCCCACTTTCACCTCACATAAGGCCACAACAGTATTATTCTCTCTCTCTGCACATAAGCATGCTACATAGAGAAAAGTGTCCTCAAAGGCACTTGTTACCTCCAACAATGATCTCTCAACAAAGGATCTTCAATCTGGCTCCAAACTAGATCCTATAAACATGTGAAACTCCCACAAAATGGATGCCCCCTCAACAACGACTAATGGGAGTTTGTATAGCTTGATTCTCCCCATGGTGGCATAATACACATGGGGCCCCAAAACAACCTTGGTTACAACCAATTTTATAAATAGGGCATGTTGTTGGGATTTGGTTACAACCAATTTCCAAGTAGCATAAAGGCATAAGCAAAGTTTTGTTTCCATTCACATGTGGCACAACAAACTGTTAATGTGTTATAATAAATAGAACCACCTCCATAACCAACATGGTATATAGTTGGCATAAGTTTTAACCTTTTTTTTTAAATGGCATATGGTTATAATGCCCAAAACAAATTCCACCAATAAATCCAACTCAATCCCATAAGATTCTTCAAACCTTGACTTTTCTTGATAACTTTAGTTGGTTGTAACTAAATCTGGAAGAATCTCCAAATTTGGTGGAACTATCGCCAAGTTTGGCGGAGCTACCAATTATTTTCACCATTAATAACACTTAAATTAAATTTCAATAATATCCCTTTCAATGAATGGGCCATGGCACAGTCATAAGTTGAAATATTTGCATGAAGGAGGTCATGGTTTCAATACTTGTAAAGTTAACTTTGTTGAACTAAGGTCCATTTCGGTGCCCATGGGGGTGCCACATGGTGGCCCCTCATTGGGACACATGGCTCCTTCTCATTGACTGCCTTCCAGACACATCACCATCCATGTCAATGCCACATCATCAACTGACTATATATTCATACTGCCACATGGTAGTCAGAGGTTATTCCACATCACTAGGTTGTAATATCCATATTGCCACATGGAATCCTGTGGCAGTGCCACCTGGCACTTCTGCCAAATTTTCCCCTATTGTGGCCAAACTTCAAAACATGTTATCTTCGCCATACAGAGTTTGTTTGAGGTGTTGTTTGCACCGTTCGATTCATGTCGATGAGCTCTTACACAGGGTACCATATTTGCTAAGATTTGAGGACTTTGAAATTTTGGCATTTTAAGATCCTCTTGGATCAGAAACACCAGCTGATTAGGTAACATCCAAGGTGTGGATGGAAACCATGCACATATGGAATTGATCATGCCTATGTTGCATGAATTTTGAAGGGGATTGGGTAAGAATTCCTTCAATTATATTTTATATCCTCATTGATATGTTATTCCTTCAATTATGCTTGATATCCTCATTGATATGTTCACGGTGACATTTGAATGCATGTGTGTGATTGATACATGATTGGGATAAAGGCATAAAGCCTTGGGTATGAAAATATCTTAGAATATTTTAATTCATTCATGAGTTAGTGTGTCATGATTGAAATGGTTAAAATATAATAACAATTGTAAATGAGTAATATACTCATGCTTGGAAAATGGATGTCATGTGAGATAACCATGTGTGAGGCCATGTGTTATTGAAAATTGGGAAGGAAATAGTGCCACACCAATATTCAATTATTTCCTTTATTGTGATTGATGTCTTGGACTGCAACCTCTTTGGTAACACTAAAGATCAACACTAAATAAGTATATTTTTAGTGGTGTGTTTGGGTACAAGAGGAGGGTATCCATATGATCAAACAAGTAATTGTGAGGTGGATGGATAATGCATCGAGGTGTTGTTTGAATCCTTGAACTTATCATGGAAGATCATATGATTTGGCATTATGGCATTTTTTAATCAATGTGAGGATGCATAACATACATATCCATAAGTATATTATGTGGATGTGCATGTTTGCGCATACATGGATTGCATTGTGATAATGCTTGGTGTGCTAGTAATGCATACATGGTAAATGGTATTTCATTGCATGTAATATGTTGACAATTAAAAATGATTGAATTATTGGTATTATAATTCTGAGATCATTCAATAGCCTTGTATGGATGTTGCAATGAAATGTGTATATGAATAAGTACTCACGATTGTTTGACTGCTTTGAAAATTATGTTAAGGAAAATAGATTGTAGGTAGAATTGTCTAGCTTGGACATCACAGTGGATGTAAGGCCATAATGTAGAATAATGTAGAGTGAATGCTACCATATGCAAGGGCCAAACATTATGAGGAGGATCTCATGGTTGTGAATCTGGTTTCTGTATGAAACATATTTAAAATTTAAAATTGTAATTTATGATGAAATCTCATGGTAACTATATGTGTATGATACAAGTGAGAAAATGGATTTGCCTAGTGATGAAAAATGATGATTATAAAATTTAAAAATCCTGAGAAGAAGACTACTGCAAGGGCACTGGAACCATACAAGTTGTGCTCTTCTTGTGCAGAAATACTTGATGAATGATGGATTTACTGAGTGTCTCTTAACTCAAAGAAGGGGATTCCTAAGCCTGGAGGGAAAGTGTTTGTAGAGAAGGGGAAACTTTAATGAATTTGCTGTGAACAATTCATGATATCCTTATGTTAAGATTTAATATGCTAAGACAAAAAATAGCAGCATTGTGGCTAGGCTTTTACCCCTAGCTTGTGCGAAAGAGCACCTACTAAGGAGAATGGACTCCTTAGTAGCAGTTCAGTAAATGGTAAATAACAATGCTGAAATATAAATTTAAACTACTCTAAAACATGTGCATGAAACATAAACAACAATTTGTAAATAATGGCTTTTGTATTAATGTTACCTCCAATGTGGAGGTTGATGAAGCTCTTGCAATGTCCAAGAGGGTTGCTCCAAGCTCCAATGTGCTCCTTCTCTTTCTCCAATGGTGGAAATGGGCCAAAAGGGGCTCTCAAGGTGAAAGTAGTTCAATGGTGAACTAGGGTTTCGAGAGAGATTTTGGCAGAGTAAGGGTATATTTGATTGTGGATATGAAATAAGGGGTCTCCATCACCTATTTATAGTTTTTTGGTGGTGGAGTGCTGACCCATGGTTTTGGGAACCATATGGTTTAGGGCAGCTGTATAGGGTTTTTTCCTCCTTTTCCTCATTATTTTATATTTTTTATTCCCTTTTTAAAGGGTTTTTGCTATTTTTAGAGGAATTTTGGATATTTTTGGAGAAAAAAGGGGGTTTTTAGCCATTTTGAGGCTTTTTGATGGTTTTGTGGCCTTTTGGAGGCTTTTTAGCGGGATTTTTAGGATTTTTAAGGGAAATATGGTAGGAAAATGGACAAATGAGCCATGTAATGGGGAAGATGAGGTAGTGAACACTTTTTGAGTGTTAACAGATTGCCCCCTGATGTGCTAGGGCAGGAGCTCATCGTATGGCCGATGGACATCATAAGTCATGTATGGTTTTCCTGGGGTGTGGAGAAGAGAAGAAACAAACTGAAGCCCGGAACAACGATCCCGAACAACTGCAAGAACTAAAAGTACATAACCTCAATAATGGATGAGGAATCATCTGATCATATGGACGAGGCGGGCATTCCCATGCTCGTATCAGGACATAACATAAAAAATAACAATGGGGTCCAAAATATGGGGATCTGAAAGAAACATGGCCTCAAACACTAAATGAGGCAGAATCTCAATATATGGACGAGGCGGGCATACCCATGCTCGTATCAAGATATATAAAAAGAACTGTGAGGCCCGAAAAGGGGGACCTGAAAGATACATAGAGAACCACTGTGTACATCATAAGGGTCCAGAGTGGACACAAATCTGGGACATACTGCTGGGCTGACCATGTGTAAGCTGAAGAACTGGTGCACTGGAATAACATCAGTGCTGCTGTGTGGGGTACCAGAGGAACTGATGAGCGACTGGATCATAGTGACTGGGAGCCATAACCTCGATGGTACACCGAACTGGAACGGAACTGGGTACTCAAGGAAGCATAGAACTGGATGGCTTCCGAATACAATCGCCAACGCAGCCTGGACATCCTCGGGAACATAGAACTTGGCGTTCCAAAGTGACTCACCAATGTGCTAGAGTCGGGGGAAGTCCGGGGTCTTCGACTAAAATACTGAAGGGTTGTAACCCTACGCGATTCTCGACGATGCGATTAAGGTGTTGAAGTCGAGCATGTGAGAAACAACCACTCTAAGAGGCAATGATGACTCCTCTCAGAGTGATCCGTAGGCACTGACCACAGATGGTGATGAGTCCAAGGCGTAGGGACCTATGGGCCTATCCTCTGGAATAGAGGAGCTGTCGTCGACAGAGGGAGACCTGCAACTATCAAGGAAATGATGTTTCCTTGACAGGAGCGCGAGGTGGAAAACCGAAATGTGAGAGTGCTGATGGCAGGACTGACAAACTGTGGGGGGATAACTGGGCAAGTAGAGCGGGGGGACTCAAACTTCCTTTGTTCAGAGTATGATAGTGGGGATGATCGGGCAGCATATGAAACTGACTGGAGGGAAATGGATCATAGCTGGATGGGATCTGGGATGGTGACTGGGATGAGGAAGACTCAAACTGGTCTAAAATGGCAGGAGACTACAGAATACGCTGAACAAAGGCGACCTGATGGGGGTGCTGCCGAGATGATCGATCATAATGCCAAGAGGCACGGGGGCACTTCTTCATGGGTTCAAGGAACTAGAAGAAGTGTGTGTGAAAATGGTACTGTCGTGTGGATTTTACGAGCCCAGGACAGTTCCTGCTCGTGGGGGCTTTCAATTTTAGAGAGTCTGAAAGCGATAAGAAGACTCCAGGGGGTTGCTTTTTCGTAAGTTTAGTCTCCAAGGCCCAAAGAAGCATAAAAGGATGCAATGAAGAACTCTTCTAGCCGGTGTGACTAGAGTATTCCTTTTTCGTAATTAGTCTACCAGGTCCGGAAAAGGGTTAAACTTATACCAGATAGACGCCCTTTCAGGTACTTTAACGAGCATGAAAGGAAGCAAGATTGCTCGACGATCTTTTCATTGTTTTAGGAGTCAGAAAAGAGCTTAACGGAAACTCCCTAAGTGCCTTTTTTGTAAAGGACTTGTCCGGCCCGAAAAAGGGATAAAATTATACTGAACAAAAGGAATGGCCAGGCAAGGAGGAAGTGTTCAATCAAGGAACATTAAAGATGACCGAGAACGAGGGTAGGGGGGAACACTGATGGGCCTCCTTGCGGGGTGAATGAATGGTGGCAAAATAACGAAATATTTGCAGTATGACAGGAGTGAAGGGCTCATGTACAAATGTGGAACAATCCGATGGCGGTCGATGTGGCACGCAAATCGAGGCAGCAAGGTGTAGGGACACAATGTTGAAATTGTACCAGGTGAGAGCGAGAAATGATCTCAAGCATCATCACGGGCTCGGAAAATGAATCCGGCAATATAAAAAGTGTCAAGAACGGATCACGACCGATGTGGCGCGAAACTGAGGTGACTGGGGGCGTTTTTGAAAAAAAATACCCGAAAAATCTGGGCGTGAGAGCGAGAAATGACCTCAAGCATCATCACGGGCGCGGAAAAATGAATCTGATGATATAACATATGCTAAAAACGGAGAACGGCCGATGTGGCACGCAAACCGAGGCGACGAGTGGTGTCTGAAAAAAGAGCAAAAAGTGACGGGGTAAAAATGAGCAACCGAGTTGACCCTGATGACGGGCGCGTCGTGCTGATTCCAGTGGTGGAAACGGTTCGAAAAATGGACTCCGTATGGGGACAGAAAGGCCAAAACAAGAAAAAGTCAACTGACTATAAATAGTAAGTGGGTCCAATATGACATGTGTCATTTGTACTATTTGACTTTGACTAGTGATCAGAGTGGACCAGAGCTGACGTGGCATTTCTGGACGATCCGACCGGCCGATTTCAGATCCGGGAGATACAGGTATTCCGTCAAACTCATACCTGCACATTTTTTAGGGTCGGGGATTGAGTAGTGGGTCCCAGGGATATTTGTATGGTCCACGTGGGGTGGACCGTGGGTTTTAGGGATGAAACCGCGGTTAGAGACCGCGAGTTTCGGGATGAACCACGCGGTTACATACCGCGTGTTTTGTGGCTAGTCACGTGGTCATGTACCGCGTGTTCCAAGGAGGAACACGCGGTGCGAAACCGCGCGGTTAGACCAAACAGGCGTGGTGAAGGTCCGCGGTTTTAGGCCTGACAGCCGCGGTTGGAAACCGCGGCAGGGAGCCCGAAAGCTGCGGTTTTGGACCGAGCTATGAGGGCTTCCCGGGGGGGGGGGGAGAGACTATTTGATTGACATGAGTCTGATGAGTCTTCTTTGCGTGATTGACAGGATGCCACAGGTTCTATGGAGAGAGCGGGAGATTCCTGATGAGATTATGACGGTGATTCGGGGGAACCGCCCTATGCGAGCAGTACTGGGACACTGCGGACTACTAAAGTTCGCACATATACCGATGATACGGTCGGTAGCATTGCTGCTGAACCGACTGATTAGTTTCTGGGATCCTGACACACAGGCATTCAGAGTGTAGGGTGAGAGGGTGGACCTCACTCTGACGGATGTATACTTCTTGACAGGGTTGCCCTGTCTAGGTAGGGTTGCGGATACTCAGCCACGAGTAGCCGCGGACATCGACATGGAGGACATGTTGGAGCGATACTGTGGTCGTGAGGCTAGGGTGTATAGGAATGCACTCAAGGTGTTAGACCTACAGGATCCATCGATACGGGCTATCGCAGCCTGTGTGGTTCGCGTGTTGGGATCCCAGTCACCGGAGAAGGTGTCTGGGGGTCAGATGCAGCTCGTGGAGCGCATCTTGGATGGAGTTTATTTTGCATGGGGCCAGATGTTCCTGACCTGCGTTCAGCGGCAGCTGACGGCAGCGAAGGAAGATGGCAAGGGGTTTTGCTATGGGTCATTCTTATGTGCCTTCTTTATGGAGAGGGTGCCGATCAGAGCAGGAGGTTTGAGGGAGCCGCGGATGACGCGGTGGGGCGAGATGATGCGTCGCCGTGGTGGTGGCGACGTTGGCAGATACTTTATGCAGGAGTTGTACCTGCAGTGGCTCCAGATACCACTGACGCTCGATGACTTCCCATATAGGGATATGGATTACACCGGAGATCCGGAGGCGCCACGAGCTCCAGGATAGGCATGGGGGCCAGATGGTATGTATGCTTTTACTTGCATGTTATGGATTGTCAAGTTATATATATGCTATGTTATTGATATGCTGTGACTAACAATGGGTGATCTGCAGATGTGGGTCCGAGGCCGCCGCCAGGGCATGTGGCACGGATGGGGATTGTGGCCGTTCCAGCTCTGCCGGGGCGAGGAGAGGTGTGGCGCCGGGATCCAGAGGTGACACTAGAGTCTGCACGGCGACTGCTAGATCATTTTCTAGTGGGGTTGACCGATGAGGGGTGGCGAGACATCGATCCGGACGTAGTTCAGGAGTGCATGCGAGCACCCCGGGAGTTCAGATCCATCGCTATCCGAGTGGCGATCTTGGCAGACAGGGCACGGGCACAGGAGCCCGTAGGGGATGAGGACTTGTCGGAGGAGGAGCGAGGGGAGGACTCAGAGGCAGCAGATGCCGGCAGTGATGCCGGGTATGACTCTCATTAGGGAGTACAGGGGACTCCCCCCGAGTTTTGTAGCTTCGGCATGTATTATATGAGGCTTTAGGGATGTATAGCCATTTTTTGTATAGCTGAGTACAAGGGTACTCAGGACATGTATAGCACTATGACATTATATTTTTTGATATATATATGCACGTGGATGCACCTTTTTATGATTATGTATTTGTTGTACACACGTGGATGCGCTTTATGGTTGGTTATGTGTTTATACTGCATATGGATGCCAGTAGTGTAGGATGTTGGGCACATGGATGCCCCTTGTGTTGTTTATGTGATGAAACATGATGTATGTATGTGTAGGCACATGGGTGCCCTTATGAATGCAAAGGTGGTTTTATGGTTTATGTACATGAATGCAAATGTTGATGTTATGCAATCTTTTTGTGTTTTTATATATATATTTTTATGAGATGCTATGGAATAATGATGCATGATGGAGGTTTTACATGGTATGGTTGATATGCCAATCTAGGATGGTGTTAGCCATTTGGTCTGCGACACTAGGATTGAATGTGATGGATTCAAACTGTCGGCTAAGTTGTTTTGTGCGCAGGAATTTTCTAAAGAGGTAGGGATCACGCACCTGGTAACAGTTGTTGAGCTGGGAGACAAGTAGCTGGGAGTCAAGGAACACATGAAGGTGACGTATGCCCATCTGGAGGGCAACAGTCAGGAGACCGGTCACAACATCATACTCTGCCTGGTTATTGGTAGCAGCGCCTATACATATTCTGTCAAGGTGAATCATCTCATTGGAAGGGGAATATAAGACCCATGCTGCAGAAGCCAGGTTGGGAGACCAGCGGCTTGCGCCATCAGCGAAGCCAGTGTACCAAGGTGGAAGATGGTCCATCTGTGGGCATGCAAAAATGAGGAATGTAAGATGA
Organism: Larix kaempferi; assembly: GCA_027924585.1. NCBI lineage: Eukaryota > Viridiplantae > Streptophyta > Pinopsida > Pinales > Pinaceae > Larix > Larix kaempferi. The sequence continues at coordinate 8,019,477 of BSBM01000598.1, read as the reverse complement.
TGGTAAAAAAGGTGAAAAACAAAAAAGATAACAAACTGTACAAGGCGGACCAATGAGGCCGCGGTTTCATTTAGGGATAGAAACGCTTAAGGTACAACCCATTACGGGGGTTTCGCAACGGGCGACCTTCGGAGTCAGCTAAAATGTATGCCCCCTTGCCGAGGAAAGTTTGTACGATGTAAGGGCCTTGCCACATGGATTCAAACTTCCCCTTACCGGTTTTGTCGTGGGCTTGGTCATAGGCGAGGACAAGGTCCCCTTCGTGGAAAGTGGTATCTAGACCAGGCATGTCGGTATAAGACCAAGCGAAGACATCATGGAACTCGATGAAGAGTTTTTGGTACTCCTCAATCTCGGCTTTAAAAGCGGGGAGCTTTGAGGGATGAATGGGACGTTGTTTCTGACGTACGGGGGGTACATCAGGCCATGTGTCAATGTGGTGCTCGATAATGGCGGGGTCAAGACCGGGCATTTCGGTATAGGACCAGGCAAAGACATCATGGAATTCTTTGAAGAGTTTTTTGTATTCCTCAATCTCTTGTTCGCTGCAGGAGGCTCCCAAGGCAATGCATTCATTGACGCCAGGGGGGTCAGAGATATCGATGTGGATAACGGGTGAGATGTTGGCCATATTACCCTCCTCGAAGGCTTCAGGCACGGGAATAGGATCCTTAAACCAGGCGACCTTAGCAGGGAGGAAATCTTTGGACTCAACTGTGAATTGGGTAGCTGTGCTAGAGGAGGCTTCTTCTGGGATAAAATAGGAACGGTGGTGCATGTCATCCCAAGGATAATCCGAGGCAGTAAGGGCCTCAAGAATCTCCTCATCAGTACGGAAGGTTTGGGTCGTCAAATCGGTGGACGAGGAAGTAGTGGTTGAAGAGATCATGTAAATGGTATTAACCTCTTTGGAAGGGGAAGAGACCGGGGGGTGGATCTCCTTAATAGTGGTGGGTGCCGTCTCAAGGTCCAGATTGTTCATCTCATAAAGAGCTGCTCTGTAATCTGGGAGATCGGGACAATGGTGTGAGTAATGCCCATAGACACCGCATATGGCACAAGGGTGGTTGGTACGCAGTGATTTATCTTTAGGCTTGGGAGTGGGATCGAGTTTGACGACGGGAATGTTGGGGTCATCGTCAAGCATTTGCATATGCTCTTGCAATGCTAGTAACTATGGAAATTGGTGAGTGGGGTGGCCTAACTCATCACATAACGAGCATTTGGGATGAGCATGAAACACGGGGGCATTTTTTACTGTTTTAGGAGGTGGTACAGTACTGTAAGGTTGTGGCCCTCTGCCCCCAGTGGGTTTGGGAGTAGGAGGGGGAGCCGTGGAGGTCGAAGGGGTAGAGACACCGGGAGGTGGCTGAGTGGTAGTAGCCATGGGTTGCACCGGTTGGAGGATGACATCAGGAGTCGGTGGGCGAACGGGAGGCGAAAGATACCAAACGGGTAATCCTAAGGTTAACCCAGGGACGCTAAGGGTAGCCATGACCGGAGCGCTAACGACTCCGGAAGGAGGGATTAGGAAAGGAATGGTGTGGATCGGTGTAACACCAATGTGACTAGGTACCAAAGGGGGTTTAGGAAACAAAGGCGGTTGATTGTTAGGATTTTGTGTGTCATGGGACAGGGTACATAGGTCAGACACGTCATTAGCGGGTGACGGGTGAGGAATAGAGTGAAAGGTGGAGGTCATGGGCGCGTCTGAGTAAACGACGGGCCCCGTAGAGGAGACTAGCGAGGTGGGGGCACTGGAAACAGGTTGTTCAACCATTGGGAGAACATTTTCTGGTGCTGCGGGGGCATTGGGATCATAGTAGGTGAGTTGGTCAATCTTAACCATGTGTCCGTCGTGAGGGAACATCATGGTGCGGAAAACGGAAGAGGCAACCGCTCGCATGGCATACATGTAGCTGCGGCCAAGTAGTAGGTTATAATCCAGTTGGGCGTTGATTACCTCGATATCAATAAGGACGGTTTTACCACCTAACTGGATGGGGACGTTGGGTAGGAGGCCTTGGGGCTGAGATGAACGACCGTCGTAGGCACGTAACGCAGTGGTGGACTGCTGAAGAGGAGGGGATCCTAGCTTCTACCAGACGAATGTAGACATAACGCATGTCGAGGCACCTTCATCGATGATGCATCGATGGATGACAAGATTCCGGTCGGAAACAGTAACTTGGAATGCGAGGCTGGAAGGCAGGCGGGGTTCGGATTGGTCCAAATCAAATGCCATCAAATTCGAATCATTTGGGTCAATAGCCCCAATGGCGGAGAGTAAAGTCTTGCGCTGGGAGGGGCAGTTTTTCAAGACTTCTAACGCAGACATGGCTGCGGGAGATTGGGCTAGGTCATCCACAATGTTGTAGTTTGACGCAGCGCGCGCATTAGGGTTATTGTTGAGACGACGAAGTGGTAAATGAGGGGCTTTGGGAGTGCCCTCTAGTGGAGGTGGAGGTATACGTAACGCCTGATCCGTGGGATGAGCGTTAAGGGTTTTCTTAGCAGGAGGGGCTTCAGTGGTGGAGCCATATTGGTTCCGGCGAGTCTGGAGGTTGACGTCAGTGGATGACATCATCAGTAAGTGGTGGGTTCATGAGTCAAACATGGGTTGATAAGGGGCAGCGTATGTGATCTGTTGCTGGGAGGCGTTGGCTTGAGGGGGAGCCAACGGTTGAGTGTTCACTACGCCTTGAGTGGGTAAGGGGTTTTGCAGTACCAAAGGTGGCTGCTGAGGTTGAGGGGGGTTGGGTAGTGCCTGAGGAGCTGCGTGTCCTTGGCGATGAGCATCATCAACCCAAAGTTGTCGAGCTCGCTCCAAATGGGGGCAAGCATGGGTGTAGTGGCCATAGACTCCGCAGATAGAACAAGGATGGTTTGTTCGCAAATTGGGGTTTTTAGCCTGCTTGGGTGGGCGATCAGGATTTTGGTTGGCAGGGGCTGCATTATTATTTTCGGGGGGATTAGCCGGTTGACTAGCTTGGTCTGTAGGTTGGTTGTTCCCACGATTACGGCCCTTGCCGCGGTTCTGTTGGCCCTGGTTGCGTTGATTGTTCTGGTTTTGCTGCGGGTTATGTTGGGCGTAAACTTGCCCTTGGGCAGCAGGTGGGTTTTGAGGTTGCGCAGGTGCGAGCAGGCTGCGGTGGGTGGTAGGAAGGTGGGGGCTGCGCAGGTGCAGCAACTTGAGGAGGTTGCTGATATGGCTGCGGAGCAGGTTGAGGGTTTGCCACGAGAGCTGCCTGTGGCGGGTAATAAGCGGGTGGAGCTTGGGACGGCGCAGGAGCTGGTGCAGCCTGTTGGTGGTAATAAGGCTGAGGGGCGACCGGGGGAGCGTGAGCTGCAGTCACATGACCAAAGCACTGAGGTGGACATGAGGGTCCATGGGAATGATGGTGTGTCATAGGAGCATACGAGTTGGTCGCTCCAGACTGGGAGGTGGCCCGCGAAAGGTCGGGGCCAGGGCTAGGACATGCTATAGAAAATGGTTGGGGATGCCAAGAAACGCGGCCAATGATGCCGTCTGCAGCGTGGGATGCCCCCGGTGCATCGTGCCGGGAGGAATCGCTGCGAGGGGCGTCAGGTATAATGGTATAGAGGTAACCCGACTGGGCGTAAATGAGGTCGAACTGTTGGGCCTTAAGGATGGCCTCTTCTTCAGACTGGGGTCTTTCTGATGCCACATCCTTAGCAATGACTGGGAGAAGGGATTTGAGGAACCAATCTAGGAAGATACGGTCATCGAGTTTGATCTTACATAAGCTACGGCGACGACACCACTCATGAATGTGGTCCGTGATGTGGGTGGCCGTGTTTTGTCTGCAAGATAGGAGGATCTCAACGCCCGCGTCGTAGCGAACAGGTAGCTGGAAGAACTGCAGGAAGGTCGAGGCAAGGGAAGCAAAGGTGGCATGGGTCCCATGGGGTTGCTCGATATACCACTTGGCTATAGCGCCAGTGAAGGTGCGCTGTAAGAGACGAAGGCGAACAAAGTCATCCATTATGGAGTTGGAGGAACACCATAAATGGAAGGACATGATATGGTTTTGTGGGTCCTCACCTGCCTTGCCCTTGAATTTAGGGATGTCCGAGGGAAGCTTGGTAGGCATATGAGGCCATGTAGGGTCGTGTTGAATAGGATCGTTGGTCAATCTGGCTAGGTCAGGCAGGTTGAGGCTAGCCATGAATGGCAAACTGGAAGAAGGATGTGACACAGTAGGGGGTGGGGCCAAGTTGGGGCCAATGCCCCCAAGTGGAGGGGCAGGATTAGGGATGTTGCCCCCAAGCGGGGGAACTGAGGTGGTATAGGATGGTCCTGCACCACCATGGGTAGTATGAGCCACTGAAGTAGTGGGAATAGGTATTCCAGTTGTGGGAATAGGTGTAGTGAGGGGAGCTGTAGATGGGGGCCCCATGGAGGGCATACCCAAGACAGGTGTAGTAACTGGTGTAGTGGTGGATGTGCCACCAATGGTCCCTATCAAAAATGGAGTGGAAGTCACGCCAGCCATGGGGCTAGTAGGTGCAGTGTAAATGGGGTTCTCAGACTCTGCTTCAGAATCGGAGGTAAAATAGGGTGCGTCACTATCTGGTGACGGGGTCCTATGCCGCTGACGAGTGGAGTCAAGTGACAAGGCTCTAGATCGATGATAAGTGGTATCAAGTGATAATGATCTGTGTCGATGACGTGTGGTGTTAAGTGAACCGTGCTGTGGGGGCTCGCCCCTGAGGCGCCGAGAATGTCTCGAGGACTCAATGGTGACAGATGGGGTCAAATCTCTGTGGGTTGAGGTGAGTGAAAAACAGCTCAAAAAACCCTAATGCAACCGAGTGTGCAAAAGGAGAGCTCAAAAAGAAGGCACTCAGGCCAACAACCAACTCAAAACACCCACTGTAACAGCTGTGCTACAATAGGTGGAGTAACAACAAAGATGGTCAGAATACCAACAAGCAGCAGGTTTCGTAAAAATGAAAAATGGTGGACTCACTAGACCAAAGGGAGGTAAAGGAGCATGCAAACACCTAACTAAAAGTATTCTGACTCAACTAGACATATCCTCTGCAAGGTGATGAAATCCAAGTCAGACAATATGAATAGGAAAGCCAAGTGGCTAAGGTATCCCCCTACCGGGAGGGACACCGGGTAGTCAATCCTAGAAGAATGGCAACTAAGATACCCCGTTCATGACACGTCCAGAAAGGTGAATCTGCCGTTTAGTCCGTTTACCGCAATACCCCTATACAGGGATATCACGTGAACCGCGAAAGGTAGCCCTTCGGTTACTGAATGGAGTGCGGTATTCCACTCAGGCCTCTGGAACCAGTCTCCCAACTTCAACCCTCCTAAGGGAGAGGACCTCTGATAAACTGGTCGTGACCCTGCCAAAAAGTACTAGGGGATTTTGGTTCCCTATTTGGACAACAACTATGTCTCAAGTGTAATAACCGAGGGGTGTTATTGGAAGCCTATCCCCCCGATCCTACCTAACTACAAAGATTCTTTTGTGTTCCCCAAGTGGGGTTAGAATATTGGTTGAGTTAAGTATTTTTTAAGGCTCACTTGAGTTATGTGTCAGATTGTGTGCTCGTGAGGTGATGAACCCAAAATAAAGGTGCCACAAGGGGGGCAACTTTCTAATTAACAAAACTGAAATTTAATATGCAAAATTTTCTGAATTAAAATACTAAATTTTTTTAAAAAGATTCTGTAAAGCGTACAGAAATTAGGTTGCAGAAAAGGCTGTAGGGAAGGATGGCTGCAGGTTAACAGATGGCTGTGCAGAAAATATTGTAGCAGAGAGGGCTGGGCTCAAAACTGGAAAAAACGCAGGAATCAGACCGCGGGTTTTCGGCGAAATTGAGCAGTCGGGCTGCGGGTTTAAGGGAAACAGGCGCAGACAGGATGCAGGTTTTAGGCCGACAGAGGCAGTCGAGCCACCGGAAACAGAGGAAAAGTCGCAGTCGGGCCGCGGGAAACAGGGAAAAAGCAGTAGTCGGGCCGCGGGAAACAGGGCAAAAGCCGTAGTCGGGACGCCGGAAGAAGGTTCACAGACGCAGTCAGGACACGGGAAGGGGGACGACAGCCACGGTCGGGACGCAGGAAAAGGGCCGACAGGCGCAGTCAGATCGCAGCAAACAGGCTGATTAGCCGCGGTCGCACCGCAGGTAACAGACTTGAATCCGCCTGCAGGGCACCAGAAACAGTCTGAGAGTCGCGGTAGGGTCGCAGGTAAAGGCCTGAAAGTCGCGGTCGGGACGCAACTGCAGAGGGAAAAGTTGCGGTGTACGGCGACCGAAAGGGATAGCCGAAAGGAAAAAACGGGAAATTATTGCAGAAAACTAATTTTTTTTTAAACTGAAACCAGAAATTCAAAACCTAGGGCTCTGCATATAGCATATACAAGATCACTGAAGAAACAACAAGCATAGCATAAACACAAGAGACACAAATTTATCCTGGGAAACCCTCATGGGGTAGAAAACCCAGTAAAGCTTCCTCAATATAGATGACCAACAATATACAAAGATGCAAACCAAAGACATGATCTCCTCCTCCACCATAGCAGACCTCTCTTCCACAAGTGCGCCTCTGTCTAGTGAGTGAGTGTGTCAAATGAGGAACACACCTCCTCTATTTATACACTACACTGACATATATTTTACACAGGTACATGTAGGCTCGCATTTAACCATTAGGTTAAATACCCTATTATAACTGACTGGGCCGACCCCCACATGGTGGGTCTAATAACCCTAGTTACCACAACTTCTCGGAGGAATAAACATCTTCGGATTCATAGTATAATCACATCGGAGGTATGGAACATCTCCGGAATAAATAATATACAAATATAATATTATTAGAAGTTACAATATCTCAACACTCCCCCTTAACGAGAAGGATATTATAACAGCATCTGCACGAGCAAGGAGTCATCAACATCATACATGATACATCTATAAATCATTGGAAGATTTCTCAACATCATTAGTAACTCAACCAGTTACTGGAACATCTTCAATACTGGAACATCAACATCTTTAGTACTGAGTCTTTATCTTCTGCAACACTCAAACAGCTACAGCAACATCAATATCTTAATTCTCACGATCGTCAGCATCATCATCACACGATCGTCAGCATCGTCATCACACGATCGTCAGCATCGTCATCACACGATCATCAGCATCGTCATCACACGATCATCAACATCGTCACATCATCTTGATCTACAACATCTGGTTCATCACGATCTACAGCATCGTCATCATACGATCATCAGCATCGTCATCATACGATCATCAACATCGTCATCATACGAACATCAACATCGTCATCATACGATCAACAGCATCGTCATCATACGATCAATCAGCATCGTCATCATACGATCAACAGCATCGTCATCATACGATCAACAGCGTCGTCATCATGCGATCATCAACATCGTCATCAGCATCGTCATCATACGATCAACATTTTCCAGGGTGATCAATCCTACTCTCTTTAGGACATACGTCCATGGATGATGCAATCCAGTCATGTACCTTTTGAACTAAAGTCCAGGGACGATCCAGTCCTATCATGTACCTTTTGAACTGAAGCTCAGGGACGATCCAGTCCTATCATGTACCTTTTGAACTGAAGCTCAGGGACGATCCAGTCCTATCATGTACCTTTTGAACCGAAGCTCAGGGACGATCCAGTCCTATCATGTACCTTTTGAACCGAAGCTCAGGGATGATCCAGTCCTATCATGTACCTTTTGAACCGAAGCTCAGGGACGATCCAGTCCTATCATTCAATTCTCGGAGACCTCATGTCTACGGCTCAATTCACAGGACCAAAGTCCGAGGACGATCCAATCCCCTTACCTGTTCATTCAGGATTTTGTTCTCGAAGACATCATGTCCACGGCTCAATTCAAAGGACTAAAGTCCGAGGATGATCCAATCCCCTTACCTGTTCATTCAGGATTTTGTTCTCGGAGACATCATGTCTACGGCTCAATTCAAAGGACTAAAGTCCGAGGACGATCCAATCCCCTTACCTGTTCATTCAGGATTTTGTTCTCAGAGACATCATGTCTACGGCTCAATTCAAAGGACTAAAGTCCGAGGACGATCCAATCCCCTTACCTGTTCATTCAGGATTTTGTTCTCGGAGACATCATGTCTACGGCTCAATTCAAAGGACTAAAGTTCGAGGACGATCCAATCCCCTTACCTGTTCATTCAGGATTTTGTTCTCGGAGACATCATGTCTACGGCTCAATTCAAAGGACTAAAGTCCGAGGACGATCCAATCCCCTCAAGTCCACCAAGGACTTCATTCTCGAAGACATACGTCTACGGATCTCTTTAGGACTAAAGTCCAGGGATGATCCAATCCCCTCAAGTCCACCAAGGACTTCATTCTCGAAGACATACGTCTACGGCTCTCTTTAGGACTGAAGTCCAGGGATGATCAAATCCCCTCAAGTCCACCAAGGACTTCATTCTCGAAGACATGCGTCTACAGCTCTCTTTAGGACTGAAGTCCAGGGATGATCCAATCCCCTCAAGTCCACCAAGGACTTCATTCTCGAAGACATGCGTCTACGGCTCTCTTTAGGAATGAAGTCCATGGATGATCCAATCCCCTTACATGTCAATCATGAGTACAAGTATCTTCATCTATACAAGTACATCAAGGCATCATGTATTCTCATCATCAAAAACATGTATATATATCCTCATCATCAAAACATGTATCCTCATCATCAAGACATGTACATCAAAACATGTATCCTCATTATCAAGACATGTACATCAAAACATGTATCCTCATCATCAAAACATGTATATCAAAAATACATCTATCATCAAAAGCATGTATTCTCACTAATACATCTATCATCCAAAGCATGTATACATCTATCATCAAAAGCATGTATTCTCACTAATACATCTATCATCAAAAGCATGTATACATCTATCATAAAAAACATGTATTCTCACTAATACATCTATCATCAAAAGCATGTATACATCTATCATCAAAAGCATGTATTCTCACTAATACATCTATCATCAAAAGCATGTATACATCTATCATCAAAAATAAAAGTATAAGAGTCCTAAATCTAAAAATAATTCTAAATAACTAAGTGCAGTAAATAGGTAGCCTCATCATTTATGAGACCGACTTGTTATCAGATACTATGCTACTCCCCCTTTCGAGGAGAGTCCTTTTGAACTATACCAAGTTTGTCTCGGAAGTATTCAAACTTTACTCGAGACAGAGGTTTAGTCAAGATATCAACAATCTGATCCTCAGTGCTTATATATTCGAGCTTGATAGCTCCTTTCTGCACCATATCTCGTATATAGAAGTATCAGATCTCTATGTGTTTTGACTTATCGTGGAACACAGGATTTTCAGTCATCTTAATGCAGCTTTGATTGTCACACATAATCACAGTGGGATCCATTTCTAAGTCAAACACTACATATAAAAGCTTCTAAAGCCATACTGCTTCACAGCTGGCAGAGCAGACAGCCATATATTCTGATTCAGCAGTACTGAGAGCCACACTAGATTGTTTCTTGCTGAACCATGAGATCATGGCAGATTCAAGACTATAACATCCACCTGATGTACTCTTTCTGTCTGAGACACTTCCTGCCCAATCAGAATCTGAGTAACCATGTAAACGCAGTTCATGACCTCCAAGATAATATAGACCAAAAATCTGATGTACCTTTTAGGTACCTCACTACATGCTTTGTAGCTATTAAGTGAACCTTTCTAGGTTCTACTAGATACTGACTTAGGGTATTTACAACAAAGCATATATTTGGCCTAGTATTTGTTAAATACATCAATGACCCAATGATTTGTCTATATAGGGTTAGGTCCACTAAATACGATGAGTCATTAACTAATAACTTCAAGTTGGAGTCCATGGGAGTGGCCATGGCTTTATACTCCAACATATCAAATCTTTTTAGAAACTTCACAGCATACTTACCTTGATTTAAAAGATTCCTTTTGGATCTTGCCATACTTCTAGACCTAAGAAGTAGTGCATTAATCCGAGATCTTTCATTTTCATTTCTGCAGCCATTTTCATGACCTGTTTCTCATTCCTTGTCAGAAAGAGATCATCGTCATACAATAATGGTATGATAGGTTCATCATCCACAACCTTAAGGTAAAGGTTAGGAACACCTTTTCTTCTGGTAAAGCCCAAGCTTTGTCATGAAGCTGTCAATTGTCCATTATTCACACTCTGCATTGAGTGATCTTCTGCATATCTATCTGTGCCATCTCTCGTCAGATGGGTCTACTAATATGAGCCTCAAAATCATTCGAACTCTGTGGTGAGTTCCTTCTTGCATCCATGTCATATGTGTATAGAAGCCATATTCAACCTTGTAGCAAAGGTTGAGATCCACATCACCCATGATGATCATTAAGCTCATCAATTGACTACCGATCTTGGGCACCCATACAGAACCTGATTCACACTTCTTCTTTAATTACATCATTAAGAGAATGGTCTTATCTAGTCCCTTGGAGCAAAACATCTCATCATGATTCTCTTCCTCTTTCTAAGAGAATCTCTTAACCACAAGCTTTCTATAGTGTGTTTGATTTGTAAATATTTTGTTGAACATCCATCGCTTGTTCAGAGTTCATCATTCATCATGATCTTTCCTACAAATCAAAATTAAGTACATGATTAGTAATACTTCATAATCATCAAGTCATATTGACATGATAACCTATTATGCATACATATATCATTTACATAGTTATGCAACTTATTTTGACCAATACTTTGGCACAACACTTTCCCATATCCTGCATGCATACAGTGGCTATCTAGATGCCTTCCATCTCTACCAGAACATACTATCGAGAGTGTGCACAGCTCTCAGCATGTCAGCAAAGGGGTTTCATTCTAGACAAGCAACAATGGAATGTTTGTCCAACTTACCAATCATATGCATATTAGTAGTATACTGTTCAATGCTCTATGAATGTTTACACTCAACATCATATATTCTATGCATACAACCTATTACAGGCAATATCATTTACTATTTCAAATAACAACTCAAATACTTATCTTTTATGTTTGTGTGGTTGGCTCCCGCTTGATCTTCTGTATGTCTTTTGAACTTCTATTCATTCTGTACCACTGTGCATGCTCAAGTGTGCACTAGTGTCATCCTCATGATCTCATACACAAACATACATTTATTAGTATATTCTCAAAACATTCTAATTCTTGAATATGTATAGTCATGATCATTAGTATTCAGGGTTTCAAGGAAGTCTTCTTTTACTCATGCATATTCTTGTTTGATCATAGTACTCTTCTGGTTAGTTAAATCATCAATCAAGATAAGAGACATAATGTGCGTAAACCCTTGATTAACTTTATTAATAAGCATAACCAATCATACCAAGTATACTTATATAATGGATCCTAACACAAGGTAAGATTCTAACTTGCCATAGGAAAACATACCTGGATTAGTATACCTGCTTAGTTATGTACAACATACCTAAACAATCTCTTCAATGATTTAGAGATCCTGAGCTAGAACCTGCATGTCTCATAGGTTAAGCATAATATATCAAAGTCATACATACCTTGTAAGTAGAACAAAGATTATGGATGAGTCTTTGTCTTCATGTGGAACTTGATTTGTCTTTCGTGATGTACCTGAATCTTGTTAGCAGACAACATCAACCTCACACAACACCATAATGTATTAGTACAATCATATAGCCCTAATCAATGAATGTCTTCGATCATTCACATGCATTCATACTGTTACTAGGGTGATAAGACAATTCTGACATTAATCAAGATTGTACTAATAAATAATATGAAGACAAACACATCATGAACTTAATCAAGAATCAGATTTCAAGACATACCTGAACCTCCTTAAGTCATACCTGTCGAGACTTCTTGTAGTCTTCTTATGTAGGGCCTTAGCCTCAACTCCCCCTGAAACTTGATCTGGAGCTTGATTAGGGTTTGCTAGAGAAACCCTAAAAATTCAATCTTTGACTTTCACACTTCCGAATGAATGGAAGGATGTGTCTTGCTGAGCTGATCAACTAGCATACTTCAATTCCAAAATTTGACCCCTCAAAATTTCCTTTGAAACTTTTGGATCTTCAGACAGGATCCTGAACTAGGGTTTTATGAAGCCCACCCTTCTGCTCAATCAAAAGGTTTGATCCAAGGCTCTAAACTCTTATTTTTCTGAGGAGCTTCCAGCCGTGGTTACAGACTTCAAAAATTCCAACTTTTGCTGAAGCCCTAATTTTCCATCTTTCCGATCAAAATCCCGAGCTAGGGTTTGATCAAGCCCGGTCTTCTACCCAACCAAAAATTTGATCTTGGTCTCTAAATTTTGATTTTCCTGAGTATCATTCAGCCGTGGATTCTGATTCCAAAAATTCTAACTTTCTCCGAAACCCTAAATTCCGGAAGCCATGAATAAGGGTGCTCCAAAAATAATTCTGTTTTGACAGAAATATGTACCTGATTGTTTCTGCTATAAATCTAAAATTTTCGCTCCACAGGGTCTGAAATTTTTTTCTGCAGTAGCCTGACCTGTCATCTTTCCATCCTGACAGGTCTGACCTCAATTGGATTTTCTGAGAGAGAGTTATGCCAAATGTCGCAACGTGACCTGTTTTGGGATAATACAGGAGAGCGAACTTGTACGGCGTGCCACGTGTCACTGTTTGAACTTCGGCCTCTGAAAACTTTTCCTGAGATATCTTGCCCTGTTATATTTCCATCCTGACAGGTCTGACCTCAATTGGACTCTCTGATAGAGAGTTATGCCAAGTGTCGCAACGTGACCTGTTTATGGGATAAAACAGGAGAGCAATCTTGTACGGCGTGCCACGTGTCACTGGTTCAGTTTCGGCCTCTGAAAAAGGTTTCCTGAGATAGTACAGTCTGTGTAATACCTATCAATTTTTACGAAATTTCATTTGGGGCTTCCTAGCCCAAGTTATGACCTTTTTTCCTAGTTCACCTGATTTTGACTGAGATCTAGAAGAGGCAGAAACCCTAACTTGTACTGATCATAACTTACAAAGTACAACGAATCTAAGGGTTCCCTTTGGACACAAGATACCTGGAGATGTTATCTACGACCTGTAAATGTTTCAGATCCTGAACCTTTGCCAAAATGGATTTATAGCAAAAGTTCCACGATGACTGGTTTTTGCTATATAAAACCCTAACCTTCAAATTGTCGTAAGTAAAGCAAGTGTCGTAAGTGCCATACCTTGTCTTCCTTCAGGTTAGATCTGATACCATGTTAAGATTTAATATGCTAAGACAGAAAATAGCAGCATTACATTCCATTTCACAATAATAGCATATACAGGATCACTGAAGAAACAACAAGCATAGCATAAACACAAGAGACACAGATTTATCCTGGGAAACCCTCATGGGGTAGAAAACCCAGTAAAGCTTCCTCAATATAGATGACCAACAATATACAAAGATGCAAACCAAAGACATGATCTCCTCCTCCACCATAGCAGACCTCTCCTCCACAAGTGCGCCTCTGTCTAGTGAGTGAGTGTGTCAAATGAGGAACACACCTCCTCTATTTATACACTAGACTGACATATATTTTACACAGGTACATGTAGGCTCACATTTAACCATTAGGTTAAATACCCTATTATAACTGACTGGGCCGACCCCCACATGGTGGGTCTAATAACCCTAGTTACCACAACTTCTCGGAGGAATAAACATCTCCGGATTCATAGTATAATCACATCGGAGGTATGGAACATCTCCGGAATAAATAATATACAAATATAATATTCTTAGAAGTTACAATATCTCAACACCTTAGAGTCCTAGTACATAGATTTCCTAGTCGTCCTATGATGGAAATCTGGAAGGGAAATGGTGAATAGTCCGAGGGATTTTTAACTGAGTGAAGGTAACCCGAGGGACTGTTAACTTGGAGAAGGGGACCCCATTCCTTGGGTTTTGCAGGATGATGGGGCAGAAGTGCTATGGATTGGTATAGCTATAAAGGGTGTGTCAATAGGAGCAATAAGCTGAATTCTTTCTCATGGAAACTTGTGAAATAAAAGAAATATGCATATAGATAAGTATTGAATAGAGATTCATACTTATTTTATTAAATGAATATATGTGCTTACCTTTTTGGTATTGGAAAATTGTTATGGAAATTATGACTTTTTATGAGAATGAATATAACATGCATACTTATTCTTACTGAATGATATACGTACATGTGGATGTGCCAATCCTAGGATGTTGGAATATTCAACTATACTAAGAGGGGGGTGAATCAGTATAGGGCATATTTTAACTTTCAAAACTTATTTACTATTCACATTAGCCTTCAATCCAATTGAGCAACAATCAACAAAAATGGACAATACAAGAGACACAAGATTTTAACGTGGAAACCCAATAAAGGAGAAAACCATGAAAAGATGTTCTTTCTAAAATAGTGATTACAATTATTTGTAGACACCTATTTGCTGGAGACACCAATCTCCCAAGTTTACAATAAACAACCTGTAGGAGGCACCAACCCCCTAGATTCTCTAACACCAACTACAAGGAAGGACCAACTCCCTAGCTTTTCTAGCATCAACTGGAAGGAAGCACTACATCCCTTAATTATCCACCACTGTTGGGTGCCAAAAATGACCCTTTTTGCTCACTTCTATTGTGATCCTTTTTCCCTGTTTCTCCTTATTATTATTACCAAGTTGTTATCTTTCCCAAGGAAAAGCATGAACTTGAGCATGTATAATTTATTATTACTTTGTTATATTAATGCCTAAAGTTTGCTTGTGTTTATGGATTTTGTTCCTAATTGTGCTGACTTGTGATGGATTGATGAAAGCAATTTGAGACCACAGGAGATTCAGGTGTATCATCTCGCTGATACACGTGGATGAAGAAGTACTTGGCAAGTAGTTACACCTTTTCGGGGCTTCGGTTCAGATTATTGCGATGTAGTCCAAGTTATCCTCCCACGTGGCCAGCTGAAACTCACTTGGCGTTGGATCAGTTCGAGCTGTTAGAGCGTGAATGTTTATGAAACAGATTTTATCTCAATGTAATAATGATTGTAACTCTTTCTATTCTGTTATAGTAACTCGACATCCTGAAGATCTTCGATCTTCATGGCTGCTCGAATTATAAGGATTTGATTCGCCTTGTTGTAATATTTGAAGGAGGATAGGATGGTTAAAAGAGTTTAGGATTATTTTGAAAAGAATTTGTAATAGGAGTGGAAGAACTCTGTGTTTGAACTTCATCTCATTAATGAAATCAACAGCATTTTCCTGATTTACTGTGTACTGATTTCCGGTAGTGTCTAGAGGCATCTCTGTTAGAAGGAAAGGGCCCACCTTATTTCAGAGTTGCCTAGTTTGTTAGCTGCTTATTTCCTTTACTTTCTTTGGTGTAGAATTGCGATTAGGTTTCCTTTTGGTTTATTGAAACAGTTTGAATATTAAGTGCAAGATTCTTCAATTATAGTTTCTCTTGGTTTGCTGAATAGTGTGAGCATTAAGCGTAGGATTTTCCATTCATATCTTTTCTTGGTTTGTTGAAACATTCGACTGAATAATGCGTAGTTTCTATTTGCAAGTGTGTTATTGATTATTGTTGTTAAACCCGTGCTCTCCTGCTGTATTTTCTCATTATTTATTTCCTTTCATGAACTGCTGAAACTGGTAGATGGCATATGGATTTGTAAAACAGGAAGATTGATTTCCTTTATGGTTGAGTATTGCAATTGTGGATTGGATCCCTTTTTATGATGATGATTTAGGATTTAACTTCTTGCAAAATAAATTTAGCTATTTCATTCATGAAGCAGTCATTTCCATAATTGATACACTAGAAGGATTGTGAATTCTCTTAATCTTTGGTATTCAAATGAATACTTGAAGTTGGATTGAGTAGTGAGAAAAGCATAGACTTAGTAATTAGGTAGATTGGGTGACTTCTAGTTGATTGATCAATTACTGAATGTTTTTTGTTTTTGTTTTTAACAATAACAGATAACGAGCTTTTACATAAAAAGAGGATCAAGTTTATAAAAAGAATGGAAGGACTGATCCCAAAATCGAAGAGCTTCCATGATTCCTAGCTCTTCATTTTCCAGTCTAATAAGATCATAAACAAAACCTGTTCTGAGAGAGTTGTAGACTCTAACAAACTGTCCTTGAAGCAAAATACAGGAGTTGAACATTACAGAGAAAGAAAAGAAACCGTAAACTAGCTGTACAACAACTACTACAAGCTTAGCAGAAAGAGACATAACTATCTTTCTAAAAAAACACAATAGAGCAAGGAGTTCGAAAGAACTAAAAGATCTAGAATTTACGGATTACTGGTGTGGACTCTTCGCCGTGTTCCCATCAGCAGCTCCGGTTATGCCTCCATCATTTCCTTGAAAGGCAATGGTGCTATTCCTAATGTATGCTCTCATGTCGTCGATCTTAGCTTCTACAATTCTGAGGCTGCAGTGCAGAGCCCTAATTTGAGTGCCCAGATCCATAGAACGGAGAACCTTTCTCAAAATTCCCAGCAAGAATGTCATAATGCTTCTGCAGCTTACTGCTGCTACTACGGACCTCAAAGTTCGTTATCTGGACGATAGTGAAAAGATGTGAAATGGCCTGTTTAAGGTCGAAATTCTCCCCTCTGAGCATGCGAACTCGGGATTCGAAATCATTGAGTTGCGTTTGGACCTCTGCAGGAGGACTATCAAACCCAGGAAAAGACCCCGGGATGTTGTTTCCACTGCATTCTGTTGAGATATTGTAACTTCAAAGAATATTATATTTGTACTTTATTATTCTGGAGATGTTTCATTCCTCCGTGAAGATCTTATTGTATATCCGGAGATGTTTATTCCTCCGTCGGAATGTGGTAACTTGGGTTATTAGACTTTCCTAGTGGGGGTCGGCTCTGTATGTGTTATGTGGGTCAAAGGGTTATTAGACCACCCTAGAGGGGTCGGCCCAGTTAGTTGTAGTGGGGTATTTAACCCATTGGTTAAATACGAGCCTACATGTTCCGTGTTAAAGTTAAGTCAGAGTTGTGTATAAATAGAGGAGGTGTATTCCTCATTCCACACACTCACTCACTTGAGGATAGCGCACTTGTGGAGGAGAGGTCTGCTATTGTGGAGGAGGAGATCATGTCTCAGGGTTTCATCTTTGTATATTGCTGGTCATCTATATTGAGGAAGCTTTGCTGGGTTTTCTACCCCATGAGGGTTTCCCAGGATAAATCTCTGTCTCTTGTGTTTATGCTGTGCTTGTTGTTTCTTCAGTGATCCTGTATATGCTATTATTGTGAAATGGAATGTAATGCTACTATTTTCTGTCTTAGCATATTGAATTTTAACATGGAATCAGAGCTAACCTGAAGGAAGACAAGGTATGGCACTTACGACACTTGCTTTACTTACGACAATTTGAAGGTTAGGGTTTTACATAGCAAAAACCAGTCATCGTGGAAATTTTGCTATAAATCCATTTCTGTGAAGGTTCAGGGTCTGAAAAGTTTACAGGTCGAAGATAACATCCCCAGGTACCTTGTGTCCAAATGGAACCCTCATATTCGTTGTACTTTATGAGTTATGATCAGTACAAGTTAGGGTTTCTGCCTCTTCCAGATCTTAGTCAAAATCAGGTGACCTTGGAAAAAAGGTCATAACTTGGGCTACGAAGCTCCAAATGAAATTTTGTAAAAAGTGATAGGTAGTAAACAGACTGTACTATCTCAGGAAACTTTTTTCAAAGGCCGAAGATGAAACAGTGACACGTGGCATGCAGTACAAGTTCGATCTATTTTTTTATCCCATAAACAGGTCACGTTGCGACACTTGGCATAACTCTCTCTTAGAAAATCCAATTGAGGTCAGACCTGTCAGGATGGAAAGATAACAGAGCTAGATATCTCCAGAAAAGTTTTTAGAGGCCGAAGTTCAAACAGTGACACGTGGCACGCCGTACAAGTTCGCTCTCCTGTATTATCCAAAAACAGGTCACGTTGCGACATTTGGCATAACTCGCTCTCAGAAAATCAAATTGAGGTCAGACCTGTCAAGATGGAAAGATGACAGGTCAGGCTACTGCAGAAAAAGTTTTCAGACCCTGTGGAGCGAAAATTTCAGAGTTATAGTAGAAACAATCAGGTACATATTTCTGTCAAAACAGAATTATTTTTGGAGCACCTTTACTCATGGCTTCCGGAATTTAGGGTTTCAGAGAAAGTTAGAATTCTTGGAATCGGAATCCACAGCTGAATGCTACTCAGGAAAATCGAAATTTAGAGACTAAGATCAAATTTTTTGGTTGGGTAGAAGACCGGGCTTGATCAAACCCTAGCTCGGGATTTTGATCGGAAAGATGGAAAATTAGGGCTTTAGCAAAAGTTGGAATTTTTGAAGTCTGTAACCTCGGCTGGAAGCTCCTCAGAAAAATAAGAGTTTAGAGCCTTGGATCAAACCTTTTCATTAAGCAGAAGGGTGGGCTTCATCAAACCCTAGTTCGGGATCCTGTCTAGAAGATCCAGAAGTTTCAAAGGCAATTTTGAGGGGTCAAATTTTGGAGATTTCAAAATTGAAGTATGCCAGTTTGATCAGCCCGGCAAGACACATCCTTCCATTCATTCGGAAGTGTGAAATTCAAAGATTGAATTTTTAGGGTTTCTCCAGCAAACCATAATCAAGCTTCATATCAAGTTTCAGGGGGATTTGAGGCTAAGGCCTTACATAAGAAGACTACAAGAAGTCTCGACAGGTATGACTTAAGAAGGTTCAGGTATGTCATGAAATCTGATTCTTGATTAAGTTCATAATGTGTTTTGTCTTCATGTTATTTATTAGTACAATCTTGATCAATGTTAGAATTGTCTTATCACCCTAGTAACAGTATGAATGCATGTGAATGATCGAAGACATTCATTGATTAGGGCTATATGATTGTACTAATGCATTATGGTATTGTGTGAGGTTGATGTTGTCTGGTAACAAGATACAGGTACATCACAAAAGAAAAATCAAGTTCCATGACCATGACATCATGAAGACAAAGACTCATCCATAATCTGTGTTCTACTTACGAGGTATGTATAACTTTGTTATATTATGCTTAACCTATGAGACATGCAGGTTCTAGCTCAGGATCTCTAAATCATTGAAGAGATTGTTTAGGTATGTTGTACATAACTAAGCAGGTATACTAATCCAGGTATGTTTTCCTATGTCATGTTAGAATCTTACCTTGTATTGGGATCCCTTATATAAGTATACTTGGCATGATTAGATATGCTTATTCATAAAGTGAGTAATCAAGGGATTATGCATATTATATCTTGATTGATGATACGCATGAGTAAAAGAAGTCTTCCCTGAAATCTTGAATACTAATGTTTATTATTTATGATCGTGACTATACATATTCAAGACTATTTAGATGTTTTGATAATGTTTATAATATACTAATGAATGTATGTTTGTGTATGAGACCATGAGGATAACACTACTGCACACTTGAGCATGCACAGTGGTATAGAATGAATAGAAGTTCAAAAGACATTTAGAAGACCAAGCGAGAGGCAACCACACAAACATAAAAGATAAGTATTTGAGTTGTTATTTAAAATAGTAAATGATATTGCTTGTAATAGATTATATGCATATTTAGAATATATCACGCTGAGTGTAAACATTCATAGAGCATTGAACAGTATACTACTAATATGCATATGATTGTCAAACATTCCATTGTAGCTTGTCTAGAATGAAACCTCTTTGCTGACATACTGAGAGTTGTGCACACTCTCGATAGTATGTTCTGGTAGAGATGGAAGGCATCTAGATAGCCACTGTATGCATACAGGATATGGGAAAGTGTTGTGCCAAAGTATTGGTCAAAATAGTTGCATAACTATGTAAATGATATCTGTATGCATAACAGGTTATTATGTCAACATGATTTCATTACTAATCATGTACTTAATTTTGATTTGTAGGAAAGATCATGAAGAATGATGAACACCGAACAAGTGATGGATATTCAACAAGAAGATTTACAAATCAAACAAAATATAGAAGACTCATGGATAGAAGATTCTCTTAGAAAGAAGAAGAGAATCATGACGGGATGTTTGCTCCAAGTGGCTAGATAAGACCATTCTCTTAATAGTGTAATTAAAGAAGAAGTGTGAATTAGGTTCTGTATGGGTACCCAGGATCGATAGTCAATTGATGAGCTTAATGATCATCATGGGTGATGTGGATCACAACCTTTGCTACAAGGTTGAATATGGTTTCTATACACAGATGAACTGGATGCAAGAAGGAACTCACCACAAAGTTCGAATGATGTTGAGGTTTATATCAGTAGACCCATCTGACGAGATGGCTACAGAAATGAAAATGAAAGATCTCATATTGATGCATTTCTTCCTAGGTCTAGAAGTATGGAAACTTTCTCAACCAAGGAATGCATGCCAAGAAATATTAAAAGGACTTGAGGTGTTGGAATGACCACTCTTATGGATTCCAACTTGAAGTTGTTAGGAGATGACCCATCAGAGTTAGTGGATATAACTCTGTACAGTCAAATTATTAGGTCATTGATGTATCTAACATATAGTAGGTTAGATATATGCTTTGCTGTGAACACCTTGAGTCAGTATCTAGTGGAAACTAGATGTGTTCACCTGATAGTTGCAAAGCATGTGATGAGGCACCTAAAGGATACGATAGACTTTGATCTATGTTATCTTAGAGATCATGACTTCAGATAGCTACACTGATGTTGATTGGGCAGAAATTGTATCAGATAGGAAGAGCACATCGAGAGGATGTTATTGTCTAGGATCAACCATGATCTTGTGGTTTAGCAGGAAGCAGTCTAGAGTGGCTCTTAGCACAAACAGAATATATGGCTGCTTGCTCTGCTAGTCATGAAGGATTTTGGCTTCAGGATTGTTTGACTTAAAGATAGAACCAACTGTGATCCTATGTGACAAATAGAGTTGTATCAAGATGACAAGGAATCCAGTGTTCCATGATAAGTCAAAGAACATAGGGATCTAACAAGATATGATGCAGAAAGGAACTCTAAAGTTCGAATTTGTAACAAGTTACTAATGTACTAACCAAACTTCTACCAATCCGATGTACTAACCAAACCTCTACCTCAAGTAAAGTTTTCCGAAACAAACTTAAT
The DNA here is from genome assembly GCA_027924585.1 of Larix kaempferi. Lineage (NCBI taxonomy): Eukaryota > Viridiplantae > Streptophyta > Pinopsida > Pinales > Pinaceae > Larix > Larix kaempferi. The sequence continues at coordinate 7,998,173 of BSBM01000598.1, read as the reverse complement.
ATAGTTCAGAAGGACCCTCCTCGAAAGGGGGAGTGATGTGATAACTCATGATGAGATTTCCTGCATCGACAGTGAGGTCGATGATAAGGATACCTATATTAGTGATGCCGACAGAGAGGTTGGTGGATGGTCCTTAGACAGGATCTAAGGTGACATGATAGGATTGCATTATCCTCAAGAGAGCCGTAGACGTATGTCTTCGAGAATGAAGTCCTTGGTGGACATGATAGGATTGCATCATCCTCAAGAGAGCCGTAGACGTATGTCTTCGAGAATGAAGTCCTTGGTGGACATGATAGGATTGCATCATCCTCAAGAGAGCCGTAGACGTGTGGTCTCCGAAAATGAAGTCCTTAGTGGACAGATAGGGATTGTATCATCCCTGGACCTTGGTCCCTGAATTGATCCGTAGACGTGTGGTCTCCGAAAATGAAGTCCTTAGTGGACAGATAGGGATTGTATCATCCCTGGACATTGGTTCCCTGAATTGATCCGTAGACGTGAGGTCTCCAAAAATGAAGTCCTTAATGGATAGATAGGGATTGTATCATCCCTGGACCTTGGTCCCTGAATTGATCCGTAGACGTGTGGTCTCCGAAAATGAAGTCCTTAGTGGACAGATAGGGATTGTATCATCCCTGGACATTGGTTCCCTGAATTGATCCGTAGACATGAGGTCTCCGAGAATGAATTCCTTAGTGGACAGTTGAGGGGATTGGATCATCCCTGGACTTTCAATCCTAAAGAGATCCGTAGACGTGAGGTCTCCGAGAATGAAGTCCTTAGTGGACAGTTGAGGGGATTGGATCATCCCTGGACTTTCAGTCCTAAAGAGAGCCGTAGACGTGAGGTCTCCGAGAATGAAGTCCTTAGTGGACAGTTGAGGGGATTGGATCATCCCTGGACTTTCAGTCCTAAAGAGAGCCGTAGACATGATGTCTCCGATAATAAAGTCCTGAATGAACAGGTAGGGGATTGTATCTTCCCCGGATTGAGGTCCCAGAATTGAGCCATAGACATGATGTCTCCGATAATAAAGTCCTGAATGAACAGGTAGGGGATTGTATCTTCCCCGGACTGAGGTCCCAGAATTGAGCTGTAGACATGATGTCTCCGATAATAAAGTCCTGAATAAACAGGTAGGGGATTGTATCTTCCCCGGACTGAGGTCCCAGAATTGAGCCGTAGACATGATGTCTCCGATAATAAAGCCCTGAATGAACAGGTAGGGGATTGTATCTTCCCCGAACTGAGGTCCCAGAATTGAGCCGTAGACTGGGTCTCCGATAATGAAGTCCTGAATGAACAGGTAGGGGATTGCATCGTCCCCGGACTTTGGTCCCTGAATTGATCCGTAGACGTGTGGTCTCCGAGAAGTGGGGATTGTATCATCCCCGGACTTTGGTCCCTGAATTGATCCGTAGACGTGTGGTCTCTGAGAAATGGGTATTGTATCATCCCCGGACTTTGGTCCCTCAATTGATCCGTAGACGTGTGGTCTCCGAGAAATGGGGATTGTATCATCCCCGGACTTTGGTCCCTGAATTGATCCGTAGACGGATGGTCTCCGAGAAAGTGATTTTTTTTGATAATGTGGTTACTTGTATCGGTATGGATACTTGTATTGATGATATGGTTACTTGTATCGGTATGGATACTTGTATTGATGATTTGGTTACTTGTATCGGTATGGATACTTGTATTGATGATATGGTTACTTGTATCGGTATGGATACTTGTATTGATGATTTGGTTACTTGTATCGGTATGGATACTTGTATTGATGATGTGGTTACTTGTATCGGTATGGATACTTGTATTGATGATGTGGTTAATTGTATCGGTATGGATACTTGTATTGATGATATGGTTACTTGTATCGGTATGGATACTTGTATTGGTGATGTGTATACTTGTACTAATGATGTGGATACTTGTATTGTTTTGGATACCTGTATCGATGATGATGATGATGATCGTGTGATGACGATGCTAATGATCGTGTGATGACGATGCTGATGATCGTGTGATGACGATGATGATGATCGTGTGATGACGATGCCGATGATCGTGTGATGACGATGCTGATGATCGTGTAATGACGATGATGATGATCGTGTGATGACGATGCTGATGATCGTGTGATGACGATGATGATGATCGTGTGATGACGATGCTGATGATCGTGAGGATCCAGATGATGATATTGTTGTAGCTGTTCATGTGCTGCAGAAGATAAAGACTCAGTACTGAAGATGTTGATGTTCCAGTATTGAAGATGTTCCAGTAACTGCTTGAGTTACTGATGATGTTGAGAAAGCTTCCAATGATTTATAGATGTATCATGTATGATGTTGATGACTCCTTGCTTGTGCAGATGTTGTTATAATATCCTTCTCGTTAAGGGGGAGTGTTGAGATATTGTAACTTCAAAGAATATTATATTTGTACTTTATTATTCTGGAGATGTTTCATTCCTCTGTGAAGATCTTATTGTATATCCGGAGATGTTTATTCCTCCGTCGGAATGTGGTAACTTGGGTTATTAGACTTTCCTAGTGGGGGTCGGCTCTGTATGTGTTATGTGGGTCAAAGGGTTATTAGACCACCCTAGAGGGGTCGGCCCAGTTAGTTGTAGTGGGGTATTTAACCCATTGGTTAAATACGAGCCTACATGTTCCGTGTTAAAGTTAAGTCAGAGTTGTGTATAAATAGAGGAGGTGTATTCCTCATTCCACACACTCACTCACTTGAGGATAGCGCACTTGTGGAGGAGAGGTCTGCTATTGTGGAGGAGGAGATCATGTCTCAGGGTTTCATCTTTGTATATTGCTGGTCATCTATATTGAGGAAGCTTTGCTGGGTTTTCTACCCCATGAGGGTTTCCCAGGATAAATCTCTGTCTCTTGTGTTTATGCTGTGCTTGTTGTTTCTTCAGTGATCCTGTATATGCTATTATTGTGAAATGGAATGTAATGCTGCTATTTTCTGTCTTAACATATTGAATTTTAACACATTCACATGCTAAATGAACCCAGTTCTTGCCAAGACCCGACGCTTCTTTTCTGCTGTGGTCATGAATTACAGACTGCGCTTGGATAGAGCCACCAAGAGCCTGACCCTACATGACGTCAATTACTGAAGGCATTCTCTGCAAACCGACACTCCCAGGATGGGCCAAAGATTGAAATTGCTTCCTGCAGCGCAAACATTGCAACGCGAGGAGGCTCGAGACGATGATAAGGGTGTCTTCCTCCATGATGAACAAAAATTCAGAAACCCTGTTCTTTGCACGAGAATTGCCCTGTAGTATGACAATAATGGCACCCCTGATCGAAATATATGCCGAAGATCCCTCGAATCTCGATCTCCATAAAAGCATGCATGTGAGCTAGGTGTGTCTGGCGTGTGGAGGGCTCCAAGGATGCCGAGAGGACGTGGGAAAGTTCCAAGGAGTGGAAGAGAATCCCAATGAGATCTTGTAATAACTAATTCCTAAGCGTGTCAATGGGTTGTAGTTCATAGGATTAACATGAAGGTTTTCCCATGCCAAGGGGAAATGCCACTTTCCAATGCTAAGAAGATACTTGTGTTTCAACATCAAAACTGAATGGGAACAGAGTTTAGGGAACCCAGTTGATGTCAAGATCTTGACCGTTGCTAACTGTAATTCCACAATCAAGACCAGCTCCGACGTTAGCCATGACATCTGCTTTCTGGTTATTGTTCCTCAGAACATGTAGAAAGTTGATAGAGCTGAAGTATTTAGCCATGTAATTAAAGAGGTGATGGAGCTTAGAGACAGGATTTCTACGATTTGTGACCAAGGTTCTAGCTTCCTGTCATGTCCCAAATTTGGCATTGGGTCACATTGGCCCTATTCATTAGAGTTTGTCAAATTGATGCTAAAGGTCAAATAATTGCCAAGGAGGAAAATTACTAGTTTCCTAGGTTTGGGGTGGAAGCTTTGGGATTTGGAATAATGGGGATAATAAATGATGTTTGAACATTAGAATGGCATAAATATTTAATAAAGGAGATAAATAAATATATACAAGTGAAATTCAAAGTGGCATTTGATCATGAAGACACATGGAGAAAGTGGGACCCACATATGGCTAGATTTCCCCACTACACTTGGCATCATTCTCTCACCAATTCGAATTCAAGGTGAATGGTAACATACTTGGAGGAGTCCAAAAGGTATTATTCATGGTATGACTCATCCAAGGTCGAAATATAGAGGAAGAGTAACTCCCATGGAAGAGGAAGAGGCAATTTGGAGCTAGTGAGACACTTGGGCTAGATTCCCTAGCTCTATGACAACAATGATGAAGATGCTATGACACCTACGACCCAAATCAGACATGAAGGCTGACATATGACATATATGACATGTCAGGGATAAAAATATACTTTAAGAGGGCGCTCAAGGGTGTTAGGGAAGCTAAGATGCTTCCACATGTGATTTGATGGAAGTGAGAGACTAGGAATTGTTGTACAAGTGGCGTTCTTTGGAATCTCTTCCCAACTTGAGTTGGCATGAGTCTCTTGGAAGGAATTAGACCCATGGAGGACATTAGAAATTTATAAATTTCAATAAAAAATAATGAAACCAGCTTTTGATAATTTGTGGAATTTGCAATTGCATTTGTGAAGAGGGAGAGCTAGTGGATGACTAGTTTCTTGCCTTAGCCAATTTCGAGAGTGAAAGATTCCCATCCAAGTTGGTAATTGGAAATGCCATTCAAACCTTTCATTTGGAGCTTTAATGGAGTTTTTATTTGTAGGTTTAAGCTACAGGGAAGCTCATGGTTTCTTCTATTGCAGCTCACCCCTTCAACCATTTCCAGTTTTGATGGCATATTCTTGATCCTTGAGGGAGGGCATTTTTGGTGAGCTATTGTACTCTTTGGGGGAGCTTATAATGCCCCATTTATTTTGTAATATGAATTAAATACTTTGTTATTCATCTTCAGAAAGTTTCAAGTCGAAATTCCAAGTAGAAATGTATAATCTCATTTTTAATGGAAGAACAATGCCATTTCCCCACTACCTTGTTGTGAACCAATGTATTGATGATGATTTCGAATGAATGGATGATTCTATGATGCATTTGTGATTAATGGAATGCCATGGATGTATTTTACAAGTTTAACGTACTGTACTTGAGCATTTGAAGTATTTTTACTCAGTTTAATTGCATTGGGAGAAGAAATAGTGCCATTTCCCCAAGGGTCGAATTGGTGATTTTTGCAGTTGAGTGGGAGAGGTTTGGAACAGATGTAATAATAAATTAATAGTGCACATGAGACCTTAATAACATACTTAATACATTCCCTACCTCTGTTCATAAATTTGAGTGGTTTTGGAGGTAATTGGGAAGCCATTTTCAGTACTTACCCCAGGGGGATTTGAACCCCAAATTACTAGTAAAATTGCATACTTGGTCCAGAATCTTAAGAGAGTTTGCAGAGGTCTTTTGGTGGCCATATTTCATCCCTGAACATCATATTCAAGTCCTAATATCATTCATACACCTTCCTTGAATATTTGAAGGCATTTGGAGTCAATTTGAGACCTAGAGACCAATACTAGTCAAAGGGAAATCACTAGTAAAGTTACCTACATTGACCATAATTGAAAGAGTATTTGCAGAAGTATTTTAAAGGTACAAAGGCATCCCTGAAACACATATTTATGTTCTAATATCATTCATATACCTTCTCAGAATATTTGGGATCATTTGGGGCAAATTTGGGACCTAGAGATTAAAACTAGTCAAAGGTCGAACCAAGGAAAAAAAGTGGAAAATTGTCATTTTAATAAAATTCCTAGCAAGGGATATTACAGTGGTATAAGAGCATAGTCTTGGAACTTGATGTGGTAGAACATTAATGAAGACCAGGAGTCAAATAAATAAGCCACCACCCTTAGAAACTGAAACTGGATGTACTTTGGTGAAAGGGAAGAAGTAGGAGAAGAAGTGCATTCATTGGTCACCATGAGTAAGGATGAGAAAGGAACCTTAGAGGAGAATGAGGAGTTTAGAAAATTACTTAAACCATCCTTTGAAGACAAGTGGAGGCAATACTTTCAAGAGTTCAAATTGTTGCTTAGTGAACTTGGAAGCAACTTGGAAAAAATAATGAGCAATGGTTCTCTTTTCAAGGAAAAGGATGAAATAATTTATGTCACAAAAGAGGAACATAATGTAATTGTGGAACATGAGGTACATGTTTATATGTAGGTTCTTGAAGATGCTACACTAAAACAAGAAGAAGGACAAGCACGTGTCCTTGTTGAAAGGGATTATGAGTTGCCTCATGGAGAGAGTTGCAAAGCCTTGGAAGAGGTACATGATCTCACAATAGTTGGACCAACCAATTATGGAGAAGATGAATTAAATATTTCAATGGGTAAGAGTTGTAAAGAATTAAAGTTGGTTCATAATTCTTCACCCCACACTTCTTTTCCAGCCACATCATTATGGGATGAAAATTGGGTGAAAGGTTTTTTTCTAGTGGTGCCACATGAGGGGTATGAAACTCCTACCTCTCCTTTTGACGATGACATGAATAGAGCACCTCATTATTTAGAATTGCAGCAGCATATTGCTTTACCTTATGATGATACATATCCTCATGGATGTATGGATGAGACTTCTTTGAGTCCTTTGAAGTCGCATTGTTTTTCCTGCTCATTATTTGGTTTAGATTTTAGTGGAGATTCTTCATTCACTTCTTGGATGAAAGAATGCATGGCTGAATATTTTGATGCATATCACATTCTTTTGGAGCAGCACTATCGGACATGGGATCCTCACCTATGTCATTGGAGAAGATTTAATGGGTCACTTGAAGATTGTATGCACTTGGAAAATGGTGGTCTACATGCTTGGAGGTATAAGCACTTTCATGACTCTTTGATGAAGCATCTCCTTGATGTACATTTTCATTATGTTGTTATGTACTTTGATGATATATATTTTGTACTCATGATGTTTGGAAGATTGCATACAAGAAAATGGGATCCATGAATCCTCTTATCTAATTGTGTGGGTTGGAGAGCACTCTTAATTGTTGGGGTGCAATACAAGCATTGGGACCCTGGAATAATTTTTATCTCATTGATTTCAAATATTTTGGGGAAACAAGCAGTACGGGAGATGGATTTCCCACTTAATAAAGTGATTTTTATCAGAGTAGTGCAAAAACAAGCATGGTGGTTCCTCTCTAAAATCTTCATGGAAACTCAAAGACTCAAGGTTGGGCAATTCAATGGCAACTTCAAAGACTCAAGGTTGGGCAATTCAATGGCAACTTCAGAGAATTATACAGGAAGCAGGTTCTTCAACACCATGTTTGAAATTGCTTGAGGACAAGCAATATTGGGAAGGGAGGATTTTTCATGTCCCAAATTTGGAATTGGGTCACAATGGCCTAATTACGTTGGCCATAATCATTAGAGTTTGTAAAATTGATGTTAAGGGTCAAATAATTGCTAAGGAGGAAAATTACTAGTTTCCTAGGTTTGGGGTGGAAGCTTTGGAATTTGGAATAAGGGGGATAATAAATGATGTTTGAACATTAGAATGGCATAAATATTTAATAAAGGAGCTAGATAAATATATACAAGTGAAAATCAAAGTGGAATTTGATCATGAAGACACATGGAGGAAGTGGGACCCACATATGGCTAGATTTCCCCACTACACTTGGCATCATTCTCTCACCAATTCGAATTCAAGGTGAATGGTAACATACTTGGGGGAGTCCAAAAGGTATTATTCATGGCATGACTCATCCAAGGTCGAAATATAGAGGAAGAGTAACTCCCATGGAAGAGGAAGAGGCAATTTGGAGCTAGTGAGACACTTGGGCTAGATTCCCTAGCTCTATGACAACAATGATGAAGATGCTATGACACCTATGACACAAATCAGACCTGAAGGATGACATATGACATATATGACATTTCAGGGCTAAAAATAGACTCTAAGAGGGCGCTCAAGGGTGTTAGGGAAGCTAAGATGCTTCCACATGTGATTTGGTGGAAGTGGGAGACTAGGAATTGTTGTACAACTGGCGTTCTTTGGAATCTCTTCCCAACTTGAGTTGGCATGAGTCTCTTGGAAGGAATTCGACCCATGAAGGACATTAGAACTTTATAAATGTCAATAAAAAAGAATGAAACCAGATTTTGATCATTTGTAGAATTTGCAATTGCATTTGTGAAGAGGGAGAGCTAGTGGATGACTAGTTGCTTGCCTTAGCCAATTTCGAGGGTGAAAGATTCCCATCCAAGTTGGCAATTGGAAAGGCCATTCAGACCTTTCATTTTGAGCTTTAATGGAGTCTTTAATTTTAGGTGTAAGCTACAGGGCAGCTCATGGTTTCTTCTATTGCAGCTCACTCCTTCAACCATTTCCAGTTTTGATGGCATATTCTTGATCCTTGAGGGAGGGTGTTTTTGGTGAGCTATTGTACTCTTTGCGGGAGATTATAATGCCCCATTTATTTTGTAATATAAATTAAATGCTCTGTTCTTCATCTCCAGAAAGTTTCAGGTCGAAATTCCAAGTAGAAATGTATAAATCTCATTTTTAATGGAAGAACAATGCCATTTCCCCACTACCTTGTTGTGAACCAATGTATTGATGATGATTTTGAATGAATAAATGATTCTCTGATGAATTTGTGATTAATGGACTTCCATGGATGTATTTTACAAGTTTCATGTACTGTACGTGAGCATTTGAAGTGTTTTTACTCAGTTTAATTGCATTGGGAGAAGAAATAGTGCCATTTCCCCAAGGGTCGAATTGGTGATTTTTGCAGTTGAATGGGAGAGGGTTGGAACAGATATAATAATCAATTAATGGTGCACATGAGACCTTAATAACATCCTTAACACATTCCCTACCTCTGTTCAGAAATTTGAGTGGCTTTGGAGGCATTTGGGAAGCCATTTTCAGTACTTACCCCAGGGGGATTTGAACCCCAAATTACTAGTAAAATTGCATACTTGGTCCAGAATCTTAAGAGAGTTTGCAGAGGTATTTTGGTGGCCATATATAATCCCTGAACATCATATTCAAGTCCTAATATCATTCATACACCTTCCTTGAATATTTGAAGGCATTTGGAGTCAATTCGAGACCTAGAGACCAATACTAGTCAAAGGGAAATTACTAGTAAAGTTCCCTACATTGGCCAGAATTGAAAGAGGATTTGTAGAAGTATTTTAAAGGTCCAAAAGCATCCTTGAAATACATATTTATGTTCTAACATCAACCATATACCTTCTCAAAAGATTTGGGAGCAATTGGAGCAATTCAGGGACTTAGAGCTCAAAACTAGTCAAAGGTCAAACTATGGAAAAAAGTGAAAAATTGCCATTTTAATAAAATTCCTAACAAGGGATATTACACTTCCCTAATGACCCGCATTGAGTCTCCAAAGGCCACCAGATCCTTGATTTCTTCATTCCTAGAAATTTCCATTCCTTTAATCAACGCGAGCCACTCAACATCATTATTGGTCCTCCTACCAATTCCCCAAGCAAAATATTTCACCTTGTTTCCCTCGGAGTCAAGAAGGACTCCTCCAACACCTGCCAACCCAGGATCAATTACTGAATGTTTATGCATATAATTTGATTGATTACCTTTGAAATAACCAGACTTCCCTGGGTTGACAATTTATATTGAGCACTTTGTTTATTAATTAATAGGCAATTATAGTGACCAACATTTTGGCGCCGCTTCCAGGGAAGGTAATTGGTAAACATAGAGAGTAGATGATTAATTTGTTTATTAGCTATCTTTATTTTTGAGGTTACAGGGACGATAAGACGTAGTGAAGAGATGCACATCCTTCGACAGACTGAACGGGTTCCTACCGCAAAAACCAGGTATGATTATTTAAGCTTGCATGAATACAAAAAGAAAAGAACGTGAAACCCCCAAAAGCACTAAGTTTGCAGGTGGAAGACGTCGTGGCAGTAATACCGGTTTAGGAAGAGCGATATTTGTTGATGAGCTAATCGCCAGAGCTGAATCCTCTACTGGAACTTTATTTCAACGAACATCTTTAGGAAGAGGAAGCTCTGTTCTCGCCAAGCTTGAATCATCAATATCAACCATGGATAAGTTAACAGAAGTTTCAACTCCCAATTCTGATACAAGACCTCCAGAAGATAAGGGAAGTGTTGTGGGTACAAGAAATCCAGAGGAGATTTATCGAATTAACGAGCAGGAAGTAACTAAGAAGGAGTGGTTGGATTATCGACAGAAATTAGAATAAGAAAGGAGAAAAGAGAAGAAGGACAAGGGAGATATGAATAACGAAGAGAACAGAGAACGCCTGGGGTACCCTGATGATCATGAAGAAGAGATCGGGGATAATGGTAATAATCAAAATGGAGAGACAGTTGCTACACTTGAATTCTCCATTCGACAGACGCCTTGGGTGGATCCCATGAAGAACATTTCACCCTCGGTATTGCCAAACTTTTATGGTAAGTATACTGAAGATCCAGATGAATTTCTCTTTGAATTTGACATTCTTTGTCGAAGTTATGATTATACCACCAATGAAAAAAAGTTAAAATTGTTTCTTGCTAGTTTAAAGGGAAACGCCTTACATTGGTTTATGAGTCTGGGGGGTGAGACTGTTACAACATGGGACCAAATGAAACGAGTATTCCTTGATAAATATTGGCATTATTACAGAACTAGGGATAGGAGGGAAGAGCTGTTCAAAATGGTTCAAAAAGAGGATGAGTGTTTGGAAAATTTTGTAGAAATACTCTTATATAATTTACAAAGATTTGGTCATGCTGATCTTGGAAAGGATATTCTTAAAATCATCTTATTGTGAGGAATTAGATAAGACTTCCTGGATATGATTAATCTACTAGGAAGGGGAGACATCTCAAGGTAATCTTTTGATCATATTGTGGATTTGTGTCGAAGATACTCTAGAGGGTCTTCTAGAACCAACATAAGAGATCGAGATGTCCTTACAAGGGCACAAAAGTTAGCCAATGGTGGAGCTACACGAGCAGAAATAGGTAATCTTCTTGAAAATTTTAAAAATGATATGATGATTTCTATTTCCTCACAATTGGATGTTTTGAAAGCAAAGCAGAGATAGGCCGAAGTAGATTTTGCATTGGACATATTTTGTGCAAAATGTAGAAAGAAGCATCCATTGAGAGAATGTCCCCTTGACAAGGTCGAGGTATGTGGTCTATGTGATTTGGATCACAATACTAAGGATTTCCCCTCACTGTCAAAAGTTAAGGTAGTTCTTCAGGAATCAAGCGTGGATGTGGAACAAGCCTATTTCATTTCACAAAAGAAGCCCTGGAAACCTCATCCTCCAGGTATGAATCAAGATCCTACCACATCTTTTAATTCTTGGAATAATATGAACAATCAATTTCCTCCACAATATTCTTGTCTCAATACTCAATGGAATCCATCTACTCAACCTTCAATGCAATATCCTACTCCATGGATGTCATGGGCACCCCATCCAAATCAACAAACCACTTGGCCTCCTGGGTGGAGAAGTCCTTATCCAAGAAATTAGTTTCCTCACCCACAGTATCAACAAACACCTATGCAACTCCCTACTAACGATGCGTCAATTAATGCACCACTACGACCTCAACTGCCTGCTCAACCTAATCCTAACCCCTACAATAAGGCAGTGCAACAATTTGAAACATCAAACATGCCAACTTACTCTATCACTCCTATCCCATGTAATGAATTACATCTACGATCTGGAAGGGTGGTAGAACCTATTGTCATTGAGGATGTTCCATCCCATGTGACTGAAGAAAGAACAAATAAACAGGATGAGAGCCCAATCGGTACAACAATCCCCATTATTGAGGATGCTGAAACACTTGCTGAAACACCTACTGAAACACCGGCTGAAACACACATTGAAAATACTCCTGTACGAATTCCGAGAAATTCGCCATACCCTGAGCGATTAGCTTTACAGAAAACAACAGAGCAAGCATGTTTCAACCTTATAGGGGAATTGAAAAATATTTATGTTAAAATCCCATTATTGCAAGCCCTGCATGATGTACCCATCTATGCTAAAACTGTTAGAGATCTGTGTGTGAAGAAACCAGGTAGAAAGCCTAAGGATCCTCTTACAGTTCACGTGGTTGGGAAATTTTCTGAATTAATGATGAGAAAGGTTCCTTTGGCTAAATATGATGATCCAGGCAATCCCATTGTTACAATGCATATTGGGCGCACTGAGATCCCCAATGTTTTAGTTGATTTGGGGGCAACAATAAATGTGATGACTATTGAAACTGTAAAGAAATTGGGGCTCACTAATCTCAGACAAACCCCCACGGTATTAGAATTGGCTGATAGATCCATGATTAGACCTGATGGGATTTTGGATGACTTGGTAGTCTCTGTTGACTCATGGGAGTACCCTATAGACTTTCTTGTTCTACAACCTAAATCTCAGTTGGGGAGACATCCACTAATTCTAGGAAGACCTTGGTTGGATACAACAAACGCATACATCAACTGTAGACCAGGATCTATGACAATATCTGATGGAACCGATACCAAAATCTTGACCCTATATCCTCCAACTAAACCAATCTTAGATGCTAAAATTCCATTATGGGTAGATCTAGAAGAAGAAGAAAGCGCTCAGCCTCTTCTTACTAAAGGGAGGGCCTTGACTTTTAAAAATGAAATTGAGGATGACACCATCAGCAGTTTCATTAGTGAACCAACGACGGTTACCAAACAGGCATATCAGATCCTGGATAGTGCCATGAGTGAATTTGAACAAGAAGAACTTACTGAGGATGCCTTGGCTAAAACATTTAATGCTAAAACTGTTCCAATAATTGAGAATTCGATGAGTGTTTCAATCGAGATTGAGCCTGGAAAGACCTTGAATGTTAATCCCAATCTAGCACTCGATGAGTTGGAACATTTGACCACACTGCTGAAATAGAACAAGGGAGCCTTTGCGTGGGAATACAAGGACATGAGAGGTATTCCCTTTGAGTTTTGTACTCACCACATTTACATTAAAAATTATTGCCGATCCATATGTCAACCCCAACGCAGAATGAATCCAAATTTGAGAGATATCGTGTTAGCTCTCTAGGAAACTCTTCTAGGTTGCAGCTCGAAGATGCCTGGTAACTTAGTGATTTTCTCAATTTGATCAAGTCGGATGACTAACACAAGATTTACTCAATCAAAGAATGCATAGATATATTAATGGACAAGGCTTTTAACCAACTCTGTTCAAGGGTTTTGGATAAAATATATGGATGTACAGATCTCATATCATCAACAGAAACATACATAAACAATATATATGAATGGTCAATGTTATAAGGAATGATACTTGCACAACTTAATCAATTGGTGTAATGAAAAGATGACAATTTTCAGACACCTTATCAGCTTTAAAGAAATGAAACAGTCATTCAAATACAAGCACAAAATGAAAAATAAGTGAAACTGAACATTATAGGCAAAAGAAGCTTGGAATATGATATCTAATGAGAAGTCTGAAAAGTACAATGTATATGCCAATCTCCAAAAATCGATCCTTGTTCTAAAGAAGTCACAGGCTTTATAGCCTTTACAAAACAGTTTAAGATCCTATAAATTAGGGATTAGATCCCAATCATAAGCGAAGTCTTTGACAACTTTCTCTGTATGCTGGAAGGTGAATACTCTTCCAATGACATCTGCATGATGATCTGTTCATTCTTCAACCGAATAAGAGTTTTACTATGACTTTTCTGCTTAAGAACATGAAACTGCCTACCACAAAACTTGGGCCAAACTGCTGATGGGGCTCAGAGATGGATTCGGTTCTCCAAATCTGTGACACCTGTGTATAAACCAAAAGAGTTTATTGTAGATTGATTTTTTGTGAGAAAAAACCTCTCTCAGTTCTTTGAGATTCGTTCTTATTTTACCGAGATCTGTATTTCAAAAACATGTGTCAAACAGGCAAATTCCGAGATCTGAAAATTAGGGCTCAGAGATGGATTTGATTCTCCCAATTTGTGACACCTGTAGGAAACCTGAGAGAGGTTTTTGTTCTCTGACGTGTTAGGAACAAAAAGCTTCTCCCGTTTCACAAAAATGATTCTCTAGTCACTCAGAATCATCATTTGAAAATGATGACTCAACACAGTAAAAACGCCATTTTTGTAGTAAATCTCCTCGCCTCCATCTTGATAGTCTTCATGTCTTTGACAGCTGCAACAATCTTTGACAAGCTCAACAACATTCAAGGTGATGACAAGGCACTTAAAATCTTCCTTTGACAGATGGACATCATCTTGACTAAAATAAAGGTTCTTCAACCTTTATATCCTTTGCAACAACTTCAAAACTTAAAAGAGAGAGTGATCTCTATCCCTTTTAATTTTATCATTCATTTAGAATCTTCCTCAAATGATTTGGCAGCGAAAACATTTTATCTGAGCGAAAATATCATCATTCTGCTTGTCTCTGTGCTTTTGGTGGCTTGTGAGCCAAAATTCTAACCTGTAAGCCACCGAAAGCTCCGCTTTCGGTGGCTAAGGACGGCTGTGAAAGCCTGTCTAAGCTACTGAAAGCTCTGTTTTGAAACAGAGTTCAACATTACAAAAATTCTTTTTCTACCAGCTTCCTGATCTTCAAGGATGCTCATTTGGGGCCTCCGCAGCTTGAGAAAGATCTTCCAAACCTGTATGATTAATAGTTTTTGCCTTTTGAAGCATCAAATACTTAGTAACCTTATGTGCTTTCTTGTTGTCTTCAATTAGCCTTTTGTTCCAGCTTTAGCTTTGGATTCATCAAATGATAAGGCAAAAGTCTTTGCAACACCTTGGTGAAAGCCTTAGAGCTTCTCATAATACCTGTAACATCCAACATCTTTGAACATTTGACACACCTCAGGGTGTGATTCCAAATAGGCTATGTCACTGAGCTCTTTTCTGAGTATTGCTCCTCCTCTCCCTATCTGTAATTGAACTCTTCTGTGCCTGCAAAACAAAATTGGGCTTGGGGGACCAGATTAGCGTTGATGGAAGCGAGTTAGGGCTCAGCCAAAAACAAGGGCGAGTTATGAGGGAAACAAAGGCATGATTTTTAGGAATCTATAAGGCAATGAGACATTTCAAATCATGATAAGAATATCATACTTCGGCAAATGAAGAGATAGTAGGCCACGTGATTGGTTTTAGGTTAGTGAAATTATTGCAGAAGATGTGGGTGAAATCAGATCCGGAAATGGTGGCAGAGATAAAGGTTTTGATAGATTTAGTTAAATCATATTACTTCAAATCTTAATCACTAGGTCGCAATTTGATCGTTCCCCATCAGTTATGGCAGCTAACATGCCATCATTACACTTGTATTTTGGCACTTGAAGACCTTAATTTGACGTGCTGATTGTTTAGCATGCTCTGTGATTTCGGTGGGCTTAGAGCGCCCCAAAATTGCAGTCTTAGCTGCCGAAAGCGAGTGCTTTCGGTGGCTTACAGAACTTTAAAACATACTCCTTATCCACCGAAACCTGTCTTTTGAGATTTTTTACAAATGAAGAGCTGACTCAAGAGCTCTTATAAAATATAAGTCCAAATCTCTTCTAAAAGACTCTTAAAAAATTTACTAATGCTTCATCTAATGACTTTCCTATCACCTAATGAAAATAAATTGAAAAATTTATTTGAGGAGATAACACATCGTGAAAGAGGAAATTCAGAAACTTTTAAAGGCAGGATTTATCTATCCCATTTCAGACAATGAATGTGTTTCTCCTTTAGTAATTGTGCCTAAGAAAAATGGTAAATGGCGCATCTGTGTGGACTATAGAGAGCTGAATAAAGGTACACAAAAAGACCATTTCCCTTTTCCATTTATTGATCAGGTTCAGGATATGCTGTATAGGAAGAAATTATTTTCTTTTCTAGATGGCTTTAATGGGTATAATCAGATTTAGATTGCCCCTGAAGACCAATACAAAACCACTTTCTAATGTCCATGGGTGACCTTCTTGTACGGGGTGCTCCCTTTTGGATTATGCAATGCACCAGATACATTTAAACAAGTTGTGATTGGAATTTTTTCTGATATGGTTAATGACTATATGGAAATTTTCATGGATGATTTTACCCCTTATTGTAGTAGCTTTGATGAGGCTTTGGAAAATATGGAAAAATTATTGAAACGTTGTGAACATACTCATTTGTCCCTCATCACTGAAAAATATCATATGATGATGAGTGAAGCTACAGTCCTCGGACATTCTATATCTGCTGCAGGAATACAAGTGGACCCTGCCAAAATAAAGGTAATTCTGAATATCCCAATTCCTGGAATGCAGAAAGAGGTACATACTTTTCTTGGGCATGTTGGTTATTACATACATTTTATTGAAAATTTCTCTAAGCTATCATCTCCTCTATTTACATTACTAACGAAAGATGCACAATTCAATTGGACAAATGCATGCCAGACATCGTTTGTAGAATTAAAGAAAAGGTTATCTACATCACCTATTCCGCGTGGGCCTAATTGGGCGTTACCTTTCCAAATTTATTCTGATGCCTCAGATACTACTCTTGGGGATGTACTGGGAAAGCAGGAAGGCCATAACCCATATGCTATTTACTATATCAGTAAGAGTATGGATCTTGCTGAACTCAATTACACAGTAATTGAGAAATAATTCCTTGTTGTCATCTATGCCATCAAAAGTTCAGGCATTATATTACCGGGTACCCTACCTTTGTGCATTATGACCACTCGACCATTAGATATTTAATGAATAAACATGTTATTAATGCTCGAGTGACTAGGTGGTTGTTTCTATTACAAGAGTTTGACATCACTATTGTTGATAGACAAGGAAAGAGATTGTTGTTACTGTTTTTCTTTCTCGATTTACTAATAATGTTGATAATTCACCAGTTCAGGATTATTTTCCTGATGAACATTTATTTGCAGTATCAGTTCACTCACTATGGTATGCATACATTTCTAATTACCTTGTTGTAGGGAAGCTTCCATCGCATCTGTCAAATAGGGAAAGGAGAAGGATTGTACAACAGAGTGCTAGGTACTGCTGGATAGAAGGATACCTCTTTCACACAGTGCTAGACTTGGAAATTAGGCGATGTGTAAGGGAAGATGAAATCCATAATATCCTGAAGGCTTTTCATGACAAGCCTTGTGGGGGGAATTTTGATGATAAAGGGACTGGCCACAAGGTGTTAAGAATGGGCTACTTTTGTCCAACCATTTTTCAGGATGCAAAGAAGTATGTGCAAGCCTGTGATAGCTTCCAAAGGATGGGTCAGCCTAATAGGTTGGATGAAATTCCATTACAACCACAATTGGTGGTTCAACCTTTCGATAGGTGGGCCCTGGATTTTGTAGGACCCATCAACCCTCCTTCAAAACAAAAATTTTATATCCTAGTTTGCACATATTATATGGCTAAATGGGTGGAGGCCACAGCCCTAGTGAGAGCTATTGATCAAGCTGTGGTAGATTTATTGTATGAATAAATATTCACTCGCTTTGGGGTTCCTAAGGAGATAGTTGTTGATGTATTTATAACTTCGGAAGATATTCACTTGTATATTGTATGTATACATTTGTACTTTATTGTATCCCCAACAGAGATGTGTTATTCCTCCGATTGGAAGTGTCGTCATTTGTATTTGCAAGTGTCGAAAGTATTATTGTAAGTGTCGTAACTTATATGTGATGGGTTATTAGACCACCTTGGTGGGGTCGGCCCTGTATGAGTTATGTGGGTTAAAGGGTTATTAGATCACCCTAGTGGGGTCGACCTAGTCAGCATTACGTTAAGTGGCTAAGTTGGGGCCGACCTAGTTAGAGTTAAAAGACAAGTGAAGTAAAGTATAAATAGAGGATGTGTGATCCTCATTTTACACATTCACTCATTCACTTACTTCGCATTAGTGAGAGAGAGGAGGAGTGCGCACAAGTGGAGGAGGAGTCGCTGTTGTAGACATTTATCTTTTGGGGTTTGATATTTGTGATCTTTGTATTGATGCTCATTCTATCTTTGAGGAAGTTGTGAGGTTTTTCACCTTCTTGGTTTTCCTCGGTGAAATGCTTTGTGTCTCTTGTCTCTTGTGTTTTGATATGCTGTACATGTTGTTCTCTCAGTTAATATCCTAGATCAGATTGAATTAAATGCTGAAAAACTAACATGGTATCATAGATAGCCTGAAGGAAGGCATTGTATGGCATTTATGACACTTGTTGCACTTGCGACAAATTGGAAGCTAGGGATTGGTATAGTAAAAACCAGTCATCGTGGAACTTTCACTATAAATCCATTTTGGTGAAGGTTCAGGATCTAAAACTTCTACAGGTCGAAGATGAAATTTCCATGTACCTTGTGTCCGAAGGACAGCTTCAGATTCATTGTACTTTGTGAGATATGATCTATACAATTTAGGGTTTCTGCCTCTTCCAGAATGCAGTCCTAAACAGGCGACCTAGGAAAAAAGGTCATATATCGGGATACGAAGCTCAAATGGAATTCCATAAAAAATGACAATTAGGACACGGACTGTATTTTAACAAGTCCAGGTTTTAGAGGCCAAAGTTTAAACAGTGACACGTGACACACCGTAGAAGTTCTCTATACTGTTTCATCCCATAAACAAGTCACGTTGCGACACTAGGCATATCTTTCTCTCAGAGAATCCATTTGAGCTCAGATCTGTGGGGTTGGAAATATGATAGGTCATTCTACCACAAGCCGAAGTTTCAGACCCTGAGGATCCTAAATTTCAGAGATACATCAGAAACAATATGGCATATATTTCTGTCCAAACAGAATTCGATTCTGAGCACTTTCATTTTTGGTTTGTCACTGCTGCGGGAAATTAGGGTTTCGGAGAAAGTTGGAATTTTTGGAATCCGAGACCACGGCTGGATGATCCTAAATAAAATCAAAGTTTAGAGACCAAGATCAAATTTTTTGGTTGGGCAGAACCCCGGGCATCATCAAACCCTAGTTCGGGATTTTGATCGGAAAGGTGGAAAATTAGGGTTTATGTAAAAGTTGAAATTTTTGGAATCTGTGACCACGACTGGATACTCCTAAGAAAAATCGAAGTTTAGAGCAAAAGAATGAACTTTTTGGCTGGGCAGAATCCTAGGCATTATCAAACCCTAGTTTGGGATTTTGACCAGAAGATCCAAAAGTTTCAAAGGCAATTTTGAGGGGTCAAATTTTGTAGATTTCAAAATTGAAGTATACTAGCTTGATCATCTCAGTAAGGCGCATATTTCATCCAATCAGAAGTTTGAAATTCAAAGTTTGGATTTTTAGGGTTTCTCTATCAAACCCTAGCCAGCTCCAGATCCAGCTTCATCAAAATCAAAGTGGATTGGGTTAATCCTAGAAGAGAATGATTTGGACACCTACATAAGTGAAGAGATTCCAGTTCCAGAGGGAGATGAAGGTAAGGCCTTACATAAGAATACTACAAGCAATCCTGACAGGTATGACTTGAGGAGATACATGTATGTTTTGAAATTTATTCATGATTAAGGTTATGATATGTTTGTCTTCATATTATTGAGGTTAGTACAATATTGATTAATTTTAGACTTATCTTATCACCCTAGTAAAGTATGAAGCATGTGAATGATAGAAGACATTCATTGATTAGGTATGACACTTATGATTGTACTAATGCACTGTGGTGTTGTATGAGGATGATGTTGTCCGCTAACATGAAAGGTACATCAAGAAAGACAAATCAAGTACTAGATCAAGAACATATGACCATGGTGACATGGAGACAAATAATCATCCATAGTCATGGATCACATAGAAGCTCTACTTATGAGGATGGATATAAGTTCAAGGACAGGTAATCCAGGAAGCAAAGATCAAGAGGGAGCACACTCCAATAGTTTCTACAAGGAAGCAAAGATTGAGAGCGAGTCCACCCAACAACCAAACAAAGATAAGTATTCGAATTGTCATTTATTATATATATGATTACTTAAATGATGTTGTCCAATCATGTACATACTTGTATTCCTAGATTTAGGATGTATATTATGCATTTTAGAAAATCTGCATTAATGAACAAGATACTACTAATATAGTAATGGGTAAGTGGCTTATGGTACTGTACAACATTCCATTGATACTTATCTAGAATGAAACCTCTTTACTAACATGTTGGGAGTTGTGCACACTCTTAACAAATGTTCTGGTAGAGATGGAAGGCATCTAGAAAGTTACCATGTGAATACGGGATATGGATAAATGTTGTATTGAAGTATTGGCTAAGATAATTGCATTACTGTATGACATATGTCTTTATGTGTAAGATTTTATTCTAAAAACTATGAGAAGTTTCTAATCATGTAATTGAATTTGACTTGTAGGAAAGATCGTGTACAATCACCTACAAAAAAAGAAGGACTACGACATTTGTTCCAGCGATGAAGTTCAAGAAAACTACCTATTGAAGATATTGAAGAATCTGAAGTTCCCAGGATCAGGGATGCAGTAATGGAAGGATGCCATGATTGAGGAGTACCAGTTGATCATGAAGAATGATGTCTGGGATGTGGTCCCAAGACCAGAAGGGAAGTCTCTTGTGACTTCCAAGTGGATCTACAAAATCAAGCATGCTGCAGATGGTAGCATAGAGAAATACAAGGCAAGGTTTGTGGTTCGTGGCTTCTCCCAGAAAGAAGGGATAGGTTATGAAGAAACTTTTTCACCTGTAGCCAGATACACTTCCATCATAACAATACTTGCTCTGGCTGCAGTAATGAAGTGGAAGATACACCAGCTGGATGTCAAGACAGCTTTCTTGAATGGTGTAGTCGAAGAGGAAGTGTATGTGGAGCAGCCACTCGATTTTGAGACACATGATAGGGAATCATGTATGCAAACTGAAGAAATCCTTGTATGGTTTGAAACAGGCACCCAAGACATGGTATGACAGGATAGACAGCTTCCTGTCTAGTTTGGGATTTACCAAGAGTAAAGCGGATTCCAACCTTTACTACATGGTTGAGGAAGGAAATTCAATGATACTCCTACTGTATGTGGATGAATTGTTTGTGACAGGTGAGGATAGGTTGATTGCCGACACGAAGAGGAAGATTGCTGTCGAGTTCGAGATGAAGGACTTGGGTATGATGCATTACTTTCTAGGTATGGAGCTGTGGCAGAGTACAGATGGAATCTTCCTTGGACAAGGGAAGTATGCAGTAGAGATCTGGAAGCGGTTTGGGATGATGGACTGCAAGGCCATGGCCACACCTATGGCATCAAACCTGAAGCTATTGAGTGATGCTTCATCAGAGTCGGTTGATGCCACTATGTATTGTCAGATGATTGGGTCCTTAAATGTACCTGACGAACATGAGACTAGATATTTGCTTTGCGGTGAACACCTTGAACCAATTCCTGATGGATCCTAGACATGTTCACCTGATTGTTGTAAAGCATATTTTGAGGTACCTGAAGGGTACGGTTGATTATGGGTTCAAGTATGATGCGAATCAAAAGTTTAACCTGGAGGGTTATGTTGATTCAGATTGGGTAAGCAGTGCTGTAGAGAGGAAGAGCACCTCGGGGTGCTTCTTCAGTATGGAATCAGGTGTGATCTCTTGGTTTAGCAGGACGCAATCCTATGTAGCACTGAGTACAGCCGAAGCAGAGTATGTTACAGCTTGTTCGGCTAGTTGTGAGGCAGTATGGCTAAGGAAGCTACTGTCTGATTTATTTGATCTCCAGTTGGATGCTACCTGTATCTATTGTGACAACCAGAGTTGTATGAAGTTGTCAGAGAACCCGGTGTTCCATGACAGGTCGAAGCACATTGATATCAAATATCACTATATCAGGGATATGGTGCAGAGAGGAGCAGTGAAGCTCCAGTATGTTGCGACAGATGAGCAGATTGCAGATGTGTTGACCAAGCCACTAGCTAGAGTGAAGTTCGAGTACTTTAGAGAGAGGCTTGGTGTTCTTCAAATAGAAGATACTTCGAGGAAGAAGTGATGGGACACATTTGTAGGAGCCATTCCAAGCATGGTGGTAGGAGGATCCTTACCACGACTATGGATGTAAGCACTGTGTGATGAGCATCAGGACGATGCTCTGGTTACTGCTATGTATGATGATCAGGATGATCATGCGATGATGATATGCATCAGGATGATGCTGTGACGATGATTAGGTTGATCATGCGATGATAATATGCATCAGGATGATGCTGTGTCGATGATTAGGATGATCACGCGATGATGATATGCATCAGGATGATGTTGTGATAATGATCAGGATGATCATGCGATGATGATATGCATCAGGACGATGCTGTGACGATGATCAGGATGATCATGCGATCATGATGTACATCAGGATGATGTAATGTGTGATGATGATCAGTATGATCATGAGCATCAGGATAATGCTTCGTGCGAGGATGATCAGGTGGATCATGAGTATCAGGATGATACTCCATGGCCGTGGACAGGTTGTGCGATAAGCATATAATCTTGCCCTGGGAGATTTGCAGATACTCTTGTGAGGTTTTTCCTATGGCATATAATAGCTACCTGGGAGATCTGGAAAATGCTCTTTCGAGGTTTTGCTTGGGAGGACATATAATCTTTCCTTGGGAGATCTGCAGATACTCTTGCGAGGTTTTTCCTATGGCATATAATAGCTCTCTGGGAGATCTGGTAGATGCTCTTTCGAGGTTTTGTCCTGTGGCATGTAATAGTTCCCTGGGAGATCCAATAGGTTGAGAAGTAAGCTCGTAATCAGTCCTGGGATGCTCTTTCAAGGTTTTTCCAAACCACATGTAATCAGTCATGGAGATCCGATAGGTTGTGATAGGCACGTAAAAGTCATGGGATGCTCTTTAGAGTTCTTGTCGGTTGTGCTATGCACATAAACGTTCATGGGACACTCTTTTAAGGTTTTGTGGTGGTCACATGTAATAGCTCCCTGGGAGATTCGATAGGTTGAGGTGTGTGCTCGTAAAAGTCCTGGGATGCTCTTTCGAGGTTTTGTTGACGCACGTAATCAGTCCTGGGATCCACAGTATGGCTAGCTCGCAGAGATGATGAAGACCTACAGGAGGCTAGGCCTAGAACCAACATGAAAAAGGGCTGGCTCTGTAGAACTTCCTATGCCGAGAAGAATTGAGAGATAGCCCAGTGATTGAGATGACGAGTACAACAGCAATGACGATGATGCTTCGTGATCCAGTGATGATGAACCAGCTCCAGAATTGAATACTTGTGACTATATGTATTGATGACTTGTGTCAAGAGAATACCTTCCTAGTTAAGAGGGAGTGTTGATGTATTTGTAACTTCAGAAGATATTCACTTGTATATTGTATGTATTACATTTGTACTTTATTGTATCCCCAACGGGGATGTATTATTCCTCCGATTGGAAGTGTCGTCATTTGTATTTGCAAGCGTCACAAGTATTATTGTAAGTGTCGTAAATTATATCTGATGGGTTATTAGACGACCTTGGTTTGGTGGGGTCGGCCCTATATGAGTTATGTGGGTTAAAGGGTTATTACACCACCCTAGTGGGGTCAGCCCAGTCAACATTATGTTAAGTGGTTAAGTTGGGGCCAACCTAGTTAGAATAAAAAGACAAGTGAAGTAAAGTATAAAAGAGGATGTGTGATCCTCATTTTACACATTCACTCATTCACTCACTTTGCATTAGTGAGAGAGAGGAGGAGTGCGCACAAGTGGAGGAAGAGTATCTTTTGCAGACATTTATCTTTTGGGGTTTGATCTTTGTGATCTTTGTATTGATGTTCATTCTATATCCGAGGAATTTGCGGGGTTTTTCACCTTCTTGTTTTTCCCCGGTGAAATGATTTGTGTTTCTTGTCTCTTGTGTTTTGATATGCTGTACATGTTGTTCTCTCAGTTAAGATCCTAGATCAGATTGAATTAAATGATGAAAAACTAACAATAGTCACAGATGGGGGACCACAATTTGTATCTCATAAAATTGAATCCAGGATTTCAGAAATACCATATTGTAATGTCCCCATTCAAATAAATTCAGGACAGGAAAATTCCACCAATCCTACTAGTTCCCTATGTTGGATGGAGACATTGGGATTTGGAATAAGGGGGATAATAAATGATCTTTGGACATTAGAGTAGCATAAATATTTAATAAAGGAGCTAAATAAATAAGTACAAGGGAAAATCAAAGTGGCAATTGATCATGAAGACACATGGAGGATGTGGGACCCACACAAGCTAGAATTTCTATACCACATGGCATCCTTCTCTTGTAATTTCGAATCCATGGGAAGCCTAATGTTCTTGGGATGATTTGGAAGGCTCATACACTTGGAAGTATGCATCATAGGTCTAATTGGGATGGAAGTGTAACTCACATGGAAGAGGAAGAGTCAAATGAGAGGTTCTTGGACACTTGGGCTAGATTTCCTAACATCTATGACAAAAATGATGAAGATGCTATGACACCTATGACAAATTGCAGACTTGATGGATGACATCTGACCAATATGACATGTCATACCTAAAAATAGCTTCTAAGTGAGCACTCATGGGAGTTAGAGAAGGCCAAGATATTCCTACTCGAATTGGTGGAAGGTGGAAGGCTAGGAAGTGGAAGACATGTGGCACAACTTGGATCACTCCCTAATTCGAATTGGATTGGAGTATATGGATGGAATTGGAACCTTAGAAGACTAAAGATGTTTATAAAATACATGGATGAAGTAAGAGAGAGGATTTTAATCATTTTTAGAATTTGCATATGTGAAAGGCCATTAATACCTTTCATGGGAGCTTCATGGAGTCTTAAGTTGCAGGTGTAAGCTACATGGCATCTCGTGGTCTCGTCTAGTTCATTTCATTCCTCCAACCATTTCCAGTTTTCTTGGCATATTCATGATCCTTGAGGAGAGGCGCATTTGGTGAGATGTTGTACCTTTTTGGGGAGCTTCTAATGCCCCATTATTTTTTCATATGATGTGAATTCTTTGTTCTTAATATTCATAACAGCTTCAGGTCGAGATCCTAGTGGAAATATGTAAAACTGATCATTAATGAGCAAATGGTGACAATTTCCCCACTATGTTGATGTATGCCAATGATATGATGTTAATTTCGAATGGACCAGTGAACCACTGATGATTTTATGATGTATGGAATGTTAATAATGTTTTATACAAGTTTCATGTTCAGTTCTTAAGCTTTTGGAGTCATATTGCTCAATTTCATAGCATTTGGAGAAGATTGCCTATCATTTCCCCCAAGGTCGAAACTAGTCTTTTTGTATTTCATTTGAGATGGTTGAATCAGAATGAATAAAATGAATGGTGCTACATATGATACCATATTAATTTCCCCTATATATACCCTTCTTATGTTCAGAAATTCAAGAGGTTCTAATAGATTTTGGAGAGCCATCTTCAACACTTACCTTTGAGGGAATTGAACCCCAAATTGCTAGTTAAAACCTCTACTTTGGCCAGAATTCAAAGGAGATTTTCAGAATTATTTTGAAGGTCCTAAAGCACCCCTGAACCTCATAACCTTTCCCTCATACCATTCAAATACCTTCTGACACAAATTGGGAGCATTTGGAGACCAAGATACCAAAACTAGTCAAGGGTCGAACTAATGGAAAAGTTGAAAAATTTACCATTGTAATAAAATTCTAAAAAGGGACATTACAAGTGGTATCAGAGCATGATATTGGCACATGATGTGGTCTGATATTCATGAGGACAAGAAGTCGGGGAACACCATTATATATTGAAACCAAAAGTGCTTTTGTTGAAGAGGAAAAAGTAGGAAAATGAGAGCAATTATTTGAGGAAACTATGACTAGGGGTGAAAAGGGAACCTCAGATGATAGGGAGGAGTTTAGTAAACTCATGAAACCTCTTTTTGAAGACATGACCAAACAGATGATGAAATGATTCAAATTTTTGGCTAGCCAACTTGGGAGCAAAGGAGTAATAGGAGGTAGCAGGAGTTCTCATGGTGAGAAAAATAAGCCAATGGGTGAGCATATTTTCTCAAGCACATGACCCCATAATAGAGCAAATGAATTTCAGAGAACACCAAGGCCTACTGCACCAAAATTTATTGATTCCAAATCAAATATTAAAGCTCCAAATGATGTGGAAGAAATTCTACTCGAATGACAAAATTTGAGTGAAGATTGCAGAAACACTTTACGATTTGATCAATACCTCATTGTCTCAAACAAGCTCAAGATGAAGGAAGGTAATAAGAATACATTTCAAAATAAAGAATTGAATTATTCAATAAGTAAAATGCCACTTCCCACCTTTGATGTCTCATCTCAAAGTTCTGCACATACT
Source organism: Larix kaempferi (assembly GCA_027924585.1). Classification (NCBI taxonomy): domain Eukaryota; kingdom Viridiplantae; phylum Streptophyta; class Pinopsida; order Pinales; family Pinaceae; genus Larix; species Larix kaempferi. Next base: position 7,971,719 of record BSBM01000598.1, on the reverse strand, counting down.
TGGGTACAAAAACTAGATGTGTATTTTCAGCTGAATCCAATGGTGGAAGAGGATGCTTTAAAAATGGCCATTTTGCATCTTGAAGGGGAAGCCAATGATTGGTGGTTCCATGGTATGAAGACCTTGGGACATTATAAGGTTCAAACATATGGATATTTTATTGACAGGTTATTAGAAATATTTGAGCAAAAAGACCCAGAATTTCCATTCAAAGAACTAGCCCAATTGAAGCAAGTTGGAACCCTTGCTGAATATATGTTGGAATTCCAAATATTATCGGTTAAGGTGGATGATATATCTATGGTGAGGTTAGTATTACTATTCACTAAAGGTTTTTTCTGAACCCATAAAAGGTTTAGTTAAGGCCCACAAACCAAAATCATTGAAGGATGCCATGAAGTTGACAAGAGATCTACAAAATGTGCTACCTAGGACAAGGTTTCCTCCCAAGCCTAACTTCAGATTTGAAAAGAAGCCTTGGAAAAGAGATACAATTGAAAAGAAGCCTTGGCAAAGAGATGCATTTGAAAAGAATAATAAAGAGGGACTAAACATGGAAGAACTTAGAAGAAATAAATTGTGCTACACTTGCTTCCAACCATGGGCACTGGGGCATAAATGTACTAAGGGAAAAGCTCAATACATTGAGGTATTTTCTGATAATGATGAGTATGAAGGGGGTATGGAGGAAGAAGGACATATTTCAGATCAAGAAGAGGGATATGATACAGCAGAAGAAGGGAAACAAGAAGAAAATCAACCCTCACCTGACAAAGCAATAATGGCAGTACTTTCAATAGTGCCTCGTTATCACACTAATCGATGCAAGGGTGTGGTACTAGGACAAAGGGCCTCAGTTTTGGTAGATGGAGGAGCCACACATAACTTCATTGATGTAGACATGGTGGAGAGAAGGAAGATACCTACTGAACCATTCGATGGCTTCACAGTTGTCATGACAGGTCACAACACTATGGAGTGCAACACATGGGTTCCAAAGCTGCAAATCACCATAGGTAACTATACTTTTTCTGATAGATTTTATGTGGTTGATGTTGTTGATACTAATGTGGTTTTGGGATTGCAATGGATGTACTATATAGGGGAGAATACAGTGAACTATCAAATTCCTGAAATGAAATTCCAAGATTCGGAAGGAATACTAAGGGTTGTGAGAGGGCAGCACACCTATCCGAATCAAGTAGTGACCTCCCATAGTATGAGATCCATATTAAGGCATGGAGACATAGAATGGGTTTCTGAATGTTTCATCACCTCTCCCAATCCAAACATAAAGGTTGTTTAACACCCAAAAGAGATAGAGCAACTCCTACAAAAATATGAAAAAGTTTTTGGAGATCTCCCACATGGTAGACCACCTGATAGGGGGGTTGAGCACAGGATTGTTTTGGAGGAGGGTACTTCACCCATCCAAATACCACCCTATAGACATCCAAAAAAATTCAGAGATGAAATTGAAAAGGCCATCCAAGAACTCCTAGAGTTGGGACTCATTAGACCAAGCTCTAGCCCTTATGCTTCTTCATTAGTGTTGGTAAAGAAAAAAGATGGAACCTTGAGGATGTGCATAGACTTTAGAGATTTGAACAAGAAGACAATCAAGAATAGGTATCCTATTCCTAGAATTGATGATCTCATGGATGAGCTATTTGGGGCAAAATATTTCTCCAAAATTGATCTTAGATCAGGTTACCGTCAAATTCGAATGAAGGAAGAAGATGTGCAAAAGACTGCTTTTAGATGCCACTATGGCCACTTTGAGTTTCTTGTTATGCATTTTGGATTAACTAATGATCCAACCACATTCCAAGCATGCATTAATAGGATATTTTGCAAGCAGCTCAGAAAATTTGTTTTGGTTTTGTTGTGTTGAATATTGTAACTTCTAAGAATATTATATTTTGTACTTTATTATTCCGAAGATGTTTCATCCCTCCGAGGTAATTCTATTATGTATCCGAAGATGTTTATTCCTCTGATGAATTGTGGTAACCAGGGTTATTAGACCCACCATGTGGGGGTCGGCCCTGAGTTTATTATTTAGGGGTTATTAGACTTCACTAGGAGAGGTTGGCCCCATTAGGGATTTTGGTCAGTCGGGAATTAGTATGAGTAGAGGAGGAGAGCTCCTCATTTGACACACTTGCTCAGCTCAAAAAGTAGCGCACTTGTGTTTGAGAGGTCTGCATAGGAGGTAGAAAAGGAGGTCAAGTCTTGGAGCACATCTTGTATTTTGGTTGATCATCTTATTGAGGAAAGCTTTGCTGGGTTTTCTACCCCATGAGGGTTTCCCAAGGTAATATCTTTGTCTATCTTGTGATTATGTTTCTTTCAGTGATCTTGCTAGTCAAATTAGTTTAAACTTAATAGTTTGATGAAATTCTCATTTACAACAAAACTTGGGAAGAGCATTTGCATCATTTGGAAGTTGTGCTGAAAATTTTGCATGAACAGTCCTTGTTTACTAAGTTGTCTAAATGTGAATTTGGGATGAAGGAACTCTTGTATCTTGGGTACATTATTGGACAAGAAGGAGTGAAAGTGCACATGGAAAAGATAAGGGCTATCCTTGAATGGCCATCACCAAAAAACATCACAAAATCAAGAGGCTTCATTGGAATATGCACCTATTATAGGAAGTTTGTGAAAGGGTTCTCCAAATTGACTTCTCCACTCACTGATTTGACAAAGAAAGATGCTTTCAAGTGGGATGAAGAGGTTCAAAAATCCTTCCAAAAAATGAAAGAGGTAATGAGTAGTTGTTCGATACTTGCATTACCTGATTTTACTAAACCTTTTGTTTTGGAATGTGATGCTTCAGGTGAAGGGATAGGGGCTGTCCTAAAGAAAGGCCAACACCCTAGAGCCTTTGAGAGAAGAAATTTGTAGCCACATGAAAATATTTAATCCATCTATGACAAATAAATGTTGGCCATCATGCATGCATTGACCAAGTTTAGACAATACTTGGTGGGAAACAAGTTTGTGTTGAAAACGGATCACAACAGTCTAAGGCACTTCCTCACCCAAAAGGATCTCAATGAAAGGAAACTGTAAAATTAGTCACAGCAGATCTAATGAACAAGTAAATCAATCACAACAGATGAACATAGAAAATATGGTGTAAAATTGTGCAAAACATGCAGCAGTGCTCAATATCCCAATAAGGGTGAATAATTACAATACAATCTGACAATGTGAGTGAGCAATTCGAATTGACTAAGTAGGCCATTCGAATCACTGAATGGAGTAGCTTGACTCCAACTAGGAGTCCTCATCATCAATCGGTGGTGCTCATCAATGCACAAGAACCAGTCATCCAGGTGTCAATCTGAGTCTAACTGAAGTGTGTAGCACTGATTAAGGGAAGGAGGCTCAGTGGGGGGCGCATGGGAGGATAACTGAAGTCAGAACAAGTCATCTAGTCAATCTGGAGGTCCAACGGAAGTGAAACAGTCAGTCGGGAGTGAAACTAGCCTCAAATCAGGGAGAATCGGAGCTAACTGAATGTAACTGAAGTGGAACTGCAGTGGTAGCTGAAGAAGTGCGCCCTTCTCTGGCAGTAGGTGAGAAGTGGGCGCCTTCTTGACTAGGAGGGCTAAAACTCTGAAGTAAGTGGCTCCCGAGTGCTAGAATAAGGTGGCTAAGGTGCTGAAGGCATCAACCTGGTGACTGGGATGCATGCAAACCCTAATTGCATGCAAGATCCTGAAAAAGATGATGTGGATATCCGAACACCCCCCCTCAAGCTAGACTATGATGTGCAAAAAATAATGTGGGGCCCTGGTAACTAAGACCAAAGGTCACCCCAATACAATAATCCAAAAAATGCTGAAAATAAACTAAGTGAGGAAAGAGGGAAAACCCAGTGGGAAGAAAGCCCCCCCTCAAGCTAAAGCATAATAATGGATCAATCTGTCTCCACCATGATGGAACTCACCCCCAACAGTGAACGGAGGTAAGAGAACTTCTTCTCAGTGAAGCTCTTGGTGAAGATGTCTGCAATTTGCTCATCAGTAGGGCAATATTGCAGAATGATGGTGCGGTCATGCACCAACTATCGAATGTAATGCATATGAATCTCAATGTGTTTGGTCCTCTGCCGCTGAACTGGATCTGTGGAGATCTTGATAGCACTCTGATTTTCACAAAATAGGACAGTCGAAGTAGTGCCACCAAAACCAAACTCGGAAAGAATACCCTACAACCAAACTGCCTGAATGCAGGCATTGACTGCCCCTCGATACTCTGCCTCTGCTGAAGAAAGTGCAATGGTTGCTTGCTTTTTGCTGGACTAGAAAATAGCACCATGACCAATCATGAAAACATAACCGGAAGTGGACTTCCGATCAATGCTATCACCTGCCCAATCTGAATCAGTAAAACCAATGACATCAAGCTCAGCATCTGCAGCATAATGTATGCCAAACTGTCTCGTACCTTGCACATATTGCAAGATCCGCTTGGTTGCTCGCCAATGAATCTCATGTGGCTGCTGCATATATCTTGACACGGCACTCATGGCATATGAAATATCAGGCCTTGAGTGTGTCAAATAAAGTAGTGAACCAATCAACTGTCGATACATATTGCAATCTGCAAGCGGTGTAGAATCTCCCTCCTCAAGACTGATTCTTGAGAGGAATGGGAATGGGGATGCCTTACATTCAGCCATATTAAACTTCAATAATAGGTCGAAAGCATATTTTTTCTGAGATATAGTGATCCCATCAAAATTTTGAGCTATCTCCAAGCCCAAAAAGTGACTCAGCAAGCCCAAATCGCTCATGTCAAAAGCTAGATTTAAGGCAGTTTTTAGCTTGTTTATTGAAGTAAGAGTGCTACCAGTAATGAGAAGATCATCAACATAAAGTACAATACCCAACAAATTACCTTTAACTCGCTGAAGATACACATTCGGATCAGATTTGCATCTTTGGAAATTCTGAGAAAGAAGGAAGGAGTCCATCTTTGCGTACCAAGCTCTTGGGGCCTGTTTTAACCCGTACAAAGATTTCTTCAATCTGCAAACTAATGATGGATCTGATGTGTAGCCCTCTGGCTGCTGCATATATACCTCTTCAGCAAGGTCTCCATGTAGAAATGCACTCTTCACATCCATGTGGTGCACTTCCCAGTGCTTGGATGCGGAAATAGCCAAAACAAGGCGGATGGAATCCATCTTTGCAACCGGTGCAAAAGTCTCAGTGTAGTCCACTCCTTGGACTTGGGAGAAACCTTTTGCCACCAACCTTGCTTTGTATTTGCTGATAGAGCCATCAGCAGCAACTTTCGTGCGGTAGACCCATTTACACTTCACTAATTTTCTTCCAGGTGGAAGAGAAACTAGCTCCCATGTGTTGTTCTTTTGAAGAGAACTGTACTCTTCATCCATGGCACTTTGCCATCTCGGATCTCGGTGGGAGGAATAGTATGATGTGGGATCTGAACCAGCCATCAAATAACAAATCTTAGGAAGTAATGGATCAGCAATAGAAAGTGCCATACCTTCTCTTTGAAAGTCTGCTCTTGTTCGTCTCGGATCAACAGGATTTCCAAGGTTCGAACCAGCAGATTGGAGAGTGTTTTGGGCCCACTTTGGTAACTGAGGAGGATCATAATGGTGAGATTCCAAACCTGATATGTCATGATCATCATATGCTGCTGAAATATCAGAAATATCAGAACTCATACCTTCATTATCGCTGCACGGATCTTCTTCCGATGAAGGCGGTGAATCGCCAGTCTCTTCCTCGACTAGTTGCAATTCTTGAAGCAGTTCTTCAAATTGCACACTGCGCTCTATGAATATCTTTTTAGATCTGATATCCATGAGTTTATATTCTTTTGATTCTTCCCCATATCCTATCAGTATGCACTCGATGCTTTGTGGATCCAAAGCTCGTCTCTTCTCAGAAGGAATTCTAGCCCATGCAGTAGAGCCAAAAAATCTCAAATTTGACACATCCGGTTTGTGACCAAAGAATGCTTCGAAAGGAGTCATACCTTTCACGGATGAATGTGGAACACGGTTCTGTGTGTATGCAGCAACATTGATTTCTTCAGCCCAAATATTTGCAGCCAAACCTTTTGATTCAATCATGCATGTAGCCATCTCTTTCAGTGACCGGTTTTTCCTTTCCGCTACACCGTTCTGCTGGGGTGTGTAGGGAACTGTATGTTGGATCCGAATTCCGCTTTGGGCACAAAGTTGCAGCAACTTGGACTTAATATATTCTCCACCATTATCAGATCTAAGAGCTTTGATCTTGCTCTCAGTGGCGGTCTCAACAGAAGCCTTAAAATCCTTGAATTTTCCAAGCACTTCTGACTTGTTTTTGAGAAAGAATACCCATGTAAAGCGGGAAAAATCATCAATAAATGTCAAAACATACCTTGAACCATTTAATGACATATGGGGTAGCGGACCACTGATATCAGAATGTATCAACCCCAAAACTGTAGAAGCTCTGCTAGCTTTGCCGCGGTCGAATCTGTGCTCGGGGTGCTTCCCAATAATGCAACCAGTGCATATTCCTTTCGAGGAACGGAGTTGTGGAAGACCATCTACCATGGATTTGTTTGATAGAAGCAGCAAATGATTATAATTAAGATGCCCAAATATTTCATGCCAAAGCCTACTAACCTCATTACCATGTGTGCGAAGAGCAGTGGGCTTTGCAAGCGAAATAAAGTGTGAAAACTCATAGCATTTTGCAGTGTGGTTTTCCTTTCCGACTGCAACAAGTCTTCCACTTTTGATATCAGAAATTTCAACTGTATTAGGGCTGAATGTAACTTGCTTCGGTTCACCAGTGTGTGTCATTTGATACACAGAAAGAAGATTTGAAGCCAAGGAAGGCACATAGAGAACATTCTGAAAGCTTCTATGATCTACATGAATCGTACCTTTGCCCTTTGAAGAAATTTTTGAGTCATCTCCCAAATGGATGGGGATGGAGCTGTTTGGATCAAATGAAGAAAAAGAATCAATATTTGAAGCCATATGATTCGATGCACCCGAATCTATCAAGAGAGTAGTGGGATTCGAAACAGTTGCCATGAGTGCTTGTCCTCTTTCATGATCATCATTCCTATCCTTCTTCCTTGCACCGTCAGGAAGGGTTATGTTGTTCTTTTCCAAAAGGAGGGCCATTTGATCTATAGTCTTCTTCATACATGAACTTTCGGGATGAAAGCCACGGTTACAATAAGTACATTTAGATTTTTGGTTACCTTCTTTGCCCTTTTGCTTGAACTTCAAACTGGATGGTGCATCCGTTTGTTTGCCTTTCTCTCTTTGCTTGTGAGGCTCGAATTTGGGCTTCTCCTTCTTTTGCTTTCCTTTACCATTCGGGATCTTGGGTCCTTGAACATATAGGGCTGAATCTTTGGAGCTTATGGACCCCATTTGAATCAACTTGTCATGCTCTTTTGTGACGGACTCAATGAAGGCATTCAAGGTAGGCATCTTCCAATTCGGGGTAGTTAAGTGACCGAAATTGAAAGTAGAGACAAATACCGAATAATCTTTACCAAGCTTGCTTAGAATGGAGAGGATCAATTGTTTATCCTCTTTGATAACTCCACTGTTCTTCAACTGTAAGTTCAAGTTCTTGAATTTTGTGAAGAATTCATTGATGGTCTCGAAATTCTCAGGACTAAGGGCAATCAATTCATTCTCTAATTGAAAAGCCCTAAGCTCATCCTGCTTTCCAAATAGTGTTTCAAGTTGCTCCCATATAGCTTTTGGAGTCTTCAATCCGCTGAGATGGAAGTGAAGATCTTTGGAGATGGAGAGAAAAAGAAGACATAAGCTTCATCAAGCTTGTTGTAGTGTTTGGTTCTATCTGACAGATTGTTTGGCTCCAATTCAAGACCAAGAGTGACTCGGTAGTAACCTTTTGAACGTAATATGATCTCCATATCATCTTTCCAATCAAAATAATTGAATGGGGTGAGGATAGGCTTTGAAGAAGAGTATTCCATTGCTAGGAGCGAGTGCACATTGATGTAGAGGAGCTTGCATGCACAGTGTAGTGAATGCAATTGATGGAGACAATAAACTTGCAAATCACAATAAACCAAGAACAATGAGGTCGAACAATCCACCCTTTTAGAGTTGCATCACACCTGGGATTGGAGATCAAACAATGTTGAATGGGTCCAATGTATCATATCAGGAATTATGTGGAAACTCAAGCTTCTGGAGTGGTATTGGAAGTATTTTCAAGCTTTGCATGCACAGGAGTGAATGCCCTTGAGATATTTCATGTCAAAACTTTTTGCAATTTTTGAGCAATTCACTCAAATCTTCTTGTAGAACCACCTGTAGAAAAGATATCTTGTCCCTGCAATGGCTCTGATACCATGTAAAATTAGTCACAGCAGATCTAATGAACAAGTAAATCAATCACAACAGATGAACATAGAAAATATGGTGTAAAACTGTGCAAAACATGCAGCAGTGCTCAATATCCCAATAAGGGTGAATAATTACAATACAATCTGACAATGTGAGTGAGCAATTCGAATTGACTAAGTAGGCCATTCGAATCACTGAATGGAGTAGCTTGACTCCAACTAGGAGTCCTCATCATCAATCGGTGGTGCTCATCAATGCACAAGAACCAGTCATCCAGGTGTCAATCTGAGTCTAACTGAGTGTAACTGAAGTGTGTAGCACTGATTAAGGGAAGGAGGCTCAGTGGGGGGCGCATGGGAGGCTAACTGAAGTTAGAACAAGTCATCTAGTCAATTTGGAGGTCCAACGGAAGTGAAACAGTCAGTCGGGAGTGAAACTAGCCTCAAATCAGGGAGAATCAGAGCTAACTGAATGTAACTGAGGTGGAACTGCAGTGGTAGGTGAAGAAGTGCGCCCTTCTCTGGCAGTAGGTGAGAAGTGGGCGCCTTCTTGACTAGGAGGGCTAAAACTCTGAAGTAAGTGGCTCCCCGGTGCTAGAATAAGGTGGCTAAGGTGCTGGAGGCATCAACCTGGTGACTGGGATGCATGCAAACCCTATAATTTGCATGCAAACCCTAATTGCATGCAAGATCCTGAAAAAGATGATGTGGATATCCAAACAGCAACAAAAGTGGGTAAGAAATATCCAAGATTTTGATTTTGATATTGAATATGTGAAAGGGAAGAATAACATTGTAGCATATGCATTATCTAGAAGACCTTCTTTTTCTCTCATGGAAATTGAAAAGGATTGGAAAAACATGCTAATGGTTGAATATGCCAAGCATAGTTTTGTTTGTGATGTGTTAGATGGGGTCAAAGGGGATGATAATTACAAGATTTTGAATGGGATGATATATTATAAGGACATAATTTATTTGATTCAAAATTCAAAACTCAAGTACAAGATTTTGCAAGAAGCACATGATTCCCCACTAGTTGGCCATCCGGGGATCTTCAAAACCTATAGGCAATTAAGGAAAATGTTTTTTTATAAAGGGCTGAAGGATGATTTTCTGAAATATGTGAATGAATGTAAGGTATGTCAACAAAACAAAACTGAACTCACATTCCCATTTGGTTTATTACAACCATTTCCCATTCCAGAAGAAAAATGGGAGAGTATCTCAATGGACTTCATCACTGGTTTGCCCAAATCTTTGGGAAATGATTGCATATATGTGGTAGTGGATAGGCGGACCAAATTTTCTCATTTATTTTCCGTTACATCATCTTTTAGTGCTGCACAAGTGGCTGATATTTTTTTAAAGAAATCTTCAGATTGCATGGGCTCCCTAAGAGCATTGTAAGTGATAGAGATAGTAGATTCATGGGTGCTTTTTGGCAAGAAATTTTCAGATTGGTGGGCACTCAATTGACTCCAAGCACAAGCTATCATCCACAAACTGATGGCCAAACATAGAGAGTGAATCAATTGTTGGAGGGGTAACTAAGGAACTATGTGGGAGAGCAACAAAAAGCATGGGTAAAATGGCTACACTTGGGTGAGTTTTGCTACAAAACCACTTTTCATATGTCAATAGGAATGTCTCCTTTCAAAGCATTATATGGTTATGAAGCACTCACTTTTGTTGAGAATATATTTGGTGATAGTAGATCCCCAAAGGCTAAATATTGGGTAGAAGAGAGCCAAGAAATTTTAAAGCTTTTGAAAGACAACTTGCAGGTTGCCCAAAATCAACAAAAACAATATGTAGATCAACATAGGGAAGAAAGGACCTTTCAGGTCAATTATTTGGTAGATTTGAGGTTGCAACTGATGGGTCCAAAATACAAGTATCTGATAGGCCTTTCCCCACAACAAAAACACAAGAAAGGGAGAAGAAATACACTTGTTTTGTGGGAAAAATGATTTACCTTAATTATTTAATGAAGTTGTTTAAGAGATTATTTCTGTTATGTTTTGAAAGCGTTGTTATGAGCTAATTGCATGACAAACGAGTTTGAATGAGCAGGTGTAGGTGCACTAAAGGACAACGCGCAAATCAAGTGAAGAACTGAAAGAACATCACCAAACTCAGCACCTTTTTCCTGATCTGTAGAGAACGAACTCCTGTTCAAAGAGAATCGACATTTAGACATTTAGTTAGGTTAAGCATTATAATTATATAAATATGGACCTCTCGGGTAGCGGGAGGACCCTGCTGCTATTTTGGAGAATTATTGTTTTACGTTTCATACCACCAAGACAGTTGTGTTACAGATCTGGTTTTAAACTATGAAGTTCCTATTTTAAATAAAGACTTGATGTTACTTACAATTCAGCATTTATAAGTTCCCTTCACTCCTGAGTATGGGTTGGAGAGGGCCCCTCCAACATGTAAGTCAGGAGATCTTACTGTTCAACTATTTCTCATTATGTGTTTTACATTGGTTGAATTTATATTGCAGATGAGGGTATTTTAAATAGCATTTGAATCACACGATTTGATTTATGTAGTAAGTGAACCTTTCTGATTCCGTAGTTCATTATAATGCATTTTGTAGTTTGGTAACGCTGTGTCTGTAGTCCTATAGTAACATTCCGCCAAGGCATAATTTAACACCTATTTTCTTATGTGCTTGCATTTACTTCTGAAGCAGCGATCCGGATCTTAAAGCCCATGTATTTAATTCATTATTATAGCTGCTCATGAAGATCAATTACTTTCAATATTTTTTTGGTTACATGATGATATTCACTTCTTAACGTTTTGGTTAAAATTGCAGCATTAGATAATGGTATTCCGAACTTAGTCTTAGCATTCGATTATGTTAGATAAGACCTTGGGTTTTATGCATTCGATTTACGGTAATTACTCCTTAGATTAAAGATCAAGCTCTCATTACTTTAGAATAGATCTGTTATATTTTCAGCTTTCAATTCCATAGTATAGTTTTTACTGCTTTCAGCAAGTTAATTCTTAAAGATATGATTACTGTTGCCTGCGTTTAAATGTCTTAGACACATATTTCCTGCTTTTAGTATTTAAATTTCTTAGCATAGGAATTTCTCCTCCATAGATTAAACAATCCTTTTTATAGTCATTTAATCCTTGTTAGGAAACTCTTTAAAAACATTGATACAAACACTCAACTTCGACAAAGACTATCCTAGAGAGCACATATAGTGCCTGCACCTCTGAAGTTTGTACGTCTCCCAGGTTGATAATTAAAGTAGGCTCTTAGTCCAGCTGCCCTTATTAGGCATCCCTTCTGAGAGCTCACAACTTTTTGGCACCGTTGCCGGGGAGGTGCTAAATCTCTTAGGACATCTTCAAAAACAACAAAAAAAAAGAGAGAAAAGAAAAATCACAAAAAGAAAACATAAAGATTTTTACCAATGAATGCCTCGTTGGCAAAGGGATAGGTTTGGACGCTTTCTACCTAAGCGTCCCATGAGAAACAACGGTAACAACAGTTCTGACAATTCTTAGTTTGAATTTCTAAACTCTGAAAACGACTCCACATACGATCCAAACAGAGACAACTTCTCTACTAGTTCCAGCTCAAACACCACTATGGCAGACGAAGAAGAGGAACCTAGGGATTTGTTCACCTTCCCCATTAGCATACCTCTTGGAGATGCTAGGATGAAGAATATCAACCCTAACAATTTACAAAAATTCCATGGATTGACTTCAGAAGATCCCGACACATTCCTGTTTGAATTTGAGGTAGTTTGCAGATCCTTTGATTACACTACGGATGCACAAAAACTGAGACTTTTTCCCTCCACACTGAAATATTTATCACTTAGGTGGTTCATGAGTTTAGAGGGAAATAGTATTTTCAGTTGGGCTCAAATGAAATAGGAATTCCTAGAAAAATATAGGGACTACTGCAAAGCAAAGGATACAAGGGATGAAATATTTAGGATGCAGCAGGGAGACCGTGAATCCTTAGAAGACTATGCCCAACGTTTTCAACTCAGCTACAAACGAGCTAACCATTGCACCCTATTGATGTATATGTAACTTCGGAATGTATTTTACCCATGTATATTGTATTCCTATAGAGATGTTATTATTCCTCTATACGGAAGTGATTGTATTCCTATAGAGATGTTATTATTCCTCTATACGGAAGTGATTGTATTCCTATAGAGATGTTATTATTCCTCTATATGGAAGTGTCGTCATTTATATTGTAAGTGTCGTAACTTATACTTGATGGGTTATTAGACCACCTTGATGGGGTCGGCCCTGTATGAGTCATGTGGGTAAATGGGTTATTAGAACACCAAGTGTGGGGTCGTCCCGGATTAAGTTAACCATGGGTTATTAGGCTAAGCTAGACAAGTCGGCCCCATTAGTTTATTGGGCAGGACAGGACAAGTATACATAGAGATCGGGAGATCTCTATTTGATCACTCATTACTCACACTTCTCTCATTCATAAAGTGGCGCACTTGTGAGGAGGAGGATCTGTTGCTGGGAGAATACTATCTCTTGTACTTTGGTTGTATAATTGCTCTTTCTATCTCTAAGGAAGTTGCGGGGTTTTTCACCTTCTTGGTTTTCCCCGGTGAAACTCTGTGTCTCTTGTGTGCTTGCATTATTGTGTCCATGATTGATATGTTGTACATGTTATTATCTCAGTTAATATCTTAGATCAGATTGAAAATTCTGAAAAACTAACATGGTATCATAGCTAGCCTGAAAGAAGGCATGGTATGGCATGTATGACACTTGTTGCACTTGTGATGCTAGGGCTTGATATAGCAAAAACCAGTCATCGTAGCACTTTCACTATAAATACATTTCGGTGAGGTTTCAGGATCTGAAACTCTTACAGGTCGAAGATAAGATCCCCATGTACCTTGTTTTTGAAGCACAACTTCTAATTCATTGTACTTAATGTTTTATGATCTGTACAATCTAGGGTTTCTGCCTCTTCCAGATCTGAGTCATAAACAGGTGACCTGGGAAAAAAGGTCATAACTTGCGATAGGAAGCTCCAAATGAAATTTCATAAAACATGACAGGTAGGGCACGGACTTCCCTTTCACAAGCCGAAGGTTCAGAGGCCGAAAGTGAACTAGTGACACATGGCACTCCGTACAAGTTCGCTCTCTTGTTTTATCCCATAAACATGTCACGTTACGACACTTGGCATAACTCTCTCTCAGAGGATCCAATTAAGGTTAGACCTATGGGGTTGGAAATATGATAGGTCGGGCTACTACAGTTAGAAGTTTTAGACCCCGTGGATTCGTAATTTTGGAGTTACACCAGAAACAATCAGGTGCATACTTCTGTCAAAACAGAATTGGATTTTGAGCACCTTTATTCATGGCTCCGGGAATTAGGGTTTCGGAGAAAGTTCATATTTTTGTAAACGGAGACCACGGCTGAATAGTACTCATCAAAATTGAAATTTAGAGGCCAAGATCAATTTTTTTGGTTGGGTAGAAGGCCGAGCTTGATCAAACCCTAGTTCGGTACTTTGATCGGAAAGGTGGAAAATTAGGGCTTCTAGAAAAGTTGGAATTTCTGAAGTTTGTGACCACGGTTGGAAGCCCCTCAGAAAAATCGAAGTTTATAGCTTTGGATCGAACCTTTTGGTTGGGAAGAAGGTTGGGATTTATCAAACCCTAGTTTGGGATCCTGTCTAGAAAATCCAGAAATTTCAAAGGCAATTTTGAGGGGTGAAACTTTGCAGTTTTCAAATTCTTAGTATACTAGCTTGATCAGCTCATCAAGGCGCTTCCTTCTATCCTTTCAGAAGTTTACAATTCAAAGTTTGAATTTTTAGGGTTTCTTTGACAAACTGTATTGACCCTTTTTCAAAATTTGATTAAAATGCCAATTTTTCCACTTTTTCCCCAATTTCGACCTTTGACTAGTTTTACTGTTTTGACCTCCAAATCAACCCAAATGCTCCCAAATATTCTGTAGGAGTGTATGAATGGTATTTAGACTTGAATATTAGGTTCAGGGATGTTTTATGGCCCTCCAAATACTGCTTCAAACTTTATTTGTATTCTGATCAATATATGTAATTTTGACTAGTAATTTGTGCATCAAATCCCCCCGGGGTAACACTGCAAATGGCCTTCCAAATGCCTCCAAACTCCCACGAATTTACGAACAGAGGTATGTAATGTGTTAAGTATGTGATTAAGGTCTCATATGCACCATTAATTGATTTTTAATACTGTTCTAACTCTCTCACATTCAACAGCAAAAACCCCCAATTTGACCCTTGGGGAAATGGCACTATTTCACCTCTCAATACAAACAAACTGAGTAAAAATTCTTCAAATGCTCAAGTATAGTACATGAAACTTGTATAATATATCCATGGCAGTATATGAATCACAAATATATCAGATAATCATCCATCCATTCGAAATAATCAACCTTATAGTGTCATACATCAAAGCATTAGGGAAATGGACATTGTTTGCTCATTAATCAATAATTTTGCATACAGTCAATGGGTATTTCGACCTGAGAGTTTCTGAATATGAAGAACAGAGGATATGAATCTATTACAATCAGAAAAATATCATATGAAGCTCTCCCAATGAGTGCAAGATCTCACCCAAAGCGCAATCCCTCAAGGAGCCCGAATATGCCTTCAAAATTGGAAATGGTGGAGAGAAAGTGCTGCACTAAACCAAACCATGAAACTTCCTGTAGCTGCTACCTACAAATAAAACTCCATTAAAGCACCATGAAAGACCTGAGTGGCCTCTCCAAACACTAACTTGGATGGGAATCTTTCACCCTCGAAATTGGCTAAGGCAAGAAACTAGTCATCCATTAGTTCTCTCTTCACAAATGCAATTTTTCTCAAATCATCCAAATCCATTCTCATACTTGATTTCTACTTTTTATAATGAACATTAGCCTTCAAGGGGTCGAAATCCTCTCAATAGATTCAATAAATTTCCATTTAGAAAATATTCCTCATTTGCCACTTGTCTCCTAGTTCCAACCTTCCATCTTCTCCCAAATTTGAATTTGAGTCTCTTTAGCTTCCCCCAACTACATGAGCGCCTTCCTTGAGCCTATTTTTGGGGCTGACATGTCATAATGGTCAGGTGTAAGAAGTCAGGTCTGAATTTTGTCATAAATGTCATAGATGCTTCATTATTGTTGTCATAAAACTAGGGAATCTAGCCCAAGTGTCCACTAGTCTCCAATTTGACTCTTCCTCTCCCATGGAGGTTACTATTCCATCCCATTTCGACTTAAGATGCTCAATGCCATGTGTTATGACTTACCAACTCACCCAAGAATGTTCACCTTCCCATGAATTCGAATTGGCAAGAGAGAGCTGCCATGTGTCATTGAAAAATCAAGCTAGTGTGGGTCCCACCACCTCCATATGTCTCCAAAACCACTTGCCACTTAGAATTTCTCTTGAATTTATTTATTCACCATATTTATTAAATGCTTGAACCCTTCTAATGTCTAAATATAATTTATTAGCTTCCTTATTACCATCCCACATGTGCCCATCCAACCTAGGAAACTAGTAGGATTGATGGGATTGTCTTCCTATGCACTTATTTGAATGGGGACATTACACAAACCCTAATCCGGCTCTAGATCCAGTTTCTGCAAGTCAAGTGGATTGGGTTAATCCTAGAAGAGAATCGTTTGGTCACCTGCATAAGTGAAGAAGTTCCTGTTTCAGAGGGAGATGAGGCTAAGACCTTACATAAGAAAATTACAAGCAATCTCGACAGGTATGACTTATCCAGGTATGTTTCGAGATCTGTTCATGATTAAGTTTATGGTATGTTTGTTTTCATTAAGGTTAGTGCAACATTGATTAACTTTAGACTTGTCGTATCACCTTAATAAAATTATGAATGCAGATATTCATTGATTGGGGTTTTGACACTTATGATTGTACTAATGCTTTGTGGTGTTGCATGAGGTTTATGTTGTCCGCTAACATGAAAGGTACATCAAGAAAGACAAATCATGTTCTAGTTCAAGAACATATGACCATGGTGACATGAAGACAAAGAATCATCCATTGTCATGGATCACATAGAAGATCTACTTACGAGGTATGTATAACTTGGTTCCATAATGATATGCAGGTTACTAGCACAAGTCATTTAAGAGAACAAGAAGACATCATGTGGGTATGTTAGACATAACCAACTAACATATTAATCCAGGTATGTTTTTCCTATATCCAGCTAGAATCCTACCTTGTGTTAGGATCTTATACTGTTGTATTGTTGATAAT
This sequence comes from Larix kaempferi, assembly GCA_027924585.1. Lineage (NCBI taxonomy): Eukaryota > Viridiplantae > Streptophyta > Pinopsida > Pinales > Pinaceae > Larix > Larix kaempferi. Next base: position 7,955,017 of record BSBM01000598.1, on the reverse strand, counting down.
GATTATTCATGAAGTTAGAAATGTAAGTAATCAAGGGTTTATGCATATTATGTCTCTTACCTTGATTGATTATGTGACTAACCAGAAAAGTCCTTTGGTCAAATATGAATATGCATGAGTAAGAGAAGTCTTCCCTAAAACATTGAATGCTAATGCTTATTATCTATGTTTGAAATTATCATAACTATACAGGTTTAAGATTATTGTGTTTTGATAGTATTAAGATTATACTAATGAATGTATGATTATGTATGAGATCTCAATGGTAACACGATGATGATACTAGTAAACATGCATAGTGATCGAGGATGGATATAAGTTCAAGGACAAGTAATCCAGGAAGCAAAGATGAAGAGGGAGCATACTCCAGTAGTTTCTGCAAGGATGAAGACATTCAGAGGGAGTCGACCACTTCTCACATCAGAATGGAATTGTAGAAAGGAAGCAAAGATTGAGAGGGAGTCAGCCCAACAAACAAACAAAGATAAATATTTGAATTATCATTTCTTGCATATTTGATTGTTTAAATAATATTGTTCAATGATGTATATACTGATGTTCCTAGAATTAGGTTGTGTATTTTGGTACATTAGAATAATTGCATTAATGAACATCATACTACTAATATACATGTAATGGGTAAGTGGCCTATGGCACTGTACAACATTCCATTGCTACTTATCTAGAATGAAACCTCTTTGCTGACATGTTGAGAGTAGTGCAAAACTCTTAACAATGTTCTGGTAGAGATTGGAAGGCATTTAAAAAGTTACAGGATATGGATGAATGTTGTATTGAAGCATTGGCTCAAATAATTGCATGACTGTATGACATATTTATTTATGTGTAAGAATTTGTTCTGAAAACTATGAGAAGTTTCTAATCATGCAATTTAACTTGTTTTGTAGGAAAGATCGTATACGAGCTCCTACAAAAGAAGGACTACAACATTTGTTTTAGCAACAAAGTTATCTATTGAAGATATTGAATATATTGAAGTTCCCAGGATTCGGGAAGAATTTCATGATCGAGGAGTACCAGTTGATCATGAAGAATGATGTTTGGGATGCAGTCCCAAGACCTGAAGAGAAGTCTGTTGTGACTTCCAAATGGATCTATAAGATCAAGCATGCTGCAAATGGTAGCATGGAGAAATACAAAGCGATGTTTGTGGCTCGTGGCTTCTCCCAGAAAGAGGGATTGAGTATGAAGAAACTTTTGCTCCTATAGCTAGGTACACTTCCATCAGATCAGTACTTTCTCTGGCTGCAGTGATGAAATGGAAGATACACTAGATGGATGTCAAGACAACCTTCTTGAATGGTGTAGTCTAGGAGGAAGTGTATGTGGAGCAGCCACTCGATTTTGAAACACATGACAGGGAGTCATATGTGTGCAGACTGAAGAAAGCCTTGTATGGCTTGAAGCAAGATCCTAGGACTTGGTATGGTAGGATAGACAGCTTTCTATCAAGTTTGGGCTTTACTAAGAGTAAAGCGGATTCCAAACTTTACTACAAGGTTGAGGAAGGCAATCCAGTGATACTACTATTGTATGTGGATGACCAGTTTGTAACAGGTGAGGATAGATTGATTGTCGACACGAAGAGGAAGCTTGCTTCTGAGTTCGAGATGAAGGACTTGGGTATGATGCACTACTTTCTTGGTATGGAGGTGTGGCAGAGTATAGATGGAATCTTCCTTGGACAAGGGAAGTATGCAATGGAGATCCTGAAGAGGTTCGGGATGATGGACTGCAAGGCCATGGCCACACCTATGGCATCGAACCTGAAGCTTCTGTGTGATGCTTCATCTGATCTGGTTGTATCGTCAGATGATTGGGTCCTTGATGTACTTGACGAATACGAGACCAAATATTTTCTTTGCGGTGAACACATTGAGCCAGTTCCTGACGGATCCGAGGAGTGTTCACCTGGTTGCTGTAAAGCATATTCTGAGGTACCTGAAGGGTATGGTTGATTATGGGCTCAAGTATGATGTGAATCAAAAGTTTAACCTGGAGGGTTATGTTGATTCAGATTGGGCAGGCAGAGTTGTAGATAGGAAGAGCACTTCCGGGTGTTGCTTCAGTATGGGATCAGGTGTAGCCTTGAATGGCTTCTCGCAACCATGGCATGATTTTGTACGTGCAGTTATAGCTAGAGAGAATATGCCTTCATGGGATAGAATTTGGGATGACTTCACTCAGGAGGAGTTGAGATTTAGCTCCACTTCCACAGGTCAACAAAAAGAAGCTGATGAAGAGAATGTGGCTCTTACAGCAAAAGACAGGAAGAAGAAAGGCGACTCGAGTAGTGGAGCCAAATTTGAGAAAGATATGAACAAAGTGAGATGCTTTGCTTGCCAAAGTTATGGTCACTATGTTGGGCAGTGTCCCAACAAGAAAAAGAACAAGAAGAAAGTAGAACCTGAGGTGTCCTCTCCAACTAAGGAGGTAGAGTTTGCAAAGAAATTCGAGAAGGAATTTTCGCTCATCTCAATTCTTTCAGATATCAGTGTAGCAGAGAGTTTAGATACTGGAGTATGGTACATAGATAGTGGAGTAGCACGCCATATGATGGGGACACGAGTAGTGTTCCGAGATTTGATAGATATTGACAAAGTTATAATGATTGAGGATGGGTATGACGGCACCCATGTAGTAGAAGGAGTTGGAAAAGTCATATTCCAACTCGAGTCCGGTGGTTATCTGGAGGTTGGCGATGTGTTGTTTGTTCCAGAGATGAAGAGGAACTTGCTCTCAGTTTCAACTCTGGAGGATGACGGATATGTGATTCTTCATGTGAGAGGGCGTGTTTATATATATCCAGTGAGTGGGGGCTTGGGTGCAGCGAGTCTATTTGGCATCCGTGATGGTAGATTATACCGAGTATTAGGGCATCCTGTAGATGGTGAGCCTGGTGAGAGATCAGACTCAGTGGTAGCAGTGGTGGCTGTTAGTGTGGAGGATTCATCCAACTTTGTGAGGAAACCAAGTTGGTATGATATGGTTCTTCAAGATGAGTAGGAGAGTGAGCAGTGCTCTCAGTTCAGAGTAGTCAGGCGTAGATCTTCAACAATTGATCCAGTGCAGGTATCTGAGGGGCATTTAGATTCAGAGAGAGCTTCAACTATTGAAGAGAGAGGACTGGAGGGAGATCCAGGTGGAGCTGATGCCAGTAGTACCTCCCTCGCTAAGAGGGAGTGTTAGCATTTGATAGCTTAGTGGCACTCCTGCATCAGGTGCCTAGGTGCAAGGGTCCAAAACTATGGAGTCTCATTAATATTTATAAAATGACTTAATGAGCATTTATTAAAGTTACTTTTATGATGTGACCTTTTAATTTTAAAGTGAGATGTAATTTTTAATTATAAAGTGACTTTTAAGTTATAAAGTCACTTTAAATTTATAAAGTGTACTTTTATATTAATTAGGGAAAAGTGATTTTTCGAATAGAAAAGATTTAGAGTATAGTTCACTTACGAAACTTAAGTGAACTTGAGATTAGATACCAGCCATGGATCTTGAGATCAAGATTTGATCTCAACCATAGAATTTGAAAAGTCATGAGAGTTACCCTAATAAGGTAAATAAAAGATGAATGAGACTTCATTTGGGCAATATCCAAGAGATAGTTTTGGTGAGGGCGCACTCCAAGAGAAGAGGAGGAGAAGAGGCACGATTTTCCATGCAAGAGAGAGTTCAACTGAGGAAGAATAAGGGCACGCACTCCTAGGTGAAATCTATTGGTGTTTGGCACGCTTTTCTAGTGAAGTCTGTTGTTGTAAATGAAGACATTGTTAAGGAGCTGAGACAGGGATGAAGTGAGCACACATTCCAAGACAGAGACAGAAGGTTTTAGATGACTACACATTATTCCTAGGAGTCCGTACTACTGAGTTTATGCACTGAAATCGATGAGATGTACAACTGAGAATTAGCACACAAATTGAGGTAATTTTAATGTTGTTGTTTTAGTATTAATGTGCACAGATTTTGAGGCTGATTGTGTACACAGATTTCGAGAAAGTGATCAGGGAAAGGAGGCCGTACTGCTGACTGTACAATGCATGTGCTGTTAGTAGAGTGTGGGTTTGGCACTTTTTTTTAAGTGCTGCTACAATACTGAAATTCTGAAGTTACTCCTCTGATTGTATCATTTATTTCTCAGCGTAATAAAGATCTCTTGCATGCTGGTTTTCTCGAGGAGGTGGGGTTTTTCCAGGGTCTAAGTTTGACCAAAAATACTTGTGTTATTTCTTATTTATAGTATGCTGGTCTAATTTCCTGTGTCTGAACATTTAGGATAGTCTGTTGTTTATTAAGTTTTTCCGCTGCTAAATTTCCATCTAGTACAGTATATTAGCTACATGATCTATTTATTAATGCTTGTGAAGTGTACATGCATTTTGGTTTCCTATATATGCCTGATATCAGAGGTACTTGAGGTGTTTGACAAAAATATTAAGTGATAGTGTGTATGGCAGAGGTCTGATTTTTGCCATTTTTCTACAAAACGTTCTCTACTTTGCATACAACTTATGCTCCCTTAACAATTGAAAAGACATTCTCAAATGTTCTTCATGATGCTCTTCATTCTTAGAGTAATTAATAATGTCATCTAGAAAAAACAAGAATAAACTTGTCCAAATATTTGTGAAAAATACTCTTTTGTTGATGGTGTGAAAGAGCCCTTCTCTTACTACAGAGAAATCAACATTATAATGAATGATTGGCAGCATAAAACTCATACCGAACAAGCCACAAGCTTGTTGGTGAACCCCAGGTGAGAACCTCGTCCCTAATCTTGATTGTTAAGTAATAAGCAGTAGATACAGACAAAAAGTCTCTTGATTTTGCTTCACTTTTTTTTCTTGTTCTTTTAAATGAATATTTACAAATCGCAACGCTCTTTTCCAATGATATTAAGGTATTCTTGGGAACTGTGTTATATTTTAGGGTCAAACCTTGATTATATTTATGTGCACAGTATAGGACATCGATCCAAATCAACCCCAATTCTTACAAAAAAAATTATCTTAATAAATCTGAATCCATACCTGATTAACTCCATATTACTACAAGTCTAATTTTATGATCAAGGCTCATTGGACTAATTAACAAAGTTTTTGGTGATGATGTTGTGGATAGTTAGTGCTTAACGTGCCTATTTTGCTTAAAATTCAATTTTGATTTTTTTTTTTGTGTTTATATATATATATATATATATATTCAATTGCACAATTGACAATCTGCATTTGACACTCTTTCAGTTCGTGTAGGTTTCAAATATCCAGCTTATATTCAGTTCTAGTAAACTATAGTGAGGTTAAACTGCCCTAGTTTATATTGCAAGCAGAGTTTGTGATTCTTGATGGTGTGCACATGTGCACATTTGTAATATGTGTTGTCCCTTCATGCTCAGACTTATCGGGTGTTTAAGTTCCTCAAAACTAGCAACATTTTCAACATATTGCTTATCACTATTGAAGAGTCACTTTATCTCATAACACTTTATTAGAAATAGTTTTAGATCTCCTTTTCTGCTATGATTTCCATGAGATATGTTTTTATGACTCTGACTCCAAATGCATTATTAGATATTTAAAAATATGATCCTGTGCTTCACTTGTTCATGTAACATCCCCATCTCTCATTCCGACCAGCAGCAGGGGACATTAACTGAATCGAGGCCTCTAAATTTCGCCCCATATCCATAATTACAAATTTACATCATCTAAAATGCATGTGCAAACATGAAAATAAAACAAAACGGAACAAAAGAAATCCACACATACAACATACAATTTCAGGCATAATTATCACATGTACACAAATAAAATCACTGCACATCAAATACATAAGATACTTATATTTAAACAAAGAAGATCCAAGCAACTAACTGTGCAAGAGCGATTTTCCACCCAACCATAGGCACTTTGTCTAGCATATAATATTTCTTCTTAGAGGCCACCCCAAGCTGGGATATGAGGCCAACAGGGTTAAGGACCCAAATAATGAATTTTACGTTTATAAAAGTCAAACTTGTTAGCATTTCATAGCTCGGTGGCACTCCTGCATCAGGTGCCTAGGTGCAGGGGTCCAAAACTATGGAGTCTCATTAATATTCATAAAATGACTTTATGAACATTTATTAAAGTTACTTTTATGATGTGACTTTATACTTTATAATGTGACCTTTTAATTTAAAAGTGAGATGTAATTTTTAATTATAAAGTGACTTTTAAGTTATAAAGTCACTTTAAAGTTATAAAGTGTACTTTTATATTAATTAGGGAAAAGTGACTTTTCGAATAGAAAAGATTTAGAGTATAGTTCACTTAGGAAACTTAAGTGAACTTGAGATTAGATCCCAGCCATGGATCTTAAGATCAAGATTTGATCTCAACCATAGAATTTGAAAAGTCATGAGAGTTACCCTAATAGGGTAAATAAAAGATGAATGAGACTTCATTTGGGCAATATCCAAGAGAGATTTTTGGTGAGGGCGCACTCCAAGAGAAGAGGAGGAGAAGAGGCACGATTTTCCATGCAAGAGAGAGAGTTCAACTGAGGAAGAAGAAGGGAACGCACTCCCAGGTGAAAGCTGTTGGTGTTTGGCACGCTTTTCCAGTGAAGTCTGCAATGAAGACAATGCTAAGGACCTGAGGCAGGGATGAAGTGAGCACACATTCCAAGAGAGAGACAGAAGGTTTCAACTGAATGCACATTATTCCCAGGAGGCCGTACTGCTGAGTTTATGCACTAAAATCGATGAGATGTACAGCTGAGAATTAGCACACAAATCGAGGTACTTTTAATGTTGTTGTTTTATCATTAATGTGCACATATTTTGAGGCTGATTGTGTACACAGATTTCGAGGAAGTGATCAAGGCAAGGAGGTCGTACTGCTGACTGTACAGTGCATGTGTTGTTAGCAGAGTGTGGGTTTGGCACTTTTTTTTAAAGTGTTGGTATAGTACTGAAATTCTGAAGTTACTCATGTGATTGTATCATTTATTTCTCAGCCTAATAAAGATCTCTTGCATGCTGGTTTTCCCTAGGAGGTGGGGTTTTTCCAGGGTCTAAGTTTGACCAAAAATACTTGTGTTATTTTTTATTTACAGTCTGCTGGTCTAATTTCCCGTGTCTGAACATTTAGGACAGTCTGTTGTTTATTAAGTTTTTCCGCTGCTAAATTTCCATCTAGTACAGTATATTAGCTACATGATCTATTTATTAATGCTTGTGAAGTGTACATGCATTTTGGTTTCCTGTATATGCCTGATATTAGAGGTGCTTGAGGCGTTTGAGAAAAATCTTAAGTGACTGTGTGTATGGCAGAGGTCTGATTTTTGCCATTTTTCTACATGGTATTAGAGCTGGGGCTCTGAGTTTCAGTGGACTGTTGGAACAATAGAGAAGTGCTAATAATTTTGCAGGTGATTTGCATGAGAAGTGCAGGTTCAGTGCAGTTGCATGTGTAAGAGATTTGCTAGGTGTGACAGCTGAGAAGTGAAGTTTTTTTTCCAGGTGAGCAGAGGTTGTTTTGTGTGTGAGCAGCTTTGTGTAATACTACTCTCAAAAGAATGGCCACTAGTTTAAGGTTGGAAGAAATACTAGATGGAGTAGAGAAATTTGTTCCATGGAAGGCTAGGTTGGTGCTTGTTTTGGAGGAGAATGAACTGTGGGATGAAGTGGTGCATAGCACACAGGAAAATCCAATTGTAGTTCCTACTTCCACAGATGCACAAGCATTATCAGCCTTTTAAAAAAAATACATCAAGGCCAGGTGTATCATTCTTGATGCAGTAAAGAACCACATTTTCCACATATCTTTGGCAAAGATCGTGCATTCAAGATGTGGGATGCCTTGACTAGCTTATATGAGAGTTCAAATGAGAACCGGAAGATGGTTCTGAAGCATAAATTGAGAGACACCAAAATGACCAAGACTGAAAGTGTTTCTTCTTACTTGACCCGCATGTCACAAGTTCATGATGAGTTGGGAGTTATTGGCGAGAAAGTGGAGGATGCAGAATTGGTGAGAGTGGCCTTGAATGGCTTCTCGCAACCATGGCATGATTTTGTACGTGCAGTTATAGCCAGAGAGCATATGCCTTCATGGGATAGAATTTGGGATGACTTCACTCAGGAGGAGTTGAGATTTAGCTCCACTTCCACAGGTCAACAGAAAGAAGTTGATGAAGAGAATGTGGCTCTTACAACAAAAGGCAAGAAGAAGAAAGGTGGCTCGAGTAGTGGAGCCAAATTTGAGAAAGATATGAGCAAAGTGAGATTCTTTGCTTGCCAAAGTTATGGTCACTATGTTGGGCAGTGTCCCAACAAGAAAAAGAACAAGAAGAAAGTAGAACTTGAGGTGGCCTCTCCAGCTGAGGAGGAAGAGTTTGCAAAGAAATTCGAGAAGGAATTTTCGCTCGTCTCAATTATTTCAGATAGCAGTGTAGCAGAGAGTTTAGATACTGGAGTATGGTACATAGATAGTGGAGCAACACGCCATATGATGGGGACACGAGTAGTGTTTCGAGATTTGACAGATATTGACAGAGTTATAATGACTGAGGATGGGTATGATGGCACCCATGTAGTAGAAGGAGTTGGAAAAGTCATATTCCAACTCGAGTCCGGTGGTTATTTGGAGGTTGGCGATGTGTTGTTTGTTTCAGAGCTGAAGAGGAACTTGCTCTCAGTTTCAGCTCTGCAGGATGATGGATGTGGGATTCTTCATGTGAGAGGGCGTGTTTATATATATCTGGTGAGTGGGGGCTTGGGTGCAGCGAGTCTTCTTGGCATCCATGATGACAGGGTATACCGAGTATTGGGGCATCCTGTTGATGGTGAACTTGGTGAGAGATCAGACTCAGTGGCAGCAGCGGTGGCTGTCAGTGTGGAGGATTCATCCAGCTCTGTGAGGAAACCAAGTTGGTATGATATGGTTCTTCAGGATGAGTAGGAGAGTGAGCAGTGCTCTCAGTAAAGAGTAGTCAGGTGCATATCTTCAACAGTTGATCCAGTGCAGGTATCTGATGGGCATTCAGATTTAGAGAGAGCTTCAGCTATTGGAGGGAGAGGACTGGAGGGAGATCCAGGTGGAGCTGATGCCAGTAGTATCTCCCTCGCTAAGAGGGGGTGTTAGCATTTGATAGCTCGGTGGCACTCCTACATCAGGTGCCTAGGTGCAAGGGTCCAAAACTATGGAGTCTCATTAATATTCATTAAATGACTTTATGAGCATTTATTAAAGTTACTTTTATGATGCGACTTTATACTTTCTGATGTGACCTTTTAAATTAAAAGTGAGATGTAATTTTTAATTATAAAGTGACTTTTAAGTTATAAAGTCACTTTAAAGTTATAAAGTGTACTTTTATATTAATTAGGGAAAAGTGACTTTTAGAATAGAAAAGATTTAGAGTATAGTTCACTTAGGAAACTTAGTGAACTTGAGATTAGATCCCAGCCATGGATCTTGAGATCAAGATTTGATCTGAACCATAGAATTTGTAAAGTCATGAGAGTTACCCTAATAAAGTAAATAAAAGATGAATGAGACTTCATTTGGGCAATATCCAAGAGAGCGTTTTGGTGAGGGCGCACTCCAAGAGAAGAGGAGGAGAAGAGGCACGATTTTCCAATGAAGTCTGTTGTTGTAAATGAAGACAATGTTAAGGAGCTGAGGAAGGGATGAAGTGAGCACACATTCCAAGACAGAGACAAAAGGTTTCAACTGACTGCACATTATTCCTAGGAGGCCGTACTGCTGAGTTTATGCACTGAAATCGATGAGATGTACAACTGAGAATTAGCACACAAATCGAGGTACTTTTAATGCTGTTGTTTTAGTATTAATGTGCACAAATTTTGAGGCTGATTGTGTACACAGATTTCGAGGAAGTGATTAGGGCAAGGAGGCCGTACTGCTGACTATACAGTGCATGTGTTGTTAGCAGAGTGTGGGTTTGGCACTTTTTTTTAAGTGCTGGTACAATACTGAAATTCTGAAGTTACTCCTGTGATTGTATCATTTATTTCTCATCCTAATAAAGATCTCTTGCATGCTGGTTTTCCCCAGGAGGTGGGGTTTTTCCAGGGTCTAAGTTTGACCAAAAATATTTTTGTTATTTCTTTTTTACAGTCTGCTGGTCTGATTTCCTGTGTCTGAACATTTAGGACAGTCTATTGTTTATTAAGTTTTTCCGCTGCTAAATTTCCATCTAGTACAATATATTAGCTATAGGATCTATTTATTAATGCTTGTGAAGTGTACATGCATTTTGGTTTCTTGTATATGCCTGATATCAGAGGTACTTGAGGTGTTTGACAAAATTCTTAAGTGATAGTGTGTATGGCAGAGCTCTGATTTTTGCCATTTTTCGACAAAAATTTCTCTACTTTGCATAAAACTTATGCTCCCTTAACAATTGCAAAGACATTCTCAAATGTTCTTCATGATGCTCTTCATTCTTAGAGTAAATAATAATGTCATCTAGAAAAACAAGAATAAACTTGTCCAACTATTTGTGAAAAATGCTATTCATGACACACATGAAGGTAGTTGGTGCATTAGTGAGACCAAATGGCACCACTACAAATTCATAGTGTCCATACCTTGTTATAAAGGTTGTCTTGTGAATGTCTTCTTCCTTGATCCTTACCTGATGGTAACCAGACCTTAAGTCAATCTTTGAAAATACCTTAGCCTCTCTCATTTGATAAAAACGATCATCAATTCGAGGCAATGGGTATTTGTTCTTCACTATCACTTTATTCAGCTTCATGTAATCAATACATAACCTGAGTGTACCATCTTTTTTTTTCATAAATAGTGCAGGTGCTCCCCATGGAGACACACTTGGCATTATGTATTTCTTTTCCAATAATTTTTGCAATTGCATTTTCAATTCTAATAATTCTGATGTGATCATTTTGTAAGGTGTCTTAGACATTGGTGCAGCTCCTGGCACAAGATCAATTGTGAAATCAATGTCCCTCTTGGGAGGTAGTCCTGGCACTTCCTTGGGAAACACATCATTGAATTCTTGTAGCACATGATAGTCCTCCAATTTTTGAATTTCAATTTATGTTTTGTCCAATATATGGGCTGCATACAATTGAAAACCTTTCCTACAAAACTTCTTTAGCTGCATGGCTGAATATGCCTAACAAAATTTTTATTTTGAATTATTTTCACAACCCTTGGGTTTCCTTCATCATCAATGCACTCAAAAATCTTGTTGTAGCAGTCTAGTTTAACTCTGTGTGCTTCCAACCAATTCATTCCAATGAGAATTTCATATGAACCAATTGGTAAAACATTAAGATTTACACAAGTGAATAGCCCACCCATTTCCAATGGACATTTCTCCATGATTTCACTAACTTTTCTCTTTGTTCTCGTGGCTAGTTGAACCAAACATGATTTACTATGCTTGTTTTTCTTAAAAGCACAAATCTCAACAATTTTAGGACTGGTATAATTGCGAGTAGATCCAGGGTCAATTAAAATAGAAATAGATTGCTTAGAAATATTACCTTCAACCTCAACCACAGTTGATTGATGATATGCTTGGCGGTCCTCTATTGCAGCATAAATCCTAGGGACAATCCTTACCACTTGACCCACATTTTTAGCCTCTTAAATGTCGTGAATTTGCTTTGCACTCCCATTTCTATGTGGACAATTCCTAAGCAAATGGTCCTCTCCACATCCCCAACATTGAAGTGTCTCTCTTGGATTGTATCCTATCATCTTAGCTGGATTTGTCACAACTTGTGGTGGTTTCCTTGGATGATTTTTAAAATGAGGAGGCTTGAAACCCTTCTTCCTTTGGTCCAACCTCTCATTCTTCTTGTCCTTCCATGCCTTATGGAAATCTGGCTTGCTTTTGGCTTGATCATAACAATACTTAGCCTTTCTTATGGTCTCATCTAGAGTTTGAGGCTCATCAAAATCAATTCTATCTTTGTAGGATTGAGGTAACCCACTTACAAAACACTAAATTTTTACTTTATCATCCTTGATATACTTGACATATCTTAGCATCTCCAAAAATTTATTTGCATATTCCTCCATAGTCATTTGTCCCAACTTCAACTCATGGAATTCTTTAATTTTCCCGTCATAGTACCTATCAGAGAGGTACTTTTTCATGGAGTTTTTTTTGAATTGCTTCCACACTATCTTCCTTTCATTGATCTTCTTCACTTGCCTAAGGTGATCCCATCATATAGATGCTCTTCCATTCAGATTGAATATAGCCACCCGTGCCTTCATATTTTCTAAGTAATCTTGGACTTGGAAATACTTCCTCATCCCAAGAAGCCAAGCCTTAGCTTCTTGACCAGATTTGATCTCACCATCAAATGTAGGATCTTTGGCCTTCCTAAATTCTTCATGTGATTTGTTCTTTGAAGACCTCTTCCTCTTCTTCCTATGAGATGAAGAGCTTGATCCTTCAGAGGAATCCTTAGACTCAAATGACTCACTAGAAAATATTTCTGGAGTATATGATCTGCCTCCAGAAATTCTTCTTGAACTATGGGACCTCTTGTGAGAATTCCTTCTTGAGATACTCCCACTCTTCTCCTGATTTTTAGAATGATGTCCAGACTTAGAAATTTTCTGAATGTCTGTTAGAATTTGGAGCATAGTTGCATTCAACTGATTCTTCTCTTCTTGAGCTATAAGAAACCTCTCATTGTCTGCTCTGTAACTCTACAACTCCACCCTTAGGATCCTCATGGTTTCTGCAATGTCTGGGGGAGTCACTTGGTTTCTCCTACCATTGGATTCTATCTCTTCATTCTCAATCTGAATATTCTTTCCCATTGCATTTGCCTCAACTTCATAAGGATTCTGTGCATCATCCATGATGATGACCTTCTTGGCCCAACCAAGATCAGAGGTTTCTCAACTGCACTATACTCATTGATGATCCTTTAATAACCACTGATATGAATCCGAATATGCAAAAGTGTTGATATAAACAGATTTGTTAGATTTATTAAGTTCTCACGAAATCAAAAATCAATTTTCATGTATTCTAAAAATTACCCATATTGACAGTTTTTGTCAATTATGGATACAAACACTTTTTTTTATCAAATTATAGAAGCATCTAAATAACCAATTCAGAATTTGAATCTATAAAATTGTTCACCTTTTGGATAATCTTTCCAACAACTATAAATATGCCCAATTCCGATTCCTAAGGACAAAGTTACAGTTCTTCAAAATTGTTAATTTGTCTAAGTTTTGCACTTTTCCTGTAGGTTCATTTAAATACAGAGGCCAACTTTAGCCACCTATATAAGTGAATCTATGGAGAACCAGAACAATTGTTCTATTGGCCTAGATAATACATACAACCATGATTACTCAACAATTTTAAGTTCCTTGATATGATGCTCCAATCACCTGCTATGGAATTCTGGAATTCACTACCTTGTATTTTTCCACTTCTTCCAGACTTAGAAAATTCTATAGTCCTATAGCAGTCCCTCATAGTTCATAATATGCCCAAATTCTGTTGCTCCAATGGATGCAGTTAAAGTCCAAATCCCACCTCGCTTTTTTTTTCTTTTGTAAATGATTCAATTTCGCGCAATCTGGCTCATAAAAAAAATGTCGATTTTCCCTGACGTGGCCTGACACGTGCTTGTCCATGTGCCAGACATGATTACCTGTCACCCTGGGACGTGGCCATGTTACCTTCTACTGGCCACCGAGTCACCCCACTGCCATACAATCCAACCTTGAGCGGGAGTGCGTCAATGGTTTTCACCTTTTCCACAAGCGGTAATGCGCCCCACGAAGCAGTTTTGGAAAATATCTTTAGAGAGATGTGGCCGATCAAAAGGTGACACGCGCCCCAAGCAGTTTTGGCCATAACACACCCATTGTCCCAAATTAAACATCGTGTACTTTATTTGCACGTTGTAACATCCCTCGATCCTATACACTTTTAAGAGGAAATGGAGAGAATTTTCTTTTTGTTTTTAAATCAACATACCATAAAAAACCACACAATCATCAATTCACCTACCACAGTGAATAACATAAAGACAATCAGATACACAACCTTACTGCACTATGGAAAAGTCTTTCCAAGCATAAAAGTATGCAAACCAAGTTTCTCTTATAACATTATAAAGCAAATGCTAAGTAGGAATTCACTTTCAACTTCGTGCATAAACTGGGGTAAGAAATACCACACGATCTCAAACTTGGTGCGACATAGAAGAACATTCCTTCTACAATTTAAGTTATCCCCATAACTTGATGTTATCTTTAACACAACACTCTCAACTAGAGTCCTTTAACATCATAAGCATGCCTATGTATCATAAGTCTCATATAACTATAAACCAATATATCCACCTATCTTTCCATATAATGACATGAAATACATTAAATCAATGATGAAAGATATATCACGGTGCGGCTACTTATAGAGTAATAACTCAATTCAATACTCAAGCATACTTGGTAATTTACAACATTAATTACAACGGTGCATAAACAAACTTTCATGTGCTAGGTTCCAATTCATACAAAGGTACTCATTCAATAATTCTCATACATAATCGACCTTTTGAAAACTTGTTGACACATCATTAATGCCTAATGGAAACCTTTTCGAGCATATGCGTATGCCAACTAAATGATACTCAACATCATGATGGCATACTTTCATTAATAAGAGGTTCATCTAACCATGAGATGTAAATGCACCATAAATATCATCATAAGTAATGAACACAAAGTCATACATCTATATAACAATATGAGAACATACCCAGTCTTTCTCTTACACCCAAAGCATACTAAGCCAACCATAGATGGTGTCGAAAGGTGTAATTCTAACCTTAAGAAGGTTTGGTTAGGTCATGTTGACTAGTCTCTTTTTTCGCATTCACAAGAAGCATACAAACATGTTCTTTTCACACATTCCCTTAGACATATTATTATCCAATACAAGCTGATCTAGGGTAATGTCTCATTCATAGTCCATATAACATTTTTACCCATTTATTCCAATGCACAAAAACATCATTCATTCTCTTATGCATTCACAATCACATGCTTGCCGATTCAAACATAATGTCTAATCTATGCTCTCACATCAATGACATAGAATGGTAAAACTCTAAGCATGTGCATGACATTAAACCTCCCTAGGGTTAGCATCATATTGAAATATCTTTTCAATCCAAGGTAGCCTCTTTCTTGTGGCCATCCAACAATCATTTATATATGAGTACATGAATAAGTAAACATTATATTTACTTACCACCATGACGAATACAAATAAGGATACAATCAGACGAGCCAATATATATATATCAAAGCGTATGATAACTTTACAAACATTGCTCACCACCTTGTAAGACTGAAAAGTGGTCCTTCTTGTTGTTGTCTTATCCCTGTATTCATCGGTTATACTCACAACATACATTAGTATAATAAAACACACTACAACAACTATAAACATCATTTCATTAATCAAGATACATCAAATTAATATCACAAACATAATCATGTAATAGGGGAATAATGGGGGCAATGCAACGCTCCACCCAACCGTAGGCTCTTCGACGGCATATACTTAGTCCGTCCGAAGGCTACCCCCGAGCTGGGCATGGTGATCCACAAACAGGATAGAGAGTCTCTAAGTCTTGTCACCTTAGAACTAATCACTCACAACTCTAGAGGTTAATGCAGTACTCCTGCAAGTCAATGGTAGTACTCCTACCTAGACACTTCTTGTGTCCTAACCTCGTGCATAGTTGTGGTGTTGTTCTCAACGGGCCCAAGACTGTACTCCAGACTTGGCTGTCTATGCCCTATGGCATAAGCACGTGTTAATCGACTGCTGTTCACGACAGTCCTACCATAATTAACATAACAAGGGTATTCGACAAGCCACCAAGCCTTCGACATACACTCAAGCATTCAATCAGTCAGCATGCAATCAAGAGATATCATAAACACACATATGAACATAAGGAACGCGTTCAACATGCAATGATGCATTCAACATGCGACCACAAGATATCCTGCATCACAAATAGGTGTATGTACATAGGAGATGTCGTCGACATGCAAGAATGCATTCGACAAGCCATCACAACACAATGAAATGTCATGATCATGAATACGTATATCAACCGTAAGAGGTGCATTCGACATGCGACCAAAGGTATCTTGCGATACTAGCATCATAGCATACATATGAAACATAAGAGATGCATTCGACATGCAAGAATGCATTCGACCCGGGACCTCGAAATGGGGGGTGGTGCCAACATCAAATGTATACAGCAAGCAAACTTAAATGATACTATGAAAATCAATGCATACAATGGTAGAATACATATCTCATGCATATGATAACATAATGCATCTACAGTTACAATTTGCCAACCATCTAAATCCCTATTCAATCCAAATCATATACTGATCGATATATATATGCAATTTCGATACATACCATTTATAGATAACATTAATGTTTGAAATATATACCAAACACAATTATTTTACATACTCTATGTAAAATCCAACCATTTTGTAATGTATATGAGGCTTTCCCATTCTACACAATATGGAAGCTCCTATTTATTGTGTAGAAGATAACCAATATATATAATAAATTAAATACAACCATATTATAATCATAACAAAAGACCATTGTATGACATAACAAGTCCATACAACATTCTTTTTGCTTAACTCCTTTATGCACTACATGTAAGGCATATCCATATTGGACTTTATAATCATGATACAAAATTACATGTGCATATAACCATTTCTAAAGGGTATATAAAGCATTCTCTTTATGCACTAAATATATATATTCTAACATCTTTTACTATATATAAATAAATAGTGTGCCCAATGTATAATGTCCATGCATATCACACAACTCTTTTACATGAAATGTAACACAAATCCACTTTATGCCTTTTATATAAAATATGACCATTTTATAATAAAATATGTATATAACCATGTGGTAATCATCCCACCATTGTATAACATAACCCGCCTATACCATATAGAATTCCACGGCATAGTCACATTATACCATATGTCTACAATATATCCGCCATATAAAATAGGTATACATATACAACCTGGATCTTAGCATAAACCAAATGCCCATGACTTTACACACGTGGAGGTTCCCTCCTTTTTGGTGTTCGTATTCTTTTCATGGACTAATACAGTCATGGTCACACAAAGATGAGTGGGGATCAAGCCCACTCGGAGCTGTCCCTTCCGACACTCTGACCTACCATTAAAATAACACATAAAATTTTTGAATCCAGCAATGGGAAAACACAGACATGCATTGCTTCCAGCCCGCAATGGAGATAACACGCCACGAATATAAAAGCAGAGCATACACAGATATAAGGCGATGGCAAAAACTCTCTTCTCCAAAAATACAAAGAGCTAGGTCCAAACTCATAACATAAATATTAAATATATTCCAAATTCAAACTTCAACACCGAGCCCCCCCCGGCTAGGTCAAACACCTATGCAAATTAATGATCTCAAAATTAACTCCCATGTATTTTATGTAAAACAAAAACTCCACTTTTTCCAAAATATTATATACCCTCTAATATAAATATAAAAAAAAACGGATGTCCCTCCTACAAGAGCAGGAGCATATAAGTATGCATTTTCATTTCAGCATAAAATGAAAATATGATGCAACAAAATATTTAGCTTAACTTTCATAGTTGAAGTAATAGATATGGACATATAACTTTAAAGAAAACAAAGTAGAACCTCATGTTTTAACACTAAAAAAGATATATATATATAGAGAAAAGCATAACTACATTAAAATATGCTTTTTGTCTCAAAGCATTAAACATAGAGATAAAGGGTATATGTGAATAAAATATTCACTTTTACATGCTTATTTAAAAGCATCACCATACAAATAAATACATATTTATACACTTCCTTTAACCATACACCATCATATCTATAAAGATAACATATATGTATTTTCAAAATCTTACCATATCTTAGTTAAACACACAAATACATCATAATTAAATGAACTTAACTTAACTCCAAAATCAAACGCTAAGCTAAGCCAAAGACTACGACGATGCCTACAACTTGAAGACTCTCCCCCTTGTGGTTCACCATACCCTTTTTCACTCTTGGTTGCATTGCGGGAAGGTAGTTTAGGCTTCTAATTAGTGTCGTCATGCAAATAAACAAAAATTAAATAATTAAAAGCTTTTACCCGATATGGAGACATGACACGCGCAATGATTTTGGGCCGTCGATCTCCCTCATCATCCAACAGTTATATATTGGCCCGCCTGCTATTAACCCTCACACACTTTCCCAAGGCGCTGCGAGCCACGACCATCAATATGCCCCTTCCATTGAATGGTCAAATCTTCACCCGCCTCCACACTTCATCCTGGGAAACCTTCTGTGTGCGGGTCCGATGTGGATGATCCACATCATGCCTTCTGCCTACGTGGATCCTCCATGTCACCCATCCATATGGCATGGGTAGGGCCCACTTATATTTACAAATTTTTTATTAAAATTTTGAATTGTATGATTTTTTTTTTAAATTTGGGAATAAGGGCTCATTACTAATTTATCCTTGGTCCCTTATCGATCACTTAACAGAATAAGACCTTCACATAATTATTTTATGATTTATGCTTGTAACTTCACATTCCTGGCCCATACATCTTCGATATTGCAACCAGAAGCTCTGATACCACTTTGTAACGTCCCCACCCCTCATTCCAACCAACAGGTGGGGACATTAACTGAATCAGGGCCTCTAAATTTCATCCCATAGCCATATTTACCAATTTACAACATCTAAAATGCATGTGCAGACATGAAAATAAAACACATCGGAATAAATGAAATCCACACGTACAACATGCAATTTACAGGCATAATTATCACATGTACATAAATAAAATCATAGCACATCAAATGCATAAGAATACTTATATTTAAACAAAGAAGACCCAAGCAATTGACTGTGCAAGAGCGATTTTCCACCCAACCATAGGCACTCTGTCTAGCATATACTCTTTCTGTTGAGAGGCCACCCCCAAGTTGGGCTATGAGGCCACTAGGCAGAAGGAAACACCTACAGGCTTCTCTCTCTCATCCCACAACACATTCTACTCAATGTGCTTAGCCAAAAGCTCAACCAGAGCTCTACAGGGGTCTCACTAAATCATCACAACCATGGCATTCCTTGCCAATTTCCCCACACAACAAAAGAAGGCATTTCCCTTCATTAATCCACAGTTCCCTTAGGAAATCCAACCCTTCCAATGCTTACTAATGTGTGCAGTAAGAACCCAACCTGTTGTATGCTAATGGAGAACCTCCTACAACATTAGTCCATGGCTTATCAAGCATCCAAAAGTAGAAAAAGTCAATGGGTAAAGGTTCCTAGCTTGTCCAACCTCCATGCTCATCTAAATCCATCTATTTTCCCTTCCAAAAATGCAACTCTGTCTTCAAATTCAAATTTTCGGGTTAAACACAATCTGGTAATGGACATGAACGACAATGGAAAACTCTACGTAGTGTAGAATTCTACATGAGAGAATGAGTATGATAAAAAAAGTGTTGACTCCAAGGGATATGAGGTAAGGATGAAAAGACAATTGGCATAGCTTTTGACCATAGAAGAAATAGGATCGTTGACAACTGACATAACTGTCATAACCCCCATGCTTTAATAACTACATGAGGTGACTTTTACCACCAACCTCACATATGCATTCAATGATTGGATTTAATAGTCAAGAGAAGGTAATTGGCTTATTTAAGACACATGACAAATTTTAGATGAGTTCTAAGGTTGACACATGGCAACATAGGATTTGGTTTCACCATAGGGCCCCTTTCCTCTTCCCCTCTGGTGGAATCATAGCCCCTCTAGTGCTCTTTACATAACCATCTTGGACCATTTTATTAATTTTCAACATAATTTTTACATACATTTCGAATTGGCATGATAAGCCAATCACATGGTCCAAATAAAATATATACATCATACATGCCTAGTCATTTACTAGTTGGGCCTTGGCCTTGATCTCCACACTAGGAATCCATACTAGCATATTTACATCATTTACATAATTTTGATTAAATACATTCCAAGTCAAAACTCGGGGTATTATAGTTCATAAGCTAATAATAAATCTTAGCAACAAGCAGTATTGCTATAGCTAGTAATGGAGTAATTGTAATTTGAATGATTTGTAAAATCTTTGTTTAGGAAGTACTAGGAATATGTGAAATTGATGGTAATAGGGATGCTCTTCTTGGGTTTATCAATATATATATATATATATATATATATATATATATATATATATATATGTATGTATGTTTACTAACTTTTTTTGGGTGGTTTTGTAGGAAAGACTTGGGTTTCAAGGTGAACCATGGGATATTAACCTCTCTATTCTGCCATTTTTTGTTTTGTTTCACTACACTTCAAATTTTCAACTTGCATTAGACCTGTGGCTCCATATTTGGATCTCAGGCTCTGATACCATATGCAGGAGTCAAAAAAGGCATAGTCCCTTGAAGAAGTTTGCTAATTAACTAAATTTCTATAGTTGACAATTTACTTGTTAAGTTTACATATAAGCTTCAAGAATAGATCATAGAGTAGTAAAAACCAAATAACAATTCAATAGGATTTCTCAATTTTTTTTCATTGACATGAAACTCATATATTTAACAACATAATTTTAAGTGAAAAACAACTCTTTAAATTAGTAACTAGTAAATTTAACAAGAAGCATAACTCCCCAAATGCTTGATGTGAACCCCTTTGATGTTAAGCTACAATGAATCTTTCACTTACCCAGAGAGGAACCACGGTTTATCCTTCCATCCAACTAGGGGCCTAGCTGGATACCTGACCCTAGGAATCCAAATATGGATTCTTGGCCCTCCGTGCCCATGGCTCCTTGAACACCAATTTCAATGATTGGGATCATTATGAAACAATAACATGAATATATTCTTCTTGTTCAAGCATTCCCAGCTCCATGATATATGATTGAGATCAATCTGAAACAATAACATGAATATCTTCTCCTTGTTCAAGCTTTCACAGCTCCATGCTATTTCCAAGTCTTCCCAATACCTTTTTCTCCCCAGTCTCCACACAATTAGTGGGAGTTTTCCCCTCCGCCCACTTAAGGAAACACCCTCAAAATACCTTTTTCTCCCCAGTCTCCACACAACTAGTGGGGGTTTTCCCCTCTACCCACTTAAGGAAACACCCTCCAAATAATTTACTCCCTCCACCAACTTAAAGCAACACAATAAAAGTAATGTACTCCATCAACTGACTTAAGATAGTAAATATATTCCACAATAAATAATAATAATAAAAAACACTAAATCAAATGAACACCATCAACCAACATACAGAGTAGTAAATATCTTTGACATCAATTAATAATAACAACATGTCATTTTAAAATAACTGCACTCCATCGACTGATTGACTTGGTAATAACCATCATTGACATTAAATAATAATAAACAAAACAACATGCTAAATTAAATTCACTCCATTCAACTCAACCAAAAATAGTGGAATTTAAATACTAATATCAACTCATAATACCCCCACTAAAATATACTTTAATTTCTACCCATTGTATCCATATGTATGGACATTATAGTTACCATATTATATTAAGAAAATATATATTTCATATATACACCTATAAAACATCTAAGTAGGGATATCTAGTCACAACAATTGTATAATACCTATGATAAACAATTTAATAAATATCAATATACCAGTTCTTCTCACAATCAATTTACATCACACATCAATATATAATTACAACAAAAAAAATCCTAACTCAAAGCACTACTTAAACACTTTTAATTACTTCCCCAACAAGGTAGTCATTGACCTATTTAGGAAACTACTTCATCATACTAGTGTACTCATCTACGACGTGTATACGTGGACATGGTATACATACCATACATGGGCACTAATAGTTAACAAAAGTTGTTTTTTTAATACAATAATGTGTATATATACATGTGTGTGTGTGTGTTTCTCAATCAAACATACAAAAGAGTAGTCACAATGCATCATTAATGTTTTCCTGCTAATAAGGTTTACAACAATCATTACTCGTAATATTTAACCACCAATCATAATTATTCAACACTAACTAATCATCACATCAACAAACATGAATAACACACATTCTTCACATGGCAGGAATTTAGCAATAAATAAAAATACACTATTACTTCCCAAGTAGAATCTGTAGCTAACATAGAATCATCCATTCTCCTTAACCTACTTCTGATCCCATCCTATCCTTCCTATGCTAAAATATGTTGTGGCATTAGCTATACTGAACTAACTACACATAGAACCACGCATGGAAATCTCAAGTGGAAACGTCAACTATATTGACCTAAATTCCCGAGCAGGTAACTGGCAATCGTCATCACACATCTAGGGGAGCGTATCCATCACTGCCCTCCCACAACTCCAGGTTTCGGAGGATACACGATGGGAAATGCCTCCACCCCTCTAATAGAACTAGGTTCAACACCCTAACATCAAGTCCCAACCACATTGAGCAATTGTTATTCAAAGAGACATGTCATTGAATAACCACTCTGGGCAAGTCATGTGTCCCTGAACCCCTCTCATGACATTTCTGTTTTTTTAACTTTGGCAACATGCGCTTTGTGTCGGGGAAGTGTCCCGAACCCCTCTCATGACATTTCTGTTTTTTAACTTCGGCCAGATTCCATCCTCTACATGACCTTGGTTTTTTTTTTTTTACCTTCAGCCAGATTATTCCATGCTCACGTTTTTTACCTTCGGCCAGATTCTCACGCGGTCTAAAGAGGCACTCTAGGTGGAGAGGACTTTTTATATCAGTGTTTCAAATCATCATTTCCATCGTAATTACAACAAATAGTACACAACTATCTCATAGTTGATCAATTTACATGTTAGCTCAATATCCACATGTGTCTCATGCATAAATATATCTAAGTATTCTAGTGATCCGAAAATGACAGGATCTTTATAACCATTATTTGCATGTGAAAGTTTGAATACCTAAATCCATTAAAAAGGCTTTAAATAATAAAATTAAAGAGCATAATTGAGGCACTTAAAACACATAAAATAGATGCAAACCATGAAATTTGTAGACAAGAACTGATAACAAAGTTCACCCTTCTTGGGCTACGTCTTCGGGCCACTTCTAATGAGAAGGCCGATCTTATTTAGTCTTCAAAGCTTACAAATATGAGTTTATGGAAACACTTCTGTTTTTTGTCAATTATCAGCAAAAACAGACAGCACCACTGTGTTCCTCTCGAAATTTCAAGAAAAATGAGTATAAAATCGACTACCTTTTCCAGAGGCCTCCTCTGGCATGCAAATCGTGAAACTCTATTTGCATAAAAGACAAAACAATACAGAATGTACAGATTTCCACGTCAGGAAGCATTCACATTAATGGTTGTACGGACCTAAGGAACTGTGCCAAAATGCCTCGGGATCTATGCAAAAACTGCCTCGAGAACTATGCCAAAACCACCTTGGGAACTGTGCCAAAACCGTGGTCTCCACTGTCTCGAAATTTGTGCACAAACCATGGTTTTATAATGTTTTTGGGTGAGTGGTTTGGAGGGCCACGCGCCCATTTTTGGCCCAATATCCGCCACAAGGTTATAAGGATTAAGCTTCATATCCTACCAAATGTGGCGGCCATGGCATAATGGTTAAGGCGCTTGATATGTGGGGAGGATGTCATGGGTTCAAACCTGCGGACCTCTCCCCATAACACGTTTTTGTTGTTTGATTGTTGACAAGGGGTTGGCCCTTGGTCCACTGGTGCTATACAACAAAACACATGGGGCCGAGGGTTTAGCCCTCGGTTCCATCCCTTTTTCAAAATAGAACTCATTTCAACTTCAAATAGTAGTGCCGCCATATATGGTTAAGAACCAAACAACGAGAATGATGGCTAGGCGAATGGTGCAAAGTCTTTGGAGGAGGTAGAGGTCAGGGGTTCAAATCAATTTGCCTCTAATATATTTTGATAAATCAAACCACTGAAATGACAACCAGGTTGCCACCTGGCAGGCCCTGGTTGGTCCACATAGATGCCTACATGCCACTTGTCAACCTGTCTTAGGTCCATTTGTCTGCCATGTCACCTCCACGTGGCCTCCTGTAGATATTCCATGCCACCACTCTGCTGACTATATATGCCACGTGCGCTCTGTGGTGGTTACACGTCAGTGCCTCAAACCACCGAAATGACAACCAGGCTGCCACGAATGGTGCAGAGTCTTTGGAGGAGGTAGAGGTCAGGGGTTCAAATCAATTTGCCTCTAATATATTTTGATAAATCAAACCACTGAAATGACAACTAGGCTGCCACCTGGCAGGCCCTGGTTGGTCCACGTAGATGCTTGCATGCCACTTGTCAACCTGCCTTAGGTCCATTTGTATGCCATGTCACCTCCACGTGGCCTCCTGTAGAGATTCCATGCCACCACTCTGTTGACTGTATATACCACGTGGTGCTCTGTGGTGGTTCCACGTCAGTGCTTCAAACCACTGAAATGACAACCAGGCTACCACCTGGCAGGCCTTGGTTGGTCCATGTAGATGTCTACATTCCACTTGTCAACCTACCTTTGGTCCATGTAGATGTCTACGCAACAAACGAAAAAAAAAGAACAGAGCATACGAGCTCTTCCAGTCCCTACTTTTCTCTTCAGGCAACAGAAAGCCACACAGGGCATTTTCCTTTTTTTTTGTGTGGCTCTTGGAGCCCTCCCCTCCGACCTCCAAGAGAGATCTTCACGCGGCCATGAGAATACCCACAAAAAACGATGGTGCCTCTGCCCTTCCCCCGGCCAACGATAGGTCCAAAGGAAAATTCCTATCTTTCGTAATGCTCTATCCCAAAAACTCTCTTCTCCTAAAAAACAAAGAGCTAGGTCCAAACTCATAACATAAATATTAAATATATTCCAAATTCAAACTTCAATACCGAGCTCCCCCAGCTAGGTCAAACACCTATGCAAATTAATGATATCAAAATTAACTCCCATGTATTTTATGTAAAACAAAAACTCCACTTTTTCCAAAATATTATATACCCTCTAATATAAATATAAAAAAAAAAGTGGATGTCCCTCTTACAAGAGCAGGAGCATATAAGTATGCATTTTCATTTCAACATAAAATGAAAATATGATGCAACAAAATATTTAGCTTAACTTTCATAGTTGAAGTAATAGATATGTACATAAGAAAACAAAGTAAAACAAAGAGAGGTATATATATATATATATAAAAGCATAACTACATTAAAATATGTTTTTTTTTTGTCTCAAAGCATTAAACATAGAGATAAAGGGTATATGTGAATAAAATATTCACTTTTACATGCTTATTTAAAAGCATCACCATACAAATAAATACATATTTATACACTTCCTTTAAGCATACACCATCATACCTATAAAGATAACATATATGTATTTCCAAAATCTTACCATATCTTAGTTAAACACACAAATACATCATAATTAAATTAACTTAACTTAACTCCAAAATCAAACGCTAAGCCAAGCCAAAGACTACGACGATGCCTATAACTTGAAGACTCTCCCCCTTGTGGTTCACCATACCTTTTTTCACTCTTGGTTGCATTGCGGGAAGGTAGTTTAGGCTTCTAATTAGTGTCGTCATGCAGATAAACACAAATTAAATAATTAAAAGCTTTTACCCGATATGGAGACATGACACACGCGATGATTTTGGGCCGTCGATCTCCCTCATCATCCAACAGTTATATATTGGCCCGCCTGCTATTAACCCTCATGCACTTTCCCAAGGCGCTGCGAGCCACGACCATCGATATGCCCCTTCCATTGAATGGTCAAATCTTCACCCGCCTCCACACTTCATCTTGGGAAACCTTCTGTGTGCGGGTTTGATGTGGATGATCCAAAAAAGTATGATAAAATGAGTATGAGAGAATGAGTATGATAAAAAAAGTGTTGACTCCAAGGGATATGAGGTAAGGATGAAAAGACAATTGGCATAGCTTCTGACCATAGAAGAAATAGGATCGTTGACAACTGACATAACTGTCATAACCCCCATGCTTTAATAACTACATGAGGTGACTTTTCCCACCAACCTCACATATGCATTCAATGATTGGATTTAATAGTCAAGAGAAGGTAATTGGCTTATTTAAGACACATGACAAATTTTAGATGAGTTCTAAGGTTGACACATGGAAACATAGGATTTGGTTTCACCATAGGGCCCCTTTCCTCTTTCCCTCTGGTGGAATCATAGCCCCTCTAGTGCTCTTTACATAACCATCTTGGACCATTTTATCAATTTCAACATAATTTTTACGTACATTTCGAATTGGCATGATAAGCCAATCACATGGTCCAAATAAAATATATACATCATACATGCCTAGTCATTTACTAGTTGGACCTTGGACTTGAGCTCCACACTAGGAATCCATACTAGCATATTTACATCATTTACATAATTTTGATTAAATACATTCCAAGTCAAAACTCGGGGTATTACAGTTCATAAGCTAATAATAAATCTTAGCAACAATCAGTATTGCTATAGCTAGTAATGGAGTCATTGTAATTTGAATGATTTGTAAAATCTTTGTTTAGGAAGTACTAGGAATATGTGAAATTGATGGTAATAGGGATGCTCTTCTTGGGTTTATCAATATATATATATATATATATATATATATATATATGTTTACTAACTTTTTTTTGGGTGGTTTTGTAGGAAAGACTTGGGTTTCAAGGTGAACCATGGGATATTAACCTCTCTATTCTGCCAATTTTTTTTTTGTTTCACTACACTTCAAATTTTCAACTTGCATTAGGCCCGTGGCTCCATATTTGGATCTTGGGCTATGATACCATATGTAGGAGTCAAACAAGGCATAGTCCCTTGAAGAAGTTTGCTAATTAACTAAATTTCTATAGTTGACAATTTACTTGTTAAGTTTACATATAAGCATCAAGAATAGATCATAGAGTAGTAAAAACCAAATAACAATTCAATAGGATTTCTCAATTTTTTTTCATTGACATGAAACTCATATATTTAACAACATAATTTTAAGTGAAAAACAACTCTTTAAACTAGTAACTACTAAATTTAACAAGAAGCATAACTCCCCAAATGCTTGATGTGAACCCCTTTGATGTTAAGCTACAATGAATCTTTCACTTACCCAGAGAGGAACCACGGTTTATCCTTCCATCCAACTAGGGGCCTAGCTGGATACCTGACCCTAGGAATCCAAATATGGATTCTTGGCCCTCCGTGCCCATGGATCCTTGAACACCAATTTCAATGATTGGGATCATTATGAAACAATAACATGAATATATTCTTCTTGTTCAAGCATTCCCAGCTCCATGATATATGATTGAGATCAATCTGAAACAATAACATGAATATCTTCTCCTTGTTCAAGCTTTCACAGATCCATGCTATTTCCAAGTCTTCCCAATACCTTTTTCTCCCCAGTCTCCACACAATTAGTGGGAGTTTTCCCCTCCGCCCACTTAAGGAAACACCCTCCAAATACCTTTTTCTCCCCAGTATCCACACAACTAGTGGGGGTTTTCCCCTCTACCCACTTAAGGAAACACCCTCCAAATAATTTACTCCCTCCACCAACTTAAAGCAACACAATAAAAGTAATGTACTCCATCAACTGACTTAGGATAGTAAATATATTCCACATTAAATAATAATAAAAAAAACACTAAATTAAATGAACACCATCAACCAACTTACAGAGTAGTAAATATCTTTGACATCAAGTAATAATAACAACATGTCATTTTAAAATAATTGCACTCCATCGACTGATTGACTTGGTAATAACCATCATTGACATTAAATAATAATAAACAAAACAACATGCTAAATTAAATTCATTCCATCCAACTCAACCAAAAATAGTGGAATTTAAATACTAATATCATCTCATAATACCCCCACTAAAATATACTTTAATTTCTATCCATTGTATTCATATGTATGGACATTATAGTTACCATATTATATTAAGAAAATATATATTTCATATATACACCTATAAAACATCTAAGTGGGGATATCTAGTCACAACAATTGTATAATACCTATGATAAACAATTTAATAAATATCAATATACCAGTTCTTCTCACAATCAATTTACATCACACATCAATATATAATTACAGCAAAAAAAATATCCTAACTCAAAGCACTACTTAAACACTTTTAATTACTTCCCCAACAAGGTAGTCATTGACCTATTTAGGAAACTACTTCATCATACTAGTGTACTCATCTACGACGTGTATACGTGGACATGGTATACATACCATACATGGGCACTAATAGTTAATAAAAGTTGTTTTTTTAATACAATAATGTGTATATATACATGTGTGTGTGTGTGTTTCTCAATCAAACATACAAAAGAGTAGTCACAATGCATCATTAATGTTTTCCTGCTAATAAGGTTTACAACAATCATTACTCGTAATATTTAACCACCAATCATAATTATTCAACACTAACTAATCATCACATCAACAAACATGAATAACACACATTCTTCACATGGCAGGAATTTAGCAATAAATAAAAATACACTATTACTTCCCAAGTAGAATCTGTAGCTAACATAGAATCATCCATTCTCCTTAACCTACTTCTGATCCCATCCTATCCTTCCTACGCTAAAATATGTTGTGGCATTAGCTATACTGAACTAACTACACATAGAACCACGCATAGAAATCTCAAGTGGAAACGTCAACTATATTGACCTAAATTCCTAAGCAAGTAACTGGAAATCGTCATCACACGTCTAGGGGAGCGTATCCATCACTGCCCTCCCACAAATCCAAGTTTCGGAGGATACACGATGGGAAATGCCTCCACCCCTCTAATAGAACTAGGTTCAACACCCTAACATCAAGTCCCAACCACATTGAGCAATTGTTATTCAAAGAGACATGTCATTGAATAACCACTCTAGGCAAGTCATGTGTCCCCGAACCCCTCTCATGACATTTATGTTTTTTAACTTCGACAACATGCACTTTGTGTCGGGGAAGTGTCCCGAACCCCTCTCATGACATTTCTGTTTTTTAACTTCAGCCAGATTCCATCCTCGACATGACCTTGGTTTTTTTTTTTTTACCTTCGGCCAGATTATTCCATGCTCACTTTTTTTACCTTCGGCCAAATTCTCACGCGGTCTAAAGGGGCACTCTAGGTGGAGAGGACTTTTTATATCAGTGTTTCAAATCATCATTTCCATCGTAATTACAACAAATAGTACACAACTATCTCATAGTTGATCAATTTACATGTTAGCTCAATATCCACATGTGTCTCATGCATAAATATATCTAAGTATTTTAGTGATCCGAAAATGACAGGATCTTTGTAACCATTATTTGCATGTGAAAGTTTGAATACTTAAATCCATTAAAAAGGCTTTAAATAATAAAATTAAAGAGCATAATTGAAGCACTTAAAACACATAAAATAGATGCAAACCATGAAATTTGTAGACAAGAACTGATAACAAAGTTCACCCTTCTTGGGTTACGTCTTCGGGCCACTTCTAATGAGAAGGCCGATCTTATTTAGTCTTCAAAGCTTACAAATATGAGTTTCTGGAAACACTTCTATTTTTTGTCAGTTATCAGCAAAAACAGACAACACCACTGTGTTCCTCTCGAAATTTCAAGAAAAATGAGTATAAAATCGACTACCTTTTCCTGAGGCCTCCTCTAGCATGCAAATCATGAAACTCTGTTTGCATAAAAGACAAAACAATACAGAATGTACAGATTCCCACCTTGGGAAGCATTCACATTAATGGTTGTACGGACCTAGGGAACTGTGCCAAAATATCCTCAGGAACTATGCCAAAATGCCTCGGGATCTATGCAAAAACTACCTCTGGAATTGTGCCAAAACGACCTTGGGAACTGTGCCAAAACTGTGGTCTCCACTGTCTCGAAATATGTGCACAAACCATGGTTTTATAATGTTTTTGGGTGAGCAGTTTGGAGGGCCATGCGCCCATTTTTGGCCCAATATCCGTCACAAGCTTATAAGGATTAAGCTTCATATCCCACCAAATGTGGCGGCCATGGCATAATGGTTAAGGCGCTTGATATGTGGGGAGGATGTCACAGGTTCAAACCCGCGGACCTCTCCCCATAACACGTTTTTGCTGTTTGATTGTTGACAAGGGGTTGGCCCTTGGTCCACCGGTGCTATACAACAAAACACATGGGGCCGAGGGTTTAGCCCTCGGTTCCAACCCTTTTTCAAAATAGAACTCATTTCAACTTCAAATAGTAGTGCCGCCATATATGGTTAAGAACCAAACAATGAGAATGATGGCTAAGCGAACGGTGCGAAGTCTTTGGAGGAGGTAGAGGTCAAGGGTTCAAATCAATTTGCCTCTAATATATGTTTGCGGAGTCTTTGGAGGAGGTAGAGGTTAGGGGTTCAAATCAATTTTCCTCTAATATATTTTGATAAATCAAACCACTGAAATGACAACCAGGTTGCCACCTGGCAGGCCCTGGTTGGTCCACGTAGATGCCTACATGCCACTTGTCAACCTGCCTTAGGTCCATTTGTCTGCCATGTCACCTCCACGTGGCCTCCTGTAGATATTCCATGCCACCACTCTGCTGACTATATATGCCACATGGCACTCTATGGTGGTTCCACGTGAGTGCCTCAAACCACTGAAATGACAACCAGGCTGCCACGAATGGTGCAGAGTCTTTGGAGGAGGTAGAGGTCAGGGGTTCAAATCAATTTGCCTCCAATATATTTTGATAAATCAAACCACTGAAATGACAACCAGGCTGCCACCTGGCAGGCCCTGGTTGGTCCACGTAGATGCCTTCATGCCACTTGTCAACCTGCCTTAGGTCCATTTGTATGCCATGTCACCTCCACGTGGCCTCCTGTAGAGATTCCATGCCACCACTCTGTTGACTGTATATGCCACGTGGCGCTCTGTGGTGGTTCCACGTCAGTGCCTCAAACCATTGAAATGACAACCAGGCTGCCACCTGGCAGGCCTTGGCTGGTCCACATAGATGCCTACATTCCGCTTGTCAACCTACCTTAGGTCCATTTGTCTGCCATGTCACCTCCACGTGGCCTCTTGTAGAGATTCCATGCCACCACTCTGTTTGACTATATATTGCACGTGGCGCTCTGTGGTGGTTCCACGCCAGTGTCGTATAGGACACGTGTCACCCTTACAGTGGTTCCACGTGGCTCCTTTTTTGGGGAAATTTCTTGTTTTGTAGAAAGTCAGAACATTATATCTTTCATGTCCGGAGTCCGTTTTGCATAAAAAAAACGTTTCCGAAAATCTCTCGCTGAGCTCTACGCAACTGCAAGCTTATGTTCTCATTTTTAAGACTTTAATTTTGATCAATATCGGAGATCCTCCTGGATCATTTAGTGATAAGGTATTTCACATACTCATATTTAAATAACCATGTATGCTCTTTTGCACCATATTACATTTGTTCTATATTCAATATATAAATTAAACTGATGTTTTGGTACCACATCCCACATACAGTATGCATAATCAATGAATCACATGTTCATCCTTATTAACAACTCAAATAGAAATCTTAATTACGTCAATTAATATCAATAGATAAGAAGTAAATGAAATCCTCATGTTACTCACATTAATGTTTTAATTGTCGACTATTAGAATATGGGGCATTACAGTCCATATGTCCATGCGATACAATGTTATCATTCTAACTAAGTTACACATATAATACACAAAATACAAAATTAGGTAATAGGGTAGTTCAGATGGTGAAGTCGAAATGGGGCATTACAACATTTTAATGCCAAACAATCTAGGTGGTTGTTCTTCTTGAGGGCGATGAACATTTCATCTAAGTAAGAAATGGTTTACAGCAAGAGTCACCTGAACATAAGTAAGAAGGTTATCAAATGAACAAAGATGGATTGTTAGTTTAAGAAGGAAAATTCTACATCCCCAACTCAATAGATCTAAGAGCACTCATAATGGAAGAGATGCACAAGAAACCATACTCAAGGAATCTAGGTTACCAAAATATGATTTATGTAGCAAGGAAGGAATACTTTTGGCCTATAATGAAGATGGATATTGTGGAATATATTGGAAGGTGCCTTGATTGCTAATAGGTAAAAGCAGAACATCAACATCTAGATGGTTTATTGCAACCTTTGCCACTTCTGGAGTGGAAATGGGAAGTGATCACTATTGAATTTATCATTGGTATTCCAAAAATAGTTAAACAACATGATTCCATTATGGTTGCAGTTGATCTAATGAGCAAGGCTTCCCATTTTATCCCCATAAAGTCCACATATAAAGCAATGAATATTGTATAAATTTTCATGAAAAAATTATATTGCAAGGGATGCCTACTACAATCACATTAGATAGAGATACAAAGTTTACCTCCAATTTTTGAAAGGTATTATTTGAAAGGTTCGGTACAAAGTTAAACTTTAGTGCTTCTTATCACCCAGAAAACATGGGAAAATTTGGTAGGACTAATCAAATTCTTGAGGACATTCTTTTCATGTTTGTTATGAACAAACCAAGTGGGAGGAATACTTACATATCATGGAGTTTTCTTATAATAATGGATATAAAGCATCATTGAAAATGAGTTCATTTGAGGTTTTTTATGGTAGAGAATGTAATACTCCAATAAAATGGGATAATCTAGTAAACCGCGTCATGCTTGGGATGGATATGCTCAAGGAGATGGAACAAGAAATGGTTAGAGCCAATAAAAAATTGAAATTAGCTCAAAATAGACAGAAGAGTTATGCAAACAAGAAAATAGTACATGGAGAATTTAAAATTGGGGAACATGTCTACCTCAAATTTAAACCCAAAAAGAGTACCCTAAATTTGGAAACTATGCCAAGCTTGCACTTAGATATTGTGGTTCATTTTAAAATTTAGATAGGATAGGGTCAATAGAATATAAGCTTGCGTTGCATGATAAGATTCAATCATATAATGTATTTCATGTTTCATTTCTTAAAAAGTATGTACATGATCCTAACCATGTAATTGATTGGGTTGTCATCTAGGTGGAATCAGAGAGAGAGATGCAACCATATCCCCTATGAATCCTAGAGAGGAAAGTAACACAATGCCATAACCAATCCATCACACAGGTAAAGGTGCAATGTAAGCATTTCTGTCCAGATGAGGCGACATGGGAAATGGAGCATGCCATGAAAGATGCATGTCTATTTCTATTCCAAGCATGAAACGCGACTGAAGAAGAAAGAACACCAAGGATGGTGTTGAGTCCAAGGGGGAGGGGAATGTAATACCCAAATTTTGACCCTATGGATTTTTAGATTTTGTATATGTTGTAAATAATTTTTCAATACTATGTTTGGTGTTACGAACAATAGGTTATGAGTTCACAATTGAAGAATAATAATGGGGGTCCAATGGAAGGAATACCTATGCCTTGCGATGATTCATAATCTAACTCACAAGCCTCTTTCTTTTAATTGTTTTATTACCCTTATTCTATGTTAAACCTTGATTCAAGAACCTAGAAAGCAATGAGAAGGGAATGTGAGTTGAGAGTTAATAAATTTAATACAAAGAGCCTACCTATATTTAGAACCATCTCCTATATTGTAGGAAACAAGATAGGAGTGGAGGAAATACTCCTCCCTCATTCCTTACTGATTCAAGCACTCACGAAAAAATTGAATATAAGAAGGAGAGCTTGGAAAAAATAAGTTTTTTGAAAGAAATAAGAGCTTTGAAGAAAACAAATAAAATCTAGCTGATAGATGAATCGTGGAGGGGTGAAAGGATGGATATTGAGAGGTAATATACACCATTAGAAGGAAATTATACTTCCACTTAAAACCTATGAGGATTACTGGCCTATTATGTTGTGCATAGTATTATAAATTTTTTCCCAAGAAATGTCATACTACTGTAAAAGAAACCTAGAAGTAGGTATTTGTTTAAGTTTATCTTGGCCATACTAAAGAGAAAAAAAATGAAGGGCATGCCTGAGGGACTATATAAAAATGTTGGCTGTATAAACTGATCTAAAGGTTTTCCATTATAGACCCAGGTTCTTTGCGGTTCTAGCTTTAACCAACAAAACCCCATTTCACTGGCCCTTTCGGCAACAACCTGCGCAGATTGAGGTCTCACCTGAGGCAAAGCTATGGGGGTGCTGCAGAGTCGAGTTTCTACAACAATGTGATGAGTTGACGGGGAAAATGTACTGCGCAGCGCGCTACAATCTCGCACTGCGACTGAGGGCCGCACGACGATAGCCTTCATCACGGGTTGATACTTCTTCAACTGACAAGCTGCGCACCCAATGCATCCATGGATTGCGCGGGTCGACCTTGTCTCGCTCGATGGGACAGTGCAATAGACTTATGCACTTCCACTTCGACGACAATCGTATTAAGGGTTTTACTTAGCACTTATTCCCTTGATTACTACCAGTGACTATTTAACCTTATACTTAATGTAATCAAACAAATTATCAATACTGCGCTCGTCCAGTGTTACACATTACCAGAATTATATAACCATTCTTTACTCACATATATGTTTATCCACGGCTGATACATTCACAGACTTAGAATACTTCGCATTCATCAATCATCCATTCATGAAATACTTAACATATTATCCCCATCTTTCTCCTATGGCGAATACATATAAAAGCATTAACCACTCAACTGATAACTGAGAATTCAAGAATACATAGTAAGCAAACAGATAGTGCAAATTACAAACACATAAACAGTCTCACTACACAAGAGTTAACGTGGTTCACCCCTCGAATGGAGGCTACGTCCACAAGAACTGTTGTTAAATTAGTCTTTGGGAAGGGTACAACAGTTCTTAGTCCACGCACTCAGCTGCAGACTCTCTTCTCTCTCAACAGGCCTCTGTGCACTCAGCTTGCAGAGCCTTTACAAAATTGTTCCTCAACAGGAGTTTATCAAATCAGGGATAAGAACAATACAAAAATGAAGAGTAACCCTTTCCCATACAAAAATGCCTTATTTATAGATCATGCTCGTAGGTCATGTCTTTACAATTCATAGGCAAAACGCTTAGGTTTCCAAAACCCGACGTGGATATCTACCAGCCTGACTGTCACCATCGATAGCTTACTCCGCCTCCTCCAAGCCGTCCTGCTTGGCCACTCATGGCTCACACGCTCCTCTGACAGCCGCAATCCTCAAAACGATTACAACTGCATCGTGACCTGTCTCTTTCTGCTTCTTCCGCCTGCCTGTCCTTGTCGACGTAGTGGCCTAGATTCTCAACTGCTTGCCGCCACTCTTCCAGACAGGTCTCTTTCTCCTTCCTTCGTCCGACTCTTTACCAAAAGTAGGTCGCTTCCTCATATGACCTTTACTTATATCTTCATACCAAAACTTGCTGCTGCGCGGGTCCTGCGCATCAGCATGGCTGCGCTACTGAATATGTCCAACAAGCTGCGCACTCACCAATGTTGTGATTTTCCACTGCACAACTCAAAATCATGTTTCAATAAAATTGGTACCCACTTGGGCCACGCCCAACAGGCCCCTAACACTTACTTGTGGCTCGTCCCGAGCCACTTCAGTCCAACTCTTCCATCTGTCATTTCTTCGAAATTCTTGCCCGCGCACTGAATTCTTCAACTATTGTGCTCAGTTGTGCAACTACTTGTTGTACTTCCTGCTCACACTCCTTTACCTTGTCAAGCCTTTCCTGTGAAGCAGGTTCTGAAGTTTCTTCCTTGATATGATTTTCTGATGTTCGAAGTTCTTGCAGTTTTGCCTCAATTTCATCGGTCAAGGTAAGTGCTTCTTCCATTAGTGGCTGCAACCTGGCGGAGGTTTCAGCTTCTTTCACTCTCATGGCCTCGAGTTCCCTCCTTAATGCCTTGGTCTGCTCTAAGGCCTCCCTTTTCGGATGGACCGGTAAGTCCTTCATGGCCGCATCCGTAGCGTCCAGCTCTTGTTTCTTTTGCATTCTTTCCTCATGGATATTCTGAAGCTCCGAACTTTCTTGTTTATTTTTTATTTTATTTTTTTATTTAAAAATATTTCTATATTTATTTTTAAATTCAAGAACCTGAAAACAAAATGATGCACCCCATGGGTTCTAGATAATGATAAGATCTGTCTTAATTCTAGTATTGTAAGGATACAAATGAGCTCGCTCCTCAGCGGAGTCACGGTTGGGAGTCGCCAGGTAGATTTCTTAAACTCTTCTACCAAGATATGTGTCATTGTATATGCAGGAGAGAGTGAATAATGACTACTAGATTTATCCAAGGTAAGCCTATGCCCTCAAACGCCAAAATGTTAGGCAAAAAGAATGGGAGTAGGGCTTGAGAACATATGTCAAACCAGAGTGAGCGTATGCCCTCCCCGACAACGGCGCCAAAATGTTAGGCAAAGAGAATGGGAGGGCTTTAGGAAATGTATGTCGAACCAGGATAAGCTACTGCCATCCCCGGCAGCGGCGCCAAAATGTTATCACCTAAACTGTAGTTACCCCTGTGGATGTATCCATTAATGGATGGCAATAGGAAAGGGCAACTCAAAAGGTGCAACCACGATCACCTCAACCTCCAATAGATGGTTGTCACGCCAGTCGAGGAAACCTTCGCTTTATGTTATCTAGCCTAGACAACAAAGGGGGAGACCCGATCTACTTCCTACAGGAGAGATCAAAACCAAGACACCAAATCCAGTTAGATCTAAGTGAAGTAAGGTGTATGGTTTATCCTAGACCTAAGGATGAAGTCACAAGACAAGTGAGGGGTTCAATGAGTATAGCTTTGGTTCATTATTGATGTGAGAGTGACTTATGACATTTGAAATAGGATCCAAGATTAAAGTACTAGTTCAATGTGAGAAAATCCACTGCCTTGGGAACCGTGTCCAATGCAAGGTAGTTTAGGGGTTAAATTGGGGCTAACTAGTACAAGTGACAAGCTTGATCATGAAGCATGATGACATCAAAGGGTTTCGTTCACCACACAAGGGTCAAACCACAAGTTAATCCAACAATCTAGGAAAGTCGAATTGACTTGGAGAGAGACCAGTGCCTTGGGAATTGGGATAATGGAGTCAAAGTGAAGCTAACTTGTGGTTGATGACTCCTATTGCATAAGACAAGTGGGCAATTAAAGTCTCGATGGATGAATAGGTCTAGATCTAGAGATTCAAGGTTTGACCTAAGTGGACCACAATCCCTTAAAACAAGGAATGCTTTCCCCAAGGCAATATTTGATGAAGTGACACACTAGACCTAGGTTTTGAATTATGCCCGTTCCAAATCCACCAAAATCTCAAGTACCCATGTCCTGGAAGTGGACCAACTCACTTCTCCAAGGTGGTGCGACTTTACCCAAGGAGGCTAAAAGGGTGATAAATCAATCAAGACAAGTCCAATGGCATCCAAACTTTAGATCCAAGTAGTTTAAGCAAGTGAGAGTGTGGATCTACAATTTCAAGGCAATCCGATGGCTAGATCTTACTAGATCTGAGTTTAAAGATACCAAGTGGTCCAAAATGGGGAATAAATCCCTCAAAATGTGGAATAGGGCCCACAAGGTAGAAATAAGAAAAGTGACAATATGAGGGTAGGTTATTGGATGTGTAGATCATGAAACAAGTGGGATCTCAACTACCCATCAACTAGATCTAGGGTAACTCACCTTCCCCAAGGAGTGCGACCTCACTTGGAGAGGCTAAGTTGGCCTGGGAAGGGGGTCAAATGGAGGCCAATCCTCACCAAAATATAGATCCGGGATGCCGTGGATACTATAGAGGTGGGTTTTCAATATTATACCCAACAACCCACTAGATCTCAGTAGATCTGAGAAAATGTACAATGAGGGTTTGAAATAATAAGGGTTTTATCAATTTATGAGCTATGTCAATGGATTGGATCAAGATAAGAGAAACAAACCTGTGGATCTTACCTGGGTAACCTTGTAGATGCCTTGATGATGATGATCTATGCAAACCCGATCAATTTGAGAATCTTTGAGGTAGTTTTCTATGAAGTCGATTTAGTCCAAGAAGCCAATGCGCCCTCTCTCCTGCACAACAAACATCAACAATATCAGATTTGATGCAATCAAGAGATAAGACTAATGCCACAAGAGAAGTAACAAAAAGATAGCATAGATCACAATGATACTAATGATAACCCCCTGATACAAGCAAATGCCAAGAAAGTCGATTTGAAGAAGCCTTGCAAAATCGCCCTTGTTGAAGTCGCCCTCCTGTAGACAAGACAATGATTTCCAAAAAAGATAGATCTTACCAAAAATTACAAATGCTAGGTTGCAATAGACTTTCCAATCACCATCTAAGGACACCAGATGTAAAGGAGACCACAAGAATGTCCACAAGAAAGTTTTTCTATACCAATAATCCAAGAGCCAAAGACCCCTTACAATGAGAAGCTCTCTCCTTTAAATAGGAAGGAGAGGCATCAAAATCCTAACCACTTTTTGAATGAGTGGCTAAGATTAAAAGATACAAATGTCTAATCAATGGTTGAGATGAGCTCAACAATAAAATACATGGATCACTCATAAAATATAACATAAGTGGACAAAATCACCCTAGAAGAGGGGAATCCCACCATATCATGATGACAAAATATAATAAGAAGATTATGGTGGGTCCAAGGGGTAATTTTATCCACCCTTGGTCAATCCCCATAGCACAATAATAATAAAATAGTCATCAATATATCAAATCGTGCCTCTATGGACAAATCGTAGGCCGCAAAAGGCCTCAGAAATCATTAGAAAGTGCCACAAGTGATGGATGCGGGCCCCGATGAAGCTGAAACTGCTGGAGGAGGTGTGGAATACATCAAACCATCATCACTGATCATCCCATGCCAAGACATTGCCTCATTAGCCCAAATCGAATTCCTCAATATCCATTTCTACCAATCCTGAAATGCCTCAGGAAGCGTGAAACTGCCCCAAACTGCCTCCTGGAGTGCCTGCGCTGTCAAGGTGAGGGCACCAGTGTGTCTGGGAGGGGGGTAATATGGTAAAAAAAAGTGGCTGGACCACCCCCTCCAAGCACAACACCCTAGGTCAACCGGATAAAAATCACATATGCTCTGACTGTGTCCCTGACAGACCAAAACTGCACTGGGATAGCCTACTAAAGCTCAATCATCACTGTAAGTGCCCGAAACTTAAAACAAATTGTCTCATTGGACTCAGAAGGTCCAAATCCATCAAATATGTGTACTGATACACCTTATGAGTCTCTGCATGATCATAAAATATATCCAATATACCGGATAAGGTGAAATAATAATAATCTGTAAATGATCAAATAATGCTGTAAACCATGAATCATCATCATAACCCTGTATCTGCTGCATAGAATCATCATGTACATGTACATACACCATATATCATCTATCCATATCATCACAAAGTCCAACCATCTGATGTCCTATGGTTGACCTTGGTCAAACTAGGTTTGACCAAGTCAACATGACCAAATATAACTCAGACCATCATCAGAAGCTGCTGCAAAGTGTCAAAGGTTAATGCATGCTCTACAACGTATTCAAATAACAATTATAACACAAAGTAATCATTACTGGCGATCTAAATCCAAATATATAATGTCATTAATTATTATTATTACTCAGACTAGACTTTCAAGATCATACTCACTTCAGAGCTGTGATCAATTTGCTAGTGAAGGGTGAAGGCTAAAATAACTGGCTAGGCTAAGGGATGACTTGACTGACTTAACTTTGTGACACTTTGGCAAAGGGAAAGGGAATACACACCATAGTATATACTGAATGAGCAACAACACAGGGAATGGCGCTTTCTCACAAATGGATGAGTTGTTCAAAGAGGGTTTATTCACCTTTAACAGATGCGCACAATCCATAATACAAATGAGGCCAGCAATAATTTAGATATAGCATTTAAGTTCCATTGCTTTTTGGGTATGAAGTTTCCATAGCCTTGATCTATGTGTGTTTATAAACACATTGCATAGATTTACATTTATTTTAGGCTTTCTGCTGCAGGTGTGCTTTTAAGGCACTTGTTTACCTGAGCACTTCTAGGTGTGTCATAGACAGCTTGTTTACCTAGGTATTTACATTTCCAAAAGATATAACATTTAATTTTCATGGCCATTTTCATTTGGCATGCCTTTCATTCATGTGTGTTGAAAAACATATTGCATGAACGGGATTTTCATAAAAGATATAACATTTTATTTTTCCAGATTTTGTATTCATGGTAGCACTAAAAGTTTCAGGTTTAGCCAACACAACTTTAGTGACTAGGGGGAATTCACAAGGAACTCCAACTCACCATACGTAAGTTTTGTCACCAACTCAGAGCCGAGACACAATAAACAGGGAATCTCATCCAATACAGAGGCTACAGTGGGGAAAAGATCCTCCATGTCACTAGTCAAGTAGTAAGTCACGGTGATAAACTAAAAGGTAGGCAATGGATGGATGAAGACAATGAATAATGGAGCCAACACTAGCAAGCCAAGGTATGGTGTAATGATCACCTCTATTCTCCCTAAGGAGGGTAAAACCAATGAGTATGAATAGTGAACTTCTAAGTCTGAGTAGGGACAACATAATATATATAATAAGATCAACCAGGTCCACATATCTATATGATCGCCAGATTATGACACTAGGTGCTAAGACATGCTATAAGAATAAGTATAAAAGCAATATAACCATAACACAATGATATACCTGCTGAGTCATATACCTGAATGCTCATCATCTGAACCATCATCTGTCCTCTGAAACTGCTACTGCAACTCTGGGCACTAGCTACTGCTCTGTACAAATGGTATAATGGCTACATCGGTCATCTCTCTGAGAGTCCTGAGACTCAGTCATGGCATGGGGAATAAAACCGCTGTCCAAATCTGATAGTGATCCAAATAGATGCTCATCTCAGCATCTCAATGTAAGGGAACTAGATGAATAGTGTACTGGAATCAGAAAAAAAAATGTATGGTAGCCCGGCTACTATATATGTGATAACATCTGGCTCCGGCTGGGACAAGTGCTCTGCTTAAATGAGTGCTTGAGAACCTCAGAATCTCTGGTCCTCGAACTCTGCTACTTGAATCCATGATCCTGTTGATGTATATGTAACTTCGGAATGTATTTCACATATATGTATATTGTATTCCTATAGAGATGGTATTATTCCTCTATAAGGAAGTGTCGTCATTTATATTGTAAGTGTCGTAACTTATACTTGATGGGTTATTAGACCACCTTGTTGGGGTCGGCCCTGTATGAGTCATGTGGGTCGAAGGGTTATTAGACCACCCTATTGGGGGTCGGCCCAGTCAGCATTATGTTATGTGGTTAAGTTCGAGCCTACATGAGTTAGGTAAAAAGGCAAGTCAAGTCAAGTATAAATAGAGTGCGGGAGGCACTCTATTTACTCACTCACTTCTCACACATGCACTCAAGGAGGAGTGGCGCACTTATGGAGGAGGAGGATCTGCTGCTAGGTTATGGCTATCTCTCTTGGTTGGTTGTATCATTGCTCTATCTATCTCTGAGGAAGTTATTGGGGTTTTTCACCTTTATGGTTTTCCCCAAGTAAATCTTTGTGTCTCTTGTGTGCTTGCATTATTGTCTCCATGATTGATATGCTGTAGATATGCTGTACATGTTGTTCTCTCAGTTAAGATCCTAGATCAGATTGAAGTAATTTCTGAAAATTTAACATGGTATCAGAGCTAGCCTGAAAGAAGGCATGATATGGCATGTATGACACTTGTTGCACTTACGATGCTAGGGCTTGATATAGCAAAAACTAGTCATCGTAGCACTTTCACTATAAATCTGTTTTGGAGAAGTTTTCGGATTTGAAATTGTTACAGGCCGAAGCTAAGATCTCCAAGTATCTTGTGTCCAAAGGACAACCTCTAATTCGTTGTACTTTGTGATTTATGATCTATACAATATAGGGTTTCTGCCTCTTCCAGATCTGAGTCAAAATCAGGTGACCTTGGGAAAAAGGTCATAACTTGGGCTAGGAAGCTCCAAATGAAATTTCGTGAAAAGTGACAGGTAGTACACAGACTGTACGATCTCAGAAAACGTTTTCAGAGGCCGAAGTTGAACCAGTGACACGTGGCACTCCGTACAAATGCGCTCTACTGTATTATCCCATAAACAGGTCATGTTGCAACATTTGGCATAACTCTCTCTCAGAGAGTCCAATTGAGGTAAGACCTGTCAGGATGGAAAGGTAACAGGCCGAGCTATCTCAGGAAACGTTTTCAGAGGCCGAAGTTAAAATAGTGACACGTGGCACGCCGTACAAGTTCGCTCTCCTGTTTTATCCCAAAACAGGTCACGTTGCGACATTTGGCATAACTCTCTCTCAGAGAATCCAATTGAGGTCAGACCTGTCAGGATGGAAAGATAACAGGTCAGGCTATCTCAGGAAACGTTTTTAGACCCTTTGGATCAAAAAGTTCAGAGTTACACTAGAAACAATCAGGTACATATTTCTGTCAAAACAGAATTATTTTTGAGTACCTTCATTCATGGCTTCCGGAATTTAGGGCTTTGGAGAAAGTTGGAATTTTTGTAATCGGAGACCACGGCTGGATGCTACTCATCAAAATAGAAATTTAGAGACCAAGATCAGAATTTTTGGTTGGGAAGAAGGCCGGGCTTGATTAGACCCTAGTTCGGGACTTTGATCAGAAAAGTGGAAAATTAGGGCTTCTGTAAAAATGGGAATTTTTGAAATCTGTGACCACGGCTGGAAGCTCCTTATAAAAATAGAAGCTTAGAGCTTTGGATCAAACATTTTGATAGGGAAGAAGAGTGGGCTTCATCAAACCCCAGTTCAGGGTCACGTCCAGTGAATCCAGAAGTTTCAAAAGCAAAATTGAGGAGTGAAACTTTGCAGTTTTCAAATTCTGAATATACCAACTTGATCAGCTCATCAAGGCACATATTTATATCTTGTCAGAAGTTTGAAATTCAAAGTTTGAATTTTTGGGGTTTATCTGACAAACCCATATCCAGCTCAAGGTCCAGTTCTTGCAAATCAAGTGGATTGGGTTAATCCTAGAAGAAGATGGATTGATCATCTGCATGAGTGAAGAAGTTCCTGTTTCAGAGGGAGATGAGGCTAAGGCCTTATATAAGAAGATTACAAGCGATCTCGACAGGTATGACTCATCGAGATATGTTTCGATATTTGTCCATGATTAAGTCTATGGTATGTTTGTCTTCATGTTATTACGGTTAGTACAATTTTGATTTTAGATTTGTCGTATCACCTTAACAAAATTATGAATGCATGATAGAAGATATTCATTGGTTAAGGTGTTGACACTTATGATTGTACTAATGCATTATGGTGTTGTATGAAGTTTATGTTGTCTACTAACATGAAAGGTACACCAAGGAAGACAGATCATGTTCCAGTTCAAGAACATATGATCATGATACCATGAGGACAAAGATTCATCCATTGTCATGGATCTCATAGAAGATCCATTTACGAGGTATGTATAACTTGGTTTTGTAATAGTTAACCTATGAGATATACAGGTTACTAGCACAAGTCATTGAAGAAGAACAAGAAGACATCATGTGAGTATGTTAGACATAAATAGCTAGCATGCTAATCCAGGTATGTTTTTCCTATATCAAGATAGAATCCTACCTTGTGTTAGGATCTTATACTGTTGTTGATAATGATTATTCATGAAGTCATAGGTTTGAATATCAGGATTGTATGCATATTATGTTTCTTACCATAATTGATGATATGTCTAACCAGAAGAACCATGATGGTATAGGTTTGAATAATCACAGGTTTTATGCATTTTATATCTCTTATCTTGATTGATGATTCAACTAACCTGAAGAGTCATAGGTTTGAGTAATTACAGGTTTAGACATGTTATGTTTCTTATGATTTGACTAACCATAAGAATCCTACATAAACCTTGAATGCTAATACTTATTATTTCTGTTTGAAATGATCATGACTATACATGCTTGAGATTATTGTGTTTTAATAGTATACTAATGAATGTATGATTTTATATGAGATCACAAGGATAACACAATCATGATACTAATAAGCATGCATAGGGACCAAGGATGAATATGAGTTCAAGAACAGGTAATCCAGGAAGCAAAGATCAAGAGGGAGCACACTCCAGTTGTTCCTGCAAGAAAGCAAAGGAACACACTTCAGTAGTTTCTGCAAGGATGCAGATATTCAGAGGGATTTGACCATCTTTCCACAACAGAAAGGTGTAGAAGAAGCTACTTCAGATTAGGACTCCAATAGCTCCTGCAAGGAAGCAAAGACTCAGAGGGAGTCCACCCAACGAACAAAGAAAGATAAGTATTTCAATCATCATTTCTTGCATATTTGTTTGTTTTAAATAATACTGTTCAATAATGTATATACTGATGTTCCTAGAATTAGGCTGTGTATTATGCATATTAGAATAGTTGCATTGATGAACAGTATACTA
This sequence comes from Larix kaempferi, assembly GCA_027924585.1. Taxonomy (NCBI): domain Eukaryota; kingdom Viridiplantae; phylum Streptophyta; class Pinopsida; order Pinales; family Pinaceae; genus Larix; species Larix kaempferi. Next base: position 7,910,207 of record BSBM01000598.1, on the reverse strand, counting down.
CTAATATACATGGGTAAGTGGCCTAGGGCATTGTACAACATTCCATTGCTACTTATCTAGAATGAAACCTCTTTGCTGACATGTTGGGAGTTGTGCACACTCTTAACAATGTTCTGGTAGAGATTGGAAGGCATCTAGAAAGTTATGGGATATGGATAAATGTTGTATTGAAGCATTGGCTAAGATAATTGCATGACTGTATGACATATTTCTTTATGTGTAAGAATTTGTTCTGAAAACTATGAGATGTTTTCTAATCATGCAATTTAACTTGTTGTGTAGGAAAGATCGTATGCCATCTCCTACAAAAGAAGAACTACAACATTTGTTCAGCAATAAAGATATCTATTGAAGTTCCCAAGATCTGGGATGAAGAAATGGAATGCCATGATCCGTCGATCATGAAGAATGATGTTTGGGTTGTAGTCCCAAGACGTAAAGGGAAGTTTGTTATGACTTCCAAATGGTACTATCAGATCAAGCATGTTGCAGATGGCAGCATTGAGAAATACAAAAGTGATGAAATAGAAGATGCACCAGATGGATTTCAAGACAGCATGGTGTAGTCATATATGTGTGCAGAATTTGATATGGTAGGATAGACAGCTTTCTATCTAGCTTGGGCTTTACCAAGAGTAAAGCGGATTCCAACCTTTACTATAAGGTTGAGGAAGGCAATCCAATGATACTACTTTTGTATGCGGATAACCTGTTTATTACAGGTGAAGATAGATTGATTACCGACATGCAGCGGAAGCTTACTGCCGAGTTCAAGATGAAGAACTTGGGGATGGTGCACTATTTGTTTTTGGCATGGAGGTGTGGCAGAATGATGGAATCTTCATTGGACAAGGGAAGTATGCAGTAGAGATCCTGAAGAAGTTCGGGATGATGGACTGCAAGGCTATGGCCACACCTATGGCATCGAATCTGAAGCTTCTATGTGATGCTTCATCTGAGCCGGTTGATATCACTATGTATCGTCAGATGATTGGGTCCTTGATGTACTTGACGAACACGAGAACCAGACATTTGCTTTGCTGTGAACACATTGAGCCAGTTCCTGACGGATCCGAGGAATGTTCACCTGGTTGCTGTAAAGCATGTTCTGAGGTACCTGAAGGGTACAATGGATTATGGGCTCAAATATGAAGCGAATCAAAAGTTTAACCTACAGGGTTATGTTGATTCAGATTGGGCTGGCAGTGCTGCAGATAGGAAGAGCACATCTGGGTGCTGCCTCAGTATGGGATCAGGTGTGATCTCTTGGTTTAGCAAGAAGCAGTCCTGCGTAGCACTGAGTACAGTTGAGGCAGAATATGTTGCAGCCTGCTCAGCTAGTTGCGAGGCAGTATGGCTACGGAAGCTACTGTCTGAGTTATTTGATCTCCCGTTGGAGGCTACTGGTATCTTCTGTGATAACCAGAGTTGTGTGAAGCTGTCCGAGAACCCAGTGTTTCATGACAGGTCGAAACACATAGAGATCAAATATCACTATATCAGGGATATGGTGCAGAGAGGAGCAGTGAATCTCCTGTATGTTGCGACGGACGAGCAGATTGCAGATGTGCTGACGAAGCCACTAGCCAGAGTGAAGTTCGAGTACTTCAGAGAGAGGCTTGGCGTTCTTCAGATCGAGGACACTTCAAGGAAGAAGTGATGGACACATTTGCTGAAGCCATTCCAAGCATGTTGGAAGGAGGATCCTTCACATGGCTGTGAATGTAAGCGCTAGATGATGAGCATCAGGATGATGTTCTGGTTTCTGCTTGATATGATCAGTTGGATCATTTTTATGTATGTATGTACGCATCATGTTGAATGCTGGATATGATCAGTTGGATCATTTTTATGTATGTATATGCATCATGTTGGATGCTTGGACCATGTATCTGTATTTGTATCAGGTGGATACATTGTATGATCAGGTGGATCATGTATGGTGATATGTATCATGTATTTGTATTTGTATCAGGTGGATACATTGATGATCAGGAGGATCATGTATGATGATATGTATCAGGTAGATACTTGGTATGCATCAGGTAGATGCATTGATGATCAGGAGGATCATGTATGATACTTGGTATGCATCAGGTAGATGCATTGATGATCAGGAGGATCATGTATGATGATATGTATCATGTATTTGTATCAGGTGGATACATTGATGATCAGGAGGATCATGTATGATACTTGGTATGCATCAGGTAGATGCATTGATGATCAGGTGGATCATGCAGCAGGATGTTGCAGTGATGATCAGGATGATCATAGATGACGAGCTTCAGGATGTTGCTCCAGATGACATGCAGCAGGACGTTGCAGTGATGATGATCAGGATGATCATGGATACATCAGGATGATGTATGGTGAGTATCAGGTTGATACTCTATGGCCGTGGATCAGGTTGTGCAGATGAGCATGTCTGGGAGATCCTATAGGTCGGAGTTGTGTACCCGTAACAGCCTGGGATGCTCTTTCGAGACATTGCTCTGGGAGGACATGTAATTTGTGCCCTGGGAGATCTCAGGTCGGAGTTGTGTACCCGTAACATCCTGAGATGCTCTTGCGAGGTTTTGTCCTATGGCATGTAATTTGGGCCCTGGGAGATTTCAGGTCGGAGTTGTGTACCCGTAACATCCTGAGATGCTCTTGCGAGGTTTTGCCATGACCACATGTAATTTGTGCCCTGGGAGATTTCAGGTTGGAGTTGTGTACCCGTAACATCCTGAGATGCTCTTGCGAGGTTTTGTGGTGGATCACATGTAATTTGTGCCCTGGGAGATTTCAGGTCGGAGTTGTGTACCCGTAACATCCTGAGATGCTCTTTCGAGGTTTTGTGGTGGGGTCACATGTAATAGCGCCCTGGGAGATCCTACAGGTCGGAGTTGTGTACCCGTAACATCCTGGGATGCTCTTTCGAGGTTTTGTGACGCACGTAATAAGTCCTGAGGATTCCACAGTATGGCCAGTGATGATGAAGACCTGCAGGTGGTGGGCCTACATCCAGTATGAAAAAGGAATGGCTCTGTAGAACTTCCTATGACGAGTAGATTCAGAGATTGATTGAGATAGCAGCAGCAGTGACGATAATGATGACTCGATGACGATTATCTAGTGATGATGATCCAGAGAAGATGACTTGTGCTAGAAGAACTGTGCTGAGAAATACCTTCCTAGTTAAGAGGGAGTGTTGATGTATATGTAACTTTGGAATGTATTTCACATATATGTATATTGTATTCCTATAGAGATGGTATTATTCCTCTATAAGGAAGTGTCGTCATTTATATTGTAAGTGTCGTAACTTATACTTGATGGGTTATTAGACCACCTTGTTGGGGTCGGCCCTGTATGAGTCATGTGGGTCGAAGGGTTATTAGACCACCCTATTGGGGGTCGGCCATGTGGGTCAAAGGGTTATTAGACCACCCTATTGGGGGTCGGCCCAGTCAGCATTATGTTATGTGGTTAAGTTCGAGCCTACATGAGTTAGGTAAAAAGGCAAGTCAAGTCAAGTATAAATAGAGTGCGGGAGGCACTCTATTTACTCACTCACTTCTCACACATGCACTCAAGGAGGAGTGGCGCACTTATGGAGGAGGAGGATCTACTGCTAGGTTATGGCTATCTCTCTTGGTTGGTTGTATCATTGCTCTATCTATCTCTGAGGAAGTTATTGGGGTTTTTCACCTTTATGGTTTTCCCCAAGTAAATCTTTGTGTCTCTTGTGTGCTTGCATTATTGTCTCCATGATTGATATGCTGTAGATATGCTGTACATGTTGTTCTCTCAGTTAAGATCCTAGATCAGATTGAAGTAATTTCTGAAAATTTAACAGATTCAGCACTCTACCATTTTGCTTCCAGCTTTTTATTTTTGCAACCTATTTTCTGCATTCACCAACATCAAAATACCTCATGCAGCATGTATGGGAAAAATATAAAATCCAATTGAAATAAAATCTATTCTATGTCAGAAATATAAATGCATGAAATATAAAAGCAGAAAGTAAATCTAAATTACTTACATAATTTGCAAAATTTGAAATTTATTGTGCAGGAAAAAGAAAAATGACAGGTACTCAGTTAAACTAGGAGCTTACAAAGGAGCTTAGGAAAAGAAAAACAAAAAGGTGCCAGACTCAATGGCTGAAAAGACTAACTACTGCCCAAGTAGGCTTATTTGGTTTCCTACCTACTCTAATCTCACCAGTCATCACAAATGCTAGGTAAAATCATAAATCCAGTGCAACCATTCATCGATCAAGTTAATGATTCTTTTTTGATTTTTGCTTAGAAAACGAGTCAGGACTAGATTAAGGATTAATGAAATTGATAGCACAACTTTCCTGACTTGTTCAAAAAATGAGAAAGGAGTTGAATGGTGCAAAATGAAATCATGCCAAGGGAAGAATGATTACGGCAAACATCCTCCATCCAAGAATTGATAGGATCATAAAATTCATGAAGATGATTGTTTAAAATTGATGGAGGGCGAATACATGGCATTTGATTTAATAAACTACTTTCCTTACTCATTTCTCTTGCATATTCAATTTGGTTCTCCCTGGGATTAATGATCAAATAGAAACCAAGTGGGGATAAATTAAAGTTTAAAAGATGGAAAAACAAAGTCAAACCCACTTGAAGCTCAAAAATGGAGAAAAAATGGAATTGATCTTTAAACACCTTTCCTAGCCACCAAGAGCGATTGATAACTTGACAAAAAGCATTATGGTTCCAAAGTGATTGAAAAGGGAAATGGAGTGTTTTTTCTCCAAGCATGTAATCATGCTTATACTTCCTTCTAAAAATTCCAAAGGCAAAATATTGATTATAGCACCAACCCAAAGATGATTGAAAGAGTTGGGAAGGGAGGGTGGATTGAAAATATGAAAATTCTCCCAAATGGATAGACAAGTTCGAACTTAGATTTTGACAAAAGAAAACACTCTTTACTCTAGGAATTATTTCAAGCTTTTGATCAAGTTTAATATTTACAATCTGAGGACAAGATTGACCATAGCTATCTAACTCTAAGCTATCTTGACTAAGGATAAAAAAAGGAAAATTTAAAGATTCATTATAAGAAGTGGAACAAGATTAGAACATCTAGTGTGACTTACTAATTCATCCTCATCTTGAGATTGACATATTGATTCATGATTAAATTCATACGAGGATAAATGATCATTTTTATTCAATTTGTCAGGGATAAAATTAACAGGGTCATCTAAAACATCCTGATTATTTGCACAATGATCATGTGAAAGCACTACTAAATGATCTTGGTTAATGTCTCCACTTTCTTCTTATTCAGTAAGTTGATAAGGAATTGAATGATCACTAAAGATAGAATGACTAATGAGTCTCTCTGAGGGAGGAACTTCAGTGGACCTGTTAACTAATAGCTCATCCTCATAAATTCCCTCAGGATCAGGACTAGGGCTACCTAAAAAGCAATTTGAAAACTTATGGTTTGTACAATGATTAAAGATTTGACTTTCGATTGACTCAAAAGTAGAAGAATTATCATTAGAAGAAATTGGGCAGGAAAGGTCATCTCCGGATGTTGAAAAATCACTTGATATTTGATTGTTAAATGATTCCACAATAGGATCGGAACGGGGAAGGTTTTGATATTGGATTTGATTTGAAAGATACATATCATCGAATTCACTTCCCCATTCTTCTAGGAATTTATTTTCAAACATGTCATAACATGAAATGCTATTGGGTTTCAAATTCGAAAGCCAGAGTCCAGCTTTTTCTTTGAAAGATGAAGCCAATAGTCTCATACACACATCCTCATGGGTTATGGATAATTCTTTAATAATTTCCCTAAAAAGTTCAAGGTGTCTTTTAGCAAAGATTTCATAACTTCCATCGAAAATAGGCAACCTTGCACATGCTTGATGAGGAATATGATGAGGATACCCAACAATTTTTGAAAAGTCAAAACCTTTTAAACGACCGAAAGTTCTAGGTCGCTCAGAAGCAGCCATGGATAATTTTTTTTTACTTTTTTTTTTATATTTATTTTTATTTTAAAATATTTTTATATTTATTTTTAAATTCAAGAACCTAAAAACAAAATGATGCACCCCATGGGTTCTATATAATGATAAGATCTGTCTTAATTCTAGTATTGTAAGGATGCAAATGAGCTCGCTCCTCAGCGGAGTCACGGTTGGGAGTCGCCAGGTAGATTTCTTAAACTCTTCTACCAAGATATGTGTCATTGTATATGCAGGAGAGAGTGAATAATGACTACTAGATTTATCCAAGGTAAGCCTATGCCCTCAAACGCCAAAATGTTAGGCAAAAAGAATGGGAGTAGGGCTTGAGAAACATATGTCAAACCAGAGTAAGCCTATGCCCTCCCCGGCAACGGCGCCAAAATGTTAGGCAAAGAGAACGGGAGGGCTTTAGGAAATGTATGTCGAACCAGGGTAAGCTACTGCCTTCCCTGGCAGCGGCGCCAAAATGTTATCACCTAAACTGTAGTTACCCCTGTGGATGTATCCATTAATGGATGGCAATAGGAAAGGGAAACTCAAAAGGTGCAACCATGATCACCTCGACCTCCAATAGATGGTTGTCACGCCAGTCGAGGCAACCTTCGCTTTATGTTATCTATCCTAGACAACAAAGGGGGAGACCCGATCTACTCCCTACAGGAGAGATCAAAACCAAGACACCAAATCAAGTTAATTCTAAGTGAAGTAAGGTGTATGGTTTATCCTAGACCTAAGGATGAATTCACAAGACAAGTGAGGCGTTCAATGAGTATAGATTTGGTTCATTATTGATGTGAGAGTGACTTATGACATTTGAAATAGGATCCAAGATTAAAGTACTAGTTCAATGTGAGAAAATCCACTACCTTGGGAACCGTGTCCAATGGAAGGTAGTTTAGGGGTTGAATTGGGGCTAACTAGTACAAGTGACAAGCTTGATCATGAAGCATGATGACATCAAAGGGTTTAGTTCACCACACAAGGGTCAAACCACAAGTTAATCCAACAATCTAGGAAAGTCGAATTGACTTGGAGAGAGACCAGTGCCTTGGGAATTGGGATAATGGAGTCAAAGTGAAGCTAACTTGTGGTTGATGACTCCTATTGCATAAGACAAGTGGAAAATTAAAGTCTTGATGGATGAATAGGTCTAGATCTAGAGATTCAAGGTTTGACCTAAGTGGACCACAATCCCTTAAAACAAGGAATGCTTTCCCCAAGGCAATATTTGATGAAGTGACACACTAGACCTAGGTTTTGAATTATGCCCGTTCCAAATCCACCAAAATCTCAAGTACCCATGTCTTGGAAGTGGACCAACTCACTTCTCCAAGGTGGTGCGACTTTACCCAAGGAGGCTAAAAAGGGTGATAAATCAATCAAGACAAGTCCAATGGCATCCAAACTTTAGATCCAAGTAGTTTAAGCAAGTGAGAGTGTGGATCTACAATTTCAAGGCAATCCGATGGCTAAATCTTACTAGATCTGAGTTTAAATATACCAAGTGGTCCAAAATGGGGAATAAATCCCTAAAAATGTGGAATAGGGCCCACAAGGTAGAAATCAGAAAAGTGACAATCTGGGGGTAGGTTATTGGATGTGTAGATCATGAAACAAGTGGGATCTCAACTACCCATCAACTAGATCTAGGGTAACTCACCTTCCCCAAGGAGTGCGACCTCACTTGGAGAGGCTAAGTTGGCCTGGGAAGGGGGTCAAATGGAGGCCAATCCTCACCAAGCTATAGATCCAGGATTCCGTGGATACTATAGAGGTGGGTTTTCAATATTATACCCAACAACCCACTAGATCTCAGTAGATCTGAGAAAATGTAACAATGAGGGTTTGAAATAATAAGGGTTTTATCAATTTATGAGCTATGTCAATGGATTGGATCAAGATAAGAGAAACAAACCTGTGGATCTTACCTGGGTAACCTTGTAGATGCCTTGATGATGATGATCTATGCAAACTTGATCAATTTGAGAAGCTTTGAGGTAGTTTTCTATGAAGTCGATTTAGTCCAAGAAGCCAATGCGCCCTCTCTCCTGCACAACAAACGTCAACAATATCAGATTTGATGCAATCAAGAGATAAGACTAATGCCACAAGAGAAGTAACAAAAAGATAGCATAGATCACAATGATACTAATGATAACCCCCTGATACAAGCAAATGCCAAGAAAGTCGATTTGAAGAAGCCTTGCAAAATCGCCCTTGTTGAAGTCGCCCTCCTATAGACAAGACAATGATTTCCAAAAAAGATAGATCTTACCACAAATTCCAAATGCTAGGTTGCAATAGAATTTTCAATCACCATCTAAGAACACCAGATGCAAAGGAGACCACAAGAATTTCCACAAGAAATATTTTCTATACCAAGAATCCAAGAGCCAAAGACCCCTTACAATGAGAAGCTCTCTCCTTTAAATATGAAGGAGAAGCATCAAAATCCTAACCACTTTTTGAATGAGTGGCTAAGATTAAAAGATACAAATGTCTAATCAATGGTTGAGATGAGCTCAACAATAAAATACATGGATCACTCATAAAATATAACATAAGTGGACAAAATCGCCCTAGAAGAGGGGAATCCCACCATATCATGATGACAAAATATAATAAGAAGCTTATGGTGGGTCCAAGGGGTAATTTTATCCACCCTTGGTCAATCCCCATAGCACAATAATAATAAAATAGTCATCAATATACCAAATCGTGCCTCCATGGACAAATCGTAGGCCTCAAAAGACCTCAGAAATCATCAGAAAGTGCCATAAGTGATGGATGCGGGCCCTGATGAAGCTGAAACTGTTGGAGGAGGTGTGGAAGACATCAACCCATCATCACTAATCATCCCATTCCAAGACATTGCCTCAGTATCCCAAATCGAATTCCTCAATAGCCATTTCTACCAATCCTGAAATGCCTCGAGAAGCGTGAAACTGCCCCAAACTGCCTCCTGGAGTGCCTGCGCTGTCAAGGTGAGGGAACTAGTGTGTCCGGAAGGGGGGTAATATGGTAAAAACAAGTGGCTGGACCGCCCCCTCCAAGCACAACACCCTAGGTCAACCGGATAAAAATCACATCTGCTCTGACTGTGTCTCCGACAGACCAAAACTGCACTGGGATAGCCTACTGAGGCTCAATCATCAATGTAAGTGCCCAGAACTGAAAACAAACTGTCTCATTGGACTCAGAAGGTCCAAATCCATCAAAGATGTGTACTCATACACCATATGAGTCTCTGCATGATCATAAAATATATCCAATATACCGGAATAGGTGAAATAATAATAATCTGTAAATGGTCAAATAACGCTGTAAACCATGAATCATCATCATAACCCTGTATCTGCTGCATAGAATCATCATGTACATGTACATAGACCATATATCATCTATCCATATCATCACAAGGTCCAACCATCTCATGTCCTATGGTTGACCTTGGTCAAACTAGGTTTGACCAAGTCAACATGACCAAATATAACTCAGACCATCATCAGAAGCTGCTGCAAAGTGTCAAAGGTTAATGCATTCTCTACAAATTATTCAAATAACAATTATAACACAAAGTAATCATTACTGGCGATCCAAATCCAAATAGATAATGTCATTAATTATTATTATTACTCAGACTAGACTTTCAAGATCATACTCACTTCATAGCTATGATCAATTTGCTAGTGAAGGGTGAAGGCTAAAATAACTGGCTAGGCTAAGGGATGACTTGAATGACTTAACTTTGTGACACTTTGGCAAAGGGAAAGGGAATACACACCATAGTATATATTGAATGAGCAACAACACAGGGAATGGCGGTGTCTCACAAATGGATGAGTTGTTCAAAGAGGGTTTATTTACCTTTAACAGATGCGCACAATCCATAATACAAACGAGGCCAACAATAATTTAGATATAGCATTTAAGTTCCATTGCTTTTTGGGCATGAAGTTTCCATAGCCTTGATCTATGTGTGTTTATAAACACATTGCATAGATTTACATTTATTTTAGGCTTTCTGCTGTAGGTGTGGTTTTAAGGCACTTGTTTACCTGAGCACTTCTAGGTGTGTCAGAGACAGCTTGTTTACCTAGGTATTTACATTTCCAAAAGATATAACATTTTATTTTCATGGCCATTTTCATTTGGCATGCCTTTCATTGATGTGTGTTGAAAAACACATTGCATGAACGAGCTTTTCATACAAGATATAGCATTTCATTTTTCCAGATTTTGTATTCATGGCAGCACTAAAAGTTTCAGGTTTAGCCAACACAACTTTAGTGACTAGGGGGAATTCACAAGGAAATCCAACTCACCATAGGTAAGTTTTGTCACCAATTGAGAGCCGAGACACAATAAACAGGGAAGCTCATCCAATACAGAGGCTACAGTGGGGAAAAGATCCTCCATGTCACTAGTCAAGTAGTAAGTCACGGTGATAAACTAAAAGGTAGGCAATGGATGGATGAAGACAATGAATAATGGAGCCGACACTAGCAAGCCAAGGTATGGTGGAATGATCACCTCTATTCTCCCTAAGGAGGGTAAAACCAATGAGTATGAATAGTGAACTTCTAAGTCTGAGCAGGGACAATATAATATATATAATAAGATCAGCCAGGTCCACATATCTATATGATCGCCAGATCATGACACTAGGTGCTAAGACATGCTATAAGAATAAGTATAAAAGCAATTTAACCATAACACAATGATATACCTGCTGAGTCATATACCTGAATGCTCATCATCTGAACCATCATCTGTCCTCTGAAACTGCTACTGCAACTCTGGGCACTAGCTACTGCTCTGTACAAATGGTATAATGGCTACATCAGTCATCTCTCTAAGAGTCCTGAGACTCAGTCATGGCATGGGGAATAAAATTGCTGTCCAAATCTAATAGTGATCCAAATAGATGCTCATCTCAGCATCTCAATGTAAGGGAACTGGCTGAATAGTGTACTGGAATCAGAAAAAATAATGTATGGCAGCCCGGCTACTATATATGTGATAACAGGTTCTTTTGTAGCTACAGCTCTGGAGCGTCACTCTTTCTGGGGCTGACATATTCAGGAATGATCCATACTTGTACAGGTGGGTTCCCTTGCAGAACCTGCTTTGGGGTAACTGGCGCCTATGGTTTCTGCGGCGCTACCATCGGCTGCTTATCCTTCTTTTGTTGTTGTTTTTGCTCGCTCGGCTTCGAGCTTTGAGGTGGTGCCAGCTTTTGTGCTGAAGCTTTCTTCTGTTGAGGCTTCATGACACCGCTTATGCTAGAACGTCTGAATGCACCCAAAATATCTTCTAAGTTCGGCTCGCCGGACATAAACGCAACGAAAATTAGTACTCTCGCTACTTCGACTCTTAAGCTGTTCACACTTGGAAAAATTTGAATTTCACGGTAAATTTACATAAGGGCAAGTGTATGGGTATTTATAGGGCATGCCCTGATGTTACGACCGTTAATGAATCACCTGGGAAGTAAATGTGGCAGTAACTCTTGCAAATCCCGTATAGATCTCCGTGTAATGTGATATTGAATGCACCGGGAACGGCTAGTTAGGAATTAAGTGCCAATCCCGTGGGATTAGAGTCCGCTAGATCATTGATCTCTTTCCGTCGTTCTTAACGTCGTGTCATGTCAACTTCCTTTAATTGGTGGGGTGGGATGGTAGTGCTAGGTTGTCTGTCAGCCGGTTAAACTTTAAATGCCAAATCTGTCGGGTGGATCCCGTTATGACCCTGGTCACTTCAGCCTTTACGATGTCTGACTGGATAGGGTTTTCCTTAAATGCGTGATTTAGCTGGTGACGCCCTTTCGATTAACGGTTTAATACCTTGCTGACAACTATTGCGGTCATCTTTTCTTATCCCGATCTGCTATCCATTCTGAGATTACGGAGCAAATTTCTCATGCTTGGCTTTATATTTGCTGCGCACCTTCAATTGTATTATTCATCTCTGTGCAGCTATTCCTTTCCCTGTTAGGAGCGATTTTTTTTTTTTGCGCGTGCAGCTTCAGCAGTGTTGCGCGGCACACCTCCCTAGATCATAGAGGACTCTGCAGAGCAAGGCTATCACGGTAAAGCTTTAGTCTGCTTCCATTTATCAAATTGGGCAAGGTGTCTCTGTCTAAAGTGGCTAGCTGAGCTATGCCACCGTTAGTAACATGCATTACAGTATATGGGCCAAGCCAATGCATCTTAAATTTTTCAGGTAACTTCATAAACTTGCTATCATACAGGAGGACTAGATCACCTACCTGGAAGCACTTGTTCTTGATATGGCGGTCATGCCATGCTTTTTCACATTCTTTTTGTACTTGTTGGTGGAAGCCTGCGACGAAGCAATCTTCCTCCAGACCAACCAAGTGTAGCAACCTTTGTTCTAGTGCTGGGCGGTCTGCCATGCCGACATACACAACTATTCTCAGGATGGGAACGATGTACTCCATTGGAATTATTGCTTCTTTTCCATAGGCCAACCTGAAGGGTGTATGGCTAGTCAGTTTCTTGCATGCAGTCCTGTATGCCCATAATACAAATGAAATGCACAGGTCCCAATCGTCCCGATTGGCGTTGCATATCTTGGTTAGTGCATTCTCCAGTACTTTGTTAAATGCTTCAACAGTTCCATTCGCCTGTGGATGATATGGTGTGCTACGCTGATGGTGAATGTAGAACTCTTTGGTCAAAGCTTCAATAGTTCTATTCAAGAAGTGAGTGCCCTGATCACTCATCAAAATCTTTGGGCATCCAAACCTTGTCAGGATGTTCTCGTAGATAAACTCTGCGGCTGTAGCTGTGCTACAGTCTTTCATTGGCTTTGCTTCTGCCCACCTGGTGAGGTAATCAGCTGTGGTAATAATGTACCTCGCACCAGTTCTCTTCCCTGGTGGGTTAATAGGACCCACAAAATCAATGGCCCATTTCTCAAAGGCCTGCAAAGTTAATTGCGATTTTAGTGGCATTTCGTCCTTGCGTGATGGCTTCCCTGTCCTTTGACACACATCACAACTCTGGCAATGTTCCTTCGAATATTTATGAATCGTAGGCACCATTGCCCTGCGTGCAATATCTTCTGCGTGGTAGCTCTTCCGATGTAATGGCCTCCTGCGACTCTTGAATGTGCATCTTCCAATATGAATGGTTTCTCATGCTCTAGTACACATCTGCGCAGTACTTTGTCCGGTCCCAACTTGTACAGCTGACCTGTGATTATAGTGAAGTTTGCTACGCGCACTACTAGCTGCTTCTTTTGCTGCATAGTGAACTCTGTGGGTGTGAAACCAGTAGTCAAAAAGTCAATGATGTCCTTCTAATAATCATCGACAACCTGGATAGCAAACAACTGCGCATCAGGCAGATTGTCCACCAGATTTGTAGGTTCCTCTCCTGACTCAATTCTTGACAAATGATCAGGTCCCAAATTCAACCTTCCTGGCTTAACCACAATTTCAAAGTCATACTCCTTAAAGAGTAGTAACCATCTTCATATGCACCCCCCTAACACTGGCTTGTTTACCAAGTATTTCAAAGCAGAATGGTCAGTGAACATGGAGAAATGCACACCAAGCAAGTAATGTCTGAATTTCTGCAGTGCGTTGACCATGGCAAGTCCTTCTCACTCAGTGGTGGTATAGTTCTTCTCAACGGATGATAAATTTTTGCTGGAAAATGCAATGGGATGATCAATACCTCCCTCTCCTAGCTAAGCAAGAACAATGCCCAATGCTATACATGAAGCATCCACATGGACATGAAACGGCTTCTCCCAGTCTGGAAAAACTAGGATTGGCGCAGTGACCATATTTTCTTTCAATGTATCAAAGCCTTGTTCACATTCTTTGTTCTAGATGAACGTCGCATCTTTCTTTAGCATCTTCTCCATAGCAGCAGTTATCTGCGCATACCCTTTTATGAATTTCCCGTAACAACCGGTATGCCCTAGTGTAGTGCGCAGCTACTTAACTGAGTTGGGTGTAGGCAAGTTTACAATGACTCCGATCTTGGTAGGATCTACCATCAAGCCCTGTTTGCACACAATGTGTCCCAACAAAATTCCATAGGGAACACAAAAAACACATTTCTTCAAATTTAACAAGATTTGATGTTGTCTGCATTTTTCTAGCATCATCCTGAGGTTCACAGCATGGTTCTTCAGTAACCCGAAAATATTCCAATCATCAAAATAAACCTCTAAAAACTTATGTATGAAGTCTTTAAATGCTGCGACGGCCACTCTTGAAAATATGGCAGGTGCATTCTTCAGACCAAAAGGCATCACCATGTACTGGAACAACCCCCATTCTGTAGCAAAAGTAGTCTTGTGCCTATCTGCGCAATCAATTCTGATCTGATGGTATCCCAAGAATCCATCAGCAAAAGAATACGCCTCATTCCCTCCAACATTGTCTAGCACTTCATCGGTGAAAGGGGCCCCTCTCCTTTACATCCTGTGCACCAAACTTCACGTCGATGTTCGTATCTCTGTTCTTTCCCATTATTCATACCTTGCAATTCTAACGTCAAGGTAGTCAACTAGTTATGGATTTGTGACATCCCAGAACTACTCTCTTCGATTGGCGAAGCCTCCAGCTTCATTGCGATCTCTAAGGCCTCTGCCTGCGACACAACCTTCTGCTGCATCAATGGTTGTCTGATATGGGGCAACAATGCAGCAATGAACCATTCCTGGTGCTGTTGTGGAGCTATAACAAAGCTCACTTGGTCTAACAATGTCTTAAATTTTTGGTCAAATTCCAAGACCGTTTCCGTAGGCTTCTGCTTGATTTCGTTTAGTTTCGTTATGCACTGTGATTCGGATTTTGGCTTCTTAAACTCTGCGGCGAGCGCAGCCTTAATTTTTGTTAGGGTTCTCGGCTGTTCCTGAGAATATTTCATAAACCAATGTAAGGCGTGGTCTCTGAAAGTGGTGATGAGCTGCGCTCTCTTCACAACATCATCCCGGATCTTCTTTACACTCCATACGCTTCACATAGAAACCAGTGTTGATCAGGGTCTTCTAGACCCGTTCCTTTGAATATCGATAGTTTTATATCATTATCTGCCATTCTCCTTCCTGGTTGTGCAGCGCTCTGAGTAGTGCTGACTATCTGCACAGAAAAAATAAACATGGTACTCGGGATAGTGCTAGGACTACTACTCTGTGGAATATTCCGAGATTGGGTATTCTGAACTGGAATAGTCTGAGTCGGAATGGCCTGAGCACCTACTACTGTGGTGTTACCAGTATTGATAGTCTGCGGGGTGGGTTGCGCTACGCTCTGAGCGGGTGGGTTCTGAGATATGGGTGGTGCGGTCTCTACAACCGGTGGGTTCTGAGGTGTAATAGGGTGGATAGTGGCTGATGACAGGGCAGTATGATTGTTAAGATCACATGGGAGTTTGGTATTTATGCGGAGTCTAGGTCCTCCGAGATTCTTTTCTTTATTAAACTTATATCTCTTTCCACTTCTTAGATTATGTGTCTCTTCGTCAGAATCACTAAAAATGCTATTGACCATGGCATATTCAAAAATATTACTTCATCCTTAAAACGCCTTTTTCATCTAAAAGCATTTTAATGTATAGACTGAGATTGTTCAGGTACTTACCTCTGAATCCTTTGAAAAAGTATGCTTCATCTTGACTGTAGGACTTCAGCGTGTCTACAGCAAACTCGGTCACAAATCCTTCAAGTATGCTATCAACCTAGAAGTCGACTGCTCGCGACAGTGGGCTATCTATTGCTTTGAGCTGCGCTGTGAGTTCTGGAGTCCACTCTGTAGGTACTCCCCTTTGAAAACAGGTTTTCTTTTCTGCGATTCGCGATATCCACGCATGTAGCTCATTTGGGAACGAAGCCCAGAAAATCTTGTGAATATCTCTCCACAAGTATCTGTTCAACCACTCCATGTCTGATAGACGTGGATGTCTGTTCTCTTTCTTTGGGAAATCTCTCTCGGTCTTATCACACCAGTCCGAGATCTCCTTCTTTTCGGGATGCAAATTGTCTGAACCTTCTGGGAACTGATATTCGTCGTCGTTCATTACTTCGTCAACTCATCACAGATTCTTAGCGCGACACGGAACCATTTGTTGGCTGTATAAACTGATCTAAAGGTTTTCCATTATAGACCTAGGTTCTTTGCAGTTCTAGCTTTAACCAACAAAACCCCTTTTCACCGGACCTTTCGGCAACAAACTGCGCGCAGGTTGACGTCTCACCCGAGGCAAATGATCCGGATTTATGTGGAAACGAAACAAAAGATAGCATATACATAATCATATACAGAGATATATTGCAAATAACACAGTGATACAGTAATCACATATTCTATTAAATAGCGGAAATAGAATAGACTGTAAAATACAATAGCTAGAATGGTGGTAGCTATCTCTGAGAAGAGATGTGGCCGCTATGCTCATTCGTGCCAAGATGAATACAAAGAGAGGCCGAAAGGGCCTATTTATCATAAGCATGAGGGAAAGAATCCCAAACATCCAAAAACCTAACCCTAGAATATGAACCGTCATAAAGTTTGTGGCCCCAAGGTGGTTAGTTGAACAATCAACTTCCCGGGGTCATAACTTTTGCATACGATCTCCGTTTGGGGCGCTCGGTAGCCCGTTGGAAAGGTCTATCTGAGATTTACAACTTTCAAATGGAACCAAATGCATGTTGTTGGAAACCATATGGTACCCCAAAATTGCCAAAAAATGTCGTTTAGGGCCTCAAAATGGCTCCGGAAGTTCAGGACTCGAAAAACTGCTAAAAATAGTAATTTACCAAAATTGCCAGAAGATTGTTTTGAGCTAGTTGGAAGAGGTGGGCCGCCACCGATATCTACCTGGATCAATCCTCCCTCCTTAGGAAGCAATGGTCTCCATTGCGTTAAATCCCTTATCATATGTCGAGCTATGTGTCGAGTTGAGCTCTTGGTGCGACATTTGCTGAAGTGGAAAGGTTGCCTTACTTTGACATCTTCAGAGGGTTGTAATTGTTGTTGATCGATGTGCTGGAGTTGTTCAACAGTTTTGGTTGTTGTGGTATCCTTGGTATGCACCGGTGTGGATGGTTTCTTTTTGGAGGAGCACCTTGAATGCGTGGCCTTGCACTGTAGAAGTACCCGAATAGGCGATGCTGCACTAACTTTGTGTTTTTCTTGTTTCTGCTGAGTAGAAGGATAATCTGCAGAGGTTGTGAATGTCTCTATGATCTGATGTTCAACTTTAGTGGAATTTGCGAATAGGGAAAATTTCCCAGTGTGGGAGATTATCTTCCTGCCCTGCTTGGTTGGGGTAGGTGAAACTGTCTCTGGTATCCGATAGAGTTGTCCTCCCAAAGTGACAATGACACTGCGAGGTCGGGATTCATATACAGCATGATGCTTCCACATATATGGCTATCCTAAGAGAACATCACATACTTCGAGTGGGGCCACATCACATAATACCTCATCCTTGAAGGGCTTGATGCCATATGGTAGGTGACATTGGTGACTGACACGGATCCTTCGTCCTTAGCTTAGCCATCCAATGGTGTATGGTTGTGGGTGTGGCGTTATTGGTAGCTCCAATCTCTTGATGACTTCTTCTGAGATCAGGTTCTTCTGGCTGCCGCTGTCCACAACAAAGTGTAGGGGAATTCCCTTCGCCCACATCTGTGAGTGGAAAAGGTGCTCCTCTGCCTCCGATTCTTCAGGTTCCTCTGGCTGAATCTGTGTGGTGGTGACAACGACACTGGGTTCTGCATCAATGATTTGCTTCCCTTTTCGCGCGGCTGTGAAATTAGGTTCTAAGTCAGAATCAGAACTGGGATCTGATTCTGAAGCTTTGATCTCAGCCACCAATCACTGTTTTGAGCGACATTCATCAGTGTTGTGCCAGGGGCTTTTGTGGAACTCGCACCACTTCCCGGTGTCCTTCTTTGTCTTTTCTTTACCCTTCTTCGCTTGTGGTTGGGACTGGTTGTCCTTTCCCTGCCCCGTGTTCCGCGAGCCAGAGTTTCCCTTGCCCTGCTTCTGCGTAGGTCCGAAGTCACGCTTGTTCTTTTGCTGAAATGTCTGCTCAATTTTGATAGCATATCGATAGGCAGATCCGAGTGAAGATATTTCCAAGAAATCCATATCTGTTTGGATGTACCGGTGTAGGCCACTGTGATATTTCAGTACTAGGTGCCGCTTGGAGTCCTTGATACCTAGCTTTGTGCGCAAGGTATGAAATTTGTTGGTGTACTCCGACACCGTTTGGTCCCTCTCTTGATGCAGAATGGTCCATTTTGTGTATTGGTCATCATAGTTTCCAACAGGGTAATATTGTTCCTTGACGGCATTTATAAAAGAGGCCCAAGTGGGATTGGAATATTCAAACAATCCCGACTCATCTGATGAGTTTTACTCACAATAAGTTTCCCACCAATTTTTGACATGGGGGACGGCCTTCAGGAGTGCAAAGACGATCTTTTTCCTGTTGGAAAAATTGTGGATAGAGAAATACCCTTCTAGTAGATTCAACCATTTATCTAGGGCATCGGCATCGATTTGGCCTTCAAATAAAGGGATATCAAAATTAACTTGTACCTTGAAGGGAGTCGTATCTCCGGAATGGCGACTCGTTGAGGGTGCATTTGCTGCTGTTGGCATGCGTCGAAGGATCTCGGTGAAATTATCCATCATCTCGTTCCTCTGTCGCGCGAGGGCTTCCTCGAGCAACAACTTGATAGGATCTACTGCTCCGTCGTCTCTCTTTTATTCTGCCATGGGAGGCCGTTTGGGGCGGCGAGAGTGGTCTTCCCCAAGTGAAACTAGTTCGAGACCCAACTCTTTGTATCCTGACCTCGTCGGGGACATGCACCGAGAAACAATCAAAGAGAAGACCACTCTGATACCACTGATTCAGATTTATGTGGGAACGAAACAAAAGATAGCATATACAGAGATATATTGCAAATAACACAGTGATACAGTAATCACATATTCTATCAAATAGCGGAAATAGAACAGACTGTAAAATACAATAGCTAGAATGGTGGTAGTTATCTATAAGAAGAGATGTGGCCACTATGCTCATTCGTGCCAAGATGAATACAAAGAGAGGCCGAAAGGGCCTATTTATCATAAGCATGAGGGAAAGAATCCCAAACATCCAAAAACCTAACCCTAGAAGATGAATCGTCATAAAGTTTGCGGCCCCAAGGTGGTTAGTTGAACAGTCAACTTCCCGGGGTCATAACTTTTGCATACGATCTCCGTTTGGGGCGCTCGGTAGCCCGTTGGAAAGGTCTATATGAGATTTACAACTTTCGACCGGCCCCATATGCATGCCGTTGGCAACCATTTGGTCTCCCAAATCACCAAAAAATGTCGTTTAGGGCCTCAAAATGGCTCCGGAAGTTCAGGACCCGAAAAACTGCTAAAAATAGTAATTTACCAAAATTGCCAGAAGATTGTTTTGAGCAGTTGGAAGAGGTGGGCCGCCACCGATATCCACCTGGATCAATCCTCCCTCCTTAGGAAGCAATGGTCTCAATTGCGTTAAATCCCTTATCATATGTCGAGCTGTGTGTTGAGTTGAGCTCTTGGTGCGACATTTGCTGAAGTGGAAAGGTTGCCTTACTTTGACATCTTCAGAGGGTTGTAATTGTTGTTGATGGATGCGCTGGAGCTGTTCAACAGTTTTGGTTGTTGTGGTATCCTTGGTATGCACTGGTGTGGATGGTTTCTTTTTGGAGGAGCACCTTGAATGCATGGCCTTGCACTGTAGAGGTACCTGAATAGGAGATGCTGCACTAACATTGTGTTTTTCTTGTTTCTGCTGAGTAGAAGGATAATCTGCAGAGGTTGTGGATGTCTCTATGATCTGATGTTCACCTTTAGTGGCATTTGCAAATAGGGAAAATTTCCCAGTGTGGGAGATTATCTTCCTGTCCTACTTGGTTGGGGTAGGTGAAACTGTCTCTGGTATCCGATAGAGTTGTCCTCCCAAAGTGACAATGACACTGTGAGGTTGGGATTCATATACAGCATGACGCTTCCACATATATGGCTATCCTAAGAGAACATCACATACTTCGAGTGGGGCCACATCACATAATACCTCATCTTTGAAGGGCTTGATGCCATATGGTAGGTGACATTGGTGACTGACACGGATCCTTCGTCCTTGGCTTAGCCATCCAATGGTGTATGGTTGTGGGTGTGGCGTTATTGGTAGCTCCAATCTCTTGATGACTTCTTCTGAGATCAGGTTCTTCTGGATGCAGCTGTCCACAACAAAGTGTAGGGGAATTCCCTTCACCCACATCTGTGAGTGGAAAAGGCACTCCTCTGCCTCCGATTCTTCAGGTTCCTCTGGTTGAATCTGTGTGGTGGCGAAAACGGCACTGGGTTCTGCATCAATGATTTGCTTCCCTTTTCGCGCGGCTGTGAAATTAGGTTCTGAGTCAGAATCAGAATTGGGATCTGATTCTGAAGCTTTGATCTCAACCACCAATGACTGTTTTGAGTGACATTCATCAGTGTTGTGCCAGGGGCTTTTGTGGAACTCACACCACTTCTCGGTGTCCTTCTTTGTCTTTTCTTTACCCTTCTTCGCTTGTGGTTGGGATTGGTTGTCCTTTCCTGCCCCGTGTTCTGCGAGCCAGAGTTTCCCTTGCCCTGCTTCTGCGCAGGCGCTTGTTCTTTTGCTGAAATTTCTGTTGAATTTTGACATCATATCGATAGGCGGACCTGAGTGAAGAGATTTCCAGGAAATCCATCTATGTTCGGATGTACTGGTGCAGGACACTACGATATCTCAGTACTAGGTGCCGCTCGGAGTCCTTGATACCTAGCTTTGTGCGCAAGGTATGAAATTTGTTGGTGTACTCCGACACCGTTTGGTCCTTCTCTTGATGCAGAATGGTCCATTTTGTGTATTGGTCATCATAGTTTCCAACAGGGTAATATTGTTCCTTGACAGCATCTATAAAAGAGGCCCAAGTGGGATTGGAATATTCAAACAATCCTGACTCATCTGATGAGTTTTGCTCACAGTACGTTTCCCACGAATTTTCGACATGGGGGACGGCCTTGAGGTGTGCAAAGACGATCTTTTCCCTGTCGGAAAAATTGTGGACACAGAAATGCCCTTCTAGTAGATTCAACCATTTATCTAGGGCATCGGCATCGATTTGGCCTTCAAATAAAGGGATATCAAAATTAACTTGTACCTTGAAGGGAGTCGTATCTCCGGAATGGCTGCTCGTTGAGGGTGCATTTGCCGCTGTTGGCATGCGTCGAAGGATCTGGGTGAAATTATCCATCATCTCGTTCCTCTGTTGCGCGAGGGCTTCCTCGAGCAACAACTTGATAGGATCTACTGCTCCATCGTCTCTCTTTCCCTCTGCCATGGGAGGTCGTTTGGGGCGGCGAGAGTGGTCTTCCCTAAGTGAAACTAGTTCGAGACCCAACTCTCTGTATCCTGACCTCATCGGGGACATGCACCGAGAAACAATCAAAGAGCAGACCGCTCTGATACCACTGATCCGGATTTATGTGGGAACGAAACAAAAGATAGCATATACAGAGATATATTGCAAATAACACAGTGATACAGTAATCACATATTCTATTAAATAGCGGAAATAGAAGAGACTGTAAAATACAATAGCTAGAATGGTGGTAGCTATCTCTGAGAAGAGATGTGGCCGCTATGCTCATTCGTGCCAATATGAATACAAAAGGGCCTATTTATCATAAGCATGAGGGAAAGAATCCCAAACATCCAAAAACCTAACCCTAGAAGATGAACCGTCATAAAGTTTGCGGCCCCAAGGTGGTTAGTTGAACAGTCAACTTCCCGGGGTCATAAATTTTGCATACGATCTCCGTTTGGGGCGCTCGGTAGCCCGTTGGAAAGGTCTATCAGAGATTTACAACTTTCGACTAGGCCCAAATGTATGTAGTTGGAAACCATTTGGTCCCCCAAATCGCCAAAAAATGTCGTTTAGGGCCTCAAGATGGCTCCGGAAGTTCAGGACCCGAAAAACTGCTAAAAATAGTAATTTACCAAAATTGCCAGAAGACTGTTTTGAGCCAGTTGGAAGAGGTGGGCCGCCACCAATATCCACTTGGATTAGCGAATCTATGGGGGTGCTGTAGAGTCAAGTTTCTATAGCAAGGTGACGAGTTGATGGGGAAAATGTACTGCGTAGCGCTCTACAAGCTCGCATTGCGATGAAGGTCTGCGCGACGATAGCCTTCGTTGTGGGTTGATACTTCTTCAACTGACAAGCTGCGCACCCAACGCATCCATGGATTGCGCGGGTCGACCTTGTTTCGCTCGATGGGATAGTGCAATAGACTTATGCACTTCCACTTCGACGACAATCGTATTAAGGGTTTTACTTAGCACTTATTCCCTTGATTACTACCAGTGACTATTTAACCTTATACTTAATGTAATCAAACAAATTATCAATACTGTGCCCGTCCGGTGTTACACATTAACAGAATTATATAACCATTCTTTACTTGCATATATGTTTATCCACGACTGATACATTCAAAAACTTAGAACACTTCGCATTCATCAATCATCCATTCATGAAATATTTAACATATTATCCCCATCTTTCTCCTATGGCGAATACATACAAAAGCATTAACCACTCAACTGATAACTGAGAATTCAAGCATACATAGTAAGCAAACAGATAGTGCAAATTATAAACACATAAATAGTCTCACTACAAAATATTTAATGTGGTTCACCACCCGGATGGAGGCTACGTCCACAAGAACTGTTTTTAAATTAGTCTTTGGGAAGGGTACAACAGTTCTTAGTCTGTGCACTCAGCTGCAGACTCTCTTCTCTCTCAACAGGCCTCTGCACACTCAGCTTGCAGAGCCTTTAGAAAATTGTTCCTCAATAGGAGTTTATCAAATCAGGGATAAGAACTGTTATCACATATATAGTAGCTGGGCTACCATACATTATTTTTCTGATGCCAGTACATTATTCAGCCAGTTCCCTTACATTTGAGATGCTGAGATGAGCATCTATATTGGATCACTATCAGATTGTGGATAGCATTATATATTCCCCATGCCATGACTGAGTCTCAAGACACTCAGAGAGATGACCGATGTAGCCATTATACCATTGGTACAGAGCAGTCAGTAGTGCCCAGGGTTACAGCAGCAGTTTCAGAGGATAGATGATGGTACAGGTTGATGAGCATTCAGGTATATGACTCAGCAGGTATATCATTGTGTTGTGGTTATATTTCTTTTATACTTATTCTCATAGCATGTCTTAGCACCTAGTGTCATGATCTGGCGATCATATAGATATATGGACCTCGTTGAAGCTTATTATATATATTATATTGTCCCTACTCAGACTTAGAAGTTCACTATTCATACTCATTGGTTTTACCCTCCTTAGGGAGAATAGAGGTGATCATTCCACCATACCTTGGATTGCTAGTGTTGGCTCCATTATTCATTGTCTTCATCCATCCATTGCCTATCTTTTAGTTTATCACCCTGGCTTACTACTTGATTAGTGACATGGAGGATCTTTTCCCCATTGTAGCCTCTGTATTGGATGAGCTTCCCTGTTTATTGTGTCTCGGCTTTGAGTTGGTGACAAAAATTGCCTATGGTGAGTTGGAGTTCCTTGTGAATTCCCCCTAGTCACTAAAGTTGTGTTGGCTAAACCTGAAACTTTTAGTGCTGCTATGAATACAAAGTTTGGAAAAAATGAAATGCTATATCTTGTATGAAAATCCCATTCATGCAATGTGTTTCTAAACACACATGAATGAAAGGCATGCCAAATGAAAATGGCCATGAAAATAAAATGTTATATCTTTTGGAAATGTAAATACCTAGGTAAACAAGATGTCTGTGACACACCTAGAAGTGCTCAGGTAAACAAGTGCCTTAAAAACACACCTGCAGCAGAAAGCCTAAAATAAATGAAAATCTATGCAATGTGTTTATAAACACACATAGACCAAGGCTATGGAAACTTCAGGCCCAAAAATCAATGGAACTTAAATGCTATATCAAAACAATTGCTGGCCTTATTTGTATTATGGATTGGGCGCATCTGTTAAAGGTGAATAAACCCTCTTTGAACAACTCATCCATTTGTGAGACACCGCCATTCCCTGTGTTGTTGCTCATTCAGTATATACTATGGTGTGTATTCCCTTTCCCTTTGCCAAAGGGTCACAAAGTTAAGTCAGTCAAGTCATCCCTTAGCCTAGCCAGTTATTTTAGCCTTCACCCTTCACTAGCAAATTGATCACAGCTATGAAGTGAATATGATCTTGAAAGTCTAGTCTGAGTAATAATAATAATTAATGACATTATATATTTGGATTTAGATCACCAGTAATGATTACTTTGTGTTATAATTTTTATTTGAATAAGTTGTAGAGCATGCATTAACCTTTGTCACTTTGCAGCAGCTTCCGATGATAGATCTGAGTTATATTTAGTCATGTTGACTTGGTCAAACCTAGTTTGACCAAGGTCAACCATAGGACATGAGATGGTTGGACCTTATGATGATATGGATATATGATATATGGTCTATGTACACATACATGATGATTCTATGCAGCAGCTACAGGGTTATGATGATGATTCATGGTTTACAACAATATTTGATCAATTACAGATTATTATTATTTGCCCTGTTCCGGTATAT
Organism: Larix kaempferi; assembly: GCA_027924585.1. Classification (NCBI taxonomy): domain Eukaryota; kingdom Viridiplantae; phylum Streptophyta; class Pinopsida; order Pinales; family Pinaceae; genus Larix; species Larix kaempferi. Next base: position 7,885,463 of record BSBM01000598.1, on the reverse strand, counting down.
TGGATATATATATTGATCAGGCAGAGCCTCATATGGTGTATGAGTACACATCTTGGATGGATTTGGACCTTCTGAGTCCAATGAGACAGTTTGTTTTCAGTTCCGGGCACTTACAGTGATGATTGAGCCTCAGTAGGCTATCCCAGTGCAGTTTTGGTCTGTCGGAGGCCCTATCAGAGCAGATGTGATTTTTATCCGGTTGACCTAGGGCGCTGTGCTTGGAGGGGGTGGTCCAGCCACTTTTTTTTACCATATTACCCCCCTCCCGGACACATTGGTTCCCTCACCTTGACAGCGCAGGCACTCCAGGAGGCAGTTTGGGGCAATTTCACGCTTCCCGAGGCATTTCAAGATTGGTAGAAATGGCTATTGAGGAAATCGATTTGGGCTACTGAGGCAATGTTATGGAATGGGATGACCAGTGATGATGGATCGATGTCTTCCACACCTCCTCCAGCAGTTTCAGCTTCATCAGGGCCTGCATCCATCACTTATGGCACTTTCTGATGATTTTTGAGGTCTTTTGAGGGCTACGATTTGACCATAGAGGCACGATTTGGTATATTGATGACTATTTTATTATTATTGTGCTATGGGGATTGACCAACGGTGATAAAATTACCCCTTGGACCCACCATAAGCCTCTTATTATATTTTGTCATCATGATTTGGTGGGATTCCCCTCTTCTAGGGCGATTTTGTCCACTCATATTATATTTTATTAGTGATCCATGTATTTTATTGTTGAGCTCATCTCAACCATTGATTAGACATTTGTATCTTTTAATCTTAGCCACTCATTCAAAAAGTGGTTAGGATTTTGATGCCTCTCCTTCCTATTTAAAGGAGAGAGCTTCTCATTGTAAAGGGACTGGTGGCTCTGGATTATTGGAATAGAAAATTATTATTGCATCTATCTCTAGTGTTGTGGTGAATGTTTTTGGTGTTTGTTCGTTGGTTCTTCCTTTGCACTGAGTTATTGGAGATCTTGTTTTCCATATCTTTTGTACCACATTTTTTTGCATCTACAGGTGGAGGCCGATTTGCTTTGAGGAGGAAGTATTGGTAGGGGAAGACCCTCCCTACTTCTTCTTTGGATCTCTTCGTTGGTAACAGGGAGTATTACTGTCCCAGGACCTTCTATTCTATGTTATCATTGCATTTTACTTGTATTTCCTCCATACTTGACCTCTCTGATTGAAATCGATTTTCCTTGGATTGACAGGTAGAGGAGGGCGCACTTGTGGGCTAGGGCATCAATTTGGCAGGCAAAATCAACAATCTCTCATTTGATCTCTGTGGGAATCTTCCTCAAGATCAAGACATCTCTCTTCATCACTCAGGTATGATCTCAAGGTAATTTCTATCTCCATGATCTATCCACTTGTCTAAAACATTTAAAACCCTAATTAATCAAAACCTCCATTTTTACATTTTTTCAGATCTACTAAGATCTAGTGGCTTCTTGGGTAAGATATTGAAAACCCACCTCTATAGTATTCGCGGCATCCCAGATCTATAGTTTGGTGAGGATTGGCCTCCATTTGACCCTCTTCCCAAGGCATTTAGCCTTCTCTATGCAAGGGCGCACTTCCTAGTTTGGGTGGGTTGACCTAGATCTAGTACGTGGGTAGGTGAGATTCCACTTATTTCGTGATCTACATATCCAATAACCTACCCCCAGATTGTCACTTTTCTGATTTCTACCTTGTGGGCCCTATTCCACATTTTAAGGGATTTAATCCCCATTTTGGACCACTTGGTATCTTTAAACTCAGATCTAGTAAGATCTAGCCATCGGATTGCCTTGAAATTGTAGATACACACTCCTACTTGATTAACCTACCCGGATCTAAAGTTTGGATGCTATCGGACGCGTGTTGACCCCACTTATCCCACTTTTAGGCCTCCTTGGGCAAAGTCGCACCACCTTGGAGAAGGGAGTTTGTCCACTTCTAGGACATGGGTACTTGAGATTTTCGTGGATTTGGAACGGGAATAATTCAAAACCTAGGTCTAGTAGGTCACCTTGTCAAATCTTGCCTTGGGGATAGAATTCCTTGTTTTAAGGGATTGTGGTCCACTTAGGTCAAACCTAGATCTAGAATTATTCATCCCTCAAGACTTTAATCGCTCACTTGTCTCATGCAATAGGAGTTCTTAACCACAAGTTAACTTTACTTTGACTCCATAATCCCAACTCCCAAGGCACTGGTCTCTCTCCAAGTCAATTCGACTTTCGTAGATTGTTGGATTAACTTGTGGTTTGAACCTTGTGTGGTAAACTAAACCCTTTTATGCCATCATACTGCATGATCAAGCGTGTCACTTGTACTAGTTAGCCCCAATTCAACCCCTAAACTATCCTGCATTGGACACGGTTCCCAAGGCAGTGGATTTTCTCACATTGAACTAGTACTTTAATCTTGGATCCTATTTCACAAATCATAAGTCACTCTCACATCAATAATGAACCAAAGCTATACTCATTGAACCCCTCACTTGTCTTGTGACTTCATCCTAAGGTCTAGGATAAACCATACACCTTACTTCATTTAGAAATAACTTGATTTGGTGTCTTGGTTTTGATCTCTCCTGTCGGGAGCAGATCGGGTCTCCCCCTTTGTTGTCTGGGCTAGATAACATAAAGTGAAGGTTTCCTCGACTGGCGTGACAACCATCTATTGGAGGTCGAGGTGATCGTGGTTGCACCTTTTGAGTTTCCCTTCCCTATTGCCATCCATGAGTGGATACGTCCATAGGGGTAACTACAGTTTAGGTGACAACATTTTGGTGCCGTTGCCGGGGAGGCAATAGCCTACCCTGGTTTGACATACATTTCCTAAATCCCTCTCGTTCTCTTTGCCCAACATTTTGGCGCCGTTGCCGGGGAGGCAATAGCTTACTCTGGTTTGACATACCTTTCTTAAATCCCTCCCTTTCTCTTTGCCTAACATTTTGGTATTGAAAGGCATAGGGCTCACCTCGGACAAACTAGTAGTCATTATTTACTCTCTCCTGCATATACAACGACACATATCTTGGTAGAAGAGTTTAAATCTACCAGGAAACTCTCAATCGTGACTCCGCTGAGGAGCGAGCTCATTTACATCCCAATAACACTAGAATTTAGACAGATCTTATCGTTATCTAGAACCCATGGGGTGCATCATTTTGTTTTCAGGTTCTTGAATTTAAAAATAAATATAAAAATATAAAATAAAAAATAAAAATTATTATCCATGGCTGCTTTTGAGCGACCTAGAACTTTTGGTCGTTTAAAAGTTTTTAACTTTTCAAAAATTGTTGGGTATCCTCATCATATTCCTCATCAAGCATGTGCAAGGTTGCCTATTTTCGATGGAAGTTATGAAATCTCTGCTAAAAGACACCTTGAAATTTTTAGGGAAATTATTAAAGAGTTATCCATAACCCATGAGGATGTGTGTATGATACTATTGGCTTCATCTTTCAAAGAAAGAGCCGGACTCTGGCTTTCGAATTTGAAACCCAATTGCATTTATGGTTATGACATGTTTGAAAATAAATTCCTAGAAGAATGGGGAAGTGAATTCGATGATATGTATCTTTCAAATCAAATCCAAGATCAAAACCTTCTCCTTTCCGATCCTATTGTGGAATCATTTAACAATCAAATATCAAGTGATTTGTCAACATCTGGAGATCACCTTTCCTACCCAATTTCTTCTAATGATAAGTCTTCTACTTTTGAGTCAATCGAAAGTCAAATCTTTAATCATTGTACAACCCATAAATTTTCAAATTACTTTTTAGGTAGCCCTAGTCCTGATCCTGAGGGAATTTCTGAGGATGAGCTTTTAGTTAACAGGTCTACTGAAGTTCCTCCCCCAGAGAAACTCATTAGTCATTCTGTCTTTAGTGATCATTCAATTCCTTATCAACTTACTGAAGAAGAAGAAAGTAGGGACATAGATCAAGATCCTCTAGTGATGATTTCAGGTGATCATTGTGCAAATAATTAGGATATGTTAAATGAAATTATTAATTTCACTCCTGATCAATTAAATGAAAATGATCATTTATCCTCTTATAATTTTAATGATGAATTAATAAAAGATCAATATCAAGATGAGGAAGAGTTAATAAATCATACTAGGTGTTCTAATCTTTGTTCCACTTCTTACAATGAATCTTTAAATTTTCCTTTTTTCATCTTTAATCAAGATAACTCAGAGTTAGATAGTTATGGTCAATCTTGTCCTCAGGTTGTAAATATTAAATTTGATCAAAAGCTTGAAATTATTCCTAGGATAAAGAATGTTTTCTATTATAAAAATCCAAAGTCAAACTTGTTTATCCATTTGGGAGAATTTTCATATTTACAATCCACCCTCCCGTCCCAACTCTTTCAATCATCTTTGGGTTGGTGCTATAGTCAATCTTTTGCCTTTGGAATTTTCAGAAAGAAGTATATGCATGATTACATGGTTGGAGAAAAAACACTTCATTCCCCTTTTCAGTCACTTTGGAACCATAATGCTTGTTGTCAAGTTATCAATCACTCTTGGTGGCTAGGAAAGGTGTTTAAAGATCAATTCCATTTTTTCTCCATTTTTGAGCATCAAGTGGGTTTGACTTTGTTTTTACGTCCTTTAAACTTTAAGTTATCCCCACTTGGTTTCTATTTGATCATTAATTCCAGGGAGAACCAAATTGAATATGTAAGAGAAGTAAATGAGGAAGTTATGTTCTGTGAAAAAGAATTGAGTTACAAGCCTTATATTTTTCCTCCATCAATCTTAAGCAATAACTTGCATGAATTTTATGATCCTATCAATTCTTGGATAGAGGATGTTTGCATCAGTCAATCTTTTCCTTGGCATGATTTCATTTTGCACCATTCAAACCTTTATTCAATTTTTGAACAAACTTGGAAGATTGCATTATCAAATTCTCTGATCTTTAATCCAATCATGACTTGTTTCATTACCAGAAATCAAAGAAGAATCACTAATATGTTTGATGAATGGTTGCACTGGATTTATGATTTTACCTAGCATTTGTGATGACTGGTTAGATTAGAGTAGGTAGGAACTGAATAATCCTACTTGGGCAGTAGTTAGTCTTTTCAGCCATTGACTCTGGCACCTTGTTTATTTCTAAGTTCCTTTGTAAGCTCCTAGTTTAATTGAGTACCTGTCACTTTTCTTTTTCCTGCACAATAAATCTCAAATTTTGCAAATTATGTTAGTAGTTTGATTTACTTTTTGCATTTATATTTCTAACATTGAATAGATTTTATTTCATTTGGTTTTATATTTTTCCCACACATGCGGCATGAGGTATTTTTGATGTTTGTGAATGCAGAAATAGGTTGCAAAAATAAAAGTTGGAAGCAAAATGGTAGAGTGCTGGATCGTGGATTCGAGTAGCAGAGTTCGAGGACCAGAGATTCTGAAGTTCTCAAGCGCTCATTTCAGCAGAGCACTTGTCCCAGCCGGAGCCAGATGTTCTCACATATATAGTAGTCGGGCTACCATACATTATTTTTCTGATGCCAGTACATTATTCAGCCAGTTCCCTTACATTTGAGATGCTGAGATGAGCATCTATATTGGATCACTATCAGATTGTGGACAGCAGTATATATTCCCCATGCCATGACTGAGTCTCAAGACACTCAGAGAGATGACCGATGTAGCCATTATACCATTGGTACAGAGCAGTCAGTAGTGCCCAGAGTTACAGCAGCAGTTTCAGAGGATAGATGATGGTACAGGTTGATGAGCATTCAGGTATATGACTCAGCAGGTATATCATTGTGTTGTGGTTATATTGATTTTATACTTATTCTCATAGCATGTCCTAGCACCTAGTGTCATGATCTGGCGATCATATAGATATATGGACCTGGTTGAAGCTTATTATATATGTTATATTGTCCCTACTCAGACTTAGAAGTTCGCTATTCATACTCATTGGTTTTACCCTCCTTAGGGAGAATAGAGGTGATCATTCCACCATACCTCGGCTTGCTAGTGTTGGCTCCATTATTCATTTTCTTCATCCATCCATTGCCTACCTTTTAGTTTATCACCCTGACTTACTACTTGACTAGTGACATGGAGGATCTTTTCCCCACTGTAGCCTCTGTATTGGATGAGTTTCCCTGTTTACTGTGTCTCGGCTCTGAGTTGGTGACAAAAATTGCCTATGGTGAGTTGGAGTTCCTTGTGAATTCCCCCTAGTCACTAAAGTTGTGTTGGCTAAACTTGAAACTTTTAGTGTTGCTATGAATACAAAGTCTGGAAAAAATGAAATGCTATATCTTGTATGAAAAGCCCATTCATGCAATGTGTTTCTAAACACACATGAATGAAAGGCATGCCAAATGAAAATGGCCATGAAAATAAAATGTTATATCTTTTGGAAATGTAAATACCTAGGTAAACAAGCTGTCTGTGACACACCTAGAAGTGCTCAGGTAAACAAGTACCTTAAAAACACACCTGCAGCAGAAAGCCTAAAATAAATGAAAATCTATGCAATGTGTTTATAAACACACATAGACCAAGGCTATGGAAACTTCAGGCCCAAAAATCAATGGAACTTAAATGCTATATCAAAACAATTGCTGGCCTTATTTGTATTATGGATTGTGTGCATCTGTTAAAGTTGAATAAACCCTCTTTGAACAACTCATCCATTTGTGAGACACCGCCATTCCCTGTGTTGTTGCTCATTCAGTATATACTATGGTGTGTATTCCCTTTCCCTTTTCCAAAGTGTCACAAAGTTAAGTCAGTCAAGTCATCCCTTAGCCTAGCCAGTTATTTTAGCCTTCACCCTTCACTAGCAAATTGATCACAGCTATGAAGTGAGTATGATCTTGAAAGTCTAGTCTGAGTAATAATAATAATTAATGACATTATATATTTGGATTTAGATCACCAGTAATGATTACTTTGTGTTATAATTTTTATTTGAATAAGTTGTAGAGCATGCATTAACCTTTGACACTTTGCAGCAGCTTCCGATGATAGATCTGAGTTATATTTGGTCATGTTGACTTGGTCAAACCTAGTTTGACCAAGGTCAACCATAGGACATGAGATGGTTGGACCTTATGATGATATGGATAGATGATATATGGTCTATGTACACATACATGATGATTCTATGCAGCAGCTACAGGGTTATGATGATGATTCATGGTTTACAGCAGTATTTGATCATTTACAGATTATTATTATTTGCCCTGTTCCGGTATATTGGATATATATATTGATCAAGCAGAGACTCATATGGTGTATGAGTACACATCTTGGATCGATTTGGACCTTCTGAGTCCAATGAGACAATTTTTTTTCAGTTACGGGCACTTACAGTGATGATTGAGCCTCAGTAGGATATCCCAATGCAGTTTTGGTCTGTCGGAGGCCCTGTCAGAGCAGATGTGATTTTTATCCGGTTGACCTAGGGCGCTGTGCTTGGAGGGGGTGGTCCAGCCACTTGTTTTTACCATATTAACCCCTCCCGGACACATTGGTGCCCTCACCTTGACAGCGCAGGCACTCCAGGAGGCAGTTTGGGGCAATTTCACGCTTCCCGAGGCATTTCAGGATTGGTAGAAATGGCTATTGAGGAAATCGATTTGGGATACTGAGGAAATGCTATGGAATGGGATGACCAGTGATGATGGATCAATGTCTTCCACACCTCCTACAACAGTTTCAGCTTCATCGGGGCCTGGATCCATCACTTATGGCACTTTCTGATGATTTTTTAGGTCTTTTGAGGGCTATGATTTGACCATAGAGGCACGATTTGGTATATTGATGACTATTTTATTATTATTGTGCTATGGGGATTGACCAAGGGTGGATAAAATTACCCATTGGACCCACCATAAGCCTCTTATTATATTTTGTCATCATGATTTGGTGGGATTCCCCTCTTCTAGGGCAATTTTGTCCACTCATATTATATTTTATTAGTGATCCATGTATTTTATTGTTGAGCTCATCTCAACCATTGATTAGACATTTGTATCTTTTAATCTTAGCCACTCATTCAAAAAGTGGTTAGGATTTTGATGCCTCTACTTCCTATTTAAAGGAGAGAGCTTCTCATTGTAAAGGGACTGGTGGCTCTGGATTATTGGAATAGAAAATTATTATTGCATCTATCTCTAGTGTTGTGGTGAATGTTTTTGGTGTTCGTTCGTTGGTTCTTCCTTTGCATTGAGTTATTGGAGATCTTGTTTGCCATATCTTTTGTACCACATTTTTTTGCATCTACAGGTGGAGGCCGATTTGCTTTGAGGAGGAGGTATTGGTAGGGGAAGACCCTCCCTACTTCTTCTTTGGATCTCTTCGTTGGTAACAGGGAGTATTACTGTCCCAGGACCTTCTATTCTATGTTATCATTGCATTTTACTTGTATTTCCTCCATACTTGACCTCTCTGATTGAAATCGATTTTCCTTGGATTGACAGGTAGAGGAGGGCACACTTGTGGGATAGGGCATCAATTTGGCAAGCAAAATCAACAATCTCTCATTTGATCTCTGTGGGAATCTTCCTCAACATCAAGACATCTCTCTTCATCACTTAGGTATGATCTCAAGGTAATGTCTATCTCCATGATCTATCCACTTGTCTAAAACATTTAAAATCCTAATTAATCAAAACCTCCATTTTTACATTTTTTCAGATCTACTAAGATCTAGTGGCTTCTTGGGTAAGATATTGAAAACCCACCTCTATAGTATCCACGACATCCCGGATCTATAGTTTGGTGAGGATTGGCCTCCATTTGACCCTCTTCCCAAGGCATTTAGCCTTCTCCAAGCAAGGGCGCACTTCCTAGTTTGGGTGGGTTGACCTAGATCTAGTACGTGGGTAGGTGAGATTCCACTTGATTCGTGATCTACATATCCAATAACCTACCCCCAGATTGTCACTTTTCTGCTTTCTACCTTGTGGGCCCTATTCCACATTTTAAGGGATTTAATCCCCATTTTGGACCACTTGGTATCTTTAAACTCAGATCTAGTAAGATCTAGCCATCGGATTGCCTTGAAATTGTAGATCGACACTCCTACTTGATTAAACTACCCGGATCTAAAGTTTGGATGCTATTGGACGTGTCTTGACCCCACTTATCCCACTTTTAGGCCTCCTTGGGAAAAGTCACACCACCTTGGAGAAGGGAGTTTGTCCACTTCTAGGACATGGGTACTTGATATTTTCGTGGATTTGGAACGGGAATAATTCAAAACCTAGGTCTAGTAGGTCACCTTGTCAAATCTTGCCTTGGGGATAGCATTCCTTGTTTTAAGGGATTGTGGTCCACTTAGGTCAAACCTAGATCTAGACCTATTCATCCCTCAAGACTTTAATCGCCCACTTGTCTCATGCAATAGGATTTCTTAACCACAAGTTAACTTTACTTTGACTCCATAATCCCAACTCCCAAGGCACTTGTCTCTCTCCAAGTCAATTCGACTTTCCTATATTGTTGGATTAACTTGTTGTTTGACCCTTGTGTGGTAAACTAAAACCTTTGATGCCATCATACTGCATGATCAAGCGTGTCACTTGTACTAGTTAGCCCCAATCCAACCCCTAAACTACCCTGCATTGGACACGGTTCCCAAGGCAGTGGATTTTCTCACATTGAACTAGTACTTTAATCTTGGATCCTATTTCACAAATCATAAGTCACTCTCACATCAATAATGAACCAAAGCTATACTCATTGAACCCCTCACTTGTCTTGTGACTTCATCCTAAGGTATAGGATAAACCATACACCTTACTTCATTTATAAATAACTTGATTTGGTGTCTTGGTTTTGATCTCTCCTGTCGGGAGCAGATCGGGTCTCCCCCTTTGTTGTCTGGGCTAGATAACATAAAGTGAAGGTTGCCTCGACTGGCGTGACAACCATCTATTGGAGGTCGAGGTGATCGTGGTTGCACGTTTTGAGTTTCCCTTCCCTATTTCCATCCATGAGTGGATACGTCCATAGGGGTAACTACAGTTTAGGTGACAACAAGAACAATACAAAAATGAAGAGTAACCATTTCCCATACAAAAATTCCTTATTTATAGATCATGCTCGTAGGTCATGTCTTTACAATTCATAGGAAAAACCCTTAGGTTTCCAAAACCCGGTGTGGCTATCTTCCAGCCTGACTGTCGCCATTGTTAGCTTACTCCATTGCTCTAGGACATCCTGCTCGGCCACTCGTGGCTCACACGCTCCTGTGACAGCCGCAGTCCTCAAAACGGTTACAACTGCATCGTAGCCTGTCTCTTTCTGCTTCTTCTACCTGCCTGTCCCTGTCGACGTAGTGGCCTAGCTTCTCAACTGCTTGCCGCCACTCTTCCAGAAAGGTCACTTTCTCCTTCCTTCGTCTGACTCTTTACCAAAAGTAGGTCACTTCCTTGACTGAACTTTACTTATATCTTCATACTAAAACTTGCTGCCGCGTGGGTCCTGCGCATCAGCATGATTGCGCTACTGAATATGTCCAACAAGTTTCCCACTCACCAATGTTGTGCTTTTCCATTGCGCAACTCAAAATCATGTTTCAACGAAATTGGTACCCACTTGGGCTACGCCCAACAAAAAATGAAAGTATGGCTTCCCATGTTCTATGGAGGAAGGTAAATTGTGCCAAGAATTGGGCTAATTGAAAGGAAGAATAAATTCTAGTGGTGGAATCTTAGTTGATTCTATGAAGGATTCAATGGTTAGAGGATGTAGAGTTACAAGATATCAATAGTAGGTTGGAGGAGACACATAATAAAATGACGAGTTTGAAGAGTCAGCTGAAGAATCTTTCGCCTGCTGAAAAGATGGTAAAATTCGCCAAAAATAAACTATTGCAGCATGAAGTAAATCAGTTGAGGATTGAGCAGCGACGGTGGATTGAGAATGTCGAAGAACTCCAGGGCGAGGCATAAAATGTGCTAGAAATTATCGGTAGTGTGAACAACTGTTGGGTCATGGATTTGTCCATATTTTCATCACCTATCGGCATATATTTCATCCCTCTTCTTCCTATTATTATCCATTTATCATTCCATTTTCCATCCATTTGCTGTAACTACCCGTAAAATACCATATTACTCCCATTGATGCTTTAATGGTTAATAATGATTATTTTCCTTTATTTTTTATAAATTGAAGACTATTATGCATAATTTTACATAATTTTACTGATGATGGTTTGTGGAGTGATTTTTCATAGTAATAGTAGTAGCACTCATGGTTCAAGCCTCCAAAGTTGGCATGCTAGCACACATCCACATGGATATTCACAACATGGTTTCATTCCTAGGATTGATTATGTGGATTTGTGATTTCAACTCGTGCCCAAGTCCAACATGGCAGCCTCCAGCTCATGATCGAACGGTTCCAACCAAAAAAGTGTGCCATATAAGAACACATTTATTTGCATCGTGATTTGCGGGCAGATGAAGACGAATCTAAAAAATCTTGGACATGGGTTTTGTGCGTAACGACCTCAATTACCTGAATTGTGAGGAAATCACCAAACCCAACCCCGGTTTGAGATATACAACTGGTTCTCTAAACGTGTAATTCGAAGATTTGCAGTTACGGCCGGTTTTCAAATTAGCAAATTTGTTGAAACAGATTGCAAGTTGGGAATTCGGTTTCTCATTCTCATGAGAGATTTTTATGTATAAATATGTAATCGTTCTCATATATGGGAGGGAGGAGAGCAAGAAATGTTATGCTGTATAATTTTATCCAGACTCTGTTGTAATAATTTCATTATGATAATACATGCTGCCAGTTTCTTAATTCTGGAGTTGTAGACTTTCATTGTGGAGATCCAACTCTGCTCAATGGAGGAAGGGCCCTCTTCCCTAAGCAGATGCTGATAGTGTTGATTGCAAGTGTGTGAATTTTTTTATTACTTAGTTCATGCTTTCATTCATTGGTAGATTTATCATTGTTGTTTTCATGTTAATTTCTTTCTGATAGATCGTTGGCCAACATAGCACTTCTTTTAGATTTATGCAATTAGATCTTGCTTCCTAAGAATTGATTTTGTTTGAAGTGTGATTAGATTTACAGTTTTGTTTCATGAATATGTTTTAGAATTGATTTCTTTTCAAGGTATGATCTAGTTTACAAATAGTTTCGATTTCATACCAATAGATCCACAGTGTCAGGTAGAAATTGTGCTTGCATAGATCTTGCACGATAGCTTTGAAACAAAAGACTTCCTCGGGTTGATAATTTATGTTTTGGTAGTATCAACTATTTAATTAATTAGACAATTAATCTTCCCAACAACAACGAGGTGCAGAAAATGGTGGAATGGAGTGAGCAGCGAGCGCAAGCACACTTGATTGGAGAGTTGGTACAAGAAGTGTGCCAACATAGAGATAGGACGCAATAGACTATAGAATATGTCAAACAAGAGTATGAGGATTTTCTGTCGAAGTCCAAGACACATGCAGCGCAACCTTGAAGTTGTTGGGACGAGTAAATTTTTGTACACTTGGAAAGCAGTTTTGGTGTGAATAAGGTTGGAGTGAAGTGGTTTGAAAATGAAGGGTCAACTCCGACTTAGCAGTCGAGAACCAAGGAAGATGGGTATTTTGAATATGTCAAGGGTGGAGTTAGTTAAGTTAGTTAGGATTTTGTGTCCATATACATTTATGAGTTGAGTAGTGGAGTAATGGGAGCGGGGCAGGCTGTGTGCGGCCTATAAATATGTAACGGGTTGGGATTTTTGGGACTTGGTTAGTCTTTTGTTGATCTTTTTTTTATCATTTTTGGTATTTATGTCGAGGATAAGGTGTATTGTAAGGAGAGAGTCGCATGATCTGTAGGCTATGTGCGTAGATCCATTGTAAAGAAAATGAAGAAATCTGTAAGTTGTTGATGTAGACATGAAGTGCTTATTCACTATGACTCATGAATAAAGAAAACGCTTTTGTGGTTTTCTCCCATTTGGGTTTCCACATTATATCCGGTGTTCAATGTATGTGATTGATATTATGGTGTGCTATGTTAATCTATTATATTCTTCATATTGATGTCTAAATGTTGTTTAATGTGGAAATTATGAATGATGTGGATATTTCTTAGTTAATAAATATATGTCGCAACTAGTTAAGTGATATGTATGAAATCTCTATAATCTATTGGAGCTATGTGTTCTGTCGAGGTTTGGAGTGTTATGTTTGGTAGATTCCTGTTGCACCCCTTCGCTACTACAAAAATATGGTTCTTGCAGCTCCCATAGATACCTCAGGTGATACTTCACCTGCTTCTCTCGTGATGCCGAAAGGGTGGATGCCTTATAAATTGTTAGTGATTAGTTAAGTGAATCCTAGTCGAAGTAGATTTGCACCAACAATGCCATCTTGGTTGATTTTATGATGGATTCAATGGTTTGAAAAATTGGCATTCCTTATTCTCACCGGTGATTTCATAGCCATCATGGGGGTGGAATTATATATTAGAACAAACTATGGTTCGAAGAAAATCATCCCCCCCATAGTTAGTTGCTCTGGAACATATTTAAAAGAAAAAGGTACGTTTCTTTTACTAAGTCTTTGTTTTAAAATTTGACATGTATGCATGTAAGCTACTATCCTGAATGCTATAGATATAGGTTATGATGGGAATTCTTTAGTATGCAAGTGTTTTAATAGTTTTTGGGGAAACATGATATTGAGTGTAATGGCAATGGGTTTATAACAAGTGGATGATAGTTTACCAATTATTTATGTTTGAAAGAAACTTATGAATGCTCTTGTACTTTAGTGCTATATCTTAGAGTTGAGCCTGACAATGTTTGAAATGGTCGTAGATGATGAATAACCCAAAAACGAATAACTCAAATCCTTAGTGAACAAAGGACTTTCATAACAGGTCTATGAATTTTCATATTGATTTTTAGTGGCTTAAGTGGTCTGGCCATGTAAAAACCAAAGTTAATAAACCAAGCTTCACCCATGTAGACAAGAGCTACTGCTATTTGCATATAAAACAATGACCCACTTCTAGGAGCTATTAGGCATGTTCAATAGATTACATTTGAGATGAAAACAATAAAAAGTAAATAAAGATAAAACCAGGGGTATTGATTGATTTAGTTATAAGACCTGTCAAATGCTCCATATGAGAGAGAGACAGAGTTTGGTTAGGGCCAATAAGTTAAAACCTAAAACGAACAATGCATGTAAATTGAATATGGGAATTCTCATTGCCCATATGAATTTCAATGGATTTATCTTCTTGAGAAAAGAAAAATCTAAGTTAATTCTCAAAATTGACCTCTCTTCCATATTGAAATTGAATGTAATTAAAATCAATTCAAGGTTCTACAATATTCAAGCCAAATATCTAGAGTCTCAAGCTCTCCAAGTTGCATGAGTCCAATGCCCTGAAATTTGAACTCTGTAATGAATTTATTTGACGATGGAATCTAATATTTGTATGGCTTTGACATTGTAGAGTCTAGACCAAAAAGCATCAAACTAATGTAGTTTTTTTATTTTACTATTCATACACAATAATTTTTCAATCTATACTAGAGTAGTTTTTTCAGTTATTGTAAGTCATGACAATTTTAATGGCACACAATTTTTTTATAGCATTCTTCAAGAAAACACATAGTAGAAAAATCCTTAGGGTGATCTGGTAAAAAAAGAACTTGTAACTTATATGATGAGCATCACCTCTCACTGCTTGGGATAGCGAATTCACCTCTAAGGGTTGCACTCCAATGCTATCCACTAAAGTTCAAATTGTGAACAATGAACACAATTAAGTAATGCCCTCTCATGGTTGTTAAAGATTGCCCCGCCTCCAACTATTGAAATAGTGTTGAATTCTTTATTTCCTATTGAATAAAAATTCAATGGGAAAAATTTAAATAATTTGATGCTTCAATTGTTAAATTTTCAGAATTTACATCAATCTGATCTAGGATCTTAACTGAGAGAACAACATGTACAGCATATCTACAGCATATCAATCATGGAGACAATAATGCAAGCACACAAGAGACACAAAGATTTACTTGGGGAAAACCATAAAGGTGAAAAACCCCAATAACTTCCTCAGAGATAGATAGAGCAATGATACAACCAACCATAAGAGATAGACACAACCTAGCAGCAGATCCTCCTCCTCCATAAGTGCGCCTCTCCTCCTTGAGAGCATGTGTGAGAAGTGAGTGAGCAAATAGAGTGCCTCCCGCACTCTATTTATACTTGACTTGACTTGCCTTTTTACCTAACTCATGTAGGCTCGAACTTAACCACATAATGTAATGCTGACTGGGCCGACCCCCAATAGGGTGGTCTAATAACCCTTTGACCCACATGGCCGACCCCCAACAGGGTGGTCTAATAACCCTTCGACCCACATGACTTATACAGGGCCGACCCCAACAAGGTGGTCTAATAACCCATCAAGTATAAGTTACGACACTTACAATATAGATGACGACACTTCCGTATAGAGGAATAAAACCATCTCTATAGGAGTACATACAAAATATATGAAATACATTCCGAAGTTACATATACATCAACACTCCCTCTTAACTAGGAAGGTATTTCTCGACACAGATCTGCTAGACAAGTCTTCTTCTCTGGATCATCGTCATCGATGCATCGTCATCATCATCGTCACTGCTGCTGCTATCTCATCCAATCTCTGTCTCTACTCGTCATAGGAAGTTCTACAGAGCCAGTCCTTTTTCATACTGGATATAGGCCCACCACCTGCAGGTCTTCGTCATCACTGACCATACTGTGGAATCCTCAGGACTTTTACGTGCGTCACAAAACCTCGAAAGAGCATCCCAGGCTGTTACGAGCACACAGCTCTACCTATAGGATCTCCCAGGGCACAAATTATATGTGACCTCACCATAAAACATCGAAAGAGAATCCCAGGACTGATTACGAGCACAAGGCTCAACCTATCGGATCTCCCAGGGCACAAATTACATGTGGTCACCACAAAACCTCGAAAGAGCATCCCAGGACTGATTACGAGCACACAACTCAACCTATCGGATCTCCCAGGGCACAAATTACATGTGGTCATGGCAAAACCTCGCAAGAGCATCCCAGGACTGATTACGGGCACACAGCCCAACCTATCGGATCTCCCAGGGCACAAATTACATGCCATAGGACAAAACCTCGAAAGAGCATCTGCCAGATATCCCAGGGCACAAATTACATGCCATAGGCAAAACCTCGAAAGACTATCTGCAGATCTCCCAGGGCACAAATTATATGTCCTCCCAAGCAAAACCTCGAAAGAGCATTTGCCAGATGTCCCAGGGCACAGATTACATGCCATAGGCAAAACCTCGAAAGACCATCTGCAAATCTCCCAGGGCACAAATTACATGCTTATCTGCACAACCTGATCCACGGCCACAGAGTATCAAACTGATACTCACCATACATCATCCTGATGTATCCATGATCATCCTGATCATTACTGCAACATCCTGCTGCATGTCAACATACCTGATCCACCTGATCATCGATGCATCTACCTGATGCATACCAAGTATCTACCTGATACATATCATCATACATGATCCTCCTGATCATACAATGTATCCACCTGATACAAATACAAATACATGATACATATCACCATACATGATCTACCTGATCATACAATGTATCCACCTGATACATATACAGATACATGGTCCAAGCATCCAACATGATGCATATACAAAAAAAATACATACACATGATCCAACTGATCATATCCATCATCAACATGATGCGTACATACATACAAAAAAATGATCCAACTGATCATATCCAGCATCCAACATGATGCGTACATACATACATAAAAATGATCCAACTGATCATATCCAGCATCCAACATGATGCGTACATACATACATAAAAATGATCCAACTGATCATATCCAAGCAGAAACCAGAACATCATCCTGATGCTCATCATCCAGCGCTTACATCCACAGCCATGTGAAGGATCCTCCTTCCAACATGCTTGGAATGGCTTCAGCAAATGTGTCCATCACTTCTTCCTCGAAGTGTCCTCGATCTGAAGAATGCCAAGCCTCTCTCTGAAGTACTCGAACTTCACCCTGGCTAGTGGCTTCGTCAGCACATCTGCAATCTGCTCGTCCGTCGCAACATACAGGAGCTTCACAGCTCCTCTCTGCACCATATCCCTGATGTAGTGATATTTGATCTCTATGTGTTTCGACCTGTCATTAAACACTGGGTTCTCGGACAGCTTCACACAACTCTGGTTATCACAGAAGATACCAGTAGCCTCCAACGGGAGATCAAATAACTCAGACAGTAGCTTCCGTAGCCATACTGCCTCACAAGTAGCTGAACAGGCTGCAACATACTCTGCCTCAGCTGTACTCAGTGCTACGCAGGACTGCTTCCTGCTAAACCAAGAGATCACACCTGATCCCATACTGAAGCAACACCCAGATGTGCTCTTCCTGTCTGCAGCACTGCCAGCCCAATCTGAATCAACATAACCCTGCAGGTTAAACTTTTGATTCGCTTCATACTTGAGCCCATAATCCACTGTACCCTTCAGGTACCTCAGAACATGCTTTACAGCAACCAGGTGAACACTCCTCGGATCCATCAGGAACTGGCTCAATGTGTTCACAGCAAAGCAAATGTCTGGTCTCGTGTTCGTCAGGTACATCAAGGACCCAATCATCTAACGATACATAGTGATATCAACTGGCTCAGATGAAGCATCACATAGAAGCTTCAGATTCGATGCCATAGGTGTGGCCATGGCCTTGCAATCCATCATCCTGAACCTCTTCAGGATCTCTTACTGCATACTTCCCTTGTCCAAGGAATATTCCATCTACACTCTGCCACACCTCCATGCCAAAAACAAATAGTGCATCATCCCCAAGTTCTTCATATCAAATTCAGCAGCAAGCTTCCGCTGTGTGTTGGCAATCCATCTATCCTCACCTGATACAAACAGGTCATCCACATAGTAGTATCACTGGATTGCCTTCCTCAACCTTGTAGTAAAGGTTGGAACCCGCTTTACTCTTGGTAAATACCAAACTGGATAGAAGGCTGTCTATCCTACCATACCAAGTTCTGCACATATATATGACTACACCATGCTGTCTTGAAATCCATCTGGTGCATCTTCTATTTCATCACTTTTATATTTCTTAATGCTGCCATCTGCAACATGCTTGATCTGATAGTTTCATTTGGAAGTCATAACAAACTTCCCTTCAGGTCTTGGGACTACATCCCAAACATCGTTCTTCATGATCGACGGATCATGGCATTTCATTTCTTCATCCCAGATCCTGGAAACTTCAATATCTTCAATAGATATCTTTGTTGCTGGAACAAATGTTGTAGTTCTTCTTTTGTAGGAGATGGCATATGATCTTTCCTACACAACAAGTTGAATTGCATGATTAGAAAACATCTCATAGTTTTCAGAACAAATTCTTACACATAAAGAAATATGTCATACAGTCATGCAATTATCTTAGCCAATGCTTCAATACAACATTTATCCATATTCTGTAACTTTCTAGATGCCTTCCAATCTCTACCAGAACATTGTTAAGAGTGTGCACAACTCCCAACATGTCAGTAAAGAGGTTTCATTCTAGATAAGTAGCAATGGAATGTTGTACAGTGCCATAGGCCACTTACCCATGTATATTAGTAGTATACTGTTCATCAATGCAACTATTCTAATATGCACAATACATATCCTAAGTCTAGGAACATGAGCATATACATCATTTGAACAATTTTATTTAAACAAACAAGTATGCAAGAAATGATAATTAAAATACTTATCTTTGTTTGTTCGTTGGGTGGACTCCCTCTGAGTCTTTGCTTCCTTGCAGGAGTTGCTGGAGTCCTAATCTGAAGTAGCTTCTTCTACACCTTTATGTTGTGGAATGTAGAAACATGGTCAACTCCCTTTGAATATCTACATCCTTGCAGAAACTACTGAAGTGTGCTCCTTTTCTTTATTGCAGGAACACCTGGAGTGTGCTCCTTTGCAGGAGCAACTGGAGTGTGCTCCCTCTTGATCTTTGCTTCCTGAATTACCTGTTCTTGAACTCATATTCATCCTTGGTCCCTATGCATGCTTATTAGTATCATGATTCATATAAAATCATACATTCATTAGTATACTATTAAAACACAATAATCTCAAGCATGTATACTCATGATCATTTCAATCAGAAATAATAAGCATTAGCATTCAAGGTTTATGTAGGATTCTTATGGTTAGTCAAATCATAAGAAGCATAACATGTCTAAACCTATAATTACTCAAACCTATGACTCTTCGCGTTAGTTGAATCATCAATTAAGATAAGAGATATAATGTGCATAAAACCTGTGATTATTCAAACCTATACTTTCATGATTCTTCTGGTTAGTCATATCATCAATTATAGTAAGAACAATAAAATACACCCAACCATGATTATTCAAACCTATGACTTCATGAATAATCATTATCAACAACAGTATAAGATCCTAACACAAGGTAGGATTCTAGCTTGATATAGGAAAAACATACCTGGATTAGCATGCTAGCTATTTATGTCTAACATACCCGCATAATGTCTTCTGGTTCTCTTTAGTGACTTGTGCTAGTAACCTGCATGTCTCATAAGTTAACCATTATAAAACCAAGTTATACATACCTCGAGAATGGATCTTCTATGAGATCCATGGCAATGGATGAATCTTTGTCCTCATGTCATCATGATCATATGTTCTTGAACCAGAACATGATTTGTCTTCTTGGTGTACCTTTCATGTTAGTAGACAACATAAAACTCATACAACATCACAATGTGTTAGTACAAACATAAGTTTCATACTCCTAATAAATGAATGACTTCTATCATGCATTCATAATTTTATTAAGGTGATATGACAAGTCTAAAATCAAGATTGTACTAACCGTGATAACATGAAGACAAACATTCCATAAACTTAATTATGAACAAATCTCAAAACATACCTCGATGAGTCATACCTGTCGAGATCACTTGTAATCTTCTTATGTAAGGCCTTAGCCTCATCTCCCTCTGAAACAGGAACTTCTTCACTTATGCAAGTGACCAATCCATCTTCTTCTAGGATCAACCCAATCCACTTGATTTGCAAGAACTGGACCTGGAGCTGGATATGGGTTTGTCAGAGAAACCCCAAAAATTCAAACTTTGAATTTCAAACTTCCGAAAGGATAGGAATATGCGTCTTGATGAACTGATCAAACTGGTATATTCAGAATTTGAAGACTGCAAAGTTTCACTCCTCAATTTTGCCTTTGAAACTTCCAGATTCACTGGACGTGACCCTGAACTGGGGTTTGATGAAGCCCACTCTTCTACCCAATCAAAATGTTTGATCCAAAGCTCTAAGCTTCTATTTTTCTGAGGAGCTTCCAGCCGTGGTCACAGATTTCAAAAATTCCCATTTTTACAGAAGCCCTAATTTTCCATTTTTCTGATCAAAGTCCCGAACTAGGGTCTGATCAAACCCGGCCTTCTACCCAGCCAAAAATTCTGATCTTGGTCTCTAAATTTCTATTTTGATGAGTAGCATCCAGCCGTGGTCTCCGATTACAAAAATTCCAACTTTCTTCAAAGCCCTAAATTCCGGAAGCCATGAATGAAGGTACAAAAAATAATTCTGTTTTGACAGAAATATGTACCTGATTGTTTCTGGTGTAACTCTGAAGTTTTTGATCCACAGGGTCTGAAAAAGTTTCTTGAGATAGCCTGACCTGTTATCTTTCCATCCTGACAGGTCTGACCTCAATTGGATTCTCTGAGAGAGAGTTATGCCAAATGTCGCAACGTGACCTGTTTTGGGATAAAAAAGGAGAGCGAACTTGTACGGAGTTCCACGTGTCACTTTTTTAACTTCGGTCTCTGAAAACGTTTTCTGGGATAGCTTGGCCTGTTACCTTTCCATCCTGACAGGTCTGACCTCAATTGGATTCTCTGAGAGAGAGTTATGCCAAATGTCGCAACGTGACCTGTTTATGGGATAATACAGGAGAGCGAACTTGTACAGCATGCCACGTGTCACTGGTTCACCTTCGGCCTCTGAAAACGTTTTCTAAGATAGTAAAGTCTGTTTAATCCCTGTCACTTTTTACGAAATTTCATTTGGAGCTTCCTAGCCCAAGTTATGACCTTTTTCCCAAGGTCACCTGATTTTGACTCAAATCTGGAAGAGGCAGAAACCCTATATTGTACAGATCATAAATCACAAAGTACAACGAATTAGAGGTTGTACTTTGGACACAAGGTACCTGGAGATTTAAACTTCGACCTGTAACAATTTCAGATCTGAAACCATTGCCAAAACGGATTTATAGCGAAAGTGCTACGATGACTGGTTTTTACTATATCAATCCCTAGCATCGTAAGTGCAACAAGTGTCATACATGCCATATCATGCCTTCTTTTAGGCTAGCTCTGATACCATGTTAAATTTTCAGAATTTACACCAATCTGATCTAGGATCTTAACTGAGAGAACAACATGTACAGCATATCTACAGCATATCAATCATGGAGACAATAATGCAAGCACACAAGAGACACAAAGATTTACTTGGGGAAAACCATAAAGGTGAAAAACCCCAATAACTTCCTCAGAGATAGATAGAGCAATGATACAACCAACCATAAGAGATAGACACAACCTAGCAGCAGATCCTCCTCCTCCATAAGTGCGCCTCTCCTCCTTGAGAGCATGTGTGAGAAGTGAGTGAGCAAATAGACTGCCTCCCGCACTCTATTTATACTTGACTTGACTTGCTTTTTACCTAACTCATGTAGGCTCGAACTTAACCACATAATGTAATGCTGACTGGGCCGACCCCCAATAGGGTGGTCTAATAACCCTTTGACCCACATGGCCGACCCCCAATAGGGTGGTCTAATAACCCTTCGACCCACATGACTTATACAGGGCCGACCCCAACAAGGTGGTCTAATAACCCATCAAGTATAAGTTACGACACTTACAATATAGATGATGACACTTCCGTATAGAGGAATAAAACCATCTCTATAGGAGTACATACAACATATATGAAATACATTCCGAAGTTACATATACATCAACATCCAAAACTCTCTCCAACTCATCTTATTGGTCACTCTCCTCATATACTTAGGAAATGCTTAATTCTATGGAAAGACAGAATAGTGACGGAAATGAGTGATATAAGGAAGTAGGTTTGGAGGAATATCTGGGCATATGAACATGGAACAAGTTTAATACAAAAGAATATTTTGAGAAACGTAAGAGGATAAATGTGAGAATATAAATCCTCATACTATCATTGAGATCAAAACCCTTCTCTTTATTTTTTATATTCCATGTCTAATGGGTTCATAGTGATAATAGTAGCTACATAATTTCTAGTTTTTGATGCATTGACTAGTTTGGACTCCTTAGGTATTTGGAGTAGCTAGCTCAAAGTTCATAATATAACTTATTTCTGAGCTTGTTTTAGACATCCACCATTTATTGCAGAGTATTAGGAGTGAAATATTGGAGAGAGACTTCTAGTGATGTAGTGGAACAAACCCATGTAGAGTGCTCTCACCTTAAAGAAAATCTATGGATGCTTTAGCTAAGAAATCAGAATTAAATAGTTCTTTCTTTTCCAGATTGGAGTGATGACAACTTCTATGTAATTGCATGGACAAACATAGGCTTCTCATGTATTTTCCTTGCAAAAGTTTAAAACTCTAGATTGTGGAGAAATAGTTTGTGTTGTGGAATTGATTGAATAAGTAAAATGGAAACAACATGGGAGGTTTAAACATAATGATAACTTAAAAGATATTCATTTCAACGATACAAACATATTTGAAGACTATGGGTCTATTATCGATCTTTTTCTTGTTCCATATATAGATAATTAAAAGGTCATTTAGGCCTTGTTAAGAAACCAACTTCATTTTTTTTAAGTGCTCTCTTGAAAGAGTACGCAATGTAGGTGCCAATTAGCTAAAGTATTTTCTAAGCCTTGTTTTGTGTGTCATTTGCAACTTCCTAGTTACACATTATCAATTTGTTGAATTCCATTTTCATATTCACTTTATATGTTTAACATTTTTATCTTTTATTATTTCTTCTCTAATGGATACATAAATATAGTAATTATTGAATATTGTTGAGTGAATGTGAGGAGAAAACAATAAGTATACAAAAATATAATGTGATGATAACACGAATGTCTAGCTGGATTACATGTAACGTCTCTTAAATGTCACGTAAGAGAGACTAAGATTTAGGGGCATGTGGTCATGCCAATGGGTTATCATATGTGTTAAAAAATGCTATAGAATTATTTAGCCAGGTGTTAGCACTTAGATTTTTTCCCGGTTGTAAAAGAATAACACCTAAGGTAACTTATTTCAAACGAAACTTTAGGTAGAAAACGTAGCCATTTTTTCCACCAGAGAGGGCTCTCTCACAAGATATATGTAAGGCTAAAAATATATTAGAAATACGCTCAAAATTTTTCAAAAGGATTTACTTGGTTGAAAAGGAAACAAGAAACATTGGTCATGGAGTCAACTTTCAAATATTTAACGTGCCAACAAGAGATTTATACCAAATAGATTTCCACAGAGGCAAGACAACAACCATATCACAGTCAATTTGATTTTGTAGGTGGTATAGAAAGAAATAATGACAGTCCATCAACAACAGGCATCTAACTAGGATGAATCCATTGTCAACTTTGGAGAAATAGTGGATACTTAAATGCGATAAAACGAGGTATAACCAGTATGAATCCCGATTTATTTTCAAACGTTCATTTAAGTATAGAAGAAGAATATAATGGAAGATATAACAAAGAAAGTAGACATGCACATATAAAGATAAGGGAAAAAACAGACTGTAAAAACGGTTAACACATGAATCTATGGTCTCAAAAGATAGGTATTTCCACTGTACGGCCTTTTATTTATCAAAAATTTGACTTCAAAACATATCGTCTCTCAAAGAGTTTCCAACCCTTTCAAAAATGACTCTCATTGTCTTTTATACAGAATTCGGAAGAAGCTTGACATAACTGCTTCTTTTAACTAGTAACTGAAAATGTCTTAACTCGAAAGATAACTGTCTTCAAACAATATTACAAATTTAAAAATAAAAGCATCATTTTTGCCACTTGGAAAAATTCTGAATGTATCTATGAATGGACAGAATATCTTGTCCTTCCATATTTGTCCACATAGTTCCATTGGTCGGCCGTGGGTAAATCATAACTGGTCATTTCCTTCACCAGGACTCGCATTTCAAGGTGACCTGCATAAGAAACAAGAGGAAGATTCTCACAGGTTGAGATCAACATATTTAAAATTTCAAAGTCTTCAACAATGTTCTCCATTAAAATCTTTCCTGTAAGCATATGATCCAAATGCTGAAACTTTTTGTGATCCATTCTTATGTCAAACAATAACCTCTTATATTCATTGGGAGGAATCAATTCATTCTTTTCATCCCAAAAAGCACAGAATCCTTTTTTTATTAATTTTTCAAATCGCTTCTTAAACTTTATTACTTCCTCTCGTATATCTCCAGCTTTAGCTTCAATATTTTCAACATGTGAATATTTTCCCCAGATTCTTCTGGCCCATGTAATGACTGAAATTCTATTCATTATATTCATTGCTGTCAAGTCTGCTTCAGTTAAACTGTTTAAGAAAGTTATTGCCCTCTGTGCTATTTCTTTTGGTTTTTTGTTTAAATTCTCTCTGACTGCTCTGCAACTCTCAAAGGCGTCTTTGGCTACTTTTTCTTTGATTCTCATATAATCAAGATAAGGTCTTAATTTTTCAACTTCCTTTATAATTTGATCCCATACCATATGTTTGCAACCTTGCATTGCAGTTTGTCCTGTTACATGAGCTGCCAAACCTTTATTATTGTCAGTTAATTCCCGATTCCTTATTTGCAAAGCTTTAATTTCCTTATCTTTTGTCTCATTTTCTTCTTTGAGCTTCTGTATTCCCATTTTCAATTCTTTAATTTCGACATCTTTCAAACTTACCTGGGACATGGCTTGTAAGAGACCATCCAATCTAGTTTTATCTTCATCTGTATCTGCATGTACCTGTTGCTGACCTAATTCTGCTAACTTTTTCTTTATTTCCTCCAATTGCTCTTCCAAACCAATTTTCTCTTTTTCCCAATGAAATTTTTCCTTGGTGAGCTTCAACATTTTTGCAGTAACATCCTTTACTTCATTTGACAGCTCTTCTTTTTCTTTTTCCAGTACTGTTAGTTCGGCTCCTTGGATAAGCAAAGTGTCTGGGATTTTCAGCTTTCGCCCTAACATTAGAATCACATCATCCTTTTCTTTGAGTAATTTTGCTGCTGCCTCTCCCTCTTTGTTTATCAAATCTATTTGCAATATTTTTATCTGTTGTTGTCGAGACTTATTTTCTGCTTTCTCTTGTCTCAATTGGTTATTCAATTTATCCAATAAATTTTTTAATTTGTCTGCCTTTAATATTGCTCCGAAATAATTTGAATATATAACTTCTCCTGTTTGTCTGTGCAATAAAATTTTATCTGGGGCATTGATTTTTGTCAGATCCACCTTCATCTATGAGATCTTATCTTTGGTAACAACTGAAAATTTTAAAGAATTTTCTTTGACATTTCTGCTAGAAAACAAATTGACTTCAGTGTTGGATATATTTCTAACCCTTGGAAATAACTGTCTGGTTTGCCGAGAGGATTCCTGTTTATTTTGTCTGTGTTCATTAAATACATCCATCATATTGTGTGGTCTATTTACATCATCTTCCACCAGGGATTCTTTAATACTGTACTCCTTTACCATGACCTCTGGCTTTTTGACTTCGGTTCTTCCTTCCTCTTCTGAAACTGCCATTAACTCTTGTTCCTCATCCATTTTCAATTTTTTCCCTTTTTCTGCTCCTTCACTTTCAATGTTCACTACATCTTGTATGGGTCTTTTAAACCCTACCATTGCAGTATTCGTCGTGTTTTTTGCCTCTGCTATTGTATCTGTCAATATCATTTCTTTATCATGTGAATCTGGAATGATTTCTTCCTTATACTCCAGCCAATTGGCTCTGTCAGACATTCCCTCAATCATCTGATGATTCAACGCTTTGATGCGATGATCCGTTCTCCGTTTTGATATTATATTTAACAAATCATATTCAATAGCCATGTCTGTCTCAAAACCCATATATTTCAATAATTTTTCTATATAAATAGCAACGTTTTTATTCTTCACTGTGAATGGGCCAAGTGTGAACGGATACTTGATATCTGTTGCTTGTTTGAAAAGCAAGAAATTATTATCCTCAACAATTAACTTCTGTCTCAGGAACTCCAAAGCGAAAACCCTTAAGGTAAGAAATGATGGTAAAACATAGGGTTTATGATTGAAACCATATAACCTGATCACTGTACTGTCCTTTGACAAGAACCAATCTCCTACAACGTATTCTGCACTTAATTGCATACATGCTTGCATTTCTGGTAATACTCTAGGCAATTTTTCACCAAAAATCATTCTGTAAATCTCAGAGAGCATCTAATTTATGTAATTAAACATGTTATTTTATAATAACTTTGTGAAAATGATCTCAGGGAATTGTAACTTTTCATGACTGGCCACCATGATCATTTTTATCAAAAAAGACTGAAATCTGAAATGTCTCAGAGTAGGGAAATTGACCATCTGGTCATGAATCTTCTCGGTCAAGAATTCTTCAAAATTAAGTCGAGGAATTTGATTTTCATCAATCCCTGACTGAATTGTACTCATTTTATACAAAATTCTTAACTGAAACTCAGTTACATACATGTCTGTATCGAACTCTAGGATTAAAGCCAACAATGTCAGAACCAGCTGGGTATTTTCATCAAATAAATTGATATCTATAGGATACGGGATATCTGAAATGTTGGTTTCTGTTTTAAGACACGTAGACAAAAACTTTTCTCTACCATCTTGAAGGGTTTGATGATAATATTCAATAACAGAAGTTTCAGAAAAATTCTCATACTCGAGGGTTTGAGAAAATTCTATTTCTAGGGCTTTTAATTATGACGGCAGGCTCTATTTTGCAAACGACTCTGGTTTTTCGACTATCTAAAACAATTCTTTCTTCTCTGGAATGATTCTCAGCACACCACGACAAAAATTCTGGAAAATATGGGATTTGGTCCGGGCAGAAGGCTAACAAGGATGATTGGTGGACTCTGTGTATGTCTATACCTTCTTCTAATAACTTAGACAACTTAAGTTTAACTTCAGCGACTGGTAACCTGATTAGGGTATCATGAATGCCTCCATATCTATCTTCTAGGGCTTCTTTAGCTTTAAAAACATCTATATCATGTACAATTTCCATTTAAATCGTTTCTACAAACAAATTTTCGTTAAAAATGTGGGCAGGTCACCAGACCCTACCTATATAGACACGTCTTTATCCTTCTGTCGCAATTGATGATTTCCACCAGTCTTTAGAGCTTCCAGGAACAGTGACACATAGACAAAATGCCGTTATTTGAAAACCCTTTTGTTTTATATAAGCCCCTTTTCTTAACTTTCTGGCAGCTTTCCAAATGTACTTTATATCCAACCGTTGATCACAGGCCTTTTGATTTGAGCCGTTAGATCTTGCACCCCTTTATTTCCCATGGTGGTATCCGCGATCCCAATAATGGTTTTCTCCTCTGATTTTCACTGTGTGCGGATCAACCATTTTCTAACACCTGTTAGAGTGGTTTAATTACCGCAACCACTCTTTCCTCTATTGAGTGCGCACTTCCCATGATGCGGATGAATCTTGGCCGTAGATTTTGTGCCAATGTATATCGTCCCTCCGATTTATGTCAACATGTGGCGTATTCCCTTGCGCCTTCTGCATCTGCCACGTGCTATGGCCCACCTTCCGCAACCACTCACCAACGTTTGCAAACGATCTTTTGGGCGGTGCGGGAAACCACGACAGCCGTTGATCTTTATTATTGTCATCTCCGCCATTGAAACTTCACTAAGACTTAACCTCTTCAATAATTACTTTCGGACTTTGTATATGTAGGTTTTTCTTTGTTGATTTTGTATTATGACCCTTTATTTCAACCCATCTGTAGTAAATTCACTTCTTTTGGATATTTTTGACAAATCTTTTAGGGTTTGAGTATTTTCAAATATAGTGTCAACACCAGGCATGTGAATCATTGAACACATTAGGCCACCATATGCTCGAGTGGTATTCATTGTGTAGTTTGTCAAAGGCACATTGGACACCACTTTCAGGTGGTTTTCTCAAAGTTTCAAGGAATTGATGAAGAAGGATAACCATTATTAACTTTTTGTCTTAACCAAACCTATATAATACTTTTTGTAATATCCTTTTTTTGAATTTTTATGAAAATAGTGAAAATTTCAATTCTTTTCCCTAGTTCGACCTTTGACTAGTTATGATGTCTTGGTCTCCAAATTGCTCCAATTGCTCCCAAATATTCTGAGAAGGTGTATGGATGATGTTAGAACATAAATATGAGGTGTAGGGATGATTTTGGACCTTTAAAATACTTCTGCAAATCCTCTTTTAATTCTGGCCAATGTAGGGAACTTGATTAGCAATTTGGGGTTCAAATCCCCCCTCGGTAGATGCTAAAAATGGCTCTCCAAGTGCGGTTGGATCCTCTCAAAATTTAGGATAGGAGAAGGGGATGTTTGGGGAACATTATTAAGGTCTCATATGAATCACTATTCAGGTTATAAAGTCTGTTACAACTCTCTTCAAATCAGATATAAAATCCTAGTTTCGACCTTGGGGGAAATGATAGGAAAACTTCTCCAAATACTATGAAACTGAACCAAATGACTCCAAAAGCTTATGCATTGAACATGAAACTTGTAATATACATTATTAAAATTCTATATAAGTCTATATATCATTGTTCCATCATGGTTTCACTTATTCATTCGAAGTTATCATCACAACATTGACAAACATCAACATAGTGGGGAAAAGGCACCATTTTCTCATCAATGATCAGATTTATACATTTCCACTTGGAATATCAACCTGAAAAATTCCGAAGGTGAATAAAAGAGAATTTACATCATATTAAAAAATAAATGGGGCATTAGAAGCTCCCCCAAAGAGTACAATAGCTCACCAAGTGTGCCTTCCCTTAAGGATCATGAATATGCCAAGCAAACTAGAAATGGTTGGAGGAATGATCTGAACCAAAAGTGACCACGAACTGTCTTGTAGCTTACATCTGAAACTTATGACTCCATTGAAGCTCCCATGAAAGGTATGAATGGCCTTTCCACTTACCAACTAGGATGGGAATCTTTCGCCCTCGAAATTGGCTAAGGCAAGTAGAGAAGCACTCCAGTAGTTCTCTTCACAGATGAAAATTATGAAAATGATCAAAAGCCTATCTCTTAATTCATCCCTGTATTTTATAAAAATCCTTAGTCTTCTAAGGTTCCAATTCCATCCAAATATTCCAAGCCAATTCGAATTTGGGAGTGATTCAAGTTTTGCCACATGTCTCCCACTTCCTAACCTTCCACCTTCCACCAATTCGAGTAGGCATCTCTTGGACTTCTCTAACTCCCTTGGGAGCTCACTTAGATGCTATTTTTAGGTCTGACATGTCATATTGGTCAGATTTCATCCCCCAGGTCTGAAATTTGTCATAGGTGTCATAGCATCTTCATCATTGTTGTCATAGATGTTAGGGAATCTAGCGGCTAGCCCAAGTGTCCAAGAACTTCTCATTTGACTCTTCCTCTTCCATGGGAGTTACAAATCCATCCAAATTCGACCTATGATGCACATTTCCAAGTGTATGAGCCTTCCAACTCATCCCAAGAACATTATACTTCCCATGGATTCGAAATTGCAAGAGGAGGATGCCATGTGGCATAAAAATTCTAGCTTGTGTGGGTCCCACACCCTCCATGTGTCTCCATGATCCATTGCCACTTTGATTTTCTCTTGTATTTATTTATTTAACTCCTTTATTAAATATTTATTCCATTCTAATGTCTAAACATCATTTAGTAGCTCCCTTATTGAAAATCCCAATGTCTCCATCCAACCTAGGGAACTAGTAGGATTGATGGAATTTTCCTGTCATGAATTTATTGGAATGGGGACATTACAGTCCTCCCCACCCAAGATTGCTTGTCCTCAAGCAATTTCAGATTTGGATGCTACAAAATTTTTTCTTCTTCCCATGTGGCATCTTCACTTGGTAAATCCTTCCATTGTACCAAGTACTCTTTGATAGTTCTGCTCCTTAATCTTCTTTCCCTTGTCTTCAAAATTTTTTTTGGAACAAGTGTGAGCTGACCTTCATCATCCAAAGGAGGGAGTGTTTCTGAAATGATAATTTGATGACCAACGTCCTTCTTGACACATGAATCATGAAATACATTGTGTATTTTACTTCCTTCAGGAATTTCTAACTCATATGCTAACTCCCCAACCTTCCGAAATTCCTTGTATGGGCCATAGTATCTTGGTTTTAGCTTTTTTGCTCCCTTCTTTTTCAAGGATGTGTGTTTATATGGTCGCAACCTCAAATATACCAAATCAATGACCTAAAAGGTCCTTTCTTCTCTATGTTGATCTGCATATTATTTTTGTTGATTTTGGGCAACCTGCAAGTTGTATTTCAAAAGCCTTAAAATTTATTCGCTGTCTTCCACCCAATATTTAGCCTTTGGGGCCCTACTATCACCTAAGATATTCTCAAAAAAAGTGAGTGCTTCATAACCATATGATTCTTTGAAAGGGGACATTCCTATGTTTGGCCATTAGTTTGTGGATGATAACTTGTGCTTGGATTCAATTGAATGCCCACCAATCTGAAAGGTTTTTGCCAAAAATCACCCATGAATCTACTATCTTTATCACTTATAATGCTCTTGGGGATCCCATGTAATCTGAAGATTTCTTTAAAAAAAACATCAACCACTTGTGTGTTAGTTTTCCATCATTTAATTCAATAGATCTAGGATCTTAACTGAAAGAACAACATGTACAACATATCAAGCATAAGAGACAAGAGACAAGAGACACAAAGCATTTCACCGGGGAAAACCAAGAAGGTGAAAAACCCCGCAACTTCCTCAGAGATAGAATAATCACCAATACAAATATCACCAAGATGAATCCCCAAAAGAATTTCTGCAGCAGCTACTCCTCCTCCACTTGTGCGCACTCCTCCTCTCTCTCACTAATGCGAAGTGAGTGAATGAGTGAATGTGTAAAATGAGAGAGACACACTCTCTATTTATACACTACTTCACTTCTGTTTAACTCTAACTAGGTCTGCCCCAACTTAACCACTTAACATAATGTTGAATGGGCCGACCCCACTAGGGTGGTCTAATAACCCTTTAACCCACATGACTCATACAGGTCCGACCCCATCAAGGTGGTCTAATAACCCATCAAGTATAAGTTACGACACTTACAATATAACTTGCGACACTTGCAAGTACAGCTGACGACACTTCCAATCGGAGGAATAATACATCTCCGTTGGGGATACAATAAAGTACAAATACAATATATAGAAGAATATCTTCCGAAGTTACAAATACATCAACACTCCCTCTTAACTAGGAAGGTATTCTCTAGACACAGGTCATCAATACATATCAGCACAAGTCTTCAATTCTGGAGCTAGATCATCTTCACTGGATCACAGAGCATCATCATCACTACTGCTGTACTCTTCATCTCGATCACTAGGATATCTCTCATTTCTTCTCATCATAGGAAGTTCTACAGAGCCAACCCTTTTTCATGCTGGTTGTAGGCCTAGCTTCCTATAGGTATTCATCAACTTTGGCCATAATGTGGAATCCTCGGGACTGATTACGTGCATCAAAAAAACCTTGAAAGAACATCCTAGCACAAACTATAGGATCTCCAAGGATATTTTACATGTGACCATCACAAAACCTTGAAAGAGCATCCTAGCACAGACTATAGGATCTCCTGGGATCTTTTCTATGTGACCACCACCACAAAAGATCGAAAGAGCATCCTAGCACAGACTACAGGATCTCCCAGGATATTTTCTATGTGGTTAGGAAAAACATTAAAAGAGTGTCTTGCAACCTGCAAGAAATCTAAAGAGAATCCCAAGACTTTTACAAGCACATAGCTCAACCTATTGGATCTCCAGGACTGATTACATGCCTCTAGTAGAAAAACCTTGAAAGAGCATCCTAGCACAGACTATAAGATCTCCCAGGATCTTTTCTATATTACCTATAGCAAAACCTTGAAAGAGCATCCGAGCATAGACTATAGGATCTTCCGGGATCTTTTCTATGCTACTTGTAGCAAAACCTCGAAAGAGCATCCAAGCACAGATTATCGGATCTCCAAGGATCTTTTCTATGCTGCTTGCACAACCTGTCCATGGCCAAACTGTAGAAAAACCTCGAAAGAGCATCCGAGGACAGACTATCGGATCTCCTAGGATATTTTCTATGATACCTGCACAACCTGTCCACGGCCAACCTGTAGCAAAAACTCGAAAGAGCATCCGAGCACAGACTATCGGATCTCCCGGGATCTTTTCTATGCCACCTACACAACCTGTCGACGACCAACCTGTAGAAAAACCTCGAAAGAGCATCCGATCACAGACTATCGGATATCTCAAGATCTTTTCTATGCTACTTGTACAATCTATCTTTGATCGTGGAGTATCATCCTGATACTCATGATCATACTGATCATTATCATATAGTACATCATCCTGATGCATATCATCATCACATGATCACCCTAATCATATACACAGCATCATCCTGATGCATATCATCATCAGATGATCATCCTGATCATCATCATAGCAGAAACTGGAGCATCGTCCTGATGGTCATCACACAACATTTACATCCACAGCCATGGGAAGGATCCTCCTACCACCATGCTTGGAATGGCTCCTGCAAATGTGTCCCATCACTTCTTCCTTGAAGTATATTCTATATGAAGAATACCAAGCCTCTCTCTGAAGTACTCGAACCTCACTCTAGCTAGTTGTTTGGTCAACACATATGCAATCCGCTCATCCGTCGCAACATACAGGAGCTTCACTGCTCCTCTCTGCACCATATCCCTGATATAGTGATATTTGATCTCGATGTGCTTCGACCTGCCATGGAACACCAAGTTCTCAGACAACTTCACACAAATCTGGTTATCACAGAAGATACAGGTAACATCCAATGGGAGATCAAATAACTCAGACAGTAGCTTCCTAAGCCATATTGCCTCACAACTAGCCAAACAAGATGCGACATACTCTGCTTCGGCTATACTCAGTGCTAAGCAGGACTGCTTCCTGCTAAATCAAGAGATCACACCTGATCCCATACTGAAGCAACACCGCGAAGTGCTCTTCCTATCTGCAACACTCCCTGCCCAATCTGAATCAACATAAACCTCCAGGTTGAACTTTTGATTCGCATCATACTTGAGCCCATAATCAATCGTACCCTTCAGGTACCTTAGAATATGCTTTACACAAATTAGGTGAACATGTCTAGGATCTGTCAGGAACTGGATTAAGGTGTTCACCGCAAAGCAACTATCTGGTCTCGTGTTCGTCAGGTACGTCTAGTACCCAATCATCTGATAATACATTGTGGCATCAACCGACTCTGATAAAGCATCACTCAATAGCTTCAGGTTCAATGTCATAGGTGTGGCCATGGCCTTGTAGTCCATCATCTCGAACCGCTTCAGGATCTCTACTGCATACTTCCCTTGTTGAAGGAATATTCCATCTGTACTTTGCCACACCTCCATACCTAGAAAGTAATGCATCATATCTAAGTCCTTCATCTCGAAGTCGACAGTAAGCTTCCTCTCCGTGTCGGCAATCAATCTATCCTCACCTGTCACAAATAGGTCATCCACATACAATAGGAGTATCACTGGATTGACTTCCTCAACCTTGTAGTAAAGGTTGGAATCCACTTTACTCTTGGTAAAGCACAAACTGGACAGGAAGCTGTCTATCCTGCCGTACCATGTCCTAGGTGCTTGCTTCAAGCCATACAAGGCTTTCTTCAATCTGCACACATATGAATCCTGATCATATGTCTCAAAACCAAGTGGCTGCTCCACATATACTTCATCTTCGACTACCCCATTCAAGAAATCTGTCTTGACATCCATCTGGTGTATCTTCCATTTCATCACATCTGCAGCATGCTTGATCTTGTAGATCCACTTGGAAGTCACAACAGACTTCCCTTCTGGTCTTGAGACCACATCCCAGACATCATTCTTCATGATCGACTGGTACTCCTTGATCATGGAATTCTTTAATTACTGCATCCCGGATCCTGGGAACTTCAGATTCTTCAATATCTTCAATACATAGTGAACTTCATTGCTGGAACAAATGTTGTTGTCCTTCTTTTGTAGGTGATTGTACATGATCTTTCCTACAAGTCAAATTAAATTGCATGATTAGAAACTTCTCATGGTTTTTCAAAACAAATTCTTACACATAATAATTTATGTCATATCGTCATGCAATTATCTTAGCCAATGCCTCAATACAACATTTATCCATATCCTGTAACTTTCTAGATGCCTTCCATCTCTACCAGAACATTGTTAAGAGTGTGCACAACTCCCAACATGTCAACAAAGAGGTTTCATTATAGATAAGTAGCAATGGAATGTTGTACAGTACCATAGGCCACTTACCCATTAATTGCATATTAGTAGTATCTTGTTCATTGATGCAACTTTTCTAATATGCATAACATACATCCCACATCTAGGAACATGTACATGACTGGACAACATCATTTAAGTAATCAAATATATAATAAATGATAATTCAAATACTTATCTTTGTTTGGTTGTTGGGTGGACTCCCTCTCAATCTTTGATTCCTTGCAGGAACTCCTGGAGTGTGCTCCCTCCTGATCTTTGCTTCCTGGATTATCTATCCTTGAACTTATATTCATCTTGGACTACTATGCATGCTTAAGTGTGCACTAGTGTCATCATTGTGTCATCCTCAAGATCTCATACATAATCATACATCCATTAGTATAATCTCAATACTATCAAAACATTATGATTCTAAATAATATTAAACATGTATGGTCATGATCATTTCATACACAGGTAATTTATCACAAGCGTTAGTATTCAAGGTTTCAGGGAGTACTTCTTTTAATCATGCATATTCTTATTTGACCATAGGACTCTTTTGGTTTTCCATATCATCAATCAAAGTAAGAAGTATAATATGCATAAACCCATGATTACTCAAACCTATAACTTCATAAATGATCATTATTAATCATACAAAAGTATACTTATATGAGATCCTAACACAAAGTAGGATTCTAACTCGATATAGGAAAACATATCTAGATTATCATGCTTGTCTAACATACCCAAACAATGTCTTCTTTGTTCTCTTAGAGACCTTGTGTTAGCAACCTGCATATCTCATAAGTTAATGATTGTAGAACCAAGTTATACATACCTCGTAAGTGGAGCTTCTATGTGATCCATGACTATGGATGAGTCTTTGTCTTCATGTCACCATGGTCATATGTTCTTGATCTAGAGCTTGATTTGTCTTTCTTGATGTACCCTTCATGTTAGTGGACAACATCATCCTCATACAACAAAATAGTGTATTAGTACAATCATAAGTGTCATACCCCTAATCAATGAATGTATTCACATGAATTCATACTTTTACTAGGGTGATAAGACAAGTCTAAAATTAATCAAGATTGTACTAACCTCCAATGAAGACAAACATATCATAAACTTAATCATGAACAGATTTCAAAACATACCTGTATCTCTTCAAGTCATACCTGTCGGGATTGCTTGTAGCCTTCTTATGTAACGCCTTAGCCTCATCTCCCTCTGGAACTGGAACTTCTTCACTTATGCAGGTGTCCAATTCATTCTCTTCTAGGATTAACCCAATCCACTTTGAGTTGCTGAAACTGGATCTAGAGATGGATTAGGGTTTGTCAGAGAAACCCTAAAAATTCAAACTTTGAATTTCAAACTTCTGATTGGATGAAAAGATGCACCTTGCTGAGTTGATCAAGCTGGTATACTTCAATTTTGAAATCTCCAAAATTTGACCCCTCAAAATTGCCTTTGAAACTTTCGTATCTTCTAGTCAAAATCCCGAACTAGGGTTTGATAATGCCCAGGGTTCTTCCCAGCCAAAAGGTTCGATCTTGTGCTCTAAAGTTCGATTTTTCTGAGGAGCATCCAGCCGTGGTCACAGATTCCAAAAATTTCAACTTTTGCAGAAACCCTAATTTTCCACCTTTCCGATCACGATCCTGAACTAGGGTTTGATAATGCCCGGGGTTCTACCCAACCAAAAACTTTCAACTTGGTTTCTAAATTTTGATTTTGCTGAGGAGAGTAATCCTATGCTAAGATCAGTCCAAAATTCCACTTCTGTCAAAATCCCTAATTTCCCGCAGCAGTGACAAGCCAAAAATGAGAATGCTCAGAATCCAATTCTATTTCACAGAAATATGTGCCTTATTGTTTCTGGTTCATCTCTAAAATTTCAGATCCAAAGGGTCTAAAAATTTGGCCTATGGAAGCCTGATGTGTCATCTTTCCAACCCCATAGGTCTGACCTCAAATGGATTCTCTGAGAGAGAGATATGCCAAATGTCGCAATGTGACCTGTTTATGGGATGAAACAGTATAGCGACCTTGTACAGAGTTCCAGGTGTCACTGTTTCAACTTCGGCCTCTGAAACCTAGACCTGTGAAACTACAGTCCATTCCCTAACTATCACTTTTTATGGAATTTCATTTGGAGCTTCCTAGCCGGAGATATGATCTTTTTTTCCTAGGTCACCTGTTTAGGACTGCATTCTGGAAGAGGAAGAAACCCTAACTTGTACGGATCATATCTCACAAAGTACAATGAATCTGAGGCTGTCCTTCAGACACAAGGTACATGGACATTTAATATTTGACCTGTAGAAGTTTCAAATCCTGGCCCTTCGCCAAAAGAGATTTATAGCGAAAGTTCCACGATGACTAGGTTTTATTATACCAAGCCCTAGCTTCCAATTTGTCGGAAGTGCAACAAGTGTCATAAATGCCATACCATGCCTTCCTTCAGGCTAGCTTTGATACATGTTAATTTTTCATCATTTAATTCAATAGATCTAGGAACTTAACTGAAAGAACAACATGTACATCGTATCAAGCATAAGAGACAAGAGACAAGAGACACAAAACTTTTGACCGGGGAAAACCAAGAATGTGAAAAACCCCACAACTTCCTCAGAGATAGAATAAGCACCATAAAAAGATCACAAAGATCAAACCCAAGAGATATGCAACAGCTACTCCTCCTCCACTAGTGCGCACTCCTCCTCTCTCTCACTAATTCTAAGTGAGTGAGTGAGAGAATGTGTAAAATGAGAGAGACACACTCTCTATTTATAAACTACTTCACTTGTCTTTTAACTCTAACTAGGTCGGACCCAACTTAACCACTTAACATAATGTTGACTAGGCTGAACCCACTAGGGTGTTCTAATAACCCTTTAATCCACATGACTCATACAGGGCGGACCCCATCAAGGTGGTCTAATAACCCATCAAGTATAAGTTACGACACTTACAATATAACTTGTGACACTTGCAAGTACAACTGACGACACTTCCAATCGGAGGAATAATACATCTCCGTTGGGGATACAATAAAGTACAAATACAATATATAGAAGAATATCTTCCGAAGTTACAAACACATCAAGAGCTTGTACACGATCATTCCTAACAAGTCAAATTCAATTGCATGATTAGAAACTTCTCATGGTTTTTCAAAACAAATTCTTACACATAAGAATGTATGTCATACAGTCATGCAATTATCTTAGCCAATGCTTCAATACAACATTTATCCATATCTCATATTCACACGATAACTTTCGAGATGCCTTCCATCTATACCAAAACATTTGTTAAGAGTGTGCACAACTCCCAACATGTTAGCAAAGAGTTTTCATTCTAGATAAGTAGCAATGGAATGTTGTACAATACCATAGGCCACTTACCCATTACTTGCATATTAGTAGTATCTTGTTCATTAATGCAACTTTTCTAATATGCATAATATACATCCTAAATCTAGGAACATAAGCCTGTACATGACTGGACAACGTCATTTAAGTAATCAAATATATAATAAATGACAATTCAAATACTTATCTTTGTTTGGTTGTTGGGTGGACTCCCTCTCAATCTTTGCTTCCTTGCAGGAACAACTGGAATGTGCTCCCTCTTGATCTTTGTTTCCTTTATGATATCATCATGATTATATGTCTTTGAACTTCTATCCATCTTGAACCACTATGCATGCTTAAGTGTGCACTAGTGTCATCATTGTGTCATCCTCAAGATCTCATGCATATTCTTATTTGACCATAGGACTCTTATGGTTTTCCATATTATCAATCAAAGTAAGAAGTATGATATGCATAAACCCATGATTACTCAAACCTATAACTTCATGAATGATCATTATTAAGCATACAAAAGTACACTTATATGAGATCCTAACACAAAGTAGGATTTTAACCCGATATAGGAAAACATACCTGGATTATCATGCTTGTCTAACATACCCAAACAATGTCTTCTTTTTTCTCTTAGAGACCTTGTGCTAGCAACCTGCATATCTCATAAGTTAATCATTGTAGAACCAAGT
Source organism: Larix kaempferi (assembly GCA_027924585.1). Classification (NCBI taxonomy): domain Eukaryota; kingdom Viridiplantae; phylum Streptophyta; class Pinopsida; order Pinales; family Pinaceae; genus Larix; species Larix kaempferi. Next base: position 7,846,584 of record BSBM01000598.1, on the reverse strand, counting down.
TATACATACCTCGTAAGTTATGACTATGGATGAGTCTTTGTCTTCATGTCACCATGGTCATATGTTTTTTATCTAGAACTTGATTTGTCTTTCTTGATGTACCCTTCATGTTAGTGGACAACATCATCCTCATACAACACCACAGTGTATTAGTACAATCATAAGTGTCATAACCCTAATCAATGAATGTCTTCTATCATTCACATGCATTCATACGTTTACTAGGGTGATAAGACAAGTCTAAAATTAATCAATATTGTACTAACCTCAATAATATGAAGACAAACATATCGTAACCTTAATCATGAACATATTTCAAAACATACCTGAATCTCCTCAAGTCATACCTGTTGAGATTGCTTGTAGTCTTCTGTTGACTCAAACCCAGTCGACAGGGGTTCCCATCATTGTCGACACCAACCCACCACGATCTCCCTGAGCACCGGCCCAGACAGGTTTTACCCTGTCCAGCAACACCTGCGGAGTAGATGAGGTCTCACCCGAGGCGATCAAGGGAGAGTGGACGGAACCATGTTTCTGCAGAATGAAGGAGGATTATTGTGGCAGTACCTGCTTACTTATTTAACTTATTGCAACATTCAAGACAGATCTATGCATTCAAGTTTAACATCATTCATATTCATAGCATCATTCCACAGAAACATTCATGGCGACAAGTATAAAATTGAAGTATTAACTGCAGCAAGAAACCATCACAACATGCATAAAAAGGTTCACAAGGAATTTCACCAAACAGTTCCGTCATGTCATATTACTTCAGCAAAACCCTGATACAATATCTCCGCAAAACCAGATCTCGACAATATCTCTTGATCTCACATACAGACTCAAAGATGCATACAAACAACATCCAAAGATCCGTACTAAGATACCATTACACTTACAACTTATGACTTTATATAGGCTTCCACCTTTACAATGTGTTGTTGTAGCAACATCCCCCCCAAAATTTTGTAGATATTGGGGCCCCTCCTTTTATTTTCCTAGAAAGTCTACTTAAAGAGTTAAGTCTCCTTTGGAAATTTTTTTGAACTTAGTTTTTGTTTTGAGTGAGAGATCTCTTTTCGAGTTAAAGTTTTCTTCTAAGATAAAACTCAAGTTTTTCTCCCGAAACGGCGGAAGCACTCTAGATGTTCACCCGCAACGGCGGAAGAACTCAAGCATTTCACCCGAAACGACGGAATTACTTAAACGTTTTTGAACCATCGGAAGGAATTGAAATTCTCTCCCACAACGGCGGAAGCAACTCATAAAGTTTTGCCGCAACGGGCGATTAATTTGTCCTATTTCGAAGAAACATGCTGAGGCTTTCCGCAACAACGGATCAACTTAAGAACCTTCGAAGTGAAACTTTTGACTCATCGATTCCGGAAGAACTCGTCAAGTATTTCCGCAATGGCGGATCATCTCTCTCTTCTTTCCCGCAACAAGCAAATGATGTGTTCAAATGCCAAGTCTCCCGCGCTTCGGAAGAAACCCACAAATCCTGGCCACAACGGCGGACGAGACTCATCTTTTTCCTCCGATTTTGACGGTTGCGCATAAATGCCAAGTGGGTTGAAATGACCCCACCGTACAAATGATTAATCTCCGTTTTAAATGCGCCACCTACCTATTAAATGCCCACACGTATTAAGTTTCTATATAAGAACGGTGGGGGTTTTTGTTGTTCCCATTGGTAGTTTTTTATTTGGAAAACGCCATTTGAAGCTGCGCGAATTGATTTGCTCCAGCTCAGCTCATTTGAAACCAAGCCAACCCCATTACTTTGCTACCAGGTATGCGGTTCTACCGTTGATATTGTCTTAAGCTTTGCATTGAAGCTTTCTTGGGTGATTTTCGTTTTTTCAATTGCATGGCCCATGGGCACTTGTAACATACCGTTTTTGCTTTTATATTTTAAGTTACCTGCAATTGTAGAATTCACGGCCTCTTCAGCTCCATGGGTTTCCCAACCTAGTTAAGCCAACAAAATGCTCTCCTTTGGCTAACGCAAACCTGTAGCCGCGCCCATGTACCCGCTCAAAATTTTTCGAACCTTGCATCACCTCCCTAAAGCGATCAAGTTTGACGACCATTATATGTGTTTCTTGAGTAGTTCGCGTTTTACCTCTTTCCCCAGCATAAGGCATTATGGTTTCTTATGATTATACGTTTCCTTCCTGTCTCGCTCTATTTTTACGCTCTATTTTACGTAATGGTTTGAAATCTCATATTCATTCACGTATGGTTGCTTGGAAGAGATAAGCTACAATGCCAAAAGGTAGCAGAAAGAAAGCTAAAATGATGGAGCCAGAGCCAGTAAATCCAAGGACTGAAACTCTCTTTCAAGACACTAAGTGCACCACGGGAGTCCCTCCCAAGGTCCGGTGGGGAGATATTTACCAGATGATCAGGGACCAAAATATCCCAGACATGCTATTAGAAGAAGAACAAATCTACCTAAACATCAGGACCTCTGGCATATCCAGGGCTTCTACTCGCCCTGAGCTATTCCCGTCCTCAGAAGTAATCGGGTGGATATTAAAACATGCCAACCCACAAACAAGAGTGTTGCAGGATAGCAAGGGAGAGGCATTCACTTCGTTCCATCCAGCTTATATTGAGGAAGCCTACAAATTCTCACGTTCCCAACAGGAACTGAACGATGAATGGTTGGGACAGATGAATAATTTCGAAATGGCTAAAAAGATGTTAATCACAGGAAAACAGCTAAGGAAGAGGGACAATGATGAGTATGATGTTCAGAGCCTAAGACCTCCCTTTAGGTTGATTGCCCTTATGTTAAGTAGAATTTTCGGCATGCCCAATGGAACTGTATATAGGATACGGTGGGCCCCCATAATCCACTACATAGCATTTAAGGGAACTATGTTTGATTGGGCTACTGTCCTCTCAGATAGTTTGGCATCCATTGTCGCCGCAGCTAAAGAAGGTTTGGCCCTAAAATGGTCAGAGTTTTTCATGTCTTCATACCTCATTTATTGCATCTTGGCAAAGATCCCTTTCCCCAGGTTAGGTTGCTCAGGGGATCAGTCCAACACCCCGGTATACACTGCTTATAAAATACTATGGGCTCAAAATTACAGAATGCACTATAAGCTCATATGTGAATAATTCATTATGCCTTTGTATGAGCAGATGTTCAATGAAGAACCAAATTGCTTGTCAGAGAATGCCATGGAAGTCATGGAAAATTATGGATATTTCTACTTCTCGGAAGAGGGTACCTATATCAGGATGTTCGGAGGTACTAAGCCACCATACATCTTACCAAGATATGCCATTGATTATGTAGTCCTGAAAGAAGCAGTCAGGAAAGTGTTCCTTGATGGAATAGGAGGAGTTCTTAATAAGCAACATAAGGCTTCCTTCCCTCCTTTGCCTTTTTGTATAGGAGCCTATAAGTTCTTAGGGGTTGCAACAACTGAAGAGTTCATTCAAGAGTTAAAAGCTTTTCACTTCAGTGAGGCAATATTTCATAGAAATGATAGGCGGAGCAAAGTTGTGGAGCATTGCAAGGAATTGTATGCTCATTTTGAGTATTCCCATTACTATGATGCCGAAGAAGAAGTGTTCAGGGGAATTAGTAATATGACTGAATTACAGATTTGCCATCACAGCAGTGGAGCTAGCTCTAGCTCTGCCATAGATCGAGAAGCTAGCCTGCAGAAAGAAAGGGAAGCGGCTGAGGCCCTGGCCCATGAAGAACAAAGATTGAAAGAAGAAGCAAGGTTGCAGCAAGAAGCTGAAGAAGCAAGGATGCAGCAAGAAGCTGAAGAAGCACGACTGTAGCGGGAATCTCAAGAACAAGAGCAGAGGGAGGTAATTGAAAATCAGCTGAAGGCTGAGGAGGAAGAAAGAGAGCAAAGAGTTGAAGAAGAGAAAAACGATGAAGAAGAGATTAAGGCCAACGAAGATGCCCAGGCAGGTGGCTATAGCACCCAAGATATGGAAATAGACTCATCTCAGGTGGTGCAGACCCCACCCGCGGAGGCAGAAGTCCATATAAGAGACCTCCCGATCATCCCTTTCACCCCATCCGAAGATCATACTGTGTCTCAATGGGATAAATTTGTATATTATAAGAAGAGAAAGGCTGTGGTCCTGAAGTCAGAAGAGAGGTTAAAGGGACTTTTCCATGCAGATATTGTCACCCAGCGAGAAACCATGGTTATGCAAAATACAAATAAGGCTCCCGTGGCCATGGCATTAGCAAAAGAAACTGAGGACAATGTGATCGACATCGTTAAAGAGTTCGAGTCAACAAAGAGAAGAGATCGTATGCTACAACATACTCTGGCTAATGAGCATGCCTACAGGGATCTTGTGGTGAACAAATATAATCACCTGTCTGCTGACCACAAAGAGTTGTCGGATAAGTATCGACACCTGGAAGAAGAAAAGGAGCACCTGGAAATCCAGATGATGGTACTAGAGGCAGAAAAGAATGATTCCGAAGCTAGAGTTTTTCATTTGGAAGTAGATAATCAGTCAATGGTTGAGCAGCTAGAGCAAGCAGAAAGCAGAGCGATGGATATGTCTCCTTTTCATGAGCAGTCCTGTGACATCTTGAGACAAATGCATGCCACACAAGAACTAATCATTGAGGAGGTTTGCAAGCTCAAGACCATGCTGGATAGGATGAAGTAAGTTAATGCCGAAGCCGTTAGGATTAAAGGCAAGTACAATCGGGTAAAATCAAACATTGTGAGTCAGATGGAGTGGAGAGAAGGAAAGGTAGATTTCCCTAAGCATCTCCCGTTCAAATCTATGGACGGTTTTAAGGAAGATGTAGCCCTCATGGAGTTTTGCAGGAATTGCGGCGCCAAGATAATGGCTAAGATTCAGGGGATGATGGGGAAAGGTAATAGCCTATATCAAAAGATTCACGAAGTGCATGAAAAGTGCAAGATTGTTTTTCCTCAGACTCTGGATGAATTTCCAAGCAAAGAGCAACGCCTGTCAGATTTAAGGGACGAGCTGGGTGTTCCAATGGAGTGTGTAAAGAAGATTGATGTGTTGGCCACCGATGATCTCCATCACTACATTGGGATATCATCAGTACACAATCATATGCTCAAGGAGATCCACCAGGAAACAATAACAGAAATTCAGAGTATTGAAGCAGAGCTTGGTAAGCATGTGACTTCACAGAATATCCTGCTCCCCTCACCGACGAATGTGGTAATAAGAGACACTGGTGTATGGTTCAGTTATATAGCAGAAGAAGAGAAGAAAGCAATAGCATCCGGCACAGGCACATCATCACCAGCAGAGGCGCCACCCCAAGGATAAATCTGCTAGTCATAATGCATTGTTTTGTTTTTGGTCTATTTCTCTTTTTCCCTATGGTTAGAGCATGGAGTCACAAGGACAACTGTCCTTTTTCTGTTATGAAAGGAAGGCCATGAATTGTTTTATTTTTGAAAAAAGTCTTTAAATACAATTGTAAAAAGTAGGTGGCAGCCCTAGAGGCATTTTCTAAAGATATAAATAGATGAATAGGGAATAGTGTAAGGGACTTTTGGCAGGTGAAAAGACATTTCTTGTCTTGTATGTGAACTATTTCTCTGCATGTATAAGGAACTCATTTTTTGCCTGGAAATGTGTGTTGGATGCTTACGAGACTACTCTTGTATCATTCACATTTTACAGTGAGATATTTCTTTGCTGCTATGAATGAATTCTGTGCAATGAATGATTTCCTCTATTTTCCTGTACAATGATATTTCTCTCAAATGAGTAATGGGATGTATTGCTTTTAGATTAGAAGCTATTTTTTAATATCTTTTACCTCCTGCTGTAGATGCATCCGTATGATTTAATGGCTACCTGTTGATCTTTAGATGTTTCCTTTCAGCACATTACTCATATTTACATTTTGCTCCTTGCAGGGATAGATTAGATTAATTTTTGTTGTAGATAAAGATTTGTTTTAGCTTTTCATTTAGATTAAATTAGCTTAGGGCACTTATATATCATCTTTAAAATAAAATACATAAACGGTGGATTGGGACGCAACTGGTAGAAAGAATAGCGAACTTCAAATCTTACGGTAGCCGGAACCGTTAACTGTTAAATTTTTAGAATTTACATCAATCTGATCTAGGATCTTAACTGAGAGAACAACATGTACAGCATATCTACAGCATATCAATCATGGAGACAATAATGCAAGCACACAAGAGACACAAAGATTTACTTGGGGAAAACCATAAAGGTGAAAAACCCCAATAAATTCCTCAAAGATAGATAGAGCAATGATACAACCAACCATAAGAGATAGACACAACCTAGCAGCAGATCCTCCTCCTCCATAAGTGCGCCTCTCCTCCTTGAGAGCATGTGTGAGAAGTGAGTAAGTAAATAGAGTGCCTCCCGCACTCTATTTATACTTGACTTGACTTGCCTTTTTACCTAACTCATGTAGGCTCGAACTTAACCACATAACATAATGCTGACTGGGCCGACCCCCAATAGGGTGGTCTAATAACCCTTTGACCCACATGGCCGAACCCCTATAGGGTGGTCTAATAACCCTTTGACCCACATGACTTATACAGGGCCGACCCCAAACAAGGTGGTCTAATAACCCATCAAGTATAAGTTACGACACTTACAATATAAATGACGACACTTCCGTATAGAGGAATAATAACATCTCTATAGGAATACAATATACACATATGTGAAATACATTCCGAAGTTACATATACATCAACACTCCCTCTTAACTAGGAAGGTATTTCTCAGCACAGTTCTTCTAGCACAAGTCATCTTCTCTGGATCATCGTCACTGGATAATCGTCATCGAGTCATCATCATCGTCACTGCTGCTGCTATCTCAATCAATCTCTGAATCTACTCGTCATAGGAAGTTCTCCAGAGCCAGTCCTTTTTCATACTGGATGTAGGCCCACCACCTGCAGGTCTTCATCATCACTGGCCATACTGTGGAATCCTCAAGACTTATTACGTGCGTCACAAAACCTGGCTGCAGCATCCCAGGCTATTACGAGCACACAGCTCTACCTGTAGGATCTCCCAGGAGCACATTACATGTGACCCATCACAAAACCTGGCTGAAGCATCCCAGGCTGTTACGAGCACGCGGCTCTACCTTTCGGATCTCCCAGGAGCACATTACATGTGATCTCACCACAAAACCTGGCTGAAGCATCTGAGGCCTTTTTCATCCTGTCCAGATCTCCCAGGAGCAAATTACATGTGGTCATGGCAAAACCTGGCTGAAGCATCTGAGGCCTTTTTCATCCTGTCCAGATCTCCCAGGAGCAAATTACATGCCATAGGACAAAACCTCGCAAGAGCATCTGCTAGATATCCCAGGGCACCGAATTACATGCCATAGGCAAAACCTCGAAAGACTATCTGCAGATCTCCCAGGGCACAAATTACATGTCCTCCCAAGCAAAACCTCGCAAGAGCATTTGCCAGATGTCCCAGGGCACCGAATTACATGCCATAGGAAAAAGCTCGAAAGACCATCTGCAAATCTCCCAGGGCACAAATTACATGCTTTCCTGCACAACCTGATCCACGGCCATAAAGTATCATCTGATACTCATCAAACATCATCCTGATGTACACATGATCATCTTGATCGTCATCACTGCAACATCCTGCTGCATGTCATCTGGAGAAGCTCGTCATCCACGATCATCCAAGTATCCACCTGATACATACATAGATACATGATCCACACAATGTATCCATCATCATACATGATCTACCTGATCATACAAAGATACATGATCCACACAATGTATCCATCAGCATCCAACATGATGCATTCATACAAAATACATACACATGATCCATCTGATCATATCCAACATCCAACATGATGCATTCATACAAAATACATACACATGATCCATCCGATCATATCCAGCATCCAACATGATGCATATACAAAATACACATGATCCATCCGATCATATCCAACATCCAACATGATGCATACATACATACATATAATGATCCAAATGATCATATCCAGCATCCAACATGATGCATACATACATACATATAATGATCCAACTGATCATATCCATCATCCAACATGATGCATACACAAAATACCTATACATGATCCAACTGATCATATCCAAGCAGAAACCAGAACATCCTCCTGATGTTCATCATCCAGCGCTTACATCCACAGCCATGTGAAGGATCCTCCTTCCAACATGCTTGGAATGGCTTCAGCAAATGTGTCCATCACTTCTTCCTCGAAGTGTCCTCGATCTGAAGAACGCCAAGCCTCTCTCTGAAGTACTCGAACTTCGTCAGCACATCTGCAATCTGCTCGTCCGTCGCAACATACAGGAGCTTCACAGCTCCTCTCTGCACCATATCCCTAATATAGGGATATTTGATCTCTATGTGTTTCGACCTGTTATGAAACACTGGGTTCTCGGACAGCTTCACACAACTTTGGTTATCACAGAAGATACCAGTAGCATCCAACAGGAGATCAAATAAATTAGACAGTAGCTTCCGTAGCCATACCGCCTCACAACTAGCTGAACAGGCTGCAACATACTCTGCCTCAGCTGTACTCAGTGCTACGCAGGACTGCTTCCTGCTAAACCAAGAGATCACTCCTGATCCCATACTGAAGCAACACCCAGATGTGCTCTTCCTGTCTGCAGCACTGCCAGCCCAATCTGAATCAACATAACCCTGCAGGTTAAACTTTTGATTCGCTTCATACTTGAGCCCATAATCCACTGTACCCTTCAGGTACCTCAGAACATGCTTTACAGCAACCAGGTGAACACTCCTCGGATCTGTCAGGAACTGGCTCAATGTGTTCACAGCAAAGAAAATCTCTGGTCTCGTGTTCGTCAGGTACATCAAGGACCCAATCATCTGATGGTACATGGAGACATCAACCGGCTCAGATGAAGCATCACATAGAAGCTTCAGATTCGATGCCATAGGTGTGGCAATGGCCTTGCAATCCATCATCCCGAACCTCTTCGGGATCCGTACTGCATACTTCCCTTGTCCAAGGAAGATTCCATCTGCACTCTTCCACACCTCCATGCCAAAAACAAATAGTGCATCATCCCCAAGTTCTTCATCTCGAACTCGGTAGTAAGCTTCCGCTGCGTGTCGGCAATCAATCTATCCTCACCTGATACAAACAGGTCATCCACATAGTAGTATCACTGGATTGCCTTCCTCAACCTTGTAGTAAAGGTTGGAACCCGCTTTACTCTTGGTAAAGACCAAACTGGATAGAAGGCTGTCTATCCTACCATACCAAGTTCTGCACACATATATGACTACACCATGCTGTCTTGAAATCCATCTGGTGCATCTTCTATTTCATCACTTTTGTATTTCTCAATGCTGCCATCTGCAACATGCTTGATCTGATAGTTCTATTTGGAAGTCACAACAGACTTCCCTTTATCTCTTGGGATCGCATCCCAAACATCATTCTTCATGATCGACGGATCATGGTATTCCATCCCAAATCCTGGGAACTTCAATATCTTCAATAGATATCATTGTTGCTGGAACAAATGTTGTAGTTCTTCTTTTGTAGGAGATGGCATATGATCTTTCCTACACAACAAGTTAAATTGCATGATTAGAAAACATCTCATAGTTTTCAGAACAAATTCTTACACATAAATAAATATGTCATACAGTCATGCAATTATCTTAGCCAATGCTTCAATACAACATTTATCCATATTCCGTAACTTTCTAGATGCCTTCCAATCTCTACCAGAACATTGTTAAGAGTGTGCACAACTCCCAACATGTCAGCAAAGAGGTTTCATTCTAGATAAGTAGCAATGGAATGTTGTACAGTGCCATAGGCCACTTACCCATGTATATTAGTAGTATACTGTTCATCAATGCAACTATTCTAATATGCACAATACATATCCTAAGTCTAGGAACATGAGCATATACATCATTTGAACAATTTTATTTAAACAAACAGATATGCATGAAATGATAATTAAAATACTTATCTTTGTTTGTTCGTTGGGTGGACTCCCTCTGAGTCTTTGCTTCTTTGCGGGAGATACTGGAGTCATAATATGAAGTAGCTTCTTCTACACCTTTCTGTTGTGGAATGTAGGAAGATGTTCAACTCCCTCTGAATATCTGCATCCTTGCAGAAGCTACTGAAGTGTGCTCCTTTGCTTTCTTTGCAGGAACAACTGGAGTGTGCTCCCTCTTGATCTTTGCTTCCTAGATTACCTGTCCTTGAACTTACATTCATCCTTGGTCCCTATGCATGCTTATTAGTATCATGATTGTGTTCTCCTTGTGATCTCATATAAAATCATACATTCATTAGTATACTATTAAAACACAATAATCTCAAGCAGGTATAGTCATGATCATTTCAAACAGAAATAATAAGCATTAGCATTCAAGGTTTATGTAGGAATCTTATGGTTAGTCAAATCATAAGAAGCATAACATGTCTAAACCTATAATTACTCAAACCTATGACTCTCCGCGTTAGTTGAATCATCAATTAAGATAAGAGATATAATGTGCATAAAACCTGTGATTATTCAAACCTATACTTTCATGATTCTTCTGGTTAGTCATATCATCAATTATAGTAAGAACAATAATATACATCCAACCATGATTATTCAAACCTATGACTTCATGAATAATCATTATCAACAACAGTATAAGATCCTAACACAAGGTATGATTCTAGCTTGATATAGGAAAAACATACCTGGATTAGCATGCTAGCTATTTATGTCTAACATACCCGCATAATGTCTTCTGGTTCTCTTTAGTGACTTGTGCTAGTAACCTGCATGTCTCATAAGTTAACCATTATAAAACCAAGTTATACATACCTCGAGAATGGATCTTCTATGAGATCCATGGCAATGGATGAATCTTTGTCCTCATGTCATCATGATCATATGTTCTTGAACCAGAACATGATTTGTCTTTCTTGGTGTACCTTTCATGTTAGTAGACAACATAAACCTCATACAACACCATAATGCATTAGTACAATCATAAGTGTCAACACCCTAACCAATGAATATCTTCTATCATGCATTCATAATTTTGTTAAGGTGATACGACAAATCTAAAATCAAAATTGTACTAACCGTAATATCATGAAGACAAACATACCATAAACTTAATCATGGACAAATATCGAAACATACCTCGATGAGTCATACCTGTCGAGATCGCTTGTAATCTTCTTATGTAAGGCCTTAGCCTCATCTCAGGAACTTCTTCACTCATGCAGATGATCAATCCATCTTCTTCTAGGATTAACCCAATCCACTTGATTTGCAAGAACTGGACCTGGAGCTGGATATGGGTTTGTCAGAGAAACCCCAAAAACTCAAACTTTGAATTTCAAACTTCTGAAAGGATAGAAATATGCGCCTTGATGAGCTGATCAAGCTGGTATATTCAGAATTTGAAAACTGCAAAGTTTCACTTCTCAATTTTGCCTTTGAAACTTCTGGATTCACTGGATGTGACCCTGAACTGGGGTTTGATGAAGCCCACTCTTCTGACCAATCAAAAGGTTTGATCCAAATCTCTAAGCTTCTATTTTTCTGAGGAGCTTCCAGCCATGGTCACAGATTTCAAAAATTCCAATTTTTACAGAAGCCTTAATTTTCCACTTTTCTGATCAAAGTCCCGAACTAGGGTTTGATCAAGCCCGGCCTTCTGCCCAACCAAAAATTCTGATCTTGGTCTCTAAATTTATATTTTGATGAGTAGCATCCAGCCGTGGTCTCCGATTACAAAAATTCCAACTTTCTTCAAAGCCCTAAATTTCGAAAGCCATGAATGAAGGTACTCAAAATAATTCTGTTTTGACAGAAATATGTACCTGATTGTTTCTGGTGTAACTACGAACTTTTCAATTCACAGGGTCTGAAAAGGTTTCCTGAGATAGCCTGACCTATTATCTTTCCATCCTGATAGGTCTGACCTCAATTGGATTCTCTGAGAGAGAGTTATGCCAAATGTCTTAACGTGACCTGTTTTGGGATAAAACAGGAGAGCGAACTTGTACGGAGTGCCACGTGTCACTGTTTGAACTTCGGCCCCTGAAAACTTTTCCTGAGATATATCGGCCTTCTATATTTCCATCCTTATAGGTCTGACCTCAATTGGACTCTCTGAGAGAGAGTTATGCCAAGTGTCGCAACGTGACCTGTTTATGGGATAATGCAGGATATCGCACTTGTACGGAGTGCCACGTGTCACTGGTTCATCTTCGGCCTCTGCAAACCTTTTCTGAGATAGTACAGTCTGTGTACTACCTGTCACTTTTTACGAAATTTCATTTGGAGCTTCCTAGCCCAAGTTATGACCTTTTTCCCAAGGTCACCTGATTTTGACTCAAATCTGGAAGAGGCAGAAACCCTATATTGTACAGATCATAAATCACAAAGTACAACGAATTAGAGGTTGTCCTTTGGACACAAGGTACCTGGAGATTTAATCTTCGTCCTATAACAATTTTAGATCCGAAAACTTTGGCAAAACGTATTTATAGCGAAAGTGCTACGATGACTGGTTTTTGCTATATCAAGCCCTAGCATCGTAAGTGCAACAAGTGTCATACATGCCATATCATGCCTTCTTTCAGGCTAGCTCTGATACCATGTTAAATTTTCAGAATTTACATCAATCTGATCTAGGATCTTAACTGAGAGAACAACATGTACAGCATATCTACAGCATATCAATCATGGAGACAATAATGCAAGCACACAAGAGACACAAAGATTTACTTGGGGAAAACCATAAAGGTGAAAAACCCCAATAACTTCCTCAGAGATAGATAGAGCAATGATACAACCAACCATAAGAGATAGACACAACCTAGTAGCAGATCCTCCTCCTCCATAAGTGCGCCTCTCCTCCTTGAGAGCATGTGTGAGAAGTGAGTAAGTAAATAGAGTGCCTCCCGCACTCTATTTATACTCGACTTGACTTGCCTTTTTACCTAACTCATGTAGGCTCGAACTTAACCACATAACATAATGCTGACTGGGCCGACCCCCAATAGGGTGGTCTAATAACCCTTTGACCCACATGGCCGACCCCCAATAGGGTGGTCTAATAACCCTTTGACCCACATGACTTATACAGGGCCGACCCCAAACAAGGTGGTCTAATAACCCATCAAGTATAAGTTACGACACTTACAATATAAATGACGACACTTCCATATAGAGGAATAATAACATCTCTATAGGAATACAATATACATATATGTGAAATACATTCCGAAGTTACATATACATCAACATTAACTGGACGGATTCCCCATACCAAACGGTGGACAATCTAATTGGGATAGTTTATCGGGGAGAATCCCTTTCTGCTTGATGCTGCGATTCTTAGGGCATCAACAGTTTTTGGCGTTAGAAGGAGGGCCTGAAGTGTATGGCTGATAAAGGAAATTCTCCCATTGTCAGAAATATTACTGAAAACCCACTTGGAATAATAATTTCAGACAATCCAAATCTTGAAATAACAAATCAAGAAATCCCTAACTCTGATTCTGAACATCAAGAAGTATTGTATGTTGTACCTTTTGCAGAAATAGAAGATTTCAGAAGACATACACGATCCTATGTTAGGCAATTGGGTGGTTTAAACGCAGTAGCTTGTCTCCCTAGGAAAAGCACTCCCAGAAAAGAAAGACAGTACACTCATGATTCAATTCTTGTGCAGGATTTTGAAGAACTTGTAAATTTATCTTTGGAAGAAATCACAGAACCTCTGAAAGAGGATGATCTTGAAAACCTAGAAAATTTCGAAGATCTAGAAAATATTGGAGAAATTTTTACTCCAAGGAACACTGCACTTAATTCGCCACACAATTCTCCGCAAAGAACCATGGCTGTACCTGCTTGGAGAGCAAGGGGAGCATTAAATCTAGCTGGGCCATTCCACAATTTGCCAAAGAACCCAGAGAAAGTTTTACCCAAATTCGACCTAGGGAAAGGTATATATGCTGAAGATCATCTTAAAAGTTTTTATTTGGCATTGAATCTTTTAAATGTATAGAATGAAGATGTAGTCTGTAGGCCGTTCCCATACACATTCGAACCAAAAGTTTCCTCCTGGTATTTTAGCTTACAAGCTAGCTCAATTTCCAATTAGGAAGAGTTTGAAAATTGTTTTCTAAAGAAGTATGGAAATCAAAAAACTGTAGCTACACTCATGAAAGAATTATTGTCCATGAGAATGGAAAAGAAAGAAAAGGTTCAAGACTTTAACCAAAGATACCACACTTTTGAATAATTTCAGCGAGGCAACTAAACCTGCAGAAGAATCTCTAGTTGAATATTATACAACAGCACTTGAAGGCCCTATAGTAATGTTTGTCAAAAGAACTAAGAAAACCACCCTGATATAAAACTTCGAAGAAGCTAGAAAGGTGGAAGAGGAAGTCGATATCATTGCTAAACATGCCTTAGATACAGAAACTAAACTAGCAACTCATAAAAAAACCTTGCTACTCACCAGGAATAAAGAAGAAGCATCAGCAGACATGGAAAACGTGGTGAAGAGGATGCAAAAGTTGTCAAATAAAATTGTAGATCTCGAAAAGGATAAGCCAGCTAGTACATCTAGGAAGCCTTTCAAACCTTTCTACAAGAAAAGGGAAGACAATGATCAACCTCATCCACCTATGAATACTTCTCTTGTTTTAAATCTAAATGAAATAGGGATGGAACAATTTTGTACCTTTCATCAAGAGCCACACTAAAAAATGAGCTGCCCACAATGGATTAACTCTATGAGTTTAGTCATGAACCAAATGATGGATTCATACATTCCAGATCAAGGCGATCCTCTAGAGGAACCAAGCCTTGAGATAGAGGAACCATCCCCAGACACTACCATGGTGCTATGGGATTGGGTACCTTTAACTGAATTGATATAAGATGATCCCGTGGAAAGCCCAGTCTCTGCTGTAAACATTAACACTCGCAGTAAAGGTCCCATTGCAGATCCAGTTCCGAGCTCGACTATTCCCAAAATTAAAATTTCAAAAGAGTTACCTAGAAGACACATAGCAGTCATTCCACCACAACCTAAACCTAACCCAACAGCGGCTAGGTAGCCAAACATTGACACAACAGTCCAACAACCAAAGGTCACACTGAATAATACAGACCATCAAACTAGAATTGTAAAAGAATGTGATATGGGATATGGCATCATTGAAGATATAAAGAAAGTAAAGGCAAATGTTTCAATATTCGATATGTGCAGTTTTCCCCAGCAACGAGACAAGTTGTTGCATGCTCTTCAACCCCATCCCAGTACTCCATTAACAGATACTCAAGAAGACCCTGAAATTAATGAGGCCAGTATCAGTGAGAAATCCAAATCTCAGATGTTGCCGTTCCTTTTAACTTTTGAAATCTTCAATCACAATGTGCACAATTGTCTGGTAGATTCTGGAGCATCTTCAAATGTCATGCCACTATCAATCTGTAAAAGGATTAACGGTCAACCAATTCCATCTCTCGCCCAGATCATTCAGTTAGATAGGACCGCTGTTAAAGTTATCGGGGAAATGAAGGATTTCCTCATTAGGTTGTTAGCAGAATCTAGAGTGTGTCAGTTCATTGATATAATGGTAGTTGACATTCCCGAAGCCTATGGTTTAATCCTAAGTAGGGACTGGTCCACAAAGTTGAATGGTTACTTTGCAACTGATTGGTCCCATTTATGGCTGCCATATCAGAATAGACAGAATCAGATCAAGGTTCTGAGAGAACCACACATGAAACAAAATGTAACTCAGCTAGAAGGAAAGAACGAAGCTGTAACCTTCTCATCTTTAGTTTTGGGGAATTACTTTTTAGAAATTGATCCGGGTAATTATCAATCTGAAATTATTAGCCATGAGTCAGACAAACAGTCCAATCTCCTTCATTTCTCTCGGACTGATGATATTGACTGTAATATAATTAGCTTAGTCACTGACTTAGACCTAGTTAAACCAAATGATATTTTTTGGACTGTATACTTTGACAGTTCTAAAACTTTGGAAGGGTCGGGAGCCGGTTGTGTTTTGATGGATCCAGAAAGAAACAAATACTTCTTGTCTTGTAGATTAGAATTTGATTTTACTAATAACACTGTTGAATATGAAGCTTTAGTCCACGGATTGAAGAAAGCCATTGGTTTAAATGTTAAGTACCTGAAAGTTTTCGGTGACTCAGAAATAGTTGTAAGACAGGTAAGAGATACTATTCATTGTCTTTCACCTCATTTGAAAGGTTATCAGGCTGAGGTATGGGATTTGATTGCACATTTTGATGCTTTTAATATAAAATCTGTTCCTAGGATGCAAAACGCTGCAACTGATTTATTAGCAACTTCTGCGTCCAGATTGGTGCCAACTAATAACAAGTGCTCAATTGAATTTATTTTCAGGCCTTTAGTCCTTGACAATATCACAAACTTCAGAGTCTTCGATGATGATGATCAGATTATTAGTTTTCTAACAAACGAAGACATGTTCCAAGAAGCTGTGATAAATGAAGAAGAGCATGATTCTGATTTGCAAAAGAAAGATACAGCTAAAGGCAATTTCATCCCCAAAGGAGTGAGGTTGCTTGAAATGTTGTTCGATCTACAGAGAAAGTTCAAAAGGCCAGCAAATACCAAGACCAATAGCTCATCAATGCAGCATGAATTAGTAAATCTGGGCATCGAAGCTGAACCAAAGTTTGTTAACCTTGGCAAATGTTGTTCACCGGGAGAAAGAGATAAGTTCATCACGCTGTTTCGACAATATAAGGATGTTTTTGCATGGATGTATGAAGATCTGAAAACATATGGCATCTGCATTATTCAGCATGTCATACCAATGAAAGCAGGTGTCAAGCCATTTCAGCAGCAATTGAGAAGGATGCATCCTACCCTCGAACCTCTGATTCAAAAGGAATTGAAGAAGTTACTTGATGCTAAGATAATCTTTAAAGTCAGGCATTCTGAGTGGGTTGCTAACTTAGTTTCCGTAAGAAAGAAGTCAGGAGAGATAAGACTATGTGTTGACTTCAGAAATTTGAATAGAGCTTTAGATAAAGACAACTATCCCGTCCCTTCAATGGAACAAATTCTCCAGATGGTATCAGGATCATAACTCTTCTCCCTTCTTGATGGTTTCTCTGGTTACAATCAAGTATTAGTGGCTGAAGAAGACCGTCTTAAGACTACTTTCCGCACTAAGTGGGGAACTTTCACATACTGAAGGATGCCATTCGGCCTGATAAACGCAGGAGCTACATTCCAACGAGCTATGGATATCGCCTTCCGAGAATTGGGTGGCCATTGTGTCGTTGTCTATCTAGATGATGTGACCATTTTTTCAAATAAAAGAGAAGACCATGTTGTTCATTTGAAGCATATTTTTTATCATTGTTGAAAATATGGTATTTCCTTAAATCCCAAGAAAAGTGTGTTTGCCGTCCCTGAAGGTAAACTTCTTGGTCATATCATTTCTAAGAAGGGAATTTCAATAGATCAAGAGAGAGTCCAAGCTATCAATGAGATTCCCATGCCCCACAACAAAAAATACATGCAATCATTCATGGGCACTATCAATTTTGTTCGGAGATTTGTCCTCGATTTCACACAAATTGTTAAACCTTTGCAACAAATGGTCAAGCAAAGCATATAGTTCAAGTGGAAAGACGTAGAAAAGGATGCATTCAGAGACATTAAGGCAGCCATAGCCAAGGCTCCTTCCTTAAGAAGCCCAGATTTTGACAAAGATTTTATCTTGTATACTTTTGCTTCAGATGACTCTCTCGCAGTTGTGCTCACGCAAAAGATAGAGTTAGGGGACGAATATCCAATATCGTTTATGAGCACTGGTCTGCAAGGTGCTGAACTGAATTATCTAGTGGTCGACAAACAAGCATATGCCGTGTTCAAAGCGGTAAAACAGTTCAGACCGTATATTCTTAAGAACATAAATAAAGTTATAGTTCCCCACCCAGTTGTTAGATCCCTTTTCGTGCAAAAGGAATTGGGAGAGAGAAGGGGAAACTGGGTTACAGCTCTTCACGAATATGATTTAGAATTTAAACCGGCCACCATCATCAAAGGACAAGGCCTCTGTAAATTGCTTACAGAACATCCGATTGATGAAGAGCAGCATTGGAGGAATGAAGCTGAGCTGAATTCAGTCAAAGTATGTCCTATTTTCACAGCTCCTGAATCATGGTATAGGGATCTAGTGCATTATTTGCAGCAAGGATACCTACCTGAGCACTGGAGTTCTAAGTAAAGAAGGGCACTCCATTTAAAATTAGCATCTTATCAAATCATTGATGGGATACTTTTCAGAAAAAATTACGATGGAATTTTTCTCAGATGTCTAGAGAAAGAGGATGCAAGTAAAGTTGTCAAAGAGCTACATGATGGTCCTGCCGGTGGACATTATTCAGGGGAGACAATAGCTCACAAAATACTCAGAGCTGGATATTACTGGCCCACTCTATTCCGGGATACCCATACTTATGCACGAAACTGTGATATATGTCAAAGGAGTGCCAGTAAAGTACCAAAGGCAGCAGGGCCCTTGCAGTCGGTTATCATCTCAGAACCTTTCGAAGAGTGGGGTATAGACGTCATCAGAGAGATAAATCCAAATTCTTCTCTGCAACATCGATACATCCTGACAGCCACCGACTATTTCACCAGATGGACGGAGGCTACCCCATTGCGCAAGATCAATGAGGACGCAGTCATCACTTTCTTGAAAGAAAACATCATAACCAGGTTTGGGGTTCCAATTTCTTTAGTATTTGATAATGCCACTTATTTCTGTTCTTTTAAAATAAATGAATTTGTTTATGAAAGAGGAATTAAATTGCATTATTCAGCCAATTACTACCCCCAGGGGAACAGACTAGCTGAATCTTCAAACAAGAACCTCATCTGAATTCTCAAGAAAACCATGATTGAAAATCAGTGAAGCTGGCATATAGCTCTCCCAAATGCCTTATGGGAAGATAGGGTGACTCCAAAGGATGCGTTAGGAGTTTCCCCTTACACCCTCGTCTATTGTAAGGAAGCCATACTCCCTCCCAACATCTTACTTCCATCCTTACAGTTGTCCCAAGCCTCTCGAGGGTCTAGTAGTTAGGTTTTACAATCCAGGATCGGTACCTTGCTTCAACTTGAAGAAGCCCGACAGAAAGCCAAGGACCGATTTCATCAACACCAAGACATAGTCAAAAGATGGTTCGATAAAAGGAAGTCTGGTAAAAGAAGTTTTGAAGTAGGAGATTTAGTTCTGAAATGGGACTGTTATCACATATATAGTAGTCGGGCTACCATACATTATTTTTCTGATGCCAGTACACTATTTAGCCAGTTCCCTTACATTGGAGATGCTGAGAGGAGCATCTATATTGGATCACTATCGGATTTTGGACAGCAGTTGTATTCCCCATGCCATGACTGAGTCTCAGGACACTCAGAGAGATGACCGATGTAGCCATTATACCATTTGTACAGAGCAGTCAGTAGTGCCCAGAGTTGCAGTAGCAGTTTCAGAGGACAGATGATGGTTCAGATGATGAGCATTCAGGTATATGACTCAGCAGGTATATCAGTGTGTTATGGTTATATTGCTTTTATACTTATTCTTATAGCATGTCTTAGCACTTAGTGTCATGATCTGGCGATCATATAGATATGTGGACCTGGTTGATCTTATTATATATATTATATTGTCCCTACTCAGACTTAGAAGTTCACTATTCATACTCATTGGTTTTACCCTCCTTAGGGAGAATAGAGGTGATCATTCCACCATACTTTGGCTTGCTAGTGTTGGAACCATTATTCATTGTCTTCATCCATCCATTACCTATGTTTTAGTTTATCACCCTGACTTACTACTTGACTAGTGACATGGAGGACTTTTCCCCACTGTAGCCTCTGTATTGGATGAGATTCCTTGTTTATTGTGTCTCGGCTCTGAGTTGGTGACAAAAATTACCTATGGTGAGTTGGATTTCCTTGTGAATTCCCCCTAGTCACTAAAGTTGTGTTGGCTAAACCTGAAACTTTTAGTGCTGCCATGAATACAAAGTCTGGAAAAAATGAAATGCTATATCTTGTATGAAAAGCCCATTCATGCAATGTGTTTCTAAACACACATGAATGAAAGGCATGCCAAATGAAAATGGCCATGAAAATAAAATGTTATATCTTTTGGAAATGTAAATACCTAGGTAAACAAGCTGTCTGTGACACACCTAGAAGTGCTCAGGTAAACAAGTGCCTTAAAAACACACCTGCAGCAGAAAGCCTAAATAAATGTAAATCTATGCAATGTGTTTTTAAACACACATAGATCAAGGCTATGGAAACTTTAGGCCCAAAAAGCAATGGAACTTAAATGCTATATCAAAACAATTGCTGGCCTTATTTGTATTATGGATTGTGCGCATCTGTTAAAGGTGAATAAACCCTCTTTGAACAACTCATCCATTTGTGAGACACCGCCATTCCCTGTGTTGTTGCTCATTTAGTATATACTATGGTGTGTATTCCCTTTCCCTTTGCCAAAGTGTCACAAAGTTAAGTTAGTCAAGTCATCCCTTAGCCTAGCCAGTTATTTTAGCCTTCACCCTTCACTAGCAAATTGATCACAGCTATGAAGTGAGTATGATCTTGAAAGTCTAGTCTGAGTAATAATAATAATTAATGACATTATATATTTGGATCTAGATAGCCAGTAATGATTACTTTATGTTATAATTGTTATTTGAATAAGTTGTAGAGCATGCATTAACCTTTGACACTTTGCAGCAGCTTCTGATGATGGTCTGAGTTATATTTGGTCATGTTGACTTGGTCAAACCTAGTTTGACCAAGGTCAACCATAGGACATGAGATGGTTAGACCTTGTGATGATATGGATATATGATATATGGTCTATGTACATGTACATGATGATTCTATGCAGCAGCTACAAGGTTATGATGATGATTCATGGTTTACGACAGTAGTTGATCATTTACAGATTATTATTATTTGACCTGTTCCGGTATATTGGATATATATTTTGATCATGCAGAGGTTCATATGGTGTATGAGTACACATATTTGATACATTTGGACCTTCTGAGTCCAATGAGACGGTTTGTTTTCAGTTCTGGGCACTTACAGTGATGATTGAGCCTCAATAGGCTATCCCAGTGCAGTTTTGGTCTATCGGAGACCCTGTTAGAGCAGACGTGATTTTTATCCGGTTGACCTAAGGCACTATGCTTGGAGGGGGTGGTCCATCCACTTGTTTTTACCATATTACCCCCCTCCCGGACACACTGGTGCCCTCACCTTGAAAGTGCATGTTAGATTTTCAGAATTTACTTCAATATGATCTAGGATCTTAACTGAGAGAACAACATGTACAGCATATCTACAGCATATCAATCATGGAGACAATAATGCAAGCACACAAGAGACACAAAGATTTACTTGGGGAAAACCATAAAGGTGAAAAACCCCAATAACTTCCTCAGAGATAGATAGAGCAATGATACAACCAACCATGAGAGATAGACATAACCTAGCAGCAGATCCTCCTCCTCCATAAGTGCGCCACTCCTCCTTGAGTGCATGAGTGAGAAGTGAGTTAGTAAATAGAGTGCCTCCCGCACTCTATTTATACTTGACTTGACTTGCCTTTTTACCTAACTCATGTAGGCTCGAACTTAACCACATAATATAATGCTGACTGGGCCGACCCCCAATAGGGTGGTCTAATAACCCTTTGAACCACATGGCCGACCCCCAATAGGGTGGTCTAATAACCCTTCGACCCACATGACTTATACAGGGCCGACCCCAACAAGGTGGTCTAATAACCCATCAAGTATAAGTTACGACACTTACAATATAAATGACGACACTTCCGTATAGAGGAATAATACCATCTCTATAGGAGTACATACAACATATATGTGAAATACATTCCGAAGTTACATATACATCAACACTCCCTCTTAACTAGGAAGGTATTTCTCAGCACAGTTCTTTTAGCACAAGTCATCTTCTCTGGATCATCGTCACTGGATAATCGTCATCGAGTCATCATCATCGTCACTGCTGCTGCTATCTCAATCAATCTCTGAATCTACTCGTCATAGGAAGTTCTATAGAGCCAGTCCTTTTTCATACTGGATGTATGCCCACCACCTGTAGGTCTTCATCATCACTGGCCATACTGTGGAATCCTCAGGACTTATTACGTGCGTCACAAAACCTCGAAAGAGCATCCCAGGCTGTTACGAGCACACAGCTCTACCTATAGGATCTCCCAGGGCGCTATTACATGTGACCCCACCACAAAACCTCGCAAGAGCATCTCAGGATGTTACGGGTACACAACTCCGACCTGAAATCTCCCAGGGCGCTATTACATGTGGTCCACCACAAAACCTCGCAAGAGCATCTCAGGATGTTACGGGTACACAACTCCGACCTGAAATCTCCCAGGGCGCTATTACATGTGGTCATGGCAAAACCTCGCAAGAGCATCCCAGGACTGATTACGAGCACACAGCCCAACCTATCGGATCTCCCAGGGCGCTATTACATGCCATAGGACAAAACCTCGCAAGAGCATCTGCCAGATATCCCAGGGCGCTATTACATGCCATAGGCAAAACCTCGAAAGACTATCTGCAGATCTCCCAGGGCGCTATTACATGTCCTCCCAAAGCAAAACCTCGAAAGAGCATTTGCCAGATGTCCCAGGGCACCGATATTACATGCCATAGGAAAAACCTCGAAAGACCATCTGCAAATCTCCCAGGGCGTTATTACATGCTCATCTGCACAACCTGATCCACCGCCATAGAGTATCAACCTGATACTCACCATACATCATCCTGATGTATCCATGATCATCCTGATCATCATCACTGCAACGTCCTGCTGCATGTCATCTGGAGCAACATCCTGAAGCTCGTCATCCATGATCATCCTGATCATCAATGCATCTACCTGATGCATACCAAGTATCTACCTGATACATATCATCATACATGATCCTCCTGATCATCAATGCATCTACCTGATGCATACCAAGTATCTACCTGATACATATCATCATACATGATCCTCCTGATCATACAATGTATCCACCTGATACAAATACATGATACATATCATCATACATGATCCTCCTGATCATACAATGTATCCACCTGATACATATACAGATACATGGTCCAAGCATCCAACATGATGCATATACAAAATACATTCACATGATCCAACTGATCATATCCAGCATCCAACATGATGCGTACATACATACATAAAATGATCCAACTGATCATATCCAGCATCCAACATGATGTGTACATACATACATGAAATGATCCAACTGATCATATCTAAGCAGAAAACAGAACATCATCCTGATGCTCATCATCTAACGCTTACATCCACAGCCATGTGAAGGATCCTCCTTCCAACATGCTTGGAATGGCTTCAGCAAATGTGTCCATCACTTCTTCCTCAAAGTGTCCTCGATCTGAAGAACGCCAAGATTCTCTCTGAAGTATTCGAACTTCACCCTGGCTAGTGGCTTCATCAGCACATCTGCAATCTGCTCGTCCGTCGCAACATACAGGAGCTTCACAGCTCCTCTCTGTACCATATCCCTGATATAGTGATATTTGATCTCTATGTGTTTCGACCTGTCATGAAACACTGGGTTCTCAGACAGCTTCACATAACTCTGGTTATCATAGAAGATACCAGTAGCCTCCAACGAGAGATCAAATAACTCAGACAATAGCTTCCATAGCCATACTGCCTCACAACTAGCTGAACAGGCTGCAACATACTCTGCCTCAGCTGTACTCAGTGCTTCACAGGACTGCTTCCTGCTAAACCAAGAGATCACACCTGATCCCATACTAAAGCAACACCCAGATGTGCTCTTCCTGTCTGCAGCACTGCCAACCCAATCTGAATCAACATAACCCTGTAGGTTAAACTTGTGATTCGCCTCATACTTGAGCCCATAATCCACTGTACCCTTCAGGTACCTCAGAACATGCTTTACAACAACCAGGTGAACACTCCTCGGATCCGTCAAGAACTGGCTCAATGTGTTCACAGCAAAGCAACTGTCCGGTCTCGTGTTCGTCAGGTACATCAAGGACCCAATCATCTGACGATACATAGATACATCAACCGGCTCAGATGAAGCATCACATAGAAGCTTCAGATTCGATGCCATAGGTGTGGCCATGGCCTTGCAATCCATCATCCCAAATCTCTTCAGGATATCAACTGTGTACTTCCCTTGACAAAGGAAGATTCCATCTACACTCTGCCACACCTCCATGCCAAAAACAAATAGTGCATCATCCCCAAGTTCTTCATCTTGAACTCGGTAGTAAGCTTCCGCTGCGTGTCGACAATCAATCTATCTTCACCTGATACAAGCAGGTTATCCACATACAAAAGTAGTATCATTGGATTTCCTTCCTCAACCTTGTAGTAAAGGTTGGAACCCGCTTTACTCTTGGTAAAGACCAAACTGGATAGAAGGATGTCTATCCTACAATACCAAGTTCTGCACACATATATGACTACACCATGCTGTCTTGAAATCCATCTGGTGCATCTTCTATTTCATCACTTTTATATTTCTTAATGCTGCCATTTGCAACATGCTTGATCTTATAGTTCCATTTGGAAGTTATAACAGACTTCCCTTCACGTCTTGGGACTACATCCCAAACATCATTCTTCATGATCGACGGATCATGGCATTTCATTTCTTCATCCCAGATCCTGGGAACTTCAATATCTTCAATAGATATCTTTGTTGCTGGAACAAATGTTGTAGTTCTTCTTTTGTAGGAGATGGCATACAATCTTTCCTACACAACAAGTTAAATTGCATGATTAGAAAACATCTCATAATTTTCTGAACAAATTCTTACACATAAAGAAATATGTCATACAGCCATGCAATTATCTTTGCCAATGCTTCAATACAACATTTATCCATATCCCGTAACTTTCTAGATGCCTTCCAATCTCTACCAGAACATTGTTAAGAGTGTGCACAACTCCCAACATGTCAGTAAAGAGGTTTCATTCTAGATAAGTAGCAATGGAATGTTGTACAGTGCCATAGGCCACTTACCCATGCATATTAGTAGTATACTGTTCATCAATGCAATTATTCTAATATGCATAATTCACAACCTAATTCTAGGAACATCAGTATATACATCAGTGAACAGTATTATTTAAACAAACAAATATGCAAGAAATGATAATTAAAAATACTTATCTTTGTTTGGTTACTGGGTGGACTCCCTCTGAGTCTTTGCTTCTTTGTAGGAGCTGCTGAAGTAGCTTCTTCTACACCTTTCTGTTGTGGAATGTAGAAAGATGTTCAACTCCCTCTGAATATCTGCATCCTTGCAGAAACTACTGAAGTGTGCTCCTTTGCTTTCTTGTAGGAACAACTGGAGTGTGCTCCCTCTTGATCTTTGTTTCCTAGATTACCTGTCCTTGAACTTACATTCATCCTTGGTCCCTATGCATGCTTATTAGTATCATGATTGTGTTATCCTTGTGATCTCATATAAAATCATACATTCATTAATATACTATTAAAACACAATAATCTCAAGCATGTATAGTCATGATTATTTCAAACATAAATAATAAGCATTAGCATTCAAGGTTTATGTAGGATTCTTATGGTTAGTCAAATCATAAGAAGCATAACATGTCTAAACCTATGACTCTTCAGGTTAGTTGAATCATCAATCAAGATAAGAGATATAATATGCATAAAACCTATGATTATTCAAACCTATACCTTCATGATTCTTCTGGTTAGTCATATCATCAATTATGGTAAGAAACATAATATGCATACAACCATGATTATTTCAAACCTACGACTTCATGAATAATTATTATCAACAACAGTTAAGATCCTAACCCAAGGTAGGATTCTATCTTGATATAGGAAAAACATACCTGGATTAGCATGCTAGTTAGTTATGTCTAACATACTCACATGATGTCTTCTTGTTCTTCTTCAATGACTTGTGCTAGTAACCTGTATATCTCATAGGTTAGCCATTATAAAATCAAGTTATACATACCTCGTAAATGGATCTTCTATGAGATCCATGACAATGGATGAGTCTTTATCCTCATGTCATCATGATCATATGTTCTTGAACTGGAACATGATTTGTCTTTCTTGGTGTACCTTTCATGTTAGTAGGCAACATAAACCTCATACAACACCATAATGCATTAGTACAATCATAAGTGTCAACACCCTAACCAATGAATATCTTCTATCATGCATTCATAATTTTGTTAAGGTGATACGACAAATCTAAAATCAAGATTGTACTAATGGTAATAACATGAAGACAAACATACCATAAACTTAATCATGAACAAATCTCAAAACATACCTCGATGAGTCATACCTGTCGAGATCGCTTGAAATCTCCTTATGTAAAGCCTTAGCCTCATCTCCCTCTGAAACAGGAACTTCTTCACTTATGCAAGTGACCAATCCATCTTCTTCTAGGATTAACCCAATCCACTTGGTTTGCAAGAACTGGACCTGGAGCTGGATATGGGTTTGTCAGAGAAACCCCAAAAATTCAAACTTTGAATTTCAAACTTCCGAAAGGATAGAAATATGCGCCTTGATGAGCTGATCAAACTGGTATATTCAGAATTTGAAAACTGCAAAGTTTCACCCCTCAATTTTGCCTTTGAGACTTTTGGATTCACTGGACGTGACCCTGAACTGGGGTTTGATGAAGCCCACTCTTCTGCCCAGTCAAAATGTTTGATCCAAAGCTCTAAGCTTCTATTTTTCTGAGGAGCTTCCAGCCGTGGTCACAGAATTCAAAAATTCCCATTTTTACAGAAGCCCTAATTTTCCACTTTTCTGACCAAAGTCTCGAACTAGGGTTTGATCAAGCCCAGCCTTCTTCCCAACCAAAAATTCTGATCTTGGTCTCTAAATTTCTATTTTGATGAGTAGCATCTAGCAGTGGTCTCTGATTACAAAAATTCCAACTTTCTCCAAAGCCCTAAATTCCGGAAGCCATGAATGAAGGTACTCAAAAATAATTCTGTTTTGACAGAAATATGTACCTGATTGTTTCTGGTGTAACTCTGAAATTTTCGATCCACAGGGTCTGAAAACGTTTCCTGAGATAGCCTGACCTGTTAGCTTTCCATCCTGACAGGTCTGACCTCAATTGGATTCTCTGAGAGAGAGTTATGCCAAATGTCGCAACGTGACCTTTTTATGGGATAAAACAGAAGAGCGCACTTGTACGGCGTGCCACGTGTCACTGGTTCATCTTCGGCCTCTGCAAAATTTTTCTGAGATAGTACAGTCTGTGTAATACCTGTTACTTTTTACGAAATTTCATTTGGAGCTTCCTAGCCCAAGTTATGACCTTTTTCCCAAGGTCACCTGATTTTGACTCAGATCTGGAAGAGGCAGAAACCCTATATTGTACAGATCATAAATCACAAAGTACAACGAATTAGAGGTTGTCCTTTGGACAGAAGGTACCTGGAGATTTAAAATTCTACCTGTAACAATTTTAGATCCGAAACCTTCGCCAAAATGGATTTATAGCGAAAGTGCTACGACGACTGGTTTTTACTATATCAAGCCCTAGCATCGTAAGTGCAACAAGTGTCATACATGCCATATCATGCCTTCTTTCAGGCTAGCTCTGATCCCATGTTAGATTTTCAGAATTTACTTCAATATGATCTAGGATCTTAACTGAGAGAACAACATGTACAACATATCTACAACATATCAATCATGGAGACAATAATGCAAGCACACAAGAGACACAAAGATTTACTTGGGGAAAACCATAAAGGTGAAAAACCCCAATAACTTCCTCAGAGATAGATAGAGCAATGATACAACCAACCATGAGAGATAGACATAACCTAGCAGCAGATCCTCCTCCTCCATAAGTGCGCCACTCCTCCTTGAGTGCATGAGTGAGAAGTGAGTTAGTAAATAGAGTGCATCCCGCACTCTATTTATACTTGACTTGACTTGCCTTTTTACCTAACTCATGTAGGCTCGAACTTAAACACATAATATAATGCTGACTGGGCCGACCCCCAATAGGGTGGTCTAATAGCCCTTTGACCCACATGGCCGACCCCCAATAGGGTGGTCTAATAACCCTTCGACCCACATGACTTATACAGGGCCGACCCCAACAAGGTGGTCTAATAACCCATCAAGTATAAGTTACGACACTTACAATATAAATGACGACACTTCCGTATAGAGGAATAATACCATCTCTATAGGAGTACATACAACATATATGTGAAATACATTCCGAAGTTACATATACATCAACAGTGCAGGCACTCCAGGAAGCAGTTTGGGGCAGTTTCACGCTTCCCAAGGCATTTCAGGATTGGTAGAAATGGCTATGGAGGAATTCGATTTGGGCTACTGAGGAAATGTCTTGGCATGGGATGATAGTGATGATGGATTGATGTCTTCCACATCCTCCAGCAGTTTCAGCTTCATCGGGACCTGCATCCATCACTTATGGCACTTTTTGATGATTTCTGAGATCTTTTGAGGCCTACTATTTGTCCATAGAGGCATGATTTGGTATATTGATGACTATTTTATTATTATTGTGCTATGGGGATTGACCAAAGGTGGCTAAAATTACCCCTTGGGCCCACCATAAGCTTGTTATTATATTTTGTCATCATGATTTGGTGGGATTCCCCTCTTCTAGGGCGATTTTGTCCACTTATGTTATATTTTATGAGTGATCCATGTATTTTATTGTTGAGCTCATCTCAACCATTGATTAGACTTTTGTATATTTTAATCTTAGCCACTCATTCAAAAAGTG
The DNA here is from genome assembly GCA_027924585.1 of Larix kaempferi. Lineage (NCBI taxonomy): Eukaryota > Viridiplantae > Streptophyta > Pinopsida > Pinales > Pinaceae > Larix > Larix kaempferi. The sequence goes on along the minus strand of BSBM01000598.1, from coordinate 7,817,554 downwards.
GTTAGGATTTTGATGTCTCTCCTTCCTATTTAAAGGAGAGAGCTTCTCATTATAAAGGGACTGGTGGCTCTGGATTATTGGAATAGAAAATTATTATTGCATCTATCTCCAGTGTTGTGGTGAATGTTTTTGGTGTTCGTTCGTTGGTTCTTCCTTTGCACTGAGTTATTGGAGATCTTGTTTGCCATATCTTTTGTACCACGTTTTTTGCATCTATAGGTGGAGGCCGATTTGCTTTGAGGTGGAAGTATTGGTAGGGGAAGACTCTCCCTACTTCTTCTTTGGTAACAGGGAGTACTATTGTCCCAGGACCTTCTATTTCATGTTATCATTGCATTTTACTTCTATTTCCTCCATACTTGATCTCTCTGATTGAAATCGATTTCCTTGGATTGACAGGTAGAGGAGGGCGCACTTGTGGGCTAGGACATCAATTCGGCAAGCAAAATCAACAATATCTCATTTGATCTCTGCGGGAATCTTCCTCAACATCAAGGCACCTCATTCACATCACTCAGGTATGATCTCAAGGTAATTTCTTTCCATGATCTATCCACTTGTCTAAAATATTTCAAACCCTAATTAATCGAAACCCCCATTTTTACATTTTTTCAGATCTACTAAGATCTAGTGGCTTCTTGGGTAAGATATTTAAAACCCACCTCTATAGTATCCACGGCATCCTGGATCTATAGTTTGGTGAGGATTGGCCTCCATTTGACCCTCTTCCCAAGGCATTTAGCCTTCTCCAAGCAAGGGCGCACTTCCTAGTTTGGGTGGGTTGACCTAGATCTAGTACGTGGGTAGTTGAGATTCCACTTGATTCGTGATCTACACATCCAATAAGCTACCCCCAGTTTGTCACTTTTCTGATTTCTACCTTGTGGGCCCTATTCCACATTTTAAGGGATTTAATCCCCATTTTGGACCACTTGGTATCTTTAAACTCAGATCTAGTAAGATCTAGCCATCGGATTGCCTTGAAATTATAGATCCACACCCTCACTTGATCAACCTACTTGGATCTAAAGTTTGGATGGCATTGGACTTGTCTTGACTGTTTTATCCCACTTTTTAGCCTCCTTGGGTAAAGTCGCACCACCTTGGAGAAGTGATTTGGTCCACTTTTAGGATGTGGGTACATCAGATTTTTGTGGATTTGGAACGGGCATAATTCAAAACCTAGGTCTAGTGTGTCACTTCATCAAATCTTGCCTTGGGGATAGCATTCCTTGTTTTAAGGGATTGTGGTCCACTTAGGTCAAACCTAGATCTAGACCTATTTATCCATCAAGCGTGTCACTTGTACTAGTTAGCCCCAATTCAACCCTAAACTACCCTGCATTGGACACGATTCCCAAGGCAGTGGATTTTCTCACATTGAGCTAGTACTTTAATCCTGGATCCTATTTCACAAATCATAAGTCACTCTCACATCAATAATGAACCAAAGCTATACTCATTGAACCCCTCACTTGTCTTGTGACTTCATCCTAAGGTCTAGGATAAACCATACACCTTACTTCACTTAGAATTAACTTGATTTGGTGTCTTGGTTTTGATCTCTCATGTCAGGAGTAGATCGGGTCTCCCCCTTTGTTGTCTGGGCTAGATAACATAAAGTGAAGGTTGCCTCGAATGGTGTGACAACCATATATTGGAGGTTGAGGTGATCGTGGTTGCACCTTTTGAGTTTCCCTTCTCTTTTTCCATCCATGAGTGGATACATCCATAGGGGTAACTACAATTTAGGTGATAACAGGGACCATAATCATGAAGGCAAGGGAATGCACACGAAATTCCAACACTTGTGGGTAGGTCCTTACCAAGTTTCTGCAAAGCTCAGCCCATCCACTTACAAGCCAACAGACCTCCAGGGAGAGGAAGTAACCCTTCCTCTCAATGGCCTTGCCTTGAAACAATACTTTGCCTAGTCTCATTGAGACTTTCTATACATAAATAAAGCTTTCTTTGTTTTACTTTAGTCTCTTGTCTTCTTTGTTTCAGCTAAGTTGTTTTCTTTTCTCAGCATTTGAGCCTTTTGTACAGTTTGTTTTCTGAAACGCCTGCAATTGAGCCTATCGTGAAGATAGATCTCTCAAGAAATCTCACAACTCGTGAAACTGGGAAGACATCCTCAAAAGGAAGTTTATCCATGCATTTTCGGCTTTTGCTGATCGTTCTCCAGAATGAAGAAATCCTGTTCTGCTGGGCGCACTAACCCTTGTTTAAATAGTAGAGATCTATGATTATCTTTATCACTTTCTTTGGGCTCCATCCACCCTCACACTTAAAAGCATCTCAAGAAGATCACTATAGTTGGACCCACATAAAGGAAGCGTGTCTCGAACACATAGGGTATTGAAATGACTCCATGCTGCAAATCAAAAGCCAAAAGGCTTGCAATCAAGGGTCTGTTTTCCAGAAATTCTCGCCTCAATCAAAGCATGGTTGAGATAAAGTAAAGCACACAAGTCAGGAAAGATGTCCAAAAGGACTCAGCTCAAGCCACGTTCTTCTCCGTCTGTGAGGCTTGATAAATCAATGAAATTTCTCGCTCACACAAAAGGACATTATGGATTGAGGAACCAAAATCAAAGATCGTGACTTTAAAGAAAATATTTCTGGAAGGCTCAAATAGCAAAAGCTGTCAAATATATGAAACATCTAAAAGGATGCAAGCAGCATGGGAATGAGGAACAAGAGCAATAGTGTCTACGAGATGTTGTTACAATCTTGTGGTGTCCGATAACAGTGATCATCTGAAAGATAAATCTCCTAAAATGAACCTCATATTATGGCCCTTAGAAAGTTTTAAGGATGACTTCATCAAAGCTCCCCTTTCCCAGTAACTAGCAGATAAAGTGACTACTTCCTTTGCCGAGATTCAGATGCTCAAACCGATTGTTGCACCTAGGGTGAGCAGCTTTTAATGGTTTTCGATGGACAAGAAGAGTGTTTTTTCAGATATCTGTGTTCGCCAACAATTCACCAATTGTTGTTGCAGCAACATCCCCCCCAAAATTTTGTAGATATTGGGGCCCCTCCTTTTATTTTCCTAGAAAGTATGCTTAAAGAGTTAAGTCTCCTTTGGAAAGCTTTTTGAACTTAGTTTTGAGATTAGTTTTTGTTTCGAGTGAGAGATCTCTTTTCGAGTTAAAGTTTTCTTCTAAGACAAAACTCAAGTTTTTCTCCCAAAACGGCGGAAGCACTCGAGATGTTCACCCGCAATGGCAGAAAAACTCAGGCATTTCACCCGAAACGGCGGAATCACTTAAATGTTTTTGAACCATCGGAAGGACTTGAAATTCTCTCCCACAACGACGGAAGCAACTCATAAAGTTTTGCCGCAATGGGCGATTAATTTGTCCTGTTTTGGAGAAACATGCCGAGGCTTTCCGCAACGACGGATCAACTTAAGAACCTTCGACGCGAAACTTTTTGAATCATCAATTCCGAAAGAACTCGTTAAGTCTTTCCGCAATGGCGGATCATCTCTCTCTTCTTTCACGCAACAAGCAGACGACGCGTTCAAACGCCAAGTCTCCCGCGCTTCGGAAGAAACCCAAAAATTATGGCCACAACGACGGACGAGACTCATCTTTTTCCTCTGATTTTGACGGTTGCACGTAAATGCCAAGTGGGTTGAAATGACCCCATCGTACGAATGATTAATCTCCATTTTAAATGCGCCACCTACCTATTAAATTCCCACACGTATTAAGTTTCTATATAAGAACGGTGGGGGTTTTTGTTGTTCCCATTGGTAGTTTTTGATTTGGAAAACGCCGTTTGAAGCTGCGCGAATTGATTTGCTCCAACTCAGCTCATTTGCCACCAAGCCAACCCCGTTACTTCATTTCTAGGTAAGCGATTCTATGGTTGATATTTTCTTAAGCTTTGCGTTGAAGCTTTCTCGGGTGATTTTCATTTTGTCAATTGCATGGCCCATGGGCACTCGTATCATACCATTTTTGCTTTTATATTTTAAGTTACCTGCAATTGTAGAATTCACGGCCTCTTCAGCCCCATGGGTTTCCCAACCTGGTTAAGCCAGCAAAATGCTCTCCTTTGGCTAATGCAAACTTGTAGCCACACCCATGTACCCGCCCAAAATTTTTCGAACCTGGCATCACCTCCCTAAAGCGATCAAGTTTGACGACCATTATATGTGTTTCTTGAGTAGTTCGCGTTTTACCTCTTTCCCCAGCATACGACATTATGGTTTCTTATGATTATATGTTTCCTTCCTGTCTCGCTCTATTTTTACGCTTTATTTTAGGTAATGGTTTGCAATCTCATATTCATTCACGTATGGTTGCTTGGCAGAGATAAGCTACAATGCCAAAAGGTAGCAGAAAGAAAACTAAAATGATGGAGCCAGAGATAGTACAGCCAAGGACTGAAACTCTCTTTCAAGACACTAAGTGCACCACGGGAGTCCCTCCCGAGGTCCGGTGGGGAGATATTTACCGGATGATCAGGGACCAAGATATCCCAGACATGCTATTAGAAGAAGAACAAATCTACCTAAACATCAGGACCTTTGGCATATCCAGGACTTCTACTCGCCCTGAGCTATTCCCGTGCTCAAAAGTAATCGGGTGGATATTGGAACATGCCAATTCACAAACAAGAGTGTTGCAGGACAGCAAGGGAGAGGCATTCGCTTCGTTCCATCCAGCTTATATTGTGGTAGCCTACAAATTCTCACATCCCCAGCAGGCACTGAACGATGAATGGTTGGGACAGATGAATAATTTTGAAATGGCTAAAAAGATGTTAATCACAGGAAAACAACTAAGGAAAAGGGACAATGATGAGTATGACGTTCAGAGCCTAAGACCTCCCTTTAGGTTGATTGCCTTGATGTTAAGCAGAATTTTCAGCATGCCCGATGGAACTGTATATAGGATACAGTGGGCCCCCATAATCCACTACATAGCATTTAAGGGAACTGTGTTTGATTGGGATACTATCCTCTCAGATAGTTTGGCATCCACTATCGCTGCAACTAAAGAAGGTTTGGCCCTAAAAAAGTCAGAGTTTTTCATGTCTTCATACCTCATTGATTGCATCTTGGCAAAGCTCCCTTTCCCCAGGTTAGGTTGCTCATGGGATTAGTCCAACACCCCGGTATACACTGCTTATAAAATACTATGGGCTCAAAATTATAGAATGCACTATAAGCTCGTATGTGAATAATTCATTATGCCTCTGTATGAGCAGATGTTCAATGAAGAACCAAATTGCTTGTCAGAGAATGCCATGGAAGTCATGGAAAATTATGGAGATTTCTACTTCTCAGAAGAGGGTACCTAAATCAGGATGTTTGGAGGTACTAAGCCACCATACATCTTACCAAGATATGCCACTAATTATGTAGTCCTGAAAGAAGCAGACAGGAAAGTGTTCCTTGATGGAATAGGAGGAGTTCTTTATAAGCAACATAAGGCTTCCTTCCCTCCTTTGCCTTTTTGTATCGGAACCTATAAGTTCTCAAGGGTTGCAGCAGCTGAAGAGTTCATTTAGGAGTTAAAAGCTTTTCACTTCGGTGAGGCAATCTTTCATAGAAATGACAAGCGGAGCAAAGTTGCGGAGCATTGCAAGGAATTGTATGCTCATTACTATGATGCTGAAGAAGAAGTGTTCAGGGGAATTAGTAATATGACTAAATTACAGATTTTCCATCACAGCAGTGGAGCTAGCTCTAGCTCTGCCACAACCCGAGAAGCTAGCCTGCAGAAAGAAAGGGAAGCGGCTGAGGCCCTGGCCCATGAAGAACAAAGATTGAAAGAAGAAGCAAGGCTGCAGCAAGAAGCTGAAGAAGCAAGGCTGCAGCAAGAAGCTAAAGAAGCAAGACTGCAGCGGGAAGCTCAAGAACAAGAGCAGAGGGAGGTAATTGAAAATCAACAGAAGGCTGAGGAGGAACAAAGAGAGAAAAGAGCTGAAGAAGAGAAAAAATCTAAAGAAGAGATTAAGGCCAACGAAGATGCCCAGGCGAGTGGATCTAGCACCCAAGATATGGAAATAGACTCATCTTAGGTGGTGCAGACCCCACCCGCGGAGGCAGAAGTCCATATAAGAGACCTCCCGATCATCCCTTTCACCCCATCCGAAGATCATACTATGTCATGATGGGATAAATTTGTATATTATAAGAAGAGAAAGGGTGTGGTCGTGAAGTCAGAAGAGAGGTTAAAGAGACTTTTCCATGCAGATATTGTCACCCAGCAAGAAACCACGGTTATGCAAAATACAAATAAGGCTCCCGTGGCCATGGCATCAACAAAAGAAACCGAGGACAATGTGATCGACATGGTTAAAGAGTTTGAGTCAACAAAGAGAAGAGCTCGTATGCTGCAACATACTGTGGCTAACGAGCAGGCCTACAGGGACCTTGTGGTGAACAAATATAGTCGCCTGTCTGCTGACCACAAAGAGTTGTGGGATAAGTATCGACACCTGGAAGAAGAAAAGGAGCACCTGGAAATCCAGATGATGGTACTGGAGGCTGAAAAGAATGATTCCGAAGCTAGATTTTTTCATTTGGAAGTAGATAATCAGTTAATGGTTGAGCAGCTAGAGCAAGCAGAAAGCAGAGTGATGGATATGTCTCCTTTTCATGAGAAGTCCTGTGACATCTTGAGACAAATGCATGCCACACAAGAACTAATCATTGAGGAGGTTTGCAAGCTCAAGACCATGCTGGATAGGATGAAGGAAGTTAATGCTGAAGCCGTTAGGCTTAAAGGAAAGGACACTTGGGTAAAAGCAAACATTGTGATTCAGATGGAGTGGAGAGAAGGAAAGGTAGATTTCCCTAAGTGTATCCCGTTCAAATCTGTGGACTGTTTTAAGGAAGATGTAGCCCTCATGGAGTTTTGCAGGAATTGCGGCGCCAAGCTAATGGCTAAGATTCAGGGGACGATGGGAAAAGGTAATAGCCTATATCGAAAGATTCATGAAGTGCATGAAAAGTGCAAGATTGTTTTTCCTCAGACTCTGGATGAATTTCCAAGCAAAGAGCAACGCCTGTCAGATTTAAGGGACGAGCTGGGTGTTAAAATGGAGTATGTAAAGAAGATTGATGTGTTGGCCACCGATGATCTCCATCACTACATTGGGCTATCATCAGTACACAATCATATGCTCAAGGAGATCCACCAGGCAACAATAACAGAAATTCAGAGTATTGAAGCATAGCTTGGTAAGCATGTGACTTCACAAAAGATCCTGCTCCCCTCACCAACGAATGTGGTAATAAGAGACACTGGTGTATGGTTCAGTTATATAGCAGAAGAAGAGAAGAAAGCAGTAGCATCCAGCATAGGCACATCATCCCCAGCAGAGGCACCACCCCAAGGATAAATGCGCTAGTAATAATGCGTTGTTTTGATTTTGGTCTATTTCTCTTTTTCCCTATGGTTAGAACATGGAGTCACAAGGACAACTGTCCTTTTTCTGTTATGAAAGGAAGGCCACGAATGGTTTTATTTTTGAAAAAAGTCTTTAAAGACAATTGTAAAAAGCAGGTGGCAACCCTAGAGGCATTTTGTAAAGATATAAATAGATGAATATGGAATAGTGTAAGGGACTTTTGGCAGGTGAAAAGACATTTCTTGTCTTGTACGTGAACTATTTCTCTGCATGTATAAGGAACTCATTTTTTGCCTGGAAATGTGTGTTGGATGCTTACTAGACTACTCTTGTATCATTCACATTTTACAGTGAGATCTTTCTTTGCTGCTATGAATTACTTCTGTGCAATGAATGATTTCCTCTATTTTCCTATACAATGATATTTCTCTCAAATGAGTAATGGGATGTATTGCTTTTAGATTAGAAGCTATCTTTTGATATCTTTTACCTCCTGCTGTAGATGCATCCGTATGATTTGATGGCTACCTGTTGATCTTTAGATGTTTCCTTTCAGCACATTACTCATATTTAAATTTTGCTCCTTGCAAGGATAGATTAGATTAATTTTTGTTGTAGATAAAGATTTGTTTCAGCTTTGCATTTAGATTAAATTAGCTTAGGGCACTTGCATATCATCTTTAAAATAAAATACACAAATGGTGGATTGGGCCGCAACTGGTAGAAAGAATAGCAAACTTCAAATCTTATGGTAGCTGGAACCGTTAATCGGACGGAGTCCCGATACCAAACGGTGGACAATCTAATTGGGATAGTTTACCGAGGAGAATCCCTTTCTGCTTGATGTTGTGATTCTTGGGGTATCGACACAATGCTTGTCCACTTACTAACGACTTCCTAACCGACACTTGGACAAAATGACCCAAAATCTAGATGATGCGGTCCAAATGACCCAAAAACCCGCCTACTGCGATACAATTAACTCAAAATTACATATCATCTGGCCCAATGGCCCCATAACCCTCATTTTGCGGTACAATCGACTCAAAAATACATAAAATACTCTAGCCTTCTTCCTTCCACAACCTCTTCTGGCGTGCCGTAGCATCGACAAAGCTGCTATTCTTCCTTACCAAACCACCTGCCAACAGGCCCCCAACACAATCTTGTGGCTCACCCTTGAGCCATGTCAACTGGACATGGTGTACTTTGTGGTCTTGACTTTGAAGTCCTCGTATTGCTGCTCGACTTTCGTAACCATTTCCTTTGCTTCTGTAGCCGCCTCCTGACTATCGACGACGTCTTGGGGCAATGGGTGTGTGATCATCTTCGCAGTCACTTGTTGATGATGTCCCTGTACTACCTGGAGAACTTCGCTAGCCTTTGTCATAAACTGGCCACCAACATCCTGAAAATCCTCCAGCTGTGCGACACGCTTCTTCTATCGCTCATCGGCCTTGGCGACGCGTTGCTGTAGATATTTCAAATCCGCAGACTTGGAAACCTGCTCCATGGGTGGCATCACACGCATCGCCGCTTTGAGTGTCGCCAACTACCCCTCCGCTTCCTTCCAAACCTTCATAAGTTTTTTGACCTACTCATCCTGAACGATCTGGCCCCAGAACTGCACAGTGTCAGCTGTGAGCCACGTTGCAGCTGTTTCCATCTCCGCCAGCTGTTTTTCTATCTCCTCAATTACGCGTTTTCGGTCGTCCACTTTTGCTTGAGGGGTGTCGGGGTTCACCTGGGATTTTAGCTCCTGGTTCTCGTGCCGTAACTAGACAATGACATCCCTCATCTTCTGCACCCGTTGAAGCATATCCACCTCTTCAGTGGGCTCCGACACATGGTGATAAGCCTCCGCAATGGCCTGGTCTACCCGGGCACTGTCATCTCACATATTGGCCTTCTCTGCGATGAGGCGGTCGTGCTCTTGCTTCAATTCTTCAATCGCGCGAGCCTTCTCAGCTCGTTGCTTCTTGATATCTTCCTTGATTTCATCCACATCCTGTCGTGCTATAGCGGACTGTCTCGTCAACTCTGCAATGTCTGCTTGTACAAATTCCTCGCGCTCTTGCAACATTGTGCACTTAACACTGATCTCGTGCATTCTGTCAGTCATTTCCTGGCTAGCCACCGTCTACATAGTTTCCAATCCTTGCGTCGACAACGCCTTAACATTGATGGACACCTTCTTCAACTACTGCAGCAAGGTATTCACGGCCACATCTTCAATCACAATCGCAGTCGGGGGAATCTCCACATTCCTGAACCATGGCTAGGTGATGATTATGCTAACTTGCGGTGTTACGGCTTCTTCAGGTGCCCTCTGTGAAACCATGTCACACAAAGAGTCCATACGAGCAGTGAGCGCATGGAATCCTTCATCGGTCGCCCTGGTCATCTTCTGAGCTGCTGAGGTGGATACATCAGTCATTGTTTTTATAAATTGGCCCAACTGAACTTCCATCGACAGGGGCATCCCACTGATTGTCGGAGGGTCCTGGTGCCCTTTCCCTCTGTTTTCTTCTATTGCACGGTCATTGTCGTCATCTGTCAGTGTCTTGATGGATTCTCGGTCTGAGTCATGATGACTGTGCTGGTCCTGCGCTGAAACAGGATCATCTAAACCTTGCGTCGGTTCCCCAGCCTCAATCTTGTCCAACCCCATAGGTTCACTCCATTCCGTTGGCCAATCGTTCACAATAGCCTCCAACTCTACCTGTTAGAAAAACAGGATCGCAGAGCAATAACAATAAGCATAAATGCAAATAAAATCACACATACACATTACAAGAGAGACACAGATATATCAAGGCTCACCCAACTTGGGCTACGTCCACACTGAATTTTCCAGTCCTTATTATTATTACCATCCAGCAAGGTGAAGGGATACAACCTGTAGCACAACCGCTGCACTTCCTCTTCTCTGTTTCACAGTCTCTCTCCTGATCTTAGAAATATTTACAATGCATAAAACCTAATACATCAACATACCTAGCCGTATTACAATGTCTTTATTTTATAAGGGAAATACAATGGGAAAATACCACGGGATACCCAAAACCATCCCCCCTGGAACCTCGTGGGGGGGCGATTCCCCCCCACACCCCCCCGTTGGGGTGACTGTATAGTCCACCTACATATCATATAAGACTGGGGTACAAACACGGCTGATACAATATCATCTCTGAGACTAGAAGATCTGGCTCCACAACCAACACTGCCGTCATTACCTTATATGATGTCAGCAACCATTGCCTATCTGGGTCGCGGCGAGCTTGGACATAAATGGAATGCAGTCTAATTGAAAATACCATGACCGACTTAAACTGCGCTGCGGTTTCTTCAACCAAACCAGGGCACCCTTGTCGCAGCCGCACAGTGCATCTCCCAGTATAACCAGAATAGCAGTGTACATTCCTTATTCTGTTCTTGTTCTTGGACAAACCATAGGTTTTGATACCGCGAGCCACGATTTTCTTTTGCAGCGTCAACCTCCATACCCTGGTATACGTCGGGCTCCTTCCAAGCCACAAGTGTAATTAGCAGCAATAGCCAGCTATATGTGAACGAGCCCTTACCGGCTTGGACTTCCGCGGCATCCTCCACTAACTGATTCAATAGAAACAGTGACCAGTTCATCTGCACCGCGGACGCACACTGCTCAGCACATGCCACAATGCTCGAATTACACTGATTGGTTCGGCCACCCCGTACCAATTTGCAGGAAAGTATATTGGTGCCGGTGAGAACCGCCTTATCATTGATGCTGCTAGTGCAGTAGCCCTGACCATCCTTCTACAACTTGTAGTGCTTAACCAACTGCACGGCCAGCATTTTGTCATTCTCCTTGCCTCGGAAATACTGCGACGGGTCGACCCCTTCCTTGGGAAACCCGGTGATCTCTGCAATCAAGTGCATTGTGACGGGAATTCCTTCATCCAGCCACAATGTACCACCATGAAATCATGCCAGCAGCTACTTCACACATGCATTGACCTCCGGCAGCCATCCAAAATGGGGCATATTGATAAGGCCTAGCAGGCCTGCTTGTTGCAAACCCTGCGCCCAATCACGCAGAACTAGATTACCGCTCAATTGCGATCCTGGCTCATACGGGGCCGACGTGATCTCCTTGTACGCCACCATGTCATGGTTGTCATATCTCAGACCAATCAATGCTAGCGCAATGTCAATAGAGCACTCCATCCCAGCAGGGAGCGTTGGAATATTAAGTGGGTACTCTTGGTTCCTCTGCACCTTCCGAGAAGGTGCCCCGGGTCGACTGGGGGTGACATACCCTGGGATATCAATGGCAGAGAGTCCTTCCTATGCAGCGGAATCCTCAACCCGATGGTTGGATGGCCCCGCGTCCCCTTGTGCTTCCCCCGCCACAACAGTGGAGGACTGAAGCTGATGCTTTCTATGCGGGGATCCAGACAACTGACCTCCCCAATGCTTCTTAGCAATTACCGACTCTCCCATAGGCATGTTTGCAATCTCAACCTAAATATTGAAGTCTCAAGCAGACTCGACTTCTTCTTCAAGAGAAATTCTGGTGAAAGGAGACTCGGCTTCACTGCTAATCTCAATTGTTTCTAGCTCTCGTGGAATACCTTACCCAGCTTCGCAACTGATGGATTCACTGGCATAATTGACGGACCTACTGATCTCGTAGCACTCTACAAGTTAAACTGAACCTTGCCCAACTCACAACTACATGCACTAGGAAACAACAAGACTCTACAGCTCTGCACAGGCACTCAACAACTGAATTCTCAGTGCCTTTCGACCAACTTCGACCCATTCTGATAGAGTCCAACCGAATCCTCCATAATCATCACTAAATCCTGCATTAACTCAACCAAAATCTCGTATTAATGACGCAAATCTGCCATCGATCCTGTCAGCTGATCGACTGGATGCGCCATTAATGCCCATCATTCGAACGAGCGTCGTTAATTAACTGTTTGAACTTTTGGCATTTATTGTTGATTTGACCCGGTCGCAGCCCTTCCACTTGGCGCAGACTGCTCCTAACTTGTGGCATAAGCCTCCCTGCCTACGCATTCTCATCTCAGTCGGTGCACCATCCTACCACCGATCACCTTGCATTTTTTTTTTACCCAATACGACTCAGGCATCGCGTTGTTCCAAGCCCGACCGATAGGGCTTCAATTTGCTACCATTAATCAACTTTGGGAGCATCGCTCCATCCAGTTGTTGCAACTGTATTGCGCCTCCTGAAGTGATGCTACTGACGCGATACGGACCAAGCCAATGCATCTGCAATTTTTCTGGATGTTTCATAAACTTGCTGTCGTACAACAAAACCAAGTCTCCCTACTGAAACTGCTTGTTTTTTATATGGCGATCATGCCAAGCTTTCTGACGATCCTTCTCCACCCCCTGTTGGAATCCTGCGATGAAGCGATCTTCCTCCAGCCATACGACCTGCGCTAGGTGTTCTTCCAATGTTGCTGATGTATCCATACCTGTCACTACCGCTATGCACAGACTCGGAACAATATAATCCATCGGCATAATCGCTTCTTGTCCATATACTAACTTGAAGGGTGTCTGACCCATCAACCTTTTACATGTGGTGCGATAGGCCCACAATACCGCTGGGATTTTTAGATCCCAGTCATCGCGGTTTGCATTGCACACCTTTGTTAGTGCGTGCTCCAATATCTTATTGAAAGCTTCCACCATGCCGTTGGCATGTGGATGATACATCGTACTCTTCTTATGCTGTATCTGCAACTCCTCTGTCAATGCGTTGATGGTGCGATTGAGAAAGTGGCTGCCTTTATCACTCAGTAATATCTTGGGCCAGCCGAAGCGAGTGACAATGTTGTCAAACAAAAACCGTGCTGCCGTGGCTGCGAAAAAATCAACAACTGGTGCAGCCTTTTCCCATATCATCAAATAATCTATTGCTGTAATGATGTATCTTGCCTCAGTGCACTTCCCTGGTGGATTGATGGGTCCCACAAAATCCACTGCCCATTTATCAAATGGTTGTAGTGTTAACTAAGGGATTAGCGGCATCTCGTCCCTCCTGGATGGCTTCCCGGTTCTCTGACAAACATCGCAGGACTGCGCATAGTCTGTCGCATCACTATGCAGTGTGGGCCACCAAAGTCCCACACGAATCACCTTCCTCGTAGTCGCCCGACCGCCATAGTGCCCTCCAGCCACTCCTCCGTGTGCTTCAGACAAGATCTGTGCTTGCTCATGTGGCAAGACACACTGTCGCAATATCTCGTCTGCACCCATCTTGTATAACACTCCTACGATGAGCTGGAAGTCGGCAGCTTTAACCATGAACTGCTTCTTTTGACTAGTGGTGAACTCGTATGGTGCGGTACCTATTTCCAGAAATTGAATGATGTCTTCAAAATAACCATCGGCTACTTCAACCCTAAACAGTTGTGCATCAAGCAACCCGTCTTCAATGTTAGTTGGCTCTTCTCCTGTGTTAATCTGCGATAGATGATCGGGGCCAGAATTCAACCACCTTGGCTTCACAATTACTTCAAAGTTGAACTCTTGAAAAAGAAGTAACCATCGGCATATCTTCCCCCCCAACACAGGCTTATTAACCAGGTATATCAACGCAGAGTGGTCTGTGATCATCTTAAAATGTCCACCCAATAAGTAGTGTCGGAACTTCTGCAACGCATAGACCATCTCCAATCCTTCCCTCTTAGTAGTGGTGTAGTTCCTTTCGGCGGATGACAGCTTCCGACCGGCGAAAGCAATAGGGTGATCAAGATACCCCTCTCCTGGTTGCGCTAGCACCACACCAAGTGCAATTGACGATGCATCAATGTGGACATGGAATTCCTTACTCCAGTCCGGGAATACTAGTATCTTTGCTAAAGCCATCTTAGCCTTCAACTGTTCAAAATTATCCTAACATTCAGTGCTCCATTGAAATATGACATCTTTCTTCAACAGCTTCTCCATAGGGGCAGTGATCGCTGCATATCCCCTGATGAACTTGCGATAATACCCCGTATTCCCCAATGTCGCCCTTAACTGCTTAACAGTGGTTGGTGGTGTCAAGCTCAAAATGAGTGCAATCTTTGCTAAATCGACTAACAACCCTTGTTTGCACACGATGTGACCCACCAATATCCCGAACGGTGCGCAAAAGATACACTTCTTCAAATTCAGCGATATCTGGTGTTAGCGACAATGCTCCAGCATCAACCGCAGATTGTCCAGATGATCATGGATCAAACCATAAACTGTCCAATCATCCATGTATACATGCAAGAACTTCTGGATAAAATCCTTGAATGCAACAACAACAACCCGCGAAAATATCGTAGGTGCATTCTCCAATCCAAACGACATCACAGTATACTGAAAACATTCCCATTCTGTCACAAAAGTCATCTTGTGGCGGTCTTCTTTTGCAATATGGATCTGATGATAGCCTGAGAACCCATCCATGAAAGAATACATCTCCTGGCCACCTACTGCCTCAAGTACTTCATCAGTAAACGGGGTGGGAAAGGGATCATGCAAGCAGGCATCATTTAGCTTCTGCAAATCAACACAGATGCGTACCTCACCAGTATTCTTGTCTTGTACCACCATAGGACTGATCCATTCTGACTCTTCGACTGGTTCGATGTACCGGCATCCAACATGCGATCAAGTTCTGCCTTGACCTTCTCCTTATGTTGCGGATTTAGTCGATAAGGTCGCTGCCTAATCAGTTTAGCATTGGGTCGCAAGGGAATCTTCATCTCGCCTAGATCACTCAAAATACCTTTCATTTCAGAGAAATTTGTAGGAAAAAGGTCTTGGAACTCATGCAGCATCTTAGTGACCTTTCCCATCATCTCATCGTCCCAATAATCTCCAACATTCGTGAACTTGGGAGTGGCCTCCGTCCCAATATTGATCTTGCGAAGCTTCAAGCGCTGACTGAACAGATCAGTTGGCGCACCAGGTGGAACCACGTCGCGACTTCCTTCAGACTCCGAGATATTGACATTCCGCGGATCATCACCGTCTTCGGGCCCATCAGTGATATTATAACACTCCATTATAGATTGCATCTGACAGTGCGTATGTGGATCCGTCGGGCACGCCACGGGAACAACATTTAGAACCACATCGAGGATGATTTGTAGAGCGTTATGGACATCTAGGTTGGGATCAATAAAACTGAACATATGAGTAAAACGGATTGTCAACTCCAACCAAGTAGTGATTTCTCTCCGTAGTTCAGCTGCAGTATACCATGACCGCGACATTTCATCCAGGGTATGGATAAATGCATGGACCCACTTATCTCTTGGTCGCGATGCCCATAATGTCTGACATTCCATCAAATGGCCTCCAGGATCATGCCGACCATCATATTTTCCTGTGTGGTAAACTTCATTATCGCCGAAGCGAACCGTCATCAATCTTCTGCATTTCGACCATCCATCAATCGATGCCTTGTGCATTTCCCACCAGCGTGCTGGAGCAGCCTTCAGTGCTTCATTCAATGCCAACAATCGCTGTGGTTCTGAAACACATTCCTTGAACTTCGCCAGAAAGTCAGACAGACTAGGAAGCCCTTCGTATACTAGTAGTGTGACCGTTTCGGTTGCGACGCGGCATAGTGATTGCGTGATTAACCCACACTTGTGGAACGACACCTCATGCAAGCGGTTCTTCCAATGTTCTAGCGCGTCATCAAAGTCGGAAGACGCAGAGCTCTAACTGTGCCATCCCAGCTCACCGTTGGTAGTTGGATGAATATAGTCTTTAGAAACGTTGAATACATGGTCCCATCCACTGGGATCGTCATCCTTTACTGGCTCAATGTATCAACATCCTTCAGCCGGATCCAATGGGGCTATGACTCTGAGATCACGGTTTTCAAAAGTCTTCATTCGCCGCTTGAAGTTGATTACCGCTCCACTGTCATTAGCCCATCCGATCCCCAACAACGTGGGATACGAACTCCCTCTTTCAACCACTTCGATGACATCGAAGTCAGCGTAGGTCTGCATGCCCTCAATATCCACCACCAACCGTGGGACTCTCCCAATCAGCGTCACTTTATCATGATTAGCTAACCAGAGCTGGACAGGAGACCAGCTCAATGGGGGGCTCCCCATTTTCTGCCATGCCTGCTTGGTTAAGATATTGACATCTGAACCAAGATCCAAAATAACTAAATCAATATCATAGTCCCTAGTTTGTATATTCATTCGCATCTCCTTACCTGTCTTCCGCCGCTATAAGGAGTTTACTGCGGACTCCTACCGTCCGCTAGCTGGACACTGCAACAGCCCTTCAATCTCAGCAAGGGTTGCAGGATCTCTCGCCAACAATAAACAACTCTCAAGAAACTTCTGCAAGTTTCCAGACTGTGCTGATGGACCTGCCTCTGAAGTCGAATAAAAAATAGGGGTATGTCGCAGATGATAGCTTTGTCGCGATCCTGGTCCAATGCACGATGTGCCTGGAAGAATGTATTGCGCTCCGATGCAACATCAAATGATACCTTCTTCTTCCCGGCCTTTCGAATATCCCCTCCTGTTGCTGCATCTCCCCGCGTAATAACTGCAACAACTGCATCTTGTGGTCTTGGCTCCGTAGAAATTGTCGCAACATTAGCACCTTGATTCTGATTTGGTGCTAGGTTCCCTGGGTGGTTCACATTTTGGTTGGCATTCAGAATGGGATGTTGGTTTTGGTTCTGCACCGGTTGCTGTACCAATTGCTGCGCCTAATTCTGTACTGGCGATTGTGCCTAGTTCTGCAACTGCGGAACATTCCCTTCCTGCCATCGTGCAATCAACTGTGGGCAGTTCTCTACTGTGTGATCTGTAACAAAGCGAAATGTACACTACGTCTACAAGAGTGGACAATTGTGCTGATAGTGTCCCCATACTGCACAGTGATAGCACTAAACAGGTCCGGGACCTCCTCGTCCTCCTCCACGACCAAATCCTCTGCCGCGTTCACCTCAGAATCCTCCACAGAATATGCCTTGTGGTTGGTACTGTGCTTGATTGTACTATTGCTGCATCGGAGCTAGTTGCATGCCTTGCCCTTGCTGTGCATATTGCGGTTGCTGAACGTACTATGGCTGTTGTGGAGCCACTTGCATCGGGGCATATTGCGGCACAAACTGTTGCTGCAGTGGTTTCTACGGTACAAACTGTACCTGTGGTTGAGGTAGCGTCTGGGCTACCTGTGGCTGCAGTTGTGGTTGTTATACAGCACACTGGTCATCCTTTACATAGAATGTGTCATACGTTCTCTCGTGGAGCAACCCATATGCCCGACAATCTTTGTCATCATGTCCTACCGATTTACAGAAATTTCAATACAGATTCATCGGCTTGGTGACCATTTTCTGCATATATGGACATTCTTCATGACGGTGCCCAAATACCTGAAAAATGCGACACCACGGCATGCCACCCCCATTCAACGGATTTGGTGCTCCTGAAACCAAATAGTTGCAGAAGTCAGGGCAATTGTCCTTCGTATTCCCTTCCCCTCGACATTGTGTGCACCATACTTCTTCGCATTTTTCCTTTCTCTTCTTCAAATCTTGCAGCTGTATACTCAAGTTAGCCAGCTGTGTCTGTATCTGTGACATCCCAACCACATTTTCACCAATCGGCGACGCCTCCAATCGCATTGAAATCTCCAAAGCTTCACTGGGCGTTGTGATGTTCTGTTGCATCAATGGTAACCGAATGTGCAGTAGCAATGCCGCGATGAACCACTCTTTATGTTGGACAACACTCATGTCGAAACTAACCCTTTCCATCAACGTTTTGAACCACTGGTCAAAATCCCACACCGTCTCGTTGGGATACTGCTTAATTTCTTTCAATTCTATGATATATTAAGCCTCAGACTTGGGCGTCCT
Organism: Larix kaempferi; assembly: GCA_027924585.1. Taxonomy (NCBI): domain Eukaryota; kingdom Viridiplantae; phylum Streptophyta; class Pinopsida; order Pinales; family Pinaceae; genus Larix; species Larix kaempferi. The sequence continues at coordinate 7,799,262 of BSBM01000598.1, read as the reverse complement.
AAATTATGCAATCAACCCATCCCTGATCTCATTGAGTGACTTCGTCGGAGCTCCTATAGGGACTAGAAAAAATTTCATAAACCAATCTAAGGCGCGACCTCGCAAAGTTGTCTCCATCTGTCCTTTCTTGGCGTCATCATCAGTGATCTGTTTTACGGTCCATACCGCTTCACACAAAAACCAATACTATTTTGGGTTATCTGTCCCATTCCCATGGAACATGGTAACTTAGCATCATCGCCTGCCATCCTGGGATTCCTTCCTGTAGGTACTGAGCTACTAGCGATCAAGTTTTGTTGACCCGGTGGGGTCGAAGTGGTGTTTCTTACTGGTTGACAGATAGTGAGCGGAGGTGTGGATACGTTGCTGCTAGGGTTAGGTCCTGCCTCTATCCTGGGCATAGCCTGTGCGTCCTTGTCTGGACTGTGAGGTCGCTTTGTCCCGTGTGGTCTTCCTTCGCGAACTTGTGGTTCGATCGTAGCAGGACCTTCTCCTATCCTCTTCATCTTTTCCTGTAGAAACCTCGCTCCTCCCCTTGTAAGACCACTCTCTTTCTCGGATTCACTCACAGTCTTGTCGTGACCTACACCCATCTACCTCTGATCATTCCATGCACCACCCCCTTGCTGTCGCGATACCCATGGCCTCTGCCCACCAGGCTGCTTACTGATCCAGATGTATCTTCAATATACACTTCTCGCAAATAAGCATCTTAATGGACAGTTGAAGCGATAGCAGAAACCTTCCCCGGGGTTCGCGGAATAAATACCTTTCAACTTCACTATAGGAATTCTGTGTATCAACCGCGAATTGAGTGATATATCCTTCCAAGATGCTGTCAAACCATACTTCAACAGCCCGCGATGCTTTATTGTCGACCTCCTGTAGTTCTTGGATCAGCTCCGGGGTCTAAGTCGTCGGCTCACCACCTTGGTGGTTCCTCTTCTAAAATGTCAACTTCGCCAACCACTCGAACAAAAGGATCGGGAATTCACAAAAAAACCATTCGTGTGGACTGTCGTGAATATATTTGTCTACCCATTGATCTACTGTTAGTTGAGTGTTCCGGATTTCTTCTTTGGCAAACTCCTGCAACTTTTTATCAAACTAGCTCTGTATTTCTGGTTTCGTTGGATGCCACAACATGTCCTCCTTACACTTCGCACACGGTCCCGACAACGAAACCATTTGTTGACTCAAACCCAGTCGACAGGGGTTTTCATCACTATCGACACCAACCCACCGTGATCTCCCTGAGCACCAGCCCAGATAGGTTTTACCCTATCCAGCAACACCTGCGGAGAAGATGAGGTCTAACCCGAGGCGATCAAGGGAGAGTGGATGGAACCGTGTTTCTGCCGAATGAAGGAGGATGATTGTGGCAGTACCTGCTTACTTATTTAACTTATCGCAACATTCAAGACAGATCTATGCATTCAAGTTTAACATCATTCATATTCATCGCATCATTCCACAGAAACATTCATGGCGACAAGTATAACATTGAAGTATTAACTGCAACAAGAAACCATCACAACATGCATAAAAAGGTTCACAAGGAATTTCACCAAATAGTTTTGTCATGTCATATTACTTCAGCAAAACCCTGATACAATATCTCCACAAAACCAGATCTCGACAATATCTCTTGATCTCACATATAGACTCAAAGATGCGAACAAACACCATCCAAAGATCTGTACTAGGATACCATTACACTTACAACTTATGACTTTATATAGGCTTCCGCCTTTACAATGCTTGTCCACTTACTAACGACTTCCTAACCGACACTTGGACAAAATGACCCAAAATCTAGCTGACGCGGTCCAAATGACCCAAAAACCCGCCTACTGCGGTACAATTAACTCAAAATTACATATCATCTAGCCCAATGGCCCAAAAACCCGCATTCTGCGGTACAATCGACTCAAAAATACATAAAAATAGTCTAGCCTTCTGCCTTCCGCAACCTCTTCTGATGTGTCGTGGCATCGACGAAGCTACAATTCTTCCTTACCAAATCGCCTGCCAACATCCTTTTTTGTAAGGCCTTAGCCTCATCTCCCTCTGGAAGTGGAACTTCTTTACTTATGTAGGTGTCCAATTCATTCTCTTCTAGGATTAACCCAATCCACTTTGATTTGTTGAAGTTGGATTTGGAGCTGGCTAGGGTTTGACAGAGAAACCCTAAAAATCCAAACTTTGAATTTCAAACTTCTGATTAGATGAAAATAGGCGCTTTGCTGAGTTGATCAAGATGATATACTTTAATTTTGAAATCTCCAAAATTTGACCCCTCAAAATTGCCTTTGAAACTTCTGGATCTTCTGGGTTTGATAATTCCCGAGGTTCTACCCAGCCAAAAAATTCGATCTTGTGCTCTAAACTTCAATTTTTCTGAGGAGCAACCAGCTGTGATCACATATTCCAAAAATTTCAACTTTTGCAGAAAACCTAATTTTCCACCTTTCCGATCAAGATCCCGAACTAGGGTTTGATAATGCCCAGGGTTCTACCCAACCAAAAGATTTGAACTTCCAACTTTAGATTTTTCTGAGGAGAGTAATCCTATGCTAATATAGCTCCAAAATTCCACTTTTGTCAAAATCCCTAATTTCCCGCAGCAGTGACAAGCCAAAAATGAGAATGCTCAGAATCCAATTCTATTTCATTGAAATATGTGCCTTATTGTTTCTGGTGCATCTCTTAAATTTAGGATACAAAGGGTCTGAAACTTCGGCCTGTGCTATCCTGACCTATCATATTTCCAACCCCATAGGTCTAACCTTAAATGGATTCTCTAGAGAGAGATATGCCAAATGTCGCAATGTGACCTGTTTATGTGATTAAACAGTATAGAGAACTTGTACGGAGTTCCACGTGTCACTGTTTCAACTTCGGCCTCTGAAACCCAGACCTGTGAAAATAAAGTCCATGCTTTTACTTTCACTTTTTACGGAATTCCATGTGGAGCTTCCTAGCCCGAGATATGACCTTTTTTCCTAGGTCACCTTTTAGGATTGCATTTTGGAAGAGGCCGAAACCCTAAATTGTGCCGATCATATCTCACAAAGTACAATAGATTTGAGGTTTTCCTTTGGACACAAGGTACATGGACATTTCATCTTTGACCTGTAGAAGTTTCAGATCCTGAACCTTCGCCAAATATGATTTATATAAAAAGTTCCACGATGACTGGTTTTTACTATACCAAGCCCTAGCTTCCAATTTGTCGCAAGTGCAACAAGTGTCATAAATGCCATACCATGCCTTCCTTCAAGCTAGCTCTGATACCATGTTAGTTTTTCATCATTTAATTCAATATATCTAGGATCTTAACTGAAAGAACAACATGTACAACATATCAAGCATAAGAGACAAGAGACAAGAGACACAAAGCATTTCACCGGGGAAAACCAAGAAGGTGAAAAACCCCGCAACTTCCTCAGAGATAGAATAAGCACCAATACAAAGATCACCAAGATGAATCCCCGAAAGCATGTCTGCAGCAGCTACTCCTCCTCCACTTGTGCGCACTCCTCCTCTCTCTCACTAATGCGAAGTGAGTCAATGAGTGAATGTGTAAAATGAGAGAGATACACTCTCTATTTATACACTACTTCACTTGTCTTTTAACTCTAACTAGGTCGGCCCCAACTTAACCACTTAACATAATGTTGACTGGGCCAACCTCACTAGGGTGGTCTAATAACCCTTTAACCCACATGACTCATACAAGGCAGACCCCATCAAGGTGGTCTAATAACCCATCAAGTATAAGTTACGACACTTACAATATAACTTGCGACACTTGTAAGTACAATTGACGACACTTCCAATCGGAGGAATAATACATCTTTGTTGGGGATACAATAAAGTACAAATACAATATATAGAAGAATATCTTCTGAAGTTACAAATACATCAACATTGTGCAGCACTAAAATATGATGTAACAACAAAGAAATGAGCAAATTTGGTCAACCTATCTACTACCACATATATACAATCCTTACCCAAATATTTGGGCAAACCAGTGATGAAATCCATTGAGATACTCTCCCACTTTTCTTCCGGAATGGGAAATCGTTGCAATAAACTAGCTGGGCATGTGAGTTCAGTTTTTTTTTGTTGACATACCTTACATTCATTCACATATTTCAGAACATCATCCTTCATCCCTTTCCAAAAAAACCTTTTCCTTAATTGCCTATAAGTTTTGAAGATCCCCGGATGACCAGCTAGTGGGGAATCATGTGCTTCTTGTAAAATATTGTACTTGAGTTTTGAATTTTGAACCAAATAAATTCTTCCCTTATAATATATCAGCCCATTCAAAATCCTGTAGTTATCATCCCCTTTGACACCATCTAACACATCACAAGCAAAACTATCTTTTGCATATTTAACCATTAACATGTTTTTCCAATCTTTTGCAATGTCCATGAGAGAAAAAGAAGGTCTTCTAGATAATGCATCAGCTACAATGTTATTCTTCCCTTTCACATATTCAATATCAAAATCAAAATCTTGGATCTTGCTTACCCACTTTTGTTGCCTCTCATTAAGATATTTTTGGGTGAGGAAGTGCCTTAGACTGTTGTGATCAGTTTTCACCACATACTTGTTTCCCACCAAGTATTGTCTAAACTTGTCCAATGCATGCATGATGGAAAACATTTCTTTTTCATAGATGGAGTAAATCTTTTCATGTGACTTCAACTTTCTGCTCTCAAAGCCTATAGGGTGTTGGCCTTGCTTTAGGACAACCCCTATCCCTTCACCCGAAGCATCACATTCCAAAACAAAAGGTTTAGTAAAATCAGGTAATGCAAGTATTGGACAACTACTCATTACCTCTTTCATTTTTTGGAAGACCTTTTCAGCCTCTTCATCCCACTTGAAAGCATATTTCTTTGTCAAATCAGTGAGTGGAGAAGTCAATTTGGAGAACCCTTTCACAAACTTTATATAATAGGTGCATATTCCAATGAAGCCTTTGAATTCTGTGATTTTTTTTGGTGATGGCCATTCAAGGATAGCCCTTATCTTTTCCATGTGCACTTTCACTTCTTCTTGTCCAATAATGTACCCAATATACAAGAGTTCCTTCATCCCAAATTCACATTTAGACAACTTAGCAAACAAGGACTGTTCATGCAAAATTTTCAGCACAACCTCTAAATGATGCAAATGCTCTTCCCAAGTTTTGTTGTAAATGAGAATGTCATCAAAGAAAATGTTAGGAACCTATGTCAACCCTTCTCTTTACTATGTTAGTATATTGTTGTTGGACGCATATGCTTTGTAAGTCGTCCCGTAGTATTTGTTGATCTGTAGTTTATATTAGCCCATAGTATTGACCCATAGTATTGGACGCATATGCTTTGTAAGTCGTCCCGTAGTATTATATGTCCCATGGTTTTGACTCATAGTATTGGGCATATACTTAGTATATAAGTGTGTGTTGAGGTCATTGAAGGCACCGTGAAGTTCATTGTATTGAGCTTGCTCAAAGGAGGTTGCCCCCTCGAAGTGGCCCGTGATCAATATAAAAGGGATTCTGTTCTATTATTTCTGATATCTCGTGTATTTGCATTAATTAATTATTGCAGGTACATCACATCTGGTATCAGAGCACTTTCCTTGGCACAAGTGGGAAATTTTTTTTCTTTTTTTGGGCGGCGACTTTCAGATCAATTTCTGAAACTTTTTGCACAAAATAAAAAGAAACTGATTGCATATCTGAATTCCTCTTTCAAAAATACACAGTTTCAAAAAAAAAATCATCTCATTTGGAGTTCTAAAAGTGGAGATATCGCGGATTTAAAATCAGCAATTTTTCAGAATTTCGGTGACGGCCGCGGAAATTGCGGCGAGAAAATCTTTTGACCGAGTGCCCAGATTTCTATTCCGCTTTCATGGGTAGAAGCAGAGTGGTTGTTCCAGTTCCGGAAACATGCTATAATAGTGATTCTGAGCAATATAGATCTGGTTTTTGAACATTGGGTGGAATTTCTACCCAAATTTTTTTCTGTTGCAGGTTCGGATTTGGGAATAATCCCTATCCGCTTAACTGTGGGAAGTACTTGGGCATAAGCCCTAAAACTCATTGTGAGGAGTACCACAGGAACCCCGAAGTAGCTGGCCCATTGAGAGGACCTGCCAGTGAAAAGGGCAACGACCCCTACCTGATTGACTAGTTCCCACCCGTGAGGTAAACCAAGAGCTGTCGTTTGTGGCAAAGCGGTTATCAGTTTTACCTGAGCCGTGGAGTGAGGGGTACTGCCCCAATACGCAAGCCGTCAGACAGCATTGGTGGCCGAGTGAAAACCCTGAACTGTTAGGAAGCCGCACATACCTGGGGTCCATATCTACTTTCAGCTGAACTATTGTCGATCACTGCTGCGCCGTTTCAGATCCATTTTGCAAGCCGTTCCAGATCCAGTCGTTCGGCGTTGTTCCAGATTCCTTCCGAGCCGTAGCCGCTCCAGTCTGTTAAAAAAAAAAAAAACATCTCCTGGTTATGGTTATCACCCGTGCAGGAGCAAAAACCATGGAGGAAGCACTTGCAGCCATCCAAGCCAAACTCCAGGATCTGGATGAAAAATTTCTCAGCCTCCATCTTCAGCATTCAGCCATGAACAATACCAGACAGCCAGAATATTTTGCAGCCACTGGGTTCTCTTCTTCTAGCAATTTTCGTGGGCCGAAGCTTGATTTTCCTCGCTTCAATGGTACTGATCCGACTGGATGGATATACCGGGCAGAACAATATTTCAGTCTGCATAATACTTTTGATGTTCAGAAAGTTCCACTTGCATCCTTTCATTTGGAACAGGAAGCCCTTCAATGGTACCGTTGGTACATCAAAGCTCATCCCGAGCCAAACTGGACAGATTTTTGCCACCTCATTTTGTCGCGATTTGGTCCTAGTGCTTTTGACGACTTCACAGGAGCACTCACTAAACTTCACCAAACTGGCACAGTGAGAGAGTATCAGATGGAATTTGAGAAACTAGCCAATCACACAGAAGGATTGTCTGATGAATTCTACAGGAGTTGTTTTATCAGTGGTCTCAAGGATGAAATCCGCTCAGAGGTCAAAATGTTTTGTCCCAACACAATGATGGAAGTCCTAGGGTTGGCTAAGCTAGCCGAGGAAAAGATCGCAGCTCAACAACGCTCCAAAGCCACCTTTGTTCCCTTCAGAAATATGGGTTCCCAACGACCTTCCATCACGCCTGCTCCTCAACCAACTCCTATCAAGCATTTGTCCGAAATAGAAATGCAGGCACGCCGAGAAAAAGGGCTTTGCTATAATTGTGATGAGAAATTCACTCGGGGACATAGATGTGTTCAACAAAAGCTCTATCTCTTGGATGTGGATTCTCTGCCTGCCTTAGAACTTGGTGAAGAAGCTACATATACAGTAGATGATCAGGTCGACATTGAACACCTTCCTGTTGACACCCCATCTCAGTACGACCCACCCGAGATCTCTCTCCATGCTGTAACCGGAGTCACCACCCCACAAACAATGCGAGTCAGGGGATACTTCAAGAAGCTCCCTCTTACCATCCTCATTGATTCTGGTAGCACTCATAACTTCATTGACCCTCGGATTTCCAAACAGGCTGATTGTTTTGTCCATCCTTGCTCCAACTTTGAAGTCATGGTTGCCAATGGGGGTACCTTACCTTGCAAGGGGAAGTGTCACAATGTGCGTATCTCTATGGAAGATTATAACCTACGCTCTGACATGATTGCCTTGTCCTTAGGCGGATGTGATGTGGTTTTGGGCGTTCAATGGTTACGCACACTTGGCCCCATCTTATGGGATTTTGCGGAACTTTGGATGCAGTTCAAAGTCAATGGGGCACAACACAAATTTATGGGCTTACAACCAGGGTCTCTCTGCATCATCAGTTCACATCGCCTGGAAAAAATCCTTAAGAAGAATTCACATGGTGTCATCGCTCAGGTCAATTCCATTCAGATGCACCCATCAACAGTCTCCACTACTTCCTTGGATAGATATGCAGGTATCCTTGCTGAACCAATGCGCTTGCTGCCTTCAAGAGACCTTTCCGGTAAGAATGTGGCCACATCTACCTCTCAGCAGGAAATGATGGCTATTTTGCATGCAGTACAGAAGTGGCAGCGATACCTATTAGGGAATTATTTCTGCATCAAGACTGATCTCCCGAGTCTGGAAATTTTTTTGGAATAATGGGTCTCCTCCCCAACACACCTGCAATGGGTTATCCAACTCATGGGTTGTCCCTATGTGATCACTTACAAGAAGGGTAAGGACAATATGGTGAAAGATGCTCCTTCTCACACAATTGATGACCCAGTTTCTCTTACAGCTCTTTCTCTGCTTGTTCCAAATTGGTTGCAATATGTTCAACAGGGCTATCTCTTCTATGAACTCCATGCTTCTTCATCAACAGGGCACTCTGGGTTCTGCAAAATGTATGACCGGGAACAATGTAACTTCTTTTGGTCGAGACTACAAATGACAATTCCACAGATGGTGGCTGACGATGATACTTTCCAAGTCAACAAGGGGGAAACGACACACCTTTCGGGACTGCTCAAACCCTTGCCCATCCCTACACAGCTTTGGCCAACTATTTCTATGGATTTCCTAGCAACGCTCTGGTGGTACAATACCACATCTCAAAGGACACCATATAAAGCAGTCTATGGAAAAACACCGCCTGTTCTTCTTCCATACACCCTTAGCAGCTCTCCAATTCAGGAAATTGACTCGGTTCTTCAAAACCGTGATCAGATTCTTCTCATTCTGCAGGACAATCTTCACATGGCCAGAATTCGGCTGAAACAACAAGCCGATCAACACCGTTCTGAGCGCATTTTCCACGCAGCTGACAGGGTTCTTCTTCATCTACAGCCTTCCAAGCAATCCTCCTTGACACTCCAAAGGCGTCAGTGGCCCGAAATGCAAACCGAGGATGCTACCGGGGAACCACTCCTTCAGATTCTGCAGCAATTTCTCCAACCAAAGCTTTGAGGACAAAGCTTTTTCTAAGGGAGAGGGGATGTTAGGAACCTATGTCAACCCTTCTCTTTACTATGTTAGTATATTGTTGTTGGACGCATATGCTTTGTAAGTCGTCCCGTAGTATTTGTTGATCTGTAGTTTATATTAGCCCATAGTATTGACCCATAGTATTGGACGCATATGCTTTGTAAGTTGTCCCGTAGTATTATATGTCCCATGGTTTTGACTCATAGTATTGGGCATAGACTTAGTATATAAGTGTGTGTTGAGGTCATTGAAGGCACCGTGAAGTTAATTGTATTGAGCTTGCTCAAAGGAGGTTGCCCCCTCGAAGTGGCCCGTGATCAATATAAAAGCGATTCTGTTCTATTATTTCTGATATCTCGTGTATTTGCATTAATTAATTATTGCAGGTACATCACAGAAAACCAAAACAAATTTTCCGAGTTGCTTGCAAAAGATCCTATTCATGCATGCTTGGAATGTGGCCGGAGCATTAGTTAATCCAAAATGCATAACAAGAAACTCAAAGTGGCCATAGTGGCATCTAAAAGCAGTCTTTTGCACACCTTCTTCCTTCATTCTAATTTGATGGTAACCTGATCTAAGATCAATTTTGGAGAAATATTTTGCCCCAAATAGCTCATCCATGAGCTCATCAATTCTAGGAATAGGATACCTATTCTTGATTGTCTTCTTGTTCAAGGCTCTAAAGTCTATGCGCATCCTCAAGGTTCCATCTTTTTTCTTCACCAACACTACTGAAGAAGCATAAGGGCTAGATCTTGGTCTAATGAGTCCTAACTCTAGGAGTTCTTGGATGGCCTTTCCAATTTCATCTCTGAATTTTTTTGGATGTCTATAGGGTGTTATTTGGATGGTTGAAGTACCCTCCTCCAAAACAATGTTGTGTTCAACCCCCATATCAGGTGGTCTACCATGTGGAAGATCTCTAAATTTTTTTTCATATTTTTGTAGGAGTTGCTCTATATCCTTTGGGTGTTAAACAACCTTTATGTTTGGATTGGGATAAGTGATGAAACATTCAGCATCCCATTCAATATATTTATGCCTCAATATAGACCTCATACTATGTGAAGTCACCACTTGATTCAGATAGGTGTGCTGCCCTCTTACAACCCTTTGTATTCCTTTCAAATCTTGGAATTTCATTTTAGGAATCTAATAGTTCACTGTATGTTCCCCTATAGAGTACAACCATTGCACTCACAAAACTACATTAGTATCAGCAACATCAACCACATAAAAGCTATCAAAAAAGCTGTAATTACCTATGGTGATTTGCAGCTTTGGAACCCATCTTTTGCACTCCATAGTGTTGTGGCCTGGAATGATGACTGTGAAGCCATCGAATGGTTTAGTTGGTATCTTTCTTCTCTCTACCATATCTGCATCAATAAAGTTATGTGTGGCTCCTCCATCTACCAAAACTGAATCTCTTTGTCCTAATACCACACCCTTGCATCGAATAGTGTGATAACGAGGCACTGCTGAAAGTACTGCCATTCTTGCTTTGTACGGTGAGAGCTGATTTTCTTCTTGTTTCCCTTATTTTGATGTATCATATTCCTCTGCTTGATCTGAAATATGTCCTTCCTCCATACCCCCTTCATACTCATCATTATAAGAAAATACTTCAATGTATTGAGCTTTTCCCTTAGTACATTTATGCCCCGGTGCCCATGGTTGAAAGCATGTGTAGCACAATTTTTTTCTTCTAAGTTCTTCCCTGTTTATTCCCTCTTTCTTATTCTTTTCAAATGCATCTCTTTTCCAAGGCTTCTTTTCAAATGCATCTCTTTGCCAAGGATTCTTTTCAAATATGAAGTTAGGCTTGGGAGGAAATCTAGTTCTAGGAAGCACATTTTGGAGGTCTCTAGTCAAGCTCATAACATCCTTTAATGTAGTTGGTTTGTGGCATTTAACTAAACCTTTTAAGGGTTCATCCAAACCTTCAGTGAAAATAATTACTAACCTTCCCATAGATACATCAGCCACCTTGACTGATAATTTTTGAAATTCCAACATATAATCAGCAGGAGTTCCCACTTGCTTCAATTGGGCTAGTTCTTTGAAAGGTAATTCTGGGTCTTTTTGCTCAAATCTATCTAATACCCTGTCAACAAATTATTCATAGGTAGTAACCTGATCATGTCCCAAAGTTTTCAGAACATGGAACCACCATTCATTGGCATCTCCTTCTAGATGCAAAATAGCCATTTTTAAGGCATCCTCCTCCACCATTGGATTCAACTGAAAATACACATCTAGTTTATGCACCAAAGTGTTAGCATAACTTTGAGATGAACCATCAAAAGTGGGAAGTGGCATTTAATCAATAGCACAATTTAATTCTTTGTTCTGAAATAAAGCCCTATTATCTTCCTTCTTTTTGAGTTTGTTTGAAACAGTAAAGTATTTTTCAAATGGTAGATTCCTTCTACAATCTTCACTCAATTCTTCTCATTCTGTCACCAATGTATCCATATCCATTAGGGTGTTAGGTTATTCTTTGGGTACAAGAAATTTAGGTGTAGTAGGCCTTGGTGTGCTCTGAAATTCATTAGGTCTATTATGGGGTCCTTTTCTTCAGAAAATATGCTCACCCATTGTCTTCTTTTCTTCTGAATGTGAGTTACTGCTGTCTCCTATTACTCCTTTGATTCCAAGTTGGCTAGCCATCAATTCAAATCCTTTCACCATCTGTTTGTTCATGTCTTCAAAAAATGGTTTTATGAGTGTAATAAATTCCTCGTTATGTTCCAAGGTTTCCCTTTCATCCTTAGGCACGGTTTCAACAATATACTCTTCTTCTCCTACTAATTCCCCTTCAACAAAAGTAACTTTGGTTTCAATATCTAAGGGTGGTCCCTGAATTCTTTTCCTCATGAAAATAAAACCAGATTAGGTGCCAAGAGCATGCTCTAATACCACTTGTAATGTCCTTTTTTTGAATTTTTATGAAAATAATGAAAATTACAATCTTTTTCCCTAGTTCGACCTTTGACTAGTTATGATGTCTTGGTCTCCAAATTGCTCCAATTGCCCAAATATTCTGAGAAGGTGTATGGATGATGTTAGAACATAAATATGAGGTTCAGGTATGCTTTTGGACCTTTAAAATACTTTTGCAAATCCTCTTTTAATTCTGGCCAATGTAGGGAACTTGACTAGCAATTTGGGGTTCAAATCCCCCCTGGGTAGATGCTGAAAATGGCTCTCCAAGTGCTGTTGGATCCTCTCGACCTTCAGGACAGGAGAAGGGTATGTTTTGGGGACATTATTAAGGTCTCATATGAATCACTATTCAGGTTATTAAGTCTGTTAAAACTCTCTTCAAATCAGGTATAAAATCCTAGTTTCGACCTTGGGGGAAATGATAGGTCGAAATTGAACCAAATGACTCCAAAAGATTATGCAATGAACATGAAAATTGTAATACACATTATTAATAGTCCATATATCATTATTCCATCATGGTTTCACTTATTCATTCGAAATTATCATCACAACATTGGCAAACATCAACATAGTGGGGAAAAGGCACAATTTTCTCATTAATGATCAGATTTATACATTTCCACTTGGAATATCGACCTGAAACTTTTTAAAGGTGAAGAACAGAGCATTTAAATCATATTAAAAAATAAATGGGGCATTAGAAGCTCCCCCAAAGAGTACAATATCTCACCAAGTGCGCCTTCCCTCAAGGATCATGAATATGCCAAGCAAACTGGAAATGGTTGGAGGAATGATTTGAACCGGAACTGACCATGAGCTGTCCTATAGCTTACATATGAAACTTATGACTCCATTGAATCTCCCATGAAATTTCTAAATGGCCTTTCCACATACCAACTAGGATGGGAATCTTTCACCCTCGAAATTGGCTAAGGCAAGTTAAGAAGCACTCCACTAGTTCTCTTCACAAATGCAAATTCTGAAAATGATCAAAATCCTCTCTCTTACTTCATCCCTGTATTTTATAAACATCCTTAGTCTTTTAAGGTTCCAATTCCATCCAAAGATGCCAAGCCAATTCGAATTTGGGAGTGATTCAAGTTTTTCCACATGTCTCCCACTTCCTAACCTTCCACCTTCCACCAATTCGAGTAGGAATCTCTTGGCCTTCTCTAACTCCCTTGGGCGCTCACTTAGATGCTATTTTTAGTTCTGACATGTCATATTGGTCAGGTGTCATCCCTCATGTCTGAAATTTGTCATAGGTGTCATAGCATCTTCATCATTGTTGTCATAGATGTTAGGGAATCTAGCCCAAGTGTCCAAGAACTTCTCATTTGACTCTTCCTCTTCCATGGGAATTACAAATCCATCCAAATTAGACCTATGATGCACATTGCCAAGTGTATGAGCCTTCCAACTCATCCCAAGAACATTATACTTCCCATGGATTTGAAATTGCAAGAGGAGGATGCCATGTGGTATAGAAATTCTAGCTTATGTGGGTCCCACACCCTCCATGTGTCTCCATGATCCATTGCCACTTTGATTTTCTCTTGTATTTATTTATTTAGCTCCTTTATTAAATATTTATTCCATTCTAATGTCTAAACATCATTTAGTAGCTCCATTATTGCAAATCCCAATGTCTCCATCCAACCTAGGGAACTAGTAGGATTGATGGAATTTTCCTGTCATGAATTTATTGGAATGGGGACATTACACTTTTCCAATGATTTATAAGAGAAGAAAATAATTGGATCCTCTCGAATTTCAGGATAGGAGAAGGGTATGCTTTGGGGACATTATTAAGGTCTCATATGCATCACTATTCAGGTTATTAAGTCTGTTAAAACTCTCTTCAAATCAGGTATAAAATCCTAGTTTCGACCTTGGGGGAAATGATAGGTCGAAACTGAACCAAATGACTCCAAAATATTATGCACTGAACATGAAACTTGTAATACACATTATTAATAGTCCATATATCATTATTCCATCAGGGTTTCACTTATTCATTCGAAATTATCATCACAACATTGACAAACATCAACATAGTGGGGAAAAGGCACAATTTTCTCATTAATGATCAGATTTATACATTTCCACTTGGAATATCGACCTGAAAATTTCTAAAGGTGAAGAACAGAGCATTTACATCATATTAAAAAATAAATGGGGCATTAGAAGCTCCCCCAAAGAGTACAATATCTAACCAAGTGCGCCTTCCCTCAAGGATCATGAATATGCCAAGCAAACTAGAAATGGTTGGAGGAATGATTTGAACCGGAACTGACCATGAGCTATCCTATAGCTTAGATCTAAAACTTATGATTCCATTGAATCTCCCATGAAAGGTCTGAATGGCCTTTCCACATACCAACTAGGATGGGAATCTTTCACCCTCGAAATTGGCTAAGGCAAGTTAAGAAGCACTCCACTAGTTCTCTTCACAAATGCAAATTCTGAAAATGATCAAAATCCTCTTTCTTACTTCATCCCTGTATTTTATAAACATCCTTAGTCTTTTAAGGTTCCAATTCCATCCAAAGATGCCAAGCCAATTCGAATTTGGGAGTGATTCAAGTTTTTCCACATGTCTCCCACTTCCTAACCTTCCACCTTCCACCAATTCGAGTAGGAATCTCTTGGACTTCTCTAACTCCCTTGGGCGCTCACTTAGATGCTATTTTTAGGTCTGACATGTCATATTGGTCAGATGTCAGCCCTTAGGTCTGAAATTTGTCATAGGTGTCATAGCATCTTCATCATTGTTGTCATAGATGTTAGGGAATCTAGCCCAAGTGTCCAAGAACTTCTCATTTGACTCTTCCTCTTCCATGGGAGTTACAACTCCATCCAAATTAGACCTATGATGCACATTTCCAAGTGTATGAGCCTTCCAACTCATCCCAAGAACATTAGACTTCCCATGGATTTGAAATTGCAAGAGGAGGATGCCATGTGGTATAGAAATTCTAGCTTATGTGGGTCCCACACCCTCCTTGTGTCTCCATGATCCATTGACACTTTGATTTTCTCTTGTATTTATTTATTTAGTTCCTTTATTAAATAATTATTCCATTCTAATTTCTAAACATCATTTAGTAGCTCCATTATTGAAAATCCCAATGTCTCCATCCAACCTAGGGAACTAGTAGGATTGATGGAATTTTCCTGTCATGAATTTATTGGAATGGGGACATTACACTTTTCCAATGATCTATAAGAGAAGAAAATATTTTGACAATATCCAATATTTTTTACATAATATTCTTTTAATGAAGTTTCATTAGTTGAGAACTAATAAACATTCTCGGAAATGTTTAAGTCATTTTGTTTGCAAGTTTTGAACAATTATGCATCGAGAAACACATATAGAACCTCTTTTGTCTTGCACGAGTCTTCAGGTGATGAAAAATATATGATTAGTAGAGTCAAGCTATGTGTTAATTTAATAATTATAGTGAAATTATATTCCAAAAAAATTAGGCTAGCTGCTTGATCACCTTAATAGTATGACCTTGTTGGCCAAAAAGTTCAATGATTTTTTATCAACATAAAATTGAAAATTTGAGTATGACGGGAAATGGAAAAATTCTACATTGCACAATACTACAATGAGTGCCTCTTCAATTGTTGTATAGTCCCTTTTAATTTCATATAACTTCCTACTAACATAAGATGATTGACATTATCATCAGACAATTGTATTAAAAATGTCCCAATCACAATATTAGATGCATCTTTTTAAACATGGATTATCTGGTTCAAGATATGCTAGGATAAAATAGAACCTTTCATAGTTTTTTGCTTCAAATTAGTTTTCAATGGTGACATAACAAGGTGTAGTACATTCAAGATTCATTCCTTTCACTAAAAGGAGCACCATTGATTGGAGGATGTGGGCATAATATCAAATGAACTTATGATGATAGCCTATGCATGTTAAAAAGGTACAAATACATAAAATATATGTTGGTGTAGGAATTTGGTATAAACGAAGGTACAAATACATAAAACATATGTTGGTGTAGGAATTTGGTATAAACAAATACTCCTGAATATTTTTTTTGGAAAATGCTCCTTGTAAATTATTTAAATTTTGTAGTCAATCTAGATCGTTGATCATTAGGTCACAGGTCGAACGGTAGAAGTTATGTCGATGCTTTTTTCCCTAGAAACCAACCATATTTTTAAGAGGACATTGTATTAAGTTTGTGTAGAGTGTGTGTGAGAGAGAGACTATGAATAGAGTGAAGAGGATCCTGGTTGCAACATATGTGTTGTAGGTTTTATCCCTTCATTTTGTTGGATAGAATAAAAGAAAGACTAGTTGTTTCTCCATGGATGTAACCCATATTGGGTGAACCATGTATATTGGTGTCTCTCTTGTATTGTACTCTTTTTGTTTTATTTCCAAATTCATTTTTATTTTTATTGTTATGTGGTCTTGTTTCTAAAAATTGGTATCATAGCGGAAGGTTTATTTGTGAACCGAGATTTCTGCGAGAACTTTCTAAAAAAATATTCGACTAAGGACCTTTTACTAAGGATTAGATGCATGTGAACATGAAAAAATTATAATTATGAGCATCTTTAACCAAATTGACCAAGTGAGAGAAACAACCAAAATCACTCATTCAATTTTACACACATGTGATAATGGAGTTCACCAAACTCTTCTGGATACATATCTGGGCCCACTTCCATTGTGAACCGATCCATTAATATAATGAATAAAATGCATAAAAGTTGATTACAACACAAATGGATTTCACCTACAAGAACTCTTTACTAAATTTTCACTATCTGGACTGCATAACAAGTGCCTCTAAAAGACCACACTCTCTTGAAGATCATTCACCTTTGTATTTCAGACTGAGAATGTTGAAGGCCAACACCTATATCAATATGCAACCTGTAGCTACTTCTGTTGCACAACAACTGTATCTGAAAAAGCCACAATCTCCTTCAAGACCTTCACCTTTTCTCTTTGGATGGAGAATGTTGAAGGCCGACACTTGTACCAGTGCATAGTTGTAGCTAGTAATCACATGATCACAAGATTGTAGGATTCAAGCAAGTTCATACTTTCCTCATCATGTCCCAAAGAGCTTATAAAACTCAGACAAGTTACAACGTTGCCAAATGGGATTTAGGAAAAACAATGCCTCTCACAAATATGCGGCTTCAAATCCCATTTCAACATGGAAACAATCATCTTCAATTCATAATAAATGTGCACAACTGGTAGACTCTATGGTCTCAAAAACACTACAACATAATGTGTACCATTGTAATATTGCCAACAAGGCTTAGGCATAGAGCACAATGCCTCTCACTTTCATCATCGCTTAAGAGTGGTTAAGAGAACCTTTTACAATATGGCAACGTTCATACAAATTTTCCCAACATAAGATTAGGAAAAATCATGGGCACCTCACAACAAGTGGCTACAAGCCTATTACAATCATGGCAACATCATCTTCAAGTCACAATGTACAAAAGTAGAGTGCACTTAGTGGAAGACACCATGGTCTTGAAGTCCACTATAAAAAGTGCAAGCACCTCCCTTAATTGCCATTATTAACTCTTTATGGCAACATTACAAATAAAATGCATTTCCAATAGTGTATCTAACAACTATAATGTAAAAACCCATAACAAAGGAAGAACTTGGCGCATAACTCAAAAAGGCATGATAAAAACTCTTTACCAAAGTTCTTGACCCATTGTCCACCACATTCTTGGTCTCGTCGATCCTCGACCTTCAAGGGTCTCTACCATGATGCCCCGTGGCGTCGACCTCAATGGATTGCTTACCAAATGGTTAACATTGTGACTTGTGTCTTGTTAAAAAACTTGCGTTGTGGCTTGGTGATGGAAGCACCACTTTTAAACTTGGCAACCAAAACTCATAAATAAATAACTCATACAAAAACCTCATCACTATCTTTCAAATAAATAATTTTATATAGATAAATTTTTAATACATTACTATCTTATAAAAGAAAATAACCAACTCATATTCCAATATATCTTTCATACATTACTATATTACTATATTATGGAAAATATAAACTAACTCATAAAAATAACCTCATTTTCACAAAGATAATTCTTTGAAATAAATAATCATATATAAATAAATAAAGATAATCATATATCCCTAAAGATAAACTGAATTTTAATAATGTAAATCATTGGAAACTAAACTGATACACATATTTTCCAATATATTTTTTATACACAACTATTTTGTGAAAAAGATAACTAACTCTTAAAAAAACCTCATTTTCACATAAGCAAATTTGTTTATTTTAAGGTAATTCGACCATTTAATTGAAATAAGTGAACTGTTGGGAAGTGTAAATGGATTTATTATTATTATCAAATAATAAAATATGTTTTTTTTTTTAAATTAATGAATTATTATAATATTTAGAAATACTTTCTAAAAGTTATGTGGTAAAAAATTAATTAATATAAAAAATATAACGTAAAGTCATAATTAAAATAAAATGAATATATATTGAATAAAATAAAAAAGAATATATAATGAATTTATTAAAGATTTCATTAAAATGAAAAAAAAATTGATCATTATCATAAAATAATCTACAATACATCTATTTTAACTATGGAATCAAATCTATGTCCCAACAAATTTAGGTGTAAAACTTATTTTAATCTAGGTGCAAACCTTATATCCACATAAATGTTTGAGTTTCAAATGATTTGATCTCTTTAATGCTTGATAAATCAAAATGGATCTATGCTAGTGAATTATACATTTTTCACTTTCACATACAATGGAAAAAATAATAACAATACCATTACAAGTTATTATTATACATGAAAGAGTAAGAGATTACTCTCCCATATGCTCTAACTCAAACAATGCTTGTTGTCTTTCCTCTTGAGAACCCTTAATCAAGAGTTGCATCAATTCCTTTGCTTTAGTTTCTTTGCTACTTCTACATAATAACTCAATTTTTATTCCATTTTGAGTGACCATTTTCCCATCTTTATCTATTAAAGTCATCCATGGAGCCCTATCATTAAAATGATATAAAAGTTTAGTCATTCCACCCAATTCTGTGTCACTCATATCAACTTCATCCATTTCTTTTCTTAAAAGGCAGAAGCCTGTCCAAAATCTTATAGCATCATGTTGACTTAGATTCAACAAAGGCATCCCCTCCATCTCACCTTGTAGAATGTCAACATTTTCTAATGGATAATAGGCCACACCAATGGTATCCATGAGATTTGATTTTTGTATATTTTTGAAGTCAAATCTGGGAATAAAAATTATGTGAATGCTATCACTGAGCTCTATTAATGCATTCCTTAAACATGTAAACTCTTTCATCCACATCCCTTCATGAAAACCACTTCCACCAAATAAACATATCATCATTTTTTGCCGAAGCATTATCTCTTTCACCTTTAAAAAACATAAAAACAAAAAACACACATTAATCTAAAACAATGAAAAATCCTCTATTTATCATTTATCATTATACTAAAAAAAACAAATACCAACCATTAACCTTTAATTTATCATAATGAAAAAAATCTAATAATAATAACAATGATTAATTACTAACCTGATATGAGATGCTAACCAAATGCTTGCAAAAAAACTCTGAGATAAACATACGCTGCATATGAGTCTCTTCTTCTTCTTTTAATTCTTTAATTTTCTCCGGAGTGAAAGGATAAGCTTTTGAGCCCCACCTATCTAGCAAAGGCAATACAGGTTTATTAGGTGTAAATAGTTTACCATTGGGTTCAATTATCGTGACTATACTCATATACATTATCCCATCTTCCTCAGCCCATAATTCTGATCCTTGCTCCGGTAGACACCCTTTAATGAGAAAGTACGTCACCACTCTTGTTATCATCCCTGGATTTCGAAGGACCAACCACGGAACATCTCCTGAAAACTGTTCAAATAGATCAAATCTTAAATCTGTATCTGGCTGGACAAGTGGAATTGATATGACTTCTAAATTAAATGACTCTTTCTCTGTATTATACAGTTCAATCAAAGACGCCAGGCGAATGTCATAACACATGTCAATAGGCCTGATGTCTAAGAATATCCGTTTTCCTTTCAATTCTTCTACTCCACAGGTAAAAGGTTTGGAGTTCTCATTTGAAACCTGCAATTATCATGTAAATAAAATTAAGAACCGTCAATAATGTGAAGCTGAAATTTGTGATACGTATGTAGACATGATCAATTGGTTTTAAAAACGAATTATAACAAAATGTCCGAATTTAATACCTTCTGTGATGCGTCATTCTTCTGAAAGATGTGAGTAGTTTGCCCTTTTCGGGTTGCAAACAATTCTCTTAACAACTCTATATTACTCTCTTCTCTTATTTCTACAAGCTGCTTCAACCTCTGGTAACTTGTACAGTTACCCAACAAAAATTCCTCCACGTCACGGTTTGTCCAAAGCTTCCAGCGAGGAGCATATTCAGCACCCTTCACTTCTCCCACTATCTGAAAATATCTGAACGGACCTTCTTCTTTCTCAAACTGCTGTCGATCTACAGAATCTAATATTGACGCGAGTTTGGTGAACACATCAACAGCGCGAGCGTCCAGTTCCCCATGGCCCACAATTTTGCCCTGGATTTTTGTAGGCAACTTATTCAAATGATCGCCTAAATAAATCATTTCAAATTTTGTTTGGATTTCATCTATCGTCTCTTCAAATAAAGGCCATGGGAAATCTTCATTGCAGATATCTATACTGTCACTGTCATCAAAGATGACAAGTAAGACGGAGTCAGCACGAAGATGGTCAGATACATGGAATGGCTCTCCTTGTGAATTACTGAGAAGGCAATCCAACTCTGATAACAACTGCTTTTCTATATTCTCCCTTTCATCCTTGGACCAATCCTGAACAGAAATCTAAAATCAGCACAAATAAATAATGTAGCCAGTCTATATTTATTTAAAAAGTTCACATAAAATAATAATATTGGTATATAAATATGGATGGATGTATGTTATGTTAACCTCTCCTGTATGCACTGCAAAAGACCATGATGGATCAATGCCTTCTCTTTGAATTTCTCCCCATCTCTTCAACAACATTTCGCTTCCAATGATGGCCACATTTTGTAATGGTTTTATCTTCACCACAGTGTCCATCCATTTCCCGTCCAACATGGGGCAATCATTGAGAGCTAACACATGCAATGAGGGTAGGCGGTGAAAATATTCGTGGAGCCTTTTTAAACTGTCAGACCCATTTAAGTTTAGATATTCCAAGGACTCGAGACAATGGAAGTCATCACATAATTCTTCGAGGATTTTGCAGCCATTTAAAGACAAAGCTTTCAAATACTTGAGTTGACCAAAACCTTCCGGAAGCTTCTTTAAACTCGTACATTCGCAGAGATCCAAGTCTCTTAAACTCACTAATTCCCCAAATCTATCTGGAAGCTTCTCTAGATTGCTACAGTTGGCCAATGAAAGATCTGTGATAAAGGAGAGGTTGCAGAACCCATTAGGCAGTTGTTTTAAACCTGAACAGCCCGACATATTCATTTCGAAGGCCAACGACTTCATCTGTCCAATGCTTTCTGGAATACTTCTTAATTGACTACAATTCTTCAAACCTAATTCAGCAAGTGATGTTAAGTTTCCTAAGCCATGCGGGAGATCCAGTAGCATTTTGCAAAAGGATACATCCAATAATCTCAATGCTGTAAGTTTCTCAAAACCATTCGAAAGCGCTTTTAGATTGCTGGAACCTTGCAAATTGAGTTCTTCCAGAGAACTCAATAATCCAAAATCTTCAGGCAATTCCCTTAAACTTGAGCAGTAATCCATCCTGATTACTCTTAAAGATTGAATCTTTGAAATTGATACTGGTAGTTCCTCTACAGATTTGCAATATGAAAGTGTTAGTTCCCGCAAACCATTTAATAGATCACTTAAATCTTCAGGTAATTTTTTCAACTCTGCAAAGTTGGTCAATCTTAGTATTCGCAGATTCCCCAATTGTTGAAGATCGCGGGAAGAGATTTCGAAGGCATGGGAATGTAACCTTCCATTAAACTCCATGTGTCTAAGACTTGAGGGTATCTGCAAATTATTTGTGACAACCATAATCAAATAATTAAAACTAATCAAACTATCTCACATATAAATTCATTTTTAAAAGATAAGTGGGTAGAGAGAAATTGGACTAAATATTTGAAAGAGGCTTACCTCAAGGAAATTCAAATCCTTTGGTTCGTATTTCAAATATCTCAATCCCATTGACTTGGACACATCAAAGGGAAGATAGGGAATCACACCTTGGAAATAGATCAACTTTTCAAATGTTTTGTTACATTTGCCCTGCACTTTTATAAAGTTCCCCAATGCGAGAACTCTCAAGGAATTATTCATTAAATCCAACTTTGATGCTGATATATCTAATAGATCCTTATTATTTTCACTTAGCATTATACCTTTGATCTCTGAAATTTCCTGCATGACATTATTAAATATAATTGAGCGTTTTCCATAATCAATATATAAAATATGAAACAAAAACAAATTTGAGAGATTTGGTACCTTCTTATCTAGAAGCTCCTTAAACTCCATTGCATTGTTGAATGTGAATCTTGTTCCCTTTGTCTTTCGCTGACCGAGTGACAAAATGACATCGTGTACAATTACAACACCGGTTGTGTCGTTGGTGACAAGTGCTCTACTTTTCAGCATATCCAGTTCAGTCTCTCCCACAATATCTGCCACTGTGTCCCAATTCCATCCTTTGAAAAATGAGCAGATATCAAGAAACGGATCTTTCAATAGATCAGGTAGATGGTCATAAGCGAAGAGGTATGACTCAATATTCCCAATTTCACTGTCCCATTTTTCTTTCTCTTTCATCAATATTTCATAAGCATTTTGCTTGTTGTCTTCTGCACGTAAGAACCCTCCTACAACTTCCAAAAGTTTTGGAATTCCACCATATGACTGTACGATCTTGTTTAATTGGCTGGAATCTATTTGCTTCTCCTTGTCATCCATATCATCATATATTTCTCTCTTCAGAAGATGCATAGCTTCTGTATCAGACAGACCTTTCACAGTAAAGACTTTGGTTTTCATTTTATATGCTCTACGCACATTATCGTCACGTGCAGTGAGAAGAAACCTCACCTTCTTTGATTTATTGAAATCCTTGGGCAAAAGCTGCCCAAGTTCATCTTGCTTCAAAACATTATCAATGTAGATAAATGCTGGTACTTTCTCCAACAATCGGCCCAATTCTTGCTGTCCATCCTCATGCTTTCTAATTTCTGGAATCGTCTCTCCAGGTTCCGTCAAATCTTTCAAAATCAATCTCTGCAGCTCTATTATCTTTGGAGTTGAATATATATTTTCGAAGAGTTGAATTTTAGAATATTTGCAGCCTTGAATGTCAACCAGTGAAAAGACTGCATCCGCAAGGGTGGTCTTACCGGTTCCTCCGAAACCATGCAACATAATTGCAATAGCGGGATTTTCAGTTCCCCAATCTAAAAGATCAATGATTTCTTTGACGGGCTCGTCAATTCCAACTGTTTCAACAACATTAATCATTACATGGATGCTAATTATGGTAAACACAACTTTAAATTAAATAAATTAATTGGACAAGATATTGACCTGCATGACTCGGATATCTTCTGGACAGAGGCGCTTCTTTGTTACGGGTATTGGCATCGAAAATAGAAATACCCATTTGGGTATTAATTTGCCTGTACATACGATCTATCTCTTGTCTGAGATTATCGACATCGTCCTTATTTACCGAGGCTTTGAAGAACCTGCAAACAGTGAATGAAATTCCATTAAAACACTATTTTCTCCGTATTGAAAATGGGCGTACATTTGACATTATGAGATAACAAAGTTGAACTTTCCTAGAAGTGCAAACCGACAGAGAAATGCAGCATTCCGTAAGGAGCAGTGAAGCGTAAGAACACGTGGACCCTTACATGTAAATTATAATAATTAATAATGTTTGAGTTGTAATGTCCCTTAGCTGGACTGATAGTTTGGTAACATACTCTTTATGGTGCGATGTAGGTAATAATGAAAACATTTTAATTAATAATAATAATAACAATAATTTAATAATTTGTATTTTAATAATATTAATTTTTTTAAAATTTACAAATAAGTATTTCATATATAAGATTAAATTTATTATACATGCTTCCAGTATTGTAGATTGTTAGTATATAAGGTAATCAATTTGTTTTCAAATATGTTTAAATCTTTATTTTCTTTAATTTTTTTATTTTTATTTTTTAAAAGGTTTTTTTATATATTGTATGTATTAAATTAAATTATTGAAAAGTTAAAATATTTTTTCAATTTATATTTTATTTTTTATTAATATTTATGATTAATTTGATTAAGTTTATATCTTTGGTAAAAGATTAGTATACAAAAATTAATTCAAAATTAAAAAAAAATAATAAGAATAATTCTGTAAGTATGTCATTTAACTATGCTCCTTTACACCTAATTAAATGTTATAATAAGTTGTATTATTTTTTTTGTTATAACCCGGTAAGAAGGAGAAGTATAATTTTGTCTTATCCACTTAGTGATGAATTATGATACGAAATGTTAAGCAGAAAATTTTGTTATCAAATAACCTCGAACCAATTTTCATATTTGAAAAAAAATTAAGATTAAATATTAAATATTTTTAAGCTTATTTATTAGATATAACTTTATAAAAAATATAGAAATATTGATTGTATGATTTCAACTTCACCTATTTCACGTAGTTTTATAAAAGATAAGGAATTTGCTATTTTAAAGTATTTAGATATTTTCAAGGTTGGTTAATTTTAAGATTATGGATTAAAATAATTAATATATATATATATATATATATATATATATATATATATATATATAATTGATTAAGTGTTAAATTTCTAAATTTAATTAAAATTTATAAAGAATAAAATTTTATTAATAATTATTATTATTTTCAAGATTAATTATTAAATTTTGAAATTTGATTATATTAAGAGATTTAGCTTAATCTTTTTATGTTTATTTAAATTTTTTATTTTCTAAAGTAAATTATGTGTATATCTAAATTTTTATATATATATAAAATATATAAAAAAATATAGATTTAATTTACTATATATCTAAGAAGAATTAGTATCTCTATTTTATGATTTAAAATTCTCACTTAAATTGATTAAATATTGATGGGTTTTGAAATATTTTCAATTAGTTAAATGTTGATTTTAAAATGTTTTTAAGTGTTTATAATACTAATTCTACATGTTAAGATAAATATAAAATGGTTTATATTGTATGCCTTAATTATAATTGAGTTAAAATTAGTTGAGAAAACTAATTAAAAAATATTTCAACATTATGTTTTTTTCAATAAGAATTATGATTGTATTATTTTTATTTAAGTTATGATTGTAATAAAGAAAAGTAACTATGTCTACAACCATAACTTTACAATGAATGACAAAGAAGTCAAATATCTTTAGTATTTTTGCATGTTGTCCTCTCATTGTAGGATCTTGGTTTATGTTTAAATAAATGTATATAGTTGTGTTTCTTAACATCTTATGACTAACAATTTTACATTTTTTTTTTATAAAAGAGGATCTTGGTTTATGTTTAAATAGATGTACATAGTTGTGTTTCTTAACATCTTATGACTAACAATTTTACATTATTTAATAAATTTTTATCAAAATATTACAATAAGACTTATCAAAAATTTATCCAAAAGCATTTTGGATTGAAATTTCATTTTGGTGTTGGGATCTATTTCCCTTTTCCTAATATTTTTGTTGGCGTGGATATAGAAATCAAAGGAAAGAATAAAAAAGTAGTATAGAACTTCAATCTTGGAAGATGATTATGGAATAAAACTTCACTATTTTTATATGGTAAGATTTTGCAAGAAGGAAGCATAAGACTTTGACAAAACTAGGATTATGATAGTTCATAATGAGTCATATGAAGTAAAAAATTCATGTCATATATTCGCAACATTTTATAAAAAGTCTGTCATTGTCTAAACTCCTACTAAGAGAAACTTGTTAGAAGTCTGTCATTGTGTGGCCTATGAATATGGTAGGAAAACTATTTTTAAAAGTTGTTGTACTGGCTCTATTTCTGTTTGACACTTTATTATGGATTGATTTTGGCCGGGATTGGAATCTGGGTTTGGTAGCAAAACTATTTTAAAAGTTGTTGTACTGATTTTATTTCTGTTTTACACTTTATTATGGATTGATTTTAACTCTATTTCTGTTTGACACTTTATTATGGATTGATTTTGGCAGGGATTGGTATCTGGGTTTCTATTGAATTACTTATAAAGTGTACCACTAACTTACACCTTCAACTTTAGATAGCTGTTATTTTATATGTAAAATAGAGATAGCGCCAGATTTACTTTTGGAGAGGAAAGCATATTTGCACCAAATCAGGTACACCTGGGAGACTATATTGACCGTGACAGATTTGCATCAATTCATTGGATGCTTCGGTTTGGTTTCTTTGCGGGTCTATGCAACATTGGATTGCTTAAGGATTGGGTAGCAAAGTTGTGGGGATCTGCTATATATGCATAACAATAAATAAACAATCACGCAAACATATTAGATACAACACATGGCGGTGTTGATTACTCACCTGGAAAATTTTGACGAATCAATCTGATTGCAGCATATGGTAGACCCTTCGACTATCAATTGAGTTGCTTCTTTGATTAGATCGTGCATTCCTTCCTTAAACTGAGGGCGTTCTTTAAATTGCTTCACAACTTTGGCCAGAAATATCATTTCCTTCAGTAGACGAAGGCACTCAGTTTTGTTGGCGGCAACAGCTTCAATCCCCTCCAGAATAATTGCAATAGCAACCAGACCTGCAGTAACCAAGTGTGCTGGCTCCATACCTTGAAGGACACCGCCAACAGCTGTCTTGATGGAGTCACCCTATCATAAAATAAAGAGCTTAGATGATGGACACGATAATCGATTTTCAGCCTAATAATAAAAAGTAAGTTCTATGTGAATTAAGCATTGGGAAATGACAAGGGTCCAAGTTTAATACGCACCACGACATTGATTCCCTCTGATAAGAACTCTTTTAATTTGGAGACTGTCTTGGAAGCAGGGGGCCAATATTGTTGATCCCCCTTTGTTTGCGGCGATTTTAATTTCCCTTCCTGGAACAGAAGGAAACAAAGTTTCATCCATTCTGTCAGCTGTTTTATCAATCTACAGATGCACATCTAAAATAACAATATCGATATGCAGCATTTTACCACGATGAGTTCCAAGCGTTGGGATATGTGCTCTATGAAGCCATCAACATCGAACTCCACATTGTCTCCTTCAACCGCAGCAGCATCTTTATTTGTGTTGGAAATAGAAGATAAGGAGGAGGACATTCCTTGAAGAGAAGTGGCTCCAGACCTACCTTCAACGGAAGCGTCAACCTGAGAAGAGGAGGCACCACCTGATGGAGGAGGAGGCACCACCACAGCAGACGAGGAGGCGTCAATGACTTGGGCATCAGACGTTGACGGAGGGGTTTGGGGGTCATGGTGTGTTGCTACTGTTGGAGAAGCAGCG
This sequence comes from Larix kaempferi, assembly GCA_027924585.1. Taxonomy (NCBI): domain Eukaryota; kingdom Viridiplantae; phylum Streptophyta; class Pinopsida; order Pinales; family Pinaceae; genus Larix; species Larix kaempferi. The sequence goes on along the minus strand of BSBM01000598.1, from coordinate 7,771,589 downwards.
TTTGTATCAACATCCGGGGAAGGAACATTTGGGGGAGCAGAGGGAGAAGCCTGGGTGTTTCTCCCTGAAAAGCAAGAAAAACAAGAACAGCAGCAGCTGATCTTTGTCATTGTTGTTAGAACAAGGTTACGCAAATAAGAAAACGAAATAAACGACGAGAGTCTCAAAACTGAAAATTGAAACCGAACAGTTCTATGAATTCACTCACTCACTGCGACTCATCCACCATATATAGACACAATGTTGAATGTAGCCGTCTGCAAGTCACAAATTCCATAGATAAAGCAAAAGTGAAAGTGATGGTCAAATAAATTCTGCAGTCGTTGTATACGTGATAATTAGTGCAACTCACAGATTCCATATCCAAAGCTAAAGGAAAAGGAAACGTGATGATTAGTGCAACTCACGAATTCCCCATAATGCAAAGCTAATGCCAAATCAAAAGGAAACATGGTGATTAATACAACTGATCCCATATTCCCTATATGCAAAGTTAAAGTTAAAGGCCTGTGAAAAAAGTTAAAGTTAAAGGAAAAGGAAAAGTAAATGATAATCATTTATTCATGTGTCGCGTCGAGGGATGGAATTTGAGAGGGAAAATGATATTACTAATATTATTAATATTTTTCATATATTACTCGTATCATATTTGATATTAATAGTATCATATTTGATATTACTAATATTATTAATATTTTTCATATATTAAATTAGTATTATTTCTATTCTTTTCTATTGTAAATTTCTAAATTGAATTGTTTTTTCATAGAAAAAGAAAAGCTCATTTAACTCATTGATGTTTCTAATACCATTACTTTATTTTTATTTTTTTATTATTACAAATTACAATGAGCATGAATCTTTATCTACATTATACATACTACAAATTTCAGTGCTACTGCTCAATTATCATTGTCCATTGAAGTTGGAAGTTCCTGGAAGTTGGAAGCTAGACTTGGGAATCGGGATTGAAATTGGTGCAGCTACATCTAAAGTCTTGGAGTCTGGACTCTAGAGACATAACTTTCGAAAACATTATCACTATTCACAGGTAATTCACAGCTCCATCTATAAATTCTTTTTTATAGATTATTTTTGTAATCTAAAGTTTATTTTCCAGAAAGCTTCTGTGTTAAAGTTTATTGCTGATATCCTTTACATTCGTCTCAGACAAATTCCTTATAACAATCACATTACCCATAATTTCCACAATATTTTTGTAAATTTTTTTTTCGAGTATTTCTTCAACTTCAGCACCCATTTCAAGAAAATTTTTACAAAACATTCGCAACATAAGGGATTGGACTTTCATATAAGTTTCCTTATATTGAAAAATCTGGTTGATCATTTCGTAATACCCCAAAATCATGACAATTTCCTTTGGTTTGTTTGCGCGACTCTGCATAATGTAAGTCTAATGTTTTCAGGCCTATAACATCAATCGCCCTGGCGATTTCCTTATAGACATCCCATGCAACTTCTTTAGTGTCCTTTTCTATTGAATCGTCCCTCAGAATTTCAATCATTTGATAAATAACTTCGTTCAAATATCTGATGCCATGTAAAGATCTGGACGTTTCTATGTTCTTAGAATCAAACTGACAATACAAGCGCAATAGATTGATTTTCTTCCACATTGTCGAACACTGTTTTTTGATTGTCAATTCTTCTGAGAAAGGTTTAAGCAATATGTCGAAATATTGCTTCATCTGTCTGGCTTCCAGAATTTTTGTATACTCCTCAATTACTTCTAGCTCTACACCTCTAGACGTAGAAGATTTCTGAAGCTTAATGTAGTCTTCCATTTCTTGCCTCAATTTTGTTTGGGGAATGACACTTTTCGCGTTGAACCATTGTTTAGTAAAAGGGTTTTCTGCTTGACATTTAGTTTCCCAAATGGTTTCTATAGTTTTTCTATCATAGAGACATCCAGTCGGATCTTCGTTAAACGGTAATCTGACAAGATCGTAAGCAAACTCGCAGCAATTCCCATCATGATATGCATTGTAACACCACAAATTTTTCCTTGAATGTTTTTTCATAGATTTTCTCATCCTCCACGCAGCAAAACCCTCAACGATCTGCACCCTTCAACAAATTAAAGTAAGAAATCTAGAACAACTGATCTTTCCCATCATGATATGCCTTAGATCCTTCGCACATATCAATGCCGTCCAAGTCTGTTGTTCTCTCCATATGTTTGATCCTGGAATGAAAATGATAGCCCTCAGATCGTCCCTTCTTCACCTCACAACCAACAAAAAGGTCAGGCCTCTACTCATCCGAACCCTGAAGCAACTCTTGGTTCCATCTCTTTTCTTCAACAGGCCCGTCGAAATCGCCATGAGAACTCTTTATGGAACCCCCACTTCATCTACTTCATCTTTTCCTCAACGAATTACACGCAGCATGGCTAAATTCAGTACCCCTGTTCCACAACAAGAGCCAGTTACATCCACTGTTATTGATATGGAAAAAAAAAGTTTGAATTATCTCAATGAAAATCTTCTCTCCCACAGAAAAGGTCTGCATCCAATAAACATGTTTCACTAGATCCTTGAAAAAGCCTACTTGTAATTTTGAGCCTATTCCCTTCAAAATAATAGAGTTGACTACTAAAGAAGATCCTTCAGCCTCAAAGTCTGGTGTTCTTGATCCTAAATTGCTTTTGGATAAACTTGAACTAAAGGATAGGGAAATCCAAAAGATGAAACGAAAGCTCAAGGCGTTTGAAATTCTGGATAGGCAAACAAAGCTGAGCATAAGTAATTGTTGCAATAAAATAACCAGTTGCTTTCTCAAAATGAAGCCATAGTTTCCCAAAATAGGAAACTTCATAAGCTAGTGCAGAAGTGGTTTAAGGTTGCAGAGCGAAATGCCACTCAAAAAAAGGATTGGACACTTTGGCTGTAGCAGCACACCTGGATTGAATTTTTTTTTTGAGTTTTGATTTGGGCTCAAGTTTTGTAGAATTGTACACACACGCACACATGACGAAACTGGGAAGGAACTATTTCACTATGCCTTTCCTCTATTTGAAAAATTAACTAATTTAAATGGCGTGTTTTAGTCTCAGGATTTTAGAAAATACATAACTTCAAGAGAGTTAGATGAGAATATTAATATTTTACTCAATTGTAGAATAGAACTTGCTTGTTTTATTTTGTTTCAAGTTTAAAAAAATAACGTGTCTAATGCTTTGCAAGTCCATTTCAACAACCAGTATTATATTCCAGTTCTACATGGATCATTCTATTTGAAATGAACGAAAATTAATCATGAAATGGAAATAAACCCTTAACATGAAATCTACACATTTACACCTACATGCAGTTCCAGTCATAGCTTGTCATGTTAGATAGCCATAAACTCCTTTACTCTATAAATTGACTTAATTCCAACTACTTCAAGTAAATCTTCTGCCTTCTCCACATAATTTGTCTAATTCCTAGTAATGTGATTGATACTATGCTTTATTATAAATCCAATCTCAAAGATATTAATTGTTTGCCTTCCATTGCTTTTCCCCATACTGTCCTTAATCCCACTAACTGTCCCAATAATGATCAACCCAAAATCCAGATCTGAGTAGTTGACCAATAGTGTTATGGAGGTTTACTTGCTCTCCAATGAACAGACACCAATGCAAACTCAGGAATTCGTGTGAAAAGGATGGTCAATACCCAAAAACAGAACTTTCCCCTATTTCCTCTTTTGAACCTAATATGATAACCCCAACTTAACATCCAAATTAACGTTTAACTTTAAAACAAATGGCATTCGACCGACCACAGAAAAGAATCGTGCAAGTATAGGTAATGGCTCCCTTAGAACAGAAAGCTCATATTAAAATTTTGTTAGTGTGAATAAGGTTCCTTTGTGAAAGATAAAGGCTCTTTCTTTTGCAATAAGGCTTCGACAATATTATTCATAAGTGGCATTGATATAAAAAAATAAGGTAAGCTGCATTTTAAATAAAGACTATAGAAGCTATAGTCTCCATTCTTTATTACAGGAAATACTATATGCAAAAGGGCAGCTTGAATTCACCTAGACGCTAGGACACTTTGACATAAACCAGTCAAGCCAAGAAGAAGAGATGGTCATCAGTAAACAATGTTAGAAAATCTAAAGCTAACTAATGTAGTGGTTTTAGATTATATAATATATTTATAGTAGATTATATAATATTCATGCATGGATAATAAGTGTGATAGATAACTCATTTAGGTAAAGGTAATAGGTAATATCATCACAATTAGAGGCAATATCATCGTTTTTATGTATCATACTTATGTCATTGTTAATCACATGTTTATATGTAAATAAACAGTGAATTGATTAAGAGCTTAATGGCATTTTTTGTATTCTCGTGAATGTTGTGTTATTTCTTGTCTATTTATTAGTGTCATGTACAAACATATAGTCTCTATTTACCATGTTTCAATTCATTACTCTAGGATCGAAAGTTCTAAACATGTAGCTAATTGAAATCTATATTCAACTATTTTCATGAATAATATTTATGTCAAACTATGGCCCCTGCTTTGCTTCTATAGTTCCCTTGTATCTACACATTTAACTTAAGTTCTCTTCAACAGCAACATAAATATGATATTCTTGCATGTTATGAATTTGTTCTCTTTCCCATTCTTTCAAAATTGTGTATCAGTACTATAAGAAAAGAGATGATAAAATCATTAAAAATGACTAGAACTTTACAATTCATAAATATAATCTAGACACATTGTAGAATAAATTGTTTTATTTTTAATTAAGTGAATTTAAAAGTTATGAAGGTGATTTATCCATTTTTTCTATTTCAATTTTACTTTAAAAAATTGTTTCCTTAGTCTTATTGTTTTTATGATTATTGTTTCATGTGTAGGTAAATTATACAGCTAAAAATGCCTCCAAAAAAGAAGGGTCAGGCAACTTTGGATAATTTTTTTGGATATTCTACAATACAAAAACATAATGTTGGAAACACCTCAAATATTCCTGATTTGAATGATGAACTTAATGAAGACATAGATGAAGACTTTGTTGGTGATTTAGAAATGTTTTTCCATGATGAGAACATTCAAGAGGGAAAATCTACTGGTCGAAAAAAAAGGAAGACTTCCACTACCACAAAACGTGAATTTAGAGAAGAGTGGAAGATAAAACACCCTTGGGTGTATAGTATAATTGTTGAAGAAGGAAAGACTCGCATGAAATGTAAATTGTGTGAGAAGTATAAGGTTCAAGGTCCATGGGGTAATGGAAGTGGGTGCAATACAATTCAGTATGATGCTGTGATAACTCATTCAAAATCTATTAATCATCAAACATCTTTTCAGAGAAACTTGTATGAAATAGAAAGGTTGGCAAAGCCTATTCCAGAACACGTAGTGGTTATAGATGAAGCCAACAGGGATAGGGTGATAACCACCATGAAATTAGCATATTTCATTGTAAGAAAAGACATTTCCATAGCTACATATGAAGATCTTTGTCAACTTCAAATGCATTTACAGACACCTAATATGCCTTCTCGAGTGGAGTATTCTTCCTACATAAATAGGAAAGCTGCAACCGAGTTTGTTCATTCTATCTCAGATTACCTTGAAGACGTACAAGTTAAAAAAATGTTGGATAGTCCATTTTTCTCTCTCATGTTGGATGAGAGTACAGATCGTGGTTTGGAACAACATCTTGTTGTGTACTCAACATTTTTAGATTCAAAAGGATTAGGCCCTCCATTCTCGCAATTTATGAAACTTATTAGGGTGCCTGATGGAAAAGGAAAGACAGTATATGATACAGTCACCAATCTAAAAGAAATAAGAAAGTTAAAGAATGAGAAATTGATAGCAGTTTCTACTGATGGTGCATCATCGATGGTTGGAAATGAAAATGGGTTTGTTTCATTACTAAAAAAAGAGCTACCAAATCTGATTGGTACCCATTGCATTGCTCACCATGAGGCACTTGCAGCTTCAGATGCTTCAAAGAAAATATCAGAATTCTTATATGTTGATAAATTAGCAAACAAAGTGTATTCATGGGTTGGGAATTCAACAAAGAGAAATAATGAACTCATTTCTTTATTAGAAGTAATGGAGTTAGAATCCTTACAGGTTCTGCAAATACATGGGATTCGATGGTTATCTAGGGGTGAAGTAGTTGAAAGACTTGTTACATTGATGACTGCTATACTAAGTTTATGGAAAAAGGAAAAAAAGAACTCATGGTACCATAAGGCAAGGATTTTCTCTGTTCAATTTTGTTTGAATATGTTCGTTGATGTTTTGAAGGAGTTAAATAAGCTAAACAAAAAATTCCAAGAGGATAATGTGGATGTCACATCTCTTGGAATAGCCATTGACTATACATTAAATACTCTTAAAAGAAATTTTTGCAGGTCAAACTCTTTTGCAGAAGGCACAATTCATATTTCTCAATTTTTGAAAGATTCAGCAGATGGATTCCTTCAAAATGTTGATAAAGAGGGAACAAATCATAGACATGATTCATTGTATATTCCAATCCAGGATGAACAAATGCCACAACCAATAGTGAATTGCATTGATGGATCCCTTGAAAGTTGCAAACAACTTACAAGGAATTATGTTCAGGCATTGGTTGATAGTTTCAATTCAAGATTTCCAGATCCTTCATCTTTTTAATGTAGTAAGAATATTTATCCCTTGTCATTATCCTTCAGATCTTTGTATGAGAGAGACTAATGCAAAGCATTGGCTTGAAATACTCTTCTTTCATTTGCAGCATAAAATATGTAGTGGATGTGATAGCATACCAGTGTTTGACATTGCAGCTTGTGAAAGAGAATTATATGAATTCATTGACGTGCTTCATTTAAATGGAGAAAGATTCTCCATGAAGGATGCATGGAGGGTATTTTCTCAAACAGAAGATTGGCATTTCAGGTATCCAAATATGTTAAAATTATGGCAATCAGTACTTGTCATACTAGCGAGTACTATTGCATGTGAACGAGGGTTTTCAAAGCAAAATGTGATCAAAGATATCAGAAGAACAAAATTGTCAATAAACACACTTGATGCATTAATGCGTATATCATTAGCAGGTCCAAACATATCAGAAGTGGAGTGGCAAAGAGTTTATGAGATTTGGCATAGTGGAAAAGAAAGGAGAATTCATGATATTTGCTAAAAATATCAAACTATGTATTTGTCCAGTTTTATGACATCAATTTTGCAAAAAAATAATTATGTCATATTTATTTTAATTTTATATGTACAATTGTGTGAAATTAAAGATCCATTTTTATGTTTATTTATGCTTTATTATGATGTGTATTCATATTTTTTTTAGTTTAAGCTATATTTTTATATAAAATTAATTTAGTACATAAATGATATATAAAATAAATAAAAATCAAGTTAATGGACTATGATAGATATTAATAATTATCATTTTAATTTTAATGTAAAAATGTCGAGAAAATAAATGTTGTTTTGAAGAAAAAATTACGAAAATTTAATTATTGAAGGGTAAATTTTTTGGCAAGACTTCATTATTGACGGGTAAAAATTTAAACAAAACATTTCACGATGGGTGATATATACACCCAAAACGTAAAAAAAAAAAAGTTTGACGGGTACAATAAAAACCAAATTCTAGCACTGGTCGCGTCTATTGCTCTCACGAGATGAAATAAATTGAAACTGATAAACAAAAGTGAAATTGATAATGAAAAGTGAACCCTACATTATTTACGTAATAGGAAGGCAAATTACTAAAAGTGCAACTTCCAAATTTCATATGCAATTTGAAATTGATGTTAAATATAATGAAAATCTCTTCTCACTTACTAAAATGTCACTCAAATAAAAATTATTCTCTCATATATATAAATTAAAAATGATAAAATTTATTATCTTATACAAGTTAATTAAATTTAAGAATGAGATATTCCTGGGTTGGCAGGTGCGGGGGGAGTAATCTATGACTCCAAGGGAAACAAGCAGAGAGAGTTTGCTTGGGGCGTTGGGAGAAATACCAACAACGGTGCGGAATGGCTTGGTCTCATCAAAGGTATGGAGATTGCTATAAACCTGGGAATTAAGAATTTGATGGTCATTGGGGATTCCTTAATCATCATCAGAGAGGCCAGAAACATTGTCTCCAACAGGAAAAATCCTTCCTCTAAGATGCATCACCTATTAGTCAGCATCAGTAAGGAATTCAAAGAAGTCACCTTTCTTCATATTTTGAGAGGTCTAAATGGGCAAGCTGATGGCTTGGCTAACAAAGGGGTCGGGCTCTCTTATGGCCACCTAAATTGTGACAATGTCATACTCGAAAATACATGGATTCCCTAGTCTATGGCTCCTCCATAGATCTTGGGCTCTTCAAATCCCTACTTGGAGCCTTCATAAATTATTTGCCATAAACTATAGAACTACTAAAAATTTGTTATTAGGAAACTCAAGCTGGCCTTTCAACGGCCACCTTGATCTCCGTGGGATCCTCAATCAATTACGCATTAATGCCTATCGGCCAGTTTGCCAATTAGATGGCATGCAAGGCATTGGTTTGTGTATAAGACAGGATGGGAGAATGATCAACATTCATCCCAGTGTTGGTTTTTGTTGTTCGAACGTGTTATCAGTTTGGAGTGTCAGTCTTTGTGTTGGAAGGCAGAGTGTAGCATTATATTGTGCAAGGTGTAGCAGAGTTTGGAGTGCTGGTCTTTGTGCTAGAAGGCAGTGTGTAGCAGTAGTGAACATGGAGCACCATTTTGCTGGGCATCCATAGAAAGAAGGAGAGGTATTCCCGAAATGTGTAAGGTGCAGCAAGCTCGTTCGAAGCTCTAATGGAGGTTGCAGCTGGGAAAATCCGTCGGTGGCTGAAAGTATGGAAGACTTGGCGGGTAAGGCTCGTAGCAACTTCCCTGGGCTCAGCCCCTATCGCAGGCATGCTGGGGTTGGTAATTTGCATGGGCATGAAGTAATTCACAAGGTTTCAAAGCAGGATGAGGATTTGCTGAACCGTCTGCAGGATATGGAAACGCAGGTTCGCATGGTCCGCAGTGAAAATTTGGAGTTCAAACGGGTTTTGACTCGGCTCTACTCTCTGGCTCTAGCAACACACTCTGAAGTGAAGGCTCAAAACAATAATGTATCTAAGAGGATTGAGCACCTGGAAGAGACTCTGGGTCTCTATCACCCCCGTAAAATTCGTAAATCTAATGCTTCGAGCACCGAGATGGCCGACCTGGACAAGAAAATGGACAAGCTGAAACAATTCATGGTAGATGCTGGCAATTTCGTGGATCTTAGTGTTGAAAAGATTGGGGTAGTTGATTCTGAAAGTGTTGTTATGGACATCGGACTCCATTAGCAACCTGTCAGTTGGCCTTTTTTTGGTTTTGTTATGTCTCTTTTTCTGCTCTTAATTTTTTTGCTTAATACTTCTGAAATTCACAGAATGGGAGCTATCCATATTTCTTTCAAATTCTTAAAGTGATCCAAATTTCAATTTTTGTGTAAGGCAGTATAGTAATTATGTTTTAATTTTGTATCATCATTCTTGGATAGTTCGTAAGATGCTATAGTTTTCATAGAACAAGAAGATATAATGTAAGCTATATGCTTGAAAAGAATGAACTTGGCATGATGGATGCCTTCCAGTTATGGGGGCAATCTGTCCACCTCTTTATGTAATCTCCGTTTTTTTATAATCAAAGCTCTTTAATCGTTTGTGTAAAAAAAATAAATTAAGAATGAGATATTTATTAATAAAAGGTATTTAAATTAATAAAAAGAATTTATTAAAGATGTAATATTTTAATTAAATTAATAGTGTATATTGGAAGTTAATTTATTTGAAGTGGGATTATCCATTAAAAACATGTGTTTTCTTTTAGCAGGGCACATGTTCAAATCCGAAGAGGTAGGCTATGTACACTTGTGCTAGACTTTAGTAGTTAAATCACTATGCATAGGGAAATTGGTAAAGTGAAGTGTAAAGTGAGAAAACTAAAAAAAATATTATAAATTAATAATTAATTGCACGTTAAAAGATTTCAAAGATTTATGGGAGGAGATATTTTAAAAAATTAGCTATGTTAAAGGTTTGGGTCGGTCTATCATTTTATTATTGATAACTTTAAAAAATGAAATAAGAAAAAGTCTATATGGTATGGAAATCAATGTTGCTTATAAACGCTCACACAATTAACAACGAATATGAAATATGTTGTTAATTACATTTTAATTATAAATTTATGAATGGATAGAATTTTGAAATACAAATAAAAAATAATATTAATTATACACACACATGTACACAATTTTATTAAAAATAGAATTTTTTATTTTAATAAATTATGTATTAATAATGATAACGTTGAAAGCCCCACGATGGATGTCAGATGTCTCCGGACATGATAGTTGTGCAACATAACAGATGGTCGACTCTGGGTTACAGGTGACAGCCAGCCAAGGTTCAGCGGTGAGGGGCCTACCTCGAGTCGAATATGAGGATCCATGTTAGAATATTTGTAATGATGAAGGTAGTCGTCTCTCCTGGTAAGTGGAGATCTCATGCTTGTCCTGCTTTCAAAACTATCCCTCTCCAAATCATGATCGGACTGCTTTACTCTCACACAGTGTTAAGGTTCATAATGGAGGCGTCATCTCCTCCTCTTGACCATGTCCCCATACTGCACAACCACGATAGTCCATCATTCTCCAGGAAAAATCGTAGATCCCTTTGGTGTGTCATAAGGTCGAACCTGAAGGATTTGGGAAGTGGTTTAGATGTTAGCTTTGCCATTGATGTCTTCACTAGACTGATGAGATCTATGACGTTTTATCTGATCAAAAATTGCAAAGTGTGCATGATGGTCTGGGACAAGGGCATCGAACATAAGAAATTCTAGGGTAGTTGATGCACACATATGCCTCGAGTCTTGAAAGAGCACAGTACAGCCTGCGATAGCTTCAACAACATGATTTCAACTCATGTCCAACAAAGGATTAAGGAAATAGAGAACTGGGTCTCCCGAAAACAAGACGAGCGTGACTCTACTTCCTTTCAAGCATAATTTTGGGAAAATGATCGAGGATTTGGGTTCGACCAAGACCCGATATACTAATTTTTTAAAGACTCTTACCCTTCTCTGGTAGACCAAAACCCTGTTTGGTCGTGCCATGATGGAACATGAGGAAGAGATGCAAGGGGCTCCGAATATGGACAGAAAATCTAAGGCTTATCTTGATTATATGGAGGCCCTCCTTAAGCAAACCGTAAAGGAGAAAATTGAGTTTGGGGAAAGGAGGAATTTTCTTGCTTATGCCACTACAAGGATCATTTTTAAGAAGGATTCCCTTCTAGGATAGACCAATGAAGCCAAAGCAAATTCTGAGGTGCCTCATGTTACAATTTTTTATGATTCCCAAGTTTAGTTTAGGGTGAATCCATGAATATGGGTAACACTTTTTGGCCAAAACTGGCGGTGAAATTTTGTTTTTTACTCATTTATTAAATTGATGCCCTCAAAACTCATATATTCCTTGGGAATTCCGATATGAAACAAAAATACAAATTGTAGAGAATTATGTTGTCTATCCACCTATATTTAAAAAAAAAATATTATTATGATTTAATATGTCAAAATTGCATTTAATGATAGGTTTGTTCTTGTAAATTTCAAGAAAAGTTAACAAGTGGCTTGTGTGCATGTAAAATAATTCAGTGATAACTGCATAATATATATATATATATTTGGGAACACATTTTTTTTTAATTCATGTTGGGAAACTATATTTTTCCTTAATTTTGAAAACTCCCTCTTGAAAATTTTAATCGCATTTTGTACACATGTGCGTGCATGTGATTTTTTTTTTATTGGTTACAAAAATATAAAAAATAAAAAATACCCTTTTGAAGAGGACACGTTGATTTGGGGTGTATTTTTTTTTTGAACTTTTTTGGTTGTGTACTTTTTATGTTGTTGATTTTGCTGTGCTGATTTGAAGTTATGTACATGGTTTTGTAAGTGTAAGTTTCAAAAGAAAATAAAAAATATATCATAAAAACTCACAAAGCCATAAGTAATATGCCCATAGATAAATGATTTGTTGACAAATCCGTCAGTATGAATTCTGCCACCTGAGGTGCATCCCAGGACATGGTTTAAGCCTGGAGAAGAGGCCATTAAAATTAAATTTGCAGAAAAGGGGGCTAAAATACGGTTTAAAGCCCTTAATTGAGCTATTAGTTTGATCAAGGTTCTTAAATCCCTCGATCGAGGTTTTTACGTGCATTTTAAATAATACCCCAATTATGGGTTTATGTGTGGTTAACAGAAGCTCGATAGAGCTGTTAGCTTGATTGAACTAATAACTCGATCGAGCTGTTGAAAACATCGATTGAACATTAACAAACTCGATCAAGCATTTCAAAAAAACCTCAATCAAGCTATGGAAAACCTTTTTTTTGGTTTAAACAACGACCCTATTATTTATTATTCCTACCAATGTAGGATATACTTTTCATTGACTTGCATTAGTTTTCATTTTAAAAAACAAATTACAAAGTTTTATAATGTTATACAAAATTTTAATACTAAACTTAGTTTTATAATGTTATACATAATTTTAATATTAAACTTAGTTTTATAATATTAAACTTAGTTTTAATATTAAACTTAGTTTTAATATTAATCTTAGGTTTTTAATAGTAAACTTAGTTTTATAATGTTATACATAATTATAATGTTAAACTTAATTTTTTAAAAATGTAGATGAAATTCTAGAGTATGAATTAAGTAGATAACTAAGTTTTGGTTTACAATCTTAGTACGAGGAATTAGCATACCAATTCCTTGCTATATTTTTCATTTTCACTTGTATTGGAAAAAATAAGCATACTACCATAAGGCATTATTGTACATGAGAGTTTTGAATAGATTAATATTCCATTTGTTCTAACTCAAACAATGCTTGTTACCTTTCCTTTTGAGAACCCTTAATCAAGAGTCAATTCCTTTACTTTATCTTCTTTGCTACTTGTGCATAATAACACAATATTTATTCCATGTAGAGTGATCATTTTCTCATCTTTGTCTATAAAGATCATCCATGGAGTGCTTTTATCAAAAGAATATATACAAATTTTATCATTCCACCCAATTGCATGTCATTCACATCCACTTCATCCATCTCTTTTTTTTAAAGGAAGAAACTTGTCCAGAATATTATAGCATCAAGTTGGCTTAGATTCAATAAAGACATCCCCTCCATCTCACCTTGTAGCATGCTAACCTTTTCTAATGGACAATAGGCCACATCAATGGCATGTGTGAGCTTTAATATTTGTGTGTCTTTGAAGCTAAATGTAGGAATATAAATTATGTGGATGCTATACATGAGATCTATTAATGCATTCCTTAAACATGTAAACTCTTTAGTCCACATCCTTTCATGAGAACCACTTCCACCAAATAAACATATCATCATTTTTTGTTGAAGTATTACTTGTTTCACCTTTAAAAAAAAATAAAAAACATAAAACATAAATTATTCTAAAAACAATGACAAATCCTTTATTCATCATCTTTATTATCATTAATTTATTATAAAAAGAACACTAACCTTTAATTTATCATCACTAGAAACATATAACCATAAAAATAATTACTATCCTATCAAACATATAATCATAAAAATAATTACTAACCGGATAGGAGTTGCTATCCAAATGCTTGAAAAGAAACTCTGAGGTAAACAAACTCTCCATTTGAGTCTTTTCTTCTTTTTTAATTCTTAATTTTCTCCTGAGTGAAAGGATAAGCTTTTCAACCCCACCTATATAGTAAAGGAAATACAAGCTTCTTAGGTGTAAATATTTTACCATTTGGTTCAATTATCATGACTATACTCGTATACATTATCGCAAGTTCCTTTTCCCATAGTTCTGATCCTTGCTCAGGTAGAGAGTCTTTAAAGAGAAAGTACTTCACTACTCTGGTTATCACCCCTGAATTTTGAAGGACCAACCATGGAACGGGCCCCTGAAAACTATTCAAATAGATCCAATATTAAATCTGTATTTGGATGCACAAGTGGAATTGATATCACTTCTAAATTAAATGACCCTTTCTATGTATTATATAGTTCAAGCAAAGATCCGAGGCGAATATCATAACACATGTCAATAGGCCTCATTTCTAAGAAATTCTGTTTTCCTTTCAATTCTTCTACTCCACAGCAAAAATGTTTGGAGTGTTCATTTGAAACCTACAATTATCATGTAAAATAAATTAATAACAATCAATAATTTGATGCTGAAATTTGTAAGATATATATAAAAATGATAAATTTGTTTTAAAAAAATTATAACAAGAGCCATAATTTATTATCTTCTGTTATGCTTGTTACATGTATATAAACATGGTAAATTTGTTTTTAAAAAAATCATAACAAAAGTCAGAATTTAATACCTTCTGTGATGCATAATTCTTTTGAAATATTTGAGTGGTTTTCCCCTTTCGGGTTGCAAACAATTCACTGAACAACTTTATATTACTCTCTCCACTTGTGAGTACAAGTTGTTTCAACCTGTGGTAACTTCGACAGTTACACATAAAAAATTCCTCCACTTCACGCCTTGTCCAACATTTCCAGCAAACACAATATTGAACACCCTTCTCATCTCCCACCATCTTCATTCTCATCGGAAAATACATAACCATATCTCTATCTAGTCGCCAACGCATTCTCTCTCTCTCTATAACTGCAACTGTTGAATATTGTAACTTCTAAGAATATTATATCTGTACTTAATTATTCCGGAGATGTTTCATCCCTCCGAGATGATCCTATTGTATATCCGGAAATTTTTATTCCTCCGATGGATTGTGTTAACTAGGGCTATTAGATCTCCCATGTGGGGGTCGGCCTTGAGTTTATTTATTAGGGGTTATTAGACCCTCTTAGGAGAGGTCGGCCCCATAGGGTAAAAAGTCAATCGGGAAACAAGTATAAGTAGAGGAGGATGCTCCTCACTTATCTCATACTTCCAATACTCGGAATGTAGCGCACTTGTGAGAGAGAGGTCTGCATAGGAGGTAGAGAAGGAGCTCTAGTCTTGGAGTACATCTTGTATTTTGGTTGATCATCTTATTGAGGAAAGCTTTGCTAGGTTTTCTACCCCGTGAGGGTTTCCCAGGGTAAAATCTCTGTCTATCTTGTGATTTTGTTTCTTTCAGTGATCTTTCTAGTCAAATTAGTATAAACTTAACATGGTATCAGAGCTAGCTTGAATAGGACATCTTTCACAAGGTGAAAATATCTCTCTCTCTCTTCCTATGAAGAATTAGGGTTTCTACAAAGTTGGTATTTTTGGATTCTGATTACATGGCTGGATAGCCCTACTCAAAATCAAACTTTTGAGCCCTAGATCGAACTTTTTGGTTGGGTAGAACTCTGGGAAAGTCAAACCCTAGTTTGACAAAAAGTGCGATAAACCAGAAAACCAGAACCAGATTTCTACAGCAGGTCTGACGTTTGCTGGTCAAGTTTGGAGGCTGAAAATTGAAGCTTCCAGAAAGTAAGTACATCAGTCACCTCGCCTCAGTCAAGCCAATGTCCTGGTAAGGTTAGTATTTTTCGTTATGTGAAACTTTCAATTTTTGGTAATCCTCTTGATGGCCCCAAGCACTAAGCTTGAAGACAAGCTAGAAGGTATAGAGAATTTCCGGGCATGGAAATATAGAATTGGTCTCATTCTTGAAGAGAATGATCTTGCCCAATATATCAAGGATGAAGTTGCAGAACCTGAGGAAGATGAAGCCAAAGTGAAGTATAGGAAAGATTTGATCAGGGCAAAGAGAATCATTGCTGATTCTATCAAGGACCACTTGATTCCCCAAGTGGCATCCAAGAAGACCCCAAAGGAAATGTATGATTCCCTAGGAAGAATGTATGAAGGAAGGAACATCAACATGAAGATGAACCTAAGATCTCAGTTGAAGAGTACCAAGATGACCAAAGGAGAATCTATTCAAGACTACTTTTCAAGGGTTTCTCAAATCAAGGAACAACTAGATGCCATTGGAGATACCCTTGATGAAGATGAACTTGTAATGACTGCTCTAAATGGTATCACTATACCTTGGGAGTCATTTATACAAACTATGTGTGCCAGAAAAGAAAGTATGAAGTTTGATATAGTATGGGAAGATTGTATTCAAGAAGAAGCTAGGGTAGCCAATAGAGAATCCCTTCTTAAGGAGGATTACCAAGCCTTGGCTACTCATACCAAAAGAAGAAGAAAGGGTCACTTCAATAAAGTTGACCACAAGGAGTCTCAACTCTCCCATAGATTTAAAAGGAGAGGAGGAACAAACTCAGAAAGAGACCTCTCCACAGTCCAATGTTTCAATTGTCTTAAACTAGGACACATTGCTAGAAATTGCACTTCACAAACAAAGAAGAAGAAGTTTTTTCACAAAAGACATCATGCACATATGGTAGAAGATGATAGTGAAGAAGAAGAAGAAGATGAAAGGCCTTGAAAGAAAAGATCTAAAGTAAAGGAAGAAGATGCAGAAGAATATGTTCTATTTTCTGCACTATCTGGGTTTGTAACACCTAGAGAAGATACATGGCTCATCGATAGTGGTGCTTCAGAGAACATGACAAGTCAAAAGAAAACTCTCTCAAGACTTGAAGAAAAGACTTCTCCACAAAAGGTATCTCTAGGGGATAATTGTCAATATCCCATCAAGGGAATTGGTGAAGCAAGCTATAAGCTTGATTCTAGAACACCATTGAAGATGAAAGAAATTTTATATGTACCAGGTTTAAAGAAAAACCTACTTTCTATCTCAGCACTAGATAAGAAAGGATTTAGAATTGCATTCATAGATGGACAAGTACTTATGTGGCCCAAAGGAAAATCAATTGAGGATGCAATTGTTATTGGTGAAGAGGAAGGAGGTCTTTACAAACTCAAGGGTCATCCAGAAGTTGCCCTTGTCCATGAAACCACTAGCCCCAGTGAGCTATGGCATAGAAGGCTTGCTCGCATTAACTACAAAGCCCTACCCTATGTAAGAAAGGTAGTTATAGAACTACCAGACTTAAAGGTTGATCATGATGGCACATTCAAAGGATGTGAAAAAGGGAAGAATATCAAGAACCCATTTCCAAAGAGTGAAACAAAGACTAAGAACATCCTGGAGTTAATACATTCAGATGTATGTGGACCAATGCCCACCACATATCTAAGTGAGTTTGAATACTATCTCACATTCATTGATGACTATTCAAGGAAGACTTGGGTATACTTTCTAAAAGGAAAGAATGAAGTCTTTGGAAAATTCAAAGAGTTCAAGGCTTTGATAGAAAATCACTCAGAAAAGAAAATGAAGATTCTCAGAACAAATAATGGCGGAGAATACACTTCAAAGGATTTTGAAGACTTTTGTAAGGAAGCTGAAATCAAGAGGGAACTAACCACTCCCTACAATCCCCGACAAAATGGGGTTGTGGAAAGAAAGAATATAACCATCATGGAAGCTGTAAAGACTATGATACATGATCAAGATCTACCCATGTATCTATGGGCTGAAGCAGCTAGGACAACAGTCTATGTACAAAATAGACTATCCCATAGTGCTCTTGAATTCAAGACTCCAGAAGAAGTGTTCACGGGAAAGAAGCCTGAGGTAAGTCATCTCAAAATATTTGGATGTCCAGTGTACATTCACATTCCAAAAGAAAAGAGAACCAAGTTGGATCCTTCTGGTAAGAAGGGAATATTTGTTGGATTTTGTGAATCATCCAAAGCTTTCATAATTTACATGCCAGGTTTTCATCATATGGAAATAAGTAGAGATGTGACATTTGATGAAAAAGCAGCTCTCAAGAAATCTAGGAAGTGCCAACTTGAAGAATTCTATGAAGAAGATATACCTCCTAAAATCACGGAGGTTGTGCCCATCCCTGAAGATGCTACACCAGAAGACCATGACATGATAGAACCACAAGAACCCCCCATTACAAACTTATCTAGAAAAAGAAGGCCAGCATGGGCTAGAGACATTATTCAAGGAGCTGAAAAATATGGAGCTCCTTAAGGCTCCACTAGAGAAAGGAAGAAACCAAAGCTAGTATCCAACTATGTGGCTTTGATGTGTGATCTTGTGGATCAAGAACCTACTAGCTATGAAGAGGCAGTTTAGAAGAAAGAATGGGTAGAAGCAATGATAGAAGAATACCAATCAATAATGAAAAATGATGTTTGGGATATAGTTCCCAAACCAAAAGATAAAAGTGTGGTATCTTCCAAATGGATATTCAAGATAAAACATGCTGCAGATGGTAGCATTGAAAAATATAAGGCAAGATTTGTAGCCAGAGGATTCTCTCAGAAAGAGGGAATTGACTATGAAGAAACATTTGCACCAATTGCTAGGTACACTTCCATTAGAACTATTATGGCACTTGCATCTATGATGAAATGGAAATTACACAAGATGGATGTTAAGACAACCTTCCTTAATGGTGTGATTGAAGAAGAAGTGTACATAGAACAACCACAAGGATTTGAGGTTAAAGACGGGAGAACACATGTATGCAAGCTAAAAAAGGCTTTGTATGGATTGAAGCAAGCTCCCAGAGCTTGGTACAGAAGGATCGACAGTTTCTTGATAAGCATGGGCTTTACCAAGAGTAAAGCTGACCCTAATCTTTATCTCAAAGTTATGGATGATGAACCTGTTATATTATTGTTGTATGTAGATGATCTATTTCTGACTGGAAATGAGAAACAAATTATCGAATGCAAGAAGAAGCTCTCTTCAGAATTTGAGATGAAATATCTTGGATTAATGCACTACTTCTTAGGTCTAGAAGTATGGCAAGAACCAAAATGAATCTTTCTAAATCAGGGTAAGTATGCTGTGGGGATTTTGAAAAGATTCAATATGTTGGAGTGTAAAGCCATGGCCACTCCCATGGACTCTAACTTGAAGTTATTAGTTGATGACTCATCAGAGTTAGTAGATATGACTATACAGACAGATTATTGGATCATTGATGTACTTGAAAAATACCAAACCAGACATATGCTTTGCTGTAAATACCTTGAGTCAGTATCTAGTGGAACCTAGAAGAGTTCACTTAATAGTTGCAAAGCATGTGATGAGATATCTAAAGGGTACATTAGATTTTGGTCTATATTATCTTGGAAATCATGAATTTAGATTGCATGGTTACTCAGATGCTGATTGGGCAGGAAGTGTTTCAGATAGGAAGAGTACATCAAGTGGATGTTATTGTCTTGGATTTTCCATGATCTCATGGTTCAGCAAGAAACAGTCTAGTGTGGCTCTCAGTACAGCCGAAGCAGAATATATAGCTACTTACTCTGCTAGTTGTGAAGCAGTATGGCTTCGGGAACTATTATCAGGATTGTTTGACTTAGAGATGGATCCCACTGTGATCATGTGTGACAACCAAAGCTGTATTAAGATGACAGAAAATCCAGTGTTCCATGATAATTCAAAACACATAGAGATCCGATATTTCTATATACGGGATATGGTGCAGAAAGGAGCTATCAAGCTCGAGTATGTGAGCACTGATGAACAAATTGCTGATATATTGACCAAACCTCTGTCTCGAGTAAAGTTTGAGTATTTTTGAGACAAGCTTGGTGTAGTTCAAAAGGACCCTCCTCGAAAGGGGGAGTGATGTAAACACTGATGATGAGATTTCCTGCATTGACAGTGAGGTCGATGATGAGGATACCTGTATCGATGATATGTATTACTTGTATTGATGATATGTATACTTAGGATACTTGTATTATGTATACTTAGGATACTTGCATTTCTGATATATGTACTTGTATTGATGAGGATACTTGTATTGATGATATGTATACATGTATTGATGAGGACACTTGTATTGATGATATGTATACATGTATTGATGAGGACACTTGTATTGATGATATATGTACTTGTATTGATGAGGATACTTGTATTGATATATGTACTTGTACTGATGATGTACTAATGATACATGTATTGATGAGGATACTATGGGGATTGCATCGTCCCCGAACTTAGGTCCCTTGAATTGATCCGTAGACAAATGTCTTTGAGAATGAAGGTGAGGATTTCATCATCCTCGGACTTAGGTCCCTTGAATTTATTCGTAGACATATGTCTTCGAGAATGAAGGTGGGGATTGCATCATGCCCGGACTTAGGTCCCTTGAATTGATCCATAGACATATGTCTTCGAGAATGAAGGTGGGGATTGCATCATCCCCGGACTTAGGTCCCTTGAATTGATCCATAGACAGATGTCTCCAAGAATTGAATTATAGGACTGCATCGTCCTTGGACCTTTGGTTCAAAATGTACATGATCTGGATTGCATCATCCATAGACATGAGATCTGTCTTGAAGTGATAAGGATTGATCATCCTGGAACTTGATCTGGATTGTATCATCCATGGACCTATGTCAAAAGAGAGCGGGATTGATCATCCTGTAATATGATCGTGTGTATTGTAGAGTATGCTACAATGATGATCCAGATGTTGTAGTTCGAGATGATGATCCAGATGCTGTAGATCGAGATGATGATCCAGATGCTGTAGATCGAGATGATGATCCAGATGTTGTAGATCGAGATGATGATCCAGATGTTGTAGATCGAGATGATGATGATCTAGATGCTGTAGATCGAGATGATGATACAGATGCTGTATATCGATCCAGATGCTGTAGATCAAGATGATGTTCCAGTATTGAAGATCTTGAAGATGTTCTAGTAACTGCTTGAGTTAATGATGATGATGTATTGAAGAAAGATTCCAATGATTTATAGATGTATCATGTATGATGTAGTCAATGACTCCTTGCTCCTGCAGATGTTGTTATAATATCCTTCTTGTTAAGGGGGAGTGTTGAATATTGTACTCTAAGAATATTATATTTGTACTTAATTATTCTGGAGATGTTTCATCCCTCCGAGGTGATCCTATTGTATATCCGGAGATGTTTATTCCTCTGATGGATTGTGGTAACTAGGGCTATTAGATATCCCATGTGGGGGTCGACCCTGAGTTTATTTATTAGGGGTTATTAGACCCTCTTAGGAGAGGTCGGCCCCATAGGGTAAAAAGTTAGTCGGGAAACAAGTATAAGTAGAGGAGGATGCTCCTCACTTATCTCACACTTCCAACACTCGGAAAGTAGTGTACTTGTGAGAGAGAGGTCTACATAGGATGTAGAGAA
This sequence comes from Larix kaempferi, assembly GCA_027924585.1. NCBI lineage: Eukaryota > Viridiplantae > Streptophyta > Pinopsida > Pinales > Pinaceae > Larix > Larix kaempferi. The sequence continues at coordinate 7,750,292 of BSBM01000598.1, read as the reverse complement.
GGAGCTCTAGTCTTAGAGTACATCTTGTATTTTGGTTGATCATCTTATTGAGGAAAGCTTTGCTGGGTTTTCTACCCCATGAGGGTTTCCCAGGGTAAAATCTCTGTCTATCTTGTGATTGTGTTTCTTTCAGTGATCTTGCTAGTCAAATTAGTATAAACTTAACAGCAACATCTAACATTGAGACCAGTTTCCCTAGCAAGGCATCAGTGTGAGTGTTAAAGGAATCCCTATGTCCCACAATTTCATCCTTGACTTTTGTAGGCAGCTTAAATTAAAATGGTCGCCTATATAAATCATTTGAATTTTTGTTTGGATTTCATCTATTGTCTCTTCAAATAAAGACCATGGGAAATCATAATAGAAATCTATACTGTAATCAAATAGGAAAAGTAAGAAGGAGTTAGCACAAATATGGTCAGATAGATGGAATGGCTCTCCTTGTGAATTACAAAGAAGGAAATCCAACTTTGATAACACGTTCTTTTCTATATTCTCCCTTTGCTTCTTGGACAAATCCCGAAGAGAAATCTAAAGTCAATACAAAGAAAAAATGATGCACAGTATATCTTTATTATAAAATTTAACATAAAACCTATATAAATATGGATGGATGTATGTTATGTTAATCTTTTTGTTGGAATATTTTATATTCCTTGGAAGGTAATAATGTCTTTGTATTATGTCAGAAGATATCCACAATCTTATGTAAAAGAGTAATACATTATATCCCATATTCATTATGGTAAAATATATTCTTGATATTCATTATTATATAAAGAGATGTTATTATGGATAATTATATTATCCCACATGTAATATGTGAGAGTAATTCCTCCTCATCTCTTAGTATATAATAGAGTCAAGGGAATCACATCACTCATCATGATCTTTACTTATTCACACAAGTATTGCTATATTGTATTGGGGTTATTGGCATTGCTCTCTTGTAAGCTTGAGGGAGATATTCTGGAGATAATAGAAGACTACCTTCCCGTGGACGTAGCCCAATTGGGTGAACCACGTATATCTGGTGTACTCTTTTCTCCTGTTTTCTTTTTTGTAATTATTGTTGATATATTATTGTTTTGCATAGATAGGTAAGCTAGTTTAGTTAGATCCATATCTCTGACATGGCATCAAAGCTTGTTGCTATGATCTAGCACCTTCTATTGATTTCACACAATATTTTATCATTTGGGCATTGTTTATTTCTTGTAGATTTGCTTTCTATATGGTAGCCATTAGGCTTCTCTTCAGATCTAGGCATGTTTCTGCAATTTTTTTACTTCTAACCCTAACCTTGTTGTGTAGATTTTTAAAGAAGATTTTCAAGGGTTTCTTGATGTTATTTTGTAGATCTATATGTTTTTTGGATTCTCCTCAAGGAGATCTATATTCCAGTTGTCAAAACTACAGTTTTCGTCCAAGTTTGGTAGACTTTGTGTAGGTTTTCGTGTTCAGCCTAATTGGCACTGTTTTCGGCCTTAAACTGGACACTCGCGACTTTTATTCGCAGAACCCACGGTTAACTACGACTGTTCCTACTGCGAACCGCCGAATACACTGCATACTCGCAACATCTCAATTCAAAGACCCGCGTATGCTTCGGCATACTCGCGACTGTTCCACTGCTGAACCTGCGTTTACTTCGGTTTATTCGCAACCCTTCCTGTGCTGAGCTTGTGAATGCTTCGGCAAAACCACGACTTTACTACACAGAGACCCGTGAGCATTCGCGACTCCATTACACCATGAATCCATTACACCGCGACCCGCAAGTAACCACGTCTCTTTTCGTACAGAACCCGCATTTTTTCAGTGTTATTCGCGAGTCCACTGGGGCAAAACCCACGAGTGACTTTTCTTAGCACTTTTCCAAAGGGCTGTAAGTAAAAGTTTATTTCCTTTACTATTTTTTCTACTGTGTTTCTGCAGTTCAGTATGGTACCGTATGTCAGTTTTCTTTTATTCACTTTCTTTCTCTTGTCATTTTTAGCATTTGGGTTTCCTGTCAATATTTCTATCATTATGACTTCAGAAGTAGATTATGTTCCTGAACTTGTTGGTCCTAACTATCTTGCATGGAAGAGAAAAATGATTGATGTTCTCAGGAGTAAGAATCTATGGAGGATTGTTAATGGTTAACACATGAAACTTGTTGATGCTCAAGCCTTGAATATATGGGAATATAAATGTGATCAAGCAAGAGGGCTCATTCGTCAAACGGTTGCAGATAGTCTTCAAGTAAGTATTGAGGAAGAATACAACTTGGTTGAGGTATGGAAAATTCTTGCTTGTTTATTTGATAAATTTGATGATGTTTCTGCTTATTACCTTGAAAAGAAGATTTTTGAGCTAGATCCTACTAACTTTGAAAGAGTAGAATTATATCTTGTTGAAGTGAAAACCTTAAATGAAAAATTAAATAATTGTGGTAAAGATTACAAGAAAACAGACACTGCTCTTAGAATTCTTGTATAACAAAAATTTTCATCTTGTTTTGATATGTTCATTCAAACTAGGAATAGAGCTCCTGAATTGTCTTCAAATACCATGAAACCTACTTTTGATGATTTTTGTAAAGGGTTGATAAATGAGCAAGAAAGGTTAATTGTTTCAGGACAACTCTCACCTAATAAAGCTCTAATGGCACATAATAAGAATCCTACAAGAAGTTTTAATAATGTTAAAGGTTCTACTCCACACACTTCAAATCCTACTAATAACTCTGGTAATGCTTCTAATGCACATCATGACAATAGTAAGATGAAGAAAGTGTATCCTCCTTGTAAACATTGTAGTAAAACTAACCATCCTGAAAATAATTTATTTAAATCGAAACGTTTAAAAGCTAAGGCTAAAAAGAATGGTTCTGATGAATCACAAGTAGCTTTGTGTGCTTCTGTTGTTTCTTCTAGTAATTCTTCTTTTAATGTGGAATGGATAATGGATTCTGGTGCTTCTAAATATATGACAGGTAATGCTTCTTTATTTACATCTTATGACAATACTAAAAGCACATCTCAGAAAGTATCTATAGGTGATGGTAAACAATTTTCCGTAATTGGTTCTGCTAATGTTAATGTTGCTAATGGTCAATTGGAAGATGTTTTTCATGTTGAAAATATTCCCATCAACTTACTTTCTATTTATCGTGCATGTCAAAATAGACATAAATTTGAAGCTTGGCCTGATAAATATGTTCTTAAAGATATCAATCAAAATTTCAAAGTAGTTTCTTCTGGTCCTGTTGATCATACTATTGGTTTATATAAATTTGTTGGTTTTAATTCCACTAAAAGACAACCTTTTTATTCCTATGTTGCTCATGCTGATGAACTAAGTAAATTATGGCATGAAAGATCATTTAGGTAATTTGAATTATGGTAAGATGAAAATGTTAACTAAAATGGTACTTGGCTTGCTGTAATGTCCCTTGTTAGGAATTTTATTAAAATGCCCAATTTTTCACTTTTTCCCCAATTTCAACCTTTGACTAGTTTTGATGCCTAGGTCCCAAATTTGCCCCAAATGATCTCAAATATTCTGAGAATGTATATGAATGATATTAGAACATAAATATGTGTTTCACGGATTCCTTTGGACCTTAAAAATACTTCTGCAAATCCTCTTTCAATTCTGGCCAATGTAGGTAACTTTGCTAGTGATTTCCCTTTGACTTGTATTGGTCTCTAGGTCTCAAATTGACTCCAAATGCCTTCAAATATTCAAGGAAGGTGTGTGAATGATATTAGGACTTTAATATTATGTTCAAGGATGATATATGGCCACCAAAAGACCTCTGTAAACCCTCTTACGATTCTGGACCAAGTATGCAATTTTACTAGTAATTTGGGGTTCAAATCCCCTTGGGATAAGTACTGAAAATGGCTTCCCAAATGATTCCAAAACCACTCAAATTTTTGAACAGAGGTAGGGAATATACTAAGGATTTTATTAATGTATCATTTGCACCATTAATTGATTATTATATCTGTTCCAACCCTCTCCCATTCAGCTGCAAAAATCACCCATTCGACCCTTGGGGAAATGACACTATTTCTTCTCCCAATGCAATCAAACTCAGTAAAAATACTTCAAATGCTCAAGTACAGTACATGAAAATTTTAAAATACATACATGGAAGTCTATTAATCACAAATTTATCAAAGAATCATCCATTCATTCGAAATCATCAGCATTACATTGATTCACAACAAGGTAGTGGGGAAATGGCACTGTTCTTTCATTAAAAATGAGATTTACACATTTTCACTTGGAATCTCGACCTGAAACTTTTTGGATATGAAGAAAAAAGTATTTAATTCATATTAAAAAATAAATGGGGAATTATAAGCTCCCCCAAAGAGTACAATTGCTATAAAAAAACGCCCTCCCTCAAGGATCAAGAATATGCCATCAAAACTGGAAATGGTTGAAGGAGTGAGCTGCAATAGAAGAAACCATGAGCTTCCCTGTAGCTTACACCTGCAAATAAATAATCCATTAAATCTCCAAATTAAAGGTATGAATGGCCTTTCCAATTACCAACTTGGATGGGAATCTTTCACCCTTGAAATTGGCTAAGGCAAGAAACTAGTCATCCACTAGCTCTCCCTCTTCACAAATGCAATTGCAAATTCTACAAATGATCAAAATATGTTTTCATTCTTTTTTATTGACATTTATAAAGTTCTAATGTCTTCCACGGGTTTAATTCCTTCCAAGAGACTCATCCCAACTCAAGTTGGGAAGAGATTCCAAAAAACGCCACTTGTACAACAATTCCTAATCTCCCACTTCCACCAAATCACATGTGGAAGCATCTTAGCTGCCCTAACACCCTTGAAAACCCTCTTGGAGTCTATTTTTAGCCCTGACATGTCATATGTCAACCTTTAGGTCTGATTTGTGTCATAGCATCTTCATCATTGTTGTCATAGAGTTAGGGAATCTAGCCCAAGTGTCTCACTAGCTCCAAATTGCCTCTTCCTCTTCCATGGGAGTTAATATTCCTCTATATTTCTACCTTGGATGAGTCATGCCATGAATAATACCTTTTGAAATCCCCCAAGTATGTTACCATTCACCTTGAATTCGAATTGGTGAGAGAATGATGCCAAGTGTAGTGGGGAAATCTAGCCATATGTGGGTCCCACTTCCTCCATGTGTCTTCATGATCAAATGCCACTTTGATTTTCACTTGTATATATTTATTTAGCCCCTTTATTAAATATTTATGCAATTCTAATGTTTAAACATAATTTATTATTCCCCTTATTCCAAATCCCAAAGCTTCCACCCCAAACCTAGGAAACTAGTAATTTTCCCCCTTGGCAATTATTTGACCCTTAACATCAATTTGACAAACTCTAATGAATATGGCCAATGTGATTAGGCCATTATGACCCAATGCCAAATTTGGGACATGACAAATCCTCCCTTCCCAATATTGCTTGTCCTCAAGCAATTTTAAACATGGGTGTTGAAGAACCTGCTTTCTGTATAATTCTTTGAAGTTGCCATTGAATTGCCCAACCTTGAGTCTTTGCGTTTCCATGAAGATTTTAGAGAGGAACCACCATGCTTGCTGCTGCACTACTCTGATAAAAATCACTTTATTAAGTGGTAAATCCATCTCCCATACTGCTTTTTTCCCGCAAAAATTGAAACCAATGAGACTAAGAATTATCCCAGGGTCCCATTGCTTGTATTGCACTCCAACAATTAGAAGTGCTCTCCAATTCATAGTTCCCGGATCCCATTTTCTTGTATGCATTCTTCCAAACATCATGAATACAAAATATATATCATCAAAGTACATAACAACATAATGAAAATGAACATCAAGAATATGCTTCATCAAAGAATCATGAAAATGCTTATACCTCCAAGCAAGTAGACCACATTTTTTCCAAGTGCATACAAGCATCAAGTAACCAATCAAATCTGCTCCAATGACATAGGTGAGGATCCCATTTCCTATCATGCTACTCCAAAAGGATGTGATATGCATCAAAATATTCAACCATGTATTCTTTCATCCAAGAAGTGAATGAAGTTCCTCCAACATCAATTGAACTAAGCAAGGAGCAAGGAAAATCATGAGTCTTCAAGTGACTCAAGTGAACATCATAAGTGCATCCAAGAAGATATGTATCATCATAAGGTAAAACAATTTGCTGCTTCAAATGTAAATAATGAGGTGCTCTATTCATGTCATCATCAAAACGAGAGGTAGGAGTTTCATACCCCTCATGTGGCACCATTAGAAAAAAACCTTTCACCCAATTTTCAACCCCAATTGGTGTGGCTGAAAAAGAAGTATGGAGTGAGGAATTATGAACCAACTTTAAATCTTTACAAATCTTACCCATCGAAATATTTAATTCATCGTCTCCATAATTGGCTGGTCCAACTATTGTGAGATCATGTGCCTCCTCTAAGGCGTTGCAGCTCTCCCCATGAGGCACCGCATAATCCATATGAACAGAGACAAGTGCTTGTTCTTCTTCTTGTTTGAGTGTAGTATCTTCAAGCACTTTCATATCAACATGTACCTCATGTTCCACCATTACATGAGGTTCCTCATTGGCAATTATTTCATCCATTTCCTTATTTTCCTTGAAAACAAAACCATTGCTCATTCTTTTTTCCAAGTTGCTTTCAAGTTGACTAACCAAGAATTAGAACCCTTGAATTAGTTTCCTCCACTTGTCTTCAAAGGATGGTTTCAGTAATTTTATAAACTCCTCATTCTCCTCTAAAGTTGTCATAGTTTTCTCAAAATGCAATTTTTTTTCCTTTCTTTTTTTTTCCTAGTTCCTCCTCTTTAACAATATTACTTCTGATTCCAATGTATAAGATTGGTCCCTAACTTTTTGTCATCATAAATTTCAGACCACATCAGGTTCCAATATCATGCTCTGATACCACTGTAATGTCCCTTGTTAGGAATTTTATTAAAATGCCCAATTTTCCACTTTTTCCCCAATTTCAACCTTTGACTAGTTTTGATGCCTAGGTCCCAAATTTGCCCCAAATGATCCCAAATATTCTGAGAAGGTATATGACTGATATTAGAACATACATATGTGTTTCAGGGATGCCTTTGGACCTTAAAAATGCTTCTGCAAATCCTCTTTCAATTCTGGCCAATGTAGGTAACTTTGCTAGTGATTTCCCTTTGACTAGTATTGGTCTCTAGGTCTCAAATTGACTCCAAATGCCTTCAAATATTCAAGGAAGGTGTATGAATGATATTAGGACTTGAATATGATGTTCATGGATGATATATGGCCACCAAAATACCTCTAAAAACCCTCTTAAGATTCTGGAATAAGTATGCAATTTTACTAGTAATTTGGGGTTCAAATCCCCATGGGATAAGTACTGAAAATGGCTTCCGAAATGCCTCCAAACCCACTCAAATTTATGAACAGAGGTAGAGAATGTATTAAGTATGTTATTAAGGTATCATGTTCACCATTAATTGATCATTATATCTCTTACAACCCTCTCCCATTCAGCTGCAAAAATCACCCATTCGACCCTTGGGGAAATGACACTATTTCTTCTCCCAATGCAATTAAACTCAATAAAAATAATCCAAATGCTCAAGTACAGTACATGAAACTTTTAAAATACATCCATGGCAGTCTATTATAAAAAATGTATCAGAGAATCATCCATTCATTCAAAATCATCAGCATTACATTGGTTCACAACAAGGTAGTGGGGAAATAACACTGTTCTTTCATTAAAAATGAGATTTACACATTTCCACTTG